>CM060910.1:551810635-554264802 GCA_030737875.1 Allium sativum | reverse complement strand
TTTTGAAGTGATTTAAGTGGGTAAAAAGAAGTTGGAAATCGGATTGTGAATCTTGATAATTAAGTTGCATGAGAGTGAGATAATAATAGGAAGATTCATAACGGCAAGATGAGCAAAGGTGAGCTTGCAACCACATGGTTCTCTTGGGAACAAATTAAATGAGGGTAGATTTAAGCAATGCACATGTTGCTCATTTATTAACCTTCTTAAACTTGATCTTAATATCTCATTTCATCTGTTTGAAAGATGAATTAATATTTATTATTATAATTAATATTCAAAAAAATAATTTGCTATGTACACAGTACACTTGCTGTTAGCAACCAAATTTGACAAAAGGGTCCATCTTATCTTAGAAATGAAGAAAGCATCCAACTCTAATATTATTTAATCAAATACATTATTACACAAAAAAAAAAAAAAAAAAATCATAATGGTAGAAAATTATGTTCACACTTTACCCTTACTCAACCCATGGTTTTCCCAAGACCCACAGGCCTAAAAGCAGCAGGGCCCACAAAGTTTGTAAAATTCTTATATGAAGAGAAAAATTGAAGTGGGCCCCGCTTGACGTTGTAGGAGGGAGAAATCACAACATCAGGACAGTAAAGTATTCGCTTTGATGGCTAGCATTGAGAGAACAGTCCTCACCTAATATTGTTGCACATTTTGGACTACAAACCAAATAATTATTATGTAGATGTTTATTCGGTTAGCTTTCAAATTATGATATTTTATAAATTTCAATTTTGAACTTTCATGCATAGACATTTTCTCCCTTTAATCTTTCTCGGTGGTAAACATCGTTTAACTTTCAAAATTAAAATAATTTGTTATCTTTCAAATTTCAATTTGTATGCATAAACATTCTCTACCTTTAATAATTCTTCATGGTACAATATATAAACATGTGCATACGTTAAAATCAATCACTTATAGATCAAGCTAGATGCAATAGAGATTGTTTTACGACTCTGGTCGGTTTACCTTCTGAACAAATTAAAAAAAAAATATGAACATGATTATACCATAAAAATTCAAAAATACCAAGTTTTTTTAAAAATTAAATTTATTTTAGAGCACCAAATATTAATGGTGATCAAATGTAATTTTAATGCTATCTTTTAAATTAATAGAATGAAATGCCACTATTAATAAATATTATATCGTATATTAATTTACTACAACTGGACACAATTGTAGAGGTAAATTTCGACGTGCAATTATCGGGGGTCAAAATAATTAATCGCGGTTAAAATATAAACAGTGTGTGTGTAATTCTTTGTATTTTTGGTGCATTGATATTAACATATGACCGACACATAGAAATAATATTTAGGCATACCCAGCTAAGCATTCAAAATGACAAATTAATGTTCTTTCTCTCTCCTCTTCTTTTCTTTTCATTTAAATAAAAACCCATTTCTCATTTTGCCCATCAGTTTCCCCTTCATTCTTAAGTTCTATTTCCGTCTATTTTCCTTTTCATTCCCCCCTTCTGTCGCTTAATATTCCATAACTGCTCCGTTCTGTGGTTAGCAGTTCAGCAGTGCTTTCGGATTGAAGGTTTGAAATTGAATAGAGAATATTGGAAAAGTTTTTGATCAGTGGTACTATTCTGAACCCTTGATTACTTCGAGTTTATTTGTTCTTCATGTCTTCGTTCTACTGAATTTTTGATTGGGATTTATTGGAATTTTATTAGATTAACACTTTATATTTTATCAAATGACTGAACTGTGCGTCTGTCTAGAATGCATCAATCGTATTTGATGAAATTCGTAATTATGTAATGGAGTTTTCGTTAGAAAAAAAAAAAGAAAAAAAATCCATACCAGGAAATGGTACGCATGCAGTATTTCTACACATAGCATTGATATTATGTCAGGAAAAGTCATGTTGAAGGAATAAGTTCTTAATATTGTGATTGTTAAATTTTTTACTAATTTAAATTGATGCCAAATATCAAAATATCTTTTTTTTTTCTGTGAGCGATTTGACAAGTAATCGGAGCGCTGAAATAAGAAATGAATTACATTTGATATTTGTACATAAATTTTCTTTGTTATAATTTTTTTACATGCAATTTTGGTTTGGAATGCAGGCATTATTTCCTTCTTCTTGCAAATGAATACACAATTTAAGCTAATGATTATTTATTCTAGTAGAATTGACCTTCAAATTTCGTTATTGCGTTGAAATCAAGCTTGCCAAATGACGTATTTTTTTCTTTAAACGATAAGAGCAGTCAATTAGGACATCATTCAGTAATTAAAAAAAAAAAAAAAAGAACTGTGACGTGCAACCAGTCAATAGGAAGTTTCCACGTGTACTAGAAGTTATTTATTTAAACTCTTTCAGAAAAATAGAAAAAAAAAAGGTTTTAGCCTTTTTTTTTTCCTAATCAAAATAGAACCATCTCAGTTTATATTTTTGGGATATATGATGTGGT
The DNA here is from genome assembly GCA_030737875.1 of Allium sativum. Classification (NCBI taxonomy): domain Eukaryota; kingdom Viridiplantae; phylum Streptophyta; class Magnoliopsida; order Asparagales; family Amaryllidaceae; genus Allium; species Allium sativum. Next base: position 554,262,350 of record CM060910.1, on the reverse strand, counting down.
TGTCAAAAACAACTAAAGGCATTTCGTTTTTGGATTTTGACTAATACATCATGATACACTTAAGTAAATGGATGTATGTAGAGTAAGTACTTCACATTTACCTGGGTAAATCAATACAAAAATTACCGCGCATGGTGCTATTTCAGGATACAGCCAATAGGACTACATATAATAATGGGTGGGGTTAACCCAACCCAATTGACATGAGACCAATGAACAAGAATATAGTTGGATCAAATTACGTTTACTGGAGAAATAATTGAGCATTCAATTCCACCTAACCTACTGTTGCAATGTTGTCATCACTAACTAATCTTTGGCGGACATTAACAAACTTAGAAATTCTTTAAATCATATGCAATAATATTTCACTCTTGTATACATCCACTTACAATACATTGATAAATATATTGCAGGCAATGGCTCAAAACAACTTTCTTGACGATCAACTTGATATTATGAGCGAGGGCTTCTTCGACAACATCGACGATTTGTTGGACTTCTCTGCCGATGAAGAAGCTTTAGGAATGGCTGATTCTAACAATGCCCTTGTTACCGTTCCTCCAGCTACTGAATTTCCCGCTTTCGATGGCAAAGATGTTCAAGTCATGCCTACTCCGGAGGAAAACAGAATCGTATGTTACCGTTCTTTTGACATATGTTATTGTCATTGTGAGTTTGAACTTCAATGTACTTTGAAAGCTCAACGCGCTGATCATAAGTTTTTTTTTTTTTTTTTTTTTAAAAAAAAAAAAAAAAACTATAATCCAGAATTGGAAAATGGATTAAACCAAAATTCACTATTTTTTTTCCTTTCTAAATGAATCCTCCTTTTGTTTTAGGCCAATGATTTCGGCATGAACGAAGATTGGTTCTCGGATTTTTTATCTGACATCAACCTAGAGGAAGAAATGAAGAAAACTGAACCCCTGTTCCTGTCATTCAGCCCTGACTCTGTGCTTGAACCGAGCAACCTCAGCACAGGGAAGATGATATCACCCTCGTCGTCTTCCTCCTCATCTTCTTCATCATCTTCATCCTCCTACACCACATCGCTGCCACAGTTAAACCTTTCAAAATCTTCTATCCCTGCACGTGCGCGCAGCAAGAGGCCACGAAAGCGCATAATCCCAGTGCCACCTCCAGCACCGCTTGTACTTCCAGAACCAGAGCCAGCGACCATCAAAAAGATCAAAATCAAAGTTAGAAGCACCGACCCAGAAGACGGCACAGGAGCCAGAAAATGCAGGCACTGCGGGATACAGAAGACCCCGCAGTGGAGGGCAGGGCCTATGGGGCCTAAAACACTCTGCAATGCTTGTGGGGTACGTTACAAGTCCGGAAGGCTGTTCCCAGAGTACCGTCCTGCGGCTAGCCCTACGTTCGTGCCCAGCGTGCATTCCAATTCACACAAGAAGGTGGTGGAGATTAGGAACAAGGTTATCGAGACTAAGCCTGTGAATGAGTATAACCCTGCTGCTAAGAACTGTGATCTTCTCAAGTATATTAGGGTTTAGGCTTTGAGTTTCGGTAGTCCGTGGTTGGAATTTGCTTGCTTATTTACTTTGTTCTTTTTTTTCTTTCCTATGTTTTCCTTTTGCTTTTTGTATAGGAGGTAGGGATTAAGGAGTAGGAAGTGATACCTAGAATTGAATTTAGATGATTAATAAGAGAGGGTTAGGTCGAGGTTTGTTGTGTTAGGGAAACTATTAGTCTAGTTTTATGTTCGGTTGCTTGTATTCAATTTGTTTTTTGCAGTTAAATCGACTCCTCTGGAGTCTTAGTCTCATTTGATTCGGTTTCCGCCCCCCCCCCCCCCCCCCCCCCTCCTCGTGTACTTTGTTAAATTACGCACATGCATATGTAGGTAAAGATAGTTTTTTTTTTTTTTTTTTAATTGAGTCAACCAGGTGCAACCAAAACAAAAGATGAAGTAGGGGTAGATAATTGGAGCAGATATTTTGGTTTTTGAGGCTCTAATTCAACTCACATGGACAGCTAGTCAGCATGTTGGTGGTAGACACTTAAAATGTGGATTTTAAATATTTGGCATGTGAGTTGCTTTAAATTAAAGTAAATGCACTTTGATGTGGATAGCATCATATGTGCTCACATGTTTTATACCATCCTAGCCTTAAAAAATGTTATGTAGTGATGTATATAAAATACCATAAATTTCAAAACAACATCCATCAATAAGTGTTAGTAAACTATATAGTCTGTGCATTTGTGGAACGTGCAAATTGTATATTATAAAGAAGTACAACATGCACATTACAAAAATACGGAAAACAAAGTGTATACTTGCTCATCTTTAAAACGCACAAGTAAATTTTCGAATTTGAAATAAACAGCCAATTATTTTTCCTACTTCCACTTCCTCATTTCTTCGCCAAATAATAAAATAAAAACACATTTGTTAATCCTAACCAATTCAGATTTCATCAAATTAATATTTGATTTCCCACTGTTGGCTCGCTTTTTGACCAAGCCATCCAGGATCATTCATAAAAGGAAACCAGGAAACCAAGCCCCCCAAGAAATTGGAAGAATGGATCGCACGCCATCGTCTCGCCCAGGAATGGATCGCACGCCATCGTCTCGCCCAGGAATGGATCGCACGCCATCGACTCGCCCAGGAACGGATCGCTCCCATCTCGTCGACGAACGGCACCTCCAGGCGATCCGATCCCTTGGTGCGAACCGAACCCTCTGACCCGTTCAACCACGAGCTGGTCTTCAGCGATCCGAATCGCACGGATCTCACGACACCTGTTCATAACGGCTAGTTTGACTGTTTTTTCAATGGTGGCGATGCGATCCGGTAATCTCGGATTCGTGCCACGTGTCCGCGATCCGCCTGACAAAATCAGCTATAAATAGCCCAGAGCTTGGCATTTTTCGGGATCCTTTTGGCAATAGTGAATACTGAATCCGCGATTGTTGTCAAACCACTGAAATATTGAGAGAAATCACTGTTGTACTAGCTTTTAAAGCATAATCAATAAGATATAAAGTGGACGTAGGCTCGTTAACGCCGAACCACTATAAATTCTGAGTGTTATTTTCTTTTTCCTTGTTCCTCATTTAGAATTCTCTACAGTTTATAACAATTTGGGTGTTAGGTCCAAATTTCGATCTAACATTTTTGGTGCTTTCACTGAGAACTCAGTCTTAAAGTTTCGTCATTCGTTTTCTTGAAGATTCCAGCGATTCGGATATCATGGCTGGAAAAGATCTAAAGTTTCGCAAACCAACGAAACGATCGAGGAGAGTGTACACGAACTGGGCAACGAAGAGACTCGGGATCGCGGAGCGCAGGGGGCGATCCGATCCGATGAAGACACCTCGTTCCGAGTCGATGAGAACGAGACGATCCGTGCTACTGAAGGGGTTGTTACTCGATCCCGGGGCAACACCTCGCAGCCTCCGCGCACCACGACCACGAGTCGATCTCAGGGGGGCGCAGCGAACCGCCCTCCACGAACCGTAGCTACCCGAACTGATGGTCAGAACACAACTCGACCTGGAAAAGAACCTATGACCCACTCCTATCGTCCTGGAACCTCTGCTCGACCTGGTCCGAGCACTTTGCCCATAAGAGAGGGTGATGATTACCACTATGATCCTGCTGCTCCTGTAACTGAGGGGGATCTTTCTCGCTTTGTCGAAATGTGGGATAGGTTGTTTGACGAGTTGGCCGCCCAAAGACAGGAAAGTTCCATCCTGCGGCAAAATTTGACGGCTATGGATAGAAGACTTGATGAGCTAGCAAGACAAAGAGCATCGCCGGTTCGTCCACTCACCCCAGTATATTCCTCTTCATCTGAAGAGTCGCCGAGACCTCCGCGGCGACCGTATGAAAGAGCCGAAAACATAGAACAGCTTCGGTTCGGGACCCTGCCCTCACAAGAAGAGGAAGAACTAGGGGCAAGACCCACAAACCGTAATATGGATGGTCAAGCAACGACCCTCAGGACTCGAGGTGTGAACAGTCCTGTGCATGACAGACCACCTCAGCCCCGTCGCCGTACGCATACTCATGATAACAGGGGGCAGCGAGGCCCCGTCCAAGCCCCGGATTTTGTGGCTACTCCCCGAAGAGAGATCAGAGAACCTCGTCGGGCCAGAGGCACTGACCCTGAACCTCCTTTGACTAGTGCAAACGTTGCAGCCATGGTTCACCAGATTTTGGCCGACAGCCGAGGACAGCGGAACGAAGATTGGGGGATTGACCGCAGTCATACCCCTTTTACTGACGATATTTTGGATGCAACTTTTCCAAGGCGTTTCAACATGCCACAAATGAACCGATATGCAGGAAGGTCTGATCCTGTTCAGCACCTAATGAGATACTCTTGGTCGATGACTGCCGCCGCCGCTTCTGACGCGGTTAAGTGTAAAGCGTTTCTGATATTCCTGGAGGACGTGGCTTTGCTATGGTTTACTCGCCTGCCGGCGAGATCGATTTCTAGCTTCAGGGAACTAAGCGAGAAGTTCGTAGAGCAATTCCGTATCTACGCACAGAAGACGAAAAGCGTGATCGATCTATTCCTTATCAAACAGCGACCAGGCGAAAGTCTAAAGATGTACCTGGATCGTTTCAATTTGGCTGCCACTGAGGTTAAAGATCCTCATGAGCCGACCATTGTTGCAGCACTAATTGATGGAGTGGACAAGGACACTGAATTTGGGAGGTACTTGGCAGGCAAACCACCCCACACCAGAGAGTTATTCTATGAGAAAGCCAATGTACATCTACGCCGGGAGGAGGTATACGCAAACCGAAAGCTTAAAACAACTGATAAGGAAGAAATTCAGAGCAATGTCGCCATCAAACAGACTGGAGACAGCTCGGGGAAAGTTGAGGTTAACGTTGGAAATCAGAACCAGGGTGGTCGCCGACCAGGCAACAACAATAACAATGCTAACGGCAACAGCCGGAAGAGGGGCCGAGGGAACGACTCCTAGAGGAGGACTCGTCCTAGGGCCTTTGAAAGTTATACACCCATAAATGATACTCTGGAAAATATCTTCATGGATGCGTATGAAGTCCTCCAGAATAAGAGGCCACCTCCTAGAGAGTCGACAGAAAAAGAGCGTGAGACAGGGAAGTTTTGTCTCTTTCATCAAATCCACGGCCATTCGACGAATGAATGCCGTCATCTGAGGGACGTAGTCGAAAGGCTGCTTCGAGAAGGGAAACTAGACGAATACAGAGTAACGCCTAGGGACAGGGGGCAAGCAGTGCAGGCCCCGAATCAGAATCAAAATCAACTTGCTGCTAGGCCAACTGCTCAGCAAAAGGGAAAGAATATTGTAATCAACACCGTGATCGGTGGACTTTACCTTGCTGGGCATAGTTCCAAAGCTTTAGATCAATATGTCAACGCAGCCAAACAACACCTCGAAGTGGGGGAATGTAGCAACCCCGAGGACAGTGTCCCGGTGAAGCAGCAGAAGATGATGACTGATGACGTTATTTTCCGAGAACGAGAAAGCATCGGGGTCCATGCTCCAACTGAAGATCCACTTGTAATTACGATACCCATTGGACCAGCCACTGTTCATAAGGTACTGGTGGACAACGGGAGTTCCGTTAATATTCTTTTCAAAAAAACCTTTGACCAGATGAATCTTGAGATAAAAGACTTGAAGCCCTGTCAAGGATGGATTCGTGGATTCAACGGAGCATCCACCGCACCTATGGGTTATGTAGAATTGCCAGTTACACTTGGGGAAGGAGAACGCCAGAGAGTGAGAATCCTTGCCTTTGTGGTTTTGGATGTCGAATCGCCATACAATGCCTTCTTGGGCCGACCGGCCCTCGCAAAATTCAGAGCCTGTATAGCCCCCTGGTGCTTGCTATTGAAGTTCCCCACAGAAGCTGGCATTGGTATCGTCAGAGGGGATCAAGTTGTTGCGCGAGCATGTTATGTTGCCGAATTAAAGTTGCTTCGCAACGTCGGGAATATCGAAACTAAAGGCACTCCTCCCCCTTTGGGGGCGGAAACCTTATAGCAACCAAAGAGGATAATTGTTGGAGAGTTGCCTAGAGTGATGCCCGAGGATATAGATCCCAGAGAGGATCAAGAACCCGGGGGCAGAACGACAACTCCCAACGAAGCAACTGTGGATGTGCCAATCGATGACAGTGACCCGGAGAAGGTCCTTAAGATTGGATCCCAGTTAAGTCCGACTCTTGCCGAAGAATTGACGACTTTCTTAAAGAACAACTTGGATGTATTCGCTTGGACCCACGCGGATATGTGCGGGATATCCCCATCAATCATGAGCCATTCTTTGAGCATTAACCCCAAACATCCTCCAGTAAAGCAAAAAAGGCGAATGCTGGGCCCAGAGAGGTCCGCTGCCTTGAAAGAAGAAGTTGGAAAGCTAAAGAGTAATGGGTTTATCAGAGATTCCACTTACCCAGACTGGATTTCGAATCCAGTCCTGGTAAAGAAGGCCAACGGAAAGTGGCGAACGTGTATCGACTTCTCGGATCTAAACAAAGCTTGTCCAAAGGATAGTTTCCCATTACCTCGAATTGACCAGTTGGTAGACTCGACGGCAGGTCACGAGCTTCTCTCATTCATGGATGCTTATTCAGGATACAACCAAATTCCGATGCATGTTCCGGACCAAGAGCATACTAGCTTTATCACTGATCTGGGATTATATTGTTACGTAGTAATGCCCTTTGGTTTGAAGAATGCAGGCGCTACGTACCAACGTCTGGTCAACAGAATGTTTTATAACCAAATCGGGAAAACAATGGAAGTATACGTCGACGATATGTTGGTTAAATCCAAGCAATCCTTTCAACACACTTCTGACTTGGCAGAGATGTTCGGTATTCTCCGAAAGTATGGGATGAAGCTCAATCTCACCAAATGTTCATTCGGTGTTGCTTCTGGAAAATTCTTAGGATTCATTGTCAGTTCGCGCGGTATCGAGATTAATCCGGACCAGATCACGGCAATCAGGAACATTCAGGAACCTAGGCAAATTAGGGATGTGCAAAGCCTTGCCGGAAAAGTGGCCGCACTAAGCAGATTTATCTCCAGGGCTACGGATAAGTGCATCCCATTCTTCGAATTGATAAAGCGAGGAAAACGCCACTTTAAATGGACACCTGACTGCGTAGAAGTGTTTCAGAATTTGCTCAGACACTTGGAGAAGCCTCCAATTCTATCTAAACCAATAGACCATGAGGATTTATTCGTGTATTTGGCAGTATCATCTCATGCAGTCAGCTCAGCGTTGGTAAGGGAAGAGGAGAAGGTCCAAAGACCTGTGTATTACGTGAGCAAAAAATTAACAGCGGCAGAGCATAATTACCCACGGATAGAAAAACTGGCGTATAGTTTACTGATTGCCTCCAGAAAACTTCGGCACTACTTTCAAGCACATCCTATTACCATATACACTGATCACCCACTCAAGCAAGTTTTACAGAGACCGGAGGCATCTGGAAGGTTACTCAAATGGAATATTGAGTTAAGTCAATTTGACTTAAACTTTCAGCCCAGGCGATCAATTCAGGGGCAGGTGATAGCTGACTTTATAGCAGAGTTCACTGTTCCTGAAGAAGACATAGCAAACGAAGAAGTGGAACCCTCAAAGTTACTTTTCGACCCTAATGTCTGGAGATTATATACTGATGGTGCTAGAAACAACGAAAGATCCGGCGCTGGAATAGTGCTCGAAACCCCCGAGAAACGATTGATAACTTATGCCATCCAAATGGAGTTTTAGGCCACTAACAACGATTCTGAATATGAAGCTCTGATAGCCGGATTAAAGATTGCAAAGATGCTAGAAGTCACAAAATTGAACATCTTCTGCGATTCCAAGTTAGTTGTGAACCAAGTTATTGGGAGATTCCAAGCTAAAAGTGCAAGATTGATTCTATACTTAAAGAAAATGAAAGAGCTGCTGAATGAGTTTGATCACTACAACATATCTCATATTCCGCGGTCAGAAAATCAGCAGGCAGACAAGTTGGCAAAGATGGCTAGTTCTAACGATCCTGAAGTGATAGGGCTAGCCCCCGTTGAAGTACTTCGGTCTCCCAGCATTGATCAGATGGAAATCGACCTAGTAATAGAGACGGAACCAGAAAAGGAGTCGTGGATGACTCCTATAAAGAATTTCCTAATGGATGGAGCGCTTCCGACCAGGAAAAGCGAGAGGCGTAAAGTGATTCGTAAAGCCGCCCGATACGTACTGCAAGGCGGAATCCTTTATAGACAAGGGTATTCAATGCCCCTCCTTCGATGTATAGCCCACGATGACATCAAACGTGTGCTGCAAGAAGTCCACGAAGGCGAATGTGGCGACCACACTGGGGGGCAAACTTTGGCGAAAAAGATATTGCGGCATGGTTACTTCTGGCCTACCATAAACAAGGATGCAGTAAAATATGCACGACGATGTGATGCGTGCCAGAGATTTTCAAAGATACCTAGGGCGCCTCCGAGCCAGTTAAAAACAATAATGAGTCCATGGCCTTTTGCTATGTGGGGAATTGATATCATAGGAAGTCTCCCCATAGCGAGGGGCGGAGCAAAGTTTGCCATTGTGGCTGTAGATTATTTCACTAAGTGGGTCGAGGCAGAACCACTAACTACAATCACAACTAAACGGGTGATCAACTTCATCGTGAGAAACATCATCTGTCGATTCGGGATTCCAAAAATTGTGATAACAGACAACGGAACTCAATTTGATAGTGCTGAATTCAGAAACTTCTGCCAAAAATACCACATCGAGAATCGATACACCTCCGTGGCACACCCACAATCGAACGGGCAAGTCGAAGCTGTAAATAAAGTAATTAAGTCCATTCTGAAAAGAAGAATGAAGCGGGCTAGAGCCATGTGGGCTGACGAATTGCCCTTGGCACTATGGGCCTACAGGACGACATATAAATCAGCGACATGACATACCACGTTCTCCCTTGCTTTTGGAACGGAAGCAGTCATCCCGGTTGAGATAAAGGTACCTTCTCATCGGGTGACCTATTATGATCCAATGTCCAATAATGAATTGCTCCTTCAGTCCCTGGATATGATCGAAGAAAAGAGGGATGAAGCCGACCTGCGTGCTCTGAGATGCAAACAACAGGTCGCCCGATATTACAACAAAAAGGTCCGAGCCCGAACCTTGGAACCCGGAGACTTGGTTCTGAAACGTGTCTTTCCACCCCCAACTCATATGGGAGCGAAGTGGGAAGGACCGTACTCTATTCTCAGCAAGCTTGATAATGGAACCTTCAAGCTGGCAACCGTAGATGGAAAGGAAATCCCCAGAGTGTGGAATGCCCAACATCTACGGCCATATTTAACATGAGAGGCTTCAAACTTATTCTTTTGCTTTGTTAAAAAAAAAAACTATGTACAGGGCATGACTCGCCTAGAACAGTCTGATTCCTTAAAGCAAGAGATTATAAAGTGGACGTAGGTCATGATTCGACCGAACCACTATAAAAATACTGTGTGTCATTTACCTTTATTGCATCTTTATTTATTTGCCTATGAAAATCAGTGTGAATAATGCAGGTACCCGAAGTCCGGTGCCGACAGTTCCTCTCGTAAACTAATCAGAGGAACCCAAAGCCTTGGTAAATGCTCTAGCTGCTTGTCCGACTGGTTTTAATCCTCGGAGCTTGGATTAAAATGTAAACCTGAGACGAGTTTGAGGAGCATGCATGATCGCAGACGACTGAGTCCCAACTCTAACTCTCCAGAGAGAGAGAGAGAGTATAAAAGCGTCTCCGATTGAGCACTGAGAAAGAGCTCCTTTCCCGCTGAAGGATCGGGAAGCGGATGAATCGCTGAGCTCGAACTCTAACTCTCCAGAGAGAGAGAGAGAGAGTATAAAAGCGTCTCCGATTGAGCGCTGAGAAAGAGCTCCTTTCCCGCTGAAGGATCGGGAAGCGGATGAATCGCTGAGCTCGAACTCTAACTCTCCAGAGAGAGAGAGTATAAAAGCGTCTCCGATTGAGCGCTGAGAAAGAGCTCCTTTCCCGCTGAAGGATCGGGGAGCGAATGAATCGCTGAGCTCGAACTCTAACTCTCCAGAGAGAGAGAGAGTATAAAAGCGTCTCCGATTGAGCGCTGAGAAAGAGCTCCTTTCCCGCTGAAGGATCGGGGAGCGAATGAATCGCTGAGCTCGAACTCTAACTCTCCAGAGAGAGAGAGAGTATAAAGGCGTCTCCGATTGAGCGCTGAGAAATAGCTCCTTCCCCGCTGAAGGATCGGGGAACGAACGAATCGCCAAGCATAAAACTCTAACAATTGATTAGGGGGCATCACGCGCTCCTATGCAAACACTAAACTTTGATATAACAGTGTAACATAGCATGAACATTCTTCTTCATGTTGATTGACTGACTTATAATTATTAATAGTTGGCTAACGACTAAACGTGGAAAGTTTCTATGAATACAGGTACGCAATGATGTAAGAAGAAACAAATCTTTGTTTATGTACTACAAATCAACAAAGTGAAAACAATTTAGAAACAAAAGTGAGGACCAGTCTCGCAATTACACTTCCTGGCCAGTGGGAAACCTAAAAGACAAAATATCAACAAACATCCTATTTATGCTTTGATTTCTTCTCTCGCTTCTACCTCTCCAGCCTCTCCTTGTCGGCTTCAGATGGATCCGCCTTCTTCCTTTTCCTCTTGTCCACAAGGGGGGCATCTGACTCCTCTGAGGTCTCCTCTTCCCCTTCTTTTCCCTTGCTTCTGCTGGAAAGGGAAGCCGGGAAGTCATCGGGGTTTGCAAAGTGAAGTTGCCGGCTGATGGACTTGGACTGGATTTTCATAATCATCCCAGTTTTGGGATCGAACTCTGCAAGAGGGACCACGTCCAAAGCCTCATCCCCCACCTTCTTTGAAGCCAACTCTTTCTCTTGTCTGGCTTTTCGGCTGGCCAGGGGTTCCTCATCATCATCATCATCGTCAGCCTTTTTGGTGCCGGTAGTATCCTCTTCGTCATCCACATGACGACCATCCATGTCTTTTAAAGCTTCGATAGTCTCGGCATCCTTGAGTACATCGGGACCGGCACCCGGCAGGACGGTCTCCTCCTCCACTTCTCTTTCTTTTCCAACACTCTTGTCGACGGGCTCGCCACCTGCATTACGAGAGACACACATTACTAATTCAATGGGTTGTCCTGTTAGACGACGACAATTCACAATCGCTTTAACAAATTGCGGGGAAAAGAGAGAGATACCTTCAGCAGATACTCCCTCTTGAGTAGATCCGAATGCTCCAACAACCACGGGAGTTAGACCTAAGGGGATTAGCGGGTCGTCAGGATGGTATTCCTCAACTTCGGAGGTTTTAGACTTCGCGGCGGAGGTGGAACCTTCGTCAATTTTGCTTTTACCTTTAGCCATGGTTCTCTCCTTCTCCATTTCCGCCAGGATTAAGCGACGACCCTCTGCCAGATCCTCAGGCTCGTTGTCCCTTAGGATGCTCTTCATCAATTCATCTTCATTGATCTCTTCGACCCCTAGTCTATGTTTTTCGCCCTCCACGATGGCATCCCATAAGTTGGCCAAAGTAACATGATAATCCGGGATCCATGAGATATTGCGAGTTTTGAGAACCTGGCCAAGGAAATCAAAAATCATCTCCTCAAACCCCTCGATTTCTTTCTCAAGGAGTTTGTTGTTGGAGGCAGTGGCCATTTCAATGGCGCTATCAACGTTCTTTTCGGCAAGAGCTGCCCGTCTCTCCGCGTCTGCCACCTGATCATTCAAGATCACTTTTTCCGCCTCTGCTAGAGCCAACTTTTCTTTTAGACTCGCTTTTTCCACCTCCCAAGCAGCCTTCTCCGTCAAAAAATGGCCTTGTGCCGTTACCAATTCGATGTTAGCCATTCTGAGGTCTTCAACCTCCTTTTTTAAGGCCATTTTTTCCTGGCTATTGGAATCCAGTTCTGAATGAAAGCGCTGCTTGGCATTTTCTAATTCAGTTTTATAGTTTGCGGCGTCTCTCTGTGCCAAAGCGAGCTGGGCTTGAGCGTCTTCCAGGTCCTTCTCTAATTTTGTCCTAGCCCTTTCATTATTTTCGAGTTTTGCTTTAGACCTGTGAGCTTCTATTTCGAGTGTTCGGATGACCTCCGAAAGATTAAGTGCGTGCTTTTTCATCGTCTCGTACTGCTTGGCCACGTGACGGATATGCCCGATAACTTCTTTATCCCAATTTTTAGGGACCGGCTCCAAGGCAGGAACAAAGACCATCCTATCAAAGAACATTCCTGGAAATTGTTCCCGTAGCTTTTCCAGCCTACCTTGGATTTCAGGACCTTGAACGTAGTCCCGTGAACCGGAGGCAGCTAACTCTGGTTGGCTGGTGGGGACAATGTTACTTCTCTCTTGCTCAGTTTCTTTGGATGAATCTCTGTCCCCATCTTTGGATTCGTGACGCCTTTTGGACGACCGGCTGTGGGAAGGCGCACTCGTTGGAGGGGTCAACTCTTTTGGAAATGTCTTCCCCCCGGTCGGAATTGTCGGATGACTCGAAGGCCTGGTAGAAGTTGATTTGGGTGGAGATCGAGGTTGCGAAGAGCTCGGCCTATGAGGAAGACCGCGAGGGCGCTCGGTACCCGGACGAAGGCTGGGGGTGCCTTCGCGAAGAGAACGGTACGAATAGGATTTCCTGCGAGACATCGCTCCTGTAAAAAGAAAAGAAGAGCATATTATCACTTTGAATATCCACAACATAAAAGTGCACGGTCAGGCAGTGTGTGTGAGATGTGCATCCCATATAATTCCCCCTAACAGACCCGGGCCTGGAGACAGGCTCATCTGGCCCGTTTCACGTCCCCTTGTTGAATCAGTCGCCTCTTCGGGAGCAGAAAAGAAAGGCTCCTCGCCGAAGTCTTTTTCCGTGTATTCAATGTCGGGCAGAGGGATTTTATTCAGCTCGTCGAATAACTGTTCTTCTGTCAATTCGTCATCACCGACAGTTTCCATTGGAGCAGAGGTAGGGATTTCCTTCGACACATCACCACGGGACTCATCCCCCCTGTATACATTCAAGTCTTCGTCGTCTTGGATGACTATCGGAGAAGGGCTTTTGTGAAATTTGGTTGTTTCCACCGCTTGTGAAGTTCCCTCTCCTTCCGTTGGGGGCACATATTTATAAGGTTTGCCGCCCGTTCCAAGTCCAAATTTCCTATCTAAGAGGCGATGCTTATGAAGGTTGTCATCCGTAATGCATTTTTTAATCCTTAAAAAGTCGGATCTGCTTTGCAAAAGAATGGATAACCGGTTGTTGTATAATGCACCCTCTGTTTTCGGGAAGACATGATCTGTTTAAGACAAAGGAAAAAGCGGAAGAGTGTTATTACTTAGACTCCCCAAGCAGGATATTCAATTAGGCGATCAAAGTTTACTTGATTTGAGCCATCTCCGTGAGCATCCAGCCTGTTTTCTTATGTAAAACCAGTCGGACTTAGGATCCCCAATGTTGCTGTATCCGTCGTACAGAACTTTCCTGTTCGCCACTGATTCAAAAAAGGAAAAGTTGGGAGTTGCAGAAGAACGGTGCTTGAAGAGAAAGAAGAACACCAGATCTCTGAATTTGAGCTCGGCGTGCAAGATCTCCGCATAAGCAACATATAAAGAGTATAGAGACGCGTAGGCGTTTGGATGAAGCTGCATCGGGGCAATGCCTAATCGTCTCAGAGTTTCAATGACAATTGGAGGGAACGGAGGAATAGCTCCTACTAGACACATTGTTCGGCTGATCGACATGTACCCTTCCGGAGCTAGATGGGGTCTATCCTCGTTTCCAGGTGTCAAGACATCGTCCCAAGGAATGCCGTGTCTTAGGCAGATTCTTTTGAGTTTTATCTCGTCAAGCTTGGACGCTAAAGAATCAGAGAATTTATCTATCCCGACTGCGCCTGGAATTTCGTCCGGAGCTCGCTCGTCAGACTCGGAGTTGTTACTGGATGAAGTACTTTCAGTCGGATCTGACTCTGTAGCTTCATACTCAGACCCGGAATCTTCACCTCCAGGATTGGTTGGAGGAATTTGGGGATTATACTGCTCAGGAGTCTCGGATTCCGTTTCGGCTACGGATCTTGAGGAAGAGTGATCGTTCGACATTGCTGCTAGGACGAGAAAATATGAACGATAAGATCAACACTACCCGTCCCCCGTGCGTGCAAGTGTTAGTGTGTGTGTGCTGGTGTGTGCGCATTATTAAAAACAATAATAAAACATGAAAGCAGTCAAGGTTATTAAAGGTCGTTAGTCGTCATATGCAGTCAAATCATGAGGTCATTTAGTCCAGAAAGATCAACATCAAGGCTCTATCCTAACTGTCCAGGGTTTTGTACCGACAAGGCGTTGATTAAAGACTGAAATTTCTTCGTATCACCAGCCGTGAGACGGATCGCATAGCAGAGGGATCGCCCCCTTCGACTCGCATGGCAGAGGGATCGCCCCTTTCCGGATCGTAGAGCAAAGAGATCGCCCCTCATCGAATCGCCGGACGAAGGGAAGGCTCCCTCACGAACCGTTGCGACTGCCGTGATACGACCCTTGGTTGCCATCTCAATCTTTCGTCTCGCCACTTGCTTTCGTCTTCAATCATTGACCACGATCCGAGTCGGCCTTCCTTCCCCTTCTGCATCCTTCTTCTTCCTCATCTCCTTCCCATCCTCAAGTTCTGAGCTCCGCGCTCAATGGCCATGGCGACTTGGTGATTTATTCAGAAAGTAGCGGATTTATATTGTTTCTCCCTTGAATCAGCCGTAGAAATTCAGGAAAGTAATATGAGAGTGCTTTCTATAAGGTTACCTTTCTAAAAACTGAGAGAATACTTGGATTTTCGAAAGTTTTAAAAGGTTAGATTCGTTTTTCAATAGCTCGCGCGAGACGATTCAGCAGAGAGGAAAAAGAAGGAGAATGAAGAGGGGAGCGTCGGCTTATATAGGCAAAGAAGGTGACCGTTTGTCTCCCCTCCTTTGTCTTATGCGGTCCACGAAGCACCATGCAGGTCACGATCCAGAGATAGAATCGCATAGAAGCCCACGGACCGCTTTGAAATGATGGCCCACAATACTCAAAGCCCGACACGACTCGAAGGAAGATACGCCCCGTTTCGCACAAGAGCCTAGGAACTCGGCACGAGACGAGCAGATGACCAAATCGGATCGTGTCGTCCTATGGCGATCCGACTCATACATGTGTCGATTTGAACCAATGCGACTGTTGATTTACATCCCTTCAGGAGAGGGTAAATAAGAATCTTCGAAGCATGTTTCATCATCAATAAAACATACTTCGAGGGGGCAAAATGTTGGCTCGCTTTTTGACCAAGCCATCCAGGATCATTCATAAAAGGAAACCAGGAAACCAAGCCCCCCAAGAAATTGGAAGAATGGATCGCACGCCATCGTCTCGCCCAGGAATGGATCGCACGCCATCGTCTCGCCTAGGAATGGATCGCACGCCATCGACTCGCCCAGGAACGGATCGCTCCCATCTCGTCGACGAACGGCACCTCCAGGCGATCCGATCCCTTGGTGCGAACCGAACCCTCTGACCCGTTCAACCACGAGCTGGTCTTCAGCGATCCGAATCGCACGGATCTCACGACACCTGTTCATAACGGCTAGTTTGACTGTTTCTTCTATGGTGGCGATGCGATCCGGTAATCTCGGGATTCGTGCCACGTGTCCGCGATCCGCCTGACAAAATCAGCTATAAATAGCCCAGAGCTTGGCATTTTTCGGGATCCTTTTGGCAATAGTGAATACTGAATCCGCCATTGTTGTCAAACCACTGAAATATTGAGAGAAATCACTGTTGTACTAGCTTTTAAAGCATAATCAATAAGATATAAAGTGGACGTAGGCTCGTTAACGCCGAACCACTATAAATTCTGAGTGTTATTTTCTTTTTCCTTGTTCCTCATTTAGAATTCTCTACAGTTTATAACAATTTGGGTGTTAGGTCCAAATTTCGATCTAACACCCACGAATTAATATATATTTAGCCATAAATGGAAGGACATGTCTTCTTCTCAAATTGGAGACAGAATTCGTTGTTGTTCAACTTTTTCCTAAATTTATTGTATTTGATATAGGATTGTGATGTTGATAATTTTTACGGTAAACAAAAATATATTAGGGTTGTAACTGATGTAGGATTGTGAAACCTTAGTTTTTAATATCATTACTAAATGAAAATAATCGAAGCATAATTGTTTGTAGAATTGTCACTCGAACCTACAGATAAAAAGTGTTTTTTTGCAAAGCCGGTCGATTTTTAAGGTGGCCGCAAAAACCTTTTTATTATAATCAATAATAAAAAATACATATAGTACAAGTGATTGTAGTTGACAATCAGTTACTTCGGTTTTTAAGGTGGTCCGTCCACCGCTTATGGAATTTATAGTGTTTCGTCCACTCTACCTAACAAGCTTATAGCATTGGACCTAGCCTAAATTAACTAGACTACAAAATCTTCGGCTTTTAAGGTGGATCGTCCATCAGATAAAAGTGTTTTTTATTTGCAAAACAACATAAAAGCGAAAATGCCGCGTTTATGGAGATATTGTTTACAATAATTAGTTGTTAATTAAAAATGTTAATTTGATTTCGTTGTTATAGCTTAGAGCATCGAGACATTCCTTATATCGATCATTCTAGCAAATTGAAACAGATAAATTTTAATGACACTAGGTTACCAAAAAAAAAAAAGATTATCAAGGCTTTGGAAGGTGTTGCAAATAGATTATGTTAGGTTTGATCACCATCTTATCGTAGCTTTATGCGATCGTCGAAGACTCTGGACTAACACTTTTCATACGAGGGTTGGGGAAATGGCTGTCATATTAGCAGATGTTTTCTTTTTATTTAGTTTACCCACCGATGGTCATCCTGCTGAAATTTTTGATACGCAAATCACAATTATGGACAACAAATTATGTATGCAGATTTTGTGGAGAGATTTATTGCTATATTTGTGGGATATTTAAGGCAAATATTATTTGGTGCTTATCCAAATAAATTTATGACATATATGAAGATAATTTGGGTGCCAAGTTTACTTGGAGGTCAAGAAAACTTGGGTATGAAGCAATTCACTCTATAAAAGGCCTAGGTAGCATCTTCATTAGATGTGGAAAATTTTCCATTGTTCTTCATTATCTTTCTCCTCAAATTGTTGAACCATTAGATATTCTCTACTTATTTCTCAATAAGGTTATTGGTTCAAGTTGTGATTGTTTGTAACAACAGTTGAAATCGGCGGTAAACAATTTTTTATTTGGTGAATCAATAAAGATGATGGTTGGGTGGAATATCGTGTGTTCATATTTCCGATATTATTTGTGTTGTTTTATTGTTTTTCAATCACATTTATCTCCAAGTGACTAGGTGAAAAGATCATATATTTCTTGGCGTTTTGTCAAACTTCCGCTGCGCACAAAACTCCAACAATTAGTATTAGAGCTCAGATCATCGCATAGTTTGGAGTGTTTGTTGGATTGAAGATTGTAGATGTCGGAAATGATGACATTTTCGAAGATGACTGTTTTGAATGGGAAGAATTGGGGTATATGGAAGCAGAAGATGGAGGACATTCTATATCTCAATGATTTGCATGATCACATTGATGGAGATGGGGAGAAGCCCTCGAATATGGATGAGGGAAAGTGGAAGAAAATTAACAAAAAGGCGATTGCGTTGATTCGCCAATATTTCGATGATTCGGTATTCCACCATGCGGCTAGTTGTGAATCCGCGAAGGCGTTGTGGGACAAATTAGTATCTTTGTATGAGTCAAGGAGTGGTACAAGTAAGGCTTTTCTGGTTCGAAATTTGGTGCAACAACTTCGATTGGATGAGAAGAAGTCTGTTGAAGAGCATTTGAACGAATTTCAAGATGTGATTAATCAGTTGACAAATTTGGAGGTCAATTTTGATGATGAGTTGCAGGCTCTTTTGTTGATGAGTTCTCTTTCGGAAAACTGAGAGACTTTGGTTGTTTCATTGAGTAATTCCAATGCTAATGGAACTATCTCTTTGGAAACGGTTCAAAGCAGTCTTTTGAATGAGGAGCTAAGGAGAAAAGGGTTGAAGTTGAAATCGCTTCAAAGTGAGGCGATGGTAGCAAGGGGCTTGAAGGATACGGTTTGAAAGAAAATGGGAGCCAAGGGTTAAGGTGCAATCACTAGTTTCCATTGCAAGAAGGAAGGTCACAAGCGTAACGGTTGCAATTCATATATACGAGATATAAAGAAGAAGAAGAAGAAGAAGAGGGCGCAAGGTGATAATAATAGTGATGAGGCACATACAGACTTTGCTAAAGGTACTG
This sequence comes from Allium sativum, assembly GCA_030737875.1. Taxonomy (NCBI): domain Eukaryota; kingdom Viridiplantae; phylum Streptophyta; class Magnoliopsida; order Asparagales; family Amaryllidaceae; genus Allium; species Allium sativum. Next base: position 554,243,988 of record CM060910.1, on the reverse strand, counting down.
AAAGTGATTCTTCATGTGATGTCCTATTTAGTGTTGTGGAGCCTTGGAAGATGGATTCAGGAGTCAGTTTTCACATATATCGAGATGTGAAAAGTTTTTTTTCTTATGAAAAAAGTGTTGGCATGATAAAGACGGCCAATGGTGTAGAGTTACCAATTTCTGGAGTTGGAGCTGTTAGGTTTCAGATGCATAATGGAGTGGTGAGAGAAGTGGCCGGCGTGAGGCACATACCCACTTGTTCGCATAACCTCATATCTCTCGATCAGTTAGATCGCCACGTTTTCACTTATGAGACTCGAGGTGGAGTTTTGAGAGTGAAGAAGGGTGGTCCTGTGATGATGCGAGGAGTTTTGGAGGAATATATAGTTTGGTCAGTTTAGTGGTTAACAATGGAAGGCAGGTGACGGTTGAGGAACCTAGTCTACAATAAGGTGGAGAGGTTAATATGGTCACTGCTGATGGTCCTAAGATGGAGGATCATGGTATCGACAAGGGTCTAGATGTTGATCTTGCTCGAGGGATCCCGGAGATGAAAAGATCATGTCAAGCAGAAGACGGATGTTGAGTTGTGAAATTCACAAAGACGAGATCAAGGCCTTTGTGGTATTACAAACGCTTTTGAAGATTGCTATTAGTGTGGTGCACGGATGAGGGAGGTGCACTACTAGTGGAAGATGATGGAGGTTTGAAATGATGTTGTAACCACCCGAAAATCAGACCCAATTTAAAATTTTTATTCTGGCTATTTTGATGAATTTTGAATATTTAAAATGAATTATTTTAAATAATAACGACGAGAAATTTATTTTGAATAGAATTAGAAAGGAAATATATATTTGAATCGTCGATAGAATATAAATATTTATTTTAAAATATAAAAGGAATTGAAAATGGCGCGGTAGTTTGAAAATTTGATTTCAATATTCAAATGAATGTACAGGATTCAAAATAAACCGGATTTTAGCGAAACCAAAAACATTAGAATCTATTTGAAAATAACTTTCCAACGAATCCGAAAAATTGAAATTTCATAGTGGGAATAAAAAGATATGCCCAGTTGAAAATTCAGAATAGTCGCTATGGAATTTTGGCCCTTAAAAATAAAATTTTGCAAACGACCTCTATTTTCGCCGAAACCACTTTTGTTAGATCCGGGATGTCGAATTATTGCTAGGTTCCAAAATTCATAATTTTTCAAATCAATATGTGAGCGTGGCGAAGTAAAACGTGTTTTAACAGTTTTAGTCAATTTCGATCGACCAGAGAATGACCATTTTTCAAACGGTCTCGGAATTTAACGAAATTAGTTTTGTTAAAACCGTATCGTCAATGCGAAGTTAGAAAATATTTTTCGGGAATTTTTAGAGTCCGTATGTGGCCCCGGTAAATTGAAATGTGCATTCAAAATCAATATATAGATTTATAACTTGATTTTGACGGAAACTGATCGAAATAGCTGAATTGGCTTGCGATACATATCCCATTGTGTTCGAAATGGGGGTAATTAACTGGGAATGACAGTCGGTGGGTTTGATTTTGAGTTCGAAATAAAAAGTTGTTTTTTGGGTAATTAAATAAAAAATATATATTTATAAATATCTTCCCCAAACCCAAATCAAACGGTCAACGCCCCCCTTTCTTTTTCTATCTCGTTCACATCGCTCAGAAAGAAAAAAAATATAAATAAAAAAAAAACCCGAGCCCTGCTCGTCGCTACTCCCCGTCGTCCTCCCCTCGAGGCCCCGCCGCCGCCTCCCACATGCCGACGCCTCCCCCTCCGACATCTTCTCCTCCTCCGCCCCTCTGCTCCTTCACACTTCTCTCTAGTTCGAGCCCCAAGTCCCCAAACCGAGCAAGCCCTAGCCGCCATCCACCACTGGCCGCCACCGCGACCCCCTACGCCCTCCACCGCCTCAACGACGCAGCGCGCCCCTCCTCCCCCTTCAGTGACGCACGAAACCCCCCCCCTTTCTGATTAAAAACTGTAAGTTTTTACATTTTATTTTTATTGTGTAATTGATTTAAAAAAAATCGGTTTTTATATATGTTATAGCATTAAAAAGATAAGATTTTTATAGTTAAAAAGATAGGATTTTTATAGTTAAAAAGATAGGATTTTTATAGTTAGAAAAATTCGATTTTTATGTATATAGAATAGCGATAAAAAAATTCGATTTTTATATATGTAGAGTAGCGATAAAAATACGATTTTTTATATATATGAAATAGCGAATAAAAATATGATTTTTATATTACAGGAATAAAAATATGACTTTTATATTATAGGAAGAATAAAAATATGATTTTTATATTATAGAAAGAATAAAAATGTGATTTTTATTTATTGGAATGAAGCAATAAAAAAATAATTTTTATTATGAACTGCATGGTAAGGACTGCATTGGAATTTCAAACAAATCCAAACGGTTCAGAAGTTCAGAAATAGAGAATGATGGAGTGGATCCCTCGGTGAGAACTTCTCACTTTTAATTTGTTTTCTAGTTGAAATATATATTAGGATGTAGACGGTGCTTAGCAGCACCCGACACCCATCGTCCACGGACCATGGATGACTTGTTTGTTTAATTGATGTATTGTGAAAGTTGATTGTGTGATGTGGAATAAAATATTTTAGAGTTAAAAATATAATTTTTAACTTGTATATAAAATAAACATTTATAAACAAATCGGATGATTTGTTTATGTACACACCTTTGACTGATATGGATTGGGACGATAAATTTTACACATCGCCCAACAACACAAATAAAATCTGTGTTTGTTGTTTGAAAACCCCACACGGGTATTGGAATGAGATTGGACATACACTAATCCCAATAAGTTGTTGTATGTCAATCGATTGATCGACAAGCTATTGTAAGCGTTAAATATTTATAGTTAATGCTTATACAGTGTAGAACGCACTTTGGATGATGGTTGATTGTTTATCGTTGTTGTTGTGTACATGTGTGTATGAAATCCATATAAATCACATTGGATGGTAATTGACTGTGTCTGATTCCAATTCAGAAAGAATGAATATTTTAAAATAACGATTATTTTAAAATAATGAATATTTTAAAATAATATTCAGTAATAGATCAAAATGTGATTTTGATCTCCGATTTTGGGATGGACACGATTATATTTAAATATATTAAGCCGTGTTGATTAGATTGACACCATTTTGACGTGAACGATATTTATATCGATTTTATTCATTTTTATAATGAATATCGAAAAGGAATTGATTTCAAAATATAATGTTTTGAAAATATTATCATTTATATATCGATGATATGGAATATTCAATTTTGATTAGAAATTGAATATGAAATTGAAATCGTTTTGAAAACGAATTGAAAACGATTTATAAAATAAGTTTTAAATGGAAATCGATGAAATATATATATTATATATATAATATAATGGCTTGAATAGAACGTGCCGCGCTGCGGCAGTTCGCGAATTTCGACCATTGACTTCGAACGGATATTACGGGAGATCCAACCGTCGGATTCTCCTAAAACCGGAACCGTTGGGTTCATATCGAAAAGAGCTTTCTAACGAATACAAGAAATTAGAAATCTAACGGGTGGATTTGGAATTATGCCCAAATCAAATTTGGAAAAGGTCGCTATAAGTGCAGTTCGTTGGCCGTTTATGGAAATCGACTGTACGGGCCTTGATAAAATTATTAAAAATAGCAATAATTTGTGTAAAATCATAAGAAATGATTTGGAAAGAATTGGGATGAAAAATTCCATATTTGGAAAGATAAAAATAGATTTTTATCGAAATGAACTAGTTTTGAACTAGAATTATAATCCATTTATTTTTGAAATAAAAAAAACTGGATTTGAAAAGGTTTTAAAAGTAAACAGAATTTCCAATAATTGAATTGGAATGAATTTGAATCAAAATTGTCTTTGGAATATTTCGATGTTGGATTTCGTGATTATACAGATATTGTTATGGAAATTTGAAAGATATATTTATATCGTTATTTCTAATACGATATTTGTTGGTCGTAGAATTTGATATTGAATATAAGCCGATATATTTTCTATTCAGAGCCTTGTATTTAATATCAAATGGGATTTGGGTTTGTCGTGAATGGTGTCTTCATTAACACTGTTCTTAAACCTAGTTGAGAAAAAGATTAAATCTTTTTATTTAGATTTAATGAAGTATACCAATTAAATGATATTAAATTGGAATTGGAATTGATTTTTGGGTTTATTGTGAACGGTGTTTTAGATAACACTTGTTCTTTAACCCGATTATTAATGGAGTGTGAATTGGGCTTATCGTGGACTGTATTTTAGCTACATTCGTTCTTAAACCCAATTTACGGTGAAATGAAATTTGGAATTTATAAATCTTTGTGTTAAGATTTAAAGGAGATTTTCCAAAGTAAAGTTTTCCAATTTAACATATTAAATTAGAACTGAATTGAATTCAATTTGGCGATAATCGAAGTAAGCTTCTGTAGAGGAAGACGGTTAATATATATGGAATTTAAAAGGCCTTGCCGTTATTCAATTTATATTATTGGTCGGATATGGAAGTTTATATCGATTATATATATATATATCGATTTGTTTTGCAGGAAGATTCCACTGCTAATGGAATGTGATTTTGGGTTGTCGTGAATGGTATCTTTAATAATGCTGTTCTTAGACCCAACGGAGTTAAGAAAATCAGAAACTAACTAGAGATTAGTTAAGTTGAATGGTTTCTTGGGTATTGATCTGATGTTGGTTTCGGCCTTCGGGGTTAATACTTAGGGAATTGTTCACTTGCTAATTTACGGTTAAAGGCTGATGGAATGGAATGTGATTTTGGGTTTATAGTGAACCGTGTTTTAAATGACATTGGTTCTTTAACTTAGTAAAAGACAGGATATGATTTCCTAAGTTAAACAATCATTAATATTGATTTTTGGGAAGATTAAAACCAAGTGGAGTTTTAATGAATCTTTAATTAGATTGAAATGATCGAGAATGGAGTATCACAAGTTTTGCTCTAGGTGATAGTTAAATCTTTAATTAGATTTGAACGTGAAATGGTAATTGAATTTACCGATAACACCGTGGTGTTAGATATGAAGTATGACCAGTTTTACTTCATGGGATGAATAGGTTGGGATTGGGAAATTTAACAAGTGATTACTTCGGAAAGGTTCGCTAATCCCGACTAGTTTGGATAAACTGTAACACCCGGTTTTTTTTGAATAACCGAATTAACTAAAATAAAGAATAATTAATCTCAGACGTGTGAATTAAGGGAATGGGGTTGCGCCATTGTGTTCGACTCGGAATTCTGGTTGAAATAGAGTCCGAGTTTGCGGGAAGCAGATACCGGATGAAGGAGATATGAACGAACGAAGTTTGGTGGCAAGAAAAGAAAACAAAATACACTGGCGCACTTGGGAAGTGCGCCAATAGAAAAATTGCACTGGCGCACTTCCCAAGTGCGCCCAGGCCGAGGGAAAAATCCGCACAGCTTTCTGGTTCAGTCCGATCTATGTTGTGACTCATTGCTGAGTCCTTTCTGACTCCTTGCTGAGTCATTTGGGCTGAGTCATTAGGGCTGACTCATCACCCAGACCGACGTATTCCATGTATCACATTTGAGGAAGTGCTTGCACGAGATCGCAGAAGTGGTAGAGCCGAGCTTGCTTAGAGAGGTGGAGATCGAGCGTGATGCGACGATTCGACGAGCTCCTACGTGCATTCTTGGGTCGGAGATTAAGAAGTTGAGGAATCGAGAGGTCAAGCTAGTCAAAGTGCAATGGGGAGATGATGAGAGTAACGCTACTTGGGAGATGGAAGCAAAGATGCATTCATTGTACCCGTTTCTTTTCGAGGGTATGTCTTTTAAATTTCTCCTTTATCGCTTAGCTTGTACTTATCTTATCTCTAGTATGTCCTCTCGCTAGTATCTTTGACCTTTAGATAGGGTAGTCCTATGGTTGAAACATGTGTTTGAGACATGTTATGTATGATGGATGCACGTGGATGCAAGTGTTTGCTAGTGGTTGCTCGTGGATGCATATACACACACTTTAGGCACTAGATCGGCTCAGTCACTTCATATTGCATATTGCATATAAATGTGTGTACATATTTAAGTAATGGATGTGTAATGGTTGTACCATCATATGGATGTTGCATTTTGGTGAATGGTTGTGCACACATGTAGAAATAATATGTATCGATAGGGTTCTTTCGCATACATAATGGACGCATGGCACTATCATGGTTTACATTAAGGAGGTCAACTGAATCGGTAGACCGCCTGATTTCACATTATATAAGGAACATATACACGCACTTCTTACATATGTTCATACAACATTAGAATTTTTATAAGGACAATGGATGCCCGTGTTTGATGGTTGAGTAGATGGTTGTTTGGATGGTAGGATATACATTCTCCTTTACTTGGAGATTTCGGGGGCGAAATCCTTTAAGGAGGGGAGAATGTAACACCCCGGTTTTTTTTGAATAACCGAATTAACTAAAATAAAGAATAATTAATCTCAGACGTGAGAATTAAGGGAATGGGGTTGCGCCATTGTGTTCGTCTCGGAATTCTGGTTGAAATAGAGTCCGAGTTTGCGGGAAACAGATAACGGATGAAGGAGATATGAACGAACGGAGTTTGGTGGCAAGAAAAGAGAAAAAAATACACTGGCGCACTTGGGAAGTGCGCCAGTAGAAAATTTGCACTGGCGCACTTCCCAAGTGCGCCCAGGCCGAGGGAAAAATCCGCACAGCTTTCTGGTTCAGTCCGATCTATGTTGTGACTCATTGCTGAGTCCTTTCTGACTGCTTGCTGAGTATTAGGGCTGACTCATCACCCAATCTTGACTGAATGGCTATGAATAACACTAAGATCATCCGACGGCTTAAATTAATTCAAAACTCTATTAAAAGACCCATAGACTCAAACCCTAAATCAGAATTAAAATTGAAACTATGGCCGTCATGCTGTCGTCTTGAACCCTAGGGTAGCCGCCACAAATTTAAGAGTAAGAACAGCAAATCAAATCAGTCCTATTCAACCCTAACAACGAATCTTCTTCAAAGGAGAGCTAATACAACTCCAGAAATCAGAATTCAGAACTCAAGACCGCTTTTGAGTTGTGAGTTCGATCACTTTAACAAAATAATTGCTAAATCAATTATGATGTGATATACGTTGGATTATAAGTTGTGGTTGTGAATCTAATTCATATGTTTAATCATGTATGTTAACTTGATTCATATTTTATGATGTTATGCAAGTTTTATATATGATGTTATGCAAGTTTCATGTATGATGTTATGCAAGTTTCATGTATGTTGTTATGCAAGTTTCATGTATGATTATGCAAGTTTCACATATGATGTTATGCAAGTTAATATGATTATGCAAGTTTCACATATGATGTTATGCAAGGTAATATGATTATGCAAGTTGTACATATGATGTTATGCAAGTTAATAGGATTACGCAAGTTGTACGCGAATTATATGATGTTATGTAAGTTTGGATCTAAAATATATGCTAGTAGTTCATGATGTTAACTTGTGTCAATGAATCCCTTTTTTTATAATCCAATCATCTAGGTTTATAACATCAGTTTTTATGCGAATATGGATGTGGAACATATGCTAGTTCGTATAAGTATTATGTTCATTGGATTCACATATATACAAGTTCACACCTTTAAAATTTAGATCCATATTCAAGTTGACATTTTTTATGTTGAAACAACGACATGCATAGTTATGCAAGTTAACACCTTTTATTGGATCCATAGTTATGCAATATGACACCTTTATGTTTAGGTTGACGACATACATAGTTTATGTAAGTTTGTGATAATTACCTAGGCTAGTTGGGTGTAAAACTATGTTCATACATGCAAGTTCACACCTTTTAGATCTATGATTTTTGGATCCTTGATAATACAAAGACTATGCAAGTATGTTGTAATTCTTAATTGCAAGTTAGATGCAAATTAGATCTATTATTGTGTGTATGTGACTTTGTGACGTTTATTTCCTTTTTTTCTAAGTATTAGACTATTTGCTAGTCTAATATGTATATGACGTGTTAAGCGAACGAATGACGGGGGTACGATGGGGATAATAGTGGATACACACATATTGTGAATTTGACATGTAATGGCCTAAAAAGGCATGTAATTAATTTTAAAGGAATAAAATATAATTGTGGTGAAAATTGGTATGATTTTACATACCATAAATGGATGGACATAATTAAGTCAATTATGGACATCGTTTAATTTGGAATTGATTGATAATTTAAATAGGGAAAGTAATTCAAATTGGGGAATGATTAATTAGGAGTAATTAATCGTCTAAGACACGAGGTTAGGCTCTTTTGTGGTGTAAGACTGCTCGGACCCGCCCGGCAAATCCAGCTGCCACAAATGCCAGTCTAATGTGAGAGGTCTTAGGCATAAATTAAATACGTAACAATTGTAAAGACACGAGGTTAGGCTCTTTTGTGGTGTAAGACTGCCCGGACCCGCCCGGCAAATCCAACTGCCACAAATGCCAGTCTAATGTGAGAGGTCTTTATGAGGTTACGGTCTTAATGAATTAAGAAACGTTTAACCAGATAAACATGTAGTGGGACATGAGGGGGTTAAGTGGGTGCCGTGGATGGCATGTGGAATCTAGTGGGCGCCTTGGGTGGCATGAGGAAATACGATTAGTAACACTTAACCAAGGTAAAACATGTAAGTGGGACATATGGGTTAAGTGGGTGCCTTGGGTAGCAGGTGGAATTACTAATAGAAACCCTTAACCAAATTTAAAACATGTAAGTGGCATGAAGTGGGTTAAGTGGGATATACTAGAGGGGACCAAGCTTAGGTGGATAGCTTGTGTCAAGTAATGGGGGCCCGTTTCAACCAGTAACCCATTCGTATCTTTGTGGGCTCGACCCAAGTCGAGGACGGGACAAGCATACTGGGCTTGACTGTAAGAGGCCAAACCGGGTTAGCGGTGGCAACGCAAGTCCAACGGGCTCATATGCGTGTGTGGACCCGGGCTAGTAGGTAAGACGTTGTTGTATCATGTAGGTATAAGCCGTGCATCATTGGTGGTATCGGGTTGCCACTTTGGGGAGTGATACACCCCACTGTGGGGCCAGCACGGGTATCTACGAGTTAGGGAGCCGATCGAATGGGGCAGGGTAGTGGGTACACCTAGTGGAGATAGGAGCAGACAGCACCTATGTAGTCAGCTAGGGGTACACGAAGCTACCACTATTATTAATAATTATTAAGGGGGTACACCTAGTGGACATAGAAGAAGGCGGCACCTATGACGTCAGCTAGGAGTACATGGAATTACCATTATTACTTATTGAAGGAGTACATCTAGTGGGGATAGGTACACGCTGGGTACCTATGATAGCAACTAGAGATATACAGTCAAACATGGAGGATAGTGGGTACATCTAGTAGTACACGAAGCTATCATTAAGAGGGATCAAATTTCTAGAGTGACTAGTAGGGGTGCAGTTAGTGTTAGTACAGTACAGTATGGTACAGTACGGTAGAGTATAGTAATTATCCTAGATTGATTAGGAAGCTCCATTAACGTTATCTCTGTTTCTCTTGATTGCCTTGCCATACCCATGTGGTTCACACAGTCATTAACTTATTCTCCAGCTTATATCTTTCATATTGCTTTAATAATTATGTTGTTAGAGTTATCGCACTCGCCAGACTTTATGTCTGACCCCCTTTGTTTCCACCTCTTTTCTTCCTTTCCCCCCAGGTTCTGAGGGTGGGACTAGTACTAGTGGAGCTTGATTGGGATCTCTTTGGGAGCACTTAGATTTGGATTGCCGAAGTAAAGTTCAGCCTATCATTTTCTTTATGGCTATTTGTAGTAGTGGGATTATGTACTTTGTTTTATCAAGATGGATATTATGTACTTGACTTTGGTTTATGGTTTTTGATGATGTAACCAAACATATTTACCTTCTGCTGCAATAAATAAAGTTTTAAATTTTCAAGTACTGCTTTATATCTGTCTTGTTCTGATTTTCTGTTCTATATTCACTTAAAATGCTCCATGGAAGTTAATGCATTCCCTTTACGAGTGACATTAATGGACGTGGGGTGTTACACGTGGTATTAGAGCTGAAGGTTACCAGAACAGATAAGATATTTTGAAAAACTATTTTTCAAAAGCATTTTTATAAAGAATACTTTCAAAAATATGTTTGTAGAAGAGTATTTTTGAAAGAAAGGTTTATTTTAAGAACATAATCCCCAAGAGCCATATATCCTTCCTTCGATTCTCCGTTTTAAATCTCTTCCTCTTTCTCTTTTTGAGTTCTTTTCCCCCTCCGCGTATAGATGCTTTTTTCTAAGATAAATAAGGACTTTCGTACGAAGGACGGAAAACCACTTCAAGGGACTTAGACGTTTGTCGGGCTAGAAGTTAGTCCAAGGAAGTGGAGGCCTTGTTGGTACCTTCAAGATAGATGATGGGAGGAAGGTTCAAATAGCTGTTTGGTTAACAAAGGACGAAATCTCATCTTGGTGGGAGGTCACGAATGGAGATTGTGAAGAAGAAGGCTAGTTGTTTTGGAGAAATAGGACACCTTAGGATTGTCCAAAGAGGCAAGGACAAAGTACATGATCTTCTGGAGGGTAGTTGTATTCCCTCACGGCTGGTATACCTGATGGGGGTAGGACCGTCTTGGTTGAAATTTGGTTTTCTTTATCATCCTGTTTGAACTTTGTTTGATTCTGGTGCTTCATACTCGTTAGTATCTGCTTCGTTAGTTGAAACACTGCACCTAAATACTAGTCTAGTTAAGGATCCTATCCTAGTCTCAAATCCTTTTGGTGGTTCGGCTCATCCTTCAATGGTTTGTCGGGATTTGAGAGTGTCTATCTTGGGCGTTGGATTTGAATTCAACGCCTTCGTCCTTGGTTTCATGGGCTATAGTTTGATTCTAGGGGTGGATTGGCTAGCCAGGCGGGGTGCCATCCTGGATTGTGAAAGGAGGGTAGTTAGACTATTGATTCGTTATGAAAAGACCCTCATTTTTCTTGTGACCCTAGGGGTTCAGTGATGCTTAGCTGCCTAGAATCTTCTGACGCATCCAACGATGATTGGGAGTCTGTTTGTGTGGTCCGTGAGTATGGAGATGTCGTTGATAAAGTGCGGGGTTTACCCAGAGGCGCAAAATAAGTTTTCGTATGTGCTTAACAAATTAAGCAAAGCCAGTTATGTAATCAACAGTGGTTTTGGAGAAAGACTGGCAAGGACAGCCAGAGTCGGTCAAGTGCTCAATTGGTTGGCCGTCTTACTAGTATCATCTCACGTAGGTCGTCTGAATTCAAAGGAGGTATCCCTTGGGTGTTTTTCTAATATTGGTTTTGGCCTTTGGGGCTTGCACTTGGGGGATGTCGAGTTCGACTAGGATGGTCTGTGTGAGAGATGGATAGTTGTGACAATTTTGCATGGGATAATATCCTGGTTTTCTCTAGAAACAGAGAAGAGCATGCCCTACATCTTAGGGAAAGCTTAGGGACTCTACAAGCACGCCAGCTTAAAGCTAAGTTCTCCAAAATACCATTCTTGGAGGAAAGAAGTGAGGATTTTAGGGCATGTGGTCTCTAGGGAAGGGTGATATGTTATGGTGGATGGAGTTCTTGGCGTCATATACCCCTGACAAGGGTAACGTTGTGGCGGATGCCTTGAGTAGGAAAAAGTTTACATTGAGTCCTTTGTTTGTCGAGCGACGTAGCTTAGAGTTTATCTTTACCTTTGACTTTAGACCATCCATTGATTTTGTACCCAGTTTGCTAGCATCCTTGAGGTCAGACCTGCGCTTTTGGGACGGGTTGGAGAGGCACATCGTGATGACCCACAGTTGATGGAGTTAGTAGAGAAGCTCATAAGAGGGGAGTCATCAAGCCACCTAGGTAGGTATACCCTAAATGATAAGGGTTGGTTGCGTAGGGACGATAGACTTTGTGTATCACGGGATGAGAATTTGAGGAAGACCATTCTTGATGATGCCCATTGTTTGAAGATGACCATCCATCCCGGCGGGGACAAGATGTACATGGACATGAGACGAGTTTACTTTTAGGCCGGTATGAAGAGGGATGTGGCCGAGTATGTCGCTAGATGCTTGGTGTGCCAACAAGTAAAAGCAAAGCAAAAGAAGCCCGGTGGATTGCTTCACCCATTGGAGGTCCCACAATAGAAGTGGGAAAGCATCTCGATGGACTTTGTTGACAGATTACCGAGATCAAGGAAGGGTAATACGGGAATTTGGGTCGTGGTAGACAGACTTACTAAGAGCGCCCATTTCATTCCCGTGAAGAGTAAGAGGATTGCTCCATGGTTAGCCTCCGTATACATTCGAGAAATAGTTCATTTGCACGGTGTTCCTTCTAGCATAGTGAGCGACCACGATCCTATTTTCACTAGCGAATTTTGGAAGAGCTTGCAAGAGGCGGTAGGGACTCAGTTATGTTTGAGCACCACATATCATCCTCAGATGGACGGCCAGACCGAGAGGGTGAATCGTATTCTAGAGGACCTATTGAGGTTATGTGTCTTAGACTTCGGAGGTACATGGGAGGAACATCTTCCATTGGTGGAGCTCGCATATAATAACAGATTTCAGTCTAGTATTGGCATGGCACCGTTCGAGGGTCTTTATGGACGGCCGTGTCGTTCGCCTACACGTTGGTGGAAGTCTACAGACAAGGTCTTGCTTGGACCCGATATGATTAGAGAGACTTCGGAAAAGATCGATTTGATTCAAAGGAGGATGAAGACGACGCAAGATAGGCAGAAATCTTATGCGGGCAAGAGGAGGAAAGATCTTGAGTTTGATATTGGGGACATGGTCTTTGTCAAGGTGACTCCATTACGGAACGTCGTTCGCTTCGGGTCCGTTGGGAAGTTAGCACCAAGATTCGTAGGGCCGCTTCCTATTAAGGAAAGGATTGGGCAGATGGCGTATAGAGTGGAGTTGCCCGAGAGACTTAGTGGTGTACACGACGTATTCCATGTATCACATTTGAGGAAGTGCTTGCACGAGATCGCGGAAGTGGTAGAGCCGAGCTTGCTTAGAGAGGTGGAGATCGAGCGTGATGCAACGATTCGACGAGCTCCTACGTGCATTCTTGGGTCGGAGATTAAAAAGTTGAGGAATCGAGAGGTCAAGCTAGTCAAAGTGCAATGGGGAGATGATGCGAGTAACGCTACTTGGGAGACGGAAGCGAAGATGCGTTCATTGTACCCTTTTCTTTTCGTGGGTATGTCTTTTAAATTTCTCCTTTATCGCTTAGCTTGTACTTATCTTATCTCTAGTATGTCCTCTTGCTAGTATCTTTGACCTTTAGATAGGGTAGTCCTATGGTTGAAACATGTGTTTGAGACGTGTTATATATGATGGATGCACGTGGATGCAAGTGTTTGCTAGTGGTTGCTCGTGGATGCATATACACACACTTTAGGCACTAGATCGGCTCAGTCACTTTATATTGCATATTGCATATAGATGTGTGTACATATTTAAGTAATGGATGTGTAATGGTTGTACCATCATATGGAAGTTGCATTTTGGTGAATGGTTGTGCACACATGTAGAAATAATATGTATCGATAGGGTTCTTTCGCATACATAATGGACGCATGGCACTATCAAGGTTTGCATTAAGGAGGTCAACTGAATCAGTAGACCGCCTGATTTCGCATTAGATAAGGAACATATACACGCACTTCTTACATATGTTCATACAACATTAGAAATTTTATAAGGACAATGGATGCCCGTGTTTGATGGTTGAGTAGATGGTTGTTTGGATGGTAGGATATACATTCTCCTTTACTTGGAGATTTCGGGGGCGAAATCCTTTAAGGAGGGGAGAATGTAACACCCCGTTTTTTTTGAATAACCGAATTAACTAAAATAAAGAATAATTAATCTCAGACGTGAGAATTAAGGGAATGGGGTTGCGCCATTGTGTTCGTCTCGGAATTCTGGTTGAAATAGAGTCCGAGTTTGCGGGAAACATATACCAGATGAAGGAGATATGAACGAACGAAGTTTGGTGGCAAGAAAAGAGAAAAAATACACTGGCGCACTTGGGAAGTGCGCCAGTAGAAAAAGTGCACTGGCGCACTTCCCAAGTGCGCCCAGGCCGAGGGAAAAATCCGCACCGCTTTCTGGTTCAGTCCGATCTATGTTGTGACTCATTGCTGAGTCCTTTCTGAGTCATTAGGGCTGACTCATCACCCTATCTTGACTGAATGGCTATGAATAACCCTAAGATCATCCGACGGCTTAAATTAATTCAAAACTCTATAAAAAGACCCACAGACTCAAACCCTAAATCAGAATTAAAATTGAAACTATGGCCATCATGCTGTCGTCTTGAACCCTAGGTTAGCCGCCACAAATTTAAGAGGAAGAACATCAAATCAAATCAGTCCTATTCAACCCTAACAACGAATCTTCTTCAAAGGAGAGCTAATACAACTCCAGAAATCAGAATTCAGAACTCAAGACCGCTTTTGAGTTGTGAGTTTGATCATTTTAACAAAATAATTGCTTAATCAATTATGATGTGATATACGTTGGATTATAAGTTGTGGTTGTGAATCTAATTCATATGTTTAATCATGTATGTTAACTTGATTCATATTTTATGATGTTATGCAAGTTTTATATATGATGTTATGCAAGTTTCATGTATGATGTTATGCAAGTTTCATGTATGTTGTTATGCAAGTTTCATGTATGATTATGCAAGTTTCACGTATGATGTTATGCAAGTTAATATGATTATGCAAGTTTCACATATGATGTTATGCAAGTTAATATGATTATGCAAGTTGTACATATGATGTTATGCAAGTTAATAGGATCACGCAAGTTGTATGCGAATTATATGATGTTATGTAAGTTTGGATCTAAAATATATGCTAGTAGTTCATGATGTTAACTTGTGTCAATGAATCCCTTTTTTTTATAATCCAATCACCTAGGTTTATAACATCAGTTTTTATGCGAATATGGATGTGGAACATATGCTACTTCGTATAAGTATTATGTTCATTGGATTCACATATATACAAGTTCACACCTTTAAAATTTAGATCCATATTCAAGTTGACATTTTTTATGTTGAAACAATGACATGCATAGTTATGCAAGTTAACACCTTTTATTGGATCCATAGTTATGCAAGATGACACATTTATGTTTAGGTTGACGACATACATAGTTTATGTAAGTTTGTGATAATTACCTAGGCTAGTTGGGTGTAAAACTATGTTCATACATGCAAGTTCACACCTTTTAGATCTATGATTTTTGGATCCTTGATAATACAATGACTATGCAAGTATGTTGTAATTCTTAATTGCAAGTTAGATGCAAATTAGACCTATTATTGTGTGTATGTGACTTTGTGACGTTTATTTCCTTTTTTCTAAGTATTAGACTATTTGCTAGTCTAATATGTATATGACGTGTTAAGCGAACGAATGACGGGGGTACGATGGGGATAATAGTGGATACACACATATTGTGAATTTGACATGTAATGACCTAAAAAGGCATGTAATTAATTTTAAAGGAATAAAATATAATTGTGGTGAAAATTGATATGATTTTACATACCATAAATGGATGGACATAATTGAGTCAATTATGGACATCGTTAAATTTGGAATTGATTGATAATTTAAATAGGGAAAGTAATTCAAATTGGGGAATGATTAATTAGGAGTGATTAATCGTCTAAGACACGAGGTTAGGCTCTTTTGTGGTGTAAGAATGCCCGGACCCACCCGGCAAATCCAGCTGCCACAAATGCCAGTCTAATGTGAGAGGTCTTAGGCATAAATTAAATACGTAACAATTGTAAAGACACGAGGTTAGGCTCTTTTGTGGTGTAAGACTGTCCGGACCCGCCCGGCAAATCCAGCTGCCACAAATGCCAGTCTAATGTGAGAGGTGCTTATGAGGTTACGGTCTTAATGAATTAAGAAACACTTAACCAGATAAATATGTAGTGGGACATGAGTGGGGTAAGTGGGTGCCTTGGGTGGCATGTGGAATCTAGTGGGTGACTTGGGTGGCATGAGGAAATACGATTAGTAACACTTAACCAAGGTAAAACATGTAAGTGGGACATAAGGGTTAAGTGGGTGCCTTGGGTGGCAGGTGGAATTACTAATAGAAACCCTTAACCAAATTTAAAACATGTAAGTGGACATGAAGTGGGTTAAGTGGGATATACTAGAGGGGACCAAGCTTAGGTGGATAGCTTGTGTCAAGTAATGTGGGCCCGTTTCAACCAGTAACCCATTCGTATCTTTGTGGGCTCGACCCAAGTCGAGGACGGGGCACACATACTGGGCTTGACTGTAAGAGGCCAAACCGGGTTAGCGGTGGCAATGCAAGTCCAACGGGTTCATATGCGTGTGTGGATCCGGGCTGGTAGGTAAGACGTTGTTGCATCGTGTAGGTATAAGCCGTGCATCATTGGTGGTATCGGGTTGCCACTTTTGGGAGTGATACACCCCACTGTGGGGCCAGCACGTGTATCTACGAGTTAGGGAGCCGATCGAATGGGGCAGGGTAGTGGGTACACCTAGTGGAGATAGGAGCAGACGGCACCTATGTAGTCAGCTAGGGGTACACGAAGCTACCACTATTATTAATAATTATTAAGGGGGTACACCTAGTGGAGATAGGAGCAGGCGGCACCTATGACGTCAGCTAGGAGTACATGGAATTACCATTATTACTTATTGAAGGAGTACATCTAGTGGGGATAGGTACACGCTGGGTACCTATGATAGCAACTAGAGATATACAATCAAACATGGAGGATAGTGGGTACATCTAGTAGTACACGAAGCTATCATCAAGAGGGATCAAATTTCTAGAGTGACTAGTAGGGGTGCAGTTAGTGTTAGTACAGTACAGTATGGTACAGTACGGTAGAGTATAGTAATTATCCTATATTGATTAGGAAGCGCCATTAACGTTATCTCTATTTCTCTTGATTGCCTTGCCATACCCATGTGGTTAACACAGTCATTACCTTATTCTCCAGCTTATATCTTATCATATTGCTTTAATAATTATGTTGTTAGAGTTATCGCACTCGCCAGACTTTATGTCTGACCCCCTTTGTTTCCACCTCTTTTCTTCCTTCCCCCCAGGTTCTAAGGGTGGGATAGTACTAGTGGAGCTTGATTGGGATCTCTTTGGGAGCACTTGGATTTGGATTGCCGAAGTAAAGTTCAGCCTATCATTTTCTTTATGGCTATTTGTAGTAGTGGGATTATGTACTTTGTTTTATCAAGATGGATATTATGTACTTGACTTTGGTTTATGGTTTTTGATGATGTAACCAAACATATTTACCTTCTGCTGTAATAAATAAAGTTTTAAATTTTCAAGTACTGCTTTATATCTGTCTTGTTGTGATTTTCTGTTCTATATTCACTTAAAATGCTCCATGGAAGTTAATGCATTCCCTTTGCGAGTGACATTAATGGACGTGGGGTGTTACATAAACCATAATTTGGTTTGAATTGATATTCAAAAGAAGATTAAAGAATAAATTTAAAGAATTTATCTTTGATAAAATTAATGGGAACCTTTCCCAAAGTATAGGAATATTTGAATAAAAGAATATTCTAAATTGGAATAAGGCGTATGTTGTGTTTGTGTAACACTTGTTGATTATATACGCGAGTTATTCAGAAAGACCGGGTTTATCCCATTCTGAATAACTGATTCGACGATGTGTCGGGGATGAAGACGGTGGTCGAAGACTAGAGGTCTTCACATCGTTTGGATAATTACCGATGATCTTGATTGGGCTATACACCCAAGAGGAGGGAATCAGTTGGTGATCATCTAGACGTACTTGGAGATCGATGGATATGCGAGATACAAGGTGCCTCCGGTTTTTTTCTGACCTAGAACGAACTTGTAAATGGACTGTGTGTCTGACATTGGATATCATTCTGTGTGATTGATGGATATCGGTTGCATGGAGTGGTTTGCCTGTGTGGCATGCTAAGATGCAAATGATCAAGGCTTCTGTTGAAAAGCAGAGTCTTGTGGTTGATGATTAAAGCACGACCTTTGTGGCATAGCTTTTTGTAGCGTTAATTCGCGAGCCTCACACCCCAGTGTGAACCAGAAACGGGAGAGAACCTCTGGGAGGGCATGCGTTTCCTTCTAGCTAGGGTGGTGTCAGTGACCTACCAGCCCTGACATTTATATTATTTTCACCTGTGTGGTTGTTGGATTGCGAGGCGCCTCGGATATATCGGTGATTATGTGAAGCCGATGGAGTCATAGGACTCATTTACGCCCCCAAAGGGCGGGGAAACGCAGTGTTCAGGCATTATAATCCACATCGGGTGGACCGGCCCTGACGATCCATGGGGCAGTTGCGGATGTTCCTGAGACATGGGCTAGATTGTCTCGAAGCGGTGAGGACGATCTCTTGCCTCGGTTCACAGATGAAAATCCAACTTCCAATATGTGACTTTGCAGTTTTGATTGTAGAGGCTAGTATGGCGACATAGTGGTATGAGGCACTTATGCCGTCTATGATTGAAATTGTTTTGACACTATACACTTATAGTAATAATAAAAGATGAAATTTAGCGTATCAAGCATTCTTTGGCTATTATAAGGTAAAACCCTATCCTCCGGCTTGTGTTGCATTGTGTGATGGGACCTGGGTCTTATAATAGCTTCATTGTTCTTTATTTAGCATTGCGCTGTTGTTATATGAACTGGTATTCTTGGGAGGAAACCCGTTCCGTGTTATACGGCGTGGTCCCTCGATTTACCTAACTTTAAAATAAAGATTAGTAACTGTTTTAGTTCTCACACCAGTCACATGACTGACCTGGAGTTTATTGGTTTAACCTAAACTCTGGGTGCCCCTATTTTCTGCACGGGCAGCTAGTAGTTTTGGTTTTGCAGATTTATATTCATAGGATCCTGATTTACAGCTGAAACGATATTCGGAAAGCTCTGTATCCGTGTATTACTTCCAGTTTTGTATTGTATTATTTTCCGCTGCTATGTAATGTATTGTAATCTCTGATATTTATCAAATGTATTTTATTCATTCATACTCTGTAATATTCTTGTATTCTGATGGAATTGTTGTAATAAGCAATGAAATGTTCTTCTGTCTATGTTCCGATGTGGCTTGTCCTTAAAGCAATCCGGGCTTTCCTTTACGGTGAAGTTCGGGTCGTTTCATTTGGTATCAGAACCTTGGTTTACAAAGCTCGAGAAGAAGACACATTAGAACCAGACGAAATAATTCATCAGAGATTGGATTAGTAATATCCAATGAGAATGACTCATTAGAGATAGGATCAGTAGTATCCTAGAATGAGTCGGAAGAGTGATGTTTTAAATTGAAAACAAGTTTTTGTTTTGAAAATTTAAACCAATTATTCGTATTTGAATATTATTTTTATATTGATTTGGACAATCAAGTATGTTAAGATTTTGCATATACGTCTGATCCATGGGTATTCGAAGTTTTAATATATTGGATAGATATAGAATCACACTCTAGTCGCCTGGAGATGACACTGATGATAGCAGCCGCATCATTAGTGGTTATATGTTCAAGTTTCGAAAGTGGGATTTCTATATGATTCCAATTGACTGGTGTGGGAACCAAAACTAGATAGGGCTTATTGTTGTGGTTTGGCATCAAAAATCTGATTTTTGGACTATGTATCAAAGTTATGAATTTGAAAAGCTAATCAACTAATTGATTGATGGTTGTGTTGTATGATTATTCATTTAAAACCAACATGTGAATGAAAGGTGAATTTACGCCAAATTGAACCAAATATTGAACCGTATTGAAAATTGTTTGAAATTGCATGCATATACATGTGTATACATTGAATAGGTCATAGCAAGGAGGCTAAAGCAGAGGAATAAAATTGTTTGCCCGACAAATAGGTACATGTTTATTGTATTTCTTTGGGTTTGGATGATTTTATGAGCCGATTGGTTGTTTCTTTTTCTTTTTGGATTGGAGAGGCCTGTATGGAAATTTCGGGATTTTCCCGGTGCTCCCGTGCAGGGGAGGTTATGGCGAAATTTTTCGAAAATTTAGGGTGTTAGCCAAATCTTTGAAGAATTTGAAAAGTTCTTAGAAACTGAAAAGTTGAAGAACTTAAGCCGTAATGAAAATAATGAAAGTTGAGTTGGTTTGTAAAACAACTTTCAGCTTCGTTCCTTTTCGGGGACGAAAAGTTTTAAGTGGGGGAGATTGTAACAACCTGAAAATCAGAGCCAATTTTAAATTTTTATTTTCGCTATTTTGAAGAATTTTGAACATTTAAAATGAATTATTTTAAATAATAACGACGAGAAATTTATTTTGAATAGAATTAGAAAGGAAATATATATTTGAATCGTCGATAGAATATAAATATTTATTTTAAAATATAAAAGGAATTGAAAATGGCACGGTAGTTTGAAAATTCGATTTCAATATTCAAATGAATGTACAGGATTCAAACTAAACTGGATTTTAGAGAAACAAAAAATATAGAATCTATTTGAAAATATCTTTCCAACGAATCCGAAAAATTGAAATTTCATAGCGGGAATAAAAAGAAATGCCCAGTTAAAAATTCGGAATAGTCACTATCGAATTCTGGCCCCTAAAAATGGAAATTTTGCAAACGACCTATGTTTTCGACGAAACCACTTTTGTTGGATCTGGGATGCCGAATTATTGCTAGGTTCTAAAATTCATAATTTTTCGAATCAATATGTGAGCGTGGCGAAGTAAAATGTGTTTTAACAGTTTCAGTCAATTTCGATCGACCAGAAAATGGTCATTTTTCAAACGGTCTCAGAATTTGATGAAATTAGTTTTGTTAGAACCGTATCGTCAATGCGAAGTTAGAAAATATTTTTCGGGAATTTTTAGAGTCCGTATGTGGCCCCGGTAAATTGAAATGTGCGTTCAAAATCAATATATAGATTTATATCTTGATTTTGACGGAAACTAATCGAAACAGCTGAATTGGCTTGCGATACATGTTCCATTGTGTTCGGAATGTGGGTAATTAGCTGAGAACGATAGTCGGTGGGTTCGATTTCGAGTTCGAAATAAAAAAGTCGCTTTTTGGATAATTAAATAAAAAATATATATTTATAAATATCTTTCCCAAACCCAAATCAAACGGTCAACGCCCCCTTCCCCTTTCTTTTTCTATCTCGTTCACATCGCTTAGAAAGAAAAAAAAATATAAAAAAAACCCGAACCCTGCTCGTCGCTATTCCCCGTCGTCCTCCCCTCGAGGCCCCGCCGCCGCCTCCCACATGCTGACGCCTCCCCCTCCGACATCTTCTCCTCCTCCGCCCCTCTGCTCCTTCTCACTTCCCTCTAGTTCGATCCCCAAGCCCCAAACCGAGCAAGCCCTTGCCGCCATCCACCACTGGCCGCCACCACGACCCTCTACCTCCTCACCTCCTCAATGACGCAGCACGCCTCTCCTCCCCCTTCAGTGATGCATGAAACCCCCCTTTTCTGATTAAAAACTGTAAGTTTTTACATTTTATTTTTATTGTGTAATTGATTTAAAAAAAATCGGTTTTTATATATGTTATAGCATTAAAAAGATAGGATTTTTATAGTTAAAAAGATAGGATTTTTATAGTTAGAAAAATTCGATTTTTATATATATAGAATAGCGATAAAAAAATTAGATTTTTATATATGTAGAGTAGCGATAAAATACGATTTGTATATATATGAAATAGCGAATAAAAATATGATTTTTATATTACAGGAAGAATAAAAATATGACTTTTATATTATAGGAAGAATAAAAATATGATTTTTATATTATAGAAAGAATAAAAATGTGATTTTTATTTATTGGAATGAAGCAATAAAAATATAATTTTTATTATGAACAGCGTGGTAAGGACTGCATTGGAATTTCCAACAAATCCAAACGGTTCAGAAGTTCAGAAATAGAGAATGATGGAGTGGATCCCTCGGTGAGAACTTCTCAACTTTAATTTGTTTTCTAGTTGAAATATATACTAGGATGCAGACGGTGCTTAGCAGCACCCGACACCCATCGTCCACAGACCATGGATGACTTGTTTGTTTAATTAATGTGTTGTGAAAGTTGATTGTGTGATGTGGAATGGAATAAAATATTTTAGAGTTAAAAATATAATTTTTAACGTGTATATAAAATAAATATTTATAAACAAATCGGACGATTTGTTTATGTACACACATTTGACTGATATGAATTGGGACGATAAATTTTACACATCGCCCAACAACACAACTAAAATCTGTATTTGTTGTTTCAAAACCCCACACGGGTATTGGGATGAGATTGGACATACACTAATCCCAATAAGTAGCTGTATGTCAATCGATTGATCGACAAGCTGTTGTAAGCGTTAAATATTTATATTTGATGCTTATACAGTGTAGAATGCACTTTGGATGATGGTTGATTGTTTATCGTTGTTGTTGTGTACATGTGTGTATAAAATCCATATAAATCACATTGTATGGTAATTGACTGTGTCTGAATCCAGTTCAGAAAGAATGAATATTTTAAAATAACGATTATTTTAAAATAACGAATATTTTAAAATAATATTCAGTAATAGATCAAAATGTGATTTTGATGTCCGATTTTGGATGGACACGATTGTATTTAAATATATAAAGCTGTGTTGATTAGATTGATGCCATTTTGACATGAACGATATTTATATCGATTTTATTCATTTTTATAATGAATATCGAAAAGGAATTGATTTCAAAATATAATGTTTTGAAAATATTATCATTTATATATCGATGATATGGAATATTCAATTTTGATTAGAAATTGAATATGAAGTTGAAATCGTTTTGAAAACGAATTGAAAACGATTTATAAAATACGTTTTAAATGGAAATCGACGAAATATATTATATATATATATATATAATATAGTGGCCTGAATAGAACGCGCCGCGCTGTGGCAGTTCGCGAATTTCGACCATTGACTTCGAACGGATATTACAGGAGATCCGACCGTCGGATTTTCCTAAAACCAGAACCGTTGGGTTCGTATAGAAAAGAGCTTTCTAACGAAAACAAGAAATTAGAAATCTAACGGTTGGATTTGGAATTATGTCTAAATAAAATTTAGAAAAGGTCGTTGTAAGTGCAGTTCGATGGCCGTTTATGGGAATCGACTGTACGTGCCTTGATAAAATTATTAAAAATAGCAATAATTTGTGTAAAATCATAAGAAATGATTTGGAAAGAATTGGGATGAAAAATTCCATATTTGAAAAGATAAAAATAGATTTTTATCGAAATGAACTAGTTTTGAACTAGAATTATAATCCATTTATTTTTGAAATAAATAAATTGGATTTGAAAAGGTTTTAAAAGTAACCAGAATTTCCAATAATTGAATTGGAATGGATTTGAAGCAAAATTGTCTTTGGAATATTTCGATGTTGGATTTCGTGATTATACAGTTATGGAAATTTGAAAGATATATTTATATCGTTATTTCCAATATGATATTTGTTGGTCATAGAATTTGATATTGAATATAAGCCGATATATTTTCTATTCAGAGCCTTGTATTTAATATCAAATGGGATTTGGGTTTTTCGTGAATGGTGTCTTCATTAACACTGTTCTTAAACCCAGTTGAGAAAAAGATTAAATATTTTTATATAGATTTAATGAAGTATACCAATTAAATGATATTTAATTGGAATTGGAATTGATTTTTGGGTTTATCGTGAACGGTGTTTTAGATAACACTTGTTCTTTAACCCGATTATTGGAATGTGAATTGGGCTTATCGTGAACTGTGTTTTAGCGACATTCGTTCTTTAACCCGATTTATGGTGAAATGAAATTTGGAATTTATAAATCTTTGTGTTAAGATTTAAAGGAGATTTTCCAAAGTAAAGTTTTCCAATTTAACATATTAAATTGGAATTGAATGGAATTCGATTTGGTGATAATCGAAGTAAGCTTCTGTAGAGGAAGACGGTTAATATATATGGAATTTAAAAGGCCTTGCCATTATTCCACTTATATTATTGGTCGGATATGGAAGTATATATCGATTATATATATATATATATATCGATTTGTTTTCCAGGAAGATTCCATTGTTAATGGAATGTGATTTTGGGTTGTCGTGAATGGTATCTTTAATAATACTGTTCTTAGACCCAACGGAGTTAAGAAAATCAGAAACTAACTGGAAATTAGTTAAGTTGAATGGTTTCTTGGGTATTGATCTGATGTTGGTTTCGGCCTTTGGGGTTAATACTTAGGGAATTGTTCACTTGCTAATTTACGGTTAAAGGCTGATGGAATGGAATGTGATTTTGGGTTTATAGTGAACCGTGTTTTAAATGACATCGGTTCTTTAACCTAGTTAAAAACAGGATATGATTTCCCAAGTTAAACAATCATTAATATTGATTTTTGGGAAGATTAAAACCAAGTGGAGTTTTAATGAATCTTTAATTAGATTGAAATGATCGAGAATGGAGTATCACCAGTTTTGCTTTAGGCAATAGTTAAATCTTTAATTAGATTTGAACGTGAAATGGTAATTGAATTTACCAATAACACTGTGGTGTTAGATATGAAATATGACCAGTTTTACTTCATGGGATGAATAGGTTGGGGTTGGGAAATTTAACAAGTGATTACTTCGGTAAGGTTCGCTAGTCCCGACTAGTTTGGATAAACCATAATTTGGTTCGAATTGATATTCAAAAGAAGATTAAAGAATAAATTTAAAGAATTTATCTTTGATAAAATTAATGGGAACCTTTCCCAAAGTATAAGAATATTTGAATAAAAGAATATTCTAAATTGGAATGAGGCGTATGTTGTGTTTGTGTAACACTTGTTGATTATATACGCGAGTTATTCAGAAAGACCGGGTTTATCCCATTCTGAATAACTGATTCGATGATGTATCGAGGATGAAGACGGTGGTCGAAGACCGGAGGTCTTCACATCGTTTGGATAATTACTGATGATCTTGATTGGGCTGTACACCCAAGAGGAGGGAATCAGTTGGTGATCTTCCAGATGTACTTGGAGTTCGATGGATATGCGAGGTACAAGGTGCCTCCGGTTTCGTTTAGACCCAGAACGGACTTGTAAATGGATTGTGTGTCTGACATTGGATATCATTCTGTGTGATTGATGGATATCGGTTGCATGGAGTGGTTTGCCTGTGTGGCATGCTGATGCAAATGATCAAGGCTTCTGTTGAAAAGCAGAGTCTTGTGGTTGATGATTAAAGCACGACCTTTGTGGAATAACTTTGTGTAGCGTTAATTCGCGAGCCTCACACCCCGGTTTGAACCAGAAACGGGAGAGGACCTCAGGGAGGGCATGCATTTCCTTCTAGCTAGGGTGGTGTCAGTGACCTACCAGCCCTGACATTTATATTATTTTCACCTGTGTGGTTGTTGGATTGCGAGGCGCCTCGGATATATCAGTGACTATGTGGAGCCGATGGAGTCACATGACTCATTTACGCCCCAAAGGGCAGGGAAACGCAGTGCTCAGGCATTATAATCCATATCGGGTGGACCGGCCCTGATGATCCATGGGACAGTTGCGGTTGTTCCTGAGACATGGGCTGGATTATCTCGAAGCGGTGAGGATGATCCCTTGCTTTGCTTCACAGATGGAAATCCAACTTCCAATACATGACTTTGCAGTTTTGATTGTAGAGCCTAGTATGGCGACATAGTGGTATGGGGCACTTATGCTGTCTATGATTGATACTTATGATTGAAATTGTTTTGAAATTATACACTTATAGTAATAATAAAAGATGAAATTTAGCGTATCAAGCATTCTTTGGCTATTATAAGGTAAAACCCTATCCTCCGGCTTGTGTTGCAATGTGTGATGGGACCTGGGTCTTATAATAGCTTCATTGTTCTTTATTTAGCATTGCGCTGTTGTTTTATGAACTGGTATTCTTGGGAGGAAACCCGTTCCGTGTTATACGGCGTGGTCCCTTGATTTACCTAACTTTAAAATAAAGATTAATAACTTTTTTAGTTCTCACACCAGTCACATGACTGACCTGGAGTTTATTGTTTTAACCTAAACTCTGGGTGCCCCTATTTTCCGCACGGGCAGCTAGTAGTTTTGGTTTTGCAGATTTATATTCACAGGATCCTGATTTACAGCTGAAGCGATATTCGAAAAGCTCTGTATCCGTGTATTACTTCCAGTTGTGTATTGTATTATTTTCCGCTGCTATGTAATGTATTGTAATCTCTGATATTTATCAAATGTATTTTATTCATTCATACTCTGTAATATTCTTGTATTTTGATGGAATTGTTATAATAAGCAATGAAATGTTCTTCTGTCTGTGTTCCGATGTGGCTTGTCCTCAAAGCAATTCGGGCTTTCCTTTACGGGGAAGTTCGGGTCGTTTCAGATGTTAATTGAGAAAAGAAAGTTGAAAGTGAGAGCTAAATTGGCTGGTTTTGAGTGGAAGAAATGCTGTGATTTGGTATCAAGGTGGAGTGTTGAAATTTGTGATACGCAAATCAAAATTATGGACAACAAATTATTTATGCAAATTTTTTAGAGAGATTTGTTGCTATATTTATGGAATATTTATGGCAAAGATTATTTGGTGCTTATCCAAATAAATTTATGAAATATATGAATATAATTTGGGTGCCAAGTTTACTTGGAGGTCAAGAAAACTTGGGTATGAAGCAATTCACTCTATAAAAGGCCTAGGTAACTCTTCATTAGATGTGGAAAATTTGCGATTGTTCTTCATCATCTTTCCCTTCAAATTGTTTAGCCATTGGATATTCTCTACCTATTTCTCAATAAGGTTATTGGTCCAAGTTGTGATTGTTTGTAACAATAGTTGAGATCGGTTGTAAACAATTTTTTATTTGGTGAATCAATAAAGTGGGTGGTTGGGTCGAATATTGTGTGTCATATTTTCATATTATTTGTGTTGTTTTTTTGTTTTTCAATCACATTTATCTCCAAGGGATTGGGTGAAAAAGTTCATATTTTTCTTAGCGTTTTGTCAAACTTCCGCTGCGCACAAATCCCCAACACATCCAATATATAATGAAAAATGAAGATTGATTATATACAAGTATGTCACGATCTACTAGGCATATTTCCTTCTATGAATGCATACATCCTAAAATGAAGGTTATGATGTCTTAATTTAAACGTGAGTTCTGAGACCTACTTGTATCATTGTAACTTCTTATTTGAACAATAAGCTTCCTAATGTTGTATTATAAAGAAGAAAAATGATAGGCAGTTGAGCTAGATTGTTGTGATTATAGACTTGGCTTCATATATCTACTTGATGTCCTACTGCAAGATTCCGCGCCAATTTATATATTGGCATTTATGCTACGTTAGGTAGACTTATTCTAGGAGTCGAAAAGAAACTCAAAAACATGTTCAAACTTACCAGAATGAGTTAAGTTTTCAGCGGATGACGCGTAATTTAGGAACCATGTTATTAAATGTCATGGATGGTCCTATTATACAGATTATGTTTGCTGGTTGGATCTCAAAATGTTACATTATCTATTTCTGGCAGTTTGGAATATTATTTCTTCGATTGAGTTATGAGGCAAATCGGTTTGATTTTCAGCACATTGCCAAACCTATATTTCTAAAATCAAATTTTGAATGATTTGAGAGTGTTATGTGATGAGCCTTTGGATCTTTAGGATAAAAGAATTGATTGTGCCAAGAATAAACGTAAACTGCCGACACCATTGAATTAGTTTGAGTTATGATATTGAAAAATCACTCCACAATATATTCTAGACAGTCAATTAAGAGATTGGTTGCTTACATCCTCCAAACTCTACTATAGCATGAGGTGGTAATTAGTTATAACACTGACAGTAAGTGAGACCAATTGTGCACTAGATTGGAGCGGTACAGAACCGTCTCCAATAGACTAGAAAAAGAATATTTCATTAATGTCCGAGTCCAGAAATGATTCTGTTTCAAACAATATTGTCATCGTATGCACTAATTGACGTGATAACAATTTGATTCCCAGGATGAAACAGACCAACCTCGTAGTGCAATGCCAACAAACGGTGCTCCGACGAACTGAAGTAAATTATAGTAACTTGAATGGAGGATTACTTTGAAAAAGAAGTAGCAAATTGAGAACATAATGGCCTTTGGAAAGGTTGCGACCCTTTAACCAAGCAGTGCATGAATGTGAGTTCGCATTTAAAAATGAAACAGTTATATCCATTCAATTGAATGGAGATGACAGATCAAAAGTGATCAAGTAACTCATTTCAATGCAACAAACCGAATTGCAAGCAGCGGCCTATTTAACCCTAAGACCCCAAGAGTCCCAAGGCACAAAGCTCAATTTTGACACTAATATATTATTGTGTCATGAACTCAAAGAGTCCCAAAGCACTAAGCCCAAGTTGACATCAATATAATATTGTGTCAGGGACTCCAAGAGTCCCAAAGCACTAAGCCCAAGTTGACATCAATATAATTGTGTCATGGACTCCAAGAATCCCAAAGCACTAGGCCCAATTTGACATCAATATAATATTGTGTCTTGGCTTAGCCGCATTATTCACAAGCCCACTTCTCCTTTGTTTATATAAGCCTTTGAAGTAGGTACTCATATTTTATAATGTAGGACTTAGACTGCTTTCCCCTCTTCTTCCAAAATTTCTCTTGCTCATTCATTTCCAACAATCCCCCACACGAATGAGCAGTCGTTCTTAGTTTCACGAATCATTTATCGCATTGGTTAAAGTAGCACATAGGCCTTGAACTTTTCTAGTGATTACCTATTTGAATCATAGGTGAATCAGTAGACATAGAATGTCCTTGAACTGTAAGCCTTTTGAGTAATTCCAAAGTAGATAACACACAATAAATGTTTCTTATAATCCTTCTTTCTCTGTATGTGTTCGTTTTTTCCTTGAACACCTACCTAGTCTCATAAGTTCTTACAGAATTTGGCCTCATAATTCTCTTTGAAGCGGTGCCTTCACACTTATGTAAGTGATTCTATAAAGGTTATTCTCTTATTCCTCAAATACAGACATCATTAAAAGGTATTAATACTTATCCTTTTCAACACGTAATGCACTGACTTATCATCGGAATGGTTTCTATGTAACAGTGCCATCAATTTATTCTTAAACTTCGTTGTCCCATTGAACCTAGATCTTGGGATCTCCAGTCAACTAGATAGGGTTTCCATTTTAGAAAAACCTTTAATCTACAAGCCTTAGCCCCATTCCCATCGATAAGATTTGAACTTTCTCTCTTAGCAAGCCTTTTATAAGTGGATCCGCTAAGTTATCTTTAGATTGAATTTAATCTATTGTGATAACCCCGTTAGAGAGAAGTTGTCTTATCGTTTTTATGTCTATGACAAATATGCCTAGATTTACCATTGTATAGTGTACTATTAGCTCTTCTAATAGTTGATTGACTATCACAATGTATACATATTGGAGGCACATTGTTTACTCCACTTAGGAATGTCTTCCAAGAAGCTTCAAATCTATTATGCTTCTTATGCAATTTTATCTAGTGCAATAAACTTGGATTCCATCGTAGATCTAGCGATACAAGTCTGTTTGGATGATTTCCATGAAATTGTTCCATTTCCTAATGTGTACACATATCCACTTGTAGACTTTTTATCATGTGATTCAATGATCCAATTTCCATCATTGTATCCTTCCACAATTGAGAGATAGTTTGTATAGTATAGAACATAGCTCTGCATGTACTTTAGATATCCAAAAACTCTGATTATCAAGGTATTTACCAGAATTACTGGTAAATCTACTTGGTTTGCTTATAGTATATGCGATATCAGGCCTACTACATACATATACTTCCTAGTATACGAGAATATTCTAACTGGTAGATATCATCACCAGTATTCTTTACCCAATTTGGGTTCATACCTACTGGTGATTTTGCAATAGTTACATTATATTGCTTGAATTTTTTCAAGTATTTTGGTGATGCATATCCTTATGGTGTTCTCAGAATTTTTACACCCAATGTCACATCGGTCAAACTAGGTTTTTCAAATCGAGTCTAGAGGATAACTTATCCTTTGTAAATCTTATTATGACCTTGTTATTGCCTAGGATCAACAGGTCATCAACATAGAGACCAATAATGACATATCCAATATGTGTGTATTTTATATACATGCATTTATCTAATTCATTTATCGTGAACCCATTTGATAACATAGCTTTATCAAACTTCTCATACCACTGTTTTGGAGATTGCTTAAGGCCATAAAGAGATTTTACCAGTTTGTAAACTTTATTCTCATTTTTTGAGCTTAGAAATCCTTCAGGTTGTTTCATATAGATTTCTTCTTCTAGTTGACCATTCAAGAATGCAATATTAACATCCGTTTGATGTATTTTTAAGTCATGTATGGATGCGATAAGCTATCTTATTCATGTTGCTGGTGAATATGTATCAAAACAATCCAGGCCTTCCTTTTATCTGGATCCTAGGACTACGAGCTTTGTACTTGTCTATTGAATCATTGGGTTTCAATTTCTTTCAAATATTCATTTATTACCTAAGGTCTTACATCCTTAAGGTAAATCAGCTAATTTCCATGTATGATTGGACATAATGGATTCAACCTTATTGTTAATCGCCTCTTTTCAATAAGGGGAATCGCTGGAAGACATAGCTTGTTTGTATGTCAATGGATCATCTTCTAACATAAAGGTATAGAAGTCTAATCCAAATGTTTTTAAGGTCCTTGACCTTTTACTTTTTCTTAGTTCTTCTACTTACTGCTCAACACTATGTTGCTGAGTATTATTTTGTTCAACATCCTCAAGAGAATAAGGAACTTCATCTTCCCTTGGTCTCTTAGGTGTATGATTTTCAGTACCCTGTTTCAAGGGGAATATATTTTCGAAAAATCTAGTATTTATCGACTCAATGATGGTATTTTCATGAATATCATCAATTTCAGATTTGTGTACCAAAAATCGATATTGTGCACTGTTTTGTGCATATCCAATGAATACACAATCAATTATTTTTGGCACTCTTTGGTTTTAGTACCTCTCCTTGGTAAGACACCCCACACTTTTAAGTATTTGTAGGACGGTGGTCTATTTTTCCAAAGTTTATGAGGAGATTTAGATGTTTTCTCTCAGGGAATTTTATTTAAAATATGATTTCCTAAAAGAATAGTGACACGACCCGAACTTCCCCGGTAAGGAAAGCCCGGATAGAATTGAGTACAAGACGAATCAGAATGCAAACAGAAGAACATTTCATTGTTTATTACAACAATTCCATCAGATTCAAGAATATACAGAGTATGAATAAATATTATACAACAGAAAAATATCAGAGATTACAATAAATTACATAGCAGCGGAAAAACAATATAAAACACAACTGAAAGTAATACACGGATACAGAGCTTTCCAAGCAACGTTCCAGCTGTAAATCAGGAACCTATGAATATAAATCTGCAAAACCAAAACTACTAGCTACCCGTGTCAAAATAAGGGCACCCAGAATTTAGGTTAAAACAATAAACTCCAGGTCAGTCATGGGACTGGTGTGAGAACTAAAACAGTTATTAATCTTTATTTTAAAGTTCGGTAAATCAAGGGACCACGCCGTATAACACGGAACGGGTTTCCGCCCAAGAATACCAGTGCATAAAACAAACAGCGCAAAGCTTTTTGAAAAAATGAAGCTATTATAAGACCCAGGTCCCATCACACAATGCAACGCAAGCCGGAGGATAGGGTTTTCCCTTATAATAGCCAAACATGCTTGGTACGTTAAAAAAAATCATTTGATACTATTATAAGTGTATAGTGTCAAAACAATTTCAATCATAAATATCAATCATAGACGGCATGGGTACCATATATCATGTCGCCATACTAGGCTCTACAAATAAAACCGCAAGTCACGTATTGGAAATTGGATTTTCGTCTTGAGTCGAGGCAAGGGGCAAGCTCCTCTCCGATTCGAGACACTCTAGCAAATGTCTCAGGACCCCACTACGATCCTTGGATCTTCAGGGCCGGTCCTCACCTAAATTTGGAGGATTAGTTATTCCTGAACACACGTTTCCCGGTCCTAACAGACCTATATCCGAGGCGCCTCGCATTCCAACAACCACACAGGTGAAAAGTATATAAATGTCAGCCAGTTTAAGCACTGACACCACCACTAGCTAGAAAGAAACGTCGTGCTCTCCCTGCAGTCACTATCCCATTTTTGACTCATACCGAGGTGTGAGGCTCGCGAATTCACGTTATACACAAAGCTGCGCCACACAGGCCGTGCTTTGATCATCAACCACAAGACTTTGCTTTTCAACAGAAGCCTTGATCATTTGCCACTTAGGCGTGCCACACTGGCAATTCACTCCATGCGACTGATGTCCATCGATATACAACCTCTGAGCTCGTACGTCTCAGAGAAGGGCGTTAAGCAAGAGAATAAATTCTCTGCCGCCAAATAGATGTATATTTAATAGAGATTAATCAACACAGAATAAAATCCAATGTCAGACACACAGTCCATTTACAAGTTCGTTCTGGGTCTAAACGAAACCGGAGGCACTTTCCTCGCATATCCATCGATCTCCAAGTACGTCTGGACGATCACCAACTGATTCCCTCATCTTGGGTGTACAGCCCAATCAAGATCATCAGTAATCACCCAAACGATGTGAAGACTTCCGGTCTTCAACCACCGTCTTCATCTTCGACTTATCGTCGAATCGGTTATTCAGAATGGGTATAACCCGGCCTTTCCGAATAACCCGCGTATATAATAAACACGTGTTACACAAACACAACATACGCCTCATTCCAATTCAGAATATTCTTTTATTCATATTTTCACACTCTTAGGGAAAGTTTCCGATTAATTTTATCAAAGATAAATTCTTCTAAATTTATTCTTTAATCTTCATTTGGATATCATTTCAAACCATATTATGGTTTTCCAAACTAGTCGGGATTAGCGAACCACACCGAAGTAATTATTTATTTTATTTCCCAATCCCAACCTATTCATCCCCTGGAGCAAAACTGGTAATACTCCATATCTAACACCACGATGTTATCGGTAAAATTAATTACCATTTCATGTTCAAATCTAATTAAAGATTTAACTATCGCTTTGGAGCAAAACTGGTGGTACTCCATTCTCGATCACCTTTCAGATTTGATAATTTAAATTATCAATTCACATTTCAATCTAATTAAAGATTCATTAAAACTCCACTTAGTTTTAATCTTTTCAAAAATCAATATCCTGTCTTTAACTGGGTTAAAGAACCAATGTCATCTAAAACACGGTTCACGATAAACCCAAAATCACTTTCTATTGTTAATCGGGTTAAAGAACAGGTGTTATTCAAAACACCGCTCACGATAAACCCAAGGACCAATTTAAATTCAATTCCAATTAATATTATTTAATTGGTACACCTCATTCAATCTAAATAGAAGGATTTAATCTTTTTCTCAACTGGGCTTAAGAACAGTGTTAATGAAGACACCATTAACGACAAACCCAAATCACATTTGATATTAAATACAAGGCTCTGAATAGAAAATATATCGGCTTATATTCAATATCAAATTCCACGACCAACAAATATCGTATTGGAAATAACGATATATATATCTTTCAAATTTCCGTAACAATATCTGTATAATCACGAAATCCAACATCGAAATATTCCGAAGACAATTTCGATTCAAATCCATTCCAATGCAATTATTGGAAATTCTGGTTATTTTCAAAACCATTTCAAATCCATTTTATTTATTTTAAAAATAAATAAATTATTATTCTAGTTCAAAACTAGTTCATTTCGATAAAAATCTATTTTTATCTTTTCAAATATGGAGTTTTTCATCCCAGTTCTTTCCAATTCACATATTATGATTTTACACAAATTATTGATATTTTTAATAATTTTATCAAGGCCCGTACAGTCGATTTCCAATAACGGCCATCGAACTGCACTTACAGCGACCTTTTCCAAATTTGATTTGGACATAATTCCAAATCCAACCGTTAGATTTCAAATTTCTAATATTCATTGGAAAGCTATTTTCGATACAAACCCAACGGTTCCGGTTTTAGGAGAATCCGACGGTCGGATCTCCCGTAATATCCATTCGAAGTCAAAGGTCGAAATTCACGAACTGCCGTAGCACGGCGTGCTCTATTCAGACCACTATACATAATATATATATGTATATATATATATATTATATTTCATCGATTTCCTTTTAAAACGTATTTTATAAATCGTTTTAGATTCGTTTTCAAAACGATTTCAACTTCATATTCAATTTCGAATCGAAATTGAATATTCCACATCATCGATATACAAATGATAATATTTTCAAAACGTTATATTTTGAAATCACTTCCTTTTCTATATTCATTATAAAACGAATATAATTGATATAAATATCGCTCACGTCAAAATGGCGCATCTCTAATCAACACGGCTTTATATATTTCAATAAATTCGTTATTCTATTCAACAAATGAATATTTATTCTATTCAACACATGAATCTATATTTCTTTCAACACATGAATATTCTCAACACATGAGCGCTGTCAACACATGACTATTTATATTATTTAATATATTTTATCAAATTATGGTATCTATCATTTGATTTTTAAATCAGACTCCAACCGTAAAGTAGTAAGAGAATGATTCCCTAAGTATTAACCCCGAAGGCCGAAACCAATATCAGATCAATACCCAGGAAACCACTCATCTTATCTATTTTCCAGTTAGTTTCTAACTTTAAATATCATAAAGATGTAAATTTTATTGTTAAAATATTTCTTTCAACACATTATAATTTTCCACACATGGTTATTTATATTTTATAATATTCTTTATTTCCCCAATTGGAATGAGGCCCAATCAATTACCATATAATGTTAATTATATGGATTTCCATACAACACATGTATATAATAGCGACGATAAATAATCAACCATCATCCAAAGTGCACCACACAACTGCATAAGCATTAAATATAGATAATTAACGCTCACACAGTCTGTCGACCAATCGATCGACATACAATTAAATAATTGAGATTAGTGTATGCCAAATATCATCCCAATACCCGTGTGGGGTTCCAAATCAACAAACACAGATTTTTATTCATTCACATACCCATTAAAAATTATATTTTTAACGATAAAATATTTTTAACTATATAAATATTTTATTTCTTCTCACAACACACAATAAATTTTCACCACAGCAAACAAGCATACAAGCCGTCCATGGTCTGTGGACGACGGGTGTCGGGTGCTGCTAAGCACCGTCTACATCCTAGTATATATTTTAACTAGAAAAACAAGATTTAAAGTGAGAAGTTCTCACCGACTAGCTAATCCAATACCACGACTCTTCTTATGTAGGAATCTTCGTCGTGCTCGCCTTTTGTCAATTTCGTTGCCCGTAACCACTACATATATAAAAATCACATCTTTATATTGTTGCTATGCATATAAAAATCACATTTTTATATTGTTACCATATAGATAAAAATTCTACTTTTACACCGTTACTATATAGATAAAAATTATATTTTTACATCGCTACTATATAGATAAAAATTCTATTTTTACATCGCTACTATATAGATAAAAATTCTATTTTTACATCGATGTTCATATAATAAAGATTATATTTTTATCGCGCTATTCTCTATATAAAGATTTCGCCTTATCAAATATAAAGATTTCGCCTTTTCAAATATAATAAAAATCATATTTTTTTCTCTCTTTCTATAATATAAAAATCATATTTTTATATCACTAAAATTATATTTTCTATAACTCTGTTACATATATAAAAATCGTATTTTTACCCTCTTCACTATATAAAAATTATATTTTTATTCTCTTCACTATATAAAAATTATATTTTTAACTTCTACATTATATAAAAATTATATTTTTATGATCTTACATGTATCAAAATCTCGTCTTTCTTCGTATAAAAACCTCGTCTTTCTTCATATAAAAATCCAAAGCTTTATGTAATTAAAGATCTTATCTTTTTCCATCTGAAAACCCTAACTTGATATATATAGATAGATAGATTCATTTTATAAAATTCAGTTTCACCTACATAAATTCCTCTTTAAAATTCAGTTTTAAAATCAAACAAATTTCAGTTCTTTATGCTATAAAAAAAAATCAGTAAATAAATTAAGAGACTCACGGATTTTAGAAGAGGGAGGGGGCTGTTTCTGGTGCGAAGTCGATCAACGGAGGGGTTTCAGAGCTCGGCGGCGGTGGTGGGCCCTCCAGCAGGCGACTAAGGTGGAGCATCGGCTTCAGGGGCGACGGATTTTTGGGCGCCAGGTTCGGTATGGTGGTCAACGGGTTTTGGGCTTCGGGGGGGGGGGGGGGGTGGGGGGAGGAAAGCTTCTCGCGCAGCGTATGAAAGGAGGAGGGACAGGAGGAGATCGCGAGGGGGAGGTTGCGCAAGGAGGGAGGGAAGTGTCGGTGGCGCGACAATCGCCAGGGGGAGAAGGACGATGGCGATTGGGAAGGGGGCAGCGGGTTCAATTTGAAAAAGGGGGCTCAGGCATCTGATTTAGGTTTAGAAAATATATAGGGGGGCTTTATATACTTATATAATTTAATTACTTTATTCTCCTTCATGTTGACTTTCCATTTGACCTCGAAATCGAGTCCACCGACTGTCGCCCCTAGCTAATTACCCCTATTTCGAACACAATGGGATATGTATCGTAAGCTGATTTGATCGCTTCGATCAGTTTTCATCAAATTCAACATATAACTCTATATATTGAATTTGAACGTGCATAACAATTTACCGAGGCCACATACTAACTAGAAAAATTCCCGAAAAATATTTTCTAGCTTCGTATTGACAATACGGTCCTAACAAAACTAATTTCGTCGAACTCCGAGATCGTTTGAAAAATGGCCATTTTCCAGTCGATTAAAATCAACTGAAACTGGTCAAACGTGTTTTCCTTCGCCACACTCACATACTGATTCGAAAAATTATGAAATTTTGAATCTAGTAATAAATTGACATCGTGGATCCAACAAAAGTGGTTTTGTCGAAATCCGAGGTCGTTTGCAAAATTTCCATTATTAAGGGCCAAAATTCCATAGCGACTATTCTGAAATTTCAACTGGGCATAACTTTTGATTCTCGCTATGAAATTTTGATTTTTCGGATTCGTTGGAAAGATATTCTCAATTAGATCCTATTATTTTTGGTTTCACTAAAATTTGGTTTATTTTGAATCCTGTACATTCATTTGAAGTTTGAAATCGAATTATCGAACTACCACACCATTTTCAATTCCTTTTATAATTATAAAATAAATATTTATATTCTAACGATGATCTATATAAAATATACGTTCGAATTCTGTTCAAAATAAATTTCTCGTTGTTATTATTTATAATAATTCATTTTAAATATTCAAAATTCGCTAAATTCGCCAAAATAAAATTTTTAAATTGGCTCGCATTTCCGGGTTATTACATATAGCTTCTCCCCAAAAGTTATCTGGCAAGCCAGAATAAAGCATTCATCATTTCTTTAAGAGTTTTATTTTCCGTTCGGCTATACCGTTGGATTGAGATGAATATGGTGATGTAATTTGGTGTAAAACACCATGTTCAGCGCAGAATTCTTCAAAAGGGAACATATTCTCCTCCTCTATCACTTTTTAAAGCTTTGATTTTCTTGTTGAGTTGATTCTCAACTTCCGCTTTGTATTGTTTAAACACATCAAATCACATACATTTGTATGTATTATATCTAGCGGTTCTGTTTCTCGTTCAACATGATGAAACGAGTTTCTTGTCAATTTTGCTTCTGCACAAATTTGACATTTATAATTGGTGTCTAGATTAATCAATTTGTGCAATGTATCAAAGTTTACATCTCCTAATCTAGAATGCCACATGTTGGAAGAGTCAGTAATATAAACAGAAGATTCACTTTTATTCATATCAGTGTGTGGTACAATAGTGGTTACATTTTTTCTTAAACGAACCATCACACACATATCCTCTTCCTACATACACTTCATGTGACACCCCACGTCCATTAATGTCACCCGCAAAGGGAATGCATTAAGTTTTGTGAAGCGTTATACTAAACAGAATGGAAATATTACAAGACAGACATATAAAATAATAATGGAATAAAAACTTTATTTATCATAAGATGCCGTGGTCCAAAATCATCACATGTCTGAAATACAAAAGCCCATTACAACATAAAAGCTACTGTCTTGTACTTCAAAAATATCAGAGTACATAAAAGAAAGAAAATTCCCAAAAAACAAAATATATCCATAGCAACAAGGATAGGAGCTTGAGCCATACATCTAAACAGTTCCAACAAAAGTAAGCAGAATTGCGGTCAAGCCTGAGTGTTCCCGCCCTGAGAACTGGGGGGGGGGGGGGATGGAAGAAAGAAGAGGAGACAAAAAGGGTCAGACATAAAGTCTGGCGAGTCCAGTTACTTTTAGCAAGTAAATAAATAAAAGTAGCATGACAGACATATAAAGTGGATAAGAGAGAGATAACTACATAAAAGGCAAGTATGACAAGGTGAACAGGATAGGGTGCATACGCTTCAAATGATTACTCTGCACTATTACTAGTATATCTAGAATGAGATGATCCCTTCCACTGTACGGTGGTAGACTTAGGCATATGTCCAAAAGTATCCTAACTACTACCCTTAATCGATCGGCTCCCTAATCTGCGTAGATACTCTATATCGGCCCCACCGTAAGATGTATCACGTCCTAAAGTGGCAACCCCTCGCCGATATGCATAGCCCCATATCTACAGGTTTCACAGTTGTCTTATCCCCCTCTGCCCGACTCATGCACGCACATGGCCCGGTCGGTTTGCGCCCCCACACCTTCCTCCACGTTTGGATCTCTTACAATCAGTCCAGTAAGTGTGCCCCTTCTCCGACCTAGTTCGAAGTACATGTTTGATACCTACTCTGGATTACTGGATGAAACGGGTCCCACACAATATGATACAAGCTCTCCTTTTTGTCTTGTATCCCCCATTAGGTTTTCATTGGCTATGTATACCACTAGGTATCTTTAATTACATAACCCTATCATTTCTTAAAGTTATGCTTACTCTAGATGGTGTCTTTAATTTCATAACTTTATTATTTCCACTAGTTATGTATACCACTAGGTGTCTTTAATAACATAACCCCCCAATTGGTTAAGTTTCGTGGGCCTATGTTTAGATATTACCCACCCATCTCAGATATACTTAACTTAACCGTCCCATTATCCAAGTTTACTTAACCCCGTATTCATGTTCATGTTCAAACAATCCCTATGGATTCCACTAGGTTAAGTATTCCAACTTATTACCATATTTTCATTTATGGTTATAATGGGATAGACCTCCCACGTTAGGCCTATAACTTGTGGATGCTGGATATGCCGGTCGGATTCAGGTAGACTTCTTCCACAAGTTGGGCCTAACCTCATGTCTTAGCCCGATTCGTATTTACGCCCTTAGGCCTCTCACATTAGGTTCGACATTAGCGGTTGCTGGATATGCCGGTCG
Organism: Allium sativum; assembly: GCA_030737875.1. Taxonomy (NCBI): domain Eukaryota; kingdom Viridiplantae; phylum Streptophyta; class Magnoliopsida; order Asparagales; family Amaryllidaceae; genus Allium; species Allium sativum. The sequence goes on along the minus strand of CM060910.1, from coordinate 554,204,161 downwards.
GGTCTGGGCAGGCTTCCACCACTAATGCAACCTAACCTCGTGTCATAAGTGCAATTACAATTTCTAATTGTAATGTGACAACCTCTATTTCTACAGACTGATTTTTTTTTTCAAAATTCCAATCTATCGAAACTCGTATTGGTTTGCTCTGGTATCATGCAGAAAAGACAGAGACATAAAATATGCTAAAGCTCAGAAAATATCTCATAACGGAATGGATAAAATATAATAGTATAGCCTTACCGTATTAATAATACTGCCTAACCAGTATCCAAAGCTATAATGTCTCATGTCTCTGCCACAAATCTAACCTGCGGGTATGTTATGAGGAAGGGGTCAGAACACAAAATCTGGTGACTGGATTTAAACTATACACTTTGGATAATCCTACATATACCATTCAATCATATTTTCTTATTTACTAGGATACTTGGGTTAACATCACTCAGGGCTTACACACTCATCGTACCCATTTACTTCCTAGTGGATTAAACTAATACAGTATATACGTAGATACCCCCAATATCAAGGTACACCCCATGGTACCCCACTCGCACGGTCTCCACCGTAATACCATCGAAATATACGCAGTCCCTCATCCTACGCCATAGCGACGTACGGATAACAATATTATGTTCCGCATATATCCGTCCTTACTATGCTACGTAAATGTACAGACTACCACCCTTATTTTATTAAGAATTCATATCGGAGTAATGCCCTCAAGTCTACGATACACTACCCAGAGCCGACATGCATGTGTCTAGACTGTCCACCATACATATCTTCAATTGTAGCTCGATGCATCAATCGCACGTCCTCTAATGTGCACCGAGTTCCATGGCAGGGCAATACAAGAAACATGGAACTCGGTCGGGAGCTTTTCCATACCTGTACAGGCCCGCCTTTAAGAGCCTCTAAATACAGATATCTCTAGGGTCTGTTTTCACAGTGGCTATGGCCCCACCTCGGCCCCTCCCTAAACTAGTAAAGACTACAAGAGCTAAGCGACTGCCCCTACGCAAACAATCTAAACGTCCATGTGACATCTCCCCTCAACCCTTTACCCTGATAGTGAAGGGTGAAATGGTAACTTGGGTTTAGCTTTGGTCTTTCCACATCCCACTGGCTGCCGATGACGGGTGTTTGACAGTCTACTATCCTTGTTGGTCGCGATCCTCTGCCTCCTCGTGAGGCAACTGCCGAACCACCCCGGTGTCACCTCGTCACAGCATTCTGACTGCATAGCTACATTTGCAGTCAAGGCCCACTCACCTAGTAGTTATGAGCAGACCCAACCTCTGCGGGCACAGCCTAAGACATATGTCGCCGCACAGAGGACTACTAGGAGCACCTTACGTACCTCAGGAAGCCGCGTGCTTCCCCTACCAGTCCTTTGGAGCCGTCAGAACAATCAGATGAATGTGCGCTCCCACTCATGCCTTATAACACCATGATAATCTACCCCATTGGGTTATTCACCCTCAAACGTGCGGACTGGTTCAAGCGCCTCACTTTAATATGTTATTAGACCATATGTCTAAACATTCTTTTACGCGCTTGCCTTACCTCATCTGGTTTCCTTTTTAACTTGGTTATTCTCATTCACATTGAATTTTTATTTAAATTACCTAGTTTCTCTTGCTTATTAATTTCAGTTATATAACTTAACCCATTTAAGTTTATTAATAAGCCCACAACATGTTATTCCCTAGATTGTGGTCCAAGATATGAAATCCACAATCCCTTTATATTCTTATTTGATTTTATAATTGCAATAACATGTTCTACTTAATATGTAATTAAGTATATCCCAATTCACATGTTTTCTATTTAACATGTCAGTCATTATTTATGATTATATATAACTTATTTCATTTCATAAGTTTTACTCATCCTTTCTCATTTAATCGTAATTCCATTTTACATTGTCAATAAAACTTATCGCTGTTTACTTATTAACTTAGTTCTATTAACTAAGGCCCATTAATAAGTTTCTCTACCCGTTTATTATAACCTACATTATAATTTCCTCTTGTCCCTAGGACAAGCCTAAACATTCTTATCAACGTGTTTCAGACTTCCAAGCTTACAGATTACTTAATTTATAATTAAGTACAATATATTTCCCTCCATTCCTTAACTGGTTTCAGGTTTTCCCCTTTACTGATTACTTAATTTACAATTAAATGTCTCTTAACTCAATTCACCAGTTATCCCATTCCCTTGCTAGTTTATTATAACCTAAGTTATAATATTCGCTTGTCCCTAGGACAAGTCTACCTATTATACAACATTTTCATTAATGTTATTTATTTATAATAAGTTATTGTCATTCCTACAAGTTATGCTTACCCTAAAAGGTGTCGTTAATTACATAAATTTATTATTCCTACCGGTTATGTATACCACTAGGTGTATTTAATTACATAACCTTATCGGGCTAAGTTTGCGGGCCTATATGTAAATATTACCCACCCACTGTCCAATCAATTTTACTTAACCCTAACTTTAGTACATATTCATACAATCCCTATGGATTAAATTAGATTAAGTAGTCCAATTCATTACCATGTCCATTTATGGTTTATAATGGGCTAAACCCCGCACATTAGGCCTACAATTTGTGGATGCTGGATATGCCGGTCAGGTCCGGGCAGACTTCTTACACAAGCTGGGCCTAACCTCGTGTCATAGCCCGTCTCATATTTGTGGATATAGACCTCTCACATTAGGTTCAACATTAGTGACTGCTGGATATGTCGGTCGGGTCCGGGCAGACTTCCACCACTAATGCAACCTAACCAAGTGTCATAAGTGCAATTACAATTTCTAATCGTAATCCTAGGCATTCATCTTCATTTATTCAATTCTATGTATATAATCATACAACCATTCTAATTCATGCAGGTAAGGGCTCTGGAATATAAATGGGACAAATCAATATGTAATATGAACAGTGGTAGTTAGTGCCAAAATTTTTAACAAGTCTATAACATATAAACATTTCCAATATTTCAACTAATCTTATGTATAAATTTTCAACCATTTATGTTCATATCAGATTGCGCCTCCAAATTAAAGTGTTAAAACAAAATATATGTTATGTTCCAAAATCCCATTTCAAATTATGCCCCAAATCCCAATATATAATTTGCATGTCTTCCTACATGTAATTAACTTTATTTAAAGTATCATGTAGTTCTCCAATAGTGTATCATTTACCCAATTATGGATCTATACAACAATATTCATTTTTCTTAAACATTCAAGTAAATGTACATCTCAACATATTAACTAATTGAACATATTATCCATTTTAGCATAATAATGCATTTCATCAAATTAAACCTTCCAATATGTTCATTATGGGGAATGCGAAACGATAAAGGTACTATTATTCAAAAAGTATATTTTAAATCCATTAACCTTTCATGCTTTCCCCAAATTTTGGATCCGATTTGTTCTATCATCCATGGTTTCCCTTAATCGAATTTACAACCTATCGATCATGGATTTATTATTTCATGAAAAGAGAAGGGAAGAAGAAATAATTTAAATAGACTGGTTCTTAGAAGTTTACCTTGCTTTCATGATTCAATAATCTTTTATTAACGTTGATTCTCTCTTCCAGATCTGGATTCATAATTATCCTAGGCTAATATTTTAATTTTTAGAATAGGTTTGAGAAGAGAGAGAGAGAGTAATGGCAGAGTTTCAACATAACTTTAGAATTATGAGTTTTTGGGTTAGTTATAGGTCTCCTTATATAAGAAGTTTAAATCGATGCTAACCATCTATTTTCCTTGATGGAATATACTTTCTCCACATCGTATAGCCTATCAGAAATTGCCATATCATCAAAAAATTGAATTGAACTAATAAGATCAAGCCAACTAAGAATGCAGTATTTTCTATTTTTAACGTTCAGTTTTTTAAACATTTAATTGCCTTTATTTTAAATCAAATGTGCCACTTTTCCTTCCCCTGATTAATTGCATGTTTTATGGCATGCCTTAATCCTTTCATATTGCATGCAATTAATTCAATAATTTTGAATTTCAAACGCCAAAATATACATCTACTTTTATTTTCAATGTTGCATTGCAATTTACTTCGTTAATTCATTGCTTATTTCGCTATATATATGTATATATATGCATACATTCTACATTCTATCTTTAATTCATTAATTCATTTAAATTTACCCTATTTCACCTTTATTAATGCATTCTATTTTCTTCTCAATGTATGCATTTCATCCATTTCAATTAATTCATTAACTCTCTCTTTCTATAGCTTTACTATGCATGCCTTCCTTTAATTGCATCAATTATATTAATGTTTTTCTTCTTCTTATTAATGTATCTTTTTTTATATTATTATTACATGCGCTTAATTGCATTGCATTAATTCTTCTATCATTTACCTATTTAATTGCATTGCACATTTAATTGCATTGCATTAATTACATTACATTAATTTTTCAAACTATAGTCATATCACGTTTACTTTTAAATATTTAAATCTAAAAGCAACTAGGAACTCACAGTGTTTGGATTAGAAAATAGAAGAAGAATGGATCTTGAATCTGTAACTGATTTGCTTAAGTTGATAGTTGTAGAAGAAAACGGATCTAGTTCAGTTCAGACACTGGCATCGTTTGGCCTCCATTGAATTTCAGTGAAGAAAACAAGAGAAATGGTCTCGTATATATAGCTGCCAGCCACCAGAAACCGACTGCCACATCAGCCCTTGGGGTTTCAATACCCCTGTAGGGGGGTCGACCCTGGTGTCGACACCCCTTAAGGGGGGTCGACCCCGGCGTCGACACCCTCTAGGGGGGTCGGAACCCCTGGAGCGGGAAAACTGCAACCACTTCTTTTTTCCCAATTTTGAACGATTTTGGATTAGATTCTGACTCATATGTATATATATTTTTCTTCTACGCGTATACAAACTTTAAACTCTCACATCTTCTTCATATAGTGTCCGTTTTACGCAAACCAAATGTCTATCTTTACCAGAATTTCGAGATGGACGCAATGGTGCAGTCTATTTCCTTTAATTCTGAATATTAAATTAATTATTATTTAATTTATCCTCCTTTAATATTGTTAAAATTACGGGGAGTTACACTTCATTCTCAGCTTCAAGGATTAATTTGAATCGATGTTTGCTAAGCAATGATCTTGAAATCAAGTTCTTACGAATATCTGGAACATAGAGAACATCATTTAAAGTTAGTTCCTTTCTAGGCTGCATTCTGATATTACTGCACATAAATTCATATCAGCAATGCCCTTTTTGAGATTTCAGCCAAATTTGATTTTGATCTTTTAGGAACATATTTGGTTAGAAATTTGGAAAGTCCCAATGTTGTTAGATAAAGCAACATTTTTATATTGTCAATGCTTAAAATTAATGACGTTGAACTTCTCTGGCCTTTCTCCATGAGACATAGCCATTGTTGGAACCACTAACACAATCAGAGCGTTGGTCACCATCTGTGTCGATGTAAAATTATTGTTGCCATTTTGCGATATAGCTTATTGTCGTTTGCAACAATCAATATTGTTTCAAGATTGTTAGAACTTTTGTTGATACATGATTGTATTAAAAAGTTAGATATTTTTGTCAAAACACGATTGTATTGCAAATAGACAGTAACAACTATCAAATTTACTCAATAATGTCACAATTGTCAAGTCAAACTGTGATTATAGCACTGACAGTAGGCGAGACCGATTATGCACTAGATTGGAGCAGTACAGAACCGTCTCCAATAGACTAGAATAAGAATATTTTAGTAATTTCCGAGTCCAGAAATGATTCTATTTCAAACAATATTGTCGTCGTATGCACTGACTGATGTGATAGCAATTTATTTCCGAGGATAAAACGGACCAATCCCGTAGTGCAGTGCCAACAAACGGAGCTCCGACGAACTGAAGTAAATTATAGAAACTTGAACGGAGGATTACTTTGAAGAAGAAGTAGCAAATTGAGAACATTATTGACCTTTGGAAAGGTATGACCCTTTAACCAAGCGGTGCATGAATGTGTGTTCGCATTTAAAAATGAAATGACTATATCCATTCAATTGAATGGACATGACAAATCAAAAGTGATCAAGTAACTCATTTCAATGCAACAGACCGAACTGCAAGCAGTGACCTATTTAACCATGAGACCCCAAGAGTACCAAGGCACAAAGCCCAATTTTTGACACTAATATAATATTGTGTCATGGACTCCAAGAGTCCTAAAGCACTAAGCCCAAGTTGGCATCAATATAATATTGTGCCATGAACTCTAAGAGTCCCAAAGCACTAAGCCCAAGTAGACAACAATATAATATAGTGTCATGGACTCTAAGAGTTCCAAAGCACTAAGCCCAAGTTGGCATCATTATAATAGTGTCATGAACTCCAAGAATCCCAAAGCACTAGGCCCAATTTGACATCAATATAATATTGTGTCTTGGCTTAGCCACACCATTCACAAGCCCTCTTTTCCTTTGTTTATATAAGCTTTTAGAGAAGTAGGTACTCATATTTCATAATGTGGGTCTTAGATTGCTTTCCCCTCTTCTTCCAAAATTCCTCTTGCTCATTCATTTCCAACAATCCCCCATATTAATGAGCAGTCATTCTTAGTTTCACGAATCATTTATCGCATTGGTTAAAGTAATACATGGGCCTTGAACTTTTCTGTTGATTACGTGTTTGAACCACAGGAAAATCTGTAAACATAGAATGTCCTTGAACCATAAGCCTTTTGAGTAATTCCAAAGTAGATAACACACGATAAATGTTTCATATAATCCTTCATTCTCTGTATGTGTTCGTTTTTGCCTTGAACAACTGCCTGGTCTCATAAGTGCTTAGAGAATTTGGCCTCATAATTCTCATTAAAGCATCACCTTTGCACTTATGTAGGTGATTTTGTAAAGGTTATTCTCTAATTCCTCAAATACAGACATCATTAAAACAATTAATACTTATCCTTTTCAACACGTAATGCATTGGCTTATCATCGGAATGGTTTGTGTGTAACAGTGCCATCAAGTTTCTCTTGAACTTCATTGTCCCTTTGAACCTAGATCTTGGGATCTCCAGTCAACTAGGTGGGGTTTCCATTTTAGAAAAACCTTTATTTTATAGGCTAGCCCCATTCCCATCGATAAGATTTGAACTTTCTCTCTTGGCAAGCCTTTTGTGAGTGGATCCGCTAAGTTATCTTTAGATTGAATGTAATCTATTGTGATAACCCCGTTAGATAGAAGTTGCCTTATCGTTTTGTTTCTACGACAAATATGCCCAGATTTACCATTGTATAGTGTACTATTAGCTCTTCTAATAGTTGATTGACTATCACAATGTATACATATTGGAGGCATATTGTTTGCTCCAATTAGGAATGTAATGACCCGCATTGTCAGGGGTATTATAATTAATTTATTTAATTATATAAATGGTGAATTAAAGGATTTAATGGTCATGGAATTAAATAACTGGGAATATTTAATTAAAATAATAAATTAAATAATATATTTAATTCAGAAATAACCAGAATTATTGGAAATCACAATATTCTGTGAACTGGGTCATCCCTAAGATTTAATTCAGCTTAGAGTTGAATTATATTGACGAATATATTCAATCGACGACAATTTGAACGTATAATTATATTATAATTAAAATCGAGCTCGAAATGGCATTGTAGTTCGCAAATTGGCGATTTGAACTTCAACTGAATATACAGGATTCGTTTTAAGCCGGATTTCTGTGAAACAAGAAACGTGTGGAGCTGGTGGAGTATATCTTTCTAGTGGAAGAGAAAAATCGGGATTTCGTCGCGTAGATTTTGATTTACGTCCAAATCAAATTTCAGAAAAGTCGCTGTGGAATTCCTTTATAATTTGCAACGCTTTATATACGTTATAAAAGGGAATTTCAATACAAATTGAAATTCGATTCAACCTGAACTTGGAATATCAAGTATATAATTTTTCTGAAGCCGTATGGTATTCCACTGTGAATATATACGACAATATAAATTTATTTATATTTTATTTAATTTTATTTAAATATATTTATATATTTAAATGGGTCATTAAAAGCGTTAAAAATAGCTAGTTTTGCAAACGACCTCGGAATTCGACGAAACTAATTTTGTTGGATCTGCAACATCAAATTATTGTTAGATGTCAAGTTTCGTGATTTTTAGAGTCAGTATGTGGCCGTACCGATTTTTAATGTGAAAAACAGTCAGTATTTCGACGGTTAAAAATACGCTGTGTGAGCGAACGGAGTCGGAATTCGACGAAACCAGTTTCACGGGGACCGTAATGTTGAACTGTAGCTGCATGTCCAGTTTCGCGATTTTTAGGCATCGTACGTGATCGTACGGATTTTTAAAAGACGGATAGGAATATAAAATGGTGTAAAACAAATATGTAAAAACATCGAGAAAATATCTAGATATTTTAACACTCTATAAATACCCCCCCCCCCCTTTGACAAAATCCTTAAGACCTAATTCTTTTTCACTGGTCAAAAGCCATTCTAAGCCGCCACAATATTTTCCCATCCCAGTAAACGAAATCGAACTTCAGAAAATCATATTAAATCAATTTCAAAATGAAATGGAGAGAGGTTTGTTTGATTTCAATCCTGGAGTGAAGAGCTTCATGTGGATGTCAGTTTTCAGATATGCGACGAGGGAAAGAACAGATCGAATGTTTCACAATAAGTCTAGGGTTGAGGTTTTTGTCAAAACAAGGAAGGATGGGTCCGATTCATGGTTGTTTTTGGGTCCAACGGGTAGTTTAACACCTTGTGTGTGAGTTTGAGGGGATTGTGGGTATAAAAGTGTCGATCCATTTACACTGTGTCGCCGAAACCTGCCGCAGACGAGGTGGAGAGAGGTGGTTCGAGTTGGGTGGTAATGGGCCGGGAAGATGGAGGAGGCGATGAGATGGTCGTCAGTGATGTTGGCGTGAAGTTTCGTGGTGTATGGAGTGGGAGCCGTGAGTGCTTGAAGTTGGAAATGGCCATCGTATTTGGTAAGTGAGGAGCGTATGTGTACAGGTGAACGAGGAAGAAGAGTGACTATGGATATGGATCACGTATATCCTTTGTGGGCCGAATTCATGAAGGGGTAAAGCCCATTCTAAAGTATTTAAGTTCAAATGGATTATTCCGTGAAGAAATGGTGGAGTTTTGGTCGGCTTCTGTTTGTTGAGGAGCTGGAGGTTGCGGACTCATGTAGGAGGAGAAGGAGCAGATATTTTCAAAGGAGGTGGCGGGTCAGGTTCTCAAGCGTGGCATTGGGCCGGTTACAAAGTTAAGGCCAGTTCCTTTTTAATTCATGTTTATTTAATTTTAAAGGTGTATGAAACTTCGTAACGTCGTATCTTCTACATACGATATCAGATTGACGAACCGTAAGTTGAGTTGGGACCGTATGGACGAGAGCTTCAAAATGAAGCAAATCAGAAGTGGATTCGAGCTCGTATGAATTTATGGCGAAATAAACTGTTTGATTCAAATCAAACCACAGTTTATCGTTCTTTAACGATGAACTGCCAAAGTGAGTAAAACTCGCCAACTCTGAACAGTTATATTTTCATGTTGTATTGTTAGAACTGTTAAAATTGTCTGATTGACTGTGTGTTGATTGTTTGATTGAACTGCTAGTCAGTTAGTGGAAATTATATATATATATATATATATACGTTGATTCTGTTTATCAGAATATTTTATACTAGTATGGTCTAACATCTGTGATGCAGGGAAACAGGTTGGAGGAATCCGACGGGATTCCTTAACATTTATTTTACTGTTTTTCATATATGTTGATATATGATGTGATATATATAATCTGTTGATCGTGTATGGTTAGAATGATATTTGATCATTGTTATTCGATATTTTTAATATCATAAGAAACCTTGGGATGTAGAGAAGGAATATTTCAATGTATATGGAAATAAAGGAATTTTATAAAATCAATCGATTTTATAAAAAGGGATATTTTGAAATAAAAGTATTTATAAAGTCATAGAATTTTATAAGGAGGAATATTTATTGGTTAAATAAATAGAATAAGTATAAAAGGAAATTTTCAATATTATATTGAAAAGAGAAAATATTTATTAGATCAAAGAGGATTTTATATAAGAGGATATTTATAAATAGAATATTTATAAATAGAAATATTTATAAATGGAATATTTATAAAGTGAATTATTTATTTAGAATAAATAGATAAGATATTATAAAATGGAATATTTATTTGTTAAATAAATAAAATATTAAATAGGGATTATTTACTTAGAAAGAAAAGGAGAATAATTGTAAAACAAGATGAAAAAGAAATTTTTATTTAGAAAATAAATAGATGTAACATAAAAGGATATTTGTAAAACCATTTACAAATAGATTATAAAGGAAATATTTACCCTTGGATAAATAAAGTTATATAAGTCTGAACTTATATAAAGAAATAAACAGAGAAAAGGGAGCAAATTAATTTATAAATGATATTTATAAATTAAGTAAAATATTTATCATTTGATGAATAGAATTTATAGAGAAGTAGAAATTGGTTTTAACATCAATGATTTTAGAATGTTAACTCAACACTTCTAAAATGAATGAACGTTATAAAATCTATAAGGTGAAGAACTGTTACTACAAGTAAATCCTTATAAATGGACAAGCGTTGTAAAAAGGGAAATCGTTATAGATCAATAAAGTAATCGAATATAAGTTGATTGAAAAGGAGTTAACCAAATTTTAGTAAATCGATAAAGTGAGTAAATCGATTTGAGTTAAGTTATCGATTAAGAGAAATCGAGTTAAGGTATAGATTAGGAGTAATCGAGTTAAGTTATCGAGAGAAGTTATTGAGTTAAGTTAATTAAGATAAGTTAAGTCACGTGAATCGATAAGTGAATCAAATTAGTTAATCGATGTAAGTGAATCGAGTTAAGAAAATTGAGTAAATCAAGTTAAGTAATCGAGATTGATCAAGTGAGAATTAAGTTAAGTTAAATAAGTGAGTTAATCGAGTGGGTCGAACCAAGTTAGTCGGGCCTAGTTAATCGAATCGAATCAAGTCGAGTTAGTCGAGTTAAGTTAGTCAAGTTAACCGAGTTAAGTTCGTCAAGTTAAATAAATCGATGTTAGTCCATCGAAAGGAGTTATCGATGTTAGTTCATCGAAAGGAGTTATCGATGTTAGTTCATCGGAAAGAGTTATCGATTTTAGTTTAATCAAAGTGGGATTTATCGAATAAGAGTTATTCGAAAAGAGATTTTTGAATATAGTTGATTAGAAAGTGAGATTTTCAAATATGAGATATTTGAAAAGAAAGAGTTATCGAATATTATTTATTCGAAGAGGGATTATCGAATATCGTATATTCGAAAAGGAGTAATAAAATACAGTGTATTCGAAAAGAAGGAGTTATCGAATATAGGTTATTCGAAGAAGAGTTAATCAAATAAAGATTACTCGAATAGAGTTAATCGTCGAATTCGGGAAAGTACTTTTACTTTCCAGTTTTAATTCAAGATTTATGTATTTAAATAAATTAGTTGTTAGGTTAATTATTCACAGTAAGAAATATAACGTTAGATGTTAAATCAGATTAATTCGAAAGTAGGGATTATAACGTTATCGTTATAATCAATGTTTTCAATAAAGAAGTGGATTCGTAATTAGAATCCGAGAAAGACGTAAGAAACTGTTAAAAGAATTAAAGGATAAACTTGACCAGTTCGAAGTTATAACGTTGTTCAGTTAAGGTCTGAGAGGTAATTATACCCCAACTTGATTGACTTCCTTCTTAACTAAGAAATGGTAAGGTTTGATCGCAAAGGAGTTTGGAGATGTTTTCCAAGTAAGAATCAGAAATGTTTTCTGATGATAGAAATAAGAATTCAGAATATATGGAATCAGAAGATAAGTAGATTAATGAACTAAAGAGATAAATGTATGATGATGATTGATCGATATAATTTCCACTTGGAAATAATATCGTTGTTTGCACACGAGTTTTTCTTTGATAGTTAAATCACAGACTATCAAAGTTTTGACCATTTTAACGTTGTTAATATAAAGAGACCGGTTGGATTATTATCCAAAGAACCACTCTGTATTGGCATAAGCGTTGCGAATCATATATGCCAAAGATAATTGAAGACGGAGTAAAATGCAAGGGCTATTGTATAAGTCTTAGATAACAGTGACTAAGATGGATGTATAGAATAGTACCTTCAGTTTGTCCAGCCCCAGGACAACTTGTATGGACGAAGGTCTGACAGAGTATATCCAATGGATCGCGTAAGTTGATCTGTCCAAACGTATTCACATTTGGTGGCGGAGGAATTCGTTTCTCTTAGCTGTATATCCGTGTTATTTTTGGATAAGTCAATTTGTGATTTGGCGGGTATGACGATGTGACATTCTAAATGAATGAGGATGACTTGTATGAATGAATGTCTGACAGAGTATTTCCAGAAAGGTCACGTACATTGATTTCTTCAACCGTACCAAGAGTGGAAGCAGAGAAGGAAACTTCTTTTAGCTAACACGTAATGTACTGTTGTAGACGTCAATTAGTGATTTTCGATGGATCTGACAATGTGGCATTCGAAGTGAATCTGATGTGATGATAAAGCGTAGCTTCTAGCCTCATCAACCGGTAAATGACAGAAATCGGGCAGGCAGCATGGCTAAGTCGGTCGCACCAAAGTAGGGTGTATAATCACCTATCTAAAGAATATTCATTTGTTTCTTAAATCTATCAATGCTGTCCCATATATATACGGGAACGGTTGCTGATCCCAACCGTTGGTGATATACATTCGGCACACTCAAGCAAAATGAGTGGTCGGTCATGTGTGGCTGAGTTACAAGATTTTCTTGTTGAACTCCAGTGTATCGTTCTTAGAGTACACTGATCGGAAGGTGGTTCCGTACCTTGTCATAGTTGGAAATCCATTACCCAATACGTGCTTGCGGTTTTGATTTTATACTATATATGTTGAACGTGAGATGAAAGCGTTTCTGCTAGATTGATATATATTTGTACTTAGACATTATTATAATATCAGAATGATATTGCTTGTCAAAGATGTTGGATTCTCATAAGGGAAAAACCCGTTCCGTATTCACGGCGTGGTCTTATGAGATATCATATATCTGTTAAACTGTGTTAAACTATTTTACTCACACCAGTCCCGTGACTGACCCGGAGTTTACTTTGTTGTTTTCCCTAAACTCTTGGGTGCCTAAATTTGTACGGGTAGTCAAGTAGTCAGGATTTACAGATATACTTGAAGAGCTGGAGCAGGAGGCTTCTAGATCATATAGCTATAGTTTATTTCCGCTGTGTTGTAAGTGTTGTACTCTGATAAGTGCTATTGTATACATAACTGTTATATTTCAAAGTTATGTTATATATTATATGTTGTTCGTTTCGCTGTGTAATTCGTGTTACTCTGATGATGTAAGTTCTTTTCTTCTTCTATTCTAAGTTTCTATCTTATCTATCCTCACCCTCTAATTTCTTTCATTAATTACCGGGATTTTTCGATGTTTTGGTTATCGACATCGAGCTTATGTCGATAACAAAAGTCGCCGAAAATCCGGGTCGTTACAGTTGGTATCAGAGCTTAAGTTAAGAATTACCTTGGCTCTGTGGCATGACTCGGTAGAGATGGAGTTAGCAATACCCTAGATTGAGTTTGAGTGTATATAAACGAGTGCGTATTTATATTTGATATAAAATTTATTTTATATTGTGGGGATTCATTGGTTGAGTCGTTGATGGGTTTTGGTCGATTAGTTTGATCCACTGTATCGGTAGGAGTTACTAAACACTCAAATACGATGGGTTGTCACGATATGTTTTGAAAGAGGGTAAATGAAAATAATTTTACCCAAAGTATATTTTGATATATAATGGATATATTGGTTGTTATTATAATCGAGTAAGATTATAAATATAATGGTTATGTAAATAATCGATCAGAGTTCATATAAGTATAATATATGAAATAAGATGAATTAAATCTGAAATTAAAATCAGAATTGAAATTAACAACTGGAAATTCAGATAAGTGTCTGTAATTGAATCTGGATTGGATATATGTGAATTTTAAATTCCTGGGAGGTTTTAAATTTGTTTTAATAAGGATATTTTGAAATGATTCAAAATGGAAATATTCAGAAATGGTTTTGAAAGTGATATAGTATTGAACTCACTTTGATAACTGGGAAATAACCCTGATGATGAATCGCGACATCATCAGTGCCAATTTTCAAGTTGCCAAGTGACGGATTACTACCCAAGATTTTATTTTTCAAATTTGTTTTGTGAAAACAAGTTGTTTAAGAATTCAAATGTTTTGAATTGGTATTCTGATTTCAAATTGACTTGAAATAAAAGCCCAGGAATTTAAATTCTTGAATTTAAATTTAACTTGTTAAGTTAAGTAAAACTGGGGTGATAGGAGAATAATCTGAAATGGTCTTGTACTGATGAGTTGAGAGTTTGAAATCGAGAATCAAACTCGAGTCGAAATGATAATTGGCTTGGATATAAGCGAATGGTTGTGTTGGTGCTAAAACTGATTGGAATTTGATTGGGGTGGCATAGGTATCTGCTAAATTGATAGCAGATGGTAATGAGATAATGAAATGCCCGACAAAAAGGTACAAGTTCATATTTGATATAAGCATGAGATTTATGAGCCGAATTGGCAAGCCACTTGGCTGTTTGATTTTCTTTTGGGTTGGAGATGGCCTAGAGAGGCGAGTTGCGCTTTTACCGATAGGGCTGTACAAAGGAGGTTATGGAGAAATTTTCTGAAAATTTAAAGTGTTAGAAAATTTTCAGAATTTTTGAAAATTTTAGTTAGTCGGAATGAATAAATATTTTAGTCGATATTAATTGGTTCAGTTGAAATCAGAAATAAGGGGTAAACAAATCTTAGGAATTCCAATAGATAGGGTCGTCCTCTAACTTAGCAATTTCGAGGACGAAATTATTTTAAGTGGGGAAGAATGTAATGACCCGCATTGTCAGGGGAATTATAATTAATTTATTTAATTATATAAATGGTGAATTAAACGATTTAATGGTCGTGGAATTAAATAACTGGGAATATTTAATTAAATTAATAAATTAAATAATATATTTAATTCAGAAATAATCAGAATTATTGGAAATCACAATATTCTGTGAACTGGGTCATCCCTAAGATTTAATTCAGCTTAGAGTTGAATTATATTGACGAATGTATTCAATCGACGACAGTTTGAACGTATAATTATATTATAATTAAAATCGAGCTCGAAATGGCGCTGCAGTTCGCAAATTGGCGATTTGAACTTCAACTGAATATACAGAATTCGTTTTAAGCCGGATTTCTGTGAAACAAGAAACGTGTGGAGCAGGTGGAGTATATCTTTCTAGTGGAAGAGAAAAATCGGGATTTCGTCGTGTAGATTTTGATTTACGTCCAAATCAAATTTCAGAAAAGTCGCTGTGGAATTCCTTTATAATTTGCAACGCTTTATATACGTTATAAAAGGGAATTTCAATATAAATTGAAATTCGATTCAACCTGAACTTGGAATATTAAGTATATAATTTTTCTAAAGCCATATGGTATTCCACTGTGAATATATACGACAATATAAATTTATTTATATTTTATTTAATTTTATTTAAATATATTTATATATTTAAATGGGTCATTAAGAGCGTTAAAAATAGCCAATTTTGCAAACGACCTCGGAATTCGACGAAACTAATTTTGTTGGATCCGCAACATCAAATTATTGTTAGATGTCAAGTTTCGTGATTTTTAGAGTCAGTATGTGGCCGTGCCGATTTTTAATGTGAAAAACAGTCAGTATTTCGATGGTTAAAAATACGCTGTGTGAGCAAACGGAGTCGGAATTCGACGAAACCAGTTTCACTGGGACCGTAATGTCGAACTGTAGCTGCATGTCCAGTTTCGCGATTTTTAGGCATCATACGTGATTGTACGGATTTTTAGAAGATGGATAGGAATATAAAATGGTATAAAACAAATATCTAAAAATATCAAGAAAATATCTAGATATTTTAACACTCTATAAATACCCACCCCATTTGACAAAATCCTTAAGACCTAATTCTTTTTCACTGGTCAAAAGCCATTCTAAGCCGCCACAACATTTTCCCATCCCAGTAAACGAAATCGAACTTCAGAAAATCATATTAAATCAATTTCAAAACGAAATGGAGAGAGGTTTGTTTGATTTCAATCCTGGAGTGAAGAGCTTCGTGTGGATGTCAGTTTTCAGATATGCGACGAGGGAAAGAACAGATCGAATGTTTCACAGTAAGTCTAGGGTTGAGGTTTTTGTCAAAACAAAGAAGGGTGGGTCCGATTCATGGTTGTTTTTGGGTCCAGCGGGTAGTTTAACACCTTGTGTGTGAGTTTGAGGGGATTGTGGGTATAAAAGTGTCGATCCATTTACACTGTGTCGCCGAAACCTGCTGCAGACGAGGTGGAGAGAGGTGGTTCGAGTTGGGTGGTAATGGGCCGGGAAGATTGAGGAGGCGATGAGATGGTCGTCGGTGATGTTGGCGTGAAGTTTCGTGGTGTATGGAGTGGGAGCCGTGAGTGCTTGAAGTTGGAAATGGCCATCGTATTTGGTAAGTGAGGAGCGTATGTGTACAGGTGAACGGGGAAGAAGAGTGACTATGGATATGGATCACGTATATCCTTTGTGGGCCGAATTCATGAAGGGGTAAAGCCCATTCTAAAGTATTTAAGTTCAAATGGATTATTCCGTGAAGAAATGGTGGAGTTTTGGTCGGCTTCTGTTTGTTGAGGAGCTGGAGGTTGCGGACTCATGTAGGAGGAGAAGGAGCAGATATTTTCAAAGGAGGTGGCGGGTCAGGTTCTCAAGCGTGGCATTCGGCCGGTTTCAAAGTTAAGGCCCAGTTCCTTTTTAATTCATGTTTATTTAATTTTAAAGGTGTATGAAACTTCGTAATGTCGTATCTTCTACATAAGATATCAAATTGACGAACTGTAAGATGCGTTGGGACCGTATGGACGAGAGCTTCAAAATGAAGCTGACCGGAAATGGATTCGAGCTCGTATGAATTTATGGCGAAATAAATTGTTTGATTCAAATCAAACCATAGTTTATCGTTCTTTAACGATGAACTGCCAAAGTGAGTAAAACTCACCAACTCTGAACAGTTATATTTTCATGTTGTATTGTTAGAACTGTTAAAATTGTCTGATTGACTGTGTGTTGACTATTTGATTAAACTGCTAGTCAATTAGTGGAAATTATATATATATACGTTGATTCTGTTTATCAGAATATTTTATACTAGTATGGTCTAACATCTGTGATGCAGGGAAACAGGTTGGAGGAATCCGACGGAATTCCTCAACATTTATTTTACTGTTTTTCATATATGTTGATATATGATGTGATATATATAATCTGTTGATCGTGTATGCTTAGAATTATATTTGATCATTGTTATTCGATATTTTTAATATCATAAGAAACCCTGGGATGTAGAGAAGGAATATTTCAATGTATATGGAAATAAAGGAATTTTATAAAATCAATCGATTTTATAAAAAGGAATATTTTGAAATAAAAGTATTTATAAAGTCATAGAATTTTATAAGGAGGAATATTTATTGGTTAAATAAATAGAATAAGTATAAAAGGAATTTTTCAATGTTATATTGAAAAGAGAAAATATTTATAAAATCAAAGAGGATTTTATATAAGAGGATATTTATAAATAGAATATTTATAAATAGAAATATTTATAAATGGAATATTTATAAAGTGAATTATTTATTTAGAATAAATAGATAAGATATTATAAAATGGATTATTTATTTGTTAAATAAATAAAATATTAAATAGGGATTATTTACTTAGAAAGAAAAGGAGAATAATTGTAAAACAAGATGAAAAAGAAATATTTATTTAGAAAATAAATAGAGGTAATATAAAAGGATATTTGTGAAACCATTTACAAATAGATTATAAAGGAAATATTTACCCTTGGATAAATAAAGTTATATAAGTCTGAACTTATATAAAGAAATAAAGAAAAAAAGGGAGCAAATTAATTTATAAATGATATTTATAAATTAAGTAAAATATTTATCATTCAATGAATAGAATTTATAGAGAAGTAGAAATTGGTTTTAACATCAATGATTTTAGAATGTTAACTCAACACTTCTAAAATGAATGAACGTTATAAAATCTATAAGGTGAAGAACTGTTACTACAAGTAAATCCTTATAAATGGACAAGCGTTGTAAAAAGGGAAATCGTTATAAATCAATAAAGTAATCGAATATAAGTTGATTGAAAAGGAGTTAGCCAAATTTTAGTAAATCGATAAAGTGAGTAAATCGATTTGAGTTAAGTTATCGATTAAGAGAAATCGAGTTATGTTATCGATTAGGAGTAATCGAGTTACGTTATCGAGAGAAGTTATTGAGTTAAGTTAATTAAGATAAGTTAAGTCACGTGAATCGATAAGTGAATCAAATTAGTTAATCGATGTAAGTGAATCGAGTTAAGAAAATTGAGTAAACCAAGTTAAGTAATCGAGATTGATCAAGTGAGAATTAAGTTAAGTTAAATAAGTGAGTTAATCGAGTGGGTCTAACCAAGTTAGTCAGGCCTAGTTAATCGAATCGAATCAAGTCGAGTTAAGTTAGTCAAGTTCGTCGAGTTAGATAAATCGATGTTAGTCCATCGAAAGGAGTTATCGATGTTAGTTCATCGAAAGGAGTTATCGATCTTAGTTCATCGAAAGGAGTTATCGATTTTAGTTTAATCAAAGTGAGATTTATCGAATAAGAGTTATTCGAAAAGAGATTTTTGAATATAGTTTATTCGAAAGTGAGATTTTCAAATATGAGATATTTGAAAAGAAAGAGTTATCGAATATTAGTTATTCAAAGAGGGATTATCGAATATCGTATATTCGAAAAGGAGTATTCGAATACAGTGTATTCGAAAAGAAGGAGTTATCGAATATAGGTTATTCGAAGAAGAGTTAATCAAATAAAGATTACTCGAATAGAGTTAATCGTCGAATTCGATTTTTATCGAATTCGGGAAAGTACTTTTACTTTCCAGTTTTAAATCAACATTTATGTATTTAAATAAATTAGTTGTTAGGTTAATTATTCACAGTAAGAAATATAACGTTAGATGTTAAGTCAGATTAATTCAAAAGTAGGGATTATAACGTTATCGTTATAATCAATGTTTTCAATAAAGAAGTGGATTCGTAATTAGAATCCGAGAAAGACGTAAGAAATTGTTAAAAGAATTAAAGGATAAACTTGACCAGTTCGAAGTTATAACGTTGTTCAGTTAAGGTCTGAGAGGTAATTATACCCCAACTTGATTGACTTCCTTCTTAACTAAGAAATGGAAAGGTTTGATCGCAAAGGAGTTTCAGAAATGTTTTCCAAGTAAGAATCAGAAATGTTTTCTGATGATAGAAATAAGAATTCAGAATATATGGAATCAGAAGATAAGTAGATTAACGAACTAAAGAGATAAATGTATGATGATGATTGATCGATATAATTTCCACTTGGAAATAATATCGTTGTTTGCACACGAGTTTTTCTTTGATAGTTAAATCACAGACTATCAAAGTTTTGACCATTTTAACGTTGTTAATATGGAGAGACCGGTTGGATTATTATCCAAAGAACCACTCTGTATTAGCATAAGCGTTGCGAATCATATATGCCAAAGATAATTGAAGACGGAGTAAAATGCAAGTGTTGTTGTATAAGTCTTAGATAACAATGACTAAGATGGATGTACAGAACAGTACCTTCGGTTTGTCCAGTCCCAGGACAACTTGTATGGATGAAGGTCTGACAGAGTATATCCAATGGATCGCATAAGTTGATCTGTCCAAACGTATTCAAGTTTAGTGGTGGAGGAATTCGTTTCTCTTAGCTGTATACCCGTGTTATTTTTTGGATAAGTCAATTTGTAATTTGGCGGGTATGACGATGTGACATTCTAAGTGAATGAGGATGACTTGTATGAATGAATGTCTGACAGAGTATTTCCAGAAAGGTCACGTACATTGATTTCTTCAACCGTACCAAGAGTGGAAGCGGAGAAGGAAACTTCTTTTGGCTAACACGTAATGTACTGTTGTAGACGTCAATTAGTGATTTTCGATGGATCTGACAATGTGGCATTCGAAGTGAATCTGATGTGATGATAAAGCGTAGCTTCTAGCCTCATCAACCGGTAAATGACAGAAATCGGGTAGGCAGCATGGCTAAGTCGGTCGCACTGAAGTAGGGTGTATAATCACCTATTTAGAGAATATTCATTTGTTTCTTAAATCTATCAATGCTGTCCCATATATATATGGGAACGGTTGCTGATCCCAACCGTTGGTGATATACATTCGATACACTCAAGCAAAATGAGTGGTCGGTCAT
This sequence comes from Allium sativum, assembly GCA_030737875.1. Classification (NCBI taxonomy): domain Eukaryota; kingdom Viridiplantae; phylum Streptophyta; class Magnoliopsida; order Asparagales; family Amaryllidaceae; genus Allium; species Allium sativum. The sequence continues at coordinate 554,183,604 of CM060910.1, read as the reverse complement.
GTGTGGCTGAGTTACAAGATGTTCTTGTTGAACTCCAGTGTATCGTTCCTAGAGTACACTGATCGGAAGGTGGTTCCATACCTTGTCATAGTTGGAAATCCATTACCCAATACGTGCTTGCGGTTTTGATTTTATACTATATATGTTGAACGTGAGATGAAAGCGTTTCTGCTAGATTGATATATATTTGTACTTAGACATTATTATAATATCAGAATGATATTGCTTGTCAAAGATGTTGGATTCTCATAAGGGAAAAACCCGTTCCGTATTCACGGCATGGTCTTATGAGATATCATATATCTGTTAAACTGTGTTAAACTATTTTACTCACACCAGTCCCATGACTGACCCGTAGTTTACTTTGTTGTTTTCCCTAAACTCTTGGGTGCCTAAATTTGTACGGGTAGTCAAGTAGTCGGGATTTACAGATATACTTGAAGAGCTGGAGCAGGAGGCTTCTAGATCATATAGCTATAGTTTATTTCCGCTGTGTTGTAAGTGCTGTACTCTGATAAGTGCTATTGTATACATAACTGTTATATTTCAAAGTTATGTTATATATTATATGTTGTTCGTTCCGCTGTGAGATTCGTGTTACTCTGATGATGTAAGTTCTTTTCTTCTTCTATTCTAAGTTTCTATCTTATCTATCCTCACCCTCTAATTTCTTTCATTAATTACCGGGATTTTTCGATGTTTTGGTTATCGACATCGAGCTTATGTCGATAACCAAAGTCGCCGAAAATCCGGGTCGTTACGAGGAATGTCTTCCAAGATGCTTCAAATCTATTATGCTTCTTATGAAATTTTATCTGGTGCAATAAACTTTGATTCCATCGTAGATCTAGCGATACAAGTCTGTTTGGATGATTTCCATGAAATTGCTCCATTTCCTAATGTGCACACATATCCACTTGTAGACTTTGTATCATGTGATTCAATGATCCAATTTCCATCACTGTATCTTTCCGCTATTGAAGGATAGTTTGTAAAGTATAAAACATAACTCTGCATATACTTTAGATATCCAAAAACTCTGATTATCGTTTCCAATGGTATTTACCAGAATTGCTGGTAAATCTACTTAGCTTGCTTATAACATATGCAACATCAGGCCTAGTAAATACATGATACTTCCTAGTATACGAGAGTATTCTAACTGGTAGATATCATCACCAGTGTTCTTTACCCAATTTTGGTTCATATCTACTGGTGATTTTGCAATAATTACATTATATTGCTTGAATTTTTTCAAGTATTTTGGTGATGAATATCCCTGTGGTGTTCTCAGAATTTTTACACCCAATGTACAATCAGTCAGTCCTAGGTCTTTCAAATTGAGTCTAGAGTATAACTTATCATATGTAAATCTTATTATAACCTTGTTATTTCCTAGGATCAACAGGTCATCAACATAGAGACCAACAATGACATATCCTATATGTGTGTGTTTTATATACACACATTTGTGTGATTCATTTATCGTGAATCCATTTGATAACATAACTTTATCAAACTTCTCATGCCACTGTTTTGGTGCTTTCTTAAGGCCATAAAGTGATTTTACCAGTTTGTAAGCTTTATTCTAATTTTTTGAGCTGAGAAATCCTTCAGGTTGTTTCATATAGATTTCTTCCTCTAGTTCACCATTCAAGAATACAATATTAACATCCATTTGATGTATTTTTAATTCATGTATGGATGCAATAAGCTATCTTATCCTTGTTACTGGTGAATATGTATTAAAACAGTCCAGGCCTTCCTTTTATCTAGATCCTTGGACTACGAGCTTTGTACTTATCTATTGAACCATTGGGTTTTAATTTTATTTAAATATTCATTTATTACCTAAGGCCTTACATCTTTAAGGTAAATCAACCAATTCCCATGTATGATTGGACATAATGGATTCAACCTTATTGTTAATCGCCTCTTTTCAATAAGGGGAATCGCTGGAAGACATAGCTTGTTTGTATGTCAATGGATCATCTTCTAACATAAAGGTATAGAAGTCTGATCCAAATATTTTTAAGGTCCTTGCCCATTTACTTTTTTTTGGTTCTTCCACTTGCTGCTCAGCACTACGTTGCTGAGTATTATTTTGTTCAACATCCTCAGGAGAATTTGGAACTTCATCTTCCCTTGGTCTCTTAGGTGTATGATTTTCAGTACCCTGTTTCAAGGGAATATATGTTCGAAAATTTTTGTGTTTATCGACTCAATGATGGTATTTTCATGAATATCATTGTAACGACCCGCAAAATTCGTACCGTTTGAGTCGACGGAATTCAACACATGTCCAACCCAAATTGCACGAAAATACGAATCATTAGTAGAAAGAAGTTAGAGGATGAGGAATAGAAAAGATAGAAAACTAGAATAAAAGAAAATAGATAGAAGATCGAACTGAACAATAATACAGAACCTCACAGTCGTAGCGGAATAAAATATAATATACAAATAAATCACTTTTGAAATACAACTGTATTTGAACTTACATACAATATCAGAGTACCTTGTAGTTACAACACAACAGAATAAGCTCTAAATATCTAATACTGAGGCCTCCTGCTCCAAGCTCCTCCAGATAAATCTGTAAAATCCTGAACTATTGGACTGCCCGTACAAATTTGGGCACCCAAGAGTTTAGGGAAAACACAGGAAATAAACTCTGGGTCAGTCATGGGACTGGTGTGAGTTAACGATTAGAAAAGAATTTGATTTTAACTTTCAAAACCTTTTGAAAGGAAAGATAATCGTAAGACCGATCCACACATAAATACAGATGGTTTTTACCTTACGATAACACAAAACATTTCTGAAAACAGTATTATTCTGATATTTTGATAGTGTCTAAATACAAATAAATAGCAATCTAGTAGAACGCTTGCATCTCACGCTCCATATACATAGTATACAATCCAAAATCGTGGGCGCTTATTGGAAATTGGATTCCGACTATGACAAGGTATGGAACCACCTGCCGATAGTGTATCTCTAGAGGGAAATACACTGGGTTCAACAAGAACATCTTGCATCCCGGCCCACACATGATCGACCACTCATTTCTCTTGAGTGTATCGAATATATTGTCACCTTATGGTTGCTAGCAACATAACCGTTCCCGGGAGATACAGAAGCGAAAGAAGTAACAAAATGAATATTCTCTAGATGGTGACAATACATCCTAATGGGAGCGATCCACATAGCCATGCTGCCTGCCCGATTTTTGTCATTTCCTGGTTGTGAGGCTTGAGGCTGAACTTACTTTTGACAAATCATTTCTTTGAATGCCACATCACCAAATCCGTAATCACGTATTGATTATACAATTACACACTAGGTGTAAAATAAAGAGAAGTTACCTTCTCCCTACCTACTTGGTATATTCGTAAAAATCAACGGCGTGACTGTTGGAAATACTCTGTCAGACGTTCATCCATACAAGTTGTCCGGGGACAGGACAAACCGAAAACACTATTTTATAAACGAAATGGCTCTTGTATATCTCTGTCTTCAATTATCTTCAATAACCTTTGACACACGACGTATAAATCGAGTCGAAGTGAAATATTAATCATGGACTCTTCGAAACGATTAGCATATGTCTTTTTAAGTTAGCCGATGCTCAATGGAAATAGATTTCAATAAAATCTTTACTTTATTACATCATTAAATTTTCAAACTAGATGGCCCGTGTTTCGCACATGAAAATGAATACAATAATGTAAATAAACAACTATATACACATCATTTATTTATCTAACTAGAAGGCACGTGCTTCGCACACAGAAGTGAGTACAAATAATGTTAGTTTGTTGATTTAACCTTTGAATCATTTCTTTAAGGAATCGTTATCAGCTTGAAATATACTCTTTTTACGAGTTTTAATCAAACAGAATGGTATATGTCTGCATTGTTTAAATCCAGACATTTTGACTATCCTTTATAAATGAACAACTAAAGCATGTGCGCCGCACACGGTAATTTATTCAATTTTGACTATCCTTTATCTTTCTATGTATACTCTTCTTTCTGTTCATTTTGGCTTCAACAGATCAGGCTAACCTCTTTTGTCATCTTCTTTTCTATTATTTTCTTATTTTCTGTTTTTAATTTCCAAAGCCCTTAACCTAATGCCTCGGCCCAAGTATCAGCCCAATACTGTAGCCACAACCCAAACCCACGCATTCCCTTATTTCCCTTTTTATTTCTTCTTTGTCGTTCTTCTTTCCTCTGTTTGCTGCTACTCTCTCCTCCTCCAGTTAAATAACATGCTTCACCTTACACAATACTGCTTGTTCCCGACCCACTATATACATTTTTTTCCTTTAAATAGACTGCCGTATAACCTCTCTATACATGAGTCATGCAACGATGAGTTAGGATTTTTTCCAATATGTTATACCGGTATTAACCCATTCTGTACTCTCGGCTATAGTATTTGTATTTGTTAGTATATGTTAAGAAAAATATTCATTATGGCACACACTAATTTTTTCATAAATTCTTTTGTTCCTCGGTTTTGCCGGTATGGCGAACCTCTGTGAAGCTGTAACCCGGTGATTATGCTTACAGTTCAATAACTCATTGATTGCTCTATTCCATTGTCCATATGTTATTTATGTTCTAACTTACTGTGATGCTGATTCCGTGAGACTAAATTATATTCTACCATTTCTAAGTTACATCCCAAATGATAGGTGATACAAATCTAAGTCTTTTGTTGTGTTATGCTACTACTTCAGCATTTCCTGTGCACGTGTGCACGGTGCATGTACACTGTTACCCCAGTTGCAAGACAACCGCCAGACCATCGCCCGTAGATCACATCTTCCCTTAAGGTCACTCACCAACGGTCATCATCACCTGAAAACCCTTCCCTTCTCAAAACATTTTCTCCGCCATTACTATCCGATTCCCCGGTTGCAGGCAAATAAAATTTTACCCAACTAAACTACTCCTGTTCCCCTTCTTTTCTTTCTTTTCTATCACACTAGTATTAGTAGCGAGTAGCCGAACCCCAAAGCCCAATCATCAAAACATTAAACCAATTTCCCATATTTACACGTACAGGAAAACCAAAACAACTTAGCCAAGCTCTTATCCCCCATTTATTTTTTCTACGTTCTATTCCAACTTCTTCCTGTTACTTTACCCTTTTGTTCTTTACGCTTATATTTCTTCTTTGTTTTTATTTTCCATTTCGTTTTAATATTTTTTTTCCTTTTCATGTTTGAACATTTTAGTGCACATATTTGTGCCTGTCGCTTCTGTGCATTCCCCCTCAATCAGATCTGGTCTCCTGACGAGCTGCCACCCCGCCGAGTCGAATGCCACAACAATGTACACCTTCCTGGCCAACCTAGTTGAACTCAATAATCCCCTACTTCCATATTCACTGTATATCACTTTCTAATCACACATATGTATACATTGGCATTTTTAATTTTTTTTAATATAAATCAATAGTAGATTCCATTTCTTACTGGTTATATTTAGTTCCAAGTTTCATGAAGATTTTTGCGTTTAAACACCCTATATATCCTAAGCAATTAAGGCATATCAAACAATATAAAAATGACTTCAATTTAAGATTACAGTGAAGTTCACTTATTTTGTTTTATAGTTGATTCTGGTTAATTCAAGGTTTTTAAACAACACGTTCAACAACACTCATGCATCTATATGATTTCATAATGCTTAGCAAACAAAGAAGGGGGAAAATTCACTCACTATGATATACTGCTGTTATGTTGTAATTTAAGTTCCCATATATCTGCGTTTGACACAGATTAGCTAATGCAACTTAACAAAACATACATGTAGATCATATTTGGTAAAATTAATAACTAAATGGGAAAAAGTTTACTCACATTACATACACTACGGACATGCTCATATATTTTAAAGGGATTCATTTCAAGCATCAAACATCACAATGATTTGTCCATGATAACCAGAAACATACATGTATGTGTTCATATAAGAGTTTGGATTAAAATCTTAAAGTAAGTTTAAAGAGAAATAATTTAGAGTTTACTCACAAATACGGGTTTTGGGCATTTTAGTTCCGCGTCTTCGCTTCCCTGCCTCTGCCATGCTTGTGCTCAAGTCCTCTGGTTTGCTCTAGATTTTAGCCGGTTAGGTGAATGAATTGTGATGGGTATATGGGTGTATTTATAGCCGAACAAAGTATTAAACTACGGTATAGCTTCTAGTTTAGCTTAGGTTCTAGACAGGGATTATAGATATTGCTTTAATTGAAAGGAAAATACATAGTTTCCTAGCTGTGTATCTAGAGTTTAGCTGTTCTTGACATGTCTTGGTGAAAGAAATTTTGGCCAGCACGTTGTATAAGTGTATATACAACAAATCTTACTAAATAGTTTTAAACCCCAAACTTCATTCCCAAGCAATCTATATTCAAAATAGCTATGGATTTAGTGGTTATGGGTTGTGAACCTATCCTTGATTGAACAACGTGTTGTTTTGATTGAAGACATGTTATGTTGTGGCTTTTCAAATTTATGCTTCCAGTGATTTTACATGCACGACCTTGTTAAGATAAGTACAAAAATCTGTACAAAATGGGGGTATACTAGCCATGTGCTTATATGGTTCAGACAGGGTAGCTGTTGGTTTGATGGAAGAAATGTTGTGATGGTGTATTTCATTTAATTTCTCTCCAGCCATGGTTACTGCTAGCACATGTGATCCTATTTACCTATGTATGTACAAGCACTGGACCTAAAGTGTGCTAATATCTATGCTTATCTCATAAGCTATTCATACAACAATCTAGGCTACATTAGACTGTTGTACTCGACTTCAGGCTGTTCTAGTTGATTGAAAAGGGGTGTGTTATCAAAGCTTTCACACATTAAATGTTCAGGCTTGAAGTGCACGGCCAGCTAAGTTTGGGTGTGTATGTGGATGTATAAGCCATGTGCTAAATGGTAGGGAAGTATAGGTGCACATGGGAGATCTTAAGCTACCTATTCATTGATTTGGAAAAGCATAGCTTAGGCTGTTATATTGGGCTGAAAAGAAGTATCCCGTTGGCCATTGTCATTTAATTTAATCAGGTTATGCTGTTGCCTGTTCTATGTACATAGGTGTACATTTATGTGCTGAAATGTCTAAATAACAAATACTTTGCTCTTAAGTAAATCAAAACCTAAATGCCTCTGTGCATCGACGGTTTAAATAGCATATTTTGTACAAACCAAATAGCTTCATTAAATGGTTGGGTACTCTTAGATTTTAAATACATTAGAACTCTAGCAACAAAGAAAGAAATATATTAATGAATTTGGTCTTATTTATTTAGATCATAAAAAGGCCAAATCTTGGTATTGCAAATTACTTCTTCTTTATTTATTGATTTCGCTTTTATTCCATCTTAAACAATTAAATGTCATATCTTCTTATATGCTAATGAGAAGAAATAAAAATATGTGCTTAAGTATTTGTATTTTACAAGAGTTAAACACAAGTTTAAAACACACAACAAAATGAAAAATTACTTAATTGCTTTTATATGTACATATAATAGTTAAAGAAATTTACAACAAGCCTTCGAGATGAACACAGATGTTAAAACATCGTTTTACTTGTTATATAAATAACAAGTTAAAAATATATACATAGCACTTTAAACTAAAAGTTACCCTAATTTATATAATATTCACATTCAATTCATTTTCTGAATTACTTTTATAGATATAATCTATAATTACAATTTAACAAAATTAGTAAAAACCAGGGACATTACAATCATCAATTTCAGATTTGTGTACCAAAAATCGATATGTGGCACTGTTTTGTGCATATCCAATGAATACACAATCAACTATTTTTGACATTCTTTGGTTTTGGTACCTCTACCTTGGTAAGACACCCGCACACTTTTAAGTATTTGTAGGATGGTGGTCTGTTTTTTGAAGGTTTATGAGGAGATTTAGATGTTTTCTTTCGGGGAATTTTATTTAAAATACGATTTCCCAAAAGAAAAGCTTCTCCCCAAAAGTTATCTGGCAAGCCAAAATAAAGCATTCATCATTTCTTTAAGAGTTTTATTTTCCATTCGGCTATACCGTTGGATTGAGGTGAATATGGTGTTGTAATTTGGTGTAAAACACCATGTTCAGTGCAAAATTCTTCAAAAGGGAACATATTCTCCTTCTCTATCACTTTTTAAAGCTTTGATTTTCTTGTTGAGTTGATTCTCAACTTTCACTTTGTATTTTTTAAACACATCAAATCACATACATTTGTATGTATTATATCTAGCGGTTTTATTTCTCGTACAACATGTTGAAATGAGTTTCTTGTCAATTTTTCTTCTGCACAAATTTGACTTTTATAATTGGTGTCTAGATTAATCAATTTGTGAAACGTATCAAAGTTTACATCCCCTAATCTAGAATGCCACATGTTGGAAGCGTCAGCAATATAAACAAAAGATTCAATTTTATTCATATCAGTGTGTGGTACAATAGTGGTTACATTTTTTCTTAAACGAACCACCACACATATATCCTTTTCCTACAAACACTTTATTCTCAGCTTCAAGGATTAATTTGAATCGATGTTTGCTGAGAAATGATATTGAAATCAGGTTTTTACGAATTTCTGGAACATAGAGAACATCATTTGAAGTTAGTTCCTTTCCAGGCTGCATTCTGATAATACTGCACATAAATTCATATCAGCAATGCCCTTTTTGAGATTTCAGCCAAATTTGATTTTGATCTTTTAGGGACATATTTGGTCAGAAATTTGGCAAGTCCCAATGTTGTTAGATAAAGCAAAAATTTTATGTTGTCAACGCTTAAAATTAATGACGTTGAACTTCTCTGGCCTTTCTCCATGAGACAGAGCCATTGTTGGAACTACTGGCGCAATCAGAGTGTTAGTCACCGTCTATGTCGGTGCAAAATTATTATTGCCATTTTGCGACGTAGCTTATTGTCGTCTACAACAATCAATATTGTTTCAAGATTGTTAGAACTTTTGTCGATACATGATTGCATTACAAAGTTAGATCTTTTTGTCAATACATGATTGCATTGCAAATAGACAATAACAACTATCAATGTTACTCAATAATGTCACAATTGTCAAGTCAAATTGTGATTATAGCACTGACATTAAGCGAGACCGATTGTGCACTAGATTGGAGCGGTACAGAACCATCTCCAACAGACTAGAAGAAGAATATTTCAATAATGTCGGAGTCCAGAAATGATTATGTTTCAAACAATATTGTCATCGTATGCACTAATTGACATGATAGCAATTTGTTTTCTAGGATAAAACGGACCAACCCCGTAGTGCAGTGCCAACAAACGGAGCTCCGACAAACTGAAGTAAATTATAGAAACTTGAACGGAGGATTACTTTGAAGAAGAAGTAGCAAATTGAGAACATTAATGACCTTTGGAAAGGTTGCGACCATTTTAACCAAGATGTGCATGAATGTGCGTTCGTATTTAAAAATGAAACAGTTATATCCATTTAATTGAATGGACATGACAGATTAAAAGTGATCAAGTAACTCATTTCAATGCAACAGACCGAACTGCAAGCAGTGGCTTATTTAACCATGAGACCCCAAGAGTCCCAAGGCACAAAGCCCAGTTTTTGACACTAATATAATATTGTGTCATGGACTCCAAGAGTCCCAAAGCACTAAGCCCAAGTTGACATCCATCTAATATTGTGTCATGGACTCCAAGAGTCCCAAAGTACTAAGCCCAAGTTGACATCAATATAATATTGTGTCATGGACTCCAAGAGTTCCAAAGCACTAAGCCCAAGTTGACATCAATATAATAGTGTCATGGACTCCAAGAATCCCAAAGCACTAGGCCCAATTTGACATCAATGTAATATTGTGTCTTGGCTTAGCCACACCATTCACAAGCCATTTTCTCTTTTGTTTATATAAGACTTTAGAGATAGGTACTCATATTTTATAATGTGGGACTTAGATTGCTTTCCCCTCTTCTTCCAAAATTCCTCTTGCTCATTCATTTCCAACACACAGAACGACATAACTTTTCATTGCTATTACAACAATTTACCTCAGAGTACAAGAATATCATGGTACGAATAAATATTACATAGCAGAAAAATATTATCAGAGAATAAAATACATAGCAGTGGAAATAAAAATGTATAAATACAATGCATAACAGAAATACCTCAACTAACATGGCTGAAACAATACACAGATACAGAGTTTTCCGAATATAGCTGCAACCGTAATACAGGATCCTGTGAAAATAATCAATCTGAAAAACCAAAACTACTGACTGCCTATGTGGAAAATATGGGCGCCCGGAGTTTAGGTAGAAATAATAAACTCCGAGTCAGTCATGGGACTAGTGTAAGAGCTAAAAACAGTTATTAAAACTTTACTTTATAATAAGGTAAATCACAGGACCACGCCATATATCAAGGAACGGGTTTACTCCATGTGAATACCGAAGCTTGAAATAAAACAATTTTTAAACAACGCAATGCTTTTTGGAAAAATGAAGCTATTATAATACTCAGGTCCCATCACACAATGCAACACAAACTTGATGATATAGTTTTACCTTATAATAACCAAACATGCTTGGTACGTTTTAAAACAAATGCCTTTGATATTATATAGTGTCAAAAACAACTTCAAATATAAATGTATCAATCGTAGACGACATAGGTACCATATATTATGTCGCCATATAGGTTAACAACTAAAACTGAAAAGTCGAGTATTGGAAACTGGATTTCCATCATGAGTCATGGCAAGGGATGGTCTTCTTGCCGAAGTCGGATCACCTCTAGCAAGACGATCCAGGATCACACCTATGGGCAACACTTGGATCCTGCAGGGTCGATCCACACCTAATGGGGATTGGTTATTCCTGAACAATATGTTTCCCAGTCCTATCAGACCTATCACTTGAGCCTTTTAGTCGGCTCTATATCCGAGGTGCCTCGCAATGCTTCATCCACATAACTAAAAATGTATGGGTTCCATACCATGATACAACTTCTAGCTATAAAGAAATGTATGCACTCACTACGTCCCATATCCCGTTTTTGACTCAGACCGAAGTGTGAGGCTCGCGAATTAACGATATACACAAAACTATACTACTTAAAGCTGTGCTTTGATCATCATCCACAAGACCCTACTTTTCAACAAAAGCCTTGATCATTGGATCTTATCATGCCACATTGTCAATCCATAATGTATTATTGATCACCTACCTATATATAACCTCTAAGCTTGTACGTCTCAGAGAAGGGTGTTAAGAAAGAGAATAAATTCTTCGCCACCAAACAGATATATATATATACATATATATACATATATTTAGCAGAGATCAGAAAATACAGCGCGAAATACATTGTCAGACACACATTCATGTTCGTTCTGGGTCAGAACGAAACCGGAGGCACCTTATTACTCGTCTGATATGTCCAATACATGAGAGAGTTGCTCGCATATCTATCCGATTTCCAAGTACATTTTATACTACCACCACTTATTACCTTGTCTTGGGTGTACGTCCCAATCAAGACATCAGCAGCAGCTCAAAACGATGTGAAGATCTGCGGTCTTCAACCGCCGTCTTCATCAGACCTTATTCGTCGTAATAATTATTTAGAATGGGTAAACCCGGTCTTTTCCAAATAACTTATGTATCTTTGTAATCACGTGTCAAATACACAAGGATAACACTCCTTTCATTCCAATCCAGTATATTCCTTTAATTAAATATTCACACTCTTTAGAAAACGGTTCTTGTTGACTTTAACGAAGATAAATTCTTAAATCTCAAAAATCATATTTCAATGAATAACCAAATATTAGAAATTAATCTTATCTTACTTGGGTCAAAGAACAACTGCTATTAAAAAGCCTTGTTCATTGTAAACCCCAAAATGCTATTTTCTATTCATTATGGACTCTATCAAAAATCCGGTTTGACTTAATAAATTGAGGAAAATCCCCTAATTTTCCTTTATGAGATCCTTCCTTTTTATGGTTGGGTTCAAGAATAATATTCCTAAAGATACCATTCACAACCAACCTCAAATTATTTTATTACGTTTATGTGTTAAATCTCACTGTAATTACTAAAACAGAAGTTTTAGGCAAAAATAACATTTATCTTTCAAATCGTGGAACATTTCACCCAAACTCCTTCCAAATCACTTATTATGTTTTATCATAATTTTTTTATATCTTTAATAATTTTATTAGGGTCCTTACAGCCGGTTTCCAAAATCGGCCTACGAACTGCCTTAATAACGACCTTTTTGAAAATAGATTTGCACATAATTTAAGATCTAACCGTTCAAATTTAAACCACTTATATTCATTGGAAAGATATTTTCGATACAAACCCAACGAATTCCAGTTTAAGGAGAATCCGACGGTCGGTTCTCCCGCTGCGTCAGTTCTAAGTTACGGGTTGACGTTCGCGAACTGTTGTTGTACGACGCGTTCTATTCAATCCCGAATCAATTTTATAATTTATAAATAAATCGAAAACGTTTCTAAACTTCTTTATTTAATGATATAAAATTATTTCAGCCATTTAGCTCTAAATTCAAATATTTTGCATTTTGGTCCTAATTTATCCTATCCCAAAGAATAAAATTATATTATTTTTTGAAATTTCTCCATTCATGCCCAAAATTTCCTTATAGTCACAATAAAAATAAGTGAGAAACTTCCAAAAGAAAATCTATTCTCAAACCTTTGCTACATATCCTAATTGAACTTCACTTAGGAAAGTTACTATTCATTTAAAATTCAAATACTTTAAATAGCCAAAAGTATATTAAAAATCCTTCAAAATCATTCGTCATAGTTACGAATATTCATCTACATTTTGATATAAACGTGTCCATCCAAAATCTCACATTGAAATTATTTTTAGTTTTTACCTCATATTTTTATATTATTAAAATATACCATTTTATTATGGAATGAAATGAAACTCAACCAAATATCATGCAAAGTTTTCTCATACTAATCTAACACATCCATCAATAGTTGCGAACAACTATTTGACATTCAAATGACATCCAATATGCATTTATTCTCATATAAGCTTCAATATAATTTATTGAGGCTTATCTTGCCTGTTTAACCAAATGATTAGCATGCGAACTACAATCCAAGGAGATGTGTAAATCAAAATCAACCCCAGAACCATATGGGCTTTTCAATCATCAAACCATTATTTAATGAATCATTTATTACATCCCTTTCTTTTTATTTAAATAGGTGAACATAAACAGTCCGTTTAAATTGTAAATGTATTTTTACTCCAATTTCACTACTACAAACAACATGACATTTTCGTCAATCAATTAATTATTTTTAATTCTCATCCATATCACAACATAACCAATCATCCAATACCATTTACGGCGCCACAAGTGTCCATCCACGGAGTATGAAATGCGAGTGTCACATATTCAAGCAACGCTTCTAACGCAAATGATTTGTGAATAGTTTAAGTGTTGAACTCAAAAAGGGGTATTTCATGCAATGGGAAATCTAGCTACATTAAAATTTTACATGTCGTTCTAATTGTAACATGATACAATTTCTAACGTGCAACTTACAAATTTTCACCGCATTACTTAGCAACTTAAAATGCATAAATAATTAATTTTTTATAACTAATTAAACTACTATAATATAATAATTAAAGCAAGTATCTCTCACCCCAGCCATCAGAAAAATATACTGCAATCTCAGAATTTCCGATGCTTGCTACCGCCTAAAAATCCTGCATTTTTGGCTCGGATTGTCTTCAAACTTCACGACAACTTCCACCTTCCAACAAGTGAATGAAGCAAGAAAGAAGGAGCTTTGTCTTCTTGGAGTTCCCCAAAGATCAACCTCCCACAGTCCGGAATTGTAAAGAGGCCTACGGTCCTCCACTAGTTGTCTCGGGCACTTAGAGCTCACCAAAGAGGTGCTAAGGGTAGGTAGATGAAGCTATAATCCTAAATGAAGTTACTTTTCATGTCATGAAGAAATTAGAGGAGGAGAATAGGAGAGGTAGGGGGCTCGTGCGCAAGGTGGGAGAAGGGGGTGATGCATGGGGTAGGCGGTGTGGCGCATGGGGTAGGGGAGCTAGGGTTTTGGGAGAGAAGCCATTAATTTGGAAAGAAAGGAGGAAGGAGAGAATGAGGAATTATGAAGAAATGAAAGGAGGAAGAGAGTTTATGTAAGATTTCTCTCTCTCCTACTGCCCGACTATAAACAATCTTCATTGGCTACAAAATTTTGGCATAAGAAAATACAGGGAATTACGAATCCAACTAATCAAGTTTCGTCAATTTCCGAGTTCATTTGCCGCTCCGATTAAATTCTCAAGTATGCTCAAATTAGCTTCAAAAATGCGATTTTAGCGTACCTTTTATTCTTGTACGCCCAAATGGCAACTCTGTAAATAATGAAACTTAGGATTCTTCCATTATTCGACGATATGAATCCAAAAAAAGGTGAAATTGAATTCCGAGATCGTCTCAACAATGTTCCTTTATAAACTGATCGTCTGTTTTAATCCAAACGGGTTTATTGAGCACGGCCACATACTAAATCCGTTCATCGTGAAATTTGAAACTCAACAATGATTTACTATCCCGAATCCAACAAAATTGGTCTCGTTGAATTCTGAGCTTGCTAGCAAAATTTCACTTTTAAGGGCTATGTGATGGTTTAAAAAATCGAATTTTTATATTCTGGATTTATAAATCATTTTAAAAATCTTACTAAGTTTAAATTTAAGTCAAATAAAATATAAAAACTAATTTTGAAATTATTCTCAAATTTTATTTAGCAAAAATAGTCAATTTATCTTCAGTATTCATCAAAATAGCTTAAGTCAAAATTTTAAATTGGTTCTTAAATTCCGGGTTGTTACAACCTCCCCTACTTAAAACTACTTCGTTTCGAAAAAGAAACAGAGCTAAAAGTTGTTTAACTAACCAACTCAACTTCCATTATGGCTTTCATTCTTTAACTTTTTAGTTTATAAGAACTTCTAAATTTCTCTGAAATTTGGCTAACAACCTAAATTCTTGAAAAATTTCGCCATAACCTACTTTGTACGAGGTGATCTGAAAATTTTATTGGTCCGTATTAGGCACCCAATAAATCAATATATCACATAAAAAATAATTTTGCACACCTATTATGATTTACATTGCCTGCTCCCTCCTCATACCCACACACGGTAACTAAACGAAAGAGACAAGTATGTTTTTGTCATCTCCCGACCTGTGTAGGGTTTATCATTTAATCATGTCATTTATATTTAGATGTTGTTAAGTCCATAATCAGTCCTCAGTTCAACCTGTAGTTCAGTCCTCGCCATACAAGCATCTTGCTCATATGGTAATCCAAATCTCGTCATATAAGCGTCAAATGCTTATATGGAACCTGATATGCTATGCTGTTTTCAGTTTTATGTTATGCGGTGTGGTTCATGATTTATTGGTTACTATCCCATGGCGTACGTTTGATTTCACATAGAGCAATCATCACAGCGCATCCAAATCATTCACAGTAGTTATAATGAATAATAAAATTGCGTAACTAACTCATAAAGGTGCACCTGTTTGTTGGGCGTGCAATTTATTTCTTTACTCAACGCTAAGCCAATAACTTGTTCAACATATATATATATATATATATATACATATATATATATATATATTTATTTCTTTACTCAACGCTAAGCCAATAACTTGTTCAACATATACATATATATATATATATGTCTACATGCATTTACTGAAAATAAGGTGTCCATGTTTTTATTTTGTATATAGGGACCTTCTGGCCCTCTTTACATAAGCGCTAAGTAGTAATGGGCTCATATGAATGGTACATAACTCATAATATATGCTATGCAGCGTAGTCATAACTCATAAATATCCGAGCATGTATATCCACACCAATAAGTCATAATACAAGATCAACAGCCATCATCATATCATATATATAATATCATAGTGAAACATCGCCATAAAAGATCAACTATATCATAGACACAACGTATACCCTAGCGTGATGTGTCTCTTAAGGTATAAACCATGTATATGTATCTATCTGCCCATATGATCAGCCGAGTACTACTACGTACTTGAGGAGGCTCACAAAATATCACATATCCAAAATATACATATTGTGCCTCTATCGCACCAAAAGGGACTAGTGCACTGATATCCCTTACATATATACATAAGACTATCAACTACCATTAGTGCTCCGTGTTGGAGCTATGCACAGAGGGCCCTGATAAAGACAACTCCTTGGGCAAATCTTCCCCAAAGCCTGGAGGGAGAAGAGGCCAGTCATCATCCTTCTCATCTTCTATTTCTTTCTCCATCTCTTCCTCCATCTCAATCTCATCCTGATCCACCACTGGAATCTCCTCAATCGGCTCATCGTCCTCTATAGGTACTGGAGCAACTAGTGGCTCCTCATTTGCTAACGGTTTCGGGACAAGATCCAAAGCGGGTAAAGCTATAGGTGCTAAGGGATGAGCAGGATCGGCAACCATCACACACATTATCTCCTTGTAGTTGGGGGAACATCTAAAGCTGGAAGGGGTTGGTCTAATAACATCGCATCCTCCTCGGGAAAGGGGATAGGAATGGGGTCTCCCATGACCACGTGGCCATACCCATCTAAAACAAATCCCTTGTCATCTTCCAACATCCACCTGTCATAATCAGCCGAGTCCTCAGGCTCTGGAGTGTCTGAATCCATAGTGACATCCTTTGAGTCTGAGCTCGAATCTGTGTTTCGAAGGACCGATGGTACGAGAACAAAAGAGACATCTCATATATATGCGTTGTCCCTACCATGGTCTGAAGCTACGGGGGTACTGTGATGGTAGTAAGAACCAGAAGGGCTACTACCTGAGCTCTCTGTAGAGCTGTCAGAGCTATCAGACGAACTAGTACTATCAGGACCATGGATAATATCTTTGGTATGTAAAGAAACTGGGGACCTATCACATACACTGGAAGACGAGCTACCATCTGAAGATGAGGACGAAAGAATGAACAGGAGCTCGGGATGTGTAACAACCTGGAAAATAAGAACAAATTTAAAATTTTTATTTTAGCAATTTTAATGGATTTTGAATACTTAAAATGATTTATTTTAAATAATAATGGCTAGAAATTTATTTTGAATAGAATTAGAACGTATAAATTTATTTTAATCGAAATTAGAATATAAATATTTATTTTAATTATAAAAGGAATTGGAAATGGCGCAGTAGTTTGAAAATTCTATTTCAAATTTCAAATGAGTGTGCAGGATTCAAAATAAATCAGATTTTGGCAAACCAAAAATATTTGAATTTGTTTCAAAATATCTTTCCAACGAAAGCGAAAAATCCAGATTTAATAGCGGGAATAAAAAGTTATGTCTAGTTGAAAATTCAGAATAATCGCTGTGGAATTTATATAATATATAGCCCTTAAAATTAGCGATTTTGCAAACGACCTCCGTTTTCGACGAGACCACTTTTGTTGGATTCGAAATGTCAAATTATTGCTTGATTCCAATTTTCATAATTTTTGGAATCAATATGTGAGCGTGGTGGATTTAAACATGTTTGGTCATTTTAGTTTGAATTTAATCGACTGAAGGATGACCGTTTTTCAAATGGTCTCCAAATTTGATGAAATTAGTTTTGTTAGGACCGTATCGTCAAAACATAGCTAGATTTATTTTTTTGGAATTTTTGGAGTTAGTATGTGGCCCTGGTAAATTGAAATATATGATTAAATTAAATATACATTGATTTATATTTTAATTTTGATAAAAACCTATCGAAATAGTCGAATTGGCTTATGGGACATATCCCATTGTGTTCGGAATGGGGGTATTACGCAGGGGACGACAGTAGTTGGGTTTGATTTGTTGTTCGGATTGATAAACTAGTACAAATGTAATAAAATAATAATTAAATAAATTATAAAACCCTAGAAATTGGTCAACCCTAGGTCAAATTTTCACATCGCAGTTAACTAAAAAAAAACTGCTTCTGTTCATTTCAGCGATCCAAATCGCTCAATCCTCTCTTCCTTAAAATCTTTGAACCCTCAATGAATCACGAAAACTTATAACCTCAACCTGGTAGAGGATCTCGAGGCCGTCATTTCTATACGGTGATGATGATGGATCGGGGCATGTGTTGTCTGAAATCGAACTCCAAAGGCCATGACTTCGCGGCTGTTTCCAGGTGCTGATGGAGCATCGAACTCGATGCCGCTTGGGGCCCTGGAGGGCGGCGCCGCGCCGCTTTGGGTGAGGTCAGCCGATCCTCGTCAATCGGCTCCTGGTGATGGAGGCAGGAGCAAGTTAAAATCGGCAGTATTACAGAAGGAAGAAAGGTAGTTTTTTATTGATTTATTTCTTTAGAATATACATTGTTTTAAAATAAAAATAAAAAAATCTGAAAATAATATATATATATATACTATTGTCTTAAAAATCTAAAAATGTATATATATTATTGTTTTAAAAATCTAAAATTTTATTTTATAAATGACATTGATTTACTTTTAGATTTTTAAATATGAAAAAAAGAAAGAAATAAAATATCTTTGTTTTAAAATATATTTTTTAAATATAAATAACTTTGTTTAGAAATGTCGTTTTTAAAAATATAAATAACTTTGTTTAGAAATGTTGTTTTTAAAAATATAAATAACTTTGTTTAGAAATGTTGTTTTTAAAAATATAGACAACTTTGTTTAGAAATGTTGTTTATATATATATATATATATATAGTGTATATATATATATAGCGTAGAATAAAAATAGAATTTGCATTGTTTTCTAAATGAAATTTGCATTGGTTTTAAAATATAAATAGCCTTGAATTAAAATTGAATTTATTTATAAATAGATTTGTTTGAAAATAAAAATAAAAATGCCATTGTTTTAAAAATAAAAATACCATTGTTTTAAAAATGAAAATACTATGGTTTTAAAAATATAAATAGGTTTGTTTTTTTAAAAAATATAAAGATAAATAATGGAATGTGATTTATATATATATATATATATATATATATATATATATATATATAGCGGTAAAAATATGATTTTAGTTAAGAAAAAAATACGATTTCTAGTTATATAAAAATATGATTTTTATATAATATAACGTTATAAAAATATGATTTTTATCAAGGTTTTAAATCTCGGATATCGGTCGCGTTTCGTCTCGGGGATTTTATAGACTCGGTCTCGTATCGGGGGAGATCTCGGACGAGATGAGTCTAACTCGGGGGTTCGTCTCGGATTTTCATCTCGGGTCTGAAAGTTCATATCGGAACAATCTCGGGGTACATGATATGTTAAAAATGATATTTAACAAAATGATTTTTATGAATGCTATTAAAAACATAGTAACTTAAAATTAAAATGCAGAATAACTTTATTATTATTTATTTTGTGAAAGATCATTCATACTCTAAATCGTAATATGCTTAAAACAGAAATATTGTTAGACAGTAAACATTAAAATAATCCAAAACATTAAAAAAAATCAGCATAAATAGACCATAAAATACATAATTTCATAAGTAACATGTATGTATGAAAATCATAAGCATTGTAGAACATTTACGAACATACAATATAGTCATTTAACATGCAAAATGTAAAATAACAAAAGATTGTTATGACTAGATTTTAGTTTTTTAATTATTGTTCTAGTTCAGGCACATATTTAAATTTTAACCAAAAAAACTTAGATCTCAGACGATATTCCAGTATTTCGTCTCGGTCGATATATCGTTCGATATCGCAATATCTCGGGCGATATATTTGAAAGGAGATTTAGAGTGATATTTGTTGTTTCGTTTCGGAAGGAGTTCAAAACGAGATCTCGGAGGAGATCTCGGGCGATATTTGCGAGATTTGAAACAATGATTTTTATATATAATGTAGTGATATAAAAATTTGATTTTTAATGTAAACTACGTGGAACAGATTGCGATAGAATTGACTGGAAACAAATCCAAATCCAAACCGTTCAAAAATAAAGAATGGAGGAGTGGATCCCAAAGGTGAGAACTTCTCACTATAATTTCTTTTACAGTTATTTATTTTATAACTGCATATATGAACTATTCCCCGTCATCCACAGACCATGGACGACTTGTTTGATTGTATTGTTGTGGAAATTGACTGTGATTGTGACGTGAACTGGATAAAATATTCACATGATGAATAAATATTTGAATAATAAAAATATCATTTTTATTAAATATAGGAACTGTATAAATATTCATATGTAGGAATAAATATTTTATTGTTAAAAATATAATTTTTAACGGGTATATGAATGAAAATAAATATTCATTTACAAATCGGATGATTTGTTTATGTGCACACATTTGACTGATATTGATTGGGACGATATATTTTACACATCGCCCAACTGCACAAATAATAATCAGTGTTTGCTGTTTGAAAACCCCACATGGGTATTGGGATGTATTGGACATACACTAATCCCAATATTTAGTTGTATGTCAATCGATGGGTTGACAGACTATTGTAAGCGTTACTTATTTATATTTAACGCTTACGCATTTGTGTAATGCACTCTGGATGATGGTTGACTGTGTTTGATTATTGTTGTGTATATGTGTGTATGAAATCCATATAAATAAAATTATATGGTAATTGACGGTGCCTGATTCCAATTCGGAAGGAAAGAATATTTTAAATTAACGAATATTCTAAAATGACGAATAACGAATATTTTAAAATAACTAATATTTTAAATAATATTCAGTAATGGATCTAAATATTATTTTGATGTCTGACTTGGGATGGACACGAAAATATTGAAATATATGAAGCCGTGTAGATTAGATTAACGTCATTTTGATGTGAACGATATTTATATCGATTTTATTCATTTTTACAATGAATATAAAAAAGGAAGTGATTTCAAAATCTAATGTTTTGAAATCGTTTTGAAAACGAATTTAAAACGATTTATATAATACGTTTTAAATGGAAATCGATGAAATATATATAATATATATTTAATGGGCTGAATAGAACGCGTCGCGCCGCGGCAGTTTGCGAATTTTGATCACTGACTTCAAATGGACAGTACGGGAGATCTGGCCGTCGGATTCTCCTAAAACTAGAACCGGTGGGTTCGTATCGAAAAGAGCTTTCTAACGAATACAAGAAATTTGAAATCTAACGGTTGGATTTGGAATTATGTCCATATCAAATTTGAAAAAGATCGCTGTAAGTGCAGTTCGATGGCCGTCTTTGGAAATCGACTGTACGGGCCTTGATAAAATTATTAAAAATATTAATAATTTGTGTAAAATCATAATAAATGATTTGGAAAGAATTTGGGTGAAAAATTCCACGTTTGTACAGAGAAAAATATATTTTTATCGAAATGAACTAGTTATTAACTAGATTTGAAATCCAATAATTTTTAAATAAAATAAATTGGATTTGAAATGGTTTTAAAAATAACCAGGATTTCCAATATATGAATTGGAGTGGATTTCAATCAAAACTGTCTTCGGAATATTTCGATGTTGGATATCGTGATTATACAGATATTGTTATGGAAATTTGAAAGATATATTTATATTGTTATTTCCAATACGATATTTGTTGGTTGTAGAATTTGATATTGAATATAAGCCGATATATTTTCTATTCAGAGCCTTGTATTTAATATCAAATGGGATGTTGGGTTTGTCATGAACGGTGTCTTCTGTTACACTGTTCTTGAACCCCATGTGAAGAGAATAAATCTTTTAATTAAGATTGTTAGAGTTTCCAATTATATTTTACAATTGGAATAAAATCGAATGTGAATTGGGTTTATCGTGAACTGTGTTTTTAACGACATTCGTTCTTTAACCCAATTTACAGTGAAATGTGATTTGGAATTTATAAATCTTTTGTTAAGATTTAAAGGAGATTTTCCAAAGTAAAGTTTTCCAATTTAACATATTAAAATGGAATTGAATGGAATTCAATTTGGTAATAATCGAAGTGAGATTCTGTAGAGGAAGACTGTTAATATATATGGAATTTAAAAGGCTGCCGTTATTCCATTAATATTATCGGTTGGATATGGAAGTTTATATCGATTATATATATTGATCTGTTTTCTGTGAAGATTCCATTGTTAATGGATTGAGATTTTGGGTTTATCGTGAGCTGTGTTTTAAATGACATTAGTTCTTTAAATAATTAAAGATAAGATTAATTTCTTAATTTTGAAGAAAATAATTAAGTAATGATTTTTGGAAATTAAAACTGAAGTAGAGTTTTAATGAATCTTTAATTAGATTGAAATGTGAATCTGATAACTAAAATTATCAAATTCAAGAAATGATCGAGAATGGAGTATCACCAGTTTTGCTCCAAGCGATAGTTAAATCTTTAATTAGATTTGAACGTGAAATCGTAATCAATTTTACCGATGACACTGTGGTGTTAGATATGGAGTATTACCAGTTGTGCTCTATGGGATGAATATGTTGGGATTGGGAAATTAAACAAATGATTACTTCGGTAAGGTGCGCTAATCTTGACTACTTTGGATAAACCTTAATTTGGTTTGGATTGATATCCAAAGGAAGATTAAAGAATAAATTTAAAGAATTTATCTTTGATAAAATTAATGGGAACCTTTCCCAAAGGATATGAATATTTAAATAAAAGAATATTCAGAATTGGAATGAGGCATATGTTGTGTTTTTATAGCACTTGTTTATTATATACGCGAGTTATTCGGAAAGACTAGGTTTATCCTATTCTGAATAACTGAATCGGCGATGAGTCAACAATTAAGACGGCGGTTAAAGACCTGAGGTCTTCACATCGTTTGGATGATTACTGATGTGTTGATTGGGCTGTACACCCAAGACAATGTAATAAGTGGTGATCGTCCAGACATACTTGGGGATCGACCGGATATGCGAGAACCTCTCTCCTGTATTGGACATATGGAACGAGGAATAAGGTGCCTACGATTTCGTTCAGACCCAGAACGAACTTGTAATGCCTGTGTGGCATGCTGAGATGCAAATAATCAAGGCTTCCATTGAAAAGCAGAGTCTTGTGGTTGATGATCAAAGCACGACTTTAATATAACATAGCTGTAACACCCCACGTCCATTAATGTCACTCACAAAGGGAATGCATTAACTTTCATGGAGCATTATAAGTGTATATAACAGAAATCACAAGACAGATATATATAAAATGGTACTTCAAAATTTAAAACAACTTCATTGCAGCGGAAAAGCAAAACATAGTTTGGTTATATCATCAAAACCACGGAGTACTCTAATATCCATCTTGGACAAATTATTTTCTGAGTACATAAAACAAAAGCATAACCCCAATACAAATAGCCATGAAAGAGATAAGCTGAACATTACTTTCAGCACTTACAAGCACTTCCAAAGGGAGAGTGAAAGAAAATGATCCAAGTCAAGCTCCACTAGTCCCACCCTCAGAACCTGGGGGGAAGGGGGTGGGGGGAAGGAAAAAAAAGAGGCGAAACAAACGAGCTCAGACATAAAGTCTGGCGAATCCAGTAACTTTAATAATATAATCATCAAAGTAACAAGATAAGAACGTAAACTAGAAAATAGGAAATGACTGTAAAATAAACAGACATGACAAGGCAGACAAGATGAACCAGATATAACGTTGATTGCGCTTCTAATCACTATAAGATAATTCCTACACTGCACCAATGCTACTTACACTGAAAGATTGATCCCTCTCACTAATCATAATGATGATAATAATAATGGTAGTTGTACTTCTAGCTATTGTCATAGGTGCCGCCTGCCCACATCTCCACTAGTTGTACCCACTGCCTTCCCGATTTGATCGACTTCCTAACTCGCATGTATTTATTACTTGTGTCATTTGGCCTCGCTTGTTTGTAGATACTTGTGCTGGTCCCACCATGGGGAGTATCAATCCCTATGATGGCAACTCGACACAATTCAAGATGTACAGTGTATAACTACTGATGCCCAGTGCCCGATTTTTCCACTACGGAGCACGTGCACGCCCGTACTCCATCGGAATCTACACTGACGCACCACCTGCCGCTATTTTGACCACTTATAATCAGCCCAGTAATCATGCCTCACCCTGCCTAGTTCAGGGTACCATGATACATTTATATGGGTTACTGCTGAAATGGGTCCCCGTTACTAGGGTTTCCTAACCAACATGTTATAATGGTTAAGTGTTCTCAATTTAACCTAACCCCACCCATTTATTTAATTAACATTTTGTATTGGTTAAGTGTCGCCTATTCATATGTTACTTAACCTTACCATTCTTATCATGTCTGTTCATTGCCATTAATTGATTTATTAATGCACCAACCTCTCTGATTAGAACTGTTGTTTGCGGTTGCTGGATGTGCCGGGCTGTTCCGGGCAGACTTCTACCGCAAACTCATTCTAACCTCGGGTTTTGGGCTTGATGCGCCAACCCTCACATTAGACCAGTTGTTGCGGTTGCTGGATGTGCGGGGTGGTTCCGAGCAGTCTTACACCGCAACTCAATCTAACCTCGGGTTAGACATATTCATCTTTTAATCAATTTACATATTTACCATTCATGTCTAAGTTTATATGTCAATTATCAACAAGTGTAGTCAATTCAAGTTATGTTCATAATTATCATCTAAATTATGTCCATAATTTCCATGTATATAAATTATACCAATTTACGTCTCAAATTAATTACATGGTTACTAACCATATTATGCTAATTACATAACATCCAATATTAATGTTTTCCCAAACTATTACCCAACATCCCCACGTTGTTCGAATGTATAATTCACATATTACGTTAGGCTCGCTGTTAGCTTAACTCGTAAGAAAAAGGAAAGGAAAGAGACATATGACATTCAAACTAGCATAAAACAATATAGATCTAATTAGGCATACGTAACATAAACTTGGCATAGAACAACATAATTCTAGTTAAACATATAAACATGAACTAACATATAAGATAGGTCCAATTAACATATGCAATGTGAAATGACATAAATCTAAATATATGAACTGGCATAGATCTAAACATATAAGCATAAACTTACATAGATGAACATAACTTGCATATGAACTTGCATAGATGAACATAACTTGCATATAAACTTGCATAACTTGCATAGATCAAAACAAAACTTGCATATAAAATTGCATAGATCAAAACATAACCTACATATAAACTTGCATAGATCAAAACATAACTTGCATAGATCAAAACATAACTTGCATATAAACTTGTATAGATCAAAACATAACTTACATATAAACTTGCATAGATCAAAACAAAACTTACATATAAACTTGCATAACTTGCATAGATCAAAACATAACTTGCATATAAACTTGCATAGAACAAAACATAACTTGCATAGATCAAAATATAACTTGCATACAAACTTGCATAACTTGCATAGATCAAAACATAACTTGTATATAAACTTGCATAGATCAAAACATAACTTGCATATAAACTTGCAGAGATCAAAACATAATTTGCAAAGATCAAAACATAACTTGTGTTACAACTCGGAAAATCTGAGCCAATTTAAAAATTTTAATTTGGCTATTTTAATGGATTTTAGATATTTAAAATAAATTATTTTAAATAATAACGACGAAAAGTATGTTTGAATCGATGTTGGAAAATAAATATAATTATTTTTAATTATAAACAAGGCCTGAAATGGCGCCGCAGTTTCAAATTTTGGATTCGAACTTTGACTGACTATACGGGTGCAAAATAAAATGGATTTTAGTGAAACCAAAAATATTTAAGTCTGTTAGTGAAGATCTTTCTAACGAATCTGAAAAATCGAAGTTTCATAGCGGGAATCAAAAGTTATGGCCAAATGAATTTTCAGAAAGGTCGCTATAGAATTTATATAGCCTGTGAAAATAGACATTTTGCAAACGACCTCAGAATTCGACGAAACCACTTTTGTTGGATCTGGGATGTCAAATTATTGCTAGGTTTCAAATGTCATAATTTTTGAAATTAGTATGTGAGCGTGGCAAAGGAAAATGTGTTTGGTCGATTTCTGTTAAATTGGATCGACCAGAAAAGGGCCATTTTTCAAACGGTCTCAGAATTCGACGAAACTAGTTTTATTGGGACCGTATCATCAAAACATAGCTAGATTTATTTTTCTGAAATTTTTGGGATCAGTATGTGGCCCCGGTAAATTGAAATGTACGTTCAAAACAAATATTGAATGTTTTATATTTTAATTTAAAGAATAACTGACTGAAACAGTCGAATGGGCCTACGAAACATATCCCATTGTGTTCGGAATGAGGGTATTTAGCTAGGAACGACAGTCGTTGGGTTTGGATTGGAGCTAGTAGGTGAAGAGGGGTATTTTTGAAATTTTAAAAATATAAATAAAATAAAACCCCTGGGCCAATCATAACACTCCACTTCATCGTCTCTCTCCCAGTAAACTCCTGCGCACGACGCAGAAAAACACACACACCTTCTCTCTTCAAATTCTCCGCAACCACTCAATGAAATCGCGTGATTCTTGATCCATTTTGAAGCTCTAACTCTCCTCTTCAAATCCATATGTGTTTCGCCCTCCAACGTTGAGCCATCATCGAGAATCACCCTCTCAAAGGTCCGAACTTTCAAGCGCCGCCGCCACCACCTGGGTGCGTCGCACCTGATGCCTCCGCCACCGTTAGGCGTGCCCCCTCTGGGCTCTTCGACGTGGTGATGGTCGTTTATCGTCTCGAGCTTCAGATTTGAAGAAAAATTGAGACCTAGTTTTGAATAGGTATGGAAAACATACGACTTTGTTAATTTTAAATAGTTTTAACATTTAAAAGTGTCACAAAGTTTGTTTATTGTATAAAAATCATAACTTTTTCGTTTCTTGTTGAAATTCAGTAAAACAAGAGATACTGGGACCGTGAGGACGTCTTCTACATTCTAGAAGAAACCGGATATTTTTCTAAGCCTTCTGCAATTTTTGGTGGAGTGGAACCCAATGTGAGATTTCTGAAGAATAAACGATATGGAAACAACGATGTATAAATTATATAGTCGAAGTATGAGTTATATGAGCATTGTACACTACATGTATAAGCGTTGTATAAGTTGTATGTTCAATGTATAAGTTATATATGCGTTGTAAAAATGATATGAAATAAATTGAAATGATATTGAAATAAAATCGAAATATAGTTATATACGTATATATATACACACACACACTCCCCTCGTCCACAGACCATGGACGATATATATTGGTTGTGATGTTGTTTGGATTATTGGTTGATGTGAAAATTTGGTGAATATCATGAATGGTTGATTTGAAATAATTGATTGTGGTTGAAATCCCAATAGGATTAGTGTATGGGAAAATTCGTCTGCGTACGAACTAGATATTTAAAATCCCCATTGTCAAAAGCTGCGAGGCTTAAAGGTAGAGCGAGGAGCCGTACTAGGGACGGTGCCGGTTTTAACTACCATACCGTTATGCTGCCAAAATTTTCTGAAATATTTCTGTGTTTGATTTAAATTCATGTGTTGAATAGAAATTCATGTGTTGAATAGAAATTCATGTGTTGAAATAAAATTCACGTATTGAATAGAAATTCATGCGTTGAAATAAAATTCATGTGTTGAATAGAAATTCATGTGTTGAAATAAAATTCATGTGTTGAATAAAATTCATGTGTTGAATGGAGTTCGTATAATGAATAAATTCTTTGAAAATAAAAATAACATTTTTATCATATATATAGACTATATGAAATCTTTATGTTTTAAATAAATTGTTTTAACACCAAAAATAACATTTTTACCTTATGTATAAACTATATAGAATAATCGTGTTTTGAAATAAATTGTTTTACAACAAAAATTACATTTTTACGATATATGTAAACTATATAAAATAATCGTGTTTTGGAATAATTGTTTTACAATAAAAATCACATTTTTACTATATATATGAACTATAGAAAAATTCATGTGTTGAATAAAGGACTAGAACGATAAAAATCATATTTTTATCGTATGTGTGAAGTCGAAAACATTCATGTGTTGAATATATAGATTGAACAATAAATTCTACATTTTTATTGTGAATATGAAGTGTTGAAAATGGTGATGTGTTGAA
Organism: Allium sativum; assembly: GCA_030737875.1. NCBI lineage: Eukaryota > Viridiplantae > Streptophyta > Magnoliopsida > Asparagales > Amaryllidaceae > Allium > Allium sativum. Next base: position 554,155,321 of record CM060910.1, on the reverse strand, counting down.
GTGAATATCTGTTGGATAAAAATATCATTTTTATCATATTTATGAAGTGAATGGGGTTTTGAAATCGAAGAATGAATTATATATATATATATATATATATATATAGATAAAATAAATCGAATAACGAAGCTGCAGTTCATGTTTTGAAACCGTGATTTCAAACGATTAGTGCAGGAGATCCGACCATCGGATTTCCCCAAACCGAAACCGTTGGGTTCGCTTTGGAAATATCTTTCCTATGACACCCACTTTGTGAAGATCCAACGGTTGGATTGTCTGGAATGTTCAATTCAAATCTGAAGAAAAACAGCGCCAGAATCGATTATATTTATATATATATATAAATATAATTATATTAAATCGAATAACGACGCTGCAGTTAGTATTTCGAAATCGTAACTTCAAACGATTGTACCGGGAGATCCGACCATCTGATTTTCCCGAAACTAAAACTGTTGGATTCATTTTGAAAAGATCTTTCTAATGATATAAAATTTGTGAAGATCCAACGGTTAGATTTTCAGATATGTGTAATTCAAATCTGAAGAAAAACAACGCCACAGCCACGTTATGGTGTGAAGCGTCGTTTGAATGAATTGGCTATTTTTAAGTGAATAAAAATAGCGATAAATCGTTATAAAATATTATAAACGATATGGAATGGAAATAAAATGAATTTACCCGGTTTATTGGGTATTTGATGGTTGCATGTGTTTGGCATGAAAATTACATTTAAAAACAGAATTATTGATGTCGAATAATTTAACCATTGAAATGAATTGATTTAAATTCTAAATATACGTGAATTATTTGAAAAGGCCGAGTTAAATCTCATTTCAAATAATTGATCGGCGATAAGAAGTCGATGATGAAGACGGTGGTTGAAGACCGGAGATCTTCACCTCGGTTGGATGATAACTGATGTCTTGATTGGGAGGCATCCCGAAATATAGATAATAAGTGGTGATCGTCCAGACGTACTTGGAGATTGATGGATATGCGAGGTATACGGTGCCTCCGGTTTCGTTCAGACCCAGAACGAACTTGTAAATGGACTGTGTGTCTGACATTGGATTTTGTTCTTTGCTGATTGATCACTATTAAATATATATCTGTTTGGCGGCGGAGAATTTATTCTCTTGCTTAACGCCCTTCTCTGAGAAGTACGAGCTTAGAGGTTATATATCGATGGAAATCAATCGCATAGAGTGAATTGCCCATGTGGCATGCCTAAGTGGCAGATGATCAAGGCTTCTGTTGAAAAGCAATGTCTTGTGGTTGATGATCAAAGCATGGCCTGTGTGGCATAGCTTTGTGTATAACGTTGATTCGCGAGCCCCACACCCCGGTATGAACCAGAAACGGGAGAGGACCTCAGGGAGGACATGCGTTTCCTTCTAGCTAGGGTGTTGTCAGTAACCTACCAGCCCTGACATTTATATTATTTTCACCTGTGTGGTTGTTGCTGTTGCGAGGCGCCTCAGATATATCGGTGACTATGTGGAGCCGATGGAGTCATAGGACTCATTTACGCCCCAAAGGGCGGGGAAACGCAGTGTTCAGGCATTTTAATCCACATCGGTGGACCGACCCTGACGATCCAAGGGCTCACCCGTGTTTGGGTCCTGAGGCTCGGGCTAGACAGTCTCGAATTCGGTAAGGACTATCTTTTGCCTTCATTCATGATGAAAATCCAATTTCCAAATACGACACCGTGCGGTTTTGATTGTATACTTATATATGGCGACATAGTGGTATGGGGCATTAATGCCATCTATGATTGATACTTATGATTTCAAATTGTTTTTGAAACATATAAACACTAGTAATAATATCAAATGCTTTTGTTTTATTCGTATCAAGCATATTTTGGCCATTATAAGGTAAAAATCTATCCCCCGGTTTGCGTTGCATTGTGTGATGGGAACTGAGTCTTATAATGGCTTTATTTTTATAAAAAGCATTGCGATGTTCAAAAGATTTACTTGTTTTAAAGCACTGGCAATCCAATGGGGTAAACCCGTTCCGTGAAAGTGGCGTGGTCCTGTGATTGTCCATATATTAAAATATGTTAAGTAGATTTCTCATACCAGTCCCAGACTGACTTGTAGTTTGTTTCACATGAAACTCGGGTGCCCCTCTTTCTACACGGGCAGCATTGTATTCAGGTTTTAGCAGGCTTTTTCTGGATAGCTGGAGCTGAAGATGGATTCTACCATTTATCTCTTTTATGCTGTTCACCTCTTATTGTACATATTATGTTTTGTTTTCCGCTGTAGACATTTATGTATAGCTGAACTATATTTTGTACTAAGTATGATCCTGTATACTGTGTAACTCTGATGATTATGTTTATCCAGTGTATTATTTGTACATTATCTGGTGTATTTATTTATTTCTGTTCTGCTATTATTGTTTATGTGTTATATTCCAAAGATTACCCTTGCCACCATTGTACGGGGTTTTGGGGTCGTCATAATGTGGTATCAGAGATTTGGTTAAGCTTAGTTCTCGAATATAACATATTAACGAACTCGTCAGAAATAGAACCAGTAGTGTTCTAGGACGAGTAACTCATTACAGATAGGATCAGTAATATCCTAGTATCAGTATAGTAGAATGAAATACACCCCGATAGACACATTTTCATTCAAGTATTTGTTTTTATGCTTTATAATATCTTTTCTGTGGACCTGACACTTTGTCTGCCATTTGCAGACATTGAAAAATGAGTGGCAGAAGTAGAAGTGGTAGGGCAGAACCAGATATCGAGGCTCTATTAATTAAGTATCGAAATATGGGTGGAGTACCGTTCTCGGGCAATGAATCTATTATTAAAACTCAAGCCTGGATACGCTCTGCTGAGAATTTTTTTGAAGGTTCAAAGCTGAGAGATGATCAGAAAAGATTACTGGCATTTTGGGCACTCAAAGACAAAGCTTTGTTCTGGTGGGATTCGATTATTAAAGATAATCCAGAAGGTAATATTACCTGGGACATATTTAAAGAGATTTTCAGTGAAAGATTTATTCCTCTAGAAGCAACTGAGCGATTATGTGATGAATTCTACTATCTGATACAAGGAGATATGAACATCCCAGAATATCATAAGAAATTCAATGAACTTTCTTATTTTGCCCCTCATCTAATTAAAAATCCAAAGAGGAAGAATCTGAGGTTTATTAACGGGCTTCAAAGAAAGTACCAAAGTAGTGTCATGGGGCATGTGAAGTTTCCTTTTTCTAAAATGATATATATGTCTTATCAGTATGAAGATCTAGATAAGCGAGGCCTTTTTGTCGACAAAGAGGAAGTCAGTTCAGACAACAAAAGGAAATTCGAAACTGATAGCCCAGAGACAATTACACAGCCGAAGGTCAGTACGATGTCAGGGATAAGAAAAAAGCCTAGAATCAATAGGAAAAAGGTTAAATCTGAGAAAGAACCAATAACGACTGCCATATGCCTTAACTGCAATCAAAAGGGCCATCTGTCCAGGAAATGTAAATCTTTGAAGAAAGATGGATTTAAACCCGGTAGGAAGTCTCGAGAGATTAGGAAATGCCGGAAGTGCCATCAGGCTGGTCATATTGAGAAGAATTGCCAGCTATTAAAGAAAAAGTCTGAAGCAGTACATGTGAATGAAGTGGCAGAAACTTCTGAGCCCTCAGCTAGTCAGTGGAGGTCTGATGTTTTGGAAGGCACGCTGACTGTAAAAAACATTCCAGTTAAAGTACTGTTTGAAACAGGCGCGTCACGAAGCTTTATTGCAAAGAATGCAGTTAAGAAATTGGATTTGAAATTGAAAAAGCTCAAAGAACCCATCACTGTCCATAATCCGGTTGGGGGTTCCCTCGATCTTAGTTGGGTATGTGGGGTGCCTGTCTCTTTTTCCTGGTATCGGTTTCCTACGATCTCGATCGTCATGAATTTTACCGAATTCGATCTTATTTTGGGATTGGATTGGTTAACCAAATATGAAGCAGAGGTTAAATGCGCCAAGAGAGTTGTTAGTACAAAGATTAAATCCGGGGATTATATCACCATACCATGTGAAGGTCTGAATTCAGATAGAAAAGACTCTTGGTCAGCACTTGATGTTTCTCCTGCTCAAATAGAAAATATCCCGGTAGTCATAGAGAATATTCCATACCTCATAAAAGATATTCTTGTCGTTAAGAATTATGCAGATGTATTTGAAGAAGTTGTTAGCTTACCTCCGAAGAGAGAAATTGATTTCAAGATCGCTTTAATCACGAATGCAAGGCCAGTAGTGCACGCTATTCGGAGAAAGAAGAATTAGATAATCAAACTAGACAACTTGTATGGAAGGGTCTGATCAGGCCTAGTTTCTCTGATTGGGGAGCAACAGTGGTGTTTGTCCCAAAGTCAGACGGTACTCTTCGACTATGTGTGGATTATCGTGACTTGAATAAGCAGACATTGAAGAACAAATATCCATTGTCGCGGATTGATGATTTGCTGGATCGATTGAATGGTGCACAAGTATTTTCAAGGATGGACCTAGCTACAGGTTTCCATCAGCTTCGTATTGCCGAAGAGTGTGTTCCTATGACCGCATTCAGAGGTCCCAATTCATTCTATGAGTGATTAGTAATGCCGTTCGGCTTATGTAACACTCCTGCCTATTTTGTGGATTTAATGAATTGAGTATTACGCGATGTCTTGAATAAATTTGTTCTGGTTTTCATTGATGACATATTAATCTTCTCTAAGTCAGAGAGCGAGCACGTAAAACATTTGGAGCAAGTATTGGAAATTCTCAGAAAGAATGTCTTGAAGGACAAACTTTCCAAATGTATATTCTGGCAAGAAGAAGTCAAGTTTCTGGGCCATGTTGTATCAAAAGAAGGAATTTCTGTGGATCCCGGTAAAGTTACCGCTATTCAAAATTGGAAACAGCCTAGTACTCCCACAGAAGTCCGAAGTTTTCTTGGATTGGCTAGTTATTATTGGAAGTTCGTTAAAGATTTGTCGAAGATATCTAGTTCCTTAACAAAGCTTACCAAGAAGCACGCAAGATTCAAGTGGACTCCCGAATGTGAGGAGGCTTTTCAGAAGCTAAAATTAAGATTAACAACTGCTCCAGTGTTAACGATTATCGATGGCAATCAAGACTTGAAGGTCTGGACAGATGCCTCTAGAGAAGGCCTTGGTGCAGTATTAATGCAAAGAGGTCAAGTGGTTTCTTATGCTAGCTGTCAGCTTTAACCGCATGAGAAAAATTATGTTACTCATGATCTTGAGTTGTTAGCCATCGTATTAGCTTTAAAAATCTGGAGGCACTTTCTTTTGGATGAGAAATTCGAACTATATATAGATTATCAGTCGCTAAAGTATCTGTTCACCCCGAAAGACTTGAATCTGAGGCAACAACATTGGCTAGAATTTCTTGCAGCATACGATTTTGAGATTTTGTACACTCCAGGGAAAGCCAATGTTGTGGCCGATGCGCTAAGTCGAAAGAATGCAATAATCGCTAGTTTTATTATTACGACTTCCTTGATTGACAAAATATCTATTCTTCAGAAAAATGATAATTTTATTAAGGATATGATCAGAAGGATTCAGAAAGGCGAACCCTCGGGTTTTCAAATAGATAACGATGGGATCCTGAGATTGAGAGGAAGGATTTGTGTTCCCGAAATCCCCGAGCTCAAAAGGGAAGTGATAGACGAATGTCACAAGTCCAAGTTGAGTATCCATCCAGGTGTGAGCAAAATGTATAATGATCTCAAACGAACATTCTGGAGGAAGGCTATGAAAAGGGACGTTTCAATATATGCTAGCACGTGTCCTACTTGCCAACTAGTCAAAAGCGACCAACAGAAACTTGCCGGATTGTCGCAACCGCTGGACATTCAAGGTTGGAAGTGGGAACATATTTCCATGGACTTCAGAGATGGTTTGCCTAGAACCAAGAAAGGAAATGACCGTATTTGGGTGATCGTAGATCGCTTCACGAAGACCGCCCATTTTATACCTGTTAGATCCAATAGAACCGCCCAGAGTCTAGCACAGATTTATTTCAAAGAAATTGTTAGGCTACATGGAGTGCCAATCAGTGATAGAGATCCAATATTTGCTAGCAAATTCTGGGAGGAATTTCAAGTAGAACTGGGAACAAAACTGAACTGGAGCACCGCATATCATCCTCAGACAGATGGTCAAACTGAGAGGGTGAATCATATACTAGAAGATTTATTGCGGGCTTGTGTTCTTGATTTTGGTGGATCATGGGAAGACCATTTGCATTTGGCTGAGTTCTCATACCATAACAACTACCAAGCAAGCCTGAAAATGTCACCATTCAAAGCATTGTATGGTAGACCGTGCCGATCTCCTGCTTGTTGGGTCGAACCTGGTAATAGGCTTGTATTGGGACCAGATATGATTCGCGAAGCTGCGGATAAAGTCGATTTCATTAAAAAATGATTGCTAGCAGCTCAAAGCCGATAGAAGAGCTACGCAGACTCGAGAAGGAGGGATTTAACATTTGCTGTTGGTGACTATGTGTATCTAAGGGTTTCTCCGATGAGAGGAGTGATTCGATTTGGCAAAACTGGGAAGTTGGCGCCCAGATTTATTGGTCTATTGCCTATACTTGGCGGATTGGAACTCTCGCTTATAGAGTTCAATTGCCTGATTGGTTGCCTGGAGTGCATGATGTATTTCACGTATCTCAACTTCGAAAGCATGTTCATGATCCAGACTTGATCGTGGAAGAAGCAGCGCAATGGGATATAGAAATTACTCCAGAATTGGCTGTGAGAAGAGAGCCGCTAAAGATAATTGGCAAAGAAACCAAAGAACCGAGGAACAAGAAGGTTCACTTAGTCAAAGTGCAATGGAGTGGATATCCGTGAGATTGTACTTGGGAAACTGAGGAAAGTATTAAGAAAGCCTATCCTAAGTGCAGGGTGGATATCTCTGATTGACTCCGGTGCAAGGTACATTTACCATATTTGGCATTTCCATTTTGTTCTCTACTTTGCTGTTGTTTTCTCTTCATGCATGTAAAGATTTTAATTATATAGTCTGAATGTTTTAAAAAGAATTTATGAATTAATTAGTATATTTTTGAAAGACAAAAATAAATTGATTGCTGGTTTGGTTGTTTGATTTTTGGTTAATTAATTAGAATTTTGAACCATTTAGCCAAATTCAACAAATATTGAACTGAATTGAAAATAGATAGAAATATATACATGTGCATTATATATGTGTGAACAGGTTATGGATAAACAGCTAAGCAGAGGAATAAAATTGTTTGCCCGACAAATAGGTACATGTTTATTGTATTTCTTGGGATTTGATGATTTTATGAGCCGATTGGCTAGCCGCTTGGCTTTTTCTTTTTCTTTTGGATTTGTGAGGGCCATGGGAGGCTATATGAAATATCCCCAAGCTCCCCGTACAAAGGAGGTTATGGCGAAATTTAGGGTGTTAGCTAAATTTTTGAAGAATTTGAAAATTCTTAGAAACTGAAAAGTCAAAGAATGAAAGCCAGAATGAAAGTTGAGTTGGGTAATTAAAGCAACTTTCGACTTCGTTCCTTTTCGAGGACGAAAAGTTTTAAGTGGGGGAGATTGTAACAGCCCGGAAAATCTGAGCCAATTTAAAAAATTTAATTTGGCTATTTTAGTGGATTTTAGATATTTAAAATAAATTATTTTAAATAATAACGACGAAAAGTATGTTTGAATCGATGTTGGAAAATAAATATAATTATTTTAAATTATAAACAAGGCCTGAAATGGCGCGACAGTTTCAAAATTTGGATTCGAACTTTGACTGACTATACCGGATGCAAAATAAAACGGATTTTAGTGAAACCAAAAATATTTAAATTTGTTAGTGAATATCTTTCTAACGAATCTGAAAAATTGAAGTTTCATAGCGGGAATCAAAAGTTATGGCCAAATGAATTTTCAGAAAGGTCGTTATATAATTTATATAGCCTGTGAAAATAGACATTTTGCAAACAACCTCAGAATTCGACGAAACCACTTTTGTTGGATCCGGGATGTCAAATTATTGCTAGGTGTCAAATTTCATAATTTTTGAAGTTAGTATGTAAGCGTGGCAAAGGAAAATGTGTTTGGTCGATTTCTGTTAAATTGGATCGACCAGAAAAGGGCCATTTTTCAAACGGTCTCAGAATTCGACGAAACTAGTTTTGTTGGGACCGTATCATCAAAACATAGCTAGATTTATTTTTCTAGAATTTTTAGGATCAGTATGTGGCCCCGGTAAATTGAAATGTACGTTCAAAACAAATATTGAATGTTTTATATTTTAATTTGAAGAATAACTGACTGAAACAGTTGAATGGACCTACAAAACATATCCCATTGTGTTCGGAATGGGGGTATTTAGCTAGGAAAGACAGTCGTTGGGTTTGGATTGGAGCTAGTAGGTGAAGAGGGGTATTTTTGAAATTTTAAAAATATAAATAAAATAAAACCCCTGGGCCAATCATAACTCTCCACTTCATCGTCTCTCTCCCCGTAACCTCCTGCGCATGACACGGAAACACAAACCCACCTTCTCCCTTCAAATTCTCCACAACCACTCAATGAAATCACGTGATTCTTGATCCATTTTGAAGCTCTAACTCTCCTCTTCAAATCCATATGTGTTTCGCCCTCCAACGTTGAGCCATCATCGAGAATCACCCCCTCAAAGGTCCGAACTTTCAAGCGCCGCCGCCGCCACCTGGGTGCGTCGCACCTGATGCCTCCGCCACCGTTAGGCGTGCCCCTCTGGGATCTTCGACGTGGTGATGGTCGATTATCGTCTCGAGCTTCAGATTTGAAGAAAAATTGAGACCTAGTTTTGAATAGGTATGGAAAACATACGGCTTTGTTTATTTTAAATAGTTTTAACATTTCACAGTGTCGCAAAGTTTGTTTATCGTATAAAAATCATATCATTTTTGTTTCTTATCGAAATTCAGTGAAACAAGAGACACCGAGACCGTGAGGACGTCTTCTACATTCTAGAAGAGACCGGATATTTTTCTGAGCCTTCTGCAATTTTTGGTGGAGTGGAACCCAATGTGAGATTTCTGAATTATAAACGATATGGAAAAAACAATGTATAAATTATATAGTCGAAATATGAGTTGTATAAGTGTTGTACACTACATGTATAAGCGTTGTATAAGTTGTATGTTCGATGTATAAGTTATATATGTGTTGTAAAAATGATATATGCATTGAAATAAATTGAAATGAAATTGAAATATAGTTATATACGTAGATCTATATATATACACACACACACTCCCGTTGTCCACAGAACATGGACGATATATATTGGTTGTGATGTTGTTTGGATTATTGGTTGATGTTAAAATTTGGTGAATATCATGAATGGTTGATTTGAAATAATTGATTGTGGTTGAAATCCAAATAGGATTAGTAAATGGGAAAATTCGTTTGCGTACGAACTAGATATTGAAAATCTCCATTGTCAAAAGCTGCGAGGCTTTAAGGTAGAGCGAGGAGCCGTACTAGGGACGGTGTCGGTTTTAACTACCCTGCCGTTATGCTGCCGAAATTTTCTGAAATATTTCTGTGTTTGATTTAAATTCATGTGTTGAATAGAAATTCATGTGTTGAAATAAAATTCATGTGTTGAAATAAAATTCACGTGTTGAATAGAAATTCATGTGTTGAAATAAAATTCATGTGTTGAATAGAAATTCATGTGTTGAAATAAAATTCATGTGTTGAATAAAATTCATGTGTTGAATGGAGTTCGTATATTGAATAAATTCTTTGAAAATAAAAATAACATTTTTATCATATATATAGAATATATGAAATCTTAATGTTTTAAATAATTTTTTTTAACACCAAAAATAACATTTTTACCTTATGTATAAACTATATAGAATAATCATGTTTTGAAATAAATTGTTTTACAATAAAATCACATTTTGCCGATATATATAAACTATATAAAATAATCGTGTTTTGAAATAATTGTTTTACAATAAAAATCACATTTTTACTATATATATGAACTATAGAAAAATTCATGTTTGAATGAAGGACTAGAACGATAAAAATCATATTTTTATCGTATGTGTGAAGTCGAAAACATTCATGTGTTGAATATATAGATTGAACAATAAATTCTACATTTTTATTGTGGATATGAAGTGTTAAAAATGGTGATGTGTTGAAGTGAATATCTGTTGGATAAAAATATCATTTTTATCAAATTTATGAAGTGAATAGGGTTTTGAAATCGAAGAATAAATTATATATATATATATATAAATATGAATAAAATAAATCGAATAACGAAGTTGCAGTTCGTGTTTTGAAACCGTGATTTCAAACGATTAGTGCGGGAGATCCGACCATCGGATTTCCCCGAAACCGAAACCGTTGGGTTCGCTTTGGAAATATCTTTCCAATGACACCCACTTTGTGAAGATCCAACGGTTGGATTGTCTGGAATGTTCAATTCAAATCTGAAGAAAAACAACGCTAGAATTGATTATATTTATTTATATATATAAATATAATTAAATTAAATCGAATAACGACGCTGCAGTTAGTATTTCGAAATCGTAACTTCAAACGATTGTACCGGAAGATCCTACCGTCGGATTTTCCCAAAACTGAAACCGTTGGATTCGTTTTGAAAAGATCTTTCTAATGATATAAAATTTGTGAAGATCCAATGGTTAGATTTTTAGATATGTGTAATTCAAATTTAAAGAAAAACAGCGCTATGGCCACGTTATGGCCTGAAGTGTCGTTTGAACGAATTGGCTATTTTTAAGTGAATAAAAATGGCGATAAATCGTTATAAAATATTACAAATGATATGGAATGGAAATAAAACGAATTTACGCGGTTTATTGGGTATTTGATTGTTGAATGTGTTTGGCGTGAAAATTACATTTAAAAATAGAATTATTAATGTCGAATAATTTAACCATTGAAATGAATTGATTTAAATTCTAAATATACGTGAATTATTTGAAAAGGCCGAGTTAAATCTCATTTCAAATAATTGATCGGCGATAAGAAGTCGATGATGAAGACGGTGGTTGAAGACCGGAGATCTTCACCTCGGTTGGATGATAACTGATGTCTTGATTGGGAGGCATCCCGAAATATAGATAATAAGTGGTGATTGTCCAGACGTACTTGGATATCGATGGATATGCGAGGTATATAGTGCCTCCGGTTTCGTTCAGACCCAGAACGAACTTGTAAATGGACTGTGTGTATGACATTGGATTTTGTTCTGTGCTGATTGTTCTCTATTAAATATATATCTATTTGGCGGCGGAGAATTTATTTTCTTGCTTAACGCCCTTCTCTGAGACGTACGAGCTCAGAGGTTATATATCGATGGAAATCAGTCGCATAGAGTGAATTGCCTATGTGGCATGCCTAAGTGGCAGATGATCGAGGCTTCTGTTGAAAAGCAAAGTATCGTGGTTGATGATCAAAGCACGGCCTGTGTGGCATAGCTTTGTGTATAACGTTGATTCGCGAGCCTCACACCCCGGTATGAACCAGAAACAGGAGAGGACCTCAGGGAGGACATGCGTTTCTTTCTAGCTAGGGTGGTGTCAGTGACCTACCAGCCTTGACATTTATATTATTTTCACCTGTGTGGTTGTTGCTGTTGCAAGGCGCCTCACATATATCGGTGACTATGTGGAGCCGATGGAGACATATGACTCATTTACGCCCCAAAGGGCGGGGAAATGCAGTGTTCAGGCATTTTAATCTACATCGGTGGACCAGCCCAGACGATCCAAGGGCTCACCTGTGTCTGGGTCCTGAGGCTCGGGCTAGACAGTCTCGAATTCGGTAAGGACTATCTTTTGCCTTGGTTCATGACGGAAATCCAATTTCCAAATACGACACCGTGCAGTTTTGATTGTATACCTATATATGGCGACATAGTGGTATGGGGCATTAATGTCGTCTATGATTGATACTTATGATTTGAAATTGTTCGTGAAACATATAAACACTAGTAATAATATCAAATGCTTTTGTTTTATTTGTATCAAGTATATTTTGGCTATTATAAGGTAAAACTCTATCCCCCGGTTTGCGTTGCATTGTGTGATGGAAACTGAGTCTTATAATGGCTTCATTTTTATAAAAAGCATTGCGATGTTTAAAAGATTTACTTGTTTTAAAGCACTGGCAATCCAATGGAGTAAACCCGTTCCGCGAAAGTGGAGTGGTCCTGTGATTGGCCATAAATATGCTAAGTAGATTTCTCATACCAGTCCCATAACCGACTCGTAGTTTGTTTCACTTGCAAACTCGAATGCCCCTCTTTCTACGTGGGCAGCCTTGTATTCAGGTTTTAGCAGGCTTTTTCTGGATAGCTGGAGCTGAAGATGGATTCTACCATTTATCTCTTTTTATGTTGTTCACCTCCTATTGTACATATTATGTTTTGTTTTCCGCTGTAGACATTTATGTATAGCTGAACTATATTTTGTACTAAGTATGATCCTGTCTACTGTGTAACTCTGATGATTATGTTTATCTAGTGTATTATTTGTACATTATCTGGTGTATTTATTTATTTCTGTTCTGCTGTTACTGTTTATGTGTTATATTCCAAAGATTACCCATGCCACCGTCGTACGAGGTTTTGGGGTTGTCACAACTTGCATATAAACTTGCATAGATCAAAACATAACTTGCATAAATCAAAACATAACTTGCTTATAAATTTGCATAGATCAAAACATAACTTGCATATAAACTTGCATAACTTACATAGATCAATACATAAATTGCATATAAACTTGCATGGATCAAAACATAACTTGCATATAAACTTGCATAGATAAAAACATAACTTGCATAGAATGAATCTAATCAAGCATATGTAATTAGACATAGGAATTAACATCATAAAATGAATCCAATTACATATGATAACAAAATTGGCATATATTAATAGAATAGATGATAACAGAACTGGCTTATAACATATGATTCAACAGGCATATTCATATAGTCCAGACCACAACTTATCATAATTATTTTAATTTATTATCTTGTGAAAGTGATTGTACTCACAAAGAACGTATTAGAGAAGAGAATTGGGCGTTTGTAGAATCGTTCTCCTTTTTACAATTCTTTGGCTTTGATCTTTATCTTTCAACTTGAATTTGATTAGTTATGGTGGAGGCTAGGTTAGTTTAGGATGCAGCAGCATGGAGGCTTATGAATGAATTTAGTTTAGATTAGGGTTTGGGTTTATGTGTGTGCTTATAGAGATGTGTAGGATTAATTAGAACCCTTAGATCTGACTAGGATTCATCTAAACCCTTCAAACCAAAAAGACACATCATTAGGCCAATCAGAGGATGCCACATATGCCCTAATCCATCAAAAGTCGTCATCGACCAACAAAATGCGCTATGTGTATATATACATGTCATATATATATACATATATATATATATATATTTACGTATATATATATTTATTTTCTTTTTTAATTATCTTTCCAATTAACTCTTTTCACACTAAACCACTTTTCTTTATTGAACTGTGTTCACACTAAGCCACTTTTTAGCCGTTCCCCTAAAACAAAAATATGGCGCTGACGGGGATTGAACTCGGAACCTCTTGTATACAAGTCACGTGCTCTAACCAAATGAGCCACTAAGTCTTTTGTTTACAAACTTAGTACAATATTAAACAATTTCCACATTTTTAATTTCATTAAAAATGTGGGGTGTTACATTCTCCCCTACTCAAAGGATTTCGTCCCCGAATTCTTCAAGTTAAGAAGAATATATCCTACCATCCATCATCCATCTACTCATCCATCATCCACAAGCATCCATTGTCCTTAAAAGATTTCTAATGCTATATGAACATATGCAAAGGTGTGTGTATATGTTCCTTATCTAATGCAAAGATCAGGCGGTCTAATAATTCAGTTGACCTCCTCAATGCAAATTATGTCAGTGCCCTGAGTCCAACATGTATGCAAAGGAATCCTAATGATAAATATCATTTTTATATGAGTGCACAACCATTCATTCAAATGCAACATCCATATGATAACGCATTCAATATACATCCATTAATTTAAATATGCACAGTCATTCATATGCAATATGAGAGTGATTGAGTCGATCTAGTGCCTAATGTGTGTGTAGATGCATCCACGAGCAACCACTAGAAAACACTTGCATCCACCAAACATAACATGTCTCAAACACATTTTTACAACCATAGGATTTTCCTACCTAAAGATCGAAGATGTAATCGAGAGGATATACTAAACGTTGGAACAAGTAGAAACAAAGCGGTAGAAAAAGGAGAAGTTAAGATCATACCCTCAAAAAGGAAAGGGTATAACGCACGTATCTTGTCTTCCATTTCCCAAGTCGTGTCTCCTTGATCATCTCCCCATTGGACTTCAACCAACTTGACCTCTCGGTTGCTTGACTTCTTGACCTCTGATCCAAGGATGCATGTAGGAGCTCGTCTAATTGTGACATCTCGCTCCACTTCTACTTCCCTAAGCATGCTCGGCTCCACTACTTCGTTGGTATCATGTAAACACTTCCGCAAATGCGACACGTGAAATACGTCATGAACACCACTAAGCTTCTCCAGCAACTTCACTCTATACGTCATCTGTCCAATCCTCTCTGTAATGGGGATTGGTCCTACGAACCTTGGTGCCAACTTCCCTATAGATCCAAAACGAACTACATTCCTCAACGATGATAATAAAAACCATGTACCCAACACCGAACTCAAGATCGGTTCTTCTCTTATCAGCATATGACTTTTGCCGGCCCTGTGCCGTCTTCAAGAATTGTCTTTCTCAATCTCTCCTCTCATGAAACACAAAGTCTTTAATGGACTTCCTATAATAACCCGCCAAACCTAGAAAACTTCTTACTTCCGTTGCATTTCTAGGAACCTTCCAATCTCGGATTGCCACCACCTTCGCGGGATCCACTGTTATCCCTTCCTTTGAGACCACGTGTCCTAAGAACCTCACTTCCTTCCTCCAAAAATGGCATTTAGAGAACTTATCCATGAGTTGTTGTGCTCAAGAGTCTCTAAGAATTCCCAAAGATGTAGGGCATGTTCTTCCTCGCTTCTAGAGAATATCAAAATATCATCCACAAAGACTACTACGAACTTGTTTAGAAACTCTCTAAACACCTTACTCATTAAGTCTACGAAATATGTAGGTGCATTCGTCAAACCAAAATGCATGACGAGCCACTCGAAGAAACCATCGGGAGTCCTAAAAGCAGTCTTATCTATACCCTCCTCAGCTACTCACAGCTGATGAAATCCTGTAGCTAAGTCTAACTGCGAGAAAACCGAAGCGCCAACCAACTGATCGAACAAATCATCTATCATCGGTAATGGGTGTCTATTTTTCTTTGTGAGTTTATTTAGCTCCTTATAGTCCACACACAATCTAAGTGAGCCGTCCGCCTTTGTAGCAAAAACAGCTGGAGCACCCCATTCCGAAATACCTCTTCTTATGAACCCTTTCTCAAGTAGCTCCCCTACTTTCTTAATGAGTTCCCTCCTCTCTCTCGGAGCCATGTGGCGCAATGGCAATGCAACTGGCTTTGCATTATCTGCTAAGTATATACGGAAGTCTATCTCGCACCTCAGTGGTAAACCACGAACCTCATCAAAGGCGTCATCGGACTACACGAACAGATTTCAAATCATCGATGGATGTGTCAAGTGATTCTAGGTAGCTAAGCATCACCGAACCTCTAGGGTCACAAGAAATATCAAGGATCTTTCCCTAACAAGTCAACAATCTAACTACCCTCTTTTCACAGTCTAGGATGGCACCATACCTGGTTAGCCAATCCATCCCTAGAATCAAGCCATAGCCCATGAAACCAAGAACGTAGGCGTTGCATTCAAATCCAACGCCCAAGATAGACACTCTCAAATCCCCAAAAAGCATAGATGAATGAGTCGAACCATTAATTGGATTTGAGACTACAATGGGATCCGTAACTAGACTAGTATTTTAGGTGCAGTGTTTCAACTAATGAAGCAGATATAAACGAATGCGAAGTGCAAGAGTCGAAAAGAGTCCTAGGAAAAAGAAATCAAATCTTCAACCGAAACTTCCTATCTCTTTCTGATATACTGACCACAAGAACACAACCTGCCCTCCTGAAGATCCTGCCCTCTGTCCTTGCCCTTGCCCCTCGGGTAATCCTAAATCATATGTCCTGCCTCACTGCAATGCTTACAGCCAGTCTTCTTCTTCTTTCTACAGTTTTTCTTTAAGTGGTCAGGTATTCCACAATTGTGGAACTTCCTTTTCTTTTGGCCCTTATTATCCTTACTGCCTTTCTTTTGTTTTGGGGTTAATTATTCTTTCCACTTTCTCCTTTACCTTCTTCGTGGATTAAAGCCGTATCAACAAATTCCCCATCCTTGGGTTGTGCTCCTTAGCCTAAACTCCCTCATCGACTAAGCAGCTAGCTGAACCTACGTTCCATCGTCTATCTCAAAGATATCAAACGAGTCCTCACTACAACAGAAACTATCTTTTATAGCGGCATATAGACGCTATTAATCAATTCTACAGCGGTTCGATAAACGTTATATATCGACATGTTATAAAAAACTGCTGAATATTTATAACGCAAAAAAAAACCGCTATAAAAGAGCATGGTTTTATAACACAAATTTGCCGCTATGTTACTTAAAGACAATTCGTCATTCTCAACGCTATTAAACATCCAAATCACAACGAAATGAGAATTTTTATAATACATTATAGGCGCTATAACATATTTATTCGATAGCGGCTATATGACGCTATTAAATCAGCATGTTATAGTATTGCTAAATCCTTTTACAGCTCATAACAATTTAGAGAGCAATGTATGAACGAAAAAATATAATAACCAAATATATAAAGCATATTCATGATAACAAAATAAAGTATCAACTAACAAAATATATTTCATTCCATTAGTTACCAAATTCAATACATATGTTTTCAATTCCATATTGATGTCAATTTGAGTACAAAAATGACAAAATATGAAGGTGTATTAGGTTTTATGTGCATACAACAATTTTGTTATGAGAGCTGGCCTTAATTCCTTCAGCTCCACGCATGACGAAAGAGATGATCCAATATCTTCGAGATGACAATGAGAAAGCGATCACTGGACAAAAGTTATGTGTGAGTATTCAATATTGTAATTCTGGAATAAACTAAAAATAAAAATACTGGGAAATACTAAAAGCCATCAATACCAAGCACTTGCCTTCATGAGGGATTTTGCATTCTTCAGTGATTTCGAAATATCAAAAATTGGGTTTCTTGAAGGAACTGCAGGAAGAAATGTAAAGCTAAAAAGTATATTCAGTTATGTTACTTTTCAAAGTGTATTTGGTACAAGGTGAACAAATAATACATGTCTGAGAATCGATTATCATATACAGGAAAATCCCAATTTTTGTGTGAACATGTAACAATGAAAAGATTTATGAGAAAAATAATGTGCTCTGTATATTGTGAAAGTACTGAAAAGGTGAAAATAAAAAATAGTGAGACTGTGTTCGTATAGTATTTAACCACTGGATCCAAATATGTTCCTATTTGGAGATGAAATCAGAGGCAATCCAATAGTTAAGCTTCATTGTATCATCAATGAGCATGAAACTTATACTGATGTACCAATGCAGACTACTACTATGTCAAATGTACAAGCAATATAAACTTTCTCTTCAAAAAAAGGCTAATGCAACAAATAAAGCAACAGGACTAGGTTACAACAAGAATCTTGATTAAAACTGAAAATAAGCTCCATAAACATTACGTGTGATGAAGTATATTAGTAAAGACTTTAAAAAAACACTAAATTTTGTAGCCATACCCAGCGTATTCAAATGATGAAGCTGATCAAGTTTGCAAATGGATGATATGTTGTTATCTATAAATATAAATATATAAATAACCCGCAACATATAAAACAAAATTAAAACATATACAATCAAAAGAAGCCATATCCATCTTTAAACCAGACTAGAATAACTGAAATATGACATTGATGTCTTTTATCATAGGTGATATAACGAAAGGTATAAGGAATCATCATTACCGTGTAAAACTATGAAATATTATCAACCACGAACAAAATACAGTTAAATATTTATAGTCAACTTACCTCCAATCTCCAACTTCTCCAATCTTTAAAAAGAAAATCAATGTCTATGGATGAACCAATAAGCGATAGAGGATCGTCTACGTCATCGACATCAACGAATACCAGAAGAAAGAAAAGGCAAAAGTGAGCAGAACTTCCCTAATCTTATGGCACACTCATCAAAATGACGCGTCGACAGTGAGGAAGCTTCTCGAAGACGATCAGGAGCTCATGAAATCCATTGACTACGATAGCAGAATGCCATTACATGTGGTAGCTCTTCATGGATGGATGAATGTTGCTAAATGCTTGATAGAGTTTGGGGCTGATGTTAATGCTTAGGATCGCTAGAAAAACATACCGCTGGCTGATGCAAAACGAGCTAAAAAACACAACATGATTGAGCTTTTGAAGTCCTATGGAGCCTCCTCTTTTGGTCAAAATGGGAGTCATTTTTAGCCAAAACCAATAGCACCACCTCTCCCTAATAAGTGTGACTGGGAAGTTGACCCTTCTGAGTTGGGTTTCTCTACGTCGACTATTATCCAAAAGGGTTCGTTCGGTGAAATTCTAAGGGCCTCATGGTGTGGAAATCCTGTAGCTGTTAAGCGCATTCTTCTATCCTTATCCGATGATAGATTAGTGACCTAGAACTTTCGGAAAGAGGTCAATTTGCTAGTGAAGTTGAGGCATCCCAATATTGTTCAATTCTTAGGTGCAGTAACAGAAAGGAAACCTTTAATGTTGATCACAGAATTTCTTCATGGAGTGATCTTCATCAGACCCTCAAGGAAAAGGGATCTCTCAGTCCTTTAACAGCTGTCAATTTTTCGCTAGACATAGCAAGGGGTATGTCATATCTTCATAATGAGCCAAATGTCATAATTCATCATAATTTGAAACCAAGGAATGTTCTACTGGTAAACCCCAATGCTGATCATTGGAAAGTTGGGGAATTTGGATTATTGTAACACCCCACCTCCGCTAGGGTCACTCTTTCGGGGGCACTAGCTTCTGGGGGGCGTTAGAACGAGGTAAGCATGCATAATGATATATCAAGGTAGAACAAAAACATAAATATATATGTAAAACAGAGTAAGTGAGAATAAAACAGCGGAATATCTCAAACCATCTCAAAACAAGTCTAGTACATCATAAAGTCATCTGCCAAAATAAATATGTCTAGTACAACATAAACAGAAATACTGAAATACATAGTGCTATCCCCAAAAATAAAGGTGATAAACCATAGCGAGCTCAATGTCCAGACATACATGAGCTATCCAGCGAACAAGCAAGCAATCCAAGCTAAGCACCACTATTCCCTCCCTGAGAACCTGGGGGGGGGGGGAACGGAAGAAAAGAAGCGAAAGAAAACAGGTCAGTCAAAAAGACTGGTAAGCCCTACTACGATCAGTCTATAAACTAATAAAGCTAACATCATGATGGAAACTGAGATGAATATACTGGCAATAGATAAAGGTGTCATCACATAGAGAAGATTAAGCTTTGCACCACAGTGTACTAGCAAACTAACATAACAGGTAATGATCCCTCAGCCCAAACTTTGGCCCAATAGCATGAGGTGACCTTAATGCAAGGTCCAGCCCAACGGTCTAGTCGATCGGCTCCCTATAAACCTAACACGTCAAGTGTTGGTGTCCATACGGCCCACATATGGTTGTAGTCAGACTGTGCTGGGTCCACCTTTGGGTGTATCAAGCCCTCGGGTGTCAACCCCAAACACCTAAGCAATAATGCACAGTCTAAACCTACTGGTACCCGTGCCTCGAGTTTGTCCAACACCGAACTACGTGCACGTCCATATCCCGCCTGGACCCGCACCGCTGTACCACTCAGCCGTCGCTTTGGTCGCTTACATCAGTCCAGTAATCGTGCCCCGCCCTAGCCTAGCCTCTAGGGTTGTGAATGATACCAAACTGGGATTACTGCTGGAACAGACCACGTTGCTAGGGTTTTCTAAGAGGGTTAAGTGCGGTTTAACCCCTCACTAATCATGGATTAAATTAGCTAAGTGTAACCAACAGTTCACCACTTAACCCCATTTAATCCCTCGTATCCCCAAAATTGGTTAAGTATTAGTGGGCCATGACTTAACCCTAATCATGAGGCATTAATTTAATTGTACCTTAACCTCTCACATTAGACTTTGTTGCGGTTACTAGTTAAGCCGGGCGGGTCCGGGTAGCTTTACACCACAACTTGGTCTAACCTCGGGTCCCAGGTACACATGACCAACTTCTCACATTGGGTCCTATTGTTTGTAGCAACTAGTTAAGCCGGTCGGTTCCGGGTAGGTTTACGCTACAAACTCAACCCAACCTCGAGTTGGCCACACGTGTTTTCTAAGTGTCATGTCCACTTTATTTTCAAACCATAATTACAAGTTTAACAAATACTTGGGTAGACCTAACTTAATAGGTAAATTCCCAAAGGGTAGACCTAACTTAATAGGTAAATTCCCAATCTTATATTTTTGTGTATTTTAAGTTTTACCCAAAAACCCTCCCAACGTCATTCTATCGCTTACATATTCGTCATAACGCATAAAGGATAGAAAGAGGGAACTTGGCACAACATACATGATAAATCTTACATATCATAATAAGCATGCATAACATGTTGGACTTGCATAACTTAGCATAGTGAACTTGCATAAACATGCATAACTTGTTGAACTTGCAAATCATGGCATAGTGAACTTGCATAAACATGCATAACTTGTTAAACTTGCAAATCATGGCATAGTGAACTTGCATAAACATGCATATCTTGTTAAACATGTGTAACATAGCATAGTGAACTTGCATAAGCATGCATAACTTATTAAACATGCATAACATAGCATAGTGAACTCGCATAAGCATGCATAACTTATTAAACATGCATAACATAGCATAGTGAACTCGCATAAGCATGCATAACTTATTAAACATGCATAACATAGTATAGTGAACTCGCATAAGCATGCATAACTTATTAAACATGCATAAATCCCAACTTTCATCACATATTAACTTTAGAGTCTCTAAAATGAAGGTAAGAGGGCTTACAAATATTATGAAGATACAAATCTACTAATAAAGATTGAGAAGCCCTTTTATGCAAGCATATAAAAACCCAAAACAAAGCTCCAATTAACAAAAATCCCAAAAACTCTAGCTTAGCAAATAAAGCTTGCAACTTGATGATGTATGCAAGCTAATGATCATTCATACAACTTAGAAAAGCTTGTATGAACATCAAAATCTTCCTAGAATTGATTTTTGAAGAGGGTGGAGGCTAGGGTTCTTAGGTGGAGGCCATTTGAGAATTCAATTTGACATAGTTTGGTTGCTAGAGTGAATAATGAGGTTTTAGGGTAGGATTAGGGGCTTATTTATAGAAGATTAGAGTGTTTTTAGCCCTAGGATTAACCCTAGGTTAGTTTAGGTCCGTCAGATTTAGGAATTCTCTAGAACCAAGCCACAAGACCAAGCCCCAAATCAAAATGGTGCGCCAGGCAAAACTGCCCGACCACCCCGTGTCGACAGGGCTGTCGACAGGGCAGTCGACACCCTTGGACCCCTGTCGACATGCCTGTCGACATGGGGGTCCTGGCGGGAATTTTCCCGCCTGACACCAATTAGCCCTAATCCTTGTTTTTAATTTAAAATTTAAATCTGTTTTTACTATGGAAATTTCTGAAAACTTCAATGGGCCTTAACTGGGTCATACGGACTCCGATTTTCGAAAACTCGGACTCTATTTCGCGTATTTTTCCGAGACGAACGCAATGGCATAGCCCGTTTCCCCTGATTCAGATTTTTGAATTAAATTCTGCCTCGATTTATGTTATAACAGGTTATTGAAAATACGGGTTGTTACATTCTCCCCTCCTTAAAGGATTTCGTCCCCGAAATCTTCAAGTTAGGAAGAACGTATCCTACCATCCAACATCCATCTACTCAAGACATCATCCACGAGAAATCATTGTCCTTAAAAGATTCTAACTGCTGTATGTACATATGCAAAAGTGTGTGTATATGTACTTATCTAATGCAAAGATCAATGCAAAATATGTTAGTGAAATGTATCCATATGTATGCAAATCCCTAACATAATGTATAATATCTACATGCGTGCTCAATCATACATCCATATGCAACATCCATGTGATTGCATACAAATTTCATCCAAGAATAAGCATAAACACTCATGCATATGCAATATGAGGAGTGTGTGTGAGCCGATCTAGTGCCTAATGTGTATCATGCATCCACGGGTAACCACTTGCAAACACTTGCAACCACTTGCAACCATCAAACATAACATGTTTCAAATACATGTTTCATCCAAAGGGTTTCTACCTAAGGTTCTCATGACAAGATTAGCACGATAACTAGATAAGCATGGATAGCAAAGAGAAAGATATGCTAACAAAGGAAAGAGATTGAGAGTGTACCCTCAAAAAGGAATGGATAAAGCCCACGCATCTTCTCCTCGGTTTCCCAAGTTGCGTCTTCTTCGGCTTCACCCCATTGAACCTTCACCAGCCTGACCTCTCGATTCCTTAGCTTCTTGGTCTCCGTCCCCAAGATACGAATCGGAGCTCTCCTCAAAGTTGCCTCTTTCTCTACTTCCACGTCTTCAAGAATGCTAGGTTCAACCACCTCAGCGGACTCATGTAGGCACTTTCGGAGATGCGAGACATGAAAGACATTATGCACTCCGGACAACTTCTCGGGCAATTGCACTTTATAAGCCATCTTCCCAATTCTCTCTATGATAGGGAAGGGTCCAACAAATCTCGGTGCCAACTTCCCAACAGCTCCAAATCGGACCACATTCCGCAAAGGAGAAACCTTTACGAAAACCATGTCCCCAACATCAAACTCCAAATCGGATCTCCGCTTATCAGCATAGGATTTCTGTCGGTCTTGGGCCGCTTTCATCCGTCTTCTAATCAACTCGACCTTCTCGGATGTATCTCTAATCATGTCGGGTCCAAGTATAAGCTTATCTGTAGTCTCCCACCAACATGTGGGTGACTTGCACGGCCTCCCATATAAAGCTTCAAATGGTGCCATCCCTATGCTCGCCTGATAACTGTTATTATATGCAAACTCAACAAGAGGAAGATGGTCTTCCCAAGCACCACCAAAATCCAGAATGCAAAGCCTCAACAAGTCCTCAAGTACCCTATTCACCCTTTCTGTTTGGCCGTCGGTTTGTGGGTGATAGGCCGTACTCAGGTTCAGCCTCGTGCCCATAGCTTCCTGCAAACTGTTCCAGAACTGACTAGTAAAGATGGGGTCTCGGTCACTGACTATGCTGGAAGGGACTCCATGTAGTCGTACTATCTCACGAAGATATACTGATGCTAGTCCAGATGCGGTCCTTTTGCTCTTCACCGGAATGAAATGAGCACTCTTCGTAAGCCTATCTACAATGACCCATATGCTCGTATTCCCCTTTCTTGACCTTGGAAGCCCATCAATAAAGTCCATAGAAATACTCTCCCACTTCCATAGCGGGACCTCTAGAGGGTGCAATAGCCCACCGGGCTTCTTCGACTCGGCTTTTACTCTCTGACAAACAACACATCTGGAGACAAACTCTGCCACATCTTTCTTCATCCCAGGCCAGAAGAAAATGCGCTTCATATCCTTATACATCTTATCTCCACCCGGATGTATAGTCATTTTGGAGCGATGTGCTTCATCAAGAACTTTCCTCACCAAGTCTTCTACCATCGGAACACAAAGCCTTCTGTCTCTCCTCAGCCAACCCTTATCATCTATAGAATATCGAGCAAGGTGACTAGATGTCTCCCCTCGAATCAGCTTATCCATGATCTCAATTATCTGAGGGTCTTCCTTCTGCGAAGCCCCAACTTGATCCAGAAGGGTAGGCCTGAGCTCTAGAGATGCTAAGGAACCAGTCATCGACTCAACTGTCAAAGAAAAATCAAAGGTTGCCAAGAACTCTAAATTCTTCATCTCAACAAATAGAGGACTTAGTGTCAACCTTTTTCTACTCAACGCATACGCTACAACATTCCCCTTGCCAGGGGTATAGGCTATATCAAAATTATAGGACGCCAAGAATTCCATCCATCTCTGCTGCCTCAAGTTCAGATCTTTCTACGAAAAGAGATACTTCAAAGACTTATGATCAGTATATAGCTCAAATCTCTCTCCCAGAAGATAATGACGCCAAGCCTTGAGTGCATATACAATCGCTGCCAGCTCTAGATCATGAGTGGGATAATTCTTCTCATGCACCTTAAGTTGCCTCCCACCAAAACATATAACTCTGCCCTCTTGCATCAGAACGGCACCCAATCCCATGCCACAAGCATCAGTGTACACGGTAAATATCTTACCACCATCGGGTAAAGATAGAACGGGTGCAGAGGTAAGGGCTCTCTTGAGTCTCTGAAAAGCAAGCTCACAATCCATATCCCAAGCAAAAACTAAGTTCTTCTTAGTCAACTTAGTAAGAGGGGCGGATATCTTCGCGAAGTCCTTGATGAACTTCCGGTAAAAACCCGCAAGTCCTAGAAAACTTCTCACCTCGGTTGCATTCCTTGGAGTCTTCCAATCCTGAACTGCAACCACCTTAGCGGGATCCACCGCTAAGCCTTGCTTGGATACAATATGCCCAAGGAATCTAACTTCTCTTCTCCAAAAGTGACACTTGGAGAACTTGGCCTTTAACTGATGCGCCCTAAGCGTATCCATCACCTCTACAAGATGCCTCGCGTGCTCTTCTTCATCCTTGGAGAAAACCAAAATATCATCCACAAAGACCACGACAAACTTGTTCAAGAACTCCCGAAACACCCTACTCACCAAGTCCACGAAGTACGCGGGTGCATTCGTCAAACTGAACGGCATAACAAGCCATTCGAAGAATCCGTCTGGAGTTCTGAATGCAGTCTTGTCTATACTATCTTCAGCCACTCTGAGCTGATGAAATCCAGTAGCAAGATCAAGCTGAGAGAAAACAGAAGCACCAACAAGCTGGTCGAAGAGATCATCGATCCTCGGTAACGGGTGTCTGTTCTTCTTAGTCAGCTTATTCAATTCTCTATAGTCCACACAGAGTCGAAGAGAACCATCTGCCTTAGTAGCAAACACCACAGGCGCTCCCCATTCGGATATACTTCGTCTGATGAAGTTCTTCTCAAGTAACTCTTTTACTTGCTTGCTGAGCTCCCGTCTCTCACGCGAAGCCATGTGCCGAACGGGCAAAGAAACAGGCTTAGCATTATCCACCAGATAAATGCGAAAGTCAATCTCTCGTTTCGGGGGCAACCCCTTAACTTCTTCAAAAACATCCGGATAATCTCGGACCACCCTTACAGACTGAAGGGCTTCCTCTGACGAGTCGAGAGATTCAAGATAGCACAACATGACGGGATCCTTCGGATTGCATGAAATCTCTAAGGTGTTGCCAAGGCGAGTCACAAGCCTTACAACCCTATGCTCACAATCAAGAATGGCTCCATATCGGGACAACCAATCCATGCCCAGTATCAATCCGTATCCCCTGAAACCAAGAACATATGCACTACACAAGAACTCTACACTGAGTATAGAGATCCTCAGATCCTCACATATCATAGATAGATGAGCAGAACCCCCAATGGGATTCGAAACACAAACGGGATCATCCACTAAGCTAGTACTAAGGTGCAAGCTATCAACAAGATCAGATGAAATAAAGCTATGCGACGCACCAGAATCAAACAAGGTACGAACTGGAAGATCAGAAACATAAACAAGGTTCTCAATAGAAACACTACCTCGATCGGGAACTGGAGCGGTATTGAGAGCATGAACTTGCCCTCCTGAAGGTCCAGCCTGTCCTTTCTTCTTTGGGCATTCCTTGCTGAAGTGTCCAGTCTCACCACAGGAAAAACATCCACCACTAAGCTTCCTTTTCTTCTTCCTACAATCCTTAGCAAAGTGTCCAGGCACACCACAGTAATTGCACTTTCCCTTGCCTTTGTTGTTGCTCCCCTTCTTGTTCTTGCTCTGATTCCCCTGACTGCTTTGACCACCTTGATTGCCTTTACCTTGAGAATCAGTCTTCTTTGCTTGAGTATCACTCATCTTGACCTCCTTCTTTCCATCTCCTTGAAGTAGAGCCATATTGACCAAACTCTCAAAAGTAGCCCCATGCGGAATATGTGACATCGCCAAGCCCTGCAGCGGCTCATTCAACCCTCTAGCAAATCGAAGAGCCTTCTTCTCAGGAGTGTTCACCATATCCAAACCAAAACGGGCCAGCTGATTAAACTTGTTCACATACTCCTTGACAGACATATCACCTTGCTTTAATGCAATGAACTTTTCCTTCTGTAAATTCGCCTCAGCAGAAGATAGAAACTTGGCCACAAATCTAGCCCTCAAATCGGCCCAAGTCTCAACAGGCCTCGTCCCATTGGTGACTTCCCACCAATAGGCTGCTTCATCCTTCAAAAGCCACACTGTCAATAATATTTTCCTCTCGTCATCAATCCCAAAGATGGCAAACAAGTCCTCAGTGTCTTTCAGCCAATTCCTAGCTTCAACAAAAGATTCCGTGCCTAGGAAATTCTTGCCTCCCATCGCCTTGAAGTCTTTACAAACCTTCGTGAACTCAACCTGAGGATGCTGAGGGGGAGGAGGAGGAAGAGGAGCCTCAGCAACGGGAGGGAGAGGAACATTAGCAACGGGAGGAGGAATATTAACTGCTGGAGGAGGGGGAACAGGAACCACCGGAGGAGGGACGTTAGGGGGAGGATTCTCAACTACAGGAGGAGGAGTGGGAGTAGGGTTTGCAGGGCCGGCTGCCGCCCTAGCTTCTAGAAGTCTCCTATACCAGAGTGGCACATTTACTCCATCCGGGATGGCAAGATCCTCAGCCATACTGAAACGAAAGATAAGATAAGATTAGGTCAAGGGATCGAAGGATAACGCTAATGGCTTTTTGGGGAATAGCCCTTTTAAAATACTAGACTTTTCTTTGGAAAATACTTTATACTTGTTTTGAAAATAGTTTTTCAAAAGTCTTTTTAAAAACTTTTTGTTCTTTCTTGTAAACCATATGCTCTGATACCAAATTTGTAACACCCCACCTCCGCTAGGGCCAATCTTTCGGGGGCACTAGCTTCTGGGGGGGCGTTAGAACGGGGTAAGCATGCATAATGATATATCAAGGCAGAACAGAAACATAAATATATATGTAAAACAGAGTAAGTGAGAATAAAACAGCGGAATATCTCAAACCATCTCAAAACAAGTCTAGTACATCATAAAGTCATCTGCCAAAATAAATATGTCTAGTACAACATAAACAGAAATACTGAAATACATAGTGTTATCCCCAAAAATAAAGGTGATAAACCATAGCGAGCTCAATGTCCAGACATACATGAGCTATCCAGCGAACAAGCAAGCAATCCAAGCTAAGCACCACTGTTCCCTCCCTGAGAACCTGGGGGGGGGGGGGGGGAACGGAAGAAAAGAAGCGAAAGAAAACAGGTCAGTCAAAAAGACTGGTAACCCCTACTACGATCAGTCTATAAACTAATAAAGCTAACATCATGATGGAAACTGAGATGAATATACTGGCAATAGATAAAGGTGTCATCACATAGAGAAGATTAAGCTTTGCACCACAGTGTACTAGCAAACTAACATAACAAGTAATGATCCCTCAGCCCAAACTTTGGCCCAATAGCATGAGGTGACCTTAATGCAAGGTCCAGCCCAACGGTCTAGTCGATCGGCTCCCTATAAACCTAACACGTCAAGTGTTGGTGTCCATACGGCCCACATATGGTTGTAGTCAGACTGTGCTGGGTCCACCTTTGGGTGTATCAAGCCCTCGGGTGTCAACCCCAGACACCTAAGCAATAATGCACAGTCTAAACCTACTGGTACCCGTGCCTCGAGTTTGTCCAACACCGAACTACGTGCACGTCCGTAGCCCGCCTGGACCCGCACCGCTGTACCACTCAGCCGTCGCTTTGGTCGCTTACATCAGTCCAGTAATCGTGCCCCGCCCTAGCCTAGCCTCTAGGGTTGTGAATGATACCAAACTGGGATTACTGCTGGAACAGACCACGTTGCTAGGGTTTTCTAAGAGGGTTAAGTGCGGTTTAACCCCTCACTAATCATGGATTAAATTAGCTAAGTGTAACCAACAGTTCACCACTTAACCCCATTTAATCCCTCGTATCCCCAAAATTGGTTAAGTATTAGTGGGCCATGACTTAACCCTAATCATGAGGCATTAATTTAATTGTACCTTAACCTCTCACATTAGACTTTGTTGCGGTTACTAGTTAAGCCGGGCGGGTCCGGGTAGCTTTACACCACAACTTGGTCTAACCTCGGGTCCCAGGTACACATGACCAACTTCTCACATTGGGTCCTATTGTTTGTAGCAACTAGTTAAGCCGGTCGGTTCCGGGTAGGTTTACGCTACAAACTCAACCCAACCTCGAGTTGGCCACACGTGTTTTCTAAGTGTCATGTCCACTTTATTTTCAAACCATAATTACAAGTTTAACAAATACTTGGGTAGACCTAACTTAATAGGTAAATTCCCAAGGGGTAGACCTAACTTAATAGGTAAATTCCCAATCTTATATTTTTGTGTATTTTAAGTTTTACCCAAAAACCCTCCCAACGTCATTCTATCGCTTACATATTCGTCATAACGCATAAAGGATAGAAAGAGGGAACTTGGCACAACATACATGATAAATCTTACATATCATAATAAGCATGCATAACATGTTGGACTTGCATAACTTAGCATAGTGAACTTGCATAAACATGCATAACTTGTTGAACTTGCAAATCATGGCATAGTGAACTTGCATAAACATGCATAACTTGTTAAACTTGCAAATCATGGCATAGTGAACTTGCATAAACATGCATATCTTGTTAAACATGTGTAACATAGCATAGTGAACTTGCATAAGCATGCATAACTTATTAAACATGCATAACATAGCATAGTGAACTCGCATAAGCATGCATAACTTATTAAACATGCATAACATAGCATAGTGAACTCGCATAAGCATGCATAACTTATTAAACATGCATAACATAGTATAGTGAACTCGCATAAGCATGCATAACTTATTAAACATGCATAAATCCCAACTTTCATCACATATTAACTTTAGAGTCTCTAAAATGAAGGTAAGAGGGCTTACAAATATTATGAAGACACAAATCTACTAATAAAGATTGAGAAGCCCTTTTATGCAAGCATATAAAAACCCAAAACAAAGCTCCAATTAACAAAAATCCCAAAAACTCTAGCTTAGCAAATAAAGCTTGCAACTTGATGATGTATGCAAGCTAATGATCATTCATACAACTTAGAAAAGCTTGTATGAACATCAAAATCTTCCTAGAATTGATTTTTGAAGAGGGTGGAGGCTAGGGTTCTTAGGTGGAGGCCATTTGAGAATTCAATTTGACATAGTTTGGTTGCTAGAGTGAATAATGAGGTTTTAGGGTAGGATTAGGGGCTTATTTATAGAAGATTAGAGTGTTTTTAGCCCTAGGATTAACCCTAGGTTAGTTTAGGTCCGTCAGATTTAGGAATTCTCTAGAACCAAGCCACAAGACCAAGCCCCAAATCAAAATGGTGCGCCAGGCAAAACTGCCCGACCACCCCGTGTCGACAGGGCTGTCGACAGGGCAGTCGACACCCTTGGACCCCTGTCGACATGCCTGTCGACATGGGGGTCCTGGCGGGAATTTTCCCGCCTGACACCAATTAGCCCTAATCCTTGTTTTTAATTTAAAATTTAAATCTGTTTTTACTATGGAAATTTCTGAAAACTTCAATGGGCCTTAACTGGGTCATACGGACTCCGATTTTCGAAAACTCGGACTCTATTTCGCGTATTTTTCCGAGACGAACGCAATGGCATAGCCCGTTTCCCCTGATTCAGATTTTTGAATTAAATTCTGCCTCGATTTATGTTATAACAGGTTATTGAAAATACGGGTTGTTACAATTATGTAAACTCATTAAAGTTCGGAACTCCCATGATGTGTACAAAATGACTGGAGAAACTGGAAGTTACCAATACATGGCGCCTGAAGTGTTTAAATATAGAAAATATGATAAGAAGGTAGATGTTTTCTCGTTTGCCATGATATTATATGAGATGCTCGAAGGTGATCCTCCCCTGTCAAACTATGAACCATATGAAGCTGCAAAGTACGTTGTAGATGGGCACAGACCAGATGGGAAAAGTACGCTGAGAAATTCTTATTTTCCCATTCATCGATAGCAAGTTGCAATAAATTATGGAGTGCTAATTTGGCACCAGCTTTCACCAACAAACATGTTTGTTGAATTATGATGATTTATTAAAAAAAATCTGTGAGATAAAATTGTTCCTCGTTGCATTCATTTATTATTTGTTGTGTGCATACATGCAGATATATGTATACACATCCACATACATATGAAATGTACCTATGTATATGTGTGCATGTAGGTTGATGAACAAGTGCTAACGTATTTTTCTAATTATATTTTAGTTGTGTTTGAATAGGAGCAAATATTGGTTATATTACACGCGATTTGTTCATATTTTATTATCTAAAAAAATGATATATTAGGAAGAATAACAAAATATGAATAGTGACCAGATACAAATACCATTCAAAATCAATGCTCGTAAACTTGTCATGGAACTAACTTCATCAAATTTCTCAAGCTTGTTCTTGCCAGCATTGAAAACCTGTATCACAAGAACCAAAAAACTACTTTTGACATCCTAGAATGGTACTATATCACTATCTAGTGCCATTAGTTAGTAAAGGTTAAGATAGCTAAGCAATATAATTTATAACAGTACACTTAAAATAATAACATATCCAAATTAGCCAACTGTTATTTGCATCATCCAACGTCTACAAACCTAAAATTGCTCCGTGGTATGCCATCTATTAACATTATGAAGAAAAATGCTGCTCTGATTCAACTCATGAAAATTTTGAGTTAGTAAAAATTTACAGTTGAAACACATATCTCCAATCAATTTTTTTTCAAGAATGAGCCTACATTCTTTTTCATAAGCGTGGAAAAGTAAAAGAACTCTATTTCATTAACATGGATTTGACCTGGTCGATAACTACGGTTTCCTACGGTCAATAACTTGGTACTTTTTCATTAAAAGTTATAATTATGCAACAAAATTTGTGATCTTCTGTTACTGCCATGTTAGGTCCTTTTATTATTGTTTTCCCTCTCTTCCAGATGTGGTTTTGTCCCCAAATCGGAATAGGCCTTTTTACATATATTCGACATTTTAATATTGAGTATCAAACAATTTACATTTACACATAGATTTATATCAGTATGTATTTTATTAGTTTTAAATACAAGTTATTAACGGTCAGCATTATCTATCTGATTCTGTCATTGATCCTTTTGGTGGGTTAATTTGAATTCCAAACATTATTTTGTTAAAGGCTTCAGATCAAGCGTGACTTAAAGCATGTGACTATGGATTTTTTTTTGTGCTAAAAGGACTACAACTACTAAAACATAAATTTAGAAGACTTAGATAAAAAGCGATTTACTTGAGTAACTTTCAGTTGTGGGTTAATTATAGTCTGATTCACTCAGTCTTTGCAACTACAAATATTATTTGCCTGTTTCGTACAGAATGGCTAAGCTATTACTTTTGAAAAATATAAAGAATGATACTCATTAGTGTTAACTAATAAAAAAATAATGGAAAAAACACAAGGAGAATTTGTTAAGTATGAGCATGAATGAATGAAAAAATGTATAAACATATATGAGAAATATATTGTAACACTTAATACAAAGACATATGTATTTCAAGCAAGCATATTACCCAACAGAATCCATACAATGGTTATTTTGCAAATAGGTGCCATGTTTATGGAAACCAACAGAAGAAAGAATAGTTGTTAATGCTTAAGGGTGTCATAAATTTTCAATTCAAGATCTATATCAATAGAAAGGTCATAACATTGTTGAGTTTAATTCTATTTTTATTTTCTAGCCGATACTGTATATAAGATTAGATAGATAATAGTAATGAAAAGGAATCATATCGTTTGGCCTTCTTATGCAGTATCCCTTAATCCCTATAATGATTTTCCCCTGTTTTACAATGCATTAGAAGAGGCAGACCACGGCCATATGTGATAACAACCTAGAAAAAAACGAAAGAAATAATATTTGATAACTTTCAAATTACAATTAAATTTCATCTCTCATAATTGTTAGTTATTAGGCTAATAAAATGTAATGTAAAACTAAAAATGCGACTGAAAATTCAAAATAAGTTATAGTAAGCCAACCAAACTAATAAAATAGTACCTAAAGAAGTGAAGAAACAAAGAAGCAAGGAGAATATGTTGAAACATCCTTGGACAATTTTTTTTATTCTTAAGCAATTTTCATAGCCCTAACAACAACAATAAACACTCTTTTATATGTTATAGACACATTTGTACTATATTGTGTCCTGCGATACTTTATTTTATTTTGTTGCACGACATAACCATACCATCTCATAGTTATATTTGATTAACGGAAGAAATACTGTTTAAATATAATTTAAATTCATATAATAGATATTGAAGAGCCCACGTAGTGTGTACTCTCAAGAAGTGCACAGAGGATAAAAGCAAAATTTTAATTCACAAATTAATCAATTTTTAACCACTATATAATTTGCATTTCTTGGCAAAGATATTTTCCCCTTTTTTTCAATGTAAAGCTCTGTTAAAGGATTACCTTTGATAACAAAGGTAACATTTTAGCTTAAAATATTTCATAGAAATGTGTTAAATTGCATAATCTTTATTTTTAAATAGATACAGAGTGAAATAACATTAAAAAAATTAACTCCTTATCAAAATAACAAAGAGCTAAGAAAGTTCAATAGTTTGTATTGTATTTCAACATGTGGAAAAATTGACAGTGGAAAAGAATTAATGACAAAGTAAAAAAATTAAAGCTTAAAAGTAAATCAAAATAATTGAAAGAATTAAAATAAAATATCCGCATATTTCATATTAATTACTTATGCAATCTCAGATAAGTCGTTCCCTTTAAGATACGCAAATGAAGAGAGTACACTCAGTTGAAGCATTAATAATCCTAAAGTCTAATGCAAAGTAATTTTAATTTTGTCAAATATTGCAGTAAAGTAAAATGACAACATCCAAGAAATCAGGAGAAAAGCTGGAAAAAAAACAAGGAAGTAGCATACCTCAATCATGAAAGAGCAGTCTGATCAATTCAAAGGATCAGTTGACCTACAATCAAAACCAGAAAAGGATAAGTTTGTCAGTCAAAAATTTACAATCAGTAAATGATATCGAATATAAAGTAATCAGGTGTAGAAATGTGAAAACGAAAAAGTTATGAAACAGTTACGTAGTAACTAAAAATATAGAACCGACAGAATCAAAGATAGTAGGATCAATCATAGTCTATCATAAGATTTTTAAGAGGTTTCTTTAATTTAGGTCAAGATGAGCAACACATGACCAGCCTAAAACAATTCAATATTAGAAAACAATAATGCATATATTAATCAGTATGGTTTCTAGAAGAAAATACGTAGGAAGTACCAACGATTAAAGCAACGCATCACCAGCCTCCACTTCTAGAGCGTTTCGCTGGTCTGATTTTGAAGTCCCATGCATTGGAGACAGTATCGGGATTGCCTGTGTAGGTATACATGTAATATTGTTCTAACTGCTGCAAAAGACAAAATGGTATATAAAAGATGTGGCAAGAAAAGTTACTTGCAAAAGGCTATTTGAGGCCCCAGAAATAGTAACTTCAGATTCATTAGACAAGTTTCTTTTTTCAGTCAGAGTTTCTATGAAACATAATGATGAGTTAAAGCCTTGCATTATGAACAATAACAAGGGTAAACATTAAAGATGAATGAGTCTGCACCATATTTTGTGAAACACCCCACCTCCGTTAGGGTCACTCTCAAAGGGAATGCCCTAATTTTGGTGGAGGTTTATAAGTATAAGTCACAGATATACAAGACAGATATAATAACACATATTTGTAAACAGCGGAAAAACAACAAACTTTTATTTCATAAAAGCAAATACGTGTTACAACAATATCACCATAATTGTCTTACATCTTTTCCCAAAACATAACATAACTCCTTCATAATCTGTCTTGATTACATTATTAAAGAAGCATAGATAAAACATAGATAAACTGCAAAAGCCCCCATAGTGATTGTCCAAAGCCATAGTTCAAAATGAAAAGGTCCAAGCAATACATTTCTCTTCTTCAAGCTGGATGTTAAGGCTGGTCAAGCTGCTGTGTTCCCTCCCTGTGGACCTAGGGGGGGGGGGAACGGAAGAAAAGAAGACGAAAGAAAAGTAGAGTCAGACATAAAGCCTGAGTAAGTCTAGTACTATTCTGTCTATGAATAAAGAACTGGGTGTGATAAGTATAAACAAGAAGTGGGCAAGCACTATAAACTTGGTTAAGTTGTCTAGGGTCGAATATACTATCGTACCCCATGTTAATCTCTGAACCCATATAAACTAGTTTCCAACTGGCACCCCATAATCAGGGTGATGTGATCCATTCTATGATGATCGGCTCCTACTCGCATAGTTCATGTGTCTTACGGCCCCCGATGTTGTAGTTACCTATGCTGGTCCCACCATGGGGTGTATCAAGTCCCATGGTGGCGGCCCGACACAACCTTAGAGTGCACAGGTATGCTACTGGTGTCCAGTGCCTTATTTTTCTGTGCCGGAGTGTGTGCACGCCCGCACCCCGTTAGAACCTACACTGCTACACCACCGCCGTCGATTTGACCTCTTACAATCAGCCCAGTAATCGTGCCCCACCCTGCCTAGTTTCAGGGTATCCTGATACACCTTCTAGGGTTACTGCTGAAAAGGGTCCCCCGTTACTAGGTTTTCTATCTCTAGCCAACATGCTAAGTTGGTTAAGTGTTTTCTAACCTAACCCCCACCAGTCCGTTTAGTTTAGCATGTTCCATTTTGATTAAGTCTTTAGTTCACTTAATCCTAACAATCCTGACTCAGCCTTAATTGTCTTATTAAGGCCCTGACCTCTCACATTAGACAGGTATTGTTGTGGCTGCCTGTTGCCGGTTGGTTCCGGGCAGTCTTACGCCACAACTCAGTCTAACCTCGGGTCTTTATTGGGCTCCATGTTTAACCTTTCACATTGGATAGGTATTGTTGTGACTACTGGACAGCCGGGCGGTTCCGGGCAGGTTTACATCACAACTCAATCCAACCTCGGGTTAAACACATCGTATGTTCTACATTTACATATTTTGTCTTTCTTCTTTATTTTCTTATATGTAAATATTTGCGGCCCATTATTAAGTTAATGGTGTAAAGGTTACACCAATCATGGGCCCAACCCATACTTGAATTTGGGCCCTTCTATTTTATATTTTCATTCATTAGTAATTTTAACCCAATGTTATTTTCCCCCGTTTAACACGTCCGTTTATTATATATATATATTGGGCTTAGCCTTTTAAAGCCCAACTTAGCCATGCGAAAAGGGGAGGCTTAAAGCGTGATTACATACACAAAGAGGGGAAGGTGAGCGCATGAACTTGCAATATGACGTTGGAAATACAAAATAGAAACTGGTGTACTTGCATAGTAGTGACATATACTTTGGTCATAAAGCATAGGTGACATGAATCAAAGCATGTGAACTTGTAGTTGAGATAAGAATCTAAATTGGATATTATTGACACATAGTCATAACTACAACATGAACCTATACTTTTATTTAGGCATAATGTCAAACATAAGCATGGCATAAATATTTCTAACATAAGCATGGCATAATGTCAAACATAAGCATGGCATAAGTATAGTTAAATTTGTTCACATAACTATGACATAAATATTTCTAACATGAAATCATGATTTTTACTTTAGTCATGCAAACTTGCAAAAAGGGATTTTTGAACCTAACCTAGCTATGTACCACATATGTCATCATATAATTCTTGTTAACAATTTCAATTATGCAAATTATCAATCATAGCCTAGTCATATTCATAAGTTTGCAAATAGGTTTTCTAGTACAAAAGCATGGCTTAGTACATAAATCATGGTGCCAAAATTCCAACATAGTTTCATATGAACTATAACAACCAAACTTGTTTCAATTACGTACAAAAGGATTTATGTACAAAAATATACATCATGATGGCATAGTAGCAAAACCCCAAAGTTGCATGAGTTTCAATTAAACAACTACATACATGTAGCTTCAACAAGGATTGCATAATTTGCGAATATTCCAAACGTATACTTGCATAGAACTACCGCATGTAGTTCTTTGTAATGAATAACATAATTCGAGAATATCCAAACGTATACAATATGAATTACTTTATCACCACAAATCAAGTATACAAACCAACACAGTTATTTGTTCATACCAAAGTAATACTTTACTTACAATGGTGTGGCGAATTCTCTAATTTAGGGATTTGAAGATGCGGTTTGATTTGATTGAGTTGCTTTATGCCTTAGAATTTTGCCTCCTAATCCTCTCTCCAATTGGTGGCTACCCCTAGTCGTTCCTCAGCAACATGGCGGCTTTGTTCTTATTTTTGAATGAATAGATTAGGGTTAGTCTAGGTTTGTTTTTATAGGGGAAATGAACTGATTAGGACCATTGATGTTGCTTGGATTGATCGTAGCCATTTATCCTAAGGAGAGACCAATTAGAGCTTGCCACCTAGCCCTAATGACAAAGCAGACCACAGAAAATCGACCAACATAGAATAGGCCAGCCAGGTTGGACTGGGTTCGACCTGGGTCTGGACCAGGTCGACATGCCTGTCGACAGCCCTGTCGACCTGGTTAGACCAGGTCGACAGCCCAGTCGACCTGGGTGCGTCAGGCGGGTGTTTTTCCGCCCTGGCCCATTGGGCCCCATTTTGGAATTTAAAACTATTTTATTCTGTTTGAATTTTAAATTTAATTCAGAAACTTCCGAAGGCCATATCTTCTTCATACGGACTCCGTTTTTCGAAAACTCGGACTCTATTTCGCGTATTTTTCTGAGACGAACGCAATGGCGTATCCCGTTCCCCTTAGTTCTTTGATTTGAAATTAATTATACTTTAATTTGTTAATTTCACAGTTATAGAATTTGCGGGGTGTTACATTCTCCCCCACTTAAAAGGATTTCGTCCCCGAAATCTTCAAGTTAGGAGGAAAATGTATATCCTAACATCCAATCATCCATCTACTCATCCATCAAACACGAGCATCCATTGTCCTTAAAAGACTTCTAATGCTTCATGATCATATGCGAAGTGTGTGTGTACATGTACTTATCTAATGCAAAATCAGGCGGTCTACTGATTCAGTTGACCTCCTTAATGCGAATTATGTAAGTGCCATGAATCCATTATGTATGCAAATTTTTTCCTATTCATGATTCTACATGAGTGCACAATCATTCAATACAAATGCAACATCCACATGACAACACATTAATGTTCAACCATATACGAATGCAAACATATATGCATATGCAATATGAAGTGACTGAGCCGATCTAAAAGCTAGATTATGTGTGTATATGCAACCACGAGCAACCACTAGCAATCACTTGCAACCACTTGCAACCATCATACATAACATGTTTCAACTACATGTTTCCATCCAAAAAGATTCTACCTAAAAGATAAGGTCTAGGAAATATACCTAAAAAGATAGATAAAAGCGCAACTTAAGGAAAATGAAAGATCAAGGATGTACCCTCGAACAGAAAAGGGTAGGCAGTGCGTATTCTAGCTTCAGTTTCCCAAGTCGCGTCTCCCTCGGCGTCGCTCCACTGAACTTTAACGAGCTTGACTTCGCGGTTGCGTAGCTTCTTCACTTCCGTTCCTAATATGCGGGTTGGAACTTTTCTTATGGTTGCTTCGCGTTCCACTTCGGCCTCTTCGAGGATATTTGGCTCTACCACTTCAGCAGACTCATGTAGACATTTTCGGAGATGTGAAACGTGAAAAACGTTGTGGACTCCAGCCAACTTCTCGGGTAGCTCTAATCTATAGGCCATTTTCCCAATTTTCTCGATGATAGGGAATGGCCCTACGAATCTTGGTGCCAGTTTCCCTGTGGTTCCAAAACGAACAACGTTCCTTAGCGGTGATACCTTGAGAAAAGCTCTGTCTCCAACCTCAAATTCAAGGTCGGTCCTTCTCTTGTCGGCATAGGACTTTTGTCTGTCTTGGGCAGTCTTCATCCTTCTTCGTATTAAGTCTACTTTCTCTGAAGTCTCTCGGATCATGTCTGGTCCAAGTATGAGCTTATCAGTAGACTCCCACCAACAAGTGGGCGATCGGCACGGTCTTCCATATAAAGCTTCGAAGGGCGCCATTCCGATGGTTGCTTGATAGCTGTTATTGTAGGCGAATTCCACCAAAGGAAGGTGGTCTTCCCATGTCCCCCCGAAGTCAAGGACGCATAGCCTTAAAAGGTCTTCCAAAACTCTGTTTACTCTCTCTGTTTGGCCATCAGTTTGGGGATGATAGGCTGTGCTCAAGCATAGCTGCGTTCCTACTGCTTCTTGGAGACTCCGCCAAAACTCGCTGGTGAAGATGGGGTCTCGGTCACTAACAATGCTAGATGGTATTCCATGGAGTCGAACGATTTCCTTAAGGTAAAGTGATGCTAGGGATGAGGCAGTTCTTTTACTTTTGACAGGTAAAAAGTGGGCGCTTTTAGTAAGCCTATCCACTATTACCCAAATGCTAGTGTTGCCTCTCCTAGACCTAGGCAGCCCATCGATGAAGTCCATTGAGATGCTATCCCACTTCCACTGCGGGACCTCCAGAGGATGTAGCAGTCCGCCAGGCTTTTTCTGTTCCGCCTTAACCTGTTGGCACACCATACACTTAGAAACGAATTCTGCCACGTCCTTTTTCATGCTGTTCCAGAAGAAAGTCCTTTTTATATCTTTGTACATTTTATCCCCGCCTGGGTGTATCGTCATCTTGGAGTGATGTGCTTCCTCGAGAACCTTCTTTACTAAATCTTTTGTCTGTGGGACGCATAGTCTTCCGTCTCGCCTTAGCAAACCCTTATCGTCGATGGAGTATCTGTTGAGGTGACTTGAAGTCTCACCCCTAATTAGCCTATCAATTATTTCCACAAGTTGAGGGTCTTCGCGTTGTGCTGTCCCTACTGAATCCACTAAAGTTGGGCGCACTTCGAGAGATGCTAGCAAGCCTGGTACGAAATCGGAGGAGGGCCTAAAGTCGAAGCTGGCTATAAACTCTAGGCTTTGTCTTTCAACAAACAACGGGCTTAGGGTCAATTTCTTTCGGCTCAACGCGTCTGCTACTACGTTGCCTTTGCCCGGAGTGTAGGAGATTTCGAAATCGTACGAGGCAAGAAACTCCATCCATCTTTGTTGCCTCAAGTTAAGATCCTTCTGCGAGAAAAGATATTTCAACGATTTATGGTCAGTGTAAAGTTCGAACTTCTCACCTAGGAGATAGTGTCGCCAAGACTTGAGTGCAAAGACGATGGCGGCTAACTCAAGATCGTGGGTTGGGTAGTTCTTTTCGTGCACCTTCAACTGCCTCCCGCCATAAGCTACTACCCTTCCTTCTTGCATTAAGACGGCGCCTAGACCTGTCCCACATGCATCCGTATAAATAGTGAACATCTTGCTCCCATCTGGCAGCGTCAAAACTGGGGCTGTTGTGAGAGCCCTTTTCAGTCGTTGGAAAGCAAACTCGCAATCCAAATCCCAATTGAACACTAGATTCTTCTTGGTCAACTTCGTGAGTGGAGCTGAGATTTTCACAAAATCCCTTATGAATTTTCGATAGAAACCCGCTAGTCCTAGAAAGCTTCGGACCTCAGTTGCATTCCTTGGTGTCTTCCAATCCTGTACCGCCACTACCTTCGCAGGGTCCACTGCTAACCCTTGTTTGGATACTATGTGCCCAAGGAACCTCACCTCTTCTCTCCAAAAGTGGCATTTGGAGAATTTGGCTTTTAGTTGATGGACTCGCAAAGTTTCCATGATTGCCCTTAAGTGCTGAGCATGTTCCTCTTCACTCTTTGAGAAGATAAGGATATCATCTACGAAGACCACTACGAATTTGTTGAGGAAATCTCTAAATACCCTACTCATCAGGTCCACGAAGTAAGCAGGTGCATTTGTCAAGCCGAAAGGCATGACAAGCCATTCAAAGAAGCCGTCTGGGGTTCTGAACGCCGTTTTATCGATGCTATCTTCAGCCACCCTTAGTTGATGAAAACCGGTTGCTAAATCGAGTTGGGAGAAAACAGACGCTCCTACAAGCTGGTCAAATAAATCGTCAATTCTAGGGAGAGGGTGCCTATTCTTTTTTGTTAGCTTGTTGAGCTCCCTATAGTCAACACATAGACGGAGTGAACCATCCGCCTTTGTAGCGAACACCACTGGAGCGCCCCATTCTGAAATGCTCCTCCTAATGAACCCCTTTTCTAGAAGCTCTTTAATCTGTTTACTGAGCTCTTTCCTTTCCCGTGGAGCCATGTGTCTAACGGGCAACGCAACGGGCTTTGCATTATCTACAAGATATATGCGGAAGTCTATTTCCCGCTTCGGAGGCAAGCCCTTCACCTCTTCGAAGACATCCGGATATTCCCGGACCACTCTAACTGATTGCAAATTTTCAACAGAGGCATCTAGCGATTCAAGATAACTAAGCATAACCGCATACGAGGGATTACAAGAAATTTCCAAAGTATTACCGAGCTGGGTTAGGAGCCTAACAACCCTTTTCTCACAATCAAGGATAGCCCCATTACTGGATAGCCAATCCATACCCAAAATCAAACCATACCCCGAAAAGCCCAAAACAAAGGCACTACATTGAAATTCTACGCTTAGAATAGAGATTTTCAATCCCACACAGATCATAGACAAATGAGCTGGGCCCCCAATTGGGTTTGAAACAATTAAGGGGTCCTCTACCATACTAGTTTTTAGGTGCAGAGATTCTACTAAAGCAGACGAGATAAAGGAGTGTGATGCGCCAGAATCAAATAAAGTGCGAACGGGGTGATCATAAAGATAAACTACACTTTCTACAGAAGTATTTATACCTCGCTGTTGCAGAGGTGGCGCTTCCAGCACATGAACCTGTGCCCCTGGGGTGGATCCAGCTCTCTGCCCCTGTCCTCATTTCTTTGGGCAGTCCTTAGCCCTGTGGCCTGTCTCACCGCAAGAAAAGCACCCACCATTCTCCTTGGCCTTCTTTTTCCGGCAGTCCTTTACTAAGTGCCCCACTTTGCCACAGAAATTGCACTTCCTCTTCTCTTTGTTGCCTTTCCCACCCTTCTTAAAGTCTGTCTTCTTAGGCTGCAAACCCTCTTTCTTCCCTTGAGAGCTTTCTGCCTTTGACTCCTTCTTGCCCTTATCCTCTTCATTCAGCAATGCCATTTGCACCAATCTTTCATACGTAGCTCCCATGGGTATATGGGTCATGGCCAAACTGTGTAATGGCTCATTCAACCCTTTGACGAAACGGAGAGCCTTCTTGTGCGGGGTATTGACTAGGTCAAGCCCAAACCTAGCCAGCTCATCGAACTGATTCACATATTCTCTGACTGTCTTGTCCCCTTGCTTAAGAAATAAGAATTTTTCCAACTGCAAACTTCTTTCTGCATCTGAGAGAAATTTAGTCTCAAACCTTGCCCTAAAGTCCTCCCATGTCTCCACTGGTCTTTCAGCATTAGTGACTTCCCACCAGTAGGAAGCCTCGCCCTTCAATAGCCACACTGCCAATTGTACTTTTTGTCTATCCTCTACCTCAAAGATGATGAATAGGTCCTCAGTTTCTTTCAGCCAATTTCTAGCTGCCACGAAGGACTCAGTTCCATGGAAATCCCTTCCTCCCATAGCTTTAAAATCTTTACATATCTTAGCAAAAGTATTTCCCCGAGGAGGAGGTGGAGGAAAAGGTGCCGCTGCAGCTGGATGATTTCCGGCAGCTGGGGGAGGAGGAACGGTAGGACCTGGCTGAGTGGCTCTTGCTTCTAAGAACCGTCTAAACCAACCAGGTATTGGCACCCCATCTGGCAAGTTAAGATCTTCGGACATGCTGAAACAAAAAGGATAGATTCAAACGAAGGAT
Source organism: Allium sativum (assembly GCA_030737875.1). Lineage (NCBI taxonomy): Eukaryota > Viridiplantae > Streptophyta > Magnoliopsida > Asparagales > Amaryllidaceae > Allium > Allium sativum. The sequence goes on along the minus strand of CM060910.1, from coordinate 554,112,881 downwards.
AAGAGATAGTACCTATGGCTTTGGGGAGTGGACTTTGCCTTTTTAAAATAAAATAGTATTTTTCTTTTAAAAATGCTTCTTTAAATTTCCTTTTTGAAAATAATTTTTCAAAACTTTTTATCTTATCTGGTAAACCTATGCTCTGATACCAAGTGAAACACCCCACCTCCGTTAGGGTCACTCTCAAAGGGAATGCCCTAATTTTGGTGGAGGTTTATAAGTATAAGTCACAGATATACAAGACAGATATAATAACACATATTTGTAAACAGCGGAAAAACAACAAACTTTTATTTCATAAAAGCAAATACGTGTTACAACAATATCACCATAATTGTCTTACATCTTTTCCCAAAACATAACATAACTCCTTCATAATCTGTCTTGATTACATTATTAAAGAAGCATAGATAAAACATAGATAAACTGCAAAAGCCCCCATAGTGATTGTCCAAAGCCATAGTTCAAAATGAAAAGGTCCAAGCAATACATTTCTCTTCTTCAAGCTGGATGTTAAGGCTGGTCAAGCTGCTGTGTTCCCTCCCTGTGGACCTGGGGGGGGGGGGGGGACGGAAGAAAAGAAGACGAAAGAAAAGTAGAGTCAGACATAAAGCCTGAGTAAGTCTAGTACTATTCTGTCTATGAATAAAGAACTGGGTGTGATAAGTATAAACAAGAAGTGGGCAAGCACTATAAACTTGGTTAAGTTGTCTAAGGTCGAATATACTATCGTACCCCATGTTAATCTCTGAACCCATATAAACTAGTTTCCAACTGGCACCCCATAATCAGGGTGATGTGATCCATTCTATGATGATCGGCTCCTACTCGCATAGTTCATGTGTCTTACGGCCCCCGATGTTGTAGTTACCTATGCTGGTCCCACCATGGGGTGTATCAAGTCCCATGGTGGCGGCCCGACACAACCTTAGAGTGCACAGGTATGCTACTGGTGTCCAGTGCCTTATTTTTCTGTGCCGGAGTGTGTGCACGCCCGCACCCCGTTAGAACCTACACTGCTACACCACCGCCGTCGATTTGACCTCTTACAATCAGCCCAGTAATCGTGCCCCACCCTGCCTAGTTTCAGGGTATCCTGATACACCTTCTAGGGTTACTGCTGAAAAGGGTCCCCCGTTACTAGGTTTTCTATCTCTAGCCAACATGCTAAGTTGGTTAAGTGTTTTCTAACCTAACCCCCACCAGTCCGTTTAGTTTAGCATGTTCCATTTTGATTAAGTCTCTAGTTCACTTAATCCTAACAATCCTGACTCAGCCTTAATTGTCTTATTAAGGCCCTGACCTCTCACATTAGACAGGTATTGTTGTGGCTGCCTGTTGCCGGTTGGTTCCGGGCAGTCTTACGCCACAACTCAGTCTAACCTCGGGTCTTTATTGGGCTCCATGTTTAACCTTTCACATTGGATAGGTATTGTTGTGACTACTGGACAGCCGGGCGGTTCCGGGCAGGTTTACATCACAACTCAATCCAACCTCGGGTTAAACACATCGTATGTTCTACATTTACATATTTTGTCTTTCTTCTTTATTTTCTTATATGTAAATATTTGCGGCCCATTATTAAGTTAATGGTGTAAAGGTTACACCAATCATGGGCCCAACCCATACTTGAATTTGGGCCCTTCTATTTTATATTTTCATTCATTAGTAATTTTAACCCAACGTTATTTTCCCCCGTTTAACACGTCCGTTTATTATATATATATATTGGGCTTAGCCTTTTAAAGCCCAACTTAGCCATGCGAAAAGGGGAGGCTTAAAGCGTGATTACATACACAAAGAGGGGAAGGTGAGCGCATGAACTTGCAATATGACGTTGGAAATACAAAATAGAAACTGGTGTACTTGCATAGTAGTGACATATACTTTGGTCATAAAGCATAGGTGACATGAATCAAAGCATGTGAACTTATAGTTGAGATAAGAATCTAAATTGGATATTATTGACACATAGTCATAACTACAACATGAACCTATACTTTTATTTAGGCATAATGTCAAACATAAGCATGGCATAAATATTTCTAACATAAGCATGGCATAATGTCAAACATAAGCATGGCATAATGTCAAACATAAGCATGGCATAAGTATAGTTAAATTTGTTCACATAACTATGACATAAATATTTCTAACATGAAATCATGATTTTTACTTTAGTCATGCAAACTTGCAAAAAGGGATTTTTGAACCTAACCTAGCTATGTACCACATATGTCATCATATAATTCTTGTTAACAATTTCAATTATGCAAATTATCAATCATAGCCTAGTCATATTCATAAGTTTGCAAATAGGTTTTCTAGTACAAAAGCATGGCTTAGTACATAAATCATGGTGCCAAAATTCCAACATAGTTTCATATGAACTATAACAACCAAACTTGTTTCAATTACGTACAAAAGGATTTATGTACAAAAATATACATCATGATGGCATAGTAGCAAAACCCCAAACTTGCATGAGTTTCAATTAAACAACTACATACATGTAGCTTCAACAAGGATTGCATAATTTGCGAATATTCCAAACGTATACTTGCATAGAACTACCGCATGTAGTTCTTTATAATGAATAACATAATTCGAGAATATCCAAACGTATACAATATGAATTACTTTATCACCACAAATCAAGTATACAAACCAACACAGTTATTTGTTCACACCAAAGTAATACTCTACTTACAATGGTGTGGCGAATTCTCTAATTTAGGGATTTGAAGATTCGGTTTGATTTGATTGAGTTGCTTTATGCCTTAGAATTTTGCCTCCTAATCCTCTCTCCAATTGGTGGCTACCCCTAGTCGTTCCTCAGCAACATGGCGGCTTTGTTCTTATTTTTGAATGAATAGATTAGGGTTAGTCTAGGGTTGTTTTTATAGGGGAAATGAACTGATTAGGACCATTGATGTTGCTTGGATTGATCGTAGCCATTTATCCTAAGGAGAGACCAATTAGAGCTTGCCACCTAGCCCTAATGACAAAGCAGACCACAGAAAATCGACCAACATAGAATAGGCCAGCCAGGTTGGACTGGGTTCGACCTGGGTCTGGACCAGGTCGACATGCCTGTCGACAGCCCTGTCGACAGCCCTGTCGACCTGGTTAGACCAGGTCGACAGCCCAGTCGACCTGGGTGCGTCAGGCAGGTGTTTTTCCGCCCTGGCCCATTGGGCCCCATTTTGGAATTTAAAACTATTTTATTCTGTTTGAATTTTAAATTTAATTCAGAAACTTCCGAAGGCCATATCTTCTTCATACGGACTCCGTTTTTCGAAAACTCGGACTCTATTTCGCGTATTTTTCCGAGACGAACGCAATGGCGTATCCCGTTCCCCTTAGTTCTTTGATTTGAAATTAATTATACTTTAATTTGTTAATTTCACAGTTATAGAATTCGCGGGGTGTTACATTTTGTGTTTTACAGGGTCTTGGATAGAATCGGCCATGATTAAATTAGATTCAACGGGAATATAGCAGGGTCAATGGTGTCCAAAACTGTAACACACACCCAAAAGAATGGGAAAAAACTAGGAAAATGGTGTAAATTAGATTTTATACTATCATATTCACCTGCTTTCTTGGGAGCTTTTATTGAAACGTAGATTTCTGGGTAAATATGAGTGTCTTTATTTCTATTCCAGATTGCATAATTCTCTAGAGAATGAGGATCATCAACCCCGGAATCATAATCACAATCACTAGGTTGACACTGATTGGATCCATTCTAGACAACCTCTACATTTCTCAATATCACTCGACATAGCATCATATGAATTAAGCCATTTTCATCAGCAACAGAACTACTAGCACAGATATTAGCACAATTTGTAGGAAACAGAAGTAACCAGAAACTAATTCTTTTTTATAAACCTGCGTTCACTAAGTCTACTACTTACAAAGATATACAGAAACTAACAAATAAAAAGTTGGTTGTAAAACCATTCGGGATGACAAGACACAAGCTGGACCTAAGGCGAAGGACAGACAATTCAGCATCTTTAGTAGAACGAGGCAATCTATTCAATCTCAAAAATTAGGGTTTCAAAATTCTCTACCTCGATTCCCGAAATATGAAACAAGAGCAATATATAGGTATCACATAACTAGTATGACTTTAAATCAAACTTATTTACCATAACCAATACACTTGCATATCCATAGTACAATTATAGAAATTGCTTACCAGAATCAAAATCGAGGACTAGGGTTTCAAAACGTAAAGGAGCGAACTACCACGACATCGATAGATTGGGTAAGGAGGTTGGATACGGAAGGAGATTGCTTTCTTTGATTAGGTGAGGAGATTGGAGCGATGCTTTTTGGAGGGAGGCGAAATCATTTTGGAGGGAGAGGGGAAAGAATTCATGAAGCTGGAGGGAGACCGAAAAATTTGGTGAGGGTCTAGGGAGTGTTACATGATGGTCAAAACAAAATGACTCGATAAGCAAACAATTAAATATAGATTATAACACTTCAGCAAAACATGTTATTAAATGGCGTTATTAATATTACATTTTTTTGTAGTGCCTCCACTTCCTTGAGCCAATTCTACCTTCGACAAACGTCTCAGTCCTATGAAACGGCTTTCCGCCCATCGCACGAAAGTCTTTACATATCTTAGAAAAAGCATCTACACGCGGGGAAAGAGACCCAAGAAGAAAAAAGGAAGAGATTCAAAACAAAGAATCGAAAGAAAGATATATGGCTTTTGGGGATTATGTTTTTCATAATAAACCTTTCTCTTGAAAACTCCTTCTTTAAAACATGTTTTTGAAAATACTTCTATATAAAAAAATGCTTTCGAAAACGGTTTTCAAAATCTTTTATCTGTTCTGGTAACCTTCAGCTCTGATACAACGTGTAACACCCCACGTCCATTAATGTCACTCACAAAGGGAATGCATTAACTTTCGTGGAGCATTATAAGTGTATAGAACATAAATCACAAGACAGATATATATAAAATGGTACTTCAAAATTTAAAACAACTTCATTGCAGGGGAAAAGCAAAACATAGTTTGGTTATATCATCAAAAACACCGAGTACACTAATATCCATGTTGGACAAATTATTTTCTGAGTACATAAAACAAAAGCATAACCACAATACAAATAGCCATGAAAAGAGATAAGCTGAACATTACTTTCAGCACTTCCAAGCACTTCCAAAGAGAGAGAGAGAAAAAGATCCAAGTCAAGCTCCACTAGTCCCACCCTGAGAACCTGGGGGAGGGAGGGGGAAAGGAAAGAAAAGAGACGAAACAAACGAGGTCAGACATAAATTCTAGTGAGTCCAGTGATTTTAACAATATAATCATTAAAGTAACAAGATAAGAACATAAACTGGAAAATAGGAAATGACTGTAAAATAAACAGACAAACAAGATGAACAAGATATAACGTTGATTGCGCTTCTAATCACTATAAGATAATTCCTACAATGCACCAATGCTATTTACACTGAAAGGTTGATCCCTCTCACTAATCACAATGATGATAATAATAATGGTAGTTGTACTTCTAGCTGTTGTCATAGGTGCCGCCTGCCCCTATCTCCACTAGTTGTGCCCACTGCCTTCCCCAATTGATCACCTTCCTAACTCGCATGTATTTATTACTTGTGTCATTTGGCCTTGCTTGTTTGTAGATACCTGTGCTGGTCCCACCATGGGGTGTATCAATCCCTATGATGGCAATCCAACACAATTCAAGATGCACAGTGTATAACTACTGATGCCCAGTGCCTGATTTTTCCACTTCGGAGCACGTGCATGCCCGTACTCCGTCGAAATCTACACTGACGCACCACCTACCGCTATTTTGACCGCTTATAATCAACCCAGTAATTGTGCCCTACCCTGCCTAGTTCAGGGTGCCATGATACATCTATGTGGGTTACTGCTGAAATGGATCCCCATTACTAGGATTTCCTAACCAACATGTTATAACAGTTAAGTGTTCTCAATTTAACCTAACCCCAACCATTTGTTTAATTAACATGTTGTATTGGTTAAGTGTTGCCTATTTATATGTTACTTAACCTTACCACTCTTAGCATGTCTGTTCATTGGCATTAATTGATTTATTAATGCACCAACCTCTCACATTAGAACTATTGTTTGCGGTTGCTGGATATGCTGGGCGGTTCCGGGCAGACTTCTACCACAAACTCATTCTAACCTCGGGTTTTGGGCTTGATGCGCTAACCTCTCACATTAGACCAGTTGTTGCGGTTGCTGGATGTGCCGGGTGGTTCCGGGCAGTCTTATACCGCAACTCAATCTAACCTTAGGTTAGTCATGTTCATCTTTTAATCAATTTACATATTTACCATTCATGTCCAAGTTTATATGTCAATTATCCACAAGTGTAGTTAATTCATGTTATGTACATAATTATCATCTAAATTATGTCCAAAATTTCCATGTATATAAACTATACCAATTTATGTCTCAAGTTAATTACATGGTTACTAACCATTGTATGCCGATTACATAATATCCAATATTAATGTTTTCCCAAACTATTCCCCAACATCCCCATGTTGTTCATACGTATAATTCACATAATACGTTAGGCTCGTTGTTAGCCTAACTCATAAGAAAAAGGGAAGGAAAGAGACATATGACATTCAAACTGGCATAAAACAATATAGATCTAATTAAGCATGTGTAACATAAACTTGGCATAGAACAACATAATTTTAATTAAACATATAAACGTGAACTAGCATATCAGATATGTCCAATTAACATATGCAATGTGAACTGACATAGATCTAAACATATGAACTGGCATAGATCTAAACATATAAGCATAAACTTGCATAGATGAACATAACTTGCATATGAACTTGCATAGATGAACATAACTTGCATATAAACTTGCATAACTGGCATTGATCAAAACATAACTTGCATTTAAACTTGTGTAGATCAAAACATAACTTGCATAGATCAAAACATAACCTACATATAAACTTGCGTAGATCAAAACATAACTTGCATACAAACTTTCATAGATCATAACATAACTTGCATATAAACTTGCATAGATCAAAACATAACTTGCATAGATCAAAACATAACTTGCATATAAACTTGCATAACTTGCATAGATCAAAACATAACTTGCATATAAACTTGCATAGATCAAAACATTACTTGCATAGATCAAAACATAACTTGCATAGATCAAAACATGACTTGCATATAAACTTGCATAGATCAAGACATAACTTGCATAGATCAATACATAACTTGCATATAAACTTGCATAGATCAAAACATAGCTTGCATATAAACTTGCATGGATCAAAACATAACTTGCATAGAATGAATCTAATCAAGCATATGTAATTAAACATAGGAATTAACATCATAAAATGAATCGAATTACATATGATAACAAAACTGGCATATATTAATAGAATAGATGATAACAGAACTTGCTAATAGCATATGATTCAACATGCATATTCATACAGTCCAGACCACAACTTATCATAATTATATTAATTAATTATCTTGTGAAAGTGACTGTACTCACAGAGAAAGGATTAAGGAAGAGAATTGGGCGTTTGTAGAACCGTTCTCCTTTTTACAATTCTTAGGCTTTGATTTTTATCTTTCATCTTGAATTTGATTAGTTATGGTGGAGGCTAGGTTAGTTTAGAATGCACCAGCATCGCGACTTATGAATGAATTTAGTTTAGATTAGGGTTTAGGTTTATGTGTGTGATTACATAGATATGTAGGATTAATTAGAACCTTAGATCTGACTAGGATTCATCTAAACCCTTCAAACCAAAAAGACACATCATCAAGCCAATCAGAGGATGCCACATATGCCCGAATCCATCAAAAACCGTCATTGACCAACAAAAATGCGCCATGTGTGCAACATGATGCGCAGCAGCAGGGGTGTTGACACCCACATGTCATATATATATACATATATATATATATATTCTTTATTAATTATCTTTCCAGTTAACCCTTTTCACACTAAATTGCTTTTCTTTATTGTACTGCGTTCACACTAAGCCAATTTTTAGCCATTCCCCTAAAACAAAAATATGGCGCTGACGGGGATTGAACTCAGAACCTCTTGTATACAAGATACGTGCTCTAACCAAATGAACCACTAAGTTTTTTGTTTACAAACCTTAGAACAATGCTAAACATTTTTTTTTTCATTCCCCTTTTTCATGTTTTATTGCAATATTTAAATTTTCGATTAAATATATCTATGTATATAATATATATACATATTTCCACATTTTTAATTTCATTAAAAATGCAGGGTGTTACAATAGCTTTGTGTATAGTGTTAATTCGCGAGCCTCACACCCCGGTGTGAACCAGAAACGGGAGAGGACGTCAGAGAGGACATGCGTTTCTTTCTAGCTAGGAGTGGTGTCAGGGTTTTGCAAGCCCGGACGTTTTACTTATGTGGATGATGGAAAGCGAGGCGCCTCGGTTATATCGGTCACTATGGTGCCGATGGATGGTTTGGTCGACATACGGACCAGTTTACGCCCCATAGGGCGGGGAAATGCATGGTTCAGGCATTTTAATCGTGGACTGGCCCTGACGATCCAAGGTGCAGTTGCGGTTGTTCCTGAGACATGGTAGGCTAGATTGTCTCGAAGCGATAAGGACGATCCCTTGCCTTGGTTTACAGACGGAAATCCAACTTCCAATAAGTGACATTTTGGTTTTGATTGTAGAGCCTAATATTGGCGACATGATAGATGGTACCCATGCCGGCTAGGATTGATACATTTATATTTGAAGTTGTTTTACGCACTATGCACTTATAATGGTATCAAATGATTTGTTTTAAGCGTACCAAGCATGTTTGGCTATTATAAGGTAAAACTCTATCCTTCGGCTTGCGTTGCGTTGTGTGATGGGACCTGAGTCTTATAATAGCTTCATTTTTCCAAAAAACATTGCGCTGTTTATTCTATGCACTGGTATTCTTGGGAGGAAACTCGTTCCGTGTTATATGGCGTGGTCCCTTGATTTACTCCATTTTTAAAGTAATGTTTTAAATAACTGTTTTAGTTCTCACACCAGTCACATGACTGACCTGGAGTTTATTGTTTTAACCTAAACTCTGGGTGCCCCTATTTTCCACACGGGCAGCTAGTAGTTCTGGTTTTGCAGATTTATATTCACAGGATCCTGGTTTACAGCTGGAATGAGTTTCGGAAAGCTCTGTATCCGTTTATCTCTTTCAGTTGTGTTTTGTATTATTTTTCCACTGCATTGTAAATTGTAAATCTTTGATATTTCTCAAATGTATATTAATTGTTAATACTCTGTATATTCTTGTACTTTGATGTAAATCGTTGTAATAAGCAATGAAATGTTCTTTTGTTCGCGTTCTGATTTGTCGTGTTCTCAACTCAATCCGTTATTTCTCTTCTCTTCGGAGACCGGAGAAGTTCGCGTCGTCTCATTTGGTATTAGAACTTTGGTTTATAGAGCTCGAGAACAAGACACATTAGAACCAAACGAAAGAATTCATCAGAGATTGGATTAGTAATATCCAATGAGAATGACTTGTTAGAGATAGGATTAGTAGTATCCTAGAATGAGTCTGAAGAGTGTTATTTTTAGAAATAAAAATGAAAACCAATTTTTGTTTTGAAAATTTAATCAAATTATACGTATTTGAGTATATTATTTTATTTTATTTTGGACAATCGAGTCTAGAGATTTTGCATATACGCGTCATGAACGTATATTCGAATTTTTAATATACTGGATAGATATAGAATCACACTCTAGACGCCCGGGAATAACTCTGGTGATGCCGTTGCATCGTCAATATTTATTTTCGAGTTCCGAAAGTGGGATATCTATATGATTCCAACTGACTGGTGTGAGAACCAAAATTTAGATAGGGCTATTGTTGTGATTTGGCAGCAAAAAGATGATTTTTGAATATATATATTACAGTTATGCATTTGAAAAGCAAATTCACAAATTGATTTCTGGTTGTGTCATTTGATTAATTAAAATTTTGAACCATTAAGCCAAATTGAATCAAATATTGAACAGAATTGAAAATTTGATTGAAATTGCATACATGTACATGTATATATGTGTGAACAGGTCATAGTAAGGAGGCTAGAGCAGACGAATAAAATTGTATACCTGATAAATAGGTACATGTTTACTATATTTCTTGGGTTTGGACGATTTTATGAGCCGCTTGGCTTTTTCTTTTGGATTGGTGAGGGCCCCGCATGGCAAGTTGCGATTTTAAATGTCTCCCCGTACAAAGGAGGTGATGGCGAAATTTTTCAAAAATTTAGGGTGTTAGCTAAATTTTCGAAGAATTGGAAAATTCTAAGAATTTGAAAAGTTGAAGAATGAAAGCCAAACTGAAAGTTGAGTTGATTAGTAAAACAACTTTCAGCTCTGTTCCTTTTCGAGCACGAAAAGATTTTAAGTGGGGGAGATTTTAACGACCCGGAAAATCAAAACCAATTCAAAAATTTTATTTTAGCAATTTTAATGGATTTTGAATATTTAAAATGATTTATTTTAAATAATAACGAGTAGAAATTTATTTTGAATTGTATTAGAATGTATGAATTTATTTAAATCGAAATTAGAATATAAATATTTATTTTAATTATAAAAGGAATTGGATATAGCGCGGTAGTGTGAAAATTCGATTTCAAATTTCAAATGAATGTGCAGGATTCAAAATAATCCGGATTTTGGTAAAACCAAAACTTTTTGAATCTGTTTGAAAAATATCTAGAACGAAAGTGAAAAATCCAGATTTCATAGTGGGAATAAAAAGTTATGTGCAGTTGAAAATTCAGAATAGTCTGTATGGAATTTATATAATATATAGCCCTTAAAAATAGCAATTTTTCAAACGACCTCCGTTTTCGACAAGACCACTTTTGTTGGATCCAGAATGTCAAATTATTGCTTGAATTTTCATAATTTTTGGATTCAATATGTGAGCGTGGTGAATTTAAACGTGTTTAGTCATTTCAGTTTGAATTTAATCGACTGAAGAATGACCATTTTTCAAACGGTTTCCAAATTTGACGAAATTAGTTTTGTTAGGACCGTATTGTCAAAATATAGCTAGATTTACTCTTTTGGAATTTTTGGAGTCAGTATGTGGCCCCAATAAATTGAAATGTACGTTTAAATTAAATATACATTGATTTATATTTTAATTTTGACAAAAACCTATCGAAACAGTCGAATTGGTTTATGGGACATACCCCATTATGTTCGGAATGGGGGTATTACGCTATGGATGACAGTCGTTGGGCTTGATTTGGTGTTCGGATGGATAGACTAATACGAGTGGAATAAAATAATAATTAAATAAATTATAAAACCCTAGAAATTGGTCAACCCTAGGTCAAATTTTCACATCGTGGTCAACTAAAAAAAACCTCGCCTCCGTTCAATTCAGCGATCCAAATCGCTCAATCTTCTCTTCCTTAAAAACTTCGAATCCCCAATGAAGCACAAAAACTTATAACCTCAACCTGGTAGAGGATCTCGAGGCCGTCATTTCTATACGGTGATGATGATGGATCGAGGCATGTGTTGTGAAATCGAACTCCAAAGGCTACAATTTCGCGGCTATTTCCAGGTGCCGACGGAGCACCAAACTCGACGTCGCTTGGAGCCTGGGAGGGCGGCACCGCACCGGTTCGGGTGATGTCAGCTGATCCTCGTCAATCGGCTCCTTGTGATGGCAGTAGGAGCAAGTTAAAACTAGTAGTATTACAGAAGGAAGAAAGGTAGTTTTTATTGATTTATTTCTTTAGAATATACATTGTTTTAAAATAAAATAAAAAAAATCTTAAAATAATGTATATATATTATTGTCTTAAAAATCTGAAAATGTAAGTATATTATTGTTTTAAAAATCTGAAATTTTATTTTATAAATAACATTGATTTACTTTTAGATTTTTTTTTTTATAATATGAAAAAAAAGAAAGAAACAAAATAACTTTGTTTTAAAACATGGTTATTAAATATAAATAACTTTGTTTAGAAATGTACTTTGTTTAGAAATGTTGTTTTTAAACATATAAATAACTTTTTTTAGAAATTTTGTTTTTAAAAAATATAAATAACTTTGTTTAGAAATGTCGTTTTTAAAATATAAATACTTTGTTTAGAATTATATATATATATATATATATATATATATATAGTGTAGAATGAAAATAGAATTTGCACTGTTTTCCAAATGAAATTTTCATTGGTTTTAAAATATAAATAGCCTTGAATTAAAATTGAATTTATATATAAATATTTTTTTTTGAAAATAAAAATAAAAATGCCATTGTTTTAAAAATAAAAATGCCATTGTTTTAAAAATGAAAATACCATGGTTTTAAAAATATAAATAGGACTGTTTTTTTTAAATATAAACATAAATAATGGAATGTGATTATATTTATGTATATTTATATATACATATATATATATATATAGCGGTAAAAATATGATTTTTAGTTAAGAAAAAAATATGATTTCTAGTTATATAAAAGTATGATTTTTATATAATTTAACGTTATAAAAATATGATTTTATATATAACGTAGCGATATAAAAATATGATTTTTAATGTAAACTACGCGGAACAGATTGCGATAGAACTGACTGGAAACAAATCCAAATACAAATCGTTCAAAAATAAATAATGGAGGAGTGGATCCCAAAGGTGAGAACTTCTCACTATAATTTCTTGTACAGTTATTTATTTTATAACTGCATATATGAACTGCTCCCCGTCATCCACAGACCATGGACGACTTGTTTGATTGTATTGTGTGGTGGAAATTGGCTGTGATTGTGATGTGAACGATATAAAATATTCATGTGATGAATAAAATATTTGAATAATAAAAATATCATTTTTTTATATATGGGAACTGTGCAAATATTCGTATGTAGAAATATATACTTTATCGTTAAAAATATAATTTTTAACGGGTATATGAGTGAAAATAAATATTCATTTACAAATCGGACGATTTGTTTATGTACACGCATTTGACTGATATTGATTGGGATGATATATTTTACATATCGCCCAACTGCACAAATAATAATCAGTGTTTGTTGTTCGAAAACCCAACACGGGTATTTGAATGTATTGGACATACACTAATCCCAATATTTAGTTGTATGTCAATCGATCGGTTGGCAGACTGTTGTAAGCGTTAGTTATTTATATTTAACGCTTATGCAGTTGTGTAATGCACTCTGGATGATGGTTGACAGTGTTTGATTATTATTGTGTACATGTGTGTATGAAATCCATATAAACAAAATCATATGGTAATTGACTATGCCTGATTCCAATTCGGAAGGAAAGAATATTTTAAATTAACGAATATTTTAAAATGATGGATAACGAATATTTTAAAATAACTAATATTTTAAAATAATATTCAGTAATGGATCAAAATATGATTTTGATGTCCGATTTGGGATGGACATGAAAATATTGAAATATTTGAAGCCGTGTATATTAGATTAACGCCATTTTGTCGTGAACGATATTTATATCAATTTTATTGATTTTTATAATGAATATCGAGAAGGAAGTGATTTCAAAATCTAATGTTTTGAAAATATTATCATTTATATATTAATGATATGGAATATCCAGTTTTGATTTAAAATTGAATATGAAGTTGAAATCGTTTTGAAAACAAATTTAAAATGATTTATAAAATACATTTTAAATGGAAATCGATGAAATATATATAATATATATTATATATATTTAATCGCCTGAGTAGAATGCGCCATGCTGCGGCAGTTCACGAATTTCGACCATTGACTTCCAATGGACATTACGGGAGATCCGACCGTCGGATTCTCCTAAAACCGGAGCCGTTGGGTTCGTATCGAAAAGAGCTTGCTAACGAATATAAGAAATTTGAAGTCTAGCAGTTGGATTTGGAATTATGTCTAAATCATATTTTGAAAAGGTCGATGTAAGTGCCGTTCGATGGCGTTTATGGAAATCGACTGTACGGGCCTTGATAAAATTATTAAAAATATCAATAATTTGTGTAGAATCATAATAAATGATTTGGAAGAATTTGGATGAAAATTTCTACATTTGTAATGATAAACATATATTTTTATTGAAATGAACTAGTTATTAACTAGATTTGAAATCGAATAATTTTTAAATAAAATAAATTGGATTTGAAATGGTTTTAAAATTAACCAGGATTTCCAATATATGAATTGGAATGGATTTGAATCAAAATTGTCTTCGGAATATTTCGAAGTTGAATTTCGTGATTATACAAATAATGTTATGGAAATTTGAAAGGTATATTAATATCGTTATTTCCAATACGATATTTGTTGGTTGTAGAATTTGATATTGAATATAAGCCGGTATATTTTCTATCCAGAGCCTTGTATTTAATATAAAATGGGATTTCGGGTTTGTCGTGAACGGTGTCTTCAGTAACACATTTCTTGAACCCCATGTGAAGATAATAAATCTTTTAATTATGATTGTTAGAGTTTCCAATTATATTTAACAACTGGAATAAAATAGAATGTGAATTGGGTTTATCGTGAACTGTGTTTTTAACGACATTCGTTCTTTAATCCAATTTACAGTTAAATGTGATTTGGAATTTATAAATCTTTTGTTAAGATTTAAAGGATATTTTCCAAAGTAAAATTTTCCAATTTAACATATTAAATTGGAATTGAATGGAATTCGATTTTGTAATAATCGAAGTGAGCTTCTGTAGAGGAAGACTGTTAATATATATGGAATTTAAAAGGCTTTGCCGTTATTCCATTTATATTATCGGTTGGATATGGAAGTTTATATCGATTATATATTTTGATCTGTTTTCCATGAAGATTCCATTGTCAATGGAATGAGATTTTGGGTTTATCGTGAGCTGTGCTTTAAATGACATTAGTTCTTTAACCCAGTTAAAGATAAGATTAATTTTTTAACTTTGAAAAAAATCATTAAGTAATGATTTTTGGAAATTAGAACTGAAGTAGAGTTTTAATGAATCTTTAATTAGATTGAAATATGAATTTGATAACTAAAATTATCAAATTCAAGAAATGATCGAGAATGGAGTATCACCAGTTTTGCTCCAAGTGATAGTTAAATCTTTAATTAGATTTGGACATGAAATGGCAATCAATTTTACCGATGACACCGTGGTGTTAGATATGGAGTATTTCCAGTTTTGCTCCATGGGATGACCATTTTGGGATTGGGAAATTAAAAAAATGATTACTTCGGTAAGGTGAGCTAATCCCGACTAATTTGGATAAACCTTAATTTGGTTTGGATTGATATCCAAAGGAGGATTAAAGAATAAATTTAAAGAATTTGTCTTTGATAAAATTAATGGGAACCTTTCCCAAAGGATATGAATATTTAAATAAAAGAATATTCAGAATCGGAATGAGGCATAAGTTGTGTTTTTATAGAATTTGTTTATTATATATGCGAGTTATTCGGAAAGACCGGGTTTATCCCATTCTGAATAACTGAATCAGCGATGAGTTGACGAGTAAGACGGTGGTTGAAGACCGGAGGTCTTCACATTGTTTGGATGATTACTGATGTCTTGATTGGGCTGTACACCCAAGACAAGGTAATAAGTGGTGATCGTCCAGATGTACTTGGAGATTGACTGGATATGCGAGGACCTCTCTCCTGTATTGGACATATGGAACGAGGAATAAGGTGCCTCCGATTTTGTTCATACCCAGAACGAACTTGTAAATGGATATGTGTCTGACATTGGATTTCATTCTGTGTGATTGTTAGACATCAGTTGCATGGCGTGAACTGCCTGTGTGGCATGCTGAGATGCAATTGATCAAGGCTTTGGTTGAAAAGCAGATTCTTGTGGTTGATGATCAAAGTGCAGCTTTAATATAGCATAGCTTGTGTATAGTGTTAATTCGCGAGCCTCACACCCTTATGTGAACCAGAAATGGGAGAGGACGTCAGGGAGGACATGCGTTTCTTTTTAGCTAGGAGTTGTGTCAGGGTTTTGCAAGCCTGGACTTTTTACTTATGTGGATGATGGAAAGCCAGGCGCCTTGGTTATATCAGTCACTATGGTGCCACTGGATGGTTTGGTCGACATACTGACCAGTTTACGCCCCGGTGGCGAAACGCATGGTTCAGGTATTTTAACCACTTCGTGTAGACCGGCCCTGACGATCCAAGGTGCAGTTGCGGCTGTTCCTGAGACATGGTAGGCTAGATTGTCTCGAAGCGGTAAGGACGATCCCTTGCCTTGGTTCATAGACGGAAATCCAACTTCCAATACGTGACATTTCGGCTTTGATTGTAGAGCCTAGTATTGGCGACACGATAGATGGTACCCATGCCGCCTAGGATTGATACATTTATGTTTGAAGTTGTTTTATGCACTGTGCACTTAAATAGTATTAAATGATTTGTTTTAAACGTACCAAGCATGTTTGGCTATTATAAGGTAAAACTCTATCCTTCGGCTTGCGTTGCATTGTGTGATGGGACCTGAGTCTTATAATAGCTTCATTTTTCCAAAAAACATTGCACTGTTTATTCTATGCACTGGTATTCTTGGGAGGAAACTCGTTCCATGTTATACAGCAATGTCCCTTGATTTACTCCATTTTAAAGTAATGTTTTAAATAACTGCTTTAGTTCTCACACCAGTCACATGACTGACCAGGAGTTTATTGTTTTAACCTAAACTCTGGCTGCCCCTATTTTCCACATGGGAAGCTAGTAGTTTTAGTTTTGTAGATTTATATTCACAGGACCCTGGTTTACAGATGGAATGATATCCGTAAAACTCAGTATCCGTTTATCTCTTTCAGTTGTGTTTTGTATTATTTTTCCGCTGCATTGTAAATTATAAATCTCTGATATTTCTCAAATGTATATTATTTGTTAATACTCTGTATATTCTTGTACTTTGATGTAAATCGTTGTAATAAGCAATGAAATGTTCTTTTGTTCGCGTTCTGATTTGTCGTGTTCTCAACTCAATCCGTTATTTCTCTTCTCTTCGGAGACCGGAGAAGTTCGCGTCGTCTCATTTGGTATTAGAACTTTGGTTTATAGAGCTCGAGAACAAGACACATTAGAACCAATGAAAGAATTCATCAGAGATTAGATTAGTAATACCTAATGAGAATGACTCGTTAGAGATAGGATGAGTAGTATCCTAGGATGAGTCTGAAGAGTGTTATTTTTAAAAATAAAAATGAAAACTAATTTTTGTTTTGAAAATTTAATCTAATTGTACGTATTTGAGTATGTTATTTTATTTTATTTTGGACAATCGAGTATATGAGATTTTGCATATGCGCATCATGAACGTATATTCGAAGTTTTAATATGCTGGATAGATATAGAATCACACTCTAGACGCCCGGGAATAACTCTGGTGATGCCGCGGCATCGTCAGTATTTATTTTAGAGTTTCGAAAGTGGGATATTTATATGATTCCAATTGAATGGTGTGAGAACCAAAATTTAGATAGGGCTATAATTGTGATTTGGCAGTAAAAAGATGATTTTTGAATATATATTACAGTTATGCATTTAAAAAGCTAATTCACAAATTGATTACTGGTTGTGTTGTTTGATTAATTAAAATTTTGAACCATTAAGCCAAATTGAATCAAATATTGAACTGAATTGAAAATTTGATTGAAATTGCATACATGTACATGTATATATGTGTGAACTGGTCATAGCAAGGAGGCTAGAGCAGAGGCATAAAATTGTATGCCCGATAAATAGGTACATATTTACTATTTTTCTTGGGTTTGGATGTTTTTATGAGCCGATTGGCTTTTTCTTTTTCTTTTGGATTGGCGAGGGCCATGCGTAGCAAGTTGCAGTTTAAATGTCTCCCCTACAAAGGAGGTTATGGCGAAATTTTTCAAAAATATAGGGTGTTAGCCAAATTTTTGAAAAATTGGAAAATTCTTAGAAATTGAAAAGTTGAAGAATGAAAGCCAAACTGAAAGTTAGGTTGATTAGTAAAACAACTTTCAGCTCCATTCCTTTTCGAGGACGAATTTTTTTTAAGTGGGGAAGATTTTAACAACCCAGAAAATCAGAATCAATTTACAAAATTTTATTTTAGCAATTTTAATGGATTTCGAATATTTAAAATGATTTATTTTAAATAATAACGACTAGAAATTTATTTTGAATAGAATTAGAACGTATAAATTTATTTAAATCGAAATTAGAACATAAATATTTATTTTAATTATAAAAGGAATTGGAAATGGTGCGGTAGTTTGAACATTCGATTTCAAATTTCAAATGGATGTGCAGGATTCAAAATAATCCGGATTTTGGTAAAACCAAAAACATTTGAATCTGTTTGAAAATATCTTTCCAACGAAAGTGAAAAATCCAGATTTCATAGCGGAGATAAAAAGTTATGTCCAGTTGAAAATTCAGAATAGTCGCTACGGAATCTATATAATATATAGCCCTTAAAGATAACAATTTTGCAAACGACCTCCGTTTTTGATGAGACCACTTTTGTTGGATCCGGAATGTCAAATTATTGCTTGATTCCAATTTTCATAATTTTTGGAATCAATATGTTAGCGTGGTGAATTTAAACGTGTTTGGTCATTTCAGTTTGAATGTAATCGACTGAAGAATGACCGTTTTTCAAACGGTCTCCAAATTTGACGAAAGTAGTTTTGTTAGGACCGTATCGTCAAAACATAGCTAGATTTACTTTTTTGGAATTTTTGGAGTCAGTATGTGGCCCCAGTAAATTGAAATGTATGTTTAAATTAAATATACATTGATTTATATTTTAATTTTGATAAAAACCTATCAAAATATTCATATTGGCTTATGGGACATACCCCATTGTGTTCGGAATGGGGGTATTACACTAAGGACGACAGTCGTTAGGCTTGATTTGGTGTTCGGATGGATAAACTAGTACAAGTGGAATAAAATAATAATTAAATAAATTGTAAAACCCTAGAAATTGGTCAACCCTAGGTCAAATTTTCACATCGCGGTCAACTAAAAAAAAACCCCTGCATCCGTTCAATTCCGTGATCCAAATTGCTCAATCTTCTCTTCCTTAAAATCTTCGAATCCCCAATGAGTCACAAAAACTTATAACCTCAACCTGGTAGAGGATCTCGAGGCCGTCATTTCTATACGGTGATTGATGATGATGGATCCAGGCGTGTGTTGTGAAATCAATGTCCAAAGGCCAAGACTTCGCGGCTGTTTCCATGTGCCGATGGAGCACCGAACTCGATGCCGCTTGGAGCCTGGGAGGGCGGCGCCGCGCCGCTTCGAGTGATGTTAGCCGATCCTCGTTAATCGGCTCCTGGTGATGGCGGCATGAGCAAGTTAAAATCGGTAGTATTACAGAAGGAAGAAAGGTTGTTTTATAGATTTATTTCTTTAGAATATACATTGTTTTAAAATAAAATAATGTTTTTTTGAAAATAATGTATATATATTATTGTCTTAAAAATCTGAAAATGTATATATATTATTGTTTTAAAAATATGAAATTTTATTTTATAAATAATACTGATTTACTTTTAGATTTTTAAATATGAAAAGAAAGAAATAAATAAAATAACTTTGTTTTAAAATATGGTTTTTAAATATAAATAACTTTGTTTAGAAATGTTGTTTTTTAAAATATAAATAACTTTGTTTAGAAATGTTGTTTTTAAAAATATAAATAGCTTTTTTTAGAAATGTTATTTTTAAAAATATAAATAACTTTGTTTAGAAATGTTGTTTTTAAAAATATAAATAACTTTGTTTAGAAATGTTGTTAATACACACACACACACACACACACACATATATATATATATATATATATATATATATATATATATATATGAGGGGGGTTCCGCTACACCTCTTATATTGCACGTGAAATCTCCCCCTTAATCTCCATCACCCATTTCCCAACTCGTTCTCTTTCTTCCCACTAAGAAATAACATTGAAATGGAAAAAGAGAGAATGAGTGGGGAAATGGGTCGTGGAGATTAAGGGGGAGAGTTCACGTGCAATATAAAAGGTGTAGCGGAACCCTCCTCTCTCTCTCTCTCTATATATATATATATATATATATATATATATATATATATATAGCATAGAATGAAAATCGAAATTGCATTGTTTTCTAAATGAAATTTGCATTGGTTTTAAAATATAAATATCCTTGAATTAAAATTGAATTTATATATAAACAGATTTGTTTGAAAATATAAATAAAAATGCCATTGTTTTAAAATAAAAATGCTTTGTTTTAAAAATGAAAATACCATGGTTTCAAAAATATAAATAGGATTTTTTTTTTAAAATGCAAAACATAAATAATGGAATGTGATTATATATATATAGCGGTAAAAATATGATTTTTAGTTAAGAAAAAATACGATTTCTAGTTATATTAAAATATTATTTTTATATAATATAACGTTATAAAAATATGATTTTTATATATAATGTAGCGATATAAAAATATGATTTTTAATGTAAGCTACGTGGAACAGATTGCAATAGAACTGACTGGAAACAAATCCAAATCCAAACCGTTCAGAAATAAAGAATGGAGGAGTGGATCCCAAAGGTGAGAACTTCTCACTATAATTTCTTGTACAGTTATTTATTTTATAACTGCATATATGAACTACTCTCCGTCGTCCACAGATCATGGATGACTTGTTTGATTGTATTATGTGGTGGAAATTGACTGTGATTGTGATGTGAACTATATAAAATATTCATCTGATGAATAAAATATTTGAATAATAAAAATATCGTTTTTTTATATATGGGAACTGTATAAATATTCATATGTAGAAATAAATATTTTATCGTTAAAAAAATAATTTTTAACGGGTATATGAATGAAAAATAAATATTCATTTACAAATCGGACGATTTGTTTATGTACACACATTTGACTGATATTGATTGGGACGATATATTTTACATATCGCCCAACTGCACAAATAATAATCAGTGCTTGTTGTTTGAAAACCCCACATGGGTATTGGGATGTATTGGACATGCACTAATCCCAATATTTAGTTGTATGTCAATCGATGGGTTGACGGACTGTTGTAAGCGTTAATTATTTATATTTAATGCTTATGCAGTTGTGTAATGCACTCTGGATGATGGTTGACTGTGTTTGATTATTGTTGTGTACGTATGTGCATGAAATCCATATAAATAAAATTATATGGTAATTGACTGTGCCTGATTCCAATTCGGAAGGAAAGAATATTTTAAATTAACGAATATTTTAAAATGATGAATAACGAATATTTTAAAATAACTAATATTTTAAAATAATATTCAGTAATGGATCAAAATATGATTTTGATGTCCGATTTGGGATGGACATGAAAATATTGAAATATATGAAGCAGTGTAGATTAGATTAACGCCATTTTGTCGTAACGATATTTATATCAATTTTATTGATTTTTATAATGAATATCGAAAAGGAAGTGATTTCAAAATCTAATGTTTTGAAAATATTATCATTTATATATTAATGATATGGAATATCCAGTTTTGATTTAAAATTGAATATGAAGTTGAAATCGTTTTGAAAACAAATTTAAAATGATTTATAAAATACATTTTAAATGGAAATCGATGAAATATATATAATATATATTATATATATTTAATCGCCTGAGTAGAACGCGCCATGCTGCGGTAGTTCACGAATTTCGACCATTGACTTCCAATGGACATTACGGGAGATCCGACCATCGGATTCTCCTAAAATCAGAACCGTTGGGTTCGTGTCGAAAAGAGCTTTCTAACGAATATTAGAAATTAGAAATCCAACGGTTGGATTTGGAATTGTGTCCAAATCAAATTTGGAAAGGTCGCTGTAAGTGCAGTTCGTTGGTCGTTGGTGGAAATCGACTGTACGGGCCTTGATAAAATTATTAAAAATAGTAATAATTTGTGTAAAATCATAAGAAATGATTAGGAAAGAATTGGGATGAAAAACTCCATATTTGAAAAGATAAAAATATATTTTTATCGAAATGAACTAGTTTTGAACTAGAATTAAAAATCCATTTGTTTTTTAAATAAATAAATTGGATTTGAAAGGGTTTTAAAAGTAACCAGAATTTCCAATAATTGAATTGAAATGGATTTGAATCGAAATTGTCTTTGGAATATTTCGATGTTGGATTTCGTGATTATACATATATTGTTATGGAAATTTGAAAGATATATTTATATTGTTATTTCCAATACGATATTTGTTGGTCATAGAATTTGATATTGAATATAAGCCGATATATTTTCTATTCAGAGCCTTGTATTTAACATTAAATGGGATTTGGGTTTGTCGTGAATGGTGTCTTCAGTAACAGTGTTCTTGAATCCCATGCGAAGAGAATAAATCTTTTAATTACGATTGTTAGAGTTTCCAATTATATTTAACAATTGGAATAAAATGGAATGTGAATTGGGTTTATCGTGAACTGTGTTTTTAACGACATTCGTTCTTTAACCCAATGTACAATGAAATGTGATTTGGAATTTATAAATCTTTTGTTAAGATTTAAAGGAGATTTTCCAAAGTAAAGTTTTCCAATTTAACATATTAAATTGGAATTGAATGGAATTCGATTTTGTAATAATCGAAGTGAGCTTCTGTAGAGGAAGACTGTTAATATATATGAAAATTAAAAGGCTTTGACATTATTCCATTTATATTATCAGTTGGATATGGAAGTTTATATCGATTATATATTTTGATCTGTTTTCCGTGAAGATTCCATTGTCAATGGAATGAGATTTTGGGTTTATCGTGAGCTGTGCTTTAAATGACATTAGTTCTTTAACCAAGTTAAAGATAAGATTAATTTCTTAACTTTGAAGAAAATCATTAAGTAATGATTTTTGGAAATTAAAATTGAAGTAGAGTTTTAATGAATCTTTAATTAGATTGAAATGTGAATTTGATAACTAAAATTATCAAATTCAAGAAATGATCGAGAATGGAGTATCACCAGTTTAGCTCCAAGTGATAGTTAAATCTTTAATTAGATTTGAACGTGAAATGGTAATCAATTTTACCGATGACACCGTGGTGTTAGATATGGAGTATTACCGGTTTTGCTCCATGGGATGAATATGTTGATTAAACAAATGATTACTTCGGTAAGGTGCGCTAATCCCGACTAGTTTGGATAAACCTTAATTTGGTTTGGATTAATATCCAAAGGAAGATTAAAGAATAAATTTAAAGAATTTATCTTTGATAAAATTAATGGGAACCTTTCCCAAAGGATATGAATATTTAAATAAAAGAATATTCAGAATTGGAATGAGGCGTAAGTTGTGTTTTTTAGCACTTGTTTATTATATACGCGAGTTATTCGGAAAGACCGGGTTTATCCCATTCTAAATAACTGAATCGACGATGAGTCGACGATGAAGACGGTGGTTGAAGACCGGAGGTCTTCACATCATTTGGATGATTATTGATCTCTTGATTGGGCTGTACACCCAAGACAAGGTAATAAGTGGTGATCGTCTTGACGTACTTGGAGATCGACCGAGTACTAGGTGCCCCCGGTTTCATTCAGACCCAGAACGAACGTGTAAATGGGTGTGTGTCTGACATTGGATTTCATTCTGTGTGATTGATAGACATCAGTTGCATGGCGTGAATTGCCTGTATGGCATGCTGAAATGCAAATGATCAAGGCTTCTGTTATAAAGCAGAGTCTTTTGGTTGATGATCAAAGCATGGCTTTAATATAGCATAGCTTTGTGTATAGTGTTAATTCGCGAGCCTCACACCCCGGTGTGGACCAGAAACGGGAGAGGACATCAGGGAGGACATGCGTTTCTTTCTAGCTAGGAGTGGTGTTAGTGTTTTGCAAGCCCGGACGTTTTACTTATGTGGATGATAGAAAGAGAGGCGCCTCGGTTATATCGGTCACTACGGTGCCGATGGATGGTTTGGTCGACATACTGACCAGTTTACGCCCTACAGGGCGGGGAAACGCATGGTTCAGGCATTTTAATCCACTTCGTGTGGACCGGCCTTGATGATCTAAGGTGCAGTTGCGGCTGTTCCTGAGGCATAGTAGGCTGGATTGCCTCGAAGCTGTAAGGCGATCACTTGCCTTGGTTCACAGACGTAAATCCAACTTCCAATACGTGACATTTCAGTTTTGATTGTAGAGCCTAGTATTGGCGACATGATAGATGGTACCCATGCTACCTAGGATCGCTTTTTTCATGTGAAATTGAGACTGATTTTCATGAATTTCCCCATGTATTACGAGATTAGGGTTACGTGGTTTCTTCTTGAAAAATTCTTGAAAATCGCTATTTTCGTAACAAAAAACACGGGTTTTAGTAAAGTTGACTTGAAAAGAAAACAAGAGAGGTGTTATGCTTAACACAAGCAAGTGAAAGATGAGAGAACTACCCGAAATCTCACTTCGCTCGCTATTCAAGACCTAGGGCCTTCCTTCACCCCCCGGTTGTAAAGGCGGTACCTGACTCCCACGAATCTCAGGAACCACTCCGGGATCCTCCAAGCTTTGGAATAGGGATACTTAGCTCTGGCTGCCTTATTAAAGCCCTTAGAAGGCTTTCCCAATCTGGTATCCTCTGGAAAGACTGGTTCCCTTGTCACTCTTGTCTGCTCTCTTGTTAGCTGGACTGGTGTAGGCAAGAGTTCCCTGGGATTGTTGGCTCACTACGCGACCTGGCTTCCTCAATTAGTAATGGTACCCATTTCTAGCTTTCTCTCCAACATTAGTAATGGTTATAGTAGCAGTAAGTAGTGACTCTCGTTCGAATCCTAATCTAAGTACCCTAGCAAACCTCGCTCCAAGTACTTTAACGAAATCAGACAACTAATATTATGTCTTTTAGCTCTTCATTCGATGCAAGAGAAGCCCCAACTAGAGCGCCAACCATCGGTTTCCCAGACTCCCAAGACCTAAACATGCGGCACTCACTCTAACTAAGCGATGAATTCTGAGAATTGCTAAGCTACTAGACCAAAGAAATATACTATCCTTGCACCTTTTGCTCAATTTACTAGATCGGAATTCGCTCTTAATTCGATGCAACGAGGCGACCGAAGGGAGGTGGAGGGAGGGGAGTTGATATCTATCTGCGCTCGTCCTCTTTAGGTTTCAAGGGTGCTAGGGCTATTCTTATCATAGAAGTCTTTCACTTTTGCTCTAGACCGGAATTCTCTTATTAGCTATTCACGAATTCTATTACTAGGTATGAAACCTTCAAGACAACTTCATGAACTATTGAACTAACTAAAGAGGGGATTGAATGAATCAAAAAGGAATATCTATTTGACTGAACTTCCAGCATGTACCTTCTTTGAATTGAGTAATACACAAGCACCTCCGCTCTCGATAAGAGTTCCCCTCTAGTCATTCGTAACTATTCTCTGGGGAAAGAAAGAGAGAAAGAATAGTATTCGACATGTCGGCTCATCTCTATTTGATCTTCCCATCGTTAACCTAATAGAGAGAATGAATCTCGAAACAAGTCTCCTTATAGGCAATTTATCCTATTAGAGACAATGAATCTAATAAAAAAAAGAAATATAAAATTCACGACGAAGTGAGTTCATCATATAAGTGAGTCGTTTCTGCCCAGAAATATACTCACTAATCAATTCTTATACCCCTACAATAGCTATGCATTCAATCATATGCATGGAACCATACTTCATGGAAATTACTAAATTCCTATCAGGCTGCGGATTATTCTATTGCAACAGCCTCCTTTACTAGTCCAATCGCCCTCTACGCGTGCTGTTCATTGAACCATATGAAATGGTTGATGCTAAAGCCATACTATAGAGTATAGAGAAGTAGTTGTCGCCTGGTCATAGTCGCTCGGGTCCAACAGAACGGTATGAATATGAGAGAAAAGTCTCCTATATATCTTACTGGAACCTGGACGACACCAAGAAAAGTATGATCTTACTGGAAAAAACCAAGACTTATACTTACTTAATATTTATAGGAAAGACAGTCCCATCCACCATGAACATTAAGGGCCGTATCAGATTGATATACGCCAAGGCAAACTGGAAGAAAACCTGGACGAAGTAAATCTGATTGGCTCAATCAATTGGTTTCTTTCAGAACTGGGATTGTAAGCGAAAGAAAGATCTTCCCATTTGGACTTCCCTATATATTGGATCACTCCATCCATGAGTCCAAGGACTAGAACAAGTCAAGGCAACTAAACTCTTTAACAGGTCCGGGTCCACTAGCTCCTTAGCTCACTTCTTGGTATTAATACGCCATTTGGTCTTTCTGGGTGCTCCACATCCCTTAGTTTGGACGCCTCCTTGAATTAATATACCGGATCGGTCTCTCCAATCAATTTTGTATGAGTTTCGGAATAATCCTGGGCATCGATCTCCTAATAGAGACAATATGAAAGACGTCTCGTATGAGACTAGTATCTGCGCCGGCCAGTCGATAGACGAAAGAGAATCAACAAGTTGAGTTCTGATCTGAGTAGGCTCAACATAAGGAATACCCTAACCCTGGGAACTAGGGCCTGGCCATCCCGGTCGACGTTCTAGCTAAGTTTGTCCGTCGACAGCTGAATGGTTCGATTCATGGTCGCATCTGCAAACGTTTTACCGGGGGGCACGGTAACGGACTACTTCGCTATCGGTCACCCAGGAGTATTTAGCCTTGCAAGGAGGTCCTTGCTGATTCACACGGGATTCCACGTGCCCCATGCTACTCGGGTCAGAGTGTAAGCTAGTGATGCTTTCGGCAACTGGACTCTCGCCATCTAGGGTGCAGCACTCCACTGCTTCGCCTAGCAGCACGACGCTTTTATTTCTCTCCCACAACCCCGTTTTCACGGTTTAGGCTGCTCCCATTTCGCTCGCCGCTACTAATACTAAGGGAATCGCTTTTCCTTTCTTTTCCTCTGGCTACTAAGATGTTTCAGTTCGCCAGGTTGTCTCTTGCCTACCCATGGATTCAGCAGCAGTTCGAAAGGTTGACCTATTCGGGAATCTCCGGATCTATGCTTATTTTCAACTCTCCGAAGCATTTCGTCGCTTGCTACACCCTTCCTCGTCTCTGGGTGCCTAGGTATCCACCGTAAGCCTTTCCTCGTTTGAACCTCGCCATTAATGTTAAGGTTATGCCATCCTAAGGTGCTGCTAAATGGAAGGATCTTATCAACGTCCATGAATGAAAAATCATAGATCGAACGTTCGTTAAGCGGTAAGGAAGCGAAGCAGCTTATGAGGAGACCTTTAGTATATTAATTGGGTCCACACCTCGCTAGTATACTAATTGCCCATCCTCTTAGATTCTAATTGTGGGCATTCAATGCACTTGATGTAGACTAGAAAGAAGAGGCTTCCCCGTGGGGGCTAGGAGAGTAGGCGCCTCTTCACTCTTCTTCAGCCGATTCAGATACCGAATCGTATCTCTTGGCGAGAGGTGCAGAAGCTCTCTCTTTGACTCAGGAGGGCGTTCCACCACTTCGACTGATGCAAACAAATTAATATACTAGGCGGTTCCCTCGTCGCGAAAGAAGTAATGAAAGGAAGCGTCGTGTTGTTGCCTGTATAGCTTTAGTAGAGATCTAGCAATGCAAGTATATTAATTGCACAGATCATTGGTATTGGATGTATCGTCAGGTTGTGCCGAGTCAAATCTGCTCCGCTTATTTTTTTTCCGTTGCAGAAAAAGATCCCCACATACATTTATATTTGAAGTTGTTTTATACACTATGCACTTATAATAGTATCAAATGATTTGTTTTAAACGTACCAAGCATGTTTGCCTATTATAAGGTAAAACTCTATCCTTCAGCTTGTGTTGCATTGTGTGATGGGACCTGAGTCCTATAATAGCTTCATTTTTCCAAAAAGCATTGCGCTGTTTATTCTATGCACTGGTATTCTTGGGAGGAAACTCGTTCTGTGTTATACGGCGTGGTCCCTTGATTTACTCCATTTTAAAGTAATGATTTAAATAACTGTTTTAGTTCTCACACCATTCACATGACTGACTTGGAGTTTATTGTTTTAACCTAAACTCTGGGTGCCCCTATTTTCCACACAGGCAGCTAGTAGTTTTGATTTTGCAGATTTATATTCACAGGATCCTGGTTTACAGCTGGAATGATATTCGGAAAGCTCTATATCCGTTTATCTCTTTCAGTTGTGTTTTGTATTACTTTTCTGCTGCATTATAAATTGTAAATCTCTGATATTTCTTAAATGTATATTATTTGATAATACTCTGTATATTCTTGTACTTTGATGTAAATCGTTGTAATAAGCAATGAAATGTTCTTCTGTTCACGTTCTGATTTATCGTGTTCTCAACTCAATCCGTTCTTTCTCTTCTCTTCGGAGACCGGGGAAGTTCGGGTCGTCTCAGGATGCCCGGGGGCACAATCTTAGCTCTCTACGAATTCGAAAGAAAGAAATTTAAATTAGATAGCTGGTTTCGATCAAATCATTAAAAACAAACAACTAATGCTTCCATAAATTCACTATCCAGAATCGTGAATACATTTCTTTCTATTTTAAATCTTAATGCATTTTAGAATTTATTGACTATCCAAAATCACTGAAAAATCCCGCTAAATTAATCCTAATTTTAATCTTTTTAATAACAAATTAAAAATCAAAACCAAGGTAGTTCATGGATTATTAAATTTCGTAAATGTGTGTAAAGCATAATTTCTTGATACATATAGAATATATAATAGAAAATTAAACTACGTGCATGTTGTGTTCTTGCCTACATCTTCTCATGGACACATAACTCTTAACTCATCCTGGGATATTTCTTACCCCATCTCTAATGAGTTTTCTCATTCTTGGATACTACTCACCCTCTCTCTAATGAGTATTCTTAAATATAATGTTACTAGTTCTATCTCTGACGAATTCTTTTATTTGTTTCTAATGTGTCTTGTTCTAGAGCTCTGTAAACCAAACTTCTGATACCAAGCCTGACATGACCCGAAATCCCTGGCCAGCCGAGACTGAACGAGAACGCGGATTGCATGAGAACACGACTCATCAAAACACAGAACGACATAACTTTTCGCTGATATTACAACAATTTACCTCAGAGTACAAAAATGTCAGAGTACGAATAAATATTACATAGCGGAATTTTTTTATCAGAGAATAAAATACATAGCAGTGGAAATAAAAATGTATAAATACAATGCACAATGGAAATACATCAACTAACACAGCTGAAACAATACACAGATACAGGGCTTTCCGAATATAGCTCCAACCGTAATCCAGAATCCTGTGAAAATAATCAATCTGCAAAACTAAAACTACTGATTGCCCATGTTGAAAATATGGGCACCCAGAGTTTAGGTAGAAACAATAAACTTTGAGTCAGTCATGGGACTGGTGTGAGAGCTAAAATAATTATCAAAACTTTATTTTAAAATAGGGTAAATCACGGGACCACGTCATATATCACGGAACGGGTTTACTACATGTGAATAACGAAGCTTGAAATAAAACAATTTATAAACAACGCAATGCTTTTTTGAAAAAAGGAAGCTATAAGACTCAGGTCCCATCGCACAATGCAACACAAACCAGAGGATAGAGTTTCACCAAACATGCTTGGTACATTTTAAAATAAATGTCTTTGATATTACTATAAGTGAATAGTGTCGAAAACAAATTCAAATATAAATGTATCAATCATAGGCGACATAGGTACCATATATTATGTCGCCATATAGGTTTACAACTAAAACCGAAAAGTCGCGTATTGAAAATTGGATTTCCATCATGAGTCAAGGCAAGGAATGGTGTCCCTACCGAATTCAGATCACCTTTAGCAAGATGATCCAGGATCACACCTATGGGCAACCCTTAGATCCTACATGGCCGGTCCACACCTAATGTATGTCGATTGATTAATCCTGAACAATACGTTTCCTGGTCCTATCAGACCTATCACTTGACCCTTTTAGTTGGCTCTATATCTGAGGCGCCTCGCAATCCATCATCCACATAAGTAAAAATGTCTGGGCTCCATACCATGACACAACTTCTAGCACGAAAGAAACATATGCACTCCCTGCATCCCCTATCTCATTTTTGACTCATACCGGGGTGTGAGGCTCGCAAAATTAACGCTATACAAAAAGCTATGCTACTTAAAGTTGTGCTTTGATCATCATCTACAAGGCCCTGCTTTTTTAACAAAAGCCTTGATCATTGCATCTTAGCATGCCACATTGTCAATCCATACCGTGTCATTGATCACCTACCAATATATAACCTCTAAGCTCGTACGTCTCGGAGAAGGGTGTTAAGCAAGAGAATAAATTCTCCGCCACCAAACAGATATATATTTATCACAGATCAACAAATACATCATGAAATATAACATCAGACACACATCCATTTTCATATCCATTCCGAGTCAGAACAAAACCGAAGGCACCTCATTCCTCGTCCCAAATGTCTAATACAAGGGAGAGGTCCTCGCATATCCAGCCGATTTCCAAGTACGTCTTAAACTTCCACCACTTATTACCTTGTCTTGGGTGTACGGCCCAATCAAGACATTAGCAGCAGCTCAAAATGATGTGAAGATCCCCGGTCTTCGATCATCGTCTTCGTCGTTGACTTTGTTCGTTGTGATAATTATTTAGAATGGGTAAAACCCATTCTTTTCCAAATAACTTGCGTATCTTTGTAATCACGTGTCAAATACACAAGGAAAACATTCCTTTCATTCCAATCCAATATATTCTTTTAATTAAATATTCACGCTCTTTAGAAAACGATTCTCGTTGACTTTATCGAAGATAAATTCTTAAATCTCAAAAATAATATTTCAATAATTAACCAAATATTAGAAATTAATCTTGTCTTACCTGGGTTAAAGAACAACTACAATTTAAAAGCCCAGTTCACTGTAAACCCTAAAATGTTATTTTCTATTCACTATGGACTCTTTCAAAAATCCAGTTTGACTTAATAAATTGAAGAAAATACCAAATTTTCCTTTATGAGATCCTTCCTTTTTATTGTTGGGTTCAGGAATAATATTCCTAAAAAAACCATTCACGACTAGCCTCAAATTATTTTATTACGTTTATGTATTAAATCTCACGGTAATTGCTAAAACGAAAATTTTAGACAAAATTAACGTTTATCTTTCAAATCGTGAAATATTTCACCCAAGCTCCTTCCAAATAACTTTTTATGATTGATCATAATTTATTTATATTTTTAATAATTTTATTAAGGCTTTTATAGTCGGTTTCCAAAATCGGCCTTTGAACTACCTCCACATCGACCTTTTTCAAAACTGATTTGGACATAAATTAAGATCTAACTATTCAAATTTAAACCACTTACACTCATCGGAAAGATATTTTCGTTACAAATCCAACGATTCCGATTTAAGGAGAATCCGACGGTCGGATCTCCCGCTACGTCAGTTCTATGTTATGGGTTGGCGTTCGTGAACTGTCGTAGTACGACATGTTCTATTCAAGCCCAAATCGATTTTATAATTTATAAATAAATCAAAAATGTTTCTAAATTTCTTTATTTATTGATATAAAATTATTTCAGCCGTTTAGCTCCAAATTCATATATTTTACATTTTGGTTTGATTTTATCCTATCCCAAAGAATAAAATAATATTATTTTTCGAAAGTTCTTCGTTCACGCCCCAAATTTCCTTTTGGTCATAATAAAAATAAATGAGAAACTTCTAAAAGAAAATCTCTTCTCAAACCTTTGCTACATATCCTAAACGAACTTCACCTAGGAAAGTTATTATTCATTTAAAAATCAAATACTTTAAATAGCTAAAAGTATATTAAAAATCCTTCAAAAGTATTCATCGCAGTTACAAATATTCATCTATATTTTGATATAAACGTGTCCATCCAGAATTGGACATCGAAATTATTTTCAGTTTTAACCTCATATTCTTATATTATTAAAATATACCATTTTATTATGGAATGAAATGAAATTCAACCAATACTCATGCAAATTTTCTCATACTAATCCAACAATAGTTGCGAACAACTATTTGACATTCAGATGACATCCATCCAATGTGCATTTATTCTCATATATGCTTCAATATAATTTATTGAGGCTTATCTTGGTTGTTTAACTAAACGATTAACACACGAACAACAATCCAGGGAGATATGTAAATCAAAATCAACCCCAGACCCATGTGGGATTTCAACCATCAAACCATTATTTAATGGATCATTTATTACATCTCATTCTTTTTATTTAAATAGGTGAAAATAAACAAGCCATTCAATTTGTAAATGTCTTTTTACTCCAATTTCACTACTATAAACAACATGACATTTTTGTCAAATAATTAATTATTTTTAATTCTCATCAATATCACAACATAACCAATCATCCAATGCCATTTACGGCACCATAAATGTCCATCCACGGAGTATGAAATGCGAGTGTCACATATTCATACAACGCTTCTAATGCAAATGATTTGTGAATAGTTCAAGTGTTAAACTCCAAAAGGGATATTTCATGCAATGGGTAATCTAACTACATGAAAATTTTACATGTTAATTGTAACATGATACAATTTCTAACTTGCAACTTATAAATTTTCACCGTATTACTTAGAACCTTAAAATGCATAACTAATTAACTTTTTATAACTAATTAAACTACTATAATATACTAATTAAAACAAGAATCTCTTACCCTTACCATCAGAAATATATACATTGCAATCTCGGAGTTTTCGGTTCTTGCTACCACCTAAAATTCCCTCCTTTTCGGCTCGAAATGTCTTCAAACTCCATGGCAACTTCGATACACCTTTTAACAAGTGAATGAAGAAAGAAAGGAAGGAGCTTTGGCTTCTTGGGGTTATCCGGAGCTCAAACTCCCACTATCCAAAATTGTAGAGAGGCCTACAATGCTCCGCAAGTTGTCTCAGGCATTAAGAGCTCACTGAAGAGGAGTTAAAGGTAGATAAATGAAGCTAGAACCCTAAATGAAGTTCCTTATAATGACATGATGAAATTAGAGGAGGAGAAGAGGAGAGGAAGGGGGACTCGTGTGCAAGGGGAGAAGAGAGGGGGATGACACGTGGGGTAGGGGGGGTATGGGGTGCGGCACATGGGGTAGGGGAGCTATTGTTTGGGGAGAGAAGCCATTAATTTTGAAAGAAAGGAGGAAGGAGAGAATGAGGAATTATGAAGAAATGAAAGGAGGAAGAGATTTTATGTAAGAATTCTCTCTCTCTCTCCGACTTCCTGACTGCAAACAATCTCCGTTGGCTAGAAGATTTTGGCACAAGAAAATACAGTGAATTACGAATCCAATGAATCAAGTTTCGTCAAATTCTGAGTTCATTTGTCCCTATGGTTAAATTCTTAGTTATGCTCAAATTAGCTTCAAAAATGCGATTTTAGCGTACCTTTCTTCTTGTACGCCCAAATGTATACTACATAAATAATGAAACTTTGGATTCTTCCATTATTCGACGATATGAAATAAAAAAAAGTGAAATCGAATTCCGAGATCGTCTCAACAGCGTCCCTTTGTAAACTGATCGCCTTTTTAACCCAAACGGGTTTATCGAGCACGACCACATACTAACTCCATTCATCGTGATATTTGAAACTCAACAATGATTTATTAACCCGAATCCTACAAAATTGGTCTCTTCGAAATCTGAGCTTGCTAGTAAAGTTTCACAATTTAAGGGCTATGCGATGGTTTGAAAAATCAAAATTTTAAATTCGCGATTTATAAATCATTTTAACAATCTTATTGAGTTTATTTCAATTCAAATAAAATATAAAAACTAATTTTGAAGTTATTCTCAAATTTTATTTAGCAAAAATAGTCAATTTATCTTCAATATTCATCAAAATAGCTTAAACCAAAATTTTAAATTAGTTCTGAAATTTCAGGTTGTTACACGAACCTATAGATAAAAGTGCTTTTTTTTTTGCAAAACCGACTGGTTTTTAAGGTCCCGCAAACACCTTTTTATTATAACCAATAATAAAAAATACATATAGTACAAGTGATTGTAGTTGGCAATCAGCTACTTTGGTTTTTAAGGTGGTCCGTCCACCACTTATGGAATTTATATTGTTTCGTCCACTCTACCTAACAAGCTTATAGCATTGAAGCTAGCCTAAATTAACTAGACTACAAAATCTTCGATTTTTAAGGTGGACCGTGCACTAGATAAAAGTGTTTCTTATTTGCAAAACAACATAAAAGCGAAAATGTAGCGTTTATGGAGATATTGCTTACAATAATTAGTTGTTAATTAAAAATGTTAATTTGATTTCGTTATTATAGCTTAGAGCATCGAGACATTCCTTGTGTTGATCATTCTAGCAAATTGAAATAGATAAATTTTAATGATGCTAGGTTACCCAAAAAAAGATTATCAAGGCTTTGGAAGGTGTTGCAAATCGAATATGTTAGGTTTGATCACCATCTTATCGCAGCTGTATGCGATCCTCGAAGACCCTGGACTAACACTTTTCATATGAGGGTTGGGGAAATGACTGTCTTATTAGTAGATGTTTTCTTTTTCTTTAGTTTACCTACTGATGGTCATCTAATATATAATGAAAAATGAAGATTGATTATATGCAACCGTGCACGATTTACTAGGCGTATTTCCTTATACGAATGCATACAGTGTAAAATGAAGGTTATGATGTCTTAGTTTAAACGTGAGTTCCGAGACCCACTTAGATCTAAAGCGATGGAAGTAGGCGTACTACATCATAGTCGTGTAATTATTTTGTACATCTTAAACAATCAGTTTTTTTTTATCGTTCAAAAGAACGATGTAACTTGAGGTTTTCCCCCTTTTTAGAAAATTTACCAAATTGTCATCATCATTCTTAGGATATCATTGTAGCTTCTTATTTGAATACCAAACTTTCCGATGTTGCGTTATAGAGAAGAAAAATGTTAGGCAGTTGAGCTATATTGTTGTGATTACATATTGCTACTTGACGTCCTACTACAAGATTCCATGCCAATTTAGATATTGACATTTATACTACGTTAGGTTGACTTATTATAGGAGTCGAAAAGAAACTCAAAAACATGTACAGACTTACCGCAATGAGTTAAATTTTTCAGCGGATGACGCGTTCATTTGGGAACCATGTTGTTGAATGTCATGGATGGTCCTATTATACATATTATGTTTGCTGGTTGGATCTCTAACTGTTGCAATATCTATTTCTGGTAGTTTGAAATATTATTTCTTCGATTGAGTTATGAGGCAAATCGGTTTGATTTTCTGCACATTGCCAAACCTATTGTTCTAAAATTAAAATTTGAAAAATGCGAGAGTGTTATATTAATGAGCCTTTGGTATGTACCAAGAATAAACGTGAACTGCCGACACCATTGAATTAGTACGAGTTATGATATTGAAAAATTGCTCCACAGTATATTCTAGATAGTCAATTAAGAGATTGGTTGCTTACATCCTGTATAACATCCCGCATTTTACGTATCGGAGGATCGTAAAATAATTTTATTTAGTTCTCTGATGATTAGATCATTCTCATATTATAATATGTTGTTTATGTGGATGGCAGACTATCCATAATTTTTACCAATTTTATTTGTGACCATTTTACCCCTATCATTTTTGTATAGGGAATAACTTTTGACTCAGGTCGAATCGGGAGTTGAGTCATGTGCCATTGGAAAGGAAATGATGTTTCCTTTTCCGTAGATTGGTTACATTAATGATTTGGCTCAGTAGGTTGGGAGGAATCGTTGTTTTAAGGTTTCACAAGTGGCTGTTCAGGTTTGATAGGCCATAATGGGCTGATTTGGAGAGGCCCATTAGTGGGCTGGTGGAGGCTATAAATAGGGGTTAGGAGGCATGTAGAATAGTTTACTTTCTCCATTCTCTCAATTGGAAGAGCTAGATTTCCTCCATTCCTCCATCTTCCTCACATTTGCACCATTAAAGCTTAGAGAATCGAACATCTACATCATTTGAAGCTAGATCTATGCCATTCCATCGGAGAGTTCATCGAACTGAAGAGTTTTAATCAAATTCTTCACTGTCCGGAATCATATTTCAATCATTTTGGTTTGTTTTGGAGAATTGGTGAGTGATATGCATCTCTCAAATGGATTCAATCAAGTATATGAGTGTTTGATCTTGTTTTTCATCAGATTCAAGTCGTTTTCTTTAGATCTACACCATGGTAAGCTTATTTTCATATGAATTGCCATAGGAGCTAATTTAGCAACTTAAAACTAGAAATTTCTATGCTATTTCTATGTTTATGCAAGTTAGATCCTTAGTTTAGTCATATGTTCAATTATCATAATTTTGGTGAAGTTTGCATAATTTTGATGAAAACCGTCATATTCAAGTTGTTAGTGATTCCATATCACATTTGTGGGTGTATTGAATGAATTGGATGAGTAGATTTCGTCGATATAGTTGTTTGGAGAAGTTTTGGTCGAAATTGGACTTGGATTGGGGCTGTACAGTAGACGGGTCGGTCGGGTTTCTACTGGTCGGTTATACAGTACAGGTGAAGTACAAGGTGCAATATAGGCTGGTCAGTCGGTTCGAGTGGTTCAGGTCGATCGGTCGAAAGATGGTGGTTCGGGTCGGTCGGTCGAAAGATGGTCGGTCGGTCATGCAGCAGGGGATCGGGTCAGTCGTGACGGGTCGGTCACGGGCTGGTCGGCCGGTCCAGAACGGGATGAGTCGGTCTGTGTTGTGTCGATGGGTCGGTTGACTCGAATAGGATGGGTCGGTCGCACAGGGTCATTTCTGAAAAGTTTTATTTTTCGCGCAGTATGAAACAATGAATAAGATGACAACTCAAAGGTCGAGAGTTGTGGATAATGGTTGTTTGAGAAGGTTGCTTGAGTTATGAAAAGTCATCGGGTTGGATGACTAGAGATGCGAAGGCCGAGAAGTTATCGTTGTCGTAAGTTCTAGCGGGCTCAAAGCAGGGGCATAATGGGGGGACCCAAAAGACTGGAAGGTTGTCGGTCGAGTACCCTGGATATCGTTGAAAGGCCTAGTTGTCAAGGTTGGACAAACATACGTATTGTTGAAAGGCGCATAGAGTTTATGCTAGAACTGGGGTTACCATTTGCCCTTGACATATGACAAGTTTGGTCACCATGTGATTAACTGTAGTTTCGAAGCAGGATTAGCGGCGATAGCCATAGTCTTTCATGGTTGATTAGTTGCCTTGTTTGTGCCATCTCACGTAAATTGTCCAAAGTCAAAGGAGATGTTCCTTGGATGCTTGTCTGATATTGGTTTAGGCCTCTGGGGCTTATGCTTGAGGGATGTTGAATTCGATTAGGATGGTTTATGTGAAATACATATAATCTGGATGCTATGAGTGCTAGTGGTGTTTGCTTCTGATTGCCATGAATGAATGGTTGTTCTGGTTTCCATGAATGAATGGTTGAAATGATTGATGTAAAAACTATCACTGTCCGATGTGGGGAAGACGGGAGTTGGGTTCTTCTCTAGTGATGTGGGTAGATTAGTATATTTATCTATCCATTCTCATATGCTTTATTGATTATGTTAGATAGTTGTTTTATCGCTCATTAAGACCGTTGTCTGACTCAAGGTTTTATGTTTCCCTCTTATTACCTCAGGTTGTTCATCCGGTTGTGGATGGGCAGACTGAGTAGCAGGTGATAGTTTGGTGAGACGACGATGCTGATCGATGATGAGCTAGAGGCTTACGTACCAGTTTGATTACTATCTAGTATTTTCTGTTTCCGCTGTTTGAGTTGCTCTATGAGTGTTTTAGTGAGGCTTTATGTTCAAGCTTTGATATTTCCTATAATGAATGGGTAATCTTTCCGGATGTTGTGAAAGTTTCAAGAGTTTGTTATATGATGCTTCACTATTATTACCTATTGTATATGTTCTACTATATTTTATCCTTGCGCTGTGAGTTTTACGATAGGTACCGTTTGTGTTATCTTACCTTGATGATCGTCCCTAGCTATCTGGAACACCCCTCAGCGCATTATTCCTCTTGTTTAGTGCAGGGGTTATAGGCTGTGACGGCCCGCCACGCACAAGCCGACATTTCCTCTGAAAGTGCGCTGTACACATGCCCAACTAGCACGGGACGGTCGTCAGAAGAAAGGAAAGAAGAGAATTAACTAACAAGAAACCTGTAGAATGTCTCACAGCGCATGGAATAAAATATAATAATAATAACATACTTGACAAAAAACAGGTGATACAGTGCATAAGCTGATAACTAAAATCGACATCAACATCAGAGCAGCGGAAATCCAAATACAGCTTATTACAACTTTCCAAA
Organism: Allium sativum; assembly: GCA_030737875.1. Taxonomy (NCBI): domain Eukaryota; kingdom Viridiplantae; phylum Streptophyta; class Magnoliopsida; order Asparagales; family Amaryllidaceae; genus Allium; species Allium sativum. The sequence continues at coordinate 554,074,388 of CM060910.1, read as the reverse complement.
TTTACTGTCTCTAAACAAAAGAAAGCTAAAGTAGAAGATGCACCACTAATGCCCAAGCAGTGATCTTCAACAACACAGGGAGAATACTCTCTATATATATATATTACGTGGAAGCCTCCTGCTCGTCTCCGGATCATCTACCCGTGCATCACCAGCTAACCTGTCTCTAGTCTACTCGTGTGAGCACCCAAAGTAATAAGAGGAGACATAAAACTCTGGATCAGACATAAAGCCTGGTATGAGCGATAAGCATCTAAACAAAACAAAAACAGGTATACTAAACCATACCTGAACCGGGACCTACAACCAAAGAGTTAGTACCACATACCGTACAGTACTCTAAGGTGCCATAATAAATAGTGTAAAGAATACGGGGGTGGGGTGTGCATGTCATAATGATAGCAAATAAATCATCCATAGCAACCATCCTCACATCTCTCACTCAGTGTGTAAAGCATACGATATCTACCACTTTGGAACACTAGACAAATTGAGGTAACGACGAATCCCGACTTGTAGAAACCCTGCTGTGACCAAGCTAAACACAAGGAGTCATGACCAAACATTTCAATGACCCACTTCATTGGTCGTAGCCCTTGGTTCTACCGATGCCATAATGGCCCTGAATCCGCCTTCGTACCTCCTACCATAGTGGTCCAAAGCTATAGACATCGATAACCCCTTGGCACGCGTCCCGCAGCAAAGCCCAACCATGAAGCGAACTCGTTGATTCCCATCTGGATCTTGAGCTCTAACTTCTCATTTGGACTTCCTTTGCATCTCGGGTTTGGTCGAATTGGAGTGGGTCTTCAGAAGAGTTGTCGCGCAGTAGCAGCCCTAGAATTCGGTTCGGTAGTCACTACCCTCTTTCCTTATCATCTTTCCATTCGGTTCGGGTGCCCCCTGGTTCAGTTCGGTACACCGAACCGATCCCATCCTTTGTCCTAGCCTCTACTTTCCCTGTTCCGACCCTATGCTCCCCATCTTCATCCCATCCGGTGCTCCAGTCCGATCCGATCTGGCCCCCATTGTTCTTCCGATCCGTTCTCCTTGTCCACTCCAACTCTAAGTAAACGGCCTTCCTTCTCGCCAAGCCTCCTCCAGTGACAAGTTCCAATCCAGTTCGAATTCCCTTGATCAGTTCACAAATCCGATCCGACCCCTACTCTGATCCGATCCGATTCGAAACCTGCACATTTCTACAACTTTCCAGCGAGCTTTCTACGCCATTCGACGGCGTTTTCGACCAATCTAACTATTCTAATCAATCACAAAACATACCATAGAGTCATAACAACATGTAAGAGCAACCACAAACACCATACAACAATTCAAATGAATCAAAATGGATCAAAAGTGGCCAAAACCCACATTTTCCCATAACCTCTCTTAATCATGTTTAAGCACATACTTAGTAAAACTTAATCAAATCGTCTAAATTTTCTAACAGAAGCATGAAATATTATTCAAGAATTTCTAAACATTTTTCCAGAATTTATTAGTGTATAAATTCGCTATCTTCGCTAATTACCCTTAATTAATTGTAATTAGTGTAAAAATTATGCAAATCACTCACCTTGGCCACAAAATAAAACACCAAATCTGAAATACTCTCTGTTTGGGTCGAATCCCTATGTATAGCAGCAGCTCAAACCTTGCTCTGTTGCTATTTGGCCTTGTTTTGATGTAGTTTAGGTTTAATCTTCACTAAAATGTGTTTTGGAGTGATTTTAGAGGATGGAAGCCATTACTAGGGTCTCAAGAAGGTTTGTGGCGGCTCAAAACTGAAATGAAAGTGATTTCCTAACCCTAATCAGTCCTCCTATACCTCTAAACCCGAAATTCCCCTCTAGGCCTAGCTGCTAATCACCCGGTTAAGCCCAATTAAGCTGTTTTTCACCATCCGAAACTTGTTTCAGCCATATCTCCCAAACGGTGTGTCCGTTTGGTTAATGTGACCACTCTACGGAATTGTAAACCATCGTCCGGAGCCAATGGAAGCGGTTTTAAGTCAAAATTCCTTTCCAGTCAAAAGTTATGGCCAAAACAGTGCCAACTAGAGGTAAAATGGTCATTTAAAAATCGGGAAAAATCATGAACATGGGAAATGACCCCAATAGTCGTCTCCCAAAGTTACATGACCATACGACTTCGTATGTGAAAGAAATAAATATTCTACGATCCTATGATGCGTAGAATGCGGGTCGTTACACTCTCCCCCCCTTAAGAAATTTCGTCCCCGAAATTCCTTAACCCAAAACATACAAAGGATCCTGCATGCCTAACAACCACATACAACAATCAAACATGCAAAACAAGCAAACCAGCCTATCCTAGCATGCGGAAAACTAAGTCGAAGTCAAAATCTTACCAGGCGAAGAGTTCTGGGTGTGTCTTCCTAATGTTCTCCTCTATCTCCTAAGTACAATCATTCTCGTCCTCACCCCACTGAACCTTGACTAGCTTCACCGCCTTCCTTCGAAGTTGCTTCATGTCGTGCTCGACAATACGGGCCGGCTTGCGGTTCCCAACCGCCTCGGGTTCTACTTCGAAGTCCTCTAACTGATCAGGTGAAATAGTCATATCTAAGTCGTGAACGAACTTCCTTAGGTGGGAAACATGAAATACATTGTGGACTCCCGCCATCTTCTCTGGTAAGTCAATTCTATATGCCAAATTCCCGACCAGTTCGAGAACAGGGAATGGGCCAACAAATCTTGGTGCTAACTTGCCTCTCCTGCCAAATCGTATTACGCTCCTCAACGGAGAAAGACAAACACCAAGTCACCAACGGAGAACTTTAAGTCTCTTCTCCTCTTATCAGCATAACTCTTCTGCCTATCTTGGGCAGCCTTCATTCGTTGTTGAATGATCTTAATCTTATCTGAAGTTTCCCTCACCACATCTGGTCCAAGCATAAACTTCTCGCCAGTCTCTATCCAACATGATGGTGAGTTGCACGGTCTTCCGTACAAAGCTTCATATGGAGCCATACCGATACTGGATTGGTAGCTATTATTATATGCAAACTCTACTAGATGCAAATGGTCATCCCATGATCCACCAAAATCCAGTATACATGCCCTCAAGAGATCTTCCAAAATACGATTCACCCTCTCCGTCTGACCGTCGGTCTGAGGATGATATGCGGTACTGAGATGTAACTCTGACCCTAGAGCCTCTTGTAAGCTCTTCCAAAACCCACTAGTGAACAACGGGTCTCGGTCACTCACAATGCTTTTAGGTACTTCATGAAATCTCACTACCCACTTCATATAAAATTCTGCTAACTTAGCTGCCGTTCTGGTCGATTTGACCGGTATAAATCTTGCACTTTTAGTCAATCGGTCCACAATCACCCAAATGCTATCATGTCCCGATCTAGTCCTTGGTAAACCATCGATGAAATCCATCGAGACTTGCTCCCATTTCCATTCGGGAATTTCTAATGGCTGTAACAACCCACTAGGCTTCTTTTGCTCGGCTTTAACTAGCTGGCAATTCATGCACTTGGATATAAACTTCCCAATGTCTCTTTTCATCCCTTCCCAGTAGTAGGTCTGCTTCATGTCTCGATACATCTTGTTACCACCGGGGTGTATAGTCAGTTTTGAGTGATGACATTCTCTAAGCACTTCATCTCTCAACCCATTGACATTGGGTACAACAAGCTTTCCATTCTTTCTAAGCCATCCATCTCGATCAAGCCCATACTTGTTCATCTCCTCATCGATATCCATCTCTAACTTGGAGATGATTTCCAATAGGTTAGGATCGTCCCTCTGACTAGAGCCGATCCGCTCAATCAAAGTGGGTCTGATCTTCAAACTTGCTAACATTTCTGGATCCAATTCGCACTTTGGTCTGAAATCAAACCCAGCGATGTACTCCAGTTGCTTCCATTCTAGAAACATAGCCTCTAAACTGGCATGTCTTTTACTCAACGCATCGGCTACCGCATTGCCCTTTCCCGGTGTATATGCGATATCAAAATCATAGGAAGCCAAGAATTCTAACCACCTTTGTTTCCGGAGATTTAGATCCTTCTGGGAGAAGAGATACTTCAACGACTTATGATCTGTAAACAGCTCAAATCTTTCTTCCAAGAGATAATGTCTCCACATCTTTAATGCGAACACGACCGTTGCCAATTCTAAATCATGGGTAGGGTATCTTCTCTCGTGCGGTTTCAATTGCCGACTTGCATAGGCTACAACCCTACCGCCTTGCATCAATACAACACCCAGTCCGGTACCACAGGCATCCGTGTATACCGTCATCTCTTCATTCCCCTTAGGAATGACTAACACTGGTGCGCTTGTCAACTTGTCCTTTAGACTCTTGAATGCATTCTCGCACTTTTCATCCCAGACAAAAGCTTGATTCTTCTTGGTCAACTGGGTCAATGGTGCTGCTATCTTGGAGAAACCTTGGATAAACTTACGATAGTATCAAGCTAATCCCAAGAAACTTCTTACATCTGTTGCACTCTTGGGCGTAGGCCAATCCTGTACCGTAGCCACCTTCGCTGGGTCCACGGAAATACCATTCTCTGATACAACATGGCCCAAGAACCTCACTTCCCTCCTCCAGAAGTGACATTTTGAAAACTTTGCTTTCAATTGGTGTTTTCTCAACACCTCCATCACTATTCTTAAATGTTCCTTGTGTTCTTCTTCTGTCCTTGAATAGACCAAAATATCATCAACGAACACAAGGACAAACTTATTCAACTGATCTCTGAATACCCTATTCATAAGATCCACAAAATATGCTGGGGCATTGGTCAGCCCGAATGGCATGACCAACCACTCATAAAATCCAGACGGCGTTCGAAATGCCGTTTTAGCTATAATCTCAGCTTCCACTCTAAGCTGATGAAAACATGTCGCGAGATCCAACTGAGAAAATACTCTCGCGCCACTCAACTGATCGAACAAATCATCTATCCGCGGTAGAGGATACTTGTTCTTCCTCGTCACTTTATTCAACTCGCGGTAGTCTACACACAAACGAAGGGAACCATCCGCCTTGGTAGCAAACACAACTGGTGCTCCCCATTCAGAAACACTCCTTCTGATAAATCCCTTCTTCAAAAGATCGCTGATTTGCACCTTGAGCTCTCGCTGCTCCCTTGGTGCCATACGACGAAGTGGCATCACTATAGGTCTGGCATCTTTTACCAAATCAATATGGAACTCAATCTCTCGATGTGGTGGAAGCCCGGTCACTTCTTCGAAAACATCCAGATACTGGCCAACCACGGGCAAACCTGACAACTCACTATGCGGAATGTCGAGGGAGTTTAGAAAACTAGCCAATACCCCCTCACTGGGTAGACCACCAAACACTATCCTCCGTCCATCATCCGCTCTAGCTGTCACAAAAAATCCCTCACAGTCTACCACCACCCCGTATCTTTGGAGCCAATCTACTCCCAAAATAATGCCAAACCCAGTAAAGCCCAAAACAAAGCAATCACAAACAAACATGCATCCATGACTCGACAAGACCACATTACGACAAATCATGCTAAGGCTAGTCGAACCATCAATCGGGTTCGTCACTACTAAAGGTCTATCGACAATCTCGGGCTCCAATCCCAACCTATCTACCAGGTCACTAGATATGAAAGAACTGGAAGCTCCGGTATCAAACAAAACTCTTACAGGAACATCATAAACAGAAAGCATACCTTGAATGACGACATTCTTTCCTTTCTCCGCCGCAGTTGGGGCATTCGACGAAGAAGGAATAGCATTAAGGGCGTAGGCTTTCACCATTTGCTTTTCTTTAGGGGGTTGCGGACACTTGTCCTTGTGATGTCCCATTTGGCCACAGTTGAAGCACTTCCTATCCGCTGGCTTGGCCCGACAATTACTAGCATAATGACCCTTCTTACCACAGCTGAAGCACTCAACATCTTGCTTATTCCTTTTCTTCTGGCCATCCTTAGTCCGATTCTACTTTCTCTTATTCTGGGAACCACCCTTGCCTCCACCACTTGCTTGTGGCTTCGGCTCATCTGCGGATGCAACCTCAGTCTTTGGCTTAGGGTAGAGACTTTCGGATCTCAATGCTTTCCCCACAATCGATTCAAACGTCTCATCGATGTGGTTAATAAGCCTTTCCCCCAAGTACTGATCTAAACAAATTATGAATTTCTCATTCTTCTTCTCGGCAGTATCAATTAGAGATAATCCATATTTTGACAAAGTGTCAAATTCAGCAATATACTCCGAGACAGCTCTGCCATTCTGCTTAAGCTCCAAGAATTTCTTAAATAGCATTGACTTCTGAGCAGCTGGAATGAACTTCTCGCTAAAGCGAGCTTTAAACTGCTCCCAAGTAATCTGATCTTCAGGAGTAGCTGCCTTTATAGCATTCCACCAATTCATTGCCCGCCCTTGTAGCTGACGGGACGCTAGCTTTCTCTTCATCGCATCCTCGATACCCAAATCCTTGAAGATACGTTCGCAACCATCCAACCAATCTTGAACATCCGTGGCCGACTCCGTTCCGTGAAACGGCTTCCCACCAAGGCTAGTATAATCCTTATTTAGCTTGGAGAAGTCGACCCTCGGCGCCTGCACTATTGGACCACCACCATTGGGAGCTGCTCTTTGTACATCCCTAAGCATCTCTCTCATGAGGTCAGTAAACATCGTCCTCATATCAGCAGCATTCCCGTTATTGGCCCCTCTACTGGTACCTCTAACATATCGGCTCATCGTCAATCTGAAAAAGGAAACGATTAACGACCCCATAGTGGTGCTAGTGCAACAAGACTTCATTCTTATAATACTAATAGTATATATATATAGCCTTTAAAAACCAAAATAATCACAAATACGCTCTCTCGTATACGCATATTATCTCTCCCTGATAACTTCCCTAGGTTAACTACGCAACCTAGAGCTCTGATACCAAGTGTGACGGCCCGCCACACACAAGCCGGCATTTCCTCCAAAAGTGCGCTGTACACATGCCCAACTAGCACGGAACGGTCGTCAGAAGAAAGGAAATAAGAGAATTAACTAACAAGAAACCTGTAGAATGTCTCACAGCGCATGGAATAAAATATAATAATAATAACATACTTGACATAAAATAGGTGAGACAGTGCATAAGCTGATAACTAAAATCAACATCAACATCAGAGCAGCGGAAATCCAAATACAGCTTATTACAACTTTCCCAATTTACTGTCTCTAAACAAAAGAAAGCTAAAGTAGAAGATGCACCACTAATGCCCAAGCAGTGATCTTCAACAACACAGGGAGAATACTCTATATATATATTACGTGGAAGCCTCCTGCTCGTCTCCGGATCATCTACCCGTGCATCACCAGCTAACCTGTCTCTAGTCTGCTCGTGTGAGCACCCAGAGTAATAAGAGGAGACATAAAACTCTGGGTCGGACATAAAGCCTGGTATGAGCGATAAGCATCTAAACAAAACAAAAACAGGTATACTAAACCATACCTGAACCTGGACCTGCAACCAAAGAGTTAGTACCACATACCGTACAGTACTCTAAGGTGCCATAATAAATAGTATAAAGAATACGGGGGTGGGGTGTGCATGTCATAATGATAGCAAATAAATCATCCATAGCAACCATCCTCACATCTCTCACTCAGTGCGTAAAGCATACGATATCTACCACTTTGGAACACTAGACAAATTGAGGTAACGACGAATCCCGACTTGTAGAAACCCTGCTGTGACCAAGCTAAACACAAGGAGTCATGACCAAACATTTCAATGACCCACTTCATTGGTCGTAGCCCTTGGTTCTACCAATGCCATAATGGCCCTGAATCCGTCTTCGTACCTCCTACCATAGTGGTCCAAAGCTATAGACATCGATAACCCCTTGGCACGCGTCCCGCAGAAAAGCCCAACCATGAAGCGAACTCGTTGATTCCCATCTGGATCTTGAGCTCTAACTTCTCATTTGGACTTCCTTTGCATCTCGGGTTTGGTCGAATTGGAGTGGGTCTTCAGAAGAGTTGTCGCGCAGTAGCAGCCCTAGAATTCGGTTCGGTTCGGTAGTCACTACCCTCTTTCCTTATCATCTTTACATTCGGTTCGGGTGCCCCCCTGGTTCGGTTCGGTACACTGAACCGATCCCATCCTTTATCCTAGCCTCTACTTTCCCCGTTTCGACCCTATGCTCCTCATCTTCATCCCATCCGGTGCTCCAGTCCAATCCGATCTGGCCCCCATTGTTCTTCCGATCCGATCTCCTTGTCCACTCCAACTCTAAGTAAACGGCCTTCCTTCTCGCCAAGCCTCCTCCAGTGACAAGTTCCAATCCAGTTCGAATTCCCTTCGTCAGTTCACAAATCCGATCCGACCCCTACTCTGATCCGATCCGGTTCGGAACCTGCACATTTCTGCAACTTTCCAGCGAGCTTTCTACGCCATTCGACGGCGTTTTCGACCAATCTAACTATTCTAATCAATCACAAAACATACCATAGAGTCATAGCAACATGTAAGAGCAACCAAAAACACCATACAACAATTCAAATGAATCAAAATGGATCAAAAGTGGCCAAAACCCCACATTTTCCCATAACCTCTCTTAATCATGTTTAAGCACATACTTAGTAAAACTTAATCAAATCGTCTAAATTTTCTAACAGAGGCATGAAATATTATTCAAGAATTTCTAAACATTTTTCCAGAATTTATTAGTGTATAAATTCGCTAATCTTCGCTAATTACCCTTAATTAACTGTAATTAGTGTAAAAATTATGCAAATCACCCACCTTGGCCACAAAATAAAACACCAAATCTGAAATACTCTCTGTTTGGGTCGAATCCCTATGTATAGCAGCAGCTCCAACCTTGCTCTGTTGCTATTTGGCCTTGTTTTGATGTAGTTTAGGCTTAATCTTCACTAAAATGTGTTTTGGAGTGGTTTTAGAGGATGGAAGCCATTACTAGGGTCTCAAGAAGGTTTGTGGCGGCTCAAAACTGAAATGAAAGTGATTTCCTAACCCTAATCAGTCCTCCTATACCTCTAAACCCGAAATTCCCCTCTGGGCCTAGCTGCTAATCACCCGGTTAAGCCCAATTAAGCTGTTTTTCACCATCTGTAATTTGTTTCAGCCATATCTCCCAAACGGTGAGTCCGTTTGACTAATGTGACCACTCTACGGAATTGTAAACCATCGTCCGAAGCCAATGGAAGTGGTTTCAGGTCAAAATTCCTTTCCAGTCAAAAGTTATGGCCAAAACAGTGTCAACTAGGGGTAAAATGGTCATTTAAAAATTGGGAAAAATCTTGAACATGGGAAATGACCCCAATAGTCGTCTCCCAAAGTTACATGACCATACGACTTCGTATGTGGAAGAAATAAATATTCTACGATCCTATGATGCGTAGAATGTGGGTCGTTACATAGGCGGTCGTCATATCCTCCAAACTCTGCTATAGTGTGAGGTGGTAAGTAGTTAAATTTATAATTTTTAATCATTTTCGTCTGTTTATACCATATGATTTAATAAATTATCTTTTTTTTTTGGTTAAATTGACAAGATTAATCCCAAGTTTCACGCTTCTTACCATATCAGAGTTTGGATTATTTTTAGTTAATGCCAAGTTTGGGGGGTCCCTTCCCATATAGATCCCATTAACCTTTTGGGGGGTCCCTTCCCATATAGATCCCATTAACCTTTTAACCAATAAACTTTCCAAAAATCAATCGTGATATCTTAATAGTTCTTTCTTCTTTCTTATTCGTTACTAACACAACACTCCAATAAGCCCAAATCTAAACAAAAACTGAAATCAAATAAACGAAGAGGGAAAAAGACTAAATTGATGTCAAATTTTCGTAATCGACGTGTGATGCGGGTCTTGAGTACAGTGAGGTATGATGCTTAGTGATTTGACTAAGGTGGATTTGGGTTTGTTTAGATCAGGAGATTGGTGAATTTATGATCAGGTGATTGCCGAACTAACCACAATCTCGCTCGTACAAACAGCTTCTGCAAAACTGTACAAACTAAACCATCGTCTCTTCCACACAGCAATTGCAATATCACTCAACAACTTCCAAAAATCACCTCTACAACACTACGTATGCCTCAACAAACTGCTCCTCCTACATCTCGACACTCGAACCCAACCAACCTCTAAATACAAAACTGCTTATCTACAACATCCATCATCCAACCCAAACATACCGTCCCTTCCTTCACCGCCCACGCAAACAGTAATAACCAGCGATCACTTCTTTACAACAACCTCACCTTCTTCCCTCCCTCCTTCCACCAAACTACAACTCAACATCAGCAGCAACCAACCAATTCTTTATTTCTGAAGCCTAAAATACGCTGTCTTCAACATGCAAGCCGTATTCTTCTTCTACCAAATCCAAGCGGTATCCTCCAAATCAAAATTAAAGCCTTACCTTTTAAATCAAAATCAAAGGCATCTCAAACGTTAAAGCAGACGAGGAGTTGAAAGTCGATCGACTGACCTACTGATGGACTTCTTTTGGTACTTCCTCAGTTTACTTGGTCCATTCTTACAACCGACCCCTTTCTTCATTCTTTATTTTGACGCCTATCTCCTTGCTTTAAATATGGGATTTCAAACTAAAATAGGGCTTTGTTTTCTAATTTGGAAGAGGATGGAAGGTCTATGGAGAAAAAAATCTGAGAAATACGATATCATTTTACCATGATGTAAACCTGAAAAATAACCGAAAGAAAGGGAGTGATTCTGGAAAGAACTATTAAGATATCACGATTGGTTTTGAGAAAGTTTAACAATTAAACAGGTTAATGGGAACAATATGGGAAGGGCCCCGCCAAACTTGGGATTAACTAAAAATAATCCAAACTCTGGATTAATATGGGAAGACATATGAAACTTGGGTAATCGTGTCAATTTATACTTTTTTGCATAGGCAAATGGGATATGCAGCGCTTTGGGCATGATTGACGGAATTATAGAAGGTCCAGAGAAGATGAAAAAAAATCATAGATTATGACATATTTTTGACACAACTCTTGGTAGAAATAAGATACGTTGATTAGAGAAACCTCTGCATCTTCCACTAGAAACAAATGCATCGATTCTGGTGCATATGAGATTAGAGGTAGCTAAGGAAGGAGCTGAGGAAGGGCAAACATTAGTGGAGGAACATACACATCTCAAGAGCCATAGTGACTTGCATGGAGTAAAGGCCAACACCAATTTTCATATAGTAGACAACCATCTCAAGCAGAACATTGACATTCATAGAATGACCTCGAACAACAAACAACGCAGTCAATCATCTGTGCAACAAGATTGGCCATAATATGAGGGGGCAACAAAAACATGAGGACTTAATATTTAGCCCAAATCAATAGGAATTTCGGCTTCTTAGCCAAGTTTTATATTGGTTGACATCGAGAGAAAATGAAGAAAAATGTAGATAGAAAAACACCACTTGAAGTTAGAAAGCTAAAGGAGCGAGTGTGTTGTTTTGATAGCCTATTGTTTTAGTTATGACCTGCTTTGACTTTGGATGTAATTGTTCCACTTGTTTAATTTGATAGGAGGATGGAATTTAGATGCTCATATAGTTGGTTAGATGATCCGTTGTTGATATATGGTGTCATATATAGGTTTTTAGATGTGTATCCATATTGAATGAAACATTCACTGAGATAGTTTATTTGTATTAGTCTTACCATGCTGTGATCGATGCAGTAACTCTCTATTTCTCGAAGGCTTAAAAAAAATGTATGCGCATTTTTGAAATGTGCAAGCTATTTTTAGCTAATAAGCTTGCACATTCCAAAAATGCACAAGCCTTTTTTTGAAATAAAAATGTGTGATCTTCTAAAAAGAAGAGAGCACACATATATATATATACAAAAATGCACAAGCCTTATTTGGGATGTCCAAAAAACAAAGACATGTTGCGCTAGCATTTTGGATGCAGTTGGTCTATGTTTTCCAATGACCCTATAATGACCTATCTTTTCGACCGTTTCGAGTTCGATGATAAAAACCCACCCGAATCGTTCGAAATAGTAGATTGTTATTTGTTATGTGGTTTAAAATGAATCATCACATAACCATAGACACATAAAACAAAATATCTAGTAGTGGAAGTAAAATATTATACTGTAATACAAAATCGTTAATTTGTATATGATATCAGAGTATAGAACAAATACAGATATAACGGAAGATTAAATACATAATCCCACTAATGCTTGAATACACAACAAAAATGGAAACAACTGAATATGAAATAATAGGCAGGTAGCTAACTCGAACTAATCTCCAACTCCAATGCACTACAACCGAATAACCATTTCACAATTGGCAAAACCAGTTGCAGTAGATTAATCGCAACTAACCAGCTCCAATTTGGATATCCAAAATTGCAATATCCTATTTATATTTTGCAAGTGTTTCCGACAGTTGCAAAAAAGAGTTGCGGTAGAAGCTTTTTACTAAAATCCTGTTGTAATAGACCCTTTTACAAGTGCTATTGATAGTTGCAAATTAAATTAATAAAACCTCATAAGCTACACTGCAATCGACCATTACATATACAATTATCAATATATAATAATTCACTATTGAAAACAAATATTACAATGAAATAACTAAAAATATATTCCTAAAGGATAAACAATATAAAATTATATACACAAATTTCTAGCATACATTTCAAAATGCTTGATGAAGTTACATCCAAACATTCAACATATTAAAACACATAATATATAGACATAACACATACTCAAGTGACGGTTTCAAAATATAGTACAATACAAATTTATAAAACCTAAATACACATTTTAGCCTAGTGAAATATACTTTGTGTACCAAGCGACGCATCTTGTTCATCTTGTATAACTACAAAATAGAACATTGTTTAGTTTAGAAATCATTTCTACCCAATCTTTTATAAATACATGATTATAAAAAAAGGGAAAAAGGAATTACTAGTACTTCGACGTGTTATGGCATCAAAGCCAAGAAGCATCTATACGTGTTTTGGTGCAGTATACATTCTTCAGTTGTGCAACAACAGTTCACTCCCTAGTATATGTATACGTTATATGTTAAAACATACATTTTGTTTTTAAAAAAAGCTCATATCAACAGAAGTTTTCAAAAGTACATCCATATAAGTTCTAAGTTCAAAATAGAGATTATGATAACCCCAAACTCACGTGCTACGGAAGCAAGGATAATCATTGGAATATAATACATAAACAATAACAGCAGAACAGAAATATAACATTACAATACAACGGAAGATTAATTTACAATAAATGTAATACAATGCAGCGGACGGGGATTTTCGGGTCATTACAGAGAGAACGTGAAAATAAACAGATGCTTGCTTCGCCGACATATATGCCTTTCTAGTGTTGCATAGATATAGGTATAAAAGATGTATGTTCTACTCCAACCAACTTTTTGTAACTTGTTTGCAGCTTCTTAATAAACATTATACATAATAAAGGTATAGCAAGAGGCATAAGCCAACACCCATGCTCCAGTGAAGCCAAATCTGTGCAATATAACGGCAAGGATCAACACGAAAATTGCAAGAGATAAACCTGGTCTTGTAATATCCATCTCTTGGTCTTCTTCACTGTTTCAATGCCTCTCCGTGCTATATCTTCGCATCACATGATTTTATCCGAGTCTTCTGATGATAATGATGACATGACCTGTTGTGCTTTTGCTGCATCCTCTTTTGACATCTTCATTCCGTACTGTTCGCTCATGCTGGCCATCATCTCTGGGCTTATATTCTTCATCTTTGATGTAAACATCTGACGCATAGTTGGATCTTTCCTCGAATTTGTTTCACTTTCCGCAAACCAGAAGTAATTGAAACATTAGATGAGCAAGACGTGCTCTAAAAATCGTAAATTAATCCACTAGAACTAGTTCCCTCATAATCAGTGTGATTATATTACTGCTTCCATTGGTAGTTGATGGTCCAGATGCACTATCAAGTGTCAAACTTTGTATAGAAGGATTCATTGGAGAAGCCATCTTAAGCATGTATTGAAGTTCTTCAGGAGACATACTCTTCATTGTTTCAGAAGCCATCTCAATCATGTTAGGCATCATTTCTGGAATTTGTACTCTGTTTGAAGCTGAATTTGAATTTAAGTTCACTTTGGATACAACTTCAAGCATTCTGAAGCCCTTCAGGAGACATATTGTCCATTTATCTGAATCTCTATCAATCATACATAATTAAGAATACCATATAAAATTGGATCCATCTTTAACAAGGAAACCAACCCTAGAATGACAAGAAAATGCCTATAATATGACAAAAGCTACACTACTAATAAAAAATCTTGGGTTATACATCATGTTCACTTTTCTTGAATAGGCGTAGGCACAAACTAATGCAGAATGTATTCCTTAGTGACCCAACAGTTTAAACCAACCCATAACGCAGTAAACAGGACTCAAAGATCGAACGGCGAATACTGCAAATTGGTTGTCAAACAAAACTGGTAAATATCTCATTTCAAAAGGCATCTAAAAGATACTAGTTAATGCTTATAGTATCCCTGACCTTAAAAGCCAGAACTGACTATTTTATCGATACTACAAGTCAACTGCTATGAACTAAGTACTGACTATATCAGAATAAACATGCAGCCAATTTTCAATTAGAATGCAAGTCAATTGATCATCTCTCAATGAAACGATCATCAGTAGATCTATGTGAAAGCAAATACCTTTCCTTTTCCAAGACTAAGCCCAGAAGTTCAAATAACTCTTGGCCCTCTATCTTGTATCGCATGATATAAAACATCATTTTGTTTCTTCAGCCAACACTGAATCCAAGCAAGCAAAAAAAAGTAATAAAAATCAGGAGATTCTGAGTAAGGTCAGATAAACATTTTCTTGCTTTCTTTTGATAACGAGAGTGGTAATCAGGCATTTTTCACAAATGACAACTCCAACTGTTTTATGCTAACTTGTCAACCAATTTACTCTAAGGATTACAAATTATAAACTTGTTCAAACACAATTAGTTCTGCATGTGTATAAGGCAATGACAATCAGAATAAAATTTTCAAGATAAAACAGCAATTTACCTTACATATTTTCATCTATTATGATTATTAAATATTGTACCATTTTCGCATTACATAATTAATTCTTAAAGAAGGTATTATTTTATCTAAAAAGCTTAGTGTTGAGTTTTATCATCATGTAGAATGTAAGACACATTCAAAAACATTGAGTGGATTGTCATATCACCGCTGAATTTTGAGCCAAACTATTTACGTTACTATTTGGAACTTCTATAAGATGATAAGTAAATGTTTGGATAGCCTATATTGAAATTTTTAATGTAAGTGAAATTTTATGTAACCATGTAAAAGATGATAAGTGCCATTGTGTCAATATTACCAGATAAATCGGTTGATGCAAGGCAGTATAGAAAATTAATAGAACAACGTTTTCAGCCTAATCCATCGAACTAAGAGAGCTTCTCCCTACCTATTCTTACAGTCAACCAAAACTCAAAATGAATGCACAAGAATAAGAGAAATTTGTGCTACATGCAATGGCATAAACTTCTGCTGAAGCGGTCTAATATTAGCAAATGCAGAAAAGTATTACTTTACGACCTAGTTCATCGAATTGCTGTTAAGATGCAATAAAAAATATGCACATCATATACACTCTGTATTCAATAATAAATCACCACAAGTTAGCAACTGTATCAAAAATGATCCTATCCTCGGTTTAAATGATATTTTAAAATTAACAGATACAACTTGAAAGATGCATGTGCCACAACTATTTCCCTGTCACTTCTCTACATAGTTCATTCATCAAATTACCTAATTCATTTAACAAATAAATCAATATCGAAGTTCCAAAAAAATGTACAACTCACATATTTATTGTCGAGAAAACTTGAAACACCCTTTCCCTCTTCAGCAGTATAAGTCTACATAATAAATTAAGCCACAAAATACAATTAACTACGGCGAATATTGCAGTTTCTTCCCCAAAAAAAGCAATTCAAAATCAAAAGGAAAATTAAAATTAGTAGTCAATAAGATTTGTATTCAAAATTGAAATCAATCCTCATATAGCAAATTTCGCAGCTATTCCATCATAGCTAAAAATATTTCAATTAATTTACCTTCATCAATTAACCTGAAACGTCCTTTAGAGTTGTCGCCAATACAACTAGGGGTAAGCAACCAGCTTTAGACAATAATCCCCAAATTCTACAGCTGATAAAATCACTGCATCCCGACTCAGGCCGTTCCTCCATCACATAATCTTTTTCGTGAAGTTGTGTTGGAGGACGCTATGTTGTAATTAGCCAGAGGAAGCTTTCCGGGCTAGTTCCTATGCTTCCTAAAAGCACACTGCTTGCATGATCGGAGGAGAGGAAATAGCGAATTTGAGTAGGTGGATGCTAAATAAGCAACGGAGGAGTCGTGGTTAATATTAGGGCTGCACACAACCCATATCCAAACCGACCCAACCCACCAACCCGACCCAACCCACATAAACCCAACCCAACCCATCCTAGTTCGGGTCGGATATGGGTTACAATTTGTAACCCATACTATATGCGGGTCGGGTTTGACATTTTGTTCAACCCAACCTCATTTTAACCCAACCCAAACCTATTTAAAAAAAACTAATTTAATATTCATCCAATTAAAATTAGAATAGTATAATCCTAGAATAATGTTTATGTATACTATAATAAATGTACAAAAAAATATTTCATGTCAATCCAAACTAAATAGAATTTGATAAATATATTTTAAAGAGCATTTTAATGTATTTTAAAATGAAACACTTGCTCAACTATGTAGTAAATTAATTTCATATGATATGTTTTACAATGAAATTTTAATTATATGTCTTGTAATGAATCGGTTATTTTAAATGCATTATGCTAGCTAAAATCTGATATATTATGCTGAATATTTTGATATAATTTTTTGAAAAAATCCCTCATATTCTCATTTTTTATTGTATTCAAGTGACCCAACCCAACCTTACTTAACCCGACCCAACCCATACTTCAATCCAACCCATATCCAACCTCATATAGGGTCGGGTACGGGTTGAGCTACCTTAAACCCATACCTATGTGGGTCGGATAAAGTATTTGGTCTAACCCGACCCAACCCATACTTTGTGCAGCCCTAGTTAATATGTAGGAACTCTAGATTAAAAGAGGAAAAATGAAATGTTAGGCGGGGCTGAAATAATCGAAGGTGAGGCTAAATTATACGTGAAAACAAATACAGGGCGCAGCTATCCACAGCCCATTTAATGGACATGATTATTTTTTACATACTTCTGCCTATCACAATCTATTCATTCACTCAGCTGTCAATCATCGAGAGTAAATCAAAATTTCGGATGCATACAACCGAACAGAAATATACAAATTGCTCAACATATTTCATCAGCATTCGGTGGTAAGGAATCGAAAAACAATCACATTCACGGTGGTACACAATCGTTCAAATCACCTAAAAGTGCAAACCCACTATTCGGTTACCAACTACCGAATATAAATTGAAATAATTATTGTAAACACTCGAAAGGAACTATTAACTTTTATGTTTGAATGTTTCACCAATTCGTTTGTAAGAGACCGAAAAACAAGGCTTCGGTGGTTATTCACCGAATATGGAGTTAGTAAACGGTGGCTATGCACTGTGGAAAAAAATATCTGTATATATGCAAGATGTTTCATCAGTGGTCAAC
This sequence comes from Allium sativum, assembly GCA_030737875.1. NCBI lineage: Eukaryota > Viridiplantae > Streptophyta > Magnoliopsida > Asparagales > Amaryllidaceae > Allium > Allium sativum. The sequence goes on along the minus strand of CM060910.1, from coordinate 554,056,614 downwards.
AATCGTATGACGAAGGTGATTTTGACTATTTGCAACTGAACATGAGATTTCCATTTTAATGCCGTTCTACATTGATCTTCACAATTGAAAACAATTAAAATTTTGTGTCAAACCATGTACTATAGGCCAATGATCAACAAACAAAATCAACTTTAACGATTAAGAAAATATTGCACATATATTGCATTCAAATTAGTATCAACAACGTGACAGGAGAGAATGGGGAAGTTTTTTGTTTTTGTTTTTTTGTTTGAAAAGTGCGGTGGTCTCTCCATTTTAAGTTTTTTAATACGGCGGTGGCCAGAAGGGTAGAATGTTATTAAACGGGGTGCTTTTAGTTTTGGTGGCCAGGAAAGAAAACTGGGATGTCAATAGCAGCACACTAAATATATTTAAAACAAAAATTATTTATATGCATTTTCCTTGTATTATTTATTCAAAATATCTTAGTAGCAATGACGATTATTCCAAGGTTCCAACCAGCTGCTAGATTTAAAAAATTTATAATTTTCATTTTTGACTATTACGAAAATTTCAAATAAAAATTATATTATAAATTTTTAGTTTATTTTCAACTTGCAATTTTTAAATATTAAATACTAAATATGATTAAATATTAAAAATAAAAAAATAAATATTTCTTCCTAAATATTAAATATTACCTAGTAATTAAATATCAAATATCGCTTCTTATATACAAATTATTATTTATTAATTATTTGTTAAATGTTTATTATTATTTAATTATAGAATTATTAACTATAAATATCACTTTATAGTAATTAAATTTTATTAACAATTAATAATTATATTATATTGTAATCATAATTATTATGAATTACTATTAGCTAATTATTTAGTAATAATTAATAAAATGTTAGTTATTAGAAAATATTTTAATAAAATTAAATTGTTAGTAGTTTTACTTATTAATTATAATTGAATATTAATTGTTAAATACAATATATTATGAATATTTTATTAATTATTTAATATTTGAAGTTAATTAGAATTATTAATTATTAAATGTAATCAATAATTGTTAAATATAATTTACGCACTATTAATAACTAACCATGATAAATTATTAAAGTATTAATCCATACTAACTAATTATTAATACTTAGTATATATTATATAATAACTAGATATTATTTATTACTTCATACTTTTGTATTTAATAGTGATTATGTTTATCAAAGGTGGAGGAAAATATATATTTTTAAAGTATGTTATGTTTTTCGCAACTAGCTTTACTAGTTGTAAAGAAATACAACTATCGTAAGTAGCCAAAATTGTAACGACCCGACTTTTCGGCTCTCGAAAATCAATAGTAATACATCCTTTGTATTCATGTATCTCAAATCAAGTATCATAAAGGCTGATAGTTAGGGGAAAGAAGAAGATAGAAGAATAGAAGAAAGAGGATACAGAACAGAATCTCACAGGTGAACGAATAATCTATAATAACAACAGTGCTCTTTTACAAAAAATGGAAAAAACATTAAAATATACATACATCAATCAGAGTACACAATGAATCAACCTGAACAGTTATAAACAACCTGTCCTTATAATTTCGGATACATTCAATAACATAGACAACGAAATAAATAAAAGAATACGAGTATATGTCTCGTCACCAACTCCTCTTCTGAAGCTCCAAAGCAATCCAAATCTGATCTGCAAATATACTCGGTCTGACCCGAGTATTACCGAAAAATAACACCCGGATCAGGCTAGCAACCGCGTGAGATAACTCAACATTTAAATAACACATATTTCATTACAATGAGAGGTCGTACGCAAATCCGTAACGGTTATCCCCTCAATAACATCCAACCATTTATTAGGAGAAGTATAGTTGAAAATATATAATGTCTAGTGTGTAGAATATAAATAAATTCACATAGAAGGAATGGTTACATTGGTTACATTTGACAACTATTAAGTATACAAACAAAACCGACAAGGCACATTCGCATATTGGATTTTCCATCGGAGATCTCCCAATACAGATCCAAACTCCATGCACAAGGATCAGAAACCACCATCTGAGCGTCGTATATCTCTAGATAAAATATACCATAAGGTAAACATGACTGGCCCACACACGAAAACACCGGTGTGCACCACATGGAACCAAATATATCCAACTCCCCGCACGCAACTTCAAAGAGCTCCCGCAACGATTCGGTAATAAGCATACACTAGATATGGAGTCAATATATCCTGCCGTGGGTTAGCAAAACCCCAGGTCATGCAGCCTACTCTGTCTTTAGCCATATCCGATGTCGAGGTTTCGTTCAGCATCTTTCACACGAGTCTTCATCACTCGAACAAAACACGAATTCCCAGATGAAATCCCACAGCTCAATAGATCTTGGAATCACACCTAGATTCCTTCTTAGATCTCGGAATCACACATGGATTCCGATACATCAAAGGATCTTGGAATCACACATAGATTCCTTCACAAATCTTTGAATCACTATATGTGATCGGGCATCCTAAAAGTATAATCACAATTCATTTTCAAGATTTCCTTTATAACTTCAATACTTTAAAACGTATTCATATACTTATCCCTCCGGTACAGGTATATCCATAATTCATTTATAAGATTTCCTTTATAACTTCAATACTTCAAAACGTATTTATATACTTATCCCTCTGATATAAGTATAACTATAATTCATTTCTAAGATTTCTTAAAATATAATCAAAGAGGTTAAACCATTGTTTAATAAACAATCTCTTCTCTTTTATAAGTTAAACATCTTATTCACAATCTTTATCCTAAAAGATTTTCTTGCTTGTCTTTATCTTTAAAAATCCATTATTTAAAGATCTAAGTATATCCAAACTCGTTAAACAGTTTAATTCCAGTTTCTATATCTCTGGTGTGTAAAACAAGCGTTGCTAAAACATTGTTTACAACAAACCCCAAAACAATTCCTTTTTATATAATTATCTTTAAACGTTCATTTGAAGATTCGACTATATAAACTTCATCGATATAATTCGAGTGGGTTAAAACGAATGTAAATAACGCATTGCCACGATAAACCCAAAACTATTTCTATACTTATTCACATCATTAAAATATTCATTTAAAGATCTAAATATCAATAAATATCCGACATGGTGAATTAAACCATTGATTATAACAGGCTTGTTATAATCCCAAATTGTAGCACCCCACATCCGTTAGTGTCACTCACAAAGGGAATGCACTAAGTTCTGTGGAGCATTTAGGGTAAAAGATGCAGATAAATTACAAGACAGACAGAGATTAAACAGCAGAAAATAAAACTTTGCTTTATTGATAAAATAATTTGTGCAATGATTTCTTTACAATATCAGAGTATCATCTGTCTTACAAAATAAAGAAGCATAAAACAACATTTATATTCCCCAATTTTAGCAAGAGCCAGCCATAGCATCTGATAAGAGAATCCAAGCAAACTTCGACAAATCTTCAAGCTGGGAAAGAGTGACAGTCCAACTTAACCTGAGCTATACTATTCCCTCCTTTACTACCTGGGGGGCGGGGGGAACGGAAGAAAAGAAGACGAAAGAAAAACAGAGTCAGACATAAAGCCTGAGCAAGTTCAGTAACTTCTAGCATGTGAACATGGAAAAATAAAACGACATGAATTAACTGAATACAAGATTACACCATAACGATAGGGTCAACAAGATTAGACAAGGTACTCACAAGATATGCTAAGATAAGATAAACTGGATACGCTCTAATACTTACGTCGCTTCGCTATTTCCTTGTTATACTGGTTTCTATATCTCTGCACCACCTAACTAGTGTCCCAACTAGTAACGATGACGTGATCCCAATCCCTGTATTTTCCATTGCCTTCCGGCATACATTCATTATTTATCACCTAGATCAAATCTAGGGTTTTCTATCAAGTGCTTTCTAGATTTAACTAGAGTTAAGGCTATCTGCTGAACGCTTCTCGGATTCAGGATTTATGCCACCTAGTCCAACTAGGGATTATGCTACCTGTCGAAGGATGCCCCCAAGTCTAGGACACACTACCTAGAGTGGTATATGTTCCTATACTTCCCCACGCATGTATCGCGAATCGTTATCGCTTGTCTAGATGCACATGTCCTGTAATGTGCGGTCCGAGTCCTGTGACAGGGAATATAGAACCCGGTCGGGAGCTTTCAGATATTTGCCGATGCAGATACTAAGGTCTGTTTTTATTCCAGTGGCTATGGTCCCACTTGACCCCTCCCTCAACTAATGAAAGGCACACCTTGTAAAATGAGAACTATATGCCGGCCCCCGGTGCCCCTCTATCCTATGGCCATCCTCACCCATTACTAGATAGCAAGTATATGGTCTTTTGGATTTCTCCGCCTTTCCGCTTTACGTATCTCGATTGACTGAAGATGGATGGTAGACGACGAGTCGCTATCACAGGGATACCGTTTGCTCGCCGAATCACGCCGGTCCATCCTAGTCTTTAGGTTGCCATATATTGCAACCAAGGCATACCCCTGGTTCTTCTACGCAGACCTTAACCTCTGTGAGCCCAGGAGGATCATCTGCAGCCTCATAGAGGGATACCAAGAGTACCCTCACGTCCCCTCGAAGCCTCGGGCTTCACAACCCAATTCGTTGGAGCCTCCTTTCTACTCAGACGGACATTCGCTCCTTCTCGTGTTATACTAAGAATTACTACTTAGTTTTACTAACTAAGATTTACCACTTAGTTTCCAGAATCGTAGTTTTCTTAACTAAGGTTTACTACTTAGTTCTCTTTCCCGTCAATTTGGATTGGCTAAGTGTCATTAGTCAATTCAAGCCAACTTAACCCTCTTCATTCATCCTGTTAAACTGGTCAAGTGTTATCAGTAACTCGTGTTGACTAAACCCTACCACAAACCAAGTTATATTGGTTAAGTATTTATTACTTAACCCTACCTATTCACCCCGTGTTGGTTAAGTGTTCCTTTTTAACTTAACCTTGCCCGTCTGTTTTAACTAACATGTTATTATTAATGGTTAAGTATTATCCCTTCATGTTTTAGACTTAACCCTATTCCTTTATCACAGTCTGATGGTTAAGCGTTCAAGTTCACTTAACCCTACGGTCTAGCCCAGCTAACATATCAAATTTGCTAAGTATATTAGATTTTACATAACCCCAACCTCTAATCTAGTTAACATGTTAATTTGGCTAAGTGTATTAACTTTACTTAACCCCTACAAATCTTGTCTTGCTACCTTGAGTTTGGTTAAGTGTCTCTATGGACTTAGCCCTCCCATTCTAGCTTAACTGTGTTAAGTTGGTTAAGTGTTCCTATGGACTTAACCCTCCCATTCTAGCTTAACTGTGTTAAGTTGGTTAAGTGTTCCTATGGACTTAACCCTCCCATTCTAGCTTAACTGTGTTAAGTGTCAGTCTGAACCTAACCCCACCCATCAGTTTAGTTATCATGTTGAACTGGTTAAGTGTCTTAGTTAACTTAACCCTACCATTCTTGTTCTTGCTTTAACTAAATAAATTAAAGCCGCGACCACTCACATTAGACAGATATTGTTGCGAATACTGGATGTGCCGGTTGGTTCCGGGCAGGTTTACATCGCAACTCAGTCTAACCTCGGGTTAGGCATATTCGTGTTTTCTAAGTTCAAAGGTTTTGATTAGTTTTCAAATCAGGTTTTGAAAGTAACCATCCCGTCCGTCGGATCAGTTAGGGATAGCCAGGGAGAGAAGAAAACTTGTATTTTCCAAACCCAAGCCTAGACACTATCCTCTCTATCACCCTAGAACTTTCTGGTGTATCATTAAAAGAGATGTCGTTAATAAACCTTTAATTTGTCTAAATTTACATTTCCTCATTTAGGCCAAATTCTATAAGTAAATTATTCCTAATTTACTTATTTCCTAATTACCCTCTTAATGTAAACTGTCAACATTTATTCTTATGGCCCATTTTCCCCTCTATATCATATTTATGCCTTTTGGTATGTAAACTATACCAATTAAGTGTCACTAACCATGATTTTTCTAAACCTGACAGTTATTCTCAATTATGGCCAATTTCACATTTATGCCAATATACTTACCGTGCCAAATTAGCTAATCCAATTCCGATTCAACATTCTAACTCACGTCAAACTAGACTTATTACTCTAGTTCACTATTCATGTAAATGCTAGATTTACATGTCAATACTAGATTCAAGTTACACAATCTATAATTCATATCAGATTTACCCAATTTGCATTCCTATGAACATGCCATAATACATGTTCCCAATTTATGCCTATTTCCTAGTTTATAACTATGTTTTTAGTAAATTTCATATTTTGCCCAAATCGTATTTCCACCGTTCGTATAGTCGTAATTCAATCTAGATTATAGATAAATCTAGATTCGTAGAAAATAGGGAATGAACCAAAGATGCTAGGCAAAAGATAGACATAATAACTGGCATAAAAAGGGTTGCATAACGACGTTGGTTCAAGAACATGGGTAGACCTAACCTAATAGGTAAATTCCCAAGGTTTAAAACCAAGGATAGACAGAGTAGGTTCAGAACATGGGTAGACCTAACTTAATAGGTAAATTCCCAAGGTCTAAAACAATAGAAAATCAAGAATAGACAGAATAGACAAATCAGGTTTAGACCAAATTTCATAGTTACAAAACTTAAGCAACACTTTCCTAGTCAGGGATCATAGGTGTTTAGTCACAGTTGTCCTTGTTATGTCATAGGCAATAGTTTATGTTTTTCCTAATCAAAGGCATAGGCTGGTGTTCACAGTCAAGAAAATAATTCTCATAGCCACAGTCACGGTCATAGGTAATATTCATAGTCATAGGCAATGCCCATAGTCATAGGCAATGTTCATAGTCATAGGCATATGGTTTTAAGGTCCATAGTTTCATAGTCATGGTCTTTTTTGTCCTCGAATCATAACAGTTATTAATTAGGTTCAAGAGTATAGGCACTGATCCGAATAGAGAGAGAGAGAGATTTGGCATATTCTTTTATTCCTTTAATTTCATGTCAAGAACAGAGAAAAACGTTCAAATCTAGAAATAACTGACTTACAGAGATTAGATCAGAACAGAAAGATGGCGTTGCTAAGATTCGTAGAAAAACAGTCGTTGAAGTCGTTTGAACCTCCTCTTGAATCCTAGCTTCTCTTCTTGAAAATCTTTTAGCAGCATTTCCTCGTCTTGGTTTATTTTATATATATTCTTTATTTATATATTTTAGAGGAGGAGGAGGAGAAGCCATGTCTAACAAGAATCTTTGCAGCATAAGGGTAGAAAAGAATTGTGAATAGAGAAGAAGACTAGGGCTGTTTATATAGTGTAGAAGTCAACGAATCTGGTCAGAATGGCGTCTAGGTACATCAGAACGAACCAGGCTCAGAAAGCTGGAAAAAGCCGGGGGGTCGACCCCCAGGTCGACTACCCAGTCGACCTGGGTGCCTTGGGCGGGAATTTTCCCGCCCATCCCAATCTGGGCCTGTTTTGAATTTCGAACTCGTTTTTCTGAACTGTTTTGAAATTTGAACTTTGCTGAATCTTCCGAAGGCCATATCTTCCTCATACGGACTCCGATTTATGCAAACTCGGACTCGTTTTCATGCAGAATTCCGAGATGAACCCAATGGCACAGCCCGTTTCCCTTGATTTTGATTTTAATTTTTAATTCTGCCCTGATTTGTGAATCCTAGTGTTACAGAATTACGGGGTGTTACACAAATCATTTCCCAAGTATAATAAAATAGGTTTAACTCGTTTCAATATATATATATATATAATAAAATAAGTTTAAAAATAGATTTTAAATAATAAGAGTTAAAAAGTATATATATTAAAATAGCTTAAAAATAGATTTTAAGTAAAAGAATTTAAATGACTATTTTATTCCGAAACATTCAATTCCAGTTTCTCCATTCCCGTTCCTATTCGTATAATTTCTCAATTCAGTCTCATTTTACGAAACACACCAAATTGTGTGAAATGGACAAACTCAATATACTATATAAAATAATATATTCACTTCACGATAACTTCACATATAACAACGTTATATAGTCCATGGGGTCCACGGTCGGGTTCAACACACAATCAATTCATAATACAACATATGAATATAAATACGATATCCATAATATTGAGGAATCCTGTTGGATTCCTCCAACCTGTCCCCCTGCATCACAGTTCATACATCAAGACATATATATGTAATAAAGTTCAAATTATTATATGGTACAACAATATTGGGATAGGCATGAGTTAAACTCACCATCCATTCCAGTCGATGATAATATGCTATTTTATCTAATTTCAAACAGCTGTTTAAGATTAGGTAAAATTCCAGACTCTCCATAAAATACCAATCCATAGCGTATATGTAGTATTCTTCACCATGATCCCAACGCAACTTACGGCTCGTCAATCAGGCTCCGAACGAACTAGATACAGATTTTACTAGTTAGAACAAGATTTAAAGGATAATTAACTTAACTATTTTAACTAAATTAAAAACTCACCCTCTCCTACTCACGTGACCTACCTTCATCTTCTCCTCTTCAAAATCACGAGTCAACTGCTCCTCGTATACATCCCCAAACCATGCACCATTTCCATTGATATTTTTATCCGCTCCATCAAACCGAAAAACGATAACATGAATGAACTCCTCTCCCAAATCTGCACCTGCCCACCACCATTACACCACATCCGATGCCCTCCTTCAAGTCGCGACCTGTAGCTTCCATCAGTGGCTATGCCATAGTCATGTTCCACCGTCAACCACCCAAGACCAAACGGACACTGCCAACATGCTTCTCTGGCCACCCTGAGTTTATATGCGCCGTCAACTCCACCTCCGATGCATTTTCCCAAAATCCGTCTATCCTTCAACTACCTCGAACTACTGCCTTTCACATGTGACATTAACTGTCGCTTTCTTCCTTAGTCTACCAATATTGTCAGAGCGCCACCATTCGACGTCCCCTTCGAGTTTGAGTTCAACTAAGCTGTCAATTACATCCCTGGCCTCTTCTATCACTGTAATAACCCGAAAATCTGAGGCAATTTAAAATTTTTATTTTGGCAATTTTAGTGAATTTTGAATATTTAAAATGGATTATTTTAAATATTAACGACGAGAAATTTAATTTGAATAGAATTAGAACTTATATATTTATTTAAATCGACGTTAGAAAATAAATAATTATTTCTATTTATAAAAGGAATTGAAAATGGCGCGGTAGTTCGAAAATTCGATTTCAAAGTTCAAATGAATGTACAGGATTCAAAACAAACCGGATTTTAGCAAAACAAAAAATATTAGAATCTAATTGAGAATATCTTTTCAACGAATCCGAAAAATTGAAATTTCATAGCGGAGATAAAAAGTTACGTCCAGTTGAAAATTCAGAATAGTCGTTGTGGAATTTTGGCCCTTAAAAATGGAAATTTTGCAAACGACCTCGGTTTTTGATGAAACCACTTTTGTTGGATCCGTGATGTCAAGTTATTGCTAGGTTTCAAAATTCGTAATTTTCTGAATCAATACGTGAGCGTGGCAAAGGAAAACGCGTTTGACCAGTTTTAGTTGATTTTAATCGACTGGAAAATGACCATTTTACAAACGGTCTTGGAATTTTTCGAAATTAGTTTTGTTAGGACCGTATCGTCAATACGAAGCTAGAAAATATTTTTCGGGAATTTTTAGAGTCCGTATGTGACCCCGGTAAATTGAAATGTACATTTAAAATTGAATATATAGATTTATATTTTGATTTTGACGGAAACTGGTCGAAACAGTCGAACTGGCTTATGATACATATCTCATTGTGTTCGGAATGAGGGTATTTAGTTAAGGACGACAGTCGGTGGGTTCGATTTTGAGTTTGAAATAAAAGGTTACTTTATGGAATAAATAAATAAAATAATAATCATATAAAACCTTTTCAATAAACGCCCCCCCCCCCCCCCCCCCGGGTTATTTTTCCTCCTTCAGAAGTCAACCCCCCCTCATTTGAGAAAATCCGATCTCGATGCCCTCTCCCCCAAATCTTCCAACGCCAGACAGCGCCGCCATTCATCACCGAGTCGCCTCCTTCTTCCTCCTCTCTCCATTCTCTCGCTCCCCCTCCTCTAACTAAGACCCCCCAAACCCCCTGCCTTACCCAAACCTAATGGTCGTCGCCCCCCTTAGCCGCCACCACCTGCGGCAAACCAGACCCCCCCCCCCCCGAGCGATGGCGTCCCTCCCCGATGCCTCAGCAAACCCCAGCAGCTCCTCCTCCTTCGATTGAAATTTTGTGAGTTTCTTTTTATTTTATTTTCATTTTTTTCTATACTTCTTTAAGGTAATTAGATATATATAAAAAAACCAATTTATATATTATGATGTTAGATAAACGAGATTTATGATGTTAGATAAATGAGATTTATGATGTTAGATAAACGAGATTTTTTTTTATGTTAGAAAGGCGAGATTTTTTTTATTTATAGAAGAGTTTAGATTTTTATATTATAGAGATAATAAAAATAGGATCTTTATATTATAGAGATAATAAAAATATGATCTTTATATTATAGAGATAATAAAAATATGATTTTTATATTATAGAGATAATAAAAATATGATCTTTATGTTATAGAGATAATAAAAATATGATTTTTATATTATAGAGATAATAAAAATATGATTTTTATATTATAGAGATAATAAAAATATGATTTTTATATATGTAGTGAATCAAGAATATGATCTTTATTATATGAACACCGTTATAAAAATAGAATTTTTATCTATATAGTAGCGGTATAAAAATAGAATTTTTATCCATATAGCGTAATTATAAAAATGTGATTTTTATATACATGACAACAATATAAAAATGCGATTTTCATATATGTAGTGGATACGGTCGATGAAAGTGACAAAAGGCAAGCACGGCGAAGATTTTCTGCATATGAAGAGTCGTGGTGTTTGGTTTAGCTTCTCGGTGAGAACTCCTCACTTTTATTTTAATTTCTAGTTGAAATATATACTAGGATGCAGACGGTGCTCAGTAGCACCCGACACCCGTCGTCCACAGACCATGGATGACTTGTTTGTTTGATTTCTGTGTAGTGAAATTTGATAGTGTGATGTGTTGAAATAAAATAAAAATGCATGTGTTGAATGGAATAAAAATTCATGTTTTGAATAGAATAAAAATTCATGTGTTGAATAGAATAAATATTCATGTGTTGAATAAAAATAAATATTCATGTGTTGAATAAAAATATATATTCATGTGTTGAAATAAAATATATATTCATGTGTTGAAGTAAAATAAATACTCATTTACAAATCAAACGATTTGTTTATGTACCCCGATTTGACTGATATTGATTGGGATGATAAATTTTACACATCGCCCAACTACACAAATAAAATCTGTGTTTGTTGATTTGAAACCCAAAACGGGTAGTGGGATGATATTTGACGTAAACTAATCCCGATTGTTTAGTTGTAAGTCAATCGATGGGTTGACTGTCTGTGTAAGTGTTAATTATTTATATTTAATGCTTATGCAGTTGTGTGGTGCACTCTGGATGATGGTTGATGATTTATCGTTGCTGTTATATACATGTGTTGTAGGGAATCCATATAATTAACGTTATATGGGAATTGATTGGGCCTCATTCCAATTTGGAAAATAGAAATATTAATTCATGTGTTGAGTAGAAATATATATTCATGTGTTGAATAGAAAAATAAATATTCATGTGTTGAATAGAAATGTAAATTCATGCGTTGAATAAGAATAAATATTCATGTGTTGAATAGTAGTATAAATTCATGTGTTGAATAGAAAAAGAAATATTCATGTGTTGAAGAAAATATTCATTTGTTGAATAGAATAACGAAGTTATTGAAATATATAAAGCCGTGTTGGCTAGATATGCGCCATTTTGAAGTGAACGATATTTATATCGATTTTATTCATTTTTATAATGAATATAGAAAAGGAAGTGATTTCAAAATATAACATTTTGAAAATATTATCATTTGCATATTGATGATGTGGAATATTCAATTTTGATTCGAAATTGAATATGAAGTTGAAATCGTTTCGAAAATGAATTTAAAACAATTTATAAAACATGTTTTAAAAGGAAATCGACGATTTATATATAATATATATATTATATATATAGAATGGCCTGAATAGAACACGCCGCGCCATGGCAGTTCGCGAATTTCGGCCATTGACTTCGAATGGATATTATGGGAGATCCGACCGTCGGATTCTCCTAAAACTGGAACCGTTGGGTTCGTATCGAAAAGAGCTTTCTAACGAATATTAGAAATTAGAAATCCAACGGTTGGATTTGGAATTGTGTCCAAATCAAATTTGGAAAGGTCGCTGTAAGTGCAGTTCGATGGCTGTTTGTGGAAATCGACTGTACGGGTCTTGATAAAATTATTGAAAATAGTAATAATTTGTGTAAAATCATAAGAAATGATTAGGAAAGAATAGGGATGAAAAACTCCATATTTGAAAAGATAAAAATAGATTTTTATCGAAATGAACTACTTTTGAACTAGAATTAAAAATCCATTTGTTTTTGAAATAAATAAATTGGATTTGAAAGGGTTTTAAAAGTAACCAGAATTTCCAACAATTGAATTGAAATGGATTTGAATCGAAATTGTATTTGGAATATTTCGATGTTGGATTTCGTGATTATACATATATTGTTATGGAAATTTGAAAGATGTATTTATATCGTTATTTCCAATATGATATTTGTTGGTCGTAGAATTTGATATTGAATATAAGCCGATATATTTTCTATTCAGAGCCTTGTATTTAATATCAAATGGGATTTGGGTTTGTCGTGAATGGTGTCTTCATTTGCACTGTTCTTAAACCCAGTTGAGAAAAAGATTAAATCTTTTTATTTTGATTTAATGAAGTGTACCAATTAAATGGTATTTAATTGGAATTGAATTTGAATTTGAATTGATTTTTGGGTTTATCGTGAATGGTGTTTTAAATAACACTTGTTATTCAACCCAATAATTAATGGAATGTGATTTTCGGTTTATCGTGAACCGTGTTTTAGATGACATTGGTTCTTTAACCCAGTTAAAGACAGGATATTGATTTTTGGGAAGATTAAAACCAAGTGGAGTTTTAATGAATCTTTAATTAGATTGAAATGATCGAGAATGGAGTATCACCAGTTTTGCTCCAGGCGATAGTTAAATCTTTAATTAGATTTGAACGTGAAATGGTAACTGAATTTGCCGATAACACTGTAGGATTAGATATGAAGTATGACTAGTTCTACTTCATGGGATGAATAGGTTGGATTAGGAAATAAAATAAATGATTACTTCGGTATGGTTCGCTAATCCCGGCTAGTTTGAATTGATATTCAAAAGAAGATTAAAGAATAATTTTAAAGAATTTATCTTTGATAAAATTAATGGGAACCTATCCCAAAGTATAAGAATATTTGAATAAAAGAATATTCTGAATTGGAATGAGGCGTATGTTGTGTTTATGTAACACTTGTTTATTATATACGCGAGTTATTCAGAAAGACCGGGTTTAACCCATTCTGAATAACTGATTCGACGTGGTGTCGAGGATGAAGACGGTGGTTGAAGACCGGAGGTCTTCACATCGTTTGTGTGATTACTGATGATCTTGATTGGGTTGTACACCCAAGAGGAGGGAATCAGTTGGTGATCGTCCAGACGTACTTGGAGATCGATGGATATGCGAGGTACCAGGTGCCTCCGGTTTCGTTTAGACCCAGAACGAACTTGTAAATGCACTGTGTGTCAGACATTGGATTTTATTTTGTGTGATTGATTTCTATTAAATATATATCTGTTTGGCGGCGGAGAATTTATTCTCTTGCTTAACGCCCTTCTCTGAGATGTACGGGCTCAGAGGTTATATATTGATGGATATCAAACGCATGGAGTGAATTGCCTGTGTGGCATGCCTAAGTGGCAATATAATCAAGGCTTCTATTGAAAAGCAGAGTCTTGTGGTTGATGATCAAAGCACGGCCTGTGTGGCATAGCTTTGTGTAGCGTTGATTCGCGAGCCTCACACCCCGTTAATGAACCAAAAACGGGAGAGGACCTCAGGGAGGGCATGCGTTTCCTTCTAGCTAGGGTGGTGTCAGTGACCTACCAACCCTGACATTTATATTATTTTCACCTGTGTGGTTGTTGCTGTTGCGAGGCGCCTCGGATATATCGGTGACTGTGTGGAGCCGATGGAGTCATTTGGCTCATTTACGCCCCAAAGGGTGGGGAAACGCAGTGTTCAGGCATTTTAATCCACATCGGTGGACCGACCCTGTCGCTCCAAGGGCTTGACTGAGTACTTGTCCTGAGGCTCGGGCTAGAGAGTCTTGAATTCGATGAGGACTATCTTTTGCCTTGGTTCACAGATTGAAATCTAGCTTCCAATATGTGACTTTGCGGTTTTATTTGTAGAACCTATATATGGCGACATAGTGGTATGGGGCACTTATGCCGTCTATGATTGATACTTATGATTTGAAGTTGTTTTATACACTATACACTTATAGTAATAATAAAAGATGAAATTTAGCGTATCAAGCATTCTTGGCTATTATAAGGTAAAAATCTTATCCTCCGGCTTGCGTTGCATTGTGTGATGGGACTTGGGTCTTATAATAGCTTTATTGTTCTTTATTCAGCATTGCGCTGTTGTTTTATGCACTGGTATTCTTGGGAGGAAACCCGTTCCGTGTTGTACGGCGTGGTCCCTTGATTTATCTAACTTTAAAATAAAGATTTAAAACTGTTTTAGTTCTCACACCAGTCACATGACTGACCTGGAGTTTATTGTTTTAACCTAAACTCTGGGTGCCCTTATTTTGACATGGGCAGCTAGTAGTTTTGGTTTTGCAGATTTATATTCACAAGATCCTGATTTACAGCTTGAACGATGCTCGGAAAGCTCTGTATCCGTGTATCTCTTTCAGTTGTGTATTGTATTATTTTTCCGCTGCAGTAATTTATTGTAATCTCTAATATTTATCAAATGTATTTTATTTGTTTATACTCTGTATATTTGTATTCTTATGTCATTGTTGTAATAAACAATGAAATGTCCTTCTGTTTGCGTTCCGATCTGTCTTGTCCTCAAAGCAATCCGTGCTTTCCTTACCGGGGAAGTTACGGGTCTTCACAGTTGGTATCAGAGCTCTGGTTTACAGAGCTCGGAGAACAAGACACGTTAGAACCAATTGAAAGAATTCATCAGAGATTGGATTAGTAATATCCAATGGGAATGACTCGTTAGAGATGGGATCAGTAGTATCCTAGAATGAGTGTGAAGAGTATATTTTTAAAAGTGAAAACAAGTTTTGTTTTGAAAATTTAAGTCAATTATTCGTATTTGATTATTTATTTTATGTTGAATTTGGACAATGCAGTATATAAAGATTGTGCGTATGCGTCTGATCCGCGTGTATTTGAAGTTTTGATATACTGGATAGATAGAGAATCACACTCTAGTCGCCCGAGATGATTCTGATGATAGTTCGAACATCATTAGAATTGGTATTTGAGTTTCGAAGGTGTGATATTTATATATTTCCAATTGACTGGTGTGAGAACCAAGACTAAATAGGGCTTATTGTTGTTATTTGGCATCACAAACATGATTTTCTGTATATGTATCCAAAATATGAATTTGAAATGATAACCAACTAATTGATTGATGATTGTGATGTTTGATTATTGTTTGATTAATTAAATATTGTACCTTTAGCCAAATTGAACCAAATAGTGAATTGTATTGAAAATTAGTCGCACTTGCACGCATATACATGTACTTACATTGAACAGGTCATAGCAAGGAGGCCAGAGAAGAGGAATAAAATTGTTTGCCCGACAAATAGGTACATGTTTATTGTATTTCTTGGGTTTTTGATGATTTTATGAGCCGATTGGCTGTTTCTTATTCTTTTTGGATTGATGAGGGCCATGGGAGGCTATTTGAAATATCCCGAAGCTCCCGGTGCAGGGGAGGTTATGGCGAAATTTTTCGAAAATTTAGGGTGTTAGCAATTTGAAAAGTTATTAGAAACTGAAAAGTTGAAGAACTTAAGCCATAATGAAAATAACGGAAGTTGAGTTGATTAGTTAAACAACTTTCAGCTTCGTTCCTTTTCGGGGACGAAAAGTTTTAAGTGGAGGAGATTATAATAACCCAGAAATCTGAGCCAATTAAAATTTTTTTTTTTGGAAATTTTATTGAATTTTGAATATTTAAAATGGATTATTTTAAATATTAACGACGAGAAATTTAATTTGAATAGAATTAGAACTTATATATTTATTTGAATCAACATTAGAAAATAAATATTTATTTCTATTTATAAAAGGAATTGAAAATGGCGCGGTAGTTCGAAAATTCGATTTCAAAGTTCAAATGAATGTGCAGGATTCAAAACAAGCCGGATTTTAGCGAAACAAAAAATATTAGAATCTAATTGAGAATATCTTTCCAACGAATCCAAAAAATTGAAATTTCATAGCGGGGATAAAAAGTTACGTCCATTTGAAAATTCAGAATAGTCGCTGTGGAATTCTGGTCCTTAAAAATGGAAATTTTGCAAACAACCTCGGTTTTCGACGAAACCACTTTTGTTGGATCTGTGATGTCAAGTTATTGCTAGGTTTCAAAACTCGTAATTTTCTGAATTAATATGTGAGTGTGGTAAAAGAAAATGCGTGTAACGACCCGCAAATCCGTACTATCTGAGTTGACTAATAACACCATACGTCCAACCCAAATTGCACAGAAATACGAATCATTATTAGAAAGAAGTTAGAGGATGAGAAATAGAAAGAAAGAAATGTTAGAATAGAAGAAAACAAAGAAGACAAATCTCACAGCGGAACGAATAAAATATATTATATAACATAACCTTTGAAATACAAATCAATAACTTTATATATATACCATCACCAGAGCACAACAGTTATTCCTGGAACAATTATAAACACCTGTTTCCTGATACAAACATGGTTCACAGCGGAATATGTGATAGTCTATAGCTAACTGGTGAAGCCTCCTGCTTCCAGCTCTTCCAAGTGAATCTGTAAAATCCCAACTACTTGACTGCTCGTAAAAATTTGGACACCCAAGAGTTTAGGGAAAACAAACAAAATAAACTCTGGGTCAGTTATGGGACTGGTGTGAGTAAACTCCAACCATTTGTTTAACTTTAAAAATCCTTTCAAAAGAAAAGATAATAGTAAGACCAGCCCACACATAAACATGGACGGTTTTTACCTTACTATAACCCAAAACACTTTGATACGAAAATCCAGTGGTATTATAGTAGTGTCTAAATCAAATAAATAGAATCTAGCGGAACACTTACATCTCATGCTCCATATATAATATAAAATCAAAAACCGCATGGCGCTTATTGGAGACTGGATTTCCAACATGACAAGGTATGGAACCACCTTCCGATCAGTGTACTCTAGAGGCGATACACTGGAGTTCAACAAGAACATCTTGCAACCCGGCCCACACATGACCGACCACTCATTTCGCGTGAGTGTATCGAATGTATATCACCAACGGTTGAGATCAGCAACCGTTTCTTGAATGGGACAACATCTAATAGAATAAGAAATTAAATGAATCTCTAAATAGGTGATTATACATCCTAATGGGAGCGACCCACATAGCCATGCTGCCTGCCCGATTTTTGTCATTTCTCGGTTGTTGAGGCCTGAGGCTACGATTACTTTCTATCCATTGATAGCACGATCACTTTGAATGCCACATTGTCAGATCCGCTAATCACTAATTGATTTGCACAAATATTCTGGATGTTATGCTAAGGTAATAAATCCGTTGCAACCATATATATTTATACAGACCAACCCATTCGATCATTGGAAATACTTTGTCAGACATTTGTCCATATACGTTCGTTCTGGGATTGAACGAAACTGAAGGCCAAATTTCTATTAATAGAAAAAGCCCTTGCACTTCACTTCTTCTTCGATTATCTTTATATAATCTGATCCGCAACGCTACTACCAATACAGAGTGGTTCACGGATAATAATCCAACCGGTCTCTCCATATTGACAACGATATTGGCAAACACTTCGATAGTCGGTTATTTAACTATCGAAGAAAAATAAACAAACATTCATAGCATCAAACAAATCACTAGGCCTTTTAATTATTTTTCATTAATTAAATCACCCTTTCCATTTCCTTATCAATATTTGTTAAACAAATATTTTCAATTATCATCCCGGTCTCTTACATTCTTTGGAAAGCATTTCTATATCCCGCCTTCTTTTATTTTCTACCTTAGAAAATATATTCTATTCACAATTGAAAACATTTAAATCACTTATTTCTTTCCCGAGTACTTTTAATTATACTCAAGGAATATTTATTGTTATATTTCATAAATTCCATCACTTGGGTTAAAACGAATGCTGTGTAAAACATCGTTACAACAACCCAAAATATTTTATTCAACTAACTCTTATTCAAACACTTCTCTTCGAGACTGGATCTTGCTATTTATCAATTAAAAATGAAATCAATCAAGTTGGGGTAAAATTACCTCTCAGACCTTGACTGAAAACATCCTCAACTTCAAAACGGCAAAACCAATTACCTCGAATAAACAAACTATAAAAACCCAATTATTCATTCTTAAACGTATATATGTTTCTCTTTCTATTTCCAGCTTATCAATTTCCTTTATAGTTATAATATTCTATTTTAAATTCGTTCTTATCGAATTCAATATATATCGATACATATATTTTTAACTATCAAATTTTTCTTAAAAATATTCTAACTCCTTAAATTCCCGGAAAAATTCGCCATAACCTCCCTTGACCCGGGAGCATCGAGATATTTCAAATAGCCTCCCATGGCCCTTTCCAATCCAAAAGAAAAAGAAAAAGCCAAGCGGCTAGCCGATACGGCGCCTAATACAAATTTAAACATGTATCTTTTTGTCGGGCACATAAATTAAAATCTTCATATACTTCATCCCATATCTGTCTAACACATGTTCGCCTGTTTCAATTCAATTCAACTCAATCCATTCGTTTGAATTCAGTTTCGCTTATTTATTCTTTAATTAGCTATTTTTCCTATTACACTTCTTTGTTTGAACATAACATATTCAAAGAACAAATTTAACTTGCTTATAAACAAATTGAATTTCAAATTCAATTCTAGTTTCTTTTCTATTTCGAATATAAATTTTCAATCGAATTCACTTATTCAAAGCCCAATATCAATTCAAAATCTCATTAACTAATTACTATTCAAATCAATTAATTATATTCAATAATTCAAAATCTGATTTTTTGTTTTAAAAAAAATCAATTCATTACTCCAGTTGAGTTCACATATATTTTATAGCTCAAATTTGGATTTTTCTAAATAGAAATTTGGATTTTATTCAATTAAAATCCTTTAATAAAATTAAATAAACCGTTATGGTTTTTAAATGGTTCTGGCGCTGTTTTTCTGAAAATTTGATTTTGATATAACTCAAAATCTATTTGACGAAATCCAGATTTTCTCCTCCATTAGAAACCTATTATCAAATTGGTCCTGACGTTTCTTGTTTCAAAGAATTCCGGCTTCAATTGAGTTCTATATACTCAATTGAAGTTCGAATCGCCAATTTACGAACTGCAGTGCTGCGGCGAGTTCGTTTTAAATTATATTTATAAATATAAACGTTTAAACTTCGTCTATAATAAATTCCCCTTCATTCTAATATATTTTTAATATAAATAAATTTTTCCCAATTCAACATAGTATTTGCGATCTATTTCACTTCTATTTGAAATTCTATATTCAAATTTCAAATTTCAATTCACTTCTATTTTTCAAATTCTATTTGAATTTCTATATTTGAATTTCCTTTATTCAAATCCCATTTGAATTTCTACGTTCAAATTCTATATTTGATTTTCCTTTGTATTTCATATATTCACACTCCATTTGAATTTCTATATTCAAATCCCCTTTGAATTTTCTATTTGAATCCTATATTCAAATTCCATAGTTTAAATTCCATTTCACTTCTAATTTCAAATTCTATAGTTAAACCCCATTTGAATTTTATTTTTGAATCTCTATAGTTAACTCCATTTGAATTATATTTTCAAATCTCTATAGTTAACTCCATTTGAATTTTCTTTATTCAGATCCATTTGAATTCCTTTGAATTCAAATTCTATTTGAATTCAAATTTCTGTATATTCAAATTCTACTCAAATTCTATATATTCGAATTCTATTTAAATTTTCTATGTATAAATTCTGTTTAAATTTCATTTTCAAATTCCATTTTAACTCTATTAAATTCTATACTCAAAGTCTGTTTCTATTTGAATTATATATTCAAATTCTTGTTCCAATCTGTTTGAATTATATATTTGAATTCCTTTATATTTTCTATATTCAATTTCCATTTGAATTCTTATATTCAATTTCTTTAAACAAGTCTCGATTTCAATTCCTTTTGAAGTCGATATTTCTATTTTTTTTGAAAATAGATTTCCCTTTTCAATTTCACACTTGTATTTTTATTTCTGAATTATCAAACGATAATTCTTTTCACTTCATTTATAACTTCGTTATAAAAGAACTATTTATAAACTTCGTTTATAAAGGAACTACTTGTTTTATTTTTCAAAACAAGTTTATATTTTTATTCCATTCAAATTTCAAATTCTATTTAAAAATAGAATTTTCCCTTTTAATCTCAAATATCCTTTCCATGATATTTTAAATAAATTAACACTTGGCCCAATGATATTTAAAACAATCAAATCACCCAATTTTCAATCATTTTATTTTTAACACGTCATATTGAATATATGAAATCAAGCAAACAAACAAACAGATAATATATTTTTGAGGAATCCAGTTGGATTCCTCCAACCTATTTTCCTGCTTCCACAGACGTTAGTCAAAATAGTAATACCCATCCTGCTTCGTGGCAGGATATCGCGGTATAAAAGGGGATCTAGTATATATACGTGGGCGTAGGGTCATCCGCTAATGATACTGTGGGCATCCGCTAATGATACTGCGGGAATCCAACCAATCACCAAAACAATATATATATATATATATATATATATATATAATAGCAAGCCTATATAACTAATATTTTTAAATCAACCAGAAAGCATTTCAAACAAGCATCAAACAATTATTTTTAACGAATAAAAATAATTCTAAATAAAAGGTGAGTGAGATTTACTCACCGATGACTTTTATTTTGCCAACTATCCAGAGTCTGAATTTTCTAAAATCTCAGCAGACTCCGAAAAATTCCAAACCACTTCGAAAACATAGCTTACGTCCTTATGAATCCAACGCTCCTAAGATTATTCAATTTGATTAAACGACAGAACAATTATCAAATTAACATGACAAATAAATTAATCTATTTATGTTTAAATTTCATAAATTAAAAACCTTACTGTTGCTCCTATCACAAAGTTAACTCGATAATCAACGAACGATATTGCCGAAATAGCCCTAAATTACTAATCCATTCTTCTACGACATTTCATTGAATGTCATACAGACAACTGCCATTCCTTTTTCTATCACCAACAACTAATACTGAACTGATATCATATCACATAAACGATCCAACATCCTTCCAGACCAGAGACTGAACAACTCCTCAATCCTCCTGGTCGATTCCTAAATCATCCACTACCCTCATGAGAGAGCATTCGAATCTGCCTCAAATCAACAACCGAACTCCACCAAACTCTCTCCCTTCCTGAACCTATCGTCGCCCTATTCTAACTGCTGCTCGAAGTCAATCGATTGCAACCCGAACCTCTGATTTCGATCGCTCCCAATCCCCAATTTCTGCAACCCTAAATCAAGACATCGAAAGAAGATACCGCGACTTCCAGAACTCCATCGCAGTGACGAACACCCTCTTCGAACTACTGGGGTTGATACCACCTACACTCATCGTGATCTCCTCCATGACCCGGAAATCGAGCTCGCCTCTAGAACTTGAATCGCATGTCGCCCTTTTGATTTGTTGAGGATCGATTTACTTTTGAGTGAAAGGTTGGGAGTATACGGTTTATAAAGGAGACAGCTTTGAATTGGGTACTAATTGTGAATGGAGGAAATAAAGCTCGCATTACTTGGTTCATAATAGAAGAGCAAGGTAGGGGGTGCGGGTTTTATAGAAGAAGGAGGAGGACAGGAAGTACACAACAGATCTGTGTATTTATTTAAAAAGATTTTCTAATTAATTTGATTTGATTCTGATTCGATATAAAGAGATCTTTTATACTTTTTAAACAGATATCGATTTGATTTCGATCCTATCCAAAATCAAATATCTCGGGGTTCACAATTAAAAATCGTGAACCGCTATTTTAGCGTACCGACCGTCGTTCCAATGTAATTACGCTATTCTGAACTCAACAGAATAGACTATATAATTTAATTCGAACATATTTAAAAATAACATATTAAATTGATATAATATGATTTAAATTAAAAACAAATAAATTCCTTAAAAATAAATTACTATTATTATCGTTCAAATTCAAATAAAATTCATATTAACCATTTGAATCACTCAGAATCCATTTTAAATTCAAATTGAATTATTTCAGTTCTCGTATTTCGAAAATTATATATATATACGAAATAAATCATATATTGATCACCAATTGATAATTCAATATAAAAATTCTTTTATATTATCAAATCAATATTTAAATAAATATTTAAAATAACTGTTCAAAAAATCCGGGTCGTTATAATGCGTTTGACCAGTTTCAGTTGATTTTAATCGACTAGAAAATGGCCATTTTTCAAACGTTTTCGGAATTTGACGAAACTGGTTTTGTTAGGACCGTATCATCAATACGTAGCTAGAAAATATTTTTTCGGGAATTTTTAGAGTCCGTATGTGACCCCGGTAAATTGAAATGTACGTTTAAAATTGAATATAAAGATTTATATTTTGATTTTGACGGAAATTGATCGAAACAGTCGAACTAGCTTACGATACATATCCCATTGTGTTCGGAATGAGGGTATTTAGTTAGGGACGACAGTCGGTGGGTTCGATTTTGAGTTCGAAATAAAAGGTTACTTTATGGAAAAAATAAATAAAATAAAAATCTTATAAAACCTTTTCAATACCACCCCCCCCTTAATTTTCCCCCTTCAGAAGTCACCCCCCCCCCCTCATTTGAGAAAATCCGATCCCGATGCCCTCTCCCCCAAATCCTCCAACGCTGGACAGCGTCGCCGTTCATCACCCCGCCGCCTCCTTCTTCCTCCTCTCTCCATTCTCTCGCTCCCCCTCCTCTAACTAAGACCGCACCCCCCCCCCCCCCCCCCGAAACCCCCTGCCTTACACAAACCTGATGGTCGTCGCCCCCCTTAGCCGCCACTACCTGCGACGAACCAGACCCCCCTCGAGCGATGGCGTCCCTCCACGACGCCTCAGCAAACCCCGACAGCTCCTCCTCCTTCGATTGAAATTTTGTGAGTTTCTTTTTATTTCATTTTCACTTTTTTCTATACTTCTTTAAGGTAATTATATATATATATATATATATATATATAAACCAATTTATATATTATGATGTTAGATAAACGAGATTTATGATGTTAGATAAACGAGATTTATGTTAGATAAACGAGATTTTTTTTGACGTTAGAAAGGCGATTTTTTTTTTAATTTATAGAAGAGTTTAAATTTGTATATTATAGAGATAATAAAAATATGATCTTTATATTGTAGAGATAATAAAAATATGATCTTTATATTATAGAGATAATAAAAATATGATTTTTATATTATAGAGATAATAAAAATGTGATTTTTGTATTATAGAGATAATAAAAATATGATTTTTATATTATAGAGATAATAAAAATATGATTTTTATATATGTAGTGAATCAAGAATATGATCTTTATTATATGAACACCGTTATAAAAATAGATTTTAATCTATATAGTGCGGTATAAAAATAGAATTTTTATCCATAAAGCATATTATAAAAATGTGAATTTTATATACATGACAACAATATAAAAATGCGATTTTTATATATGTAGTGGATACGGTCGACGAAAGTGACAAAAGGCGAGCACGGCGAAGATTTTCTGCATATGAAGAGTCGTGGTGTTTGGTTTAACTTCTCGGTGAGAACTCCTCACTTTTATTTTGATTTCTAGTTGAAATATATACTAGGATGCAGGCGGTGCTTAGTAGCACCCGACACCCGTCGTCCACAGACCATGGATGACTTGTCTGTTTGATTTCTTTGTAGTGAAATTTGATAGTGTGATGTGTTGAAATAAAATAAAAATTCATGTGTTGAATAGAATAAAAATTCATGTGTTGAATAGAATAAAAATTCATGTGTTGAATAGAATAAATATTCATGTGTTGAATAAAAATAAATATTCATGTGTTGAATAAAAATATATATTCATGTGTTGAAATAAAATATATATTCATGTGTTGAAGTAAAATAAATATTCATTTACAAATAAAACGATTTGTTTATGTACACCGATTTGACTGATATTGATTGGGACGATAAATTTTACACATCGCCTAACTGCCCAAATAAAATCTGTGTTTGTTGATTTGAAACCCCACACGGGTATTGGGATGATATTTGACGTACAGTAATCCCTATTGTTTAGTTGTATGTCAATCGATGGATTGACAGATTGTGTAAGCATTAATTATTTATATTTAATGCTTATGCAGTTGTGTGGTGCACTCTGGATGATGGTTGATGATTTATCGTTGTTGTTATATACATGTATTGTAGGGAATCCATATAATTAACGTTATATGGGAATTGATTGGGCCTCATTCCAATTTGGAAAATAGAAATATAAATTCATGTGTTGAATAGAAATATATATTCATGTGTTGAATAGAATAAATATTCATGTGTAGAATGGAAGTATAAATTCATGTGTTGAATAGAAAAATAAATATTCATGTGTTGAAGAAAATATTCATTTGTTGAATAGAATAACGAAGTTATTGAAATATATAAAGCCGTGTTGGTTAGATATGCGCCATTTTGACGTGAACGATATTTATATCGATTTTATTCATTTTTATAATGAATATAGAAAAGGAAGTGATTTCAAAAAAATAACATTTTGAAAATATTATCATTTGCATATCGATGATGTGGAATATTCAATTTTGATTCGAAATTGAATATGAAGTTGAAATCGTTTCGAAAACGAATTTAAAACGATTTATAAAATACGTTTTAAAAGGAAATCGATGAAATATATATAATATATATAGAATGGCCTGAATAGAACGCGCCGCGCCGCGGCAGTTTGCGAATTTCGACCATTGACTTCGAATGGATATTATGGGAGATCCGACCGTCGGAT
This sequence comes from Allium sativum, assembly GCA_030737875.1. Classification (NCBI taxonomy): domain Eukaryota; kingdom Viridiplantae; phylum Streptophyta; class Magnoliopsida; order Asparagales; family Amaryllidaceae; genus Allium; species Allium sativum. Next base: position 554,031,088 of record CM060910.1, on the reverse strand, counting down.
TCTCCTAAAACCAGAACCTTGGGTTCGTATCGAAAAGAGCTTTCTAACGAATATTAGAAATCCAACGGTTGGATTTGGAATTGTGTCCAAATCAAATTTGGAAAAGGTCGCTGTAAGTGCAGTTCGATGGCCATTGGTGGAAATCGACTGTACGGGCCTTGATAAAATTATTAAAAATAGTAATAATTTGTGTAAAATCATAAGAAATGATTAGGAAATAATTAGGATGAAAAACTCCATATTTGAAAAGATAAAAATAAATTTTTATCGAAATGAACTAGTTTTGAACTAGAATTAAAAATCCATTTGTTTTTGAAATAAATAAATTGGATTTGAAAGGGTTTTAAAAGTAACCAGAATTTCCAATAATTGAATTGGAATAGATTTGAATCGAAATTGTCTTTGGCATATTTCGACGTTGGATTTCGTGATTATACATATATTGTTATGGAAATTTGAAAGATATATTTATATCGTTATTTCCAATACGATATTTGTTGGATGTAGAATTTGATATTGAATATAAGCCGATATATTTTCTATTCAGAGCCTTGTATTTAATATCAAATGGGATTTGGGTTTGTCGTGAATGGTGTCTTCATTAACATTGTTCTTAAACCCAGTTGAGAAAAAGATTAAATCTTTTTATTTAGATTTAATGAAGTGTACCAATTAAATGGTATTTAATTGGAATTGAATTTGAATTTGAATAGATTTTTGGGTTTATCGTGAACGGTGTTTTAAATAACACTTGTTCTTCAACCCGATAATTAATGGAATGTGATTTTGGGTTTATCGTGAACCGTGTTTTAGATGACATTGGTTCTTTAACCCAGTTAAAGACAGGATATTGATTTTGGGAAGATTAAAACCAAGTGGAGTTTTAATGAATCTTTAATTAGATTGAAATGATCGAGAATGGAGTATCACCAGTTTTGCTCCAAGCGATAGTTAAATCTTTAATTAGATTTGAACGTCAAATGGTAATTGAATTTACCGATAACACTGTGGTGTTAGATATGAAGTATGACCGGTTCTACTTCATGGGATGAATAGGTTGGGATTGGGAAATAAAATAAATGATTACTTCGGTGTGGTTCGCTAATCCCGACTAGTTTGAATTGATATTCAAAAGAAGATTAAAGAGTAAATTTAAAGAATTTATCTTTGATAAAATTAATGGGAACCTTTCCCAAAGTATAAGAATATTTGAATAAAAGAATATTATGAATTGGAATGAGGCGTATGTTGTGTTTGTGTAACACTTGTTTATTATATATGCGAGTTATTCAGAAAGACCGGGTTTAACCCATTCTGAATAACTAATTCGAGGTGGTGTCGAGGATGAAGATGGTGGTTGAAGACCGGAGGTCTTCTCATCGTTTGGGTGATTACTGATGATCTTGATTGGGTTGTACACCAAAGAGAAGGGAATCAGTTGGTGATCGTCAAGACGTACTTGGAGATCGATGGATATGCGAGGTACCAGGTGCCTCCGGTTTCGTTCAGACCCAGAACGAACTTGTAAAAGGACTGTGTGTATGACATTGGATTTTATTCTGTATGATTGATTTCTATTAAATATATATCTGTTTGGCGACGGAAAAGTTATTCTCTTGCTTAACGCCATTCTCTGAGACGTACGAGCTCAGAGGTTATATATTGATGGATATCAAACGCATGGAGTGAATTGCCTGTGTGGCATGCCTAAGTGGCAATATGATCAAGGTTTCTGCTGAAAAGCAGAGTCTTGTGGTTGATGATTAAAGGACGACCTATGTGGCATAGCTTTGTGTAGCGTTGATTCGCGAGCCTCACACCCCGGTTGTGAACCAAAAACGGAAAAGGACCTCAGGGAGGGCATGCGTTTCCTTTTAGCTAGGGTGGTGTCAGTGACCTATCAGCCCTGACATTTATATTATTTTCACCTGTGTGGTTGTTGCTGTTGCGAGGCGCCTCGAATATATCAGTGACTGTGTGGAGCCGATGGAGTCATTTGGCTCATTTACGCCCCCAAAGGATAGGGAGACGCAGTGTTCGGGCATTTTAATCCACATCGGTGGACCCGCCTTGTCGCTCCAAGGGCTTTAATGAGTACTTGTCCTGAGGCTCGGGCTAGAGAGTCTCAAATTCGGTGAGGACTATCTTTTGCCTCGGTTCACAGATGGAAATCCAGCTTCCAATACGTGACTTAGTGGTATGGGGCACTTATGCCGTCTATGATTGATACTTATGATTTGAAGTAGTTTTATACACTATACACTTATAATAATAATAAAAGATGAAATTTAGCGTATCAAGCATTCTTGGCTATTATAAGGTAAAAACCCTATCCTTCGGCTTGCGTTGCATTGTGTGATGGGACCTGGGTCTTATAATAGCTTCATTGTTCTTTATTCGGCATTGCGCTGTTGTTTTATGCACTGGTATTCTTGGAAGGAAACCCTTTGCGTGTTATACGGCGTGGTCCCTTGATTTACCTAACTTTAAAATAAAGATTTATAACTGTTTTAGTTCTCACACCAGTCGCATGACTGACCTGGAGTTTATTGTTTTAACCTAAACTATGGGTGCCCTTATTTTGACATGGGCAACTAGTAGTTTTGGTTTTACAGATTTATATTCACAGGATCCTGATTTACAACTGGAATGATACTCGGAACACTCTGTATCTGTGTATCTCTTTCAGTTGTGTATTGTATTATTTTTCCGCTGCAGTAATTTGTTGTAATCTCTGATATTTATCGAATGTATTTTATTTGTTTATACTCTGTATATCCTTGTATTCTGATGTCATTGTTGTAATAAACAATGAAATATTCTTATGTTTGCGTTCCGATCTGTCTTGTCCTTAAAGCAATCCGTGCTTTCCTTACGGGGAAGTTACGGGTCTTCACAATCACCTTCCGACCTCATTCTTAGTCTCACGGCTTCATGTCCAGCACTAGAAAAATGACATCGCACCAAATAAGAAGCACACCCCTTGAAGCTCTTACATACATGAGTTGAAAGGGTCAAACCTTTTTCGATTTCAAGGCATATAGCAAGAGATTTAATTGATTGAAGGTTTTAAAATGTGGTGGCTTGATTTTCTTGTTTTACAGAAGATAATTTTAGGTCTTAACATTTCAAAGAGGGATATTTATAGTAAAAAGGGTGGAGATATTTGTGAAGATATTTCCTTAGATATTTATACTATTATATTCAATGATATTCTCACTTGATGTTTAAACCCCGTGTGACTTCATATCAAATCCGATTTCCACGAAATTTGTCATCCTGCTACACTACAGCGCATTTCGAACTCGATAAAGCTGGTCTCATCGAATCCCGATACTGTTTGCAAAAATATTATTTTACGTGTTATTAAAATAGAATTTATATTTGTTCGATTTCAATCACTTCGATTCTTCAATAATAAATTAATATTATTGTTCACATTCAAATCTGATTTTTCATATGCATCAAAATCAATTTAATTCCGTATTAAATTTCAGATTCGATTCAGTTATATTAAATAACTCATTTATTCTGAATTCAGTTATTCAACTTCTAATTTAATATTTAAATAAATTAAATATTCTAACTCTAAAAATCTGGGTCATTACATTCTTCCCCCCTAAAAAGGATTTCGTCCCGATTATTAGCATAAATGTGTACTTATTTGTCTAGCAAACAAATCTCTACTTATGCAATCAAAAAGCGACTAGGGCCATTTGCTTCCATAAACCTGTATATACTTACATAACCTAAAAGAGTTAAGCAAATAAACAAGTAACATGATAACTAGAACATGTGATAAACAACATAGCAATCATATGCAAAAATCCAAATATGATGCAACTGGTAATAACGGTGCAAATCCATAAGCAACAACCATATAATATTATCACATAGCACCATAATCACTAACAATCATAACTCATGATTAATCAGGTTCTGTAACCCCATCATCGCACAAGGATGATAAATAATCCGTCAAGCATCACCTTATGCTCAACAACCTTAGGTTAACACTTAACCAACCATTCATGCTACCTTGAACAATTCAAAGATCCAATTCCCAAATTCTCCACAAGTCAACAACATATCATGAATTGTTTACAAAGCCCGTACGATATACATAAGCCATTGGTATGCAATATCAAATTCGATCGCTCGCTCAATCACATGATTTCACTTCCAGACTAGTATTGCTCACTCGATCACTCTAGTGCGGACTCAGACCTGGTTTCATGATTGGAAACCGCCATTCTCTTCACATAACCATGCTATGATAGAGAATCACAGAATCAAATCAAAAATCCTGTATCTAACTTCGTTGTCAAGAATCGAGCGAAAAATACCAACTCTGATTGGTATAAGCTACCACAAAATCACGCACTCGAATCTGGATCAAATCGCAAAGCGAATAAAACAACCTACGTATATCTTACATATTCCTTCTAATTAGTTCACTAAATATTCCAATTCTTATATTCAACTTCATTCTTCTACTTAGTATATTCTTCTATACTAATATTTCTTTGTGAATCATATCATAATACTTCAAGTTATTATCCGTCATATAACTTAAAAGCATATACAAACGACCAATTTGTCTTACTTAAATAAGCATGCTAACAAATTTGGACTTTTCTTACTTAACTTCTGAACTACTTCCCATAATCTATATGATTATTTCTATAGTCCTTTTGTAACGACCCGTATTCTACGCATCATAGGATCGTAGAATATTTATTTCATTCACATACGAAGTCGTATGGTCATGTAACTTTGGGAGACGACTATTGTGGTCATTTCCCATGTTCATGATTTTTCTCGATTTTTAAATGACCATTTTACCCCTAGTCGGCACTGTTTTGGCCATAACTTTTTACTGGAAAGGAATTTTGACCTGAAACCACTTCCATTGGCTTCGAATGATGGTTTACAATTCCGTAGAGTGGTCACATTAGCCAAACGGACTCACCGTTTGGGAGATATGGCTGAAACAAGTTTCAGATGGTGAAAAACAGCTTAATTAGGCTTAACCGGGTGATTAGCAGCTAGGCCCAGAGGGGAATTTCGGGTTTAGATGTATAGGAGTACTGATTAGGGTTAGGAAATCACTTTCATTTCAGTTTTGAGCCGCCAAAAACCTTCTTGAGACCTTGGTAATGGCTTCCATCCTCTAAAACCACTCCAAAACACATTTTTAGTGAAGATTAAGCCTAAACTACATCAAAACAAGGCCAAATAGCAACAAAGCAAGGTTGGAGTTGCTGCTATACCTAGGAATTCGACCCAAACAGAGAGTATTTCAGATTTGATGTTTTATTTTGTGGCCAAGGTGAGTGATTTGCATAGTTTTGCACTAATTACGGTAATTAAGGGTAATTAGTGAAGATTAGCGAATTTATACACTAATAAATTCTGGAAAAATGTTTAGAAATTCTTAAATAATATTTCATGCCTCTGTTAGAAAATTTAGACGATTTGATTAAGTTTTACTAAGTATGTGCTTAAACATGATTAAGAGGGACTATGGGAAAATATGAGGTTTTAGCCACTTTTGATCCATTTTGATTCAATTGAATTGTTGTTTGCTGTTTGTGGTTGCTATCACGTGTTGCTACGACTCTATGGTGTGTTTTATGATTGATTAAAAGTGTTAGATTTGTCGAAAACGCCGTCGAATGGCGTAGAAAGCCCGTTGGAAAGTTGCAGAAATGTGCAGGTTCCGAACCGGATCGGATCGGATGAGGGCTCGGATCGGATATGTGAACTGGGCAAGAAAACCCGACCCGAACCGGAGTTTGGCACATAAGAGACTTGGCAAAAAGGAAGGCCGATCACTTAGAGTTGGAGTGGACAAGGGGATCGGATTGGAAGAATAATGGGGGCCAGATCGGATCGACTTGGAGACGCAGGGCTAAGTAAACACTTTGGAGGACTAGCAAGAGGGAAGGCCACGCGGATCAGACGGCAAGTAGGGATCGGATCGGAATACGTGAAGAAACGAGGGAGCGGATCGGAACACGAGAAGGAAGACAGCAACCCGACCCGACCCGGAGGAGGACACCGACCCGACCCGGAGGAGGACACCGACCCGACCCGAAGTGGAGTATCCGACCCGAACCGAATGGAAAGATGACAAGGGAGCAGGACCGAACCAAACCGACGAGGGTAATGACCACCGAACCGAACCGTATTCTAGGGCTGCTACTGCACGACAACTCTTCTGAAGACCCACTCCAATTCGACCAAACCCGAGATGCAAAGAAATTCCAAATGAGAAGTTAGAGCTCAAGATTCAGATGGGAATCAACGAGTTCGCTTCATGGTTGGGCTTTGCTGCGGGACGCGTGCTAAGGGGTTTACGATGTCTGTAGCTTTGGACCACTATGGTAGGAGGTACGGAGGCGGATTCAGGGCCATTATGGCATTGGTAGAACCAAGGGCTACGATCAATGAAATGGGTCATTGAAATGTTTGGCCATGACTCCATATGTTTAGCTTGGTCACAGCAGGGTTTCTAAAAGTCGGGATCCGTCGTTACCTCAACTTGTCTAGTATTCCAAGGTGGTAGATGTCGTATGCTTTACGCACTGAGTGAGGGATGTGAGGATGTTTGCTATGGATGGTTTGTTTGCTATCATTATGACATACACACCCCACCCCCGTATTCTTTACACTATTCATTATGCCACCTTAGAGAACTGTACGGTATGTGGTACTAACTCTTTGGTTGCAGGTCCAGGTTAAGGTATGGTTTAGTATACCTGTTATTATTTTGTTTATATGCTTATCGCTCATACCAGGCTTTATGTCTGACCCAGAGTTTTATGTCTCCTCTTATTACTCTGGGTGCTCAAACGAGCAGACTAGAGACAGGTTAGCTGGTGATGCACGGGTAGATGATCCGGAGACGAGCAGGAGGCTTCCACGTAACACATATATATAGTATTCTCCCTGTGTTGTTGAAGATCACTACTTGGGCATTGGTAGTGTATCTTCTGTTTTAATTTCCTTTTGTTAGAGACAGTAAATTTGGAAAGTTGTAATAAGCTGTATTTGGATTTCCGCTACTCTGATGTTGATGTTAGTTTTAAGTTATCAGCTTATGCACTGTCTCGCCTGTTTTATGTCAAGTACATTATTATTATTATATTTTATCCCATGCGCTGTGAGACATTCTATAGGTTCCTTGATTAGTTCATTCTCTTCTTTCCTTTCTCCTGACGACCGTCCCATGCTAGTCGGGCATGTGTACAGCGCACTTTTGGAGGAAATGCAGGCTGGTGCGGGGCGGGCCGTCACACCTTTCGTATTGAAATTCTTATTATAAACTGAACTGATTATTTACGTTTATAATCCATTCAATACTTAACACAAATTTCAACATACTCAAATCTTCGCTAGAGTATAAACACAAAGATGTTCATTTTACTTAACTAAACTGGTTCAACAATTTTAAAACTAGTTTAAACTTAATGATTCTCAAATTCAATATTCTAAACCTCGATTTCATATATTTAGTTTTAAATCGCGAACTAACCAACCGCGATTTTTCTGAAATTATGATTTAGCCATAATTCTAAATCTACAGGATGAAATCTAAAATTTTCTCTTCCATTAGAGAGTTATAATCCAATAGATCTGGATAATTCTTGTTTCAAAGAATTTCGACTTATATTGGATCCTAGACAATCATTTAAACTTCAATTCTGAAAATCCCGAATTACCGCTACGCCACAAACTCGTTTTAATTAAATTTAATTAATTCAATAAAACTTCCTTAAGTTTATAAATTATAAACCAAGTCTCTTACGCTTTCACATAAACTAGTCAAGCATCTAAATTCACTAGGAAATATCGACTATCCAAAATTGTCGAACATTCCATTCCATTAATAGATGAAATCTACCAAACATCAAATCAGCCGAGATGCAAGATTACATAACTCCAATATATAAACTATATGCATCCATATTAAACTTAATTGAAAATTTCAGAATTGAACTTCCGGTTTTATACTTCAAACACTCTGGATTCAAAACAGAAATCTATTCAAATCCAAACTGTCATCCATGGTAGCAAGTTCTTACTTAGAAACTCGAAAATGAATCTCGATGATGCTACAGTCATCGTCAACACTATTTTCCAGCAACTTGAGTAAGATCAAAGCTCTTTTATCTTTTAAAATCGTTTTACACACTTCCTATATAATGCCAATCTTCCTTTTGAGCTTTGAAAATCATTTCTGAACTTACCGGATTACAAATCTTCAATTTTCAACTTGAATTCCATTCATATTTATAATTCTCGTTTATAAATAACCTGTGCATATTCTTCATTTCAATTCAATTTAAACAACTTCACTGAAATCGAATTTTTTTCCCAACATCGTCTTCGAATGCCTTACAGTCAAATCGTGAAACCGAATTCACAAGGTGTTCGTTTCTAATGTTCCCAACTATAAGTCTACCCAACTCATACAAGCAAATGGATAAGACTACTCTTATCCAAACACAGTAATCGATACCCATTAACTGGTCAGGAACAGCTACAAATCAACCAATGATCATCAATGCTTCTAAAAGAGCATGACCAATCAACCAACGAATGATAATAATTTAATATTACCATTCCTTAACAATCAACTCATCCATATAACTGATTTAGTTATGAAAACTTTCTTCGTATATATAAAATATATAAATGCTTGGTAACTTATTTTATTTACCAATTTCGAAAACAATATCGAATCGAATGTCTTGTTCGAATGTTTCAGAGTCTATGCCAAAATGATGATCAATCGATTGATCCGGACCCAGAATTCAGACTTAACAAACCAAACCACCCAATACAAAATATTTTGTATTCATTAACAAATACGCACTCATATATATAATATATATACTCTCAGAACTCAGTCTAGGGTGTTACTAACCCTATCTCCTGTGAGCTATAACCCCATACAGGCCTTGGTGTTCGCTAAACCTAGGCTCTGATACCAAATGCAATGACCCGACTTTTTGGCTCTGAAAATCAATACTAATACATCCTCTGTATTCATGTATCTCAAATCAAGTACCATAAAGTCTGATAGTTAGGGGAAAAGAAGAAGATAGCAGAATAGAAGAAAGAGGATACAGAACAGAATTTCACAAAGGAATGAATAATCTATAATAACAACAGTGCTCTTTTACAAAAAAGGGAAAAAACTTGATAATATACATACATCAATCAGAGTACACAATGAATCAGCCTGAACAGTTATAAACAACCCGTCCTTACAATTTCTGATACATTCAATAATATACACAGTGGAATAAGTAAAAGAATACGAGTATACGTCTCGTCACCAACTCCTCTTCTGAAGCTCCAAACCAATCCAAATCTGATCTACAAATATACTCGATCTGACCCGAGCATTACCGCAAAATAACACCCGGATCAGGCTAGCAACCACGTGAGATAACTCAACATTTAAGTAACACATATCTCAATACAATGAGAGGCCATACGCATATCCGTAACGATTATCCCCTCAATAACATCCAACCATTTATTAGGAGCAATATAGTTGCAAATAGATAATGTCTAGGGTGTAGAATATAAATAAATTCACATAGAAGGAATGGTTACATTGGTTACATTCGACAACTATTAAGTATACAAACAAAACCGATAAGTCATGCAGCCTACTCTGTCTTTAGCCATATCCGATGTCGAGGTTTCGTTCGGAATCTTTCACATGAGTCTTCATCACTCGAACAGAACACATTAAACAAATTCCCAGATGAAATCCCACAGCTCAATAGATCTTGGAATCACACCTAGATTCCTTCTCAGATCTCGGAATCACACATGGATTCCGATACATCAACGGATCTTGGAATCACACATAGATTCCTTGACAAATCTTAGAATCACTATATGTGTTCAGGCATCCCAAAAGATCTTGAATCCCCATATAGCCTTCACTTCTGAACTGCTTCCAAAACATAGAACCCGTATACTAGTTTTGAAGTGGTTTTTGATAAGTAGAGCACTTACCAATCCCGGTCTCCTCAAAACCAGTCGCTAGATTTAAGGTCAAGTTCTATAGTCGATTAACGACTTTAATTCACATAATAGACGTTTGTATATGGAAAACAGCCTCGCTTAATTTCCATAACAAATGACTAAGAATCCAAAGCACTATCAAGTCACAAAGCATGATAAACAATCAAATCACTATCAAGTCACATAGCATGATAATAGTAAAAGCACGATTAACTCATATAAACGGCTTCTAATTCCTTTCCTGTTGAATTAATCTTTGATTAATTAATACTCCTTTATTAATAAATTTCTTTTATCTAATAAAACTTCATTTGTCTAACTAGACTTCCTTATTAATCAATAACTCATGCTCGATTAATATTCCTTTATTAGTAAACTTCATTTGTCTAACAAGACTTAGCTTATTAATCAATAAATCATACTCGATTAATATTCCTTTATATACTTGTGTATATATTAAACTTATACATATAAAAGGTGTGTTAGAATTTGATATAGAGAGGAGAAAAGGGATTGAACGTAGAATAATTAAAGGACTACATTGTTGTTTTATTATACTGAAAATGAAAAATACAAAGCTTTAAATAGAAAAATAAAATATCCTAATCCTTCCTAAACTCAAGCTAAAATAATTTGAACCAGTCCACTAAAAAAGGAAGACTTGATCTAATATGAAATATTACTTTGAATCATTCACTAACACACCCCTTTGATTCAAAGTTATTGAGATAATAAACGAAGCACTTCTCTTTGATTTGTGATGCATTTCTCATCACCTTCAATTGTTGAAGCACGTCTCTTTATCTCTACTCTTTGAATATTGGAGCACTTCTCTCCATGGTGCAGTTCTCATCCATAACTCTAAAATAAATTCTCTTCCGCAGCCACTTGTGACATGTTCTCTTGCTCTTCATTTTTGAACCTACAATTCCTTGCCATATGCCCAAATTTTTGACACTTGAAACACTTATGTTTTCTGTTATGCCAACAATCATTTTCTTCATGACCATATCTGCTTGCTTTTATTGTGTTTCAGCTGGTCCATCTTTGAATTGTTTAAAAAACTGATTTTTTTCGTTCTCTAGAGATCTCTCTATCCCTCTCATCAATCTAGCTCTGATAACATGTTAGAATTTGATATAGAGAGGAGAAAAGAGATTGAACGTAGAATAATTAAAGGACTACATTGTTGTTTCATTATACTGAAAATGAAAAATACAAAGCTTTAAATAGAAAAATAAAATATCCTAATCCATCCAAAACTTAAGCTAAAATAATTTGAACTGGTCCACTAAAAAAGGAAGACTTAATCTAATCTAAAATAATACTTTGAATCATTCAGTAACAAGGTGTATATGTATATATTCTACTAATTCACTATTCCTTTATAGTTTTAATACTTAAAAGGTATTAATATACTTCTCCCTCCAGTATAAGTATAATCACAATTCATTTTCAAGATTTCCTTTATAACTTCAATACTTTAAAACGTATTCATATACTTATCCCTCCGGTATAAGTATATCATAATTCATTTATAAGATTCCCTTCATAACCTCAATACTTCAAAACGTATTTATATATTTATCCCAACGGTATAAGTATGACTATAGTTCATTTCTAAGATTTCTTAAAATATAATCAAAGAGGTTAAACCATTGTTTAATAAACAACCTCTTCTCTTTTATAAGTTAAACATCGTATTCACTATCTTTACCTTAAAAGATTTTTATACTCGTCTTCATCTTTAAAAATCCATTATTTAAAGATATAAGTATACCCAAACTCGTTAAATAGTTTAATTCCAGTTTCTATATCTCTGGTATGTAAAACAAGCATTGCTAAAACACTGTTTACAACAAACTCCAAAACAATTCCTTTTTGTATAATTATCTTTAAATGTTCGTTTGATGATTCAATTATATAAACTTAATCGATATAATTTGAATGGGTTAAAGACGAATACACATTGCCACGAAAAACCCAAAACCATTTCTATACTTATTCACATCATTAAAATATTCATTTAGAGATGTAAATATCAATAAATATCCGACACGGTGAATTAAAACAGTGACTATAACTTGCTTGTTATAATCCAAAATCATTTCCCAAGTATCATAAAATTGGCTTAACTCATTTCAATATATATATATATATATAATAAGTTTAAAAATAGATTTTAAATAATAAGAGTTAAAAAAGTATATATATTGAAGTAGATTTTAAGTAAAAGAATTTAAATGACTATTTTATTCCAAAACCATTCAATTTCACTTTCTCCATTCCCGTTCCTGTTCGTATAATTTCTCAATTCGGTCTCGTTTTACCGAGCACACCAAATTGTGTGAAATGGACAAACCCAATATATTATATAAAATAATATATTCACTTCACGATAACTTCACATATAACAACGTTACATAGTCCATGGGTTCCACAGTCAGGTTCAACACATAATCAATTCATAATACAACATATGAATATAAGTACGATAATAATAATATTGAGGAATCTTGTTGGATTCCTCCAACCTGTCCCCCTGCATCACAGTTCATATATCAATACATATATATGTAACATAGTTCAAATTATTATATGGTACAACACTATTGCGATAGGCATGAGTTAAACCCACCATCCATTCCAGTCGATGATAAAACGCTATTTTATCTAATTTCAAACAGCCGTATATGTAGTATTCTACATCATAATCCCAACACAACTTACGGTTCGTCAATCGGACTTTGAACGAACTAGATACGGATTTTACTAGTTAGAACAAGATTTAAAGGATAATTAACTTAACTATTTTAACTAAATTAAAAACTCACCCTCTCCTACTCACGTGACCCGCCTTCATCTTCTCCTCTTCAAAATCACGAGTCCACTGCTCCTCGTATACATCCCCAAACCGAGCACCATTTCCATTGATATTTTTATCTGCTCCATCAAACCGAAAAACGATAACATGAATGAACTCCTCTCCCAAATCCGCACCAGCCTACCACCACTACACCACATCCGATGCCTTCCCTCAAGTCGGGACTTGTAGCCCCGATCAGTGGCTATGCCACAGTCACGTTCCACCGTCAACCACCCGAGACCAAACGGACACAACCAACATGCTTCTCTGGCCACCCTGAGTTCATATGCGCCGTAGACTTCACCTCCGATGCATTTGCCCAAAATCCATCTATGCTTCAACTACCTCGAACTACTGCCTTTCACATGCGACATTAACTGTCTCTTTCTTCCTTAGTCTACCGATATTGTCAGAGCACCACCGTTCGACATCCCCTTTGAGTCTGAGTTCAACTGAGCTATCAATTACATCCCTGGCCTCTTCTATCACCTTCTGACCTCAATCTTAGTCTCACGACTACATGTCCAGCTCAAAAAAAATGACATCGCACCAAATAAGAAGAACACCCCCTTGAAGCTCTTGCATACACGAGTTGAAAGGATCAAACCTCTTTCGATTACAAGGCGTATAACAAGAGATTTAATTGATTGAAGGTTTTAAAATGTGGCGGCTTGATATTCTTGTTTTACAGAAGATAATTTTAGGTCTTAACGTTTTCAAAGAGGGATATTTATAGTAAAAAGAGTGGAGATATTTGTGAAGATATTTCCTTAGATATTTATACTATTATATTCAGTTATATTCTCGCTTGATGTTTTAACCCCGTATGACTTCATATCAAATCCGATTTCCACGAAATTTGTCATCCTGCTACACTACAGTGCATTTCTAACTCGATAAAGCTGGTCTCGTCGAATTTCGATACTGTTTGCAAAAATATTATTTTACGTGTTATTAAAATTGAATTTATATTTATTCAATTTCAATCACTTCGATTCTTTAATAATAAATTAATATTATTGTTCACATTCAAATTTGATTTTTCATATGCATCAAAATCAATATAATTCCATATTAAATTTCAGATTCGATTCAGTTATATTAAATAACCCATTTATTCTGAATTTAGCTATTCAACTTCTAATTTAATATTTAAATAAATTAAATATTCTAACTCTAAAAATCCGGGTCAATACAAAAACAGTTGCTAAAGATATATTTTTTGCAACAAGTTTGGTAGTGTAGTTGCAAATAATATGTTTGTTGCAATTTTTATGAAAACACAGTTGCTAAAAATATGTTTTTGTAACTGGAAGGGAAGCACAGTTGCTAAAAATATGCTTTTCGCAACAAGAAGAAAATGCATGTTGTTAAATCTCATTTATTTCAACTGCTACAAAAGGTTTGTTGCTGAATACCATTTTCTGCAACTATCATGTGTCACCATTTGCAAATAACTAGTTGAACAAGATATTTTTCTTGTAGTGATAGATAAATCTCCAAAGCTAAAATACTCTGGCTGACCCGAGTATAATGCAAAAACAAAATACTCGAGTCAAGACTAACATTCTTACATAAGTAAACTTACTAAAGTAATACGTTTAATGAATTGCAAATAACTTAAAGAATGTTTGGGATTCCATCCTTTAAGGATCCGTGAAAATAATACATATAATATACGGTACTATAATAATGTCTATTCAGTAAAGTAAAGATAATGAAAATAACGCAAGTGGGATTACATTTTACTCTTACACGGTTTATAAACATTGTCGTACACATTCACTACACCATAAACCCAGTTTCGCAATGAGTTAAAGCCGTTGCAAAATCTTGAGTGGCAAAAATTTAGCAACGGCTCAAAGCCGTTGCAAATTTTGTCATTGCAACAACTATTGTTTGTTGCTGTTTTTGCTTTAGCAACGACTTTTAGCTATTCCTAATTGACATAATTTCCAAAAAAAATGCTCCTATTTCTTCCTCCTCATATATTTTCTATTTTGCACAAACCTTTGCAGATTTGACATAATACCATAAAAGAAGATCAATAAAATGAATATTTCCAATGAATGCAACATAAAGACCAAACTACAACAAACTTATAAAGTTCAACAATATATACCATTACAAATTTTAAAATTCTAACAATTTGAAGCAACAAAAATATAATTACCGTGCATGTTCAAAAGCAGAAGCCAAAATAATATTACAATACATTTCAACTTCACTACAATATATTGCAGTATTAATTGTTACATAACATACATTATTTTTGCTTTTACTTTATTCTTGAGCTTTTCTGATGTGTGATGAGGAGGTTTTGTTGCACCACTACTGATAAAATTTTAGCAACACGTGATATTTCTATGTACCTTCAACTCAAACAGACAATCTATGATGCTAATACATGCTCAACAACACATGATATTTCATCATTTAAATATATACATGGTTTTTTTCCAATCTTCTAGCATGAATGTACAAGGAATAACTGAATATATGTAGTATAATTATATCTTGAAGAATCGTAAATGGTTAAATTAGTGAAATAATTATACAATCAGTGATGATAGTACTTATTGGCGTTAAACACGTATTGTTGTAACATACTGAATGCATGCAAATTTTTTTGGGCAGGCTTATTTCTAGGAATAAAACAATCAAAATATATTAAGTTATTAAGTTGAAGATGCAAAGGTCTTAACATTTAGTGATAGTTATTTTATTACGAAGAATAATATCGCCATAGATTTTATTCGGGTATAGTTTGTGCCTGTTTTAATATTAGTGTACAATATATTTATCCATGTCTAACACTTAAATAATTATTTTGACATGTAAAAGGTGTTTGATTCCATGAATGGTTGTTTTATTCCAATTATTGTTAATATTGGTCAACACTATCAGTTTTAAGTGATAATTACTTTTAGGAATAAAACAATCAAAATATATTGGTGTTTGGTAGGAATATTAGAAAGGCACACTCCTTATCCATGTCTGACACCAATACGGAAATTAGATATTGAAAGTGTCAATCTTGATTGATAATTACGTGACTTATCATACCTTATTGTTTCACTAGGAGTTATATCGTTAGTGCTCTGACATGTATTCATATGCTTATTTTTAGGATATTAAATCAATAACAGCTTTTCAATATGCGCTCCTAGAATAATTATCCGATCATGACATTTATCTTGTAAATGTTCTAAGTTAGCAAACAAGACATGGAAATAAATAATCTAAATGATCTAAAAATTAAACAATGTAAAAGAAGTAGAAGAATAATTGAAATGATGAGAATGATCTGGACGTTAAACAATTTAAAAGATAAATAATAGTTGGTTAATATACTTGCCTTCAATCCAACTTGCCGTGAGATTAGATTTTCGTTTACTCCACCCCATATCCAGATTTGGTTTGAACTGAACCTATTAGTAAGATTGTCGCTGCCTAGATCAAAATTGTAAATAGAAAAAACTACTTGCACTCCATTGGATGCCCTTCTTTTGAATTAGGCAATAACTTTCCACATTCACAAATCTAACATCACCTGCTCATATGTTATTTTCTTTAAATTGGTACGGTGCACATTGTCAAATTTTAATATCACTTTCAACATAGTTCTGCAGCAAGCAAAGCTTGCTCCCTGCGTGGATTGAATTCGATTAGATATTCGTTCAAAACCTCTACCTCTAATGCCATATTCAGACCATACAACTCATATTCAATTCAAATCTCACGTTCAACATCCATTAACATCTCTCATAGCAATATTTCTATACATCTTTGTTTCAGTATTTTTAAAATAGCAATGCATTGAATCATAACATGATCATATACATTTTGCAGGTTGACAGGAAATGTGATAACCCCAAACTTACGTTGACCGAAAGTAAGGATAATCATTTGGAATACAACATATTTATAACAACAACAGATCTCAGATAATATCATAACACATAATTATTGCAGCGGAAAAGGTATATGTCATAAACATGTGAAAACCTGCAACTTCCCCGTAAAGGAAAGTGTCGGATAGTTCGAGAACAAGCCACAACAGAACACATACAGAAGAACATTTCATTGTATATTACAACAATGCATCAGATTACAAGAATATACAGAGTATAAATGAATATTACACAGAAATATCAGAGATTTAAATTACATTTAAATACGTAGCAGCGGAAAATAATACAATACACAACTAGAAGAGATATACGGATACAAAGCTTTCCGGATATCATTCCAGCTGTAAACCAGGATCCTGTGAATATAAATCTGCAAAACCAAAACTACTAGCTGCCCGTGTCGAAAATAGGGGCACCCAGAGTTTAGGTTAAAACAATAAACTCCAGGTCAGTCATGTGACTGGTGTGAGAACTAAAACAGTTGTAAATCTTTATTTTAAAGATAGGTAAATCAAGGGACCACGCCGTATAACACGGAACGGGTTTCCTCCCAAGAATACCAGTGCATATAAGTAAACAACGCAATGCTTTTCTAAAAATGAAGCTATTATAAGACCCAGGTCCCATCACACAATGCAACGCAGCCGAGGATAGGGTTTTCCCTTATAATAGCCAAACATGCTTAATACGTTTAAAACAAATCATTTGATACTACTATAAGTGCATAGTGTATAAAACAACTTCAAATCATAAGTATCAATCATAGGCGGCATAAGTGCCCCATCCCACTATGTCGCCATACTAGGCTCTACAAATAAAACCGCAAATGTCACGTATTTGGAAATTGGATTTCCGTCTATGAACCGAGGCAAAAGATAGTCCTCAACCGATTCGAGACAATCTAGCCCATGTCTCAGGCAAGTACTCAGTCAAGCCTTGGAGCGACAGGGCCGGTCCACCGATGTGGATTAAAATGCCTGAACACTACGTTTCCCCGCCCTTTGGGGCGTAAATGAGCCAACTAAACGACTCCATCGGTTCGAGAACGACCGATCAATCCGAGGCGCCTCGCAACAGCAACAACCACATAAGTCAAACTCGTCAGGGCGTGTAAAACCACTGACGCCACTTTTTAGCTAGAAGGAAACGCATGCCCTCCCTGAGGTCCGTCTCCCGTTTTTGGTTCATACCGGGTGTGAAACTCGCGAAGTAAACGTTACACAAAGCTATGCCACAAAGGCCGTGCTTCGATCATCAACCACAAGACTTTGCTTTTCAACAGAAGCCTCGATCAATTGCCACTTAGGTATGCCACATAGGCAATTCACTCCATGCGTTTGATATCCATCAATATATAACCCCTGAGCTCGTACGTCTCAGAGAAGGGCGTTAAGCAAGAGAATAAATTCTCCGCCGCCATACAGATATATATTTAATAGAGATCAATCACACGGACTAAAATCCAATGTCAGACACACAGTCCATTTACAAGTCCGTTCTGGGTCTGAACGAAACCGGAGGCACCTAGTACCTCGTATATCCATCGATCTCCAAGTACGTCTGGACGATCACCAGCTGTTTCCATCTTCTTGGGTGTACAGCCCAATCAAGATCATCAGTAATCACCCAAACAACGTGAAGACTTCTGGTCTTCGACCACCGTCTTCATCTTCGACTTACCGTCGTATCAGTTATTCAGAATGGGATAATCCCGGTCTTTCCGAATAACTCGCGTATATTTTAAATAAGTGTTACACAAACACAACATACGCCTCATTCCAATTCATTAGTCACTAACCGTAAATTAATCAAGAGAATAATTCCCCAAATATTAACCCCGAAGGCCGAAACCAACATCAGATCAATATTCAGAAAACCATTCTGCTTGGCTAACCGACAGTTAGTTTCTAAATTTCACATTCATAGGGAAAGGTTCCCATTAATTTTATCCAAGATAAATTCCTTGAATTTATTTTTTATTCTATTTTTGAATCTCAATTCAAACTAGTCGGGATTAGCGAACCTTACCGAAGTAATTATTTATTTTAATTTCCCCATCCCAACCTATTCATCCCATGAAGTAAAACTGGTAATACTTCATATCTAACACCACAGTGTTATCGGTAAATTCAATTACCATTTCACGTTCAAATCTAATTAAAGATTTAACTATCGCCTGGAGCAAAACTGGTGATACTCCATTTTCGATCATTTCAATCTAATTAAAGATTCATTAAAACTCCACTTAGTTTTAATCTTCGACTGGGTTAAAGAATCAGTGTCATTTAAAACACGGTTCATGATAAACCCAAAATCACATTCATTAATTATCGGGTTAAAGAACGAGTGTTATTTAAAACACTGTTCACGATAAACCCAAAAATCACATTCATTAATTATCGGGTTAAAGAACGAGTGTTATTTAAAACACTGTTCACGATAAACCCAAAAATCATTATCAATTCAGTTCCAATTAAATATTATTGAATTGGTACACTTCATTAAATCTAAATAAAAAGATTTAATCTTTTCTCAACTGGGTTCAAGAACAGTGTTAGTGAAGACACCATTCACGACAAACCCAAATCACATTTGATATTCAATACAAGGCTCTGAATAGAAAATATACCGGCTTATATTCAATATCAAATTCTACGACTAACAAATATCGCATTGGAAATAACGATATATATATATATCTTTCAAATTTCCATAACAATATCTGTATCATCACGAAATCCAACATCGAAATATTCCGAAGGCAATTTCGATTCAAATCCATTCCAATGCAATCATTGGAAATTCTGGTTATTTTCAAAACCATTTCAAATTCAATTTATTTATTTAAAAATAAATAGAATTGTAATTCTAGTTCAAAACTAGTTCATTTTGATAAAAATCTATTTTCATCTTTTCAAATATGGAGTTTTTCATCCCAATTCTTTCTAAATCATTTCTCATGATTTTACACAAATTATTACTATTTTTAATAATTTTATCAAGGCCCGTACAGTCGATTTCCATCAACGGCCATCGAACTGCACTTACAGCGACCTTTTTCAAATTTGATTTGGACATAATTCCAAATCCAACCGTTAGATTTCTAATTTCTAATATTTGTTAGAAAGCTCTTTTCGATACGAACCCAACGGTTCCAGTTTTAGGAGAATCCGACGGTCGGATCTCCCGTAATGTCCGTTTGAAATAAAGGGTCGAAATTCGCGAACTGCCGCGGCGCGGCGCGTTCTATTCAGGCCATTATATTATATATATAATATATATATTTCGTCGATTTCTATTTAAAACGAATTATATAAATAGTTTTGAATTCGTTTCAAAAACATTTTCAACTTCCATTTCAATTCAAATCAAAATTGAATTCTTCTTTATAAATTCGTTTTAAAATTCATTTTTATTCAATTCAAATTTCAATTCATTTTGAATTCATTTCAATTCGCTTTCAATTCAATTTGAATTCGTTTACAATTCATTTCATTTCGAAATCGTTTTCAATTCAATTCATTTCGAAATCGTTTTCAGTTCAATTCATTTCGAAATCGTTATATATTCAATTCATTTCGAAATCATTATATATTCAATTCATTTCGAAATCGTTTTCAATTCAATTCGAAATCGTTATATATTCAATTCATTTCGAAATGAATAAAATCGATATAAATATCGTTCACGTAAAAATGGCGTCAATCTAACCAACACGGCTTCATATATTTCTATTTTCAAATATTCTATTCAATAAATGAATATTTATTTTTGTCAACACACGACTAATCTCAACGAATGAGTACTGTCCACGTGTGACAATTTTTGTTAAATTATTTCGTTCAACACATGACTAATCTCAACGGATGAGTACAGTCAACACATGAACCTTTATTTTATATTGATAAAGATGCAAATTTTATTATTAAAATATTTCGTTCAACACATGACTAATCTCAACGGATGAGTACAGTCAACACATGAACTTTTATTTTATATTGATAAAGATGCAAATTTTATTATTAAAATATTTCGTTCAACACATGACTAATCTCAACGGATGAGTACAGTCAACACATGAACTTTTATTTTATAATATTCTTTATTTTCTAAATTGGAATGAGGCCCAATCAACCACCATATAAAATTATTATATGGATTTTCATACAATACATGTATATAATAGCATTGAAAAATAATCAACCATCAACCAAAGTGCACTACACTGTATAAGCATCAAATATAGATATCTAACGCTTATATCAGCCTGTCAATCAATCGATCGACATATTTAATAAATCAGGATGAGTGAACTTCATATTTCATCCCAACACCCGTGTGGGGTTTCAAACAATCAAACACATATCTTATTTGTGCAGTTGAGCGATGTGTAAAATTTACCGACCAAATCAATGTCATTCAAATAGGTGTACATAAACAAACCGTCCGGTTTGTAAATGAATATTTTATTTTATTCACATCACGTTAAATATTATATTTTTAACGATAAAACATCTTATTTTAACACATGAATTTCTATTCAGTTCATTCTTTAAATAAAATGATATTTTTATTTTTCTAACATATTTTAGAAAATTTCGGCGGCATAACGGCACGATACTAGAAACGGGACGAGGCCTAGCCTTATCCCCGGTCTAGTGAAGGCCCACGCCATTCACACATCAATCAAATTCACCAAACAACCAAATTCAAATCAAATAATCTGACTAATCTATGCAACCAAACAAACAAGTCCATGGTCTGTGGACGATTGTGTCGGGTGCTACTAAGCACCGTCTGCATCCTAGTATATATATATAACTAGAAAAGAAATTGAAAGGTGAGAAATTCTCACAGAGGATTCCACTCCGCCGTACTTTGCTTTTGAACTGCTGAATTCCCTTTTTGATTTCTATTTGTTCACTCTCCTTTCTTTTCATGCTGTCCATAGAAAAATCATATTTTTAATATGATGTTCATTTTAAAAATCACATTTTTATAATGTCACTTTATATATATGAAAATTATATATATTTTTACAACACTTCTTCTTATATAAAGATCGAATTTTTATAATCTCTACTCTATAAAAATTATACTTTTAAATCGATGAATACACTATAAAAATCACATCTTTTTATTCTTTTAAAAATTCAACCTTTTTATGTTATAGATCATCTCTTTCTAATGTTAAAAATCTTGTCTTTCTAATGTTAAAAATCCTGTCTTTCTAATGTTAAAAATCTTGTCTTTCTAATGTTAAAAATCCTGTCTTTCTATTTAAGAAAAATCGCTCCTTTCTCAAATTAAAAATCTCGCCTTTATTGTATTAAAAATCATCACTTTAATAGCTAAACATCACATGATTTTATAAGTTAAAAATCGATATTAAAAGAGGCTAAAACTCACATATATTTTTTTTCCGATCGAAGGAGGGGGCTCGCTGACTGGTGGTGGCTTCCTCGACTGATGGCGCTGCGTGGTTGGCCAGTGGCGTGGGGCGCAGGTGGCAGGAAGGGGGAGGGCTCGGTGTTTATGTGGGGCGCGGCTTTGGGATTTAGAACGAGGAGAGATGGAATCGGGGAGGGGCTGCTGACGTTTGGGGAGGAGGCGCTGAGATGGACGGACTTCGGTGGTGGTGGAGGGGGACTAGGGCGGTGGCGACGGGTTAGATTGGTGGAGGGTTTTGGGCTTTCGTGCGTCGAAGGAGGAAGAATGAGGAGAGAGAGGTGGCATTGAAGGGGGGGGGGAGTGCGGCGGAGATGGGAGGGGCGACAGGCGACTTCCGCCTGGCGGTGGCGGAGGGCATCGAGCGGCTGGTCTTCCTCCGTCGTTGTCTCTTTTTTTTTTCCGGATTGAATCGATTTGGAAATAAAAAAGGGGTGGTTGGCAGAACGAAATAAAGGGGGAGAAGAGAGATAATTTAATTTTTTAATTTATTTTAATTATTTTAATTATTTTAATTGCAAAAAGTTGACTTTTACATACGACCTCTAAACGAGGTCCACCGCCTGTCGCCCATAGCGTTTCACCCCCATTCCGAACACAATGGGATATGTACCGCAAGCTGAATCGACCATTTCGATCAGTTTCCGTTGCATTTACATTTAAATCATTATATTGAATTTTAAATGTACCTTTCAAATTACCGGGGCCACATACGAACACGAAAAATTCCAGAAAAATATTTTCTAGCTTCGTATTGACGATACGGTCCTAACAAAACTAGTTTCGTCGAATTCTGAGACCGTAAAAAAAATGGCCATTTTCCAGTCGATTAAAATCAACTGAAACTGGTCAAACGCGTTTTCCTTCGCCACGCTCACATACTGATTCAGAAAATTATGAAATTTGGAATATAGCCATAATTTGACACTGCGGACCCAACAAAACCGGTTTCGTCGAGATCCGAGGTCATTTGCAAAATGTCCATTTTTAAGGGCCTAAATTCCATAGCGACTATTCAGAATTTTCCACTGGACATATCTTTTGATTCCCGCTATGAAATCTTGATTTTCGGACGTTGGAAAGATATTACCAATTAGATCCTAATGTTTTTGGTTTCACTAAAATCCGGATTGTTTTGCACCCGGTATGTTCAATTGAAGTTTGAAATCGAATTATCGAACTACCGCGCCATTTTCAATTCTATTTATAATTATATATAATAATTTATATTCTAACGACGACGTGTATAATATATACGTTCGAATTCTATTCAAAATAAATTTCTCGTCGATATTATTTAAAATTATTTATTTTAAATATTCAAAATTCGCTAAAATTGCCAAAATAAAAATTTTAAACTGGCCCAGATTTTCGGGTTGTTACAAAACACAACATCAACAGAACCACAGAGTACGCAGTTTACAGGATACAACTTAGCAAAACAAAAATCTGAATCAAAGGAAATAAGTTTCAAAGGGGATAGGTCTAAACTCCATGACGTACATCAAAATACAAGATAGAATAAAGTCTCTAAAGTAAAAGGTAATGATAAAAGAGAGTCTTCGTCTTTTCCTTCCCAGCAGTCTTCAATCCAGAAATGTCTACTTAAGAACCTGTCACTTGGCTGCCCGTGTAAAGAGAGGGCACCCGAGTTTGCAAAGTGAAACAAACATCGAGTCAGTCATGGGACTGGTACGAGAAATCTTTCTATACTAGCTAACATTTTGGCGAATCACAGGACCACGCCTCTAAAGCGGAACGGGTTTACTCCATTGGATTGCCAGTGCATAATTTAATAAAGTTATACAAAATAACGAAATGACTTTTGAAAAATGAAACCATCATAAGACTCAAGTCCTATTACACAATGCAACGCAAACAGGAGGATAGAGTTTTTCCCTTATGACGATCAAACATGCTTAATACGTGTAAAATAATATTTTTATATTATCGTTAGTGTCTAAGCAGTATTAAAATACTTCAATATAAATGTATCAATCCTAGACGGCATAGTACCCCATCCTACTATGTTGCCGTATATAAGTTTACAATCAAGACCGAAATGTCGTATTGGAAATTGGTTTTCTGTCATGAAATCGAGGCTAAGGATCATCCTCTCCGATTCGAGACACTCTAGCAAATGCCTCAGGATCACACCTATGGGCAACCCTTGGATGCAGTAGGGTCGGTCCCCACCTAACGGTAGTGGATTGGTAATTCCTGAATACACGTTTCCTGGTTCCTTTGAACCTATAATATGGCCACTAACAACCTATAAAACCCGAGGTACCTCAATCCATCATCCACATAAGTAAAATGTCAGCCACTTTAAGCACTGACACTACCCCTGGCTAGAAAGAAACGTGTGCACTCCTTACGGTCCATATCCCGTTTTTGACTCATACCGGGGTGTGAGTCTCGCGAGGTCATGCTATACTCAAAAGCTATGCCTAAACAGGCTATGCTTTGATCGTCAACCACAAGGCCTGCTTTTCAACAAAAGCCTTGATCATTGCATCTTGGCGTGCCACTTTGACAATTCACGCCATGCGATCGATAACTATTACTATATACCAGGGTGTTAAGCAGAGAATAAATTCCCCACCACCAAACAGACATATATTAATACAAATCGATTTAATTACATGGAATGAATTCCAATGTCAGACACGCGTCCATTTACAAGTCCGTTCTGGGTCTGAATGAAACCGGAGACACCTGATAGGTTCTCGCTTATCCCAACACATACGTCCGGACAACTACTGCTTCAACCCCGTTCTGGGAGCAAGTCAGTCCAAGGCATCAATAGTCGTTGCCCATTCGATGTGAAGATCGCTGATCTTCAACCATCGTCTTCTTATCTCTTTGATTTAATCGCTGTGCAATTATTTGAAATGAGTTAAACTCGGTCTTTTCAAATAATTGTCGCATAATTATCATTTAAAACATTTCATATTTATTATAACTATTTATCGCTATTTTTATTTATTTAAAAGTAGCTCAAAATAATAAAACGGCGATTCGGGTCAGTGGGATGCCCTGGCGCTGTTTTTACCAGATTTTGATTTATACATATCTTGAAATCTAACCGTTGGATTTTGACAATTTTTATATCGCTGGAAAGCTCTTCCCAAAGTGGTCCTAACGGTTCCAATTTTGGGAAAATCCAACGGTCGGATCTTTCGGTATAATCGTTTAAAGTTACGATTGCCGATATGCGAGCTGCCACGCGCATTTCATTTCAATTTTATATTTATATATATAAATATAAAATTGTATCATTCGGTGATTTCAACTATAAAAACCCCTTCTTTTTATCGCATCTAAAATGACGATAAAAATATTACTTATATTTCTCTGCTCTTATTTACCTTTATCATACAAATGAAATGTACCTTTCTTTTCTCTATATTTTTTATTCATATTTAAAAAGTAAATAAAGTTTCACTCTTTCTAATTCATGTTTTTCTCCAATTAATACTGTACTTTATATTTTTGTTTTTATTTGCAACTACTTTGCAAATAAAAAGTATAATTCCTTCCTATGTTTGTTTGCACCTAGAAATACAAACAAAATATGTAATCTTTTCTTTGTCATATTTTATTAACACTAGATATAAATAAAATGTCCCTTTCTGAATTTATGTTTTATTTACACTAAATGTGAATAAAACATTCTTCTTCCTTTTTATATTTATTTACACAAAATGTAAATGAATGTGATCTTTTTCTATACAAATTTATTTACACTAATTGTAAATAAAGCTCCTTTTCCCTTTTCTTATTTATTTACTCTATATGTAAATAAATGTTACTTTTCCTTTTTCTATTGTTTACAGTACATATAAATAAATGAAACTTCTTCTATTCCTTATTTATTTACACTACATGTAAATAAATATAACTTTTTCTATTTTTGATTTATTTACACTACATGTAAATAAATATACTTTTACTATTTCTTGTTTGTTTAACAATGAAAATAAGGTGTTCGTTCTTTCGATTATCAATATTTATACTTTTTCTAATGATCCAAATTTTGTTCATTTTCTAATGATCCAAATTTTTACTTACAACTAAATTTGTTCTTTTTATCTACATATGGAATGTAAATAAAATTCAATCGCTAAACTTGTTCTTTTTATCTACAAAGAAAATTGTAAATAAAATACATCGCTAAATTTTATCCTTTTATTCACATAGAAAAATGTAAATAATATACATCGCTACATTTTATCCTTTTATTCACATAGAAAAATGTAAATAATATACATCGCTAAATTTTATCCTTTTATTTACATAGAAAAATGTAAATGATATACATCGCTAAATTTTATCCTTTTATTCACATAGAAAAATGTATATAATATACATCGCTAAATTTTATCCTTTTATTTACATAGAAAAATGTAAATGATATACATCGCTAAATTTTATCCTTTTATTCACATAGAAAAATGTAAATAATATACATCGCTAAATTTTATCCTTTTATTCACATAGGAAAATGTAAATAATATACCTCGCTAAATTTTATCCTTTTATTCACATAGAAAAATGTAAATGAATCTTTCAATGTTTTGTTCTATTCTATTTACAAATGTAAATGTAAAATTTCCCTTTTAAGTTTTGTTCTTTGACTAACATGTCCAATTCACTATCACAATATATGAAATCAATGGGTCATTTGGGGTGAAGTTCTCATGTCAACACAAACGATAACAACATATAATTTTGGTGTATCTTTCATAAATCAACATAAAGGTCTCATCTTTATTTTATTTTGTGAATCAAAATAAAATATCTAAACTTCATTTACCTTATAAATCAAAAGGATTCAACTTACTTTTATTTCATAAATCAAAATAAAAGATTCAAACTTTCTTTTATGATGTAAAACAAAATAAAAGATTCAACTTTCATTTGTGTTATAAAACAAATTAAAAGATTCAACTTTCATTTGTGTTATAAAACAAATTAAATGATTCAACTTTCTAAAAGGAATAAAAAAAAGATGAGAACTTATATGAAGATTACATCAAGATGTGTGATTCAACAACTGATTTATCATTAACATACAGATCTCAGTTAATAGAATAATAAACAAACAGATCTAAATAGAAACATCACACATCAGCATATGAACATTTAACAATTTCATAACAACACAGATCTGGTTTATTAACGACAATTATATAAACAGCGAGCAATTTATCTAAATAATTTAATTATAAAAATTCAGAGATCCCACAGTTATAGATCCGCTTTGAATTTGGCCAAAATTTAGACTTACTCAGAATTGTCCCCTTTTAGTCTAGAAACGTGGACCTCAGCTCTACGATCACAACGCTTTAGAAATCGTTAAATTCTGAGTTCAAACGAATGAGTTACGAATTAATTAAGTTAATAACATTAAATAAATTAATAAATTAAATAACTAAGGTGAATTAACACCTTCTTCCCCAATCAGAAAGTCGGCCGCTCCTAATACCTATTGTTCAGAACTAGGTCAAGGAATCTCGATCGAACCGGCAGGAGTTGGTACAATCGGACTTCGCTGCGATGTGGAGCACGGAACGGCGCACCACGGGGGCCCGCTATGGTGAAACTCGATGAGACACAGGGGGAGGCCGACGGGGCTTTTGGGCGCGGGTTTGGGGGTGTATGGCTCGGTGATGGCGACACCAGAGAACGATCAAGTGGTATGGAAACGTAGAGGAGAAAGTGAGCTTCGGAGTGGTATGAGGAGTGGGTTCTAATTCTTAAAGAAGAAGGAGATGTTAAGAGAGGAAGATGATGAAATTTTGGCCATTGAATTGGGTTGGGTGGCGGCTACAGATGAGGATGATGAATGGTGATTTTTCTTTAGGGTTTTCTATTTTTATACAATTTTTAATGTATTTTTACAATTAAATCCAAATCTTCTTAACCGTTTTGAATCCAGTCCAACAGAAAGTGTCCCTAGCCAATAGCCCATGTCCCAGATCCAACGGGACAGGTCCCGTCAGCTCAAACGGCTGTCTATGGCCTGTTTTATTTAAATTTAATAATTAAATCCTTTATTAATTTAATTTGTTCGCATAAATAATTTCACCAAGGTCACATACGGGCTCAGAAAAATCCAGAAAAAATATATTTGGCTTCGTTATGATGATACATTCCTAACAAAATTAATTTCGTCGAATTCCGTAACTGTTTGAAAAATGACTATTTTTCAGTCGATTAAATTTAACTGAATTGAACAAAACACAGTTTCTTTCGCCACGCTCACATACTAACTTGAAAAATTCTAAAAATTGAAACCTAGAAATAATTTGACATTCCGGTTCCAACGAAAGTGGTTTCGTCGAAAACAAAGATCGTTTGAAAATTGACTATTTTCACTGGCTTTAATATTATTTAATAATGAAAATTTTAAATTCTGCCACATTTTTCCACCAAATTATTTAAAATAATTTTTTTAAATTGGTTCGGATTTTCCGGGTCGTTAAAGGAAACCAAGTATATTTTTCCCACTTCGACACATCAAAATGTCGAACAATACAAATAATTTAGCAAAATGGACAACCTACTGTTTACAAATTTCTATTAAAAGAAAAACATTCAGATAAACTTAATTTAAGCATGTACATCATCTAAGCATAAGACATCAGGTAATGTTAACATAAGGACGATAGTAAGGCTGTGTAACTAGAATATTAACCATTATAATTTGTGTTAATACAAGC
The DNA here is from genome assembly GCA_030737875.1 of Allium sativum. Taxonomy (NCBI): domain Eukaryota; kingdom Viridiplantae; phylum Streptophyta; class Magnoliopsida; order Asparagales; family Amaryllidaceae; genus Allium; species Allium sativum. Next base: position 554,002,079 of record CM060910.1, on the reverse strand, counting down.
AAGTTTTAGTTTAAACACATGTTTCACTGTTTCATTTAACAAATGTTATATTTATTTACTCATATACACTGAAAAATGGAACAAAACGAAATGTGCAATAGATATACTAGTAAACAGTGAGTGTGACGCATACAATGTTCAAACCAAATCTTGATTGCGCAAAATGGTAACTAACTACACAATAACAGTAAATGCACAAAAACATGATTTTTTTTTTGAAAACTACACAAATGACCATAAATTCTAAGATAAAATACATCAAGTAGAAACAAATTTCAAACCGTGTGGTCAATGCTAGAAAGAAAATCAGTGTGAAAATATGGAATACTGGAATTGAATACCAACCCAAATAGCCAATTAAAAGCGTGACGATCTATAGTAAAATGAGAGCCGCTATTGCAAGCAATTGTTGTGGATACCAAATTTTGAAGATGATATATAGCAAGGTAGGAAACAAGACCAGCAGCCAAACAAAGAGGCACCAAATATAATACAACAAAGACAAACACAAATCAAGTCGGAAAGTGACTACCAATAATAAAAATCATATTATGTTGAAATTAAGCTGATAACGTGTAGAGAATTTGTAAATCTATTGAGATATTTTGAGATAAGATACTTTTGCTTAATAATGCATTTAATTCCAGTATACGTGATCAGGTGGGTGTATCCACGTGAGAATAGCCCCACCTCGTGTGCAACAACTTTTGTTTATAAATAAATTGACAGGTGTACATGATTTTAGGTGAATAACATCATGCTGCAAAGTGACTACCACACTCTATGTGCTAAATTAGTCATCAAGCAGCAAAATACAAATCATTTCACGTCAATGTGTGTACCAATCGAACATACGAGAATTACCTTAAGGTTTCATTGGACAAACACCCTTTAATTCTTTCTCCTTCATCCGCATGTAACCTATGAAGAAATGACAAAGTTTAAAAATATAATCTGCAAGCATATGATGAAATGACAGTGTTTACATATCCAATACCCTTCCATTTTGATCGGATTAGTATTTACAATTAATAGATTGACATTCTTGGTTTCACTTAATATTTTTGTGTTGTAGAGAGACAAGGTATCAATGCTCACACAAATAATCATATATATGAAAAAACTACGAGAAAAAAATGAAGACCCTTGAAGATGAAGCAATCAAGGACAGAAATGAAACCAAACCTATTGCATCCCCTATAAAATAATAATGAAATTTCACACGAAAATAAATAAAATCATATAGTGTTGACAATTTATTAAAAAAATGTTACATTATACAAATAGAATAAAAAAATGATAAATTTTATTATGTTCGCTTAAAACAGCAGTCGCATTTTAAGACCAGTCTGCTAGTTAACGCCATAGTTTTGTTGTGTGATTGGTTAAGTGAACTAAACAAAGCATGTCTGGGTACTCCGTGACTTGTTCACCAACTGAATAGGCCATTGTTGAAAATGGCTTAACATGTTTTTGTTGGTTAATGCAATAATATATTGAACTGGAACTTATGTTCAGAACATAGGAAATTACTGTATTGATCACTGTCTATCATATTACCATATGCAATAACATCTTTATACTTTCAACTTTTATAACGAAAACCAATTTCACTTCATACTGTATTGATCACTGTCTATCATATTACCATATGCAGTCTGGATTACTGCATTCACAACGCAAATTAAAAGTAGGAGCCTCAGCTTACATTGCACCTGAAGTCATTCCTAGAAGGGAATACAATGGGAAGATACCATTTATTATCGATCCATTTTCCAACTTTATATTATGGGACGAAGAAGGAGAACTTTTTTAGATACTACAAAATCCAGAAGGGAATACAATGGGAAGGTACGAACAACTCCGTCTCATTGCTATCTCCATCGACTTTATCCAAACAACCCACGCAAGCCTCATTTCCACAATCGCTACACCATCAACCTGCCACTTTCAAACCATACTAGCTCACTCCATCCATTTCAACTCATTCATCATCACCACATCTCAAACACCACAACACCCATCAGCTAACTCAACAAAACAGTTAACAAAACTTCACAACATCACCGCTCTTCCATTACGAACCTACCAGAAACTGACCACTTTATCATATAGTCACCGCTGTCCCATCAACCGATATGCAGCATAAAATCTAACTTGTTGCCGATCTACAGTGGTAATTTACTGCTGCATTGACATCAACCAGTTTGCATGGACATCAACCAGTTACCATACAATCTAACCATTTTGCACCACCAACCAGTTTGTATGTTTTGGGCTTCCATTAAATAAATATAGGCTCAAAATAAAAATAGTCAATAGGGATTACCGATCTGCAGTGGCAACATATTGTTGCATGAAGTCTGTAGTAAACTACTTGTACCAGAGGAAGAATGCCTCCATCAAGTATCTGCAACTCCTCCCCACCACATAAGCGGTTGATTTCAAACTCCTCCCCATCACTCTGACATAAACACATCATTCCCCCAACCACATAAACACCGCATAACCTTCACCTAATTATGATCTTGTTTTATATTCGACCATAAGAGGCCATATATTAGACATTCTACTTTTAAATGCTTGGTTCCAAGATAAATAATAACATAATATCCCAATTCTAGTAATGATTCGTGCTTGCAAGATGCATACACATCCTAAATGTGATTTTTCACTTGTCAAATTTTATAATAAATTGCAATTTTGGTCATGACTAGGTTCCATGAGTTCAAGTATAAATGTTCTATGTTAAACTTATTGTCATCATGTTTCCAGCCTCAGTCACATTTATATTAATATTATCTAATTAAGCGGGTCACATGCTTTAATTAAATTATTACAATCAACAATTAATATTTACTAATAAACCCATAGTCGGATGAACAATCTTTGTTTAAACAAAATTAATTCATTTTTATCGATTTAATTTGATTTTGATGTAAATTTGTTTATATTGAACCTGTAAAAAATTCATTTAGTTACAGTTTTAGCCAAATTATCCATTGAAGCATGAATGCCCCGCTGCTAAAACTAATTCAACTTCTTACAATAATTTAATACTCATTTTAAACATTCTTATTCACTAAATGTAATGAGTAAACATTTTTCAATTAGTTATATAGACATTGTAATCATAGTAATAAAAATAATAAATTTCATTATAAGATTAAAAAAGTATATGGTTAATTAAAACCATATTCGAGCCATGGTGTTGAAAAACAACATATCCCACGCATTCATTACCTATGCAATTATTGAATTACAGTTCTTATTGAAATGTTTCTAGCAAACATAAATCCACAAAAACAATCTTCAATCTCAGAAAAATACTTCTTCAATTGGAGTGATTAAAAAAATAATCTGATGTTATGCTAACAGCTTACATGAATAATAATGAACTTATCAATAGCAGTCAATGACTGTCTAAAAAAACATGGTATGTTATAATATATATGCAATTTTCATAACACGAGGTAACTGTTTTGCAACACCACCATTAAACCTTTGTAATAGTTCATATGCTTTGCCTGAATATTCTTTATAAACTTATACTCTGTTTTAAAAACTTCACATCTATACAAAATAATTCACAAATAAATTCAATGTTACAATACTCCTTTCCTGCACCATTATCGAACCAAACTATTAAATTAAAACTCATAATCAAACATGTACAACATTTCAAATCAAGCGGAAAAAATAAACCAGTATTGACACATCATTAATAGGGACACACAAACTATTAAATAGAATTTGTAGCGAGTAGTAGATAGAAAACATTAAATTGTTATATGTGAAAACATGTAAATAGGAAGCAAGAAGCATTAATATGCAAATTGAAGTCCGTTATTACACCCGTGTTAAATTGTGATGAACAAACAACCAATATTCAAAATTAGTATTCTACTTTAGGCCAAAAAAATTCAACAAAATCCAAAATTCAGTTCGGTCATAATTTAGCAGATCAACAAAAAATGAATTTCATTTCAAAATCTGATTTAAAATAGTAGATACTGAGATTACAAGAACTTGTAATAGTTGATGACCAATTACCTGATAATGCGAGATGATGGACTATTATTGCAAATTACGAGATGATCAGGTGAGGGTGACGGCCAATGCGCTCTAGTATTTCAGATCTAGGGCGCACGTTTTTCTTTTTCCTCCATGAATAATAAGATGGGAAAGTGGGAACATGGTGTATTGAAAGGTGTGTTGAACAGGGTGAATAATAGTTTATTTTAGAACAAGCTATATCCATTTTAAAATTTAAAACGACTTCAGACCGTACTAACAAAGGATGAAACGGACAATAGCCGTTGTTATTTCACAATGGCTCAAAGCCATCGCAAACTTTCCACAATAGGTTTTGGTGTAGTCATATTATAACGAATCACTACGTCGGTAGATAGGGATGCATCATGATACGACAATATTAAATCAAAATCGTATGAGTCTTGATCATGATAATATGACAAAGCGTAGAGGCTATACTCAACTGTAGGATTCTACCGGATTACCACCTCCGGATTATAGTAACACATAGCCACAACTACCGACATCCGTGAGCAACACTTGAATTATCAAGGTAGCACCCAAATCAATAACATAATAATAAAAATGTTATTGAAGATGTGTGTTCGATCGAAGGTGCGACCTCACTTGTCCCAGGTATGGATCCTATTCTATTCATTTTAATTATCATCTGAAGGTCAAGCCTATCTAACATCGTTTTCTTTCTTCAAATCCAGTAATTGTACACCAAACCATCTTATTTCGTTCTGGATTCTTCACTACGTACACAATTGTTAAAATGGTATAGTTATTAGTAGAGAGTATGACAATAAAGACTCCAGACTCTTCAACAACTAAACGCTTATTTCATGTCGTGGTCATTATATTTGGAATCATATTTAAATATCCTAAATCAACTAACTTCGAGTATCGATTTATAATCGTTTACTCAAAACAATTCAACACTGGTTTTAGTTCAAATTTTAAATTTGATATTTCCAAACTATTCCTTATTAATTCAAATTCAGGTTTAGATTTATATTTCGCAAATATCATTCTTACTTGAAATCTTTACTTTAAGACACTTCGAATTTATTAGTTCAGACCGAACATAGATTCTTATTTGAAAAATATAATATATTTAAAATAGTTAACTTAAATGGTAGATATACAAATAATTTAAAATTTATATAAGATACTTCTATTGAAATAGTTTAACAACAAATAATTATAAAGTTAAATAAATAAAATAGATAAGTTAAATAGTTATAAATAGTTATGTTTACAATATTAAAGAAAACATAGTTTAAGAAATTGCAACACCCCGTAATTCTGTGACATTAAGATTCTCAAATTAAAGTATAATTAATTTTTAAAAGAAAAATTAAAAGAAAAAGATCCATGCAGTTGTTTAATTTAAGTATTGTAACTAACATGAAAAAGAGAAGTAAGGAGAGAACAATAATTATTATTGTTCTAAGACTTATTAACAAAAGCCTCTGTAGCTCAGTTGGTTAAGGCATTGGATTTGTAGCATAGAGGTCGGGGGTTCGAACCCCGGCGGCGGCATAATTTTTTAATATTTGTTTTAGAGAGGGCCAACTGAACATGCAAATATATGTACGTATACAAATTCAAAATTTGAAAGGATAAGAACGTACATATAAGGAAATAAAGAAAAATATATATATACATATGAGAATATAAATAAATAAATATATATATATATATGCAAAAATATATGTATACGAAAGATAAAATTCAAGATAAGGCTACAGTCAATGAAATATGGCAACATCATTTGAATTTTGAAAATAAAATGAAAGTTGTGCGTATATATATACGCGTAAAATGGTCGTTAGAGGAATTGTATACATATAAGAATATTTCATGTGAATAAAACAGTTAAATAAATTCCAGAAATTCAAAAGTTCGAAAATCAAATTTCTACGCCAAAATAGTGGGACCTAATGCTAACTCAGCACTGCGTGTATGATAAGGTTTGGCTAGATTCATCTATGTACCTGGACTATTTTCTTAACTAGGTTCAATGCTGACTCAACGCTGCGTGTACGATAAGGTATTGAGCAGCTATATAAACAGCCCTAGTCTTCATTCTCTTTGCACCATTTCTCTTCTATCCTTATGCTGCTAAGATTCATGGCTTCTTCCCCTCCTCTAAATTTTCTTAAATAATTAAAATAAAATATAAATTCAAGACATGGAGATGCTGCTCAAATCTGTTCAAGAGAAGATTCAAATCAAAGTGAAGAATTCAAAGGCTAAATCAACAAACCCCGAGCAACGACATACGAATCTTAGCATCGCCATTCTTCTATTCTAGATCTAATTTCTGTAAGTCAGTTGTTTCTAGATTTGAACGTTTTTGCTTTATTTTGTGACATGAAATTAAAGGAATAAAAGAATATGCCAAGTCTCTCTCTCTATTCGAATCTGTGTTTATACTCTTGGACTAAATTAAGAATTGTTATGATTCAAGGACAAATAAGACTTTGCCTAAGACCGTTGCCTATGACTATGGATTCTGAGATCATGTGCCTTTGGACTATGAACATAAGCCTTTGATTTTGGGACATAAAACATTGCCTATGACGGTGACTTATGGCTGTGGGAATTATTTTCCCTTTTGACTATGAATATTGCCTATGACTATGGACATTTGCCTATGATTATGAACACAAGCCTTTGATTTGGACATAAAGTATTACCTATGACATAACAACGGTGATTTAAACACCTATGATTCATGACTAGGAAAATTGTTGCTTAGGTTTTGTGACTATGAAATTGGGTCTAAAACCCGATTTATCTATTCTGTCTGTTCTTGATTTTCTTTGGTTTTAGACTGTGGGAATTTACCTATTAAGTTAGGTCTACCCATGTTCTCGAACCTGTTCTGTCTATTCTTGGTTTTAGACCGTGGGAATTTACCTATTAAGTTAGGTCTACCCATATTCTTGAACCTGCGTCGTTATTCAAAATTTTTTTATGCCAATTATTATGTCCACCCTTTTTCATAGCATCTTTGGTTCATTCCCTATTTTCTACGAATCTAGATTTATTTACAATCTAGGTTGAATCATGATTATACGAACGGTGGGAATGCGATTTGGGAAAAACGCAAAAATAAACATAAATATAGTTGTAAGCTTGAAATTGGCATAGTTTGGGAGCGAACATGATTCTGATTTATACAATTTTAGAACATGTGTTAAGACTTGTGAATTGGGTAGATTTGACATGGATTATAGGTTATGAAATTTAGATCTAGTATTGGCCTGTAAACTGAAAACCTAGAATAATAAATCTAGTTTGTATGTAGACTGTAAACTAGAAGAATAAATCTAGTTTTTGGGCATAAACGGTGAACTAGAATAGAAAATCTAGTTTGGCATATAAAATCTAGTTTAGCATAAACTGAAAATAAAGATGATAGATCTAAATTGCTATGAACTGTAGGTTAGGCAAATCAAGATTTGGGCCTAGAATATAAGTATGTTAGCGACAAATGAATATAGGACAAATTTGTTTAAAAAGGGGGAAAAGGGCTGTAAGATAAATTGTTAACAATTTATAAACAAAAGAAAGATATTTTGATAACACCCCTTTTTATAACTCGTACCAGAAAGTTCTAGGGTGACAGAGAGGATAGTGTCTAGGCTTGGGTTTGGAAAATATAAGTTTCCTGCCCTCCCTGGCTATCCCTAACTGATCCGACGAACGGGATGGTTGCTTTCAAAACCAGGTTTGGAAATTAATCAGAAAACCCTTTGAACTTAGAAAACATGAATATGCCAAACCCGAGGTTAGACTGAGTTGCGGTGTAAACCTGCACGGAACCGACCGGCACATCCAGTAACCGCAGCAATATCTGTCTAATGTGAGAGGTTGCGGCTTTAATTTATTAATTAAAGCTAGAACAAGAAGGGGAGGGTTAAGTCCATAGGAACACTTAACCAACACAGTTAAAGCTAGAATGGGAAGGTTAAGTCCATAGGAGCACTTAACCAACTTAACACTGTTAAGCTAGAATGGTAGGATTAAGTCCATAGAAACACTTAACCAACTTAACACAGTTAAAGCTAGAATGGGAGGGTTAAGTCCATGGGAATACTTATCCAAATTAATATGTTGACTAGACTAGAAGGTGGGGTTAAGTAAAGTTAATACACTTAGCCAATTTAACATGTTAATTAGACTAGAGGTTGGGGTTAAGTAATACACTTAGCCAATTTAATATGTTAGCTGGGTTGGACCGTAGGGTTAAGTAAACTTGAACACTTAACCATCATAATATGATAAATGAATAGGGTTAAGTCTAAGACACGAAGAGATGATACTTAACCATTAATAACAGGTTTAGTTAAAACCGGTGGGAAAGGTTAAGTTAAAAAGGGAACACTTAACCAATACAGGATGAATGGGTAGGGTTAAGAAATACTTAACCAATATGACTTGGTTTGTGGTGGGGTTAAGTCAACATGAATACTGACAACACTTAACCAGTTTAACAGGATAAGGGAAGAGGGTTAAGTTAGCTTGAATCGACTAAAGACACTTAACCAATCCAACTTAACAGGAAAGAGAACTAAGTAGTAAAACTTAGTTAAAAAGACAATGATCCTGGAAACTAAGTGGTAAAACTGAGTTAGTAGAACTAAGTAGTAATTCTTAGTATAACACGAAGGAGCGGACGTCCATCTAATTTTAAAGAAGACTCCAACGAATTGGGATACGAAGCCCGAGGCTTCGAGGGGACGTGAGGGTCTCTTGGTATCCCTCTGTGAGGCTGCAGATGATCCACCTGGGCGCACAGAGGTTAAGGTCTGCGGTAGAAGAGCCAAGGGTATGTCTTGGTTGCAATATATGGCAACCAAAAGACTAGGATGGACCAACGTGATTCGACGAGAAGACGGAAGCCCTGTGATAGCAACTCGTCGTCTACCTACCATCTTCAGTCAAGCGAGACACGTGAAGCGGGAAGGCTGGAGGACTCATACGGACCACATACTTGCTATCTAGTTGTGGTTGCGGGGTGTTGTTGGCCATAGAATTAGTGGGGCAGATAGGGGCCTTCGTACAGTTCTCATTTTACAAGGGTGGCCTTCCATTAGTTGAGGGAGGGGTCGAGTGGGACCATAGCCACTGGAAAAACAGACCTTAACTTCTGCATCGGCAGATATTGAAAGCTCCCGACCGAGTTCCGTATTTCTAGAGTAGCCCTGACACGGGACTCGGGTAGCACATTACAGGACATGTGCATCTAGACAAGCGATAACGATTCGCGATACATGCGTGGGGAAAGTCCAGGAACATATACCACTCTAGGTAGTGTATCCTAGACTAAAGGGCATCGTTCGACAGGTAGCATAATCCCTAGTTTGGAACTAGGTGGCATAAACCCTGAATCTAAGAAAAATAGCGTAAATTCTAGTTGAATCTAGAAGGCACTTGAAAGAAAACCCTAGATTAGATCTAGGTAATTAAATAATAAATGGATGCCTGAAGGCGACAGAAACTACAGGGATTGGGATCACGTTATCGTTACTAGTAGGGACACTAATTAGGCGGTGCAGAGATATAGAAACCAGAATAATAAGGTAGTAGCGAAGCAGAGAAAGTATTAAAGTATATCCAGTTTATCTTGCCTTAGTATATCTTGTGGTAATCTTATCTTATCCTGTTGACCCTATCATCATGGTATTGTCTTGTATTCAGTTAATCCATGTCGTTTCATTTTTCCCTGTTCACATACTAGAAGTTACTGACTTACTCAGGCTTTATGTCTGACTCTGTTTTTCTTTCGCTTCTTTTCTTCCGTTTCCCCCCCCCCCCCCAGGTAGTTGAGGAGGGAATAGTATAACTCAGGATTAGATTGGACCGTTGCTCTTTCCCTAGCTTGAAGATTTGACCAAGTCGTCCTTGGATTCTCTTTCAGATGCTATGGCTGGCTCTTGCTACATTGGGAATATAAATGTATTTTTATGCTTCTTTATCTAGTAAAGACAGATGATACTCTGATATTGTAAAGCAATCTTGTACAATCTATTTTATCAATAAAGCAAAGTTTTATTTTCCGCTATTAATTATTTGTCTGTCTTGTAATTTATCTGCATCTTTTACCCAAAATGCTCCACAGAACTTAGTGCATTCCCTTTGTGAGTGACACTAACGGACGTGGGGTGTTACACGTGGTATCAGAGCTGAAGGTTACCGAATCAGATAAAAGATTTGAAAAATTATTTTCAAAAGGTTTTTAAAGAAGCATTTTTAAAAGAAAGGATTTGTTTTAAAGGCATATTCCCCAAAGCCATACGCATTGTCTCCTCTTCCTCTGTTTGAATTCTTGTCTCCTTCTTTCTTGAGTCTCTGGGGCTCCTGGCTTTCTGGGAGGTAACCTCATCGAAGGGCGAAGTAGTGCCCGACTTCCATCTATAGTCGTAGTTGTTTTAGTTACAGCCAGTCTTCTTTCAAGTTTATAGGGTTTTTCCGTGCGATAGAGGCAACTTTCGAGAGATTTGCCAACATGGTTACACGCGGAATTTTGGCAAAGGTGCACGACCCAAGGATGAGGAAATTATGGATGTAGACAAGATGAAGTATCTTTACTATGGTATGATAGGGCATATAATTAAGGACAAAGGACAAGATTTTCAGAAGGGCAAGTACATGCTGAGCGTACCTAGGAGATAGGTGGTAAAAATTTCTGTTGGAAGAATCTAGTTTTTCTGTTCAGATTTAGCGCTTCGTATTTGCTCATATTAGCTTCCATAGTTGAGTCTCTGCACCTTAGTACTTGTATAGTAAGAAGATCCCAATCAGTCTCAAACCCAGTGGGTGGTTCGACCCGTTTATTTTTGGTTAGTAGGGGTTTGAATAGCTATCGAGTTTGCTTATATCATATCACGTAGATTGTCTAAAGGAGATATTCCTTGGGTGCTTGTCTGATATTGGTTTAGGCCTTTGGGGCTTGTACTTGAGGAATGTCGAGTTTGACTAGGATGGTTTGCGTGAGAGATGGATAGTTGTGGCAGGCGCTCTAAAAAGCGCGTAGTGACCTTTTGACCCTTATAATTATGGCATGATGGATAAGATAGGAGGAGAGACCTCTGATCATCCTAGTATATACACTTAGTTGACATTTGTTCATTTTGGAGATGGAGCTTAGAAACTTCACAATCGTGGAGTAAAAATTGGTTAAGATACAGTGGAGTAAAGCTCAAGAAGGCTAGATACTAGCAACATACCCTTTTTCTTAAGGGTGCATCCTTGATTTCTTTGTTTAGGAGATTTACGCATAGTTGTTTCTCTCTTTCCAAAGTATATCCTCTAGATCGAATCTGCGATCTTTAGGTAGAAGCCAATGGATGTAAACATGTATTTGAAACATGTTATGGTTGAATGGTTGCAAGTGGTTGCAAATGGTCGCTCGTGGATGCATATGCATACGTATTAGACACTAGATCAAGTTCGAACGCTTTCATATAGCATTTACATATATGCATTTGTTTGTAAGTTGAACTTGATATGATATCATATGGACGTTGCATATGGATGTATGGTTGTGCACGCATGTAGTATTTACATGACCAGGGATGCTTGCATACATGATTGGACGCATGGCACTAACATGATTTGTATTATGGAGGTCAACTGAATCAGTAGACCGTCTGATTTTGCATTAGATAGAGACATATACACACACTATGCATATGAACATGAAAGAATTAGAAATCTTTTAAGGACAATGAATGCCTGTGATTGAATGGTTGAGTAGATGGGTGATTGGATGGTAGGACACATTCTACCTAACTTGAAGATTTCGGGGACGAAATCCTTTTAAGTGGGGGAGAATGTAACACCCCGTAATTCTGTGACATTAAGATTCTCAAATTAAAGTATAATTAATTTTTAAAAGAAAAATTAAAAGAAAAAGATCCATGCAGTTGTTTAATTTAAGTATTGTAACTAACATGAAAAAGAGAAGTAAGGAGAGAACAATAAATATTATTGTTCTAAGACTTATTAACAAAAGCCTCTGTAGCTCAGTTGGTTAAGGCATTGGATTTGTAGCATAGAGGTCGGGGGTTCGAACCCCGGCGGCGGCATAATTTTTTTTTATTTGTTTTAGAGAGGGCCAACTGAACATGCAAATATATGTACGTATACAAATTCAAAATTTGAAAGGATAAGAACGTACATATAAGGAAATAAAGAAAATATATATATATATACATATGAGAATATATATATATATATATATATATATGCAAAAATATATGTATACGAAAGATAAAATTCAAGATAAGGCTACAGTCAATGAAATATGGCAACATCATTTGAATTTTGAAAATAAAATGAAAGTTGTGCGTATATATATATACGCGTAAAATGGTCGTTAGAGGAATTGTATACATATAAGAATATTTCATGTGAATAAAACAGTTAAATAAATTCCAGAAATTCAAAAGTTCGAAAATCAAATTTCTACGCCAAAATAGTGGGACCCAATGCTGACTCAGTACTGCGTGTATGATAAGGTTTGGCTAGATTCATCTATGTACCTGGACTATTTTCTTAACTAGGTTCAATGCTGACTCAACGCTGCGTGTACGATAAGGTATTGAGCAGCTATATAAACAGCCCTAGTCTTCATTCTCTTTGCACCAATTCTCTTCTATCCTTATGCTGCTAAGATTCATGGCTTCTTCCCCTCCTCTAAATTTTCTTAAATAATTAAAATAAAATATAAATTCAAGACATGGAGATGCTGCTCAAATATGTTCAAGAGAAGATTCAAATCAAAGTGAAGAATTCAAAGGCTAAATCAACAAACCCCGAGCAACGACATACGACTCTTAGCATCGCCATTCTTCTATTCTAGATCTAATTTCTGTAAGTCAGTTGTTTCTAGATTTGAACGTTTTTGCTTTATTTTGTGACATGAAATTAAAGGAATAAAAGAATATGCCAAGTCTCTCTCTCTCTATTCGAATCTGTGTTTATACTCTTGGACTAAATTAAGAATTGTTATGATTCAAGGACAAATAAGACTTTGCCTAAGACCGTTGCCTATGACTATGGATTCTGAGATCATGTGCCTTTGGACTATGAACATAAGCCTTTGATTTTGGGACATAAAACATTGCCTATGACGGTGACTTATGACTGTGGGAATTATTTTCCCTTTTGACTATGAATATTGCCTATGACTATGGACATTTGCCTATGATTATGAACACAAGCCTTTGATTTGGACATAAAGTATTACCTATGACATAACAACGGTGATTTAAACACCTATGATTCATGACTAGGAAAATTGTTGCTTAGGTTTTGTGACTATGAAATTGGGTCTAAAACCCGATTTATCTATTCTGTCTGTTCTTGATTTTCTTTGGTTTTAGACTGTGGGAATTTACCTATTAAGTTAGGTCTACCCATGTTCTCGAACCTGTTCTGTCTATTCTTGGTTTTAGACCGTGGGAATTTACCTATTAAGTTAGGTCTACCCATATTCTTGAACCTGCGTCGTTATTCAAAATCTTTTTATGCCAATTATTATGTCCACCCTTTTTCATAGCATCTTTGGTTCATTCCCTATTTTCTACGAATCTAGATTTATTTACAATCTAGGTTGAATCATGATTATACGAACGGTGGGAATGCGATTTGGGAAAAACGCAAAAATAAACATAAATATAGTTGTAAGCTTGAAATTGGCATAGTTTGGGAGCGAACATGATTCTGATTTATACAATTTTAGAACATGTGTTAAGACATGTGAATTGGGTAGATTTGACATGGATTATAGGTTATGAAATTTAGATCTAGTATTGGCCTGTAAACTGAAAACCTAGAATAATAAATCTAGTTTGTATGTAGACTGTAAACTAGAAGAATAAATCTAGTTTTTGGGCATAAACGGTGAACTAGAATAGAAAATCTAGTTTGGCATATAAAATCTAGTTTAGCATAAACTGAAAATAAAGATGATAGATCTAAATTGCTATGAACTGTAGGTTAGGCAAATCAAGATTTGGGCCTAGAATATAAGTCTGTTAGCGACAAATGAATATAGGACAAATTTGTTTAAAAAGGGGGAAATGGGCTGTAAGATAAATTGTTAACAATTTATAAACAAAAGAAAGATATTTTGATAACACCCCTTTTTATAACTCGTACCAGAAAGTTCTAGGGTGACAGAGAGGATAGTGTCTAGGCTTGGGTTTGGAAAATATAAGTTTCCTGCCCTCCCTGGCTATCCCTAACTGATCCGACGAACGGGATGGTTGCTTTCAAAACCAGGTTTGGAAATTAATCAGAAAACCCTTTGAACTTAGAAAACATGAATATGCCAAACCCGAGGTTAGACTGAGTTGCGGTGTAAACCTGCACGGAACCAACCAGCTCATCCAGTAACCGCAGCAATATCTGTCTAATGTGAGAGGTTGCGGCTTTAATTTATTAATTAAAGCTAGAACAAGAAGGGGAGGGTTAAGTCCATAGGAACACTTAACCAACACAGTTAAAGCTAGAATGGGAAGGTTAAGTCCATAGGAGCACTTAACCAACTTAACACTGTTAAGCTAGAATGGTAGGATTAAGTCCATAGAAACACTTAACCAACTTAACACAGTTAAAGCTAGAATGGGAGGGTTAAGTCCATGGGAATACTTAGCCAAATTAACATGTTGACTAGACTAGAAGGTGGGGTTAAGTAAAGTTAATACACTTAGACAATTTAACATGTTAATTAGACTAGAGGTTGGGGTTAAGTAATACACTTAGCCAATTTAATATGTTAGCTGGGTTGGACCGTAGGGTTAAGTAAACTTGAACACTTAACCATCAGAATATGATAAATGAATAGGGTTAAGTCTAAGACACGAAGAGATGATACTTAACCATTAATAACAGGTTTAGTTAAAACCGGTGGGAAAGGTTAAGTTAAAAAGGGAACACTTAACCAATACAGGATGAATGGGTAGGGTTAAGAAATACTTAACCAATATGACTTGGTTTGTTGTAGGGTTAAGTCAACATGAATACTGACAACACTTAACCAGTTTAACAGGATAAGGGAAGAGGGTTAAGTTAGCTTGAATCGACTAAAGACACTTAACCAATCCAACTTAACGGGAAAGAGAACTAAGTAGTAAAACTTAGTTAAAAAGACAATGATCCTGGAAAATAAGTGGTAAAACTTAGTTAGTAGAACTAAGTAGTAATTCTTAGTATAACACGAAGGATCGGACGTCCATCTGATTTTAAAGAAGACTCCAACGAATTGGGATACGAAGCCCGAGGCTTCGAGGGGACGTGAGGGTACTCTTGGTATCCCTCTGTGAGGCTGCAGATGATCCACCTGGGCGCACAGAGGTTAAGGTCTGCGGTAGAAGAGCCAAGGGTATGCCTTGGTTGCAATATATGGCAACCAAAAGACTAGGATAGACCAGCGTGATTCGGCGAGAAGACGGAAGCCCTATGATAGCAACTCGTCGTCTACCTACCATCTTCAGTCAAGCGAGACACGTGAAGCGGGAAGGCTGGAGGACTCATACGGACCACATACTTGCTATCTAGTTGTGGTTGCGGGGTGTTGTTGGCCATAGAATTAGTGGGGCAGATAGGGGCCTTCGTACAGTTCTCATTTTACAAGGGTGGCCTTCCATTAGTTGAGGGAGGGGTCGAGTGGGACCATAGCCACTGGAAAAACAGACCTTAACTTCTGCATCGGCAGATATTGAAAGCTCCCGACCGAGTTCCGTATTTCTAGAGTAGCCCTGACACGGGACTCGGGTAGCACATTACAGGACATGTGCATCTAGACAAGCGATAACAATTCGCGATACATGCGTGGGGAAAGTCCAGGAACATATACCACTCTAGGTAGTGTATCCTAGACTAAAGGGCATCGTTCGACAGGTAGCATAATCCCTAGTTTGGAACTAGGTGGCATAAACCCTGAATCTAAGAAAAATAGCGTAAGTTCTAGTTGAATCTAGAAGGCACTTGATAGAAAACCCTAGATTAGATCTAGGTAATTAAATAATAAATGGATGCCTGAAGGCGACAGAAACTACAGGGATTGGGATCACGTTATCGTTACTAGTAGGGACACTAGTTAGGCGGTGCAGAGATATAGAAACCAGAATAATAAGGTAATAGCGAAGCAGAGAAAGTATTAAAGTATATCTAGTTTATCTTGCCTTAGTATATCTTGTGGTAATCTTATCTTATCCTGTTGACCCTATCATCATGGTATTGTCTTGTATTCACTTAATTCATGTCGTTTCATTTTTCCTTGTTCACATGCTAGAAGTTACTGACTTACTCAGGCTTTATGTCTGACTCTGTTTTTCTTTCGCTTCTTTTCTTCCGTTTCCCCCCCCCCCCCCAGGTAGTTGAGGAGGGAATAGTATAACTCAGGATTAGATTGGACCGTTGCTCTTTCCCCAGCTTGAAGATTTGACGAAGTCGTCCTTGGATTCTCTTTCAGATGCTATGGCTGGCTCTTGCTACATTGGGAATATAAATGTATTTTTATGCTTCTTTATCTAGTAAAGACAGATGATACTCTGATATTGTAAAGCAATCTTGTACAATCTATTTTACCAATAAAGCAAAGTTTTATTTTCCGCTGTTAATTATTTGTCTGTCTTGTAATTTATCTGCATCTTTTACCCAAAATGCTCCACAGAACTTAGTGCATTCCCTTTGTGAGTGACACTAACGGACGTGGGGTGTTACAGAAATAGTTTGATATAAATAATAGGAAAAAAAATAGTTTAAATATATACTAATCCGATCCATACCAATTATCTGCATATAAAAAATTCAATTTGTGATTCAATTTCAAATTTTCATTCAAACCGACTTACATTAGCTGATACAAATTTCAAATTTAAGTTTATAAATAGAACTACATTTCAAAATCATTAGTTCGATTTGGTTAGTAATTTAGATTCTAGATTCATTTCCTTGTATTATATTTCCAAACATCTTCCAAGTTTAAATTGATAAGTTACGCTTTTAAATCACTTTTTCTTCAATTTCATAGCTTATCGTTTTAATAAAACAATCATATATCAATTTTGACTTTAACTAAAAATCAGATCTTTCTATTTGCTAAAATTTTAAACATATTAATTTTTTTATTTAATTTTAAATCAATTTACTTCAACATTTAATAATTTTCTCTAAGTTAAAATTATTAAAGTAACAAATTTAAATCTCTACATTAATTATCTTCTAAAAACAAAATTTTAATACTAAATAATCCTTTATATTGAATTAAATCATTATAAAATCAAATTATTACCTGGGTTGTAGGTTTTGGCCTTATCGTGGTGCTTCTGAAATTGCAGTAACTTCTTACCATAGTTTGCTTTGTGTCTCGTCCTTGTTGGTTGTGATGGTGCTTACGAGGGGTTTGATATTCAGTGTATTTTTGGTTGTCGTTTTGAGGATCCCGATTTTTGGCTATGATGTGTATTTTGGGGTTGC
Source organism: Allium sativum (assembly GCA_030737875.1). NCBI lineage: Eukaryota > Viridiplantae > Streptophyta > Magnoliopsida > Asparagales > Amaryllidaceae > Allium > Allium sativum. The sequence goes on along the minus strand of CM060910.1, from coordinate 553,984,535 downwards.
AACCGTGGTTTGCGGTGGTTTTGGTTTGTTAGTACTTGGATTTTGGGGATTGTTTTTGTTCTTGGTTGTTGGAATTGGGTGGTGTCTTGTTTTCACTTGCCCATTGTCTCCACTCTCTGCAGCATGGTGAAGCTTCGCTTGCGACATGCTGGAGTTTGGACAATGGTCTTCCCTATTGATCTCCTCTATGATGGCCGGCCATATTCCATGATAGCCTAGGTTAAATTACAGTGCCATGTTTCAGTTCATTGTTCTGGATGTCATATTATGTCAAGGTGTTATGGTTGGTGAAGTTCCTGCCTCTCTCTCAAAACTGTATTGTCAAATCTTGGAGCAGTTGTCTCTTTCTTTTGGCTGAGCTAGATGTGTCCTTATATCTTGACTTTACCTAATGTCAGATTGTAAGGAAATCTCGGATGCAAGATGTTGTGTCCTCTCCTAAGTCACTTCTTGCTTGCTCTGTGCATATTGCAACTTAGTGCAACTGCTTGTTGTACTTTTGTACTTTGTCTTGTTCTTCTATGTTTTTATTTTTGTGAGCACTATAATAAACTTTTTAATTTCTTCAACGTTGGTAGAATGTCATGTAACTAAGTCATATCTACTCCCTGCGTGGAGTTAGTCTGTGGACTAACCATTTTAAACTCCATAGGTGGTCAACTGTCCACCTTAAAAACCGATAGTAGTTAGATAATCTGTCTAGCTCCTGTAATCTTTTATTTGTTATAATAAAAAGTGTTGTAGATCACTTTAAAAACTGGTCGGCCTTGTAAAAAAATTTAAATTATTACCTAAAATTTAGTTATATTATGCTTAACCATTTTTCATTATAGAAATTAAGTTTAAATTAAATTTTAACTTCAAACATTAACTTTCCAAATTATTTTAAACAAAAATGCTCTTTTAATCACTTTTAACTCAACTTTACAAATTCAAGTTAAATTTATATCAAACATTAATTTAATTATATATATATTACATTTCAAAATCAGTTTACTAAAGTCGATACATACTTATAACAATTTGGAAAAATTGTTTTTATTAACCATGGCGTCCGTATATAATTTTCTATCCTATGGTCAAGCGAATTGAATATGTGTATTGTTTCAACCTGTTTAAATAATTTATCAGGTATATATCACTTCAACTCGAATCCCAATTTAATTCCTAAAACATACAATCGTTCGGGTATGTATCATTTTAACCCATAGTAATTTTTTCTAGATCTACAAGGAAATTGCAATGTTAGAAGAAAAAACATGAAACATCATATAACATACAACACATCCATGTTATGTCATATATGTCGATAGTGTGTGTGTGTCGTATGTGCACAAATCACATAACTAATAGTAGTAAATTTTCTTGAGCAATCCTAACATTTCAAAATTTAAATTCACTTAATAATAAGCTGACCATGAGCGAGTAAACTTAACTTTTGGCGAGAAGTGACAAACTAGGGCACGGATTATTAACTCGACTCGACATCTAAGACAACGAATACCTATCCAATCGATTTATGTACATACATGCACATATGTATATATGTACATAAATGAGATAGAAGATACACGAGTATAGGGATGTAAATGGCTTAGACCGAACCAGATAGAGGTGTGTCCAACCTCTGTATTATAAGAGATTCTGACGGACATACGCTGAATTCTCTGGAAAGCCACTAATTCCTTCCCACTGAAGCCACGCTAATCGTCTGTAGGAAGCCAACCTATTTCTCTTATATAATCCAAATTATCTTCCTTCCTCAGATTTTACAGAGTGCAATTGTTCTGTACCCAACTCGAGTGTTCCTGTATGCCCGACAAATCACAACCACACATCAACCCCACATATTATTAATAATCTAATGAACGGGTCCTACGATCCACTCAAAACCATTAGATTTTGTGCAAATCAGTGGCTAAGATTGATCCGGCATATGGGAACATCCAATTTGGCTATAGAACAATTCATCCCGATTTTACAAGCCCGCACCAATTCTTCTGTCCCCAAATTCAGTGTGCCCCCGTGTCCCAACCAATCAAAACCCTCTGATTTCCATCTTTTGCACTTAAACCCCTGAATTGTTTTTGTACTTAAATGCAAAAAAGCGGGAATGAAGGGAAATGGGTACAGAAGAATTGGTCTCCGACAGACCGACCTCTTCCTGGAAAATACAATGAAAATCATGCCCTTTATTCTCAAATCCCCAATTCTCTTCTGTCTGTTCTCTCTTCTGTTCCTTCTATAATCACGAAAGAAAAAAAAAACTCCACCTCATAAAATTGTTAAAAAGAAAATCTTCAACCAAAATTTCTGATTTCAGATTCGTTGAGACACAAAAGTCGAGAGCTTTAATCTCGTCTCCAATTTGCAGAGTGCGACAACACTCGTGGAGCACGAAATTTTCAAATCGCAACAGGTAGGGCTTCAGTTCGCCGGCGTTCAAGGCCGAGCAGGGTGAAATGTCGGTCGGTGCGGGGTCCAAGAAGGCGAGGCGAGGTGGTTGACATACTTTCGTCGTTTTCAGTGGCAAAATGATTCGCAAGCTCACTGTACTGTCGAAGTAGGACTATTCGACGAAAACTGGTAGACGAGTTCGAGCTTGACTGGACGGAGATGAGGTGGAAGCCATGAGGTTAGCGGTCGTCACAGTGGTTGTTGGGTGAACTCCGGTCGAGGGTGGAGGCTACGGTGCGGATATGAATGGAGGTAGTTTTGGGTGTTTAAGCGTATGTAGGCAGTTGATAAAGGTATGGTGTTATTCCTAAGTGTTGTTCTGGGGATGGAGCTCACGAAGTGATGAAGGCAAGTGATGTTGGTTTACGAATCAATGGAGAGGTGGAAGCTGTTGCGACAACAGTGGAGTAAGGGTGAAAGTGGGAAGAACTAGTGCATTTTGTTTAAGCTGGGGGGAGAAGACGTTGAAATCTATTTGAGGAATGATGGTCTAGAAAACCATGGCAAGGGTGGAGTACGTGAATAGCTAGGCACAAGGTTTGTTGGGGTAATCACCATATTTTCAAAACGATTTACAGTAAACTGGTATGGAAATTTACATGAAGGTATGAGCGGCTTGATTTTTGGAAAAGGGAAGTTTGAACTGGTATGTGGTGGAGGAGGAGCAGTAAGGGGAGAATGTTGGACAGTACGGAGAAGCAGTAGCATGGAAAGAAACATGTTCAAATTTGTTCTTGGATGGTGGAAGTTGGAAGTCGAGCACGGTGGGCGGTGAGTTGAAGATGGCATGGGTTCGCATCAGAATTTCGAAGCCTGCTGGATGAATTGCCGAAGTTAATTCGTGACTAAGAGGGGTTTAAGCATGACTAATTTGATTGTTAATAAGGTAGTTATTATAAAACTAATTATGTTGGTTAACGATTAAATTAGATTAATTGAACTCTTAAATTGAAATGACCGTATCTATTTTGTATGTTAACAAAATCAGATGAAACTGGTCACACTGGAATCGTGATGACGATTTCTACATTGTGGAACTGATGTAACTGAGAACTGAACTACGAGGATTTCGGGGTAAAACAAACGCTTGTTTGATTGTAAATGAAATAAAAGCAAATTCATCAACTACAAAACGAAGTGAGTAAACTCACTAACTCTGACTCGTTTATATTATTATATAAACGAATTTTAAATTTGTTTATAGTAATTTTATACTATGTGATGGTTGTTTGGATGAATGGTTGATAAAATTGATTGAAATAGTTGATATAGTTATATCGTTGATCGATTATTAATTCTGTTTACCATGATATTTCGTATTGATGTGAAATTAACAATATTGATGTTGGTTAACATTTGTGGATGCAGGGATTCAAGTTGGAGGAATCCAACTAGAATCCTCAATAATTATATTGTTGTTTTTAATGTATTGCATTATATGATGTGATATATATTATGTGATTTGATTAGGTTGGATTTGAATATCTTTAGCCCTTGAATTTTTGGTATTTAAATATCATAAAAATATTTTTGAATATAGGAAAGGAATTTAAAATTTAAAAAGGAAATATATTTATTTCCAAAATAGAAATAAAATTTCAAATGGACAAGAAACAGAAACTTGTTCAAATGGATTAAACATGAAGTTGATTATAACAATGTTTATAAATTAAATAAAATATTTATTATAGGTTAAGTTAAAATATAAATTGAAGTTGAATTTATATAAGAAAGGTGGAAATCAACATTGACACCGATATTTAAAGTGGGTTTTAAACGTAGTAGTTATAAAAGAAATTTAAGTTGGGAAAAATAAATTCAAATGGAAATTTGAATGGGAAGGGAAACGAGAAACAGCTTTCAGAAGAAACGATGGGTTTTATTCCAAAGTTTGGAATATATGATAAATTGAGATAAATCCAAGGAATGTGTAACTAGAATTCGACCATCTCGTATTTTAATGGTTTATTTTCATAAAGGATATTTAAAATTCTATAATTTAAGTGAAATATATTAAGAAACTAGTATTTCAATATTTATAACTAGAAAGTACAACTCAATATTTTGAAATAATTTAATATTATTTAAGTTTGAATTATTAAACTAGAAGGAAATGATAGAAGCAAAAAAAAAAAAAAAAAAAAAAAAATTGATTTCATCAGTTATGCTTGTAAATATGTTTTTATAATGGGAAAAATGAAATTGTTTTATATAAATAGAAAAGTGTTAGTAGCAGTTTTACAAGCAGGATTTATAAATATGATGTGGATTTATAAAATGACTCGATATGAATCTGTAGTGATATTTGCAAGTAAATTTGATAAAACGAATATAACTTCCTATTTAAGGAATGGTATTCATATTAGGAAGTAAAGAACGATTTAAAAGCAAATGGTTTGCGAATGGAAAAGATTATAAGTGAAATTTGATTTAATCCGAAATGATATATTTATTCCGAAGTTCGGGATATTAATCGAATATATATTATTCGAGAAAGAGAAATTTATTGAATTCGACTACATCGAATTCAAGGAAATTTTAAATATTTAAATTATCAATTTATTTGCTTATTAATTTATTCATTAATTTACCCAAATTAACGAGTCAAAGTTATATTTTAAAATTAATGGTTCGAAAGCGAAGATTATAACGTTATCGTTATAATCAATGTTTTCCATTAAAGAAGTGGATTCTTAAACTGAATCCGAAGGTTGCTTAAGAAATGGTTTGTTAAGATTTAGATTGTGAGCTTTGACTATTTCGAAGTTAAAAATGTTGTTCAGTTAAGTTCTAAGAGGTAATTATTCCCCAACTTGATTGACTTCAGTTAAGGTAATTATTCCCCAACTAAGAATTGGTTAAGGTTAAGTGGCAAGATTAGTTAGTGATATGATTAATGAATGATTAATGGGTTAAATACAGTAACGTTTTTATATAACATCGGTTTAGTCTAATAAAAAGGATTTTGGAAATGTTTTCTAAATGTAATCAGAAATGTTTTCTAAGCATAGAAAATGGAATGTTGTGAATAATATAGAAATTAAGAAAGGGAAATTGGAAATGTTTTCCGATATTAAAACGTATATTTCTAAAATATGCAAAAAATAGAAATATGTAGAGACGAAAATGTTTTCCAACATTAGTAACGTATATTTCTTAGGTTATGCGGAAATAAAGAGTTTATATAGTTTGGGAATGTTTTCCAAGAATATGAAAGGCCGAACGAGTTTTATAAAATATTTGCAAAAAGAAAAGAAAATGGAAAATGATCAGTTCATATGAAAGGGGACAATGTTGTTTGATGGTTGATCGATAGAATTTCCATTTGAAAATAGGATCGTTGGTTGTATGCATGTTTCTTTTGATAGTTAAATCACCGGTTATCAAAGTTTTGATTTATTTTATACCTCTGTTGTCAATACGGAGAGACCGGGATTAGATTTATTATCTTAAAACCACTCCGTATTGGCATAAGCGTTACGAATCAACTTATGTTAAAGATAAGAATCAACTCATGTTAAAGATAATTGAAGGCGCAGTAAAATGCAAGGTCTGTTCTTTTAATCCTAGGTAGAAATTGCCCAAGATGGATTAATAGAATGGTGCTTTTGGTTTGTCCAGTCCCAGGGCAACGTATATGGACGAATGTCTGACGATGTGACATTCAAAGTAAATGGTAGCAAGATGTTCTAAAAAGATAATCGTGACCTCAAGCCTCATCAATTGGGAAATGACAGAAATCGGGCAGGTAACATGGCTAAGTGGGTCATTCCCATTAGGGGCATTATCACCTGATCTGGAGAAATTCTATTTGTTTCTTATTCTTTTCGTTGTTGTATGCTTTCGGTAATGGTTGCTGATCACAACCGTTGGTTATCGTAAGGTAAAAAACATCCGTGTGTGTGGATCGGTCTTACGATTATCATTTATTTCGAAAGGATTTTTGGAAGTTAAACAAATGGTTGGAGTTTACTCACACCAATCCCATGACTGAACTAGAGATTATTTTGTTTGTTTTATCCTAAACTCTTGGGTGTCCAAATTTGTACGAGAAGTCAAGTAGTCAAGATTTTACAGATTCACTTGGAGGAGCTTGAAGCAGGAAGCTTCATCAGTTAGCTATAAACTACCATATTTTCCGCTATGTACTATGATATATCCGGAAAACAGGTGTTTATAACTATTCCAAAAATGGATGTTGTGCTATGATGATGGCATGTATATACAATTACTGATTTGTATTTCAAAAGTTATGTTATATTATATACTTTATTCGTTCCGCTGTGAGATACGTGTCCTTCATTTTCTTTTGTTCTAATTTCTCTTTCCTTCTATTTATCATCATCTAACTTCTTTCTATTAATGATTCATATTTCTGTGTAATTTGCATTGGACATGCGGTGTATATAGTTAAATAATAATTAACCTATAAAACATTGTTCGTGAAATAATAATTTACTTATAAAACATCGTTAATTGAATAATAACTAACTTCTGTGTTAAATAATAATTAACTTATAAAACATCGTTAATTGTATAATAATTAACTTCTAAAACATTAGTTATTATATTAACAGAAAATACATTTAAAAAAAATTTTATAATTGGGTAAGTTTGTCTTAGGTCCCTAATAGGTTTCAAAATACACAAAAACTCATTGTCTTAAAACTTTGTAAATTAGGTCCCTATTTTTTTCCAAAATCATCAAAAAAAAAAAAAAAAATCCTGAAAATTCAAAATTAAATTCAACACATATTAATCGTCGTTTCACAAGCATTAAAACCACAAAAAATGAATAATAAAAAAAAACAGCATACTCTAGTATATTGCAGTAAATAATGCAACTATTTGTAATTGTTGCTGATATTTCAGCAACTTTTCTAAATATTTGCATCACTTGCAAAACAATTGCTGTTATATTAGCAATTTACAGTAATAATTGCAGTCTTTGCTGCATTTTTTCATTCGCCTTCTATTTTTCCAATTATACATCAATTTTAAGTATAGTTGCTGGTATATCAGCAATTATGTACAATAACTGCAGATATATCAACACATATTTATAAGCCTTCCATCACCTTTGATATAGTTGCTGATATATCAACAATAATCCATTCAGCCATGCAAAAAATAAATAAATATAGTTACTGATATATCAGCAATTGTATATAATAATTGCTGATATATCAGCAAATTATTCATCCCGATTTTCAACTAAAATTAAGGATGAATAATTGCTGACATATCAGCAATTATTCAATATAATTGCTGATTTTGCAGTTTTTTTTTGGTAGATTACTCCCATGAATATTTGAAATTTTTTGATTTTCTTTTATATAGCAGCGCCAAAAAATGGTGAAAGCCACGTAACTCCAAAAATAGGGACTTGCTTTGTATTAAACTTCAGGGGAGGATGCCACTCAAACCATCTTCCATTTTAAGGACGTAACACTGATTTTCATTTTATAATTTGTTAAAACTGAAATCAACACTTAGATAAATTTCAAATATATAATTTATCTCTTTTCTAGAAAGAGGCATAGCAATCCCAATAGTACTTAAATAAGTTGTCATTTAATTCCATAACGATTTTTAGGTCGTAACACCCGTATTTACATAATTAATGGGAATATAAATAATTTATACTATAAATTAATAGCTAACAATCAATAATTAATTGATAGACCGATACCTATCCAAATTTACAGAATAGTAAAATAGGGTTTATTTCTAATAAAAACATGTCCAATATATATAACCAATCAACTTAATTATATTGGAACATGGTTTACTTCCGCTAACAGAGGTCCAATAACCATTTATAATTACAAAGTAATTAATTATTTCTAGTGCCAATTATTATTATTATTATAAAAGAAATATTATTTTTAACAAATCTGGCAATTTGCTTTATAGTTATGATCTATTCGACGATATGAATTCGATGCTGAAATCCAAATTAGATTAAAATCAATTATCTCATTAAGTCAATGTTTTGGACATCTAAATTTAACTTAATGCTTTAACTAATTAACTTTTTAATATAAATGGATTTTAACCCAGTCAAAGCCCACCAATTCCATGCCGATCCCAACATACGTCCATCATTCGACACTCCACTCGCAAGTTACATTTCCTACTATGTTTAGACCAACCAAAGTATACGTATATACTAACATAAATTTCCTATTTTATTTACTTCTATTCGCTCTAACACACAACAATGGGGAAAGGACCAACGCATTAGTATTGAAACCCGACCTATTATCTCCTCGTCTAGTTAGTAACTGGAAGAATGAAATTATGAATAGCTCCAGCGAAAATGAATGTCCGCCCTTCGTATACGTGCACGCGTGCAGGTGCACCCTCCTCTCGCATGGCCAACCACCCTGGCTCCTCTTTAACTCACGCAGCTCCCTGCTCCCATCACAGTGATCCCCATGTCCTTCAACCACATGCTTTCCTACTTAAAAATGACTCAAAACCATGCTTCCTGGACACATGAACAACTCATGACCCAAAAACATCATCGACCTCCACACCTCCGTCCATCTCTAGGTGGCTCTACCTTCACCATTCGAAACCTGAGACCACCCTCTACCTTCAACAAGCCTCCTCTTCACGGTCGATGGAGCCTAATACCTCTAGAAATAAAAAATACTGCATGAACTAAAAATGGGTGGTAAACCCTAGAAACGCCTCCCCACGCCACCTTGGGTTGTCATACTTTCTGGCACTAGCACTGAATCCCTACCATCTCCTAAACATTCTTCACCTTCAACCATTCCATCATCAATCAACCAAATCAACCAAAAATTCATATTTACCCAAATACGAATGAACCAATTTTCCTCCCTTAATACCCAACTAGAATTCCTGAAACAACCATCAAAATTCATGACCTCTAGAAGCTAGTCTGATGATATGATCCATATATCAAATTGTGTTGGTCGAGTGATGGATGAAAAACGATCCCTTTACTGTATAGCTAAACTTTCTCTCCTTCTACTTCATAATGAATCCTCAAACCTTTTTTTAAAATAAATTTCAGAAGAATCTTAACAAATTTCTAATTGGAATTTTTGGGTGAAATTTAATACATTTGAAGATAGTGATTTTTTTAGGAAAATTCGATTTATGTTTTAAAAGAACAGAGAGGGACTTTTCATTTGACAGTAACAGTTTTTCAAGTTTCCAGGTTCCCAGCTTTTCTTTCATGCATGAATTTTCATGATTTTAAAACACACACATCTTGATGCATACATGATCCCAGATGCAACATATAGGCTCGCAAACTAAATAACAAGTTAAAGATTTAAACAATGAGAATATTTTTATATAAATAAACTGTCCAGGTATTTAAACTAAACATGCTTGACATAGGAGTCATATATGAACAAAATATATGTACGGACCTCGATTTCAAACTCAGCAAGCTGAAAATAACCAAGTTTCTCACCATATAAAGCTCTAATTAGGAAAGCTCCAAATTCGCTTGTTGTTTGTTGCTTGCTTATTTTCTTGTGTTTCTCTTTTGATCACTTTTTGTTTCTCTTACTCAGAATATTTTAGCTAAGCTTTAAAAAAACAGTGTGAGCGTGTAATAACCCGGAAAGTCTGGGCCAGTTTAAAATTTTTATTTTGACAATTTTAGCGAATTTTGAACATTTAAAATGAATTATTTTAAATAATATCGACGAGAAATTTATTTTGAATAGAATTCGATGTATATATTATATACGTCGTCGTTAGAATATAAATAATTATAAATAGAATTGAAAATGGCGCGGTAGTTCGATAATTCGATTTCAAACTTCAATTGAATGTACCGGGTGCAAAACAATCCGGATTTTGGCGAAACCAAAAATAGTAGGATCTAATTGATAATATCTTTCCAACGAATCTGAAAAATCGAAATTTCATAGCGGGAATCAAAAGATATGTCCAGTTGAAAATTCTGAATAGTCGCTATGGAATTCAGGCCCTTAAAAATGGGAATTTTGCAAACGACCTCGGATTTCGACGAAACCACTTTTGTTGGATCCGTGATGTCAAGTTATTGCTAGATTCCAAATTTCATAATTTTTCGAATCAATATGTGAGCGTGGCAAGGAAAACGCGTTTGACCAATTTCAGTTGATTTTAATCGACTGGAAAATGGTCATTTTCCAGACGGTCTCAGAATTCGATGAAACTAGTTTTGTTAGGACCGTATCGTCAATACGAAGCTAGAAAATTTTTTTTTTGGAATTTTTCTAGTTAGTATGTGACCCCAGTAAATTGAAATGCGCGTTCAAATTCAATATATAGAGTTATATGTTGATTTTGATGAAAACTGATCGAAACGATCGAATCAGTCTGCGATACGTATCCCATTGTGTTCGGAATGGGGGTAAAACGCTAGGGACGACAGTCGGTGGGTCCCGTTTCAAGGTCGGAATTAAAAGTACCCTCTTGGGAATTTAAAAATTAAATTAAATATAAAAATATTCCTCTCCCCTCTCCTTATCTCCTCTCACCCCTCCCCCCCCCCCCCGTATCATTTCTAAAAAGAGGAAAAAAACAAAATGAAATCAAATCGCCGCCCTTGGGGCGTGCGCCACCCACCGCGCCGCCGCGCGAGGCGCGCCTCCCCCCTCTAGCAACCCTAGTCTCACGCCTCCCCTTCTTCTTCTCCTCCTCCAGCCCTTCTGCGTTCAAACCGTACCTCCCCCCCTTCTCGCGAAGACCCTCCGCCCCTCACCCTGACGGCCGCGCCACCACCCCGCACCCTCTCTCTTCTTCGTTCTCCTTCCACCGCGCCCTCCCCCAATCGCCTCCAGCCTCGCCACCCCTCTCCCCTTCATTCTCCTTCCACCGCGAACCCCTCTAGATGCCGCAACACCGAACGCTGATGAACTTCCTCCCCCTTTACAGTAAGTTTTAATTCAATTTTTCTTTGATTAATGTTGTTTCCTTTTTTGATGATTCCAATGATTTTACTGATAATAAATATATGATTTTCAGTATAGAAAATAAAATTTTTATGAAAAGAAAGATACGACTTTTACTAAGTAAGAAGATCGAATTTTTAAAAGGTGAAAGATCAAATTTTTATAAGGGGAAAGATCGAATTTTTATAAGGCTAAAGACCGAATTTTTATAGGGTTAAATATCGAATTTTTAATAAGGAAAAGAAATGATTTTTGATTTTATAAAAATGAGATTTGTTAAAGAGTAAAAATATAATTTCTATTATATATAGAGATAAAAATATAATTTTTATGATATAGGAAGATTAAAAATATAATCTTTGTTGTAAAAATAGCGTTTTAAAAATATAATCTTTTCTATTTATATAGCGTAGTAAAAATTCGATTTTTATATATTGAATAGCGAAGTAAAAATTCGATTTTTTATATTGAATAGCGAAGTAAAAATTCGATTTTTATATATTGAATAGCGAAGTAAAAATTTGATTTTTATATATTGAATAGCGAAGTAAAAATTCGATTTTTACATATGTAGTGGCTACGGGCAACGAAGATGACAAAAAGGCGAGAAAGATGAAGATTTCTATAAATGAAGTGTCGTGAAGTTGGATAGCTATCGGTGAGAACTTCTCACTCTAAATTTCTTTTTTCTAGTTATATATATATACTAGGATGCAGACGGTGTTTAGTAGCACCCGACACCATTGTCCACAGACCATGGACTTGTTTGTTTGGTTGTGTAGTTGGTTACATTGTTTGATTTGAATTTGATTGTTTGGTGAAAGGAAATTGATTTGATTGATGTGTGAATGGCGTGGGCCTTCACTAGACCGGGGATAAGGCTAGGCCTTGTCCCGTTTCTAGTATCGTGCCGTTATGCCGCCGAAATTTTCTAAAATAAATTAGAAAAATAAAAATATCATTTTATTGAATAAATGAACTGAATAGAATATTCATTGGTTGAATAAAATATTTTATCGTTAAAAATATAATTTTTAAAGTGAACATGAATAAATAAATATTCATTTACAAACCAGATGGTTTGTTTATGTACACCTATTTGAAGGACATTGATTGGGACGATAAATTTTACACATCGCCCAACTGCACAAATAAAATCTGTGTTTGATTGTTTGAAACCCCACACGGGTATTGGGATAAAATACGGCATACACTAATCCCATTGTATGTCGATCGATGGATCGACAGGCTGTTATAAGCGTTAGATATCTATATTTGATGCTTATACAGTGTAGTACACTTTGGGTGATGGTTGATTATTTATCATTGCTATTATATACCTGTGTTGTATGGAATCCATATAATTAACTTTATATGGTAATTGATTGGGCCTCATTCCAATTTAGAAAATAAAGAATATTATAAAATAAAGGTTCATGTGTTGACCGTACTCATCCGTTGAGATTAGTCATGTGTTGAACGAAATATTTTAACAATAAAATTTACTTCTTTATAAAATAAAGGTTCATGTGTTGACCGTACTCATCCGTTGAGATTAGTCATGTGTTGAACGAAATATTTTAACAATAAAATTTACTTCTTTATAAAATAAAGGTTCATGTGTTGACCGTACTCATCCGTTGAGATTAGTCATGTGTTGAACGAAATATTTTATTAATAAAATTTACATCTTTATCATATAAAATTAGAAACTAACTGGAAAATAGATAAGATGAGTGGTCTCCTGGATATTGATCTGATGTTGGTTTCGACCTTCGGGGTTAATATTTAGGGAATCGTTCTCTTACTAATTTACGGTTGGAGTCTGATTTGATATCAAACGATAGATACCATAATTTTTATAAAATATATTAAATAACAAAAATAGTCACACGTGGACAATACTCATTTGTTGGGATTAGTCACGTGTTGACAAAAATATAGATTCATTTGTCGAACAGAATAATGGAATTATTGAAATATATAAAGCCGTGTTGATTAGAGATGCGCTATTTTGACGTGGACGATATTTATATCGATTATATTTGTTTTTATAATCAAACAGAAATTGAATTGATTTGAATAGAAAACGAATTCGAAATGAATTGAAAAGAAAACGAATTTGAATTGAATAGAATAGAAAACGAATTTGAATTGATTTGAATAGAAAACGAATTTGAAATGAATAGAAAAGAAAACGAATTTGAATTGATTTGAATAGAAAACGAATTCGAAATGAATTGAAAAGAAAACGAATTTGAATTGAATAGAATAGAAAACGAATTTGAATTGATTTGAATAGAAAATGAATTCGAAATGAATAGAAAAGAAAACGAATTTGAATTGATTTGAATAGAAAACGAATTCGAAATGAATAGAAAAGAAAACGAATTTGAATTGATTTGAATAGAAAACGAATTCGAAATGAATTGAAAAGAAAATGAATTTGAATTGAATAGAATAGAAAAAGAATTTGAATTGATTTGAATAGAAAACGAATTCGAAATGAATTGAAAAGAAAACGAATTTGAATTGATTTGAATAGAAAACGAATTCGAAATGATTTGAAAAGAAAACGAATTTGAATTGAATAGAATAGAAAACGAATTTGAATTGATTTGAATAGAAAACGAATTCGAAATGAATAGAAAAGAAAATGAAATTGAATTGAATAGAATAGAAAACGAATTTGAATTGATTTGAATAGAAAACGAATTCGAAATGAATAGAAAAGAAAACGAATTTGAATTAATTTGAATAGAAAACGAATTCGAAATGAATTGAGAAGAAAACGAATTTGAATTGATTTGAATAGAAAACGAATTCGAAATGAATTGAAAAGAAAATGAATTTGAATTGAATAGAATAGAAAACGAATTTGAATTGAATTGAATATAAAACGAATTCGAAATGAATTGAAAAGAAAACGAATTTGAATTGAATAGAAAACGAATTTGAATTGAATTGAATATAAAACGAATTCGAAATGAATTGAAAAGAAAACAAATTGAAATAGAATAAAAATCGATTTGAAATGAATTCAAATTGAATCGAAATTTGAATTAAATTGAAATGAATTTTAAAACGAATTCATAAGGAAAGATTCAATTTTGATTTGAATTGGAATGGGAAGTTGAAATGTTTTTGAAACGAATTCAAAACTATTTATAAAATTCGTTTTAAATAGAAATCGACGAAATATTTATTATATATATATTATATATAATATAATGGCCTGAATAGAACGCGCCGCGACAGTTCGTGAATTTCGACCATTTATTTCAAACGGACATTACGGGAGATCCGACCGTCGGATTCTCCTAAAACCGGAACCGTTGGGTTCATATCGAAAAGAGCTTTCTAACGAATATTGGAAATTGGAAATTTGAAAACTAACGGTTGGATTTGGAGATACACCCAAATCAAATTTGGAAAAGGTCGCTGTAAGTGCAATTCGATGGCCATTGGTGCAAATCGACTGTACGGGCCTTGATAAAATTAGTAAAAATAGTAATAATTTGTGTAAAATCATAAGAAATGATTTGGGAAAAATTAGGATGAAAAACTCCATATTTGAAAAGGTAAAAATAGTTTTTTATCGAAATGAACTAGTTTTGAACTAAAATTAAAATCCATTTATTTTTAAATAAATAAATTGGATTTGAAATGGGTTTTAAATAGAATTGATTTGTGGGTTTATCGTGAACGGTGTTTTAAATAACACTAGTTCTTTAACCCGATAAATAAATAGAATGTGATTTGGGTTTGTCGTGAACTGTGTTTTAAATGACATTAGTTCTTTAACCCAGTAAAAGGAGTTTTAATGAATCTGCAATTAGATTGAAATGTGAATTGATAATTTAAATTATCAAATTTGGAAAATGGGCGAGAATGGAGTATCACCAGTTTTGCTCCAAGCGATAGTTTAATCTTTAATTAGATTTGAACGTGAAATGGTAATTAATTTTACCGATAACCCCGTGGTGTTAGATATGGAGTATTACCAATTTTGCTTCATGGGATGAATAGGTTGGGATTGAGAAATAAAATAAATAATTACTTCGGTGTGGTTCGCTAATCTCGACTAGTTTGGAAAACCATAATTTGGTTTGAAATGACATCCAAAGGAAGATTACAGAATAAATTTAAAGAATTTATCTTTGATAAAATTAATGGGAACCTTTCCCTAAGAATATGAAATTTAGAAACTAGCTATAGGTTAGCTAAGAAGAATGGTTTCCTGGGTATTGATCTGATGTTGGTTTCGGCCTACGGGGTTAATATTTTGGGAAATTGTTCTCTTGTTGATTTACGGTTAGTGGCTGCTAAATTGGAATGAGGCGTATGTTGTGTTTGTGTAACATTTGTTTTTAATATACGCGGGTTGTTCGGAAAGGCCGGGTTTACACCCATTCTGAATAACCAATTCGACAATAAGTCGAAGATGAAGACGGTGGTTGAAGACCGGAAGTCTTCACATCGTTTGAATAATTACTGACGATCCTGATTGGACTGTACACCCAAGAGGATGGAAATAGTTGGTGGTCGTCCAGACGTACTTTGAGATCGATGGATATGCGAGGAAAGTGCCTCCGGTTTCGTTCCGACCCAGAACGAACTTGTAAATGGATTGTGTGTCTGACATTGGACTTTATTCTGTGTTGATTGATCTCTATTAAATATACATCTGTTTGGCGGCGGAAAATTTATTCTCTTGCTTAACGCCCTTCTCTGAGACGTACGAGCTCAGAGGTTGTATATCGATGGACATCAGTCGCATGGCATGAATTGCCTGTATGGCATGCTGAGTTGCATGGATCAAGGCTTCTGTTGAAAAGCAAAGTCTTGTGGTTGATGATCAAAGCACGGCCTTTGTGGCATAGCTTTGTGTATAACGTGAATTCGCGAGCCTCACACCTCGGTATGAGTTAAAAACGGGATAAGGACTGCTGGGAGAGCACGACGTTTCTTTCTAGCTTTGGTGGTGTCAGTGACTTACCAGCCCTGACATTTATATACTTTTCACTTATGTGGTTGTTGGATGAGGCGCCTCGATTTTAGGTCTGTAAGGACCGGGAAACGTGTGTTCAGGCATAACTAATCCTCAAACGTAAGAGAGGACCGGCCCTGAAGATCCAAGGGTTACCCAGAGTGTGTAGTCCTGAGGCATTTGCTAGAGTGTCTCGAAGCGGAGAGGAGCTTGCCCCTTGCCTTGACTCATGACGGAAATCCAATACGTGTATTGTGGTTTTAATTGTAGAACTAGTATGGCGACATGATATATGGTACCCATGCCGTCTATGATTTATATTTATGATTGAAATTATTTTGACACTATACACTTATTATAGTATCAAATGATTCGTTTTAAACGTATCAAGCATGTTTGGCTATTATAAGGGAAAACCCTATCCTCCGGCTTGCGTTGCATTGTGTGATGGGACCTGGGTCTTATAATAGCTTCATTTTTCGAAAAAGCATTGCGCTGTTTATTCTATGCACTGGTATTCTTGGGAGGAAACCCGTTCCGTGTTATACGGCGTGGTCCCTTGAATTACTCTCTTTTAAAGTAAAGTTTTAAATAACTGTTTTAGTTCTCACACCAGTCACATGACTGACCTGAAGTTTATTGTTTTAACCTAAACTCTGGGTGCCCCTATTTTCTGCACGGGAAGCTAGTAGTTTCGGTTTTGCAGATTTATATTCATAGGATCCTGATTTACAGCTGGAATGATATCCAGAAAGCTCTGTATCCGTATATCACCTTCAGTTGTGCTTTGTATTATTTTCCGCTGCTATGTAATTTATTGTAATCTCTGATATTTATCGAATGTATTTTATTCATTTATACTCTGTATATTCTTGTATCTGATGGAATTGTTGTAATAACAATGAAATGTTCTTCCGTCTGTGTTCATTTGTGTGTTGTTCTCAAGGTAATCCGGGCTTTCCTTCACGGGGAAGTTACGGGCTATCACAGAGCGTATGTGTTTATATATATATATATATATATTGAATTTGTTCAGGAGGGAAACAGATCGGAGTCGTAAAACCCTCCCTATTGCACCTAGCATGTTCCGCGAGCACCACATAAGCGACTGAACTTAGCGTATGCACATCGTAAGCTTTTAACACGCCATTCTGGGTTTCGAACTCACGCCACTGTTACCAGTGCACAAAGTCCTTAACCGCTGGGCTACTGCTGTGGACTATCCAAAGTTTGAGTTCATTTTAACATTTGTAGAATAATATATTTGATGACGTTTAAATTTAACGATTTGAATAAATATGTGAACAGTGAATAATTGAACTAAGACATTGAAAATGTTACGAACGTCGGAACGAGCTCAAACTTTAGATAGATGATAATATATATATATGTAGAACGAATATCTACAAATTTTTGTTGGATTTGAATTGGTGTAGCTCACGAACGGGTAAGAGTGCTAAATAGGTGTCACAAAACGGGGGTGTCCAGGAACGCTCCTTATATATGTATATATATATTTATGTAACGATCCATGGTTTTTTAAATTTAATTTGATTTTTGATATGAATTTTAAATAAATTTTGGAAGGTTTAAATAAATTTAAATAAAAATTTTAGGCTGTAATATTATTTTAAAATGATTGATGTAATGGCCCGAATTCCCGTACTCTTTGAGTCGACTAATAACATAACACGTCCAACACAAATTGCACAGAAACACGAATCATTATTAGAAAGAAGTTAGAGGATGAGAATTAGAAAGAAAGAAATATTAGAATAGAAGGAAACGAAGATCACAAACTCACAGCGGAACGAATAAAATATAGTATATAACATAACTTTTGAAATACAAATCAGTAACTTTATATACGTACCATCATCAGAGCACAACAGTTATCTCTGGAACAGTTATAAATACCTGTTTCCAAAAACGACATAGTACACAGCGGAAATATGATAGTCTATATCTAACTGGTAAAGCCTCCTGCTTCCAGCTCCTCTAAGTGAATCTGAAAAATCCCGACTACTTGACTGCCCATACAAATTTGGGCACCCAAGAGTTTAGGGAAAACAAAACAAAATAAACTCTGGGTCAGTCAGGGGACAGGTGTGAGTAAACTCCAACCATTGGTTTAACTTTTAAAAATCCTTTCGAAAGAAAAGATAATCGTAAGACCGATCCACACATAAACACGAATGGTTTTTACCTTACGATAACCCAAAACATTTTGTTTTCAAAATCTGGTGATATTATAATAGTGTCTAAATCAAATAAATAGAATCTAGCGGAATGCTTGCATCTCACGCTCCATATATAATATAAAATCAGAAACCACAGGGATCTTATTGGAGATCGGATTCCGACTATGACAAGGTACGGGACCACCTTCCGATAGTGTATCTCTAGAGGCGAATACACTGGGTTCAACAAGAACATCTTGCAACCCGGCCCACACATGACCGACCACTCATTTCACTTGAGTGTATCGAATATATGTCACCAACGGTTGGGATCAGCAACCCTTTCCTGAAAGGGACAACATCGATAGATTACAGAAGCAAATGGGATTTATCTAGATAGGTGATTATACATCCTAATGGGAGCGACCCATATAGCCATGCTACCTACCCGATTTTTGTCAATTCCGGGTTGTGAGGCTTGAGATTTGAATTATCTTCTAGAACATCTGGCCACCATTCACTTTGAATGCCACATCGTCAGATCCATCGAAAATCACTAATTGATTCATAACGCTTATACCAATACAGAGTGGTTTTCAGATATTAAATCTGATCCCGGTCTCTCCATATTGACAACGGAGGTATAAAATAAATCAAAACTTTGATAGTCGGTGATTTAACTATCAAAGAAACATCCACACAATCAACGGTCCTATTTCCAATTGTAAATCGTACCGATCAAGCATCGAACAACACTGACCTCTTTTTAAATTACTTCCTGATTTTATTAGCATCCCAAATTCTCATTTCTCATCTTCCATTTCTTTTCAAATCTCAATTGTCTCTCTTGATTTTTGGAAAAACATTGCTAATATCATAATTCCTTTATTCGAGAAACCATCCTTTATTCGGGTTAGAAAACATTTATATATATATATATATATATATATATTCGCGGATCCTTATTTTCTATATTCAGAAAATATGCATTATTAATATCGAAATGCATTTCCATTTCCTTAATTCCTCATGCACCAATTTATTTAAATTTCTAAGCATAGAAAATATATCTCATTTTATTTGGGGAAACGTTTCAAAATCCTTTAAACTAAACTGATGTTATAAACATCGTTATTATAACTCAAACCATAAATCATTCGTTAACTAACGATATCACTAACCAATCCTTACTACCGCACCTTAACCATTTCTCCGTCAATCATGCAGTCAATCAAGTTGGGGTATAATTACCTCTCAGACCTTAACTGAACGACATTTTTAACTTTGAAATAGTCAAAGCTCACAATTTCAAACTAAATCTCGCTTATGCTACTCTTAGATTCAAACTAAGAATATACTTCTTTTACGGAAAAACATTGATTATAACGATAGCGCTATAATCGCTATTTCCAAATATTTGATTTATAAGACATTTGTTTTAACGATAGCATTACAATCGCTGTTTAGATTTTAACATGTTTAGTATAACAGTAACGTTATAATCGCTGTTTAGATTTACAAAGCATATATTATAACAACAGCGCTATAATCGCTGTTTAGATATACAAAGCGTATATTATAACGACAGCGCTAAGATCACTGTTTAGATTTGCAAAACATTTATAATCTCACTTATAATTTCCTTTATAATTTGATAAGTCCAAATCTCTTTTCAGATATTGGTTTCAAAACTGATTTCCACCTTTTCATATAAATTTAAATTTTGAATTTTTATTTCAATTTATCCAACGATAAATATTTCACTTAATTTATAAACCCATTTAATATTCACTTCTTGTTTTAAATAAACAAATTTTCATCTTTTTAACTCCATTCGAGATTTACACTTTAATTTTTGGATTTTTTTTCCTTTTTAATCACTTATATTCGAAAATATTTCATGATATTTAAAATACCGAATTCCTAGGGCCAGAGTAATTCAACACAGCATAATTAATCACAGGATATATCACAGTAAATAACAAACAATAATATAAATGTTGAGGAATTCAGTTGGATACCTCCAACCTATTTCCCTGCATCCACAGATGTTAACCAACATCAATATGAAATATCATGGTGAACAGAATTAATAATCGATTAATAATACAACTATATCAACCAATTTTATCAACCATGCAACCAAACAGCCATCACACAGTATAAAATTAGTATAAATATATTTAAAAATCATTTATATAATAAAATATAAATGAGTCAGAGTTTAGTGAGGTTACCCACCTTGTTTTGCAGTTGATGATTCTGCTTTGTTTTCGTTTAAAATCAAACAATCATTTGATTTTAATCATGAGATCCCATCAGCTTTGTTCTCCTCCATATCAGTTCTACAACGAAGAACTCATCGCTATGATTTTAACGTGATCGCCATCCAATTCTGTTAATATGCGTAAGAGTTATCAATAATATACATTCATGGTTTAATCAAATAATTAAATTCCCTTACTTACGTTATTAATAACTAATTACATTCTTAAGGCTTAACTGCCGATTTTATTTAAGCATGAGAAGTTTAAGTACGTTAAAAGATGAAGTAAATTGAAAGTAGTTAATTACATAATTATACCCTAATCCATAATTACCAATTACTTTGAACAGAAACGCTCCTTACCCTCCATCCCAATTATCTCTTGTAGGCTGACGGTGCTAACTTCCGTTCTTTCTTCTTATTTCTTATTTCCATAAGTGGCTCGCCCCATCATTTTGGCCCATACGAATACCCACGCCCATGCTTTAGTTCCATCTTCCATATAATTCTGAAATCAATATTTTATAGCAAAACCATTTCGGGTTCTTCCAAGCTTACCAAAAACATATGCCATCACCATTTCCTCCTTCTTTAAACTGGTACAACCCTGATTTCTTCAATCTGACTTCGAATAGAACTTCGCCTCCTCCATCTGCTTCTCCACACCACTCCACCGCGCTGGAAGTGGCCAGTCCACTGCCAGTGACGACCGCCGCTGTAACACCCCACCTCCGCCAGGGTGTCTCTTGCAAGCACTCTGACTTTGGAGGGGCGTTTGAATCAGGTAAACATGCATAATGATATATCAAGGCAGAACAAGAACATATGTATATATGTAAACAGAGTAAATAACATAGATAAAACAGCGGAAGATTTCAAACCATTTCAAAACAAGTCTGGTACAACATAATGTCAACTTTCCAAATACACAAGTCTAGATAAAACAACATTGCTGAAAAACTGAAATACATAAGTACTATCCCCAAAATAAGTGATAACCATAGCTAGCTTCATGTCAAGACCGTACATGAGCTAAAATCCCACAAGCAAGCGATCAGAAATCCAAGCTAAGCTCCAATATTCCCACCCTGAGAACCTGGGGGGGGGGGGAACGGAAGAAAAGAGGCGAAAGAAAACAGGTCAGTCAAAAAGACTGAGTAAGCCCTACTACAATCAATGTAAACTAATAAAGTTAACTGGCATGATGAAAGCTGAGATGAACATATGGATAACTACATACTGGCATGATGATTAACTAACAAGGTAGATAAAGGTGTCATCGCATAATCAGGTTTAAGGTTTTGCACCACAGGTGTACTAGCAAACTAACATGACTTGAATATACAAGTATTGATCCCTTGGCCCAAGCTTTGGCCCAATAACATGAAATGACCCTAATACAAGGTCTAACCAAACGGTCTAGTCGATCGGCTCCCTATAAGCCTAACTCGTCACGTGTTGGTGTCAATGCGGCCCAAACATAATTGTAGTCAGACTGTGCCGGGTCTCCCGTCGGGTGTATCAAGCCCTAGGGTGTCAACCCCTGGACACCATAAACATGCGTGCACAGTCTCGATCTACTGGTACCCGTGCATGTTTTCCCCGGCTTCGGACTATGTGCACGACCATAGTCCGCCCGGAACTACACCGGCGTACCACTCTGCCGTCGCTTTTGGTCACTTACCTCCAGTTCAGTAATCGTGCTCCCTCCCTAGCCTAGTCCCTAGGGTCTTAATGATACGAACTTGGGATTACTGCTGGAGTGGACCCCCATTGCTAGGATTTTTCTTGTGGGTTAAGTACGGTTTAACCCTCTTGCTAATCATGGATTAACTTGGTTAAGTGTAACGATGAGTTCACGACTTAACCCTGATTAATCTACCAAGCCCAAATTGGTTAAGTATTAAGTGGACCATGACTTAACCCTAATCACGAGGCATTAATTAATTTAATGCGCCTTAACCTCTCACATTAGACCTTGTTGTGGTTACTAGTTAAGCCGGGTGGGTCCGGGTAGCTTTACACCACAACTTGGTCTAACCTCGGGTTCAGGGTACAACATGGCCAACTTCTCACATTGGGTCCTATTGTTTGTAGCAACTAGTTAAGCCGGTCAGTTCCGGGTAGGTTTACGCTACAAACTCAACCCAACCTCGAGTTGGTCACACTTATCTTTCCTAAGTGTCATGTCCATCATGTTTCCAAAACATGTTACAAATTTTCAAGCAATTGGGTAGACCTAACTTAATAGGTAAATTCCCAATGGGTAGACCTAACTTAATAGGTAAATTCCCAATCTTATGTTTTTATGTCTTTTAAGTTTACCCAACCCCAAACGCAATCCCATCGCTTACATATCGCAATAGCGCATAAAGGATAGAAAGAGGGAACTTGGCATAATCATGACATAAAGGTGTTGAAGCCACAAGTTCAACATGGTGGCATATGAAATGTACACATTTTCATATACTTGCATATTACATTTTTAGGCCTCAAAAGCATGCATAAAACCAAACTTAGCATATTGGTAAAACATGGTGATAAATGACATGTAGAAATGGCCATAAGTTCGCATTTAGCCTCACATGCAAGTTATCATAAGAGATATGACAACCTACATGTTGCCAAAATGCAACCTTTAGCATAAAGCTTGAAGCTTTATGTTCATATACTCAAGATAAGCTTGCATAACATGATAACATGAGTAAAATGATTCACCCAAACTTGCATAACATACATGGCAAACTTGCATATCATAACATAGCAAACTTGCATAACATAACATGGCAAACTTGCATATAAACTTGCATATCATAACATGATAAACTTGCATATCATAACATGGTTAACTTTAGAATTTAAGTATGAAAGTAGAAAAGGGCTTACAATGTTTATGAAGACACAAAAATATGACAAAGCCCTTATGCAATCAAATAGACCCAAAATGCAAGCTCTAATAGAAAATCCCTTGAGCAAAAATGATCAAAACCCTTGCTTTATGATGTAAATATGGAAACTTGACTTGAATGCAAGCTAATGACACTCATACAAGCTTGAAAACACTTGTATGCATGGAAAATCTCTCATAGAAATAACTTAGGAATTTTATGAAGAGAGTGGAGGCCATGAGAGGAATGATTTTGCCATAGTTTAGTTACTTGAATGAATAATGATGATTTAGGGTTAGGTTAGGGGCTTATTTATAGAGATTAGGATTAGTTCTAGCCTTAGGATTAAACCCTAGTTCCAATCTCAGCCCTTAAAACCGAATCTGGCCCCCAAACTCAACACAAACCCAAAATGGTGCACCAGGCAAAACTGCCCGGCTGGACCAAGTCGACAGCCAAGTCGACATGGCTGTCGACTTGGGTCCAACCAAGTCGACTCCCAAGTCGATAGGGCTGTCGACTTGGGTACTCTGGTTGGAATTTTCCCGCCTGGCCCAATCTGACCTAATTTTCCAAATTCAAACTTGAATTTGAAATCTGTTTTTTACTTTGAAATTTTCTGAAAACTTCGTTGGGCCTTAATCGGGTCATACGGACTCCGATTTTCGAAAACTCGGACTCTATTTCGCGTATTTTTCCGAGACGAACGCAATGGCATAGCCCGTTTCCCTTGATTCAGATTTTAGAATTAAATTCTGCCTCGATTTATGTTATAACAGGTTATTGAAAATACGGGTTGTTACATTCTCTCCTCCTTAAAGGATTTCGTCCCCGAAATCTTCAAGTTAGGAAGAACGTATCCTACCATCCAACATCCATCTACTCAAAACATCATCCACGAGCAATCATTGCCCTTACAAGATTCTAAATGTTGTATGAACATATGCAAAGGTGTGTGTATATGTACTTATCTAATGCAATTATCATCAATGCAAATTATGTTAGTGAAATGAATCCATATGTATGCAATTCCTAACATAATATATAACATCTATATGTGTGCACATAACATACATCCATATGCAACATCCATGTGATAACACAAAAATTTTCATCCATGAATAAGCATAAACACTCATGCATATGCAATATGAGGAGTGTGTGAGCCGATCTAGTGCCTAATGTGTATAATGCATCCACGAGTAACCACTCGCAAACACTTGCAACCACTTGCAACCATCAAGCATAACTTGTTTCAAACACATGTTTCATCCAAAGGGTTTCTACCTAAGGTTCTCATGACAAGATTAACACGATAACCTAGATAATCAAGACAAACATGGATAGCAAAAGATATGCTACAAAGAGATCGGGAAGATAAGCAGGATACACTCCTTTCGGATTACAAGAAATTCCTTCCTAACCCTGACATGTATTACTAACCGATGAGTCATACCCCCTTATGGAGTTTACAACAGAAATGGGATCGAGAACGGGACCGAGAGGATATATGTAAAAGATAACATGCGAGTAAGTTCCACCGGAAAACAAGGATCAAGGATATGTTCTTAGAAAGAGATATGATGCGCGTATCTAGCCTTCAGTCTTATAAGTCACGTTTCCTTGAGCTTAACTCCACTGTGCTTTGACCGTCTTTTACCTCATGATTTCTTAGCTTCTTAACTCTTATTTCCAAATATGAGTTGGAACCCATTTCATTGTCGCCTCTCGTCTTCCTTTTTCACTTACTCTTCTATCATTCTTGGCTTAAACATAACTATGACCTTATGGTTTCATGCAAGCTCTCCAAAATTCACTAGTGAATCCTGGATCTCGTTTACTTACTATAAAGTATTCCACGCAGCAGAACTTTTCTTGGAAATACCAATCCACGTTGCCAATTGCTCTTACTAACGAAATTTTCTATAACTCATGCTTGAACGAAATGAACCATCCGCCTGTGAATGATAGGCCGTACTTAGATTCAGTCGCTTGCCCATGACTTCCCGTAGACTATTCCAAAACTGGCTGGTGAAGATTGAGTCATGGTTACTAACTATAATTTAGGGAACCTCGTGCAACCGCTTTATTTCTTGAAAGTAAACTGTCGCTAGCTATGATGCAGTCCTTTCGCTCTTTACCGGAGTGAAATGAGCACTCTTCGTGAGTCTACCTACTATGACCCACATGCTCATTTTCTCTTTCCTTGACCTAGGCAGTCCATCCACGAAATCCTTCGTGACGCTTTACTATTTCCATTGCGGGGACCTCCAATGGATGTAATAGCCCACCGGGCTTTTTATGACTCGGCCTTAATCTGTTGGCACAACATGCACCTTGGGACAAACTCGGCCACCTCCTCGAGTGATGTGCATCTTTAAGAACCTTCTTTCTCTCATCGCATCTTAGCCATCCCTTGTCATCTATAGCGAGGTGACTTACCATCTCGCCTCGAATCAACTTGTCCATGATCTCGACTAATTGCGGGTCTTCTTTCTGCGAAGTCCCTACTTGATCCAGAAGGGTAGGTCTAAGCTCAAGGGATGCTAACTAACTAATTAAACTGAGAGAACTTCTTACTTCAATTGTCCTCGTCGGAGCTTTTCGGTTTTAAACCGCGACCAATAAGCCTTGCTTAGAAACTATGTACCCAAGAAATCTAACTCCTTTTTCTCCAAAATGACATTTGGAGGGCTTGGCTTTCAACTGATGGGCTCTAAGTGCCTCCATCACCTCCTTGAGATGTCTAGCATGTTCTTCCTCATCCTTAGAGAAGATCAGAATATCATCTACGAAGACCACGACAAACTTGTTCAAGAACTCCCTGAACACCCTACTCATCAAGTCCACGAAATATGCGGGTGCATTAGTCAAGCCGAACGGCATGACAAGCCATTCGAAGAATCCATCTGGAGTTCTGAACGCAGTCTTGTCTATACTATCTTCAGCTACCCTGAGCTGATGGAATCCAGTAGCAAGATCAAGCTGAGAGAAAACAGAAGCACCGACAAGCTGATCAAAGAGATCATCAATCCTCGGTAACGGGTGTCTGTTCTTCTTAATCAGCTTATTCAACTCTCGATAGTCAACACAAAGTCGGAGAGAACCATCTGCCTTGGTAGCAAATACCACAGGCGCTCCCCATTCAGATATACTTCGTCTAATGAAGTTCTTCTCAAGCAACTCCTTCACTTGCTTACTTAGCTCCCGCCTTTCACGCGGAGCCATGTGCCGAACGGGCAAAGAAACCGGCTTTGCATTATCCACCAGATAAATGCGGAAATCAATCTCTCGCTTAGGAGGCAACCCCCTAACTTCATCGAAAACATCCGGATACACTCGAACCACTCTTACAGACTGAAGAGTTTCCATTGACGAGTCGAGTGATTCAAGATAGCACAACATGACGGGACCTCTCGGATTACAAGAAATTTCTAGGGTGTTTCCGAGGCGAGTCACGAGCCTCACAACCCTATGCTCACAATCAAGAATGGCTCCATATCTGGACAACCAATCCATGCCCAATATCAATCCGTATCCCCTAAAACCAAGAACATAAGCACTACACAAGAACTCTACACTCAGTATAGAGATCCTCAAATCCCCCCATATCATAGACAGATCGGCGGAACCCCCAATAGGATTTGTGACACAGACGGGATCATCCACCAAGCTAGTACTAAGGTGCAAACTATCAACAAGATCAGATGAGATAAAGTTATGCGATGCACCAGAATCAAACAAGGTACGAACTGGAAAATCAGAAATATATACAAGGCTCTCAACAGAAATACTACCTCGATCGGGAACTGGAGCGACATTGAGAGCATGAACTTGCCCTCCTGAAGGTCCAACACGCTGAATCTGACCCTGGCCTTGCCCTTGCTTCTTCGGGCAATCCTTACTGAAATGTCCAGTCTCACCGCAGAAAAAGAATTCACCATTCTTCCTTTTCCTCTTCTTACAATCCTTAATAAGATGCCCAACTGAACCGCAATAATGGCACTTCCCCTTGTTGTTCTTGCCCTTGTTGTTGTTCCCCTTGTTGCCTTGACTCTTGTTCTTGTTCTTGTTCTGATTGCCTTGACTGTTCTGACCACTTGGATTACCCTGATTTCCTTTCCACTGGGAATCAGTCTTCTTGGCTTGAGTATCATTCATCTTGATCTCTTTCTTGACATCTCCCTGAAGTAACGCCATATCAACCAAGCTCTCAAACGTGGCCCCATGGGGAATATGTGACATAGCCAATCCTTGCAACGGCTCATTCAATCCTCTAGCAAAATGAAGAGCCTTCTTCTGAGGAGTATTCACCATATCCAAGCCAAAACGAGCTAACTGATTGAACTTGTTCACATATTCTTTGACAGACATATCTCCTTGTTTCAAAGTTATGAACCTCTCCATTTGCAGATTCTCCTCAGCAGAAGATAGAAACTTAAGCACGAACCTGGCCCTGAAATCGGCCCAAGTCTCAACAGGCCTAGTACCATTGGTGACTTCCCACCAATAAGCGGCTTCATCCTTCATAAGCCAAACCACCAACAAGATCTTCCTCTGATCGTCTAACCCAAAGATAGCAAATAAATCCTCGGTCTCTTTCAACCAATTTCTGGCCTCTACAAAAGTCTCAGTGCCTTGAAAGTTCTTGCCACCCATTGCTTTGAAATCTTTGCAAGTCTTTGCGAAGTCAGCTTGAGGATGCTGAGGGGGAGGAGGAAGAGGAACCTCAGCGACAGGAGGAGGAGGAACATTAACTACTGGAGGAGGAGGAGGAGGAACATCTGCGGGGCCGGCTTCGGTCGCCCTAGCCTCTAAAAGTCTCCTATACCAAACAGGTACGTGTACTCCCTCCGGAATAGCAAAGTTATCGGCCATACTGAAAACAAAGAAAAAAGACAGATTCAGAATGGAGAAAAACGAAGGAATTTTGCTAATGGCTTTTTGGGGAATAGCCTTTAAAATAAACTAGACTTTTCTTTGGAAAATACTTTATACTTGGTTTTGAAAATAGTTTTCCAAAAGTTTTCTAAAAACCTTTTTGTTCCTTCTCGTAAACCATATGCTCGGATACCAAATGTAACACCCCACCTCCGCCAGGGTGTCTCTTGCAAGCACTCTGACTTTGGAGGGGCGTTTGAATCAGGTAAACATGCATAATGATATATCAAGGCAGAACAAGAACATATGTATATATATGTAAACAGAGTAAATAACATAGATAAAACAGCGGAAGATTTCAAACCATTTCAAAACAAGTCTGGTACAACATAATGTCAACTTTCCAAATACACAAGTCTAGATAAAAACAACATTGCTGAAAAACTGAAATACATAAGTACTATCCCCAAAATAAGTGATAACCATAGCTAGCTTCATGTCAAGACCGTACATGAGCTAAAATCCCACAAGCAAGCGATCAGAAATCCAAGCTAAGCTCCAATATTCCCACCTTGAGAACCTGGGGGGGGGGGGGGGGGGGGGGACGGAAGAAAAGAGGCGAAAGAAAACAGGTCAGTCAAAAAGACTGAGTAAGCCCTACTACAATCAATGTAAACTAATAAAGTTAACTGGCATGATGAAAGCTGAGATGAACATATGGATAACTACATACTGGCATGATGATTAACTAACAAGGTAGATAAAGGTGTCATCGCATAATCAGGTTTAAGGTTTTGCACCACAGGTGTACTAGCAAACTAACATGACTTGAATATACAAGTATTGATCCCTTGGCCCAAGCTTTGGCCCAATAACATGAAATGACCCTAATACAAGGTCTAACCAAACGGTCTAGTCGATCGGCTCCCTATAAGCCTAACTCGTCACGTGTTGGTGTCAATGCGGCCCAAACATAATTGTAGTCAGACTGTGCCGGGTCTCCCGTCGGGTGTATCAAGCCCTAGGGTGTCAACCCCTGGACACCATAAACATGCGTGCACAGTCTCGATCTACTGGTACCCGTGCATGTTTTCCCCGGCTTCGGACTGTGTGCACGACCATAGTCCGCCCGGAACTACACCGGCGTACCACTCTGCCGTCGCTTTTGGTCACTTACCTCCAGTTCAGTAATCGTGCTCCCTCCCTAGCCTAGTCCCTAGGGTCTTAATGATACGAACTTGGGATTACTGCTGGAGTGGACCCCCATTGCTAGGATTTTTCTTGTGGGTTAAGTACGGTTTAACCCTCTTGCTAATCATGGATTAACTTGGTTAAGTGTAACGATGAGTTCACGACTTAACCCTGATTAATCTACCAAGCCCAAATTGGTTAAGTATTAAGTGGACCATGACTTAACCCTAATCACGAGGCATTAATTAATTTAATGCGCCTTAACCTCTCACATTAGACCTTGTTGTGGTTACTAGTTAAGCCGGGCGGGTCCGGGTAGCTTTACACCACAACTTGGTCTAACCTCGGGTTCAAGGTACAACATGGCCAACTTCTCACATTGGGTCCTATTGTTTGTAGCAACTAGTTAAGCCGGTCGGTTCCGGGTAGGTTTACGCTACAAACTCAACCCAACCTCGAGTTGGTCACACTTACCTTTCCTAAGTGTCATGTCCATCATGTTTCCAAAACATGTTACAAATTTTCAAGCAATTGGGTAGACCTAATTTAATAGGTAAATTCCCAATGGGTAGACCTAACTTAATAGGTAAATTCCCAATCTTATGTTTTTATGTCTTTTAAGTTTACCCAACCCCAAACGCAATCCCGTCGCTTACATATCGCAATAGCGCATAAAGGATAGACAGAGGGAACTTGGCATAATCATGACATAAAGGTGTTAAAGCCACAAGTTCAACATGGTGGCATATGAAATGTACACATTTTCATATACTTGCATATTACATTTTTAGGCCTCAAAAGCATGCATAAAACCAAACTTAGCATATTGGTAATACATGGTGATAAATGACATGTAGAAATGGCCATAAGTTCGCATTTAGCCTCACATGCAAGTTATCATAAGAGATATGACAACCTACATGTTGCCAAAATGCAACCTTTAGCATAAAGCTTGAAGCTTTATGTTCATATACTCAAGATAAGCTTGCATAACATGAGTAAAATGATTCACCCAAACTTGCATAACATACATGGCAAACTTGCATATCATAACATAACATGGCAAACTTGCATATAAACTTGCATATCATAACATGATAAACTTGCATATCATAACATGGTTAACTTTAGAGTTTAAGTATGAAAGTAGAAAAGGGCTTACAATGCTTATGAAGACACAAAAATATGACAAAGCCCTTATGCAATCAAATAGACCCAAAATGCAAGCTCTAATAGAAAATCCCTTGAGCAAAAATGATCAAAACCCTTGCTTTATGATGTAAATGTGGAAAATTGACTTGAATGCAAGCTAATGACACTCATACAAGCTTGAAAACACTTGTATGCATGGAAAATCTCTCATAGAAATAACTTAGGAATTTTATGAAGAGAGTGGAGGCCATGAGAGGAATGATTTTGCCATAGTTTAGTTACTTGGATGAATAATGATGATTTAGGGTTAGGTTAGGGGCTTATTTATAGAGATTAGGATTAGTTCTAGCCTTAGGATTAAACCCTAGTTCCAATCTCAGCCCTTAAAACCGAATCTGGCCCCCAAACTCAACACAAACCCAAAATGGTGCACCAGGCAAAACTGCCCGGCTGGACCAAGTCGACAGCCAAGTCGACATGGCTGTCGACTTGGGTCCAATCAAGCCGACTCCCAAGTCGACAGGGCTGTCGACTTGGGTACTCTGGCGGGAATTTTCCCGCCTGGCCCAATCTGACCTAATTTTCCAAATTCAAACTTGAATTTGAAATCTGTTTTTACTTTGAAATTTTCTGAAAACTTCGTTGGGCCTTAATCGGGTCATACGGACTCCGATTTTCGA
Source organism: Allium sativum (assembly GCA_030737875.1). Lineage (NCBI taxonomy): Eukaryota > Viridiplantae > Streptophyta > Magnoliopsida > Asparagales > Amaryllidaceae > Allium > Allium sativum. Next base: position 553,952,917 of record CM060910.1, on the reverse strand, counting down.
AAACTCGGACTTTATTTTGCGTATTTTTCCGAGACGAACGCAATGGCATAGCCCCTTTCCCTTGATTCAGATTTTAGAATTAAATTCTGCCTCGATTTATGTTATAATAGGTTATTGAAAATACGGGTTGTTACAGCCGCCACCCAACTCACCTCACCTGATCCACTCCAGTGACTTCGATCCCTCCTCACACCGGTTAAATCGAAAACAACGTGCCAAACAAAAAGGAAACCCGATGGAAAAACTCCGCTTTCAACTCTCAGTGTCCTTCCTGAATCGAGCTAGAACACGAACCCTAGCTGTCGTTGGCTCAGCGTCGAACTGTAGAAAAGAATGATCGAGTTTTCCTATGTTGGTACCAACGCTGAGCTTCTGTCAAAGGGGGTTCACGATTTCAGTTTTAGGAATTTTGATTGGATTTTTAGTTTATTTTTGAGGGCAAAGTTTCGTTTGTTGCTGAAAGGAATAAAGAAAATGGTCGGCTTGGTTTTGCTCTTGTCTGAGGCGAGAGTGAAGAGGTACATATATTTAAAGAAGAAATTAGCTTGGCACACACGTAGTTAAATTACTTGGGCCTCACGGTTTAAAAATACTTTGATACGCACGGGGATTCTTTGCTTGGCAGGCACACTATTGTGAAAACGTGGAGAGCACGGTTCATTTCTATTGCCAATATACACGGTTATTATATATATATATATATATATATTTCTTCTGTCTCTTTTTATTTACAATTCTGTATATTAACCTTTGAACTTTCACGTGAATGGTATCATATTGTTAACAGTATTTGTGACGTCCATGAGTCATATGTTACCTTTAGACGTTGATTTTGATCATGCATGTTGTGTGTTGTTTATTTTTATTTTTGAATTCATTTGCTTGTTTATCTTGTTTTCCGTTGGTCTGAAAAACAAAATTCGGCCATCAATATTTTAAAGGGAAGATGGTTTGGCCAAGTAGTTTATAAAAAGAATTTTCGAACTTTGTTGTCTAAAATTACGTTCATGTCCAAGCCGTTACGGACAGAAGTAAGAATGCGATTGTGTCCAGCTAGGTGTCACGGTCTTAAAAATATAATAATATCAGTAGGTTAACTTATATTGTGAAACCCCTAAAATGCTGATATATGGTGTAAAACACTCCAAATAAAAAGTTGCATATTTAATTAATTAAAATTTACAGTAAAATTCTAAAAATTAAATTATAACTACGCCTCAAAAGAATCTTGTCCAAATTCAAGACTGATATATTTAAATAATTGCTATGGCTTATATACGATTCCACCGCGACTTTCTGAAAATTTGATTTGGACGTAATTCACAATATATAAGATGAAATCTCAATTTTTCACTTCCATTAGAAGGATACTGTTTAATAGATTCACACATTTCTTGTTTCACAGAAATCCGACTTATTTTGAATCCTGTATGTCCAATTGAAGTTTAAATCGTAAATTACGAACTGCCGCAACTATTTCGAGCTCGTTTTAAATTATTTTATAAATTATACGTTTAAATATCGTTTTATTAAATAAATTCCTATATATAATTCAAATAAAATATTTAAAAACAATTTTAAATATTCAGAATTCAACGGCTAAAAATCCGGGTCGTTACATTCCTTCCCCCTTAAAATAATTTCGTCCTCGAAATTGCTAAGCAGTAAAAATGCTATAACTCTAACTCCTCGTAACCTGCTTAGTTGAAATCTTATATTCCATACTTGTTCTAAATTTTATTGACCACTTCTGGTTTTCTAATTTCATATGTTATAAACATAAATTTTTAAATTAATAAGTTTTTCTTTAAAATTTTCCAACTCTTTAAATTTTCGAAAATTTTCGCCAACATCTCCTCTACACGGATCAATTGGTACAACCACAACTCGCCTTTCTAGGCCTTCTCCAATCCAAAAGAAAATCAAAAAGCCAAGCTGCTGTCCCCATAGGCTCATAAAACCATCAAACCTAAGTAATATTGTAAACATGTACCTTTTTGTCGGGCATACATTCTATCTCTTGTATTTGCTTTCATTCAATATCTGCTCAGCATATATGCATCCATTTCCAGTGGGTTTCAAATCAATCCAACTTCCATTTTTAACTGTCTAACCAACTTCTGATTAGTTCCCTTACATTCTGTCAATTCAAGTCTGATTTCTATTTGAATCAACCCATTTATTTTACTTGAATCCAAATTTATCTCAATTCAAATTCAATTAACAACATTCAATATACATTCAACTTGCTTATTCATAAGTCGAATTCATATTAATAATTCGAATCTCAACATTTTTCTTTATTTACATTCATTCGGAATTAGTTCTAATTCAATCCAATTTTATTTAACTTAACTTACGTCAAATTTCAATTCACTTGATATATTTTTACCATTTCAATCTATTCAACTTATACAAGTTAAAATTTAATTTCAGAATTCAAATTCCCAGATTTTATTTCAAATTGGTTTGAAATCATATATAGTTTTATACACATATATTTATAATCAACTCAATTCAAAACAATTGAATTTCTAAAACAACTGTATTTTTTTCAAACAGTTTCTATTAACATATCTATTATGGTAGCAATCCATCACTTCAAAACTCGAAAATGAATACCGATAATGTCGCGATCCTTTATCAGAATTTTTTTCTCGCCACCGAAGTGATTTCAGTGCTTAATCCCTTTAAAAATCCATTTAAATCATTCTTATTCAAAAATACTTTAAACCAATGTTATATTAGCTTTAAAAATACTTCAGAAAACATTTCTAAACATCCGAGATTTTAAATTCAAAATTCTGGTCTGAATCCAATTTTAATACAACAAATTTGTAAATTCCATTCATACGCAAATTCAATTTGGTATCATATCCATTTCGATATCATAATCTCATTTGATTATAATCAACAAACCAAATTAATATTTCTAGAAAATTATTCCTTTTATATCAAAAATAGTTTTTGGGCAGAATTATTTCATTTACCCATTTTAAAACAATATCGTATCGAATTGCTTTGTTCGAGAGTTTAGAAACACCTATCGATACAATTGTACATTTCTATATCGACCAGAATTCACAAACCACTCAATAAACCAGGCAACACAATATAAAACATTTTTATATCAAATCTACAAATACGCGCTCTTGTATACATACACTCAAACTCAATCTAGGGTATTACTAACCCCATCTCTATTGAGTCACGCCACAGAGCCAAGGTTACTATTCAACCTTCGGCTCTGATACCAACTGTAATGGCCCGAATTCCCGTACTCTTTGAGTTGACTAATAACATAACACGTCCAACCAAAATTGCACAGAAACACGAATCATTATTAGAAAGAAGTTAGAGGATGAGAATTAGAAACAAAGAAATATTAGAATAGAAGGAAACGAAGATCACAAACTCACAGCGGAACGAATAAAATATGGTATATAACATAACTTTTGAAATACAAATCAGTAACTTTACATACATACCATCATCAGAGCAAAACAGTTAACTCTGGAACAGTTATAAATACCTGTTTCTAGGTACAACGTAGTACACAACGGAAATATGATAGTCTATATCTAACTGGTAAAGCCTCCAGCTTCCAGCTACTCCAAGTGAATCTGAAAAATCCCGACTACTTGACTGCCCATACAAATTTGGGCACCCAAGAGTTTAGGGAAAACAAAACAAAATAAACGCTAGGTCAGTCATGGGACTAGTGTGAGTAAACTCCAACCATTGGTTTAACTTTTAAAAATCCTTTCGAAAGAAAAGATAGTCGTATGACCGATCCACACATAAACACGGATGGTTTTTACCTTACGATAACCCAAAACATTTTGATATCAAAATCTGGTGATATTGTAATAGTGTCTAAATCAAATAAATAGAATCTAGCGGAACGCTTGCATCTCACGCTCCATATATAATATAAAATCAAAAACCGCAGGGCTCTTATTAGAGATTTGATTCCGACTATGACAAGGTATGGGACCACCTTCCGATAGTGTATATCTAGAGGAGAATACACTAGGTTCAACAAGAACATCTTGCAACCCGGCCTACACATGACCGACCACTCATTTCACTTGAGTGAATCGAATATATATCACCAACGGTTGGGATCAGCAACCGTTTCCCAAAAGGGACAACATCGATAGATTATAGAAGCAAATGGGATTTCTCTAGATAGGTGATTATACATCCTAATGGGAGCGACCCACATAGCCATGCTGCCTGCCCGATTTTTGTCAATTCCGGGTTGTGAGGCTTGAGGTTTGAATTATCTTCCAGAACATCTGGCCACCATTCACTTTGAATGCCACATCGTCAAATCCATTGGAAATCACTAATTGATTCATAACGCTTATACCAATACAGAGTGGTTTTTAGATATTAAATCTGATCCCGGTCTCTCCATATTGACAACGGAGGTATAAAATAAATCAAAACTTTGATAGTCGGTGATTTAACTATCAAAGAAACATCCATACAATCAACAGTCCTATTTCCAATTGGAAATCGTACCGAGCAAGCATCAAACAACACTGGCCTCTTTTTATATTACTTCCAGATTATATTAGCATTCCAAATTCTCATTTCCCATCTTCCATTTCTTTTCAAATCTCAATTGTCTCTCTTGATTTTTGAAAAAACATTGCTAATATCATAATTCCTTTATTCGAGTTAGAAAACATTTATATATATATATATATCCATGGATCCTTATTTTCTATATTCAGAAAATATGCATTATTAATATCGAAAAGAATTTCCATTTCCTTAATTCCTCATTCACCAATTTATTTAAATTTCTACGCATAGAAAATATATCTCATTTTAATTTGGGGAAACGTTTCAAAATCCTTTAAATTAAACTGATGTTATAAACATCGTTATTATAACTCAAACCATAAATCATTCGTTAACTAACGATATCACTAACCAATCCTTACTACCGAACCTTAACCATTTCTCCGTCAATCATGCAGTCAGTCAAGTTGGGGTATAATTACCTCTCAGACCTTAATTGAACGACAATTTTAACTTTGAAATAGTCAAAGCTCACAATTTCAAACAAAATCGCGCTTATGCTACTCTTAGATTCAATCTAAGAATACACTTCTTTTACGGAAAAACATTGATTATAACTGTAGCGCTATAATCGCTATTTCCAAATATTTGATTTATAAGACATTTGTTTTAACGATAGCATTACAATCGCTGTTTAGATTTTAACATGTTTAGTATAACAATAACGTTATAATCGTTGTTTAGATTTACAAAGCATATATTATAACAATAGCCCTATAATCGCTGTTTAGATTTACAAAGCATATATTATAACGACAGCGCTAAGATCGTTGTTTAGATTTGCAAAACATTTATAATCTCACTTGTAATTTCCTTTATAATTTGCAAAGTCCAAATCTCATTTCAGATATTGGTTTCAAAACTGATTTCCACCTTTTCATATAAATTCAAATTTTGAATTTATATTTCAATTTATCCAACGATAAATATTTCACTTAATTTATAAACCCATTTAATATTTACTTCTTGTTTTAAATAAACAAGTTTTTATCATTTTAACTCCATTCGAGATTTACACTTTAATTTTAGGAAAAAATATATTTCCTTTTTAATCACTTATATTCGAAAATATTTCATGATATTTAAAATACCGAATTCCTAGGGCTAGAGTAATTCAACACAGCATAATCAATCACAGGATATATCACAGTAAATAACAAACAATAATATAAATGTTGAGGAATCCAGTTGGATCCCTCCAACCTGTTTCCCTGCATCCACAGATGTTAACCAACATCAATATGAAATATCATGGTGAACTGAATTAATAATCGATTAATAATATAACTATATCAACCAATTTTATCAACCATGCAACCAAACAACCATCACACAGTATAAAATTAGTATAAATATATTTAAAACTCGTTTATATTAAAATATAAACGAGTCAGAGTTTAGTGAGGTTACTCTCCTTGTTTTGCAGTTGATGATTCTGCTTTGGTTTCGTTTAAAATCAAACAGTCGTTTGATTTTTATCACGAGATCCCATCGGCTTTGTTCTCCGCCATATCAGTTCTACAACAAAGAACTCATCGCTATGATTTTAACGTTATCGCCATCCAATTCTGTTAATATGCGTAAGGGTTATCAATAATATACGTTCATGGTTTAATCAAATAATTAAATTCCCTTACTTACGTTATTAATAACTAATTACATTCTTAAGGCTTAAGGGCCCATTTTTTTAAGCATGAGAAGTTTAAATACGTTAAAAGATGAAGTAAATTGAAAGTAGTTAATTACGTAATTATACCCTAATCCATAATTACCAATTACTTTAAACAAAAATGCTCCTTACCCTCCATCCCAATTATCTCTTGTAGGCTGACGGGGCTGACTTCCGTTCTTTCTTCTTATTTTTTATTGCCTTAAGTGGCTCGCCCCATCATTTTGGCCCATACGAATACCCACGTCCATGCTTTAGTTGCATCTTCCACATAATTCTAAAACCAATATTTTATAGCAAAACCATTTCGGGTTCCTCCAAGCTTACCAAAAACATATGCCATCACCATTTCCTCCTTCTTAAAACTGGTACAACCCTGATTTCTTCAATCTGACTTCGAACAGAACTTCGCCCCCTCTATCTGCTTCTCCACACCACTCCACCGCGTCGGAAGTGGCCAGTCCATTGCCAGTGATGACCGCCGCCACCCAACTCACCTCACCTGATCCACTCCAGAGCCTTTGATCCCTCCTCTCACCGGTTAAATCCAAAACAGCGTGCCAAACTAAAAGGAAACCCGATGGAAAACCTCCGCCTTCAACTCACAGTGTCCTTCCTGAATCGAGCTGGAACACGAACCCTAGCTGTCGTTGGCTCAGCGTCGAACTGTAGAAAAGAATGATCGAGTTTTCCTATGTTGGTACCAACGCTGAGCTTCTGTCAAAGGGGTTCACAATTTCAGTTTTAGGATTTTTGATTGGATTTTTAGCTTATTTTGAGGGCAAAGTTTGGTTTGTTGCTGAAAGGAATAAAGAAAATGGTCAGCTTGGTTTTGCTCTTGTCTGAGGCGAGAGTGAAGAGGTACAGATATTTAAAGAAGAAATTAGCTTGGCACACACGTAGTTAAATTACTTGGGCCTCATGGTTTAAAAATACCTTGATACACATGGGGATTCTTTTCTTGGTAGGCATACTATTGTGAAAACGTGGAGAGCACGGTTCATTTCTATTGCCAATATACCTTGCCAATATACACGGTTATTATATATATATATATATTTCTTCTGTCTCTTTTTATTTATAATTCTGCATATTAACCTTTGAACTTTCACATGAATGGTACCATATTGTTAATAGTATTTGTGACGTCCATGAGTCATATGTTACCTTTAGACGTGGATTTTGATCATGCATGTTGTGTGTAGTTTATTTTTATTTTTGAATTCATTTGCTTGTTTATCTTGTTTTTTGTTTGTCTGAAAAACCAAATGCGGCCATCAATATTTTAAAGGGAAAATGGTTTGGCCAAGTAGTTTATAAAAAGAATTTTCGAACTTCGTTGTCTAAAATTACGTTCATGTCCATGCCGTTACGGACAAAAGTAAGAATGCGATTGTGTCTAGCGAGGTGTCACAATCTTAAAAATATAATAATATCAGTAGGTTAACTTATACTGTGAAACCCCTAAAATGCTGATATAGGGTGTAAAACACTCCAAATAAAAAGTTGCGTATTTAATTAATTAAAAATTACAGTAAAATTCTAAAAATTAAATTATAACTACGCCTCAAAAGAATCTTGTCCAAATTCAAGACTGATATATTTAAATAACAGCTATGGCTTATAAACGATTCCAAAGCGACTTTCTGAAAATTTGATTTGGAAGTAATTCACAATATATAAGATGAAATCTCGATTTTTCACTTCCATTAGAAGGATATTGTTTAATAGATTCACACATTTCTTGTTTCACAGAAATCCAACTTATTTTGAATCCTATATGTCCAATTGAAGTTTAAATCGTAAATTACGAACTACCGCGACTATTTCGAGCTTGTTTTAAATTATTTTATAAATTATACGTTTAAATATCGTTTTATTAAATAAATTCCTATATATAATTCAAATAAAATATTTAAAGCAAATTTAAATATTCAGAATTCAACGGCTAAAAATCCGGGTCGTTACAGTTGAGATTAATTTTATTTGTGAAATTTAGTTAAAACAATATTTGTTTTAGGGGAAAGTTTCGTCATTAGTTGAATTATTAAAACAATTTATAGTTTAGTTGTTAGAAATGATCAGAGTTTGAAATTTAATTATAATTAAATATTCGTTTCAAATTTTTGTTCAGTTTCAGTTCGCGTAGTCTTAGAATATTTATAGGATTTTTCTATAATTTTTTTTTGAAAATAAGCATATATTTTCTAACGTATTTCAGGGTAACTGTGGTCCCTTTTGACACTTTACAAAACTAATCAACCGGTCTGTTTTATTACTGTTTTCGGATCGTGGCACATTATTATAAACGATTATATTGTTAGTTTGGTATTATTGGTTTTGATAATTAAAAACAAAAGAAATCGAAAAGGAGGAAAATTTGGGTATAAAATTGCATTGTATTGTGAATACTTTTCCTATTCTTTTGTTCCCACCAAAACGTTACAGTTGGTATCAGAGCTTTGTTTTGTACAAAGCTATGGGGTACGACATAATTTGAACAAATACAGGACTCATCAGAGTTATAACGTCTCATTAGAGATAAGGTTAGAAATGCTCTAGAATGAGATTTTGGAATATCTCGTTGAGAGAGCGTATTTTGAATCCATATAAATTATTTTGTAACTAAGTAAATCATTTTGAAAATGACAATTATTTTGAAGTATAAGTGAAGATAAGGGTTTCGAGTATTTGATTCGACGTCACGACTGGACTATCGAGTATGTAAGGATTTTTGAATATACGTCTGATCAACGTATATACGAAGTCCAGTATATACTAGATAGATGTAGAATCACACTCTAGTCGCTTGGGGATGATTCTGTTGATGACTTTAGCATCATCGGTATTCATTTTCGAGTTTCGAAGTGGGATGACTATATGATTCTGGTTAGGATGTTGAGGAATACTATTTTGACAAATGTTATGTATGTTAAATAAATTCAACATAGGGTGGATAATAAGTATAAATGAAGATCAAACCATTTTTTCAACAACTGGAAATATACATTTTGGAAGTGCACGTACGTAAAATAATATATAAGACATTACGTTTAAGACATGTTGAAGTATCACTGCATCTTTTAGAATGACAATGGTAGTAGATCAAATCGTGACAAGATTTGAATATGAAGATCTACTAAGATATCATTTTGGCCATCTCGAATAATATAAGCAATATATTCGCACGTATACCTAGTATGAATTGTGCATGACAAATATAAGCTAAACTAAGTTGCTTAAGAATAAACTACTTATGATTGTATCCGTAGGAGCGCTTGACTTTCCTATCTTGGCATAGGCTAGTTCCATCATTTAAATTTGAACCTTTGAGTAGCGTCATTCATTTCCCTTTACTTAAGCTAGGTCGAACACCTTGACTCGAATCATCGTACTTTTGAACTGCCTATACTCGTGTGCACTTGACTTTCTTGTCTTGATCCTGTTTGAGAATTTGAACCAAACTCATTGATCTTGAGTAGTTCATCTATTGGGTTTAGGAGTGCTTTGATTTAGGCCATTATACCTTTTGATGCTCATTTGATAGTAAGCTTTTGTCTTGAACCTGTGGAATTTGACTTGATCGATGTATGTATACTTTTATGCCGTTTATCGAATGAAACCAAGATAACTTTGATTTATCCAAGACATAATGTTAACGAAACTAAAACAAATGAGCTTTGCGTAGAAATTTGAAGTGTTTGAAATATGGAATTCAATTTATGCAAGGAAAATGGATTTTTGAAAGATCAATTTTAAGGATAGGTTCTAAAATTTTAAGGATGGCTTGAAACATATACGTACTAAATCAGAGTGGCGCAGCGAAAGCGTGATGGTATATTCGAATAGAATGAATAAAGACTTATAATATGGTTAAAATGAGTTATGGTTGAAGAGAAAACAAGGGGTGCAACTATTTGAATCGTAAAGAGATTTCTGAGATTTCAACATATGGCTCTTGAAATATTCTATCTTGTGATATATGAGATATTTGAAATGAAGGAAGTGTAAACGATTTTCGAAAATTTCGAAAATAGAAAGGCTTGAATTCGTATGAAATTAGATTTGAAAAGTTCGAATGGTTTAGATACGATCATGGATTTTGAAATATGAAAAATAAATTGCATTCTGGAAAGTTGAAAATTTTATTTTCAATTGGACGAATTTGTTTTCCAACTAGTTTAGATATGATAAATAGTTTATAAAAGAGATTTCGACGATTGGAATCCTGATATTTTGAAATGTTTTGAAACGACAAGTATTTGTAAATTATGGTCGCAAAATGATTTATAACTTCGGGATATGAAATGATTTGGTTTGTTCGAGTAGCCGTGACTAAAACTGGTTTGTGATGAGGTATTTGATTTCGTATGATGGGTGGTACTCAGTGGCCCTGTCATGAGGATGAATTTCTCGAACTAATAACATATACATTTGATCATAGTATGTTTGAAACTTTGAAAGCAAATTTGGTTTTGAAAATCCCGAAGTAACTTATGTATATGGAAGAAATATATAATATTTCAATGGTTTGTGTTGAAAATGGGATTCTAAGTCGGAGAAATCATTTTGAGATTTTCAAAATGCGTTGCAAACAACGATTTGTAATCTGAATATAAACTCGAACTTCTTTAATTAACCCTTCCAAATTTATACCTTCCTAATATAATGATTTGAGTTTTGTTTAAAAAGCTTTCATATAAAGATTTTGGCAAATTTAATCATATGAAAATTTTCTTATAAGTTGCGTTGATAAATTTAGACTTAATATAAGAATTTGTAAGCTTAACAAATTTATATGCAAGATTTATTTTGCTTATGTATAATTTCATGAGCTCTCCTTTTCGAGGACGAAAAGCTTTAAGTGGGGGAGAATGTAACGATCCAAGATTTTTGAAATTTAATTTGATTTTCGATATGAATTTTAAATAAATTTTGGAAGGTTTAAATAAATTTGAATAAAATTTTTAGGCTGTATTATTATTTTAAAATGATTGAGACTAATTTTATTTGTGAAATTTAGTTGAAACAATATTTGTTTTAGGGGAACGTTTCGTCGTTAGTTAAATTAATAAAACAATTTGTAGTTTAGTTGTTAGAAATGATCAGAATTTGAAATTTGATTATAATTAAATATTCATTTCAAATTTTTGTTCAATTTCAGTTTGCGTAGTCTTAGATTATTTTATAGGATTTTTCTATAATTTTTATTTTTGGAAATAAGCATATATTTTTCTAACGAATTTCAGTGTAACTGTGGTCCCTTTTGACACTTTGCAAAACTAATCAACCTGTCTATTTTATTACTGTTTTGGGATCGTGGCACATTATTATACACGATTATATTGTTAGTTTGGTATTATTGGTTGTTGATAATTAAAAACAAAAGAAATTGGAAAGGAGGAAAATTTGGGTATAAAATTGCATTGTATTGTGAATAATTTTCCCATTCTTTTGTTCCCACCAAAACGTTACAATATATATATATAGGTTATATGACAGCCCTTTTGCACCCCAACGATAGCCAAGTATTTATAATTAAGTAAGCTAGTGGGAGGAGAGAGAAACGAGAATGTGTGGTGGAAATCAAGGGGCTTTAGAGGTGCTGCATTATTTGGGGGTGCACTTGACCCCACCTTATCTCTCTCTCTCTCTCTCTCTCTCTATATATATATATATATATATATATATATATATATATATATATATATATAGGGAGGAGGAGTCCTAACCCATCATAATTGCATGATCATTTTATAGCATTGTTTTTAATTACTGAATTAATACACCATTTCTTGCATTAATACTGTAACAACCCTGAATTTTGGGGTAAATTTAAAAATTTATTTTAAGTTGTTTTAATGAGTTTTTGATATTTAAAATAATTTATCTTAAATAATAACGACTAAAATTTTATTTAAATCATGCACAAAATTTCTTTGCATGTTCACATTTATTTTATCTTTTTTTTCTACATTCATGCATCTGCATGTTCACATTTATTTTCTCTTTTTTTCTACAATCATGCATCTGCATGTTCATATTTATTTTCTCTTCTTTTCTACATTCATGCATCTGCATGTTAACATTTCTTATGCAATCATTTATTTCCTTCCCTACATTCTATTTACAGGTATCTTATTTTGTACTCTCATTTCTTAAATCTACATCCCTTTAAATCTCCATTTTGTTATATATGTGTCATTTTTATTCGAGGTTTAATTTAATTTTCTTTTAAATATATATATATATATATACATATATTAAAATTAATGACAATTATTACAGAATATTTCATGCCTGTGTTGTCCAAAATTTATTTTATAACAAGAAAGTGATAGTAAATATTTATGCATATGCCTGTGTGTAAAATGCATTAAAAGGAAATTTACTAGTAGCAAAAAAATTAATATACGTTACAGATACCTAAGGGGGTTAAAAGAATATAGTTAAACTTAATTAAAATACACAAGGGGTTAAAACAAAAAAAAATTCCTCATCACTATATAACATCATAAACTTCTCTAAACCTATTCCTAATTCTTATTCCAAGCCGCCACCTATCTTTTTCAATGGCCATCCCCATCTGAAACCATTTCATTTATCACTCACAAATTACTTCAAATTAGAACATAAATCAGAGTGGCGCGACGGCTTTCCAAAAGAAGGAGCGACGTGGTGATGTTGAAGACGATGTTTGGGTTCGGTTTAACCGTCAGAGGAAGAAGATGGATTAAAGGTTAAGGATGATTATAATATAATTAATTATTGAATTATATAATTAATGAATTCAAAATTTCAAACTTGCTATAACTTTTTCATATGTAATCGGAATTCAGCGAAACTGAAAGCATTTGAATCGTGGCGACGAGATCTCCATTTTAGAACTAATTAGAAGCGATTTGGAGTCAGTTAGAATTTTCAGCAAAACTATATCTGAATCGCCAAAATAAAAAACCAAGGTGAGAAAATCTATTCTTTTTATTTGATAATTAAAGTTCATTAATCATAATTGTGTACTACGCATACGTTGTAATATTTTTCATTTGTGATTGGGTTTGTGATTGGTATGTTTTGTGGATCTGTTGTATTGATCATTTTATTGATTAGATTAGTTGAATTCAAAACTTAACGTTATCGTTAATTATAATTGAGTTAAGCATTAAAATGGTTATTTTGATCATCATAGATTAAAAATAAAAATTTAGAGGTAAAAATGGTCTTGACATTAGATTTATATTTTTAATATTTATGCAACATTAAAATAAACATTTAGACGTAAAAATGGTCTTGACATTAGATTTATATTTTTAATGTTTATGCAACATTAAAAATAAACATTTAGACGTAAAAATGGTCTTGACATTAGGAGTTCACATTTTAATGTATATGAAACATTAAAATAAAACATGGTTATATTAAATGTATTTATATTGGAAATTTACATTCTAATGTATATGAAACATTAAAATAAAACATTGTTATGGAAAAGTTACATTTTATTTAATGTAAACAAAAAGAAAAAGTACATTTTGTTTAATGTGAACAAAAAGAAAGGTTACATTTTGTTTAATGTAAATAAAAAGAAAAATTACATTTTTCTTTAAGGTAATCAAAAGGAGGAAAAATTACATTTTTATTTAATGTAATCAAAAGAAGGAAATATTACATTTTTATAATGTAATAAAAGAAGTTAAAAGAGTTACATTCTCATAAAGTAATAAAAGTGAATAAAGAAAAGAATACATTCTTTTTATGTAGAAAAGAATATATTTTTAATGCAAGTCATGAAACGAGGAAAATGATCATAGTTTTGAAATAAAAATATGTTAACATTAAAAGTCTCATTTTTAATGTAAAGTTATAATATAGAAAAATGATCATATTTTTGAAATAAAAATATTCAAGTTAGAATGAAATTGTGTTGATAACATAAAAATCACATATTTATGTTGAAAGGGAATTCATTAAAATATTCAAGTTAGTATGTTAACATAAAAATCACATATTAATTTGTCCCTTTTGCCAAATTTAGGATTTACAAATTAATTTGTTCCTATTGCCAAATTTAGAAATTACACATAAATTTGTCGCTTTTGTTAAATTTAGCATTAACATATAAATTTGTCGCTTTTGTCAAATTTAGAATTGACATATAAAATTATCATTTCTGTAAGTAGAAATTGTAAGCAAATGAAATTTTAATTTTATTTGTTAAGATCGGATTAGAAATTTGTAAATAAATAAATCATCATCTTTCATTTGTTAAGTCGAATTAGGAAATGTACACAAATTAATTCCTCTTAATTTGTCATTAGAACATGAACACAAATAAATACCCTTTTTTATTAGTCATAAAACAAAATATAGAAATGTTAGGCAAATAAAATATTTGCTGTTAGAAACATTGAATTAATTATCCAAACAAAATATTCTTCTTGTCAATAGAAGAAATAACATTTTTGTCATAAAATGTTGAAATAGAATAAAAGTAATGTTTTTGTTATAAAATGATACATAGAATAAAAGTAAAGTTTTTTTTTATGATAAAGTGATACATAGAATAAAAAAAATACCATTTTATTATGGAATGTTTTAATAGGAAATTGTTTACAAATGGAACATGCACTTATGTGTCATTAATAAATATAGGAAATTGTTAACCAATGAAATGTTCATTTATTTGTCATGAATATATATAGAAAACATGATTAGAAAAGAATAAACAATAGAAATTATTTTTATGGTAATGTGGACTATTAGAAAAGCGAAAACAATAAAAATTACATTTTTATTGTAATATAAAACAGTAGAAAAGGGGAAGACAATAAGAATTACATTTTATATGTAATGAGAGAATAAGAATTTACATAGTCAATAAAATTTACATTGCAAATTAAAGAGCAAGATTTGACTTGTAATATAAATTACATTTTAAAGTAATTAAGAAGATTTGTTTTCAAAACCAAACATTGTGGAAAGATGAATATTATTGTTATCAATCTTGAATTAAAAGAATATTTTATAATTCAATTAATGGAATTAATTGATGTTAATTTAAAAAGATTATGTCTTTGTTGTCTAAAAGCTACAATAAAAAGGATTCAATTAAAAAGATTCTATCTTTACTGTCAACATGTTAAGATAAGAAGATTAGATTCAGATTTAGACATTTTGAAAGATTTATTATTATTAATATAATAATTGAGAAAGTCCTCAAGTTTTATTAAGATTTGAAAGAGTAAGTTATAGTATTTGAAATCAAGTTATTTTGGAAATATAGAATATTCCAAAATTAAGATATTTTGAAATGAGAAACAGTTTAAAATAATATTTTTAGTAGAACAATTATAATGATTAATTAAAATTGTACTCGGACACGAGGTTAGGTCGCATTTGTGGTGGAAGTCTGCCCGGAACCGACCGGCATATCCAACAGCCACAAATGTTGGGCCCAATGTGAGAGGTCCAAGTGCGCAAATACAAATTGGGCCAAGACACGAGGTTAAGCCCAACTTGTGGGATAAGTCTGCCCGGAACCGACCGGCCTATCCAGCATCCACAAGTTGCAGGCCTAATGTGAGAGGTCTGGCCCATATTAAAATATAAATGGTTAAATAGAAAATGGACATTATTTACACCGTCATGAGTTAAATTAGAAATTGACGTTATTTTCACACCGTTATGTGTTAATAATGAAATGAATATTTTCACCTCCAAGTTTGTTATAAAAGAAAGTTAATAATGAAATGAATATTTTTAATGTAATAAGATAAGGATTAGAAAAGTTTTACATTTTCTTAATGTAAATAAGGATTAGAAGAAAATTTCATTTTTTTTATGTAATTAAGTAAGAGAACATAAAATTTCAGTTTTGTGTAATTAAGTCAATCTGCATGTGAATTAGGTTGAAAGTGGAGAATTTAAATTTATCATGTAAATTAAGATAAAGGAGAAAAATTACATCTTATGTAATCAAGTTAAAGTAGAAAGAAGTTTACATTCTTAATGTAATTAGATTATAGAAATAACTTACATTTTTAATGTAAATTAGATTAAAAAGAAAAGTTTACATTTTTAATATGAATAAGAATTAAGATTTAAGTGAAAAAATTACATTTTCATGTAATTAAGATTTAAGGATAAAATCACATTTCCATGTAAAAAGAATTAGAGAAGAAAATTTCCTTGTCATGTAATTAGTTTTAATGTAAGTGAAACTTACATTTTTATGTAAATAGATTTTCAGTGAAAATTATAACGATGGAAATTTAGTTTTAAATGAATTAGATTTCATTAAAAGATTAACAAAGTTATTATTTTTGTAGAATTGAAGTTGACACCAAGATATATTGCATTTTGTTGGAAATTGAATTGACACAAAAATACTTATTTTTGTTAAATTATAAATGACGTACAAAAATATTCATTTTTGTTGTAATGGAAATGAAACACCAAAAATACCAATTTTTGTTGTAATTGGAATGATACACGAAATATACAATTTTTGTAAAATCGAAAATTGAAAGCAAAACATACATTTTTTGTATAGGATATGTATGGTAATTGAAAATGAAAACATTGTTGTGCGTGATGATATGTATCAATATTGGATAAATAATAATATTTGTGGTTAGCAAGATATAGTGTAATAAAATACATTTCATTACACATTATAAAAATAATGATATGAAATTGTTTTCAAATTTAGTATGCGAGAATTATTTGGAAAGTCCGAGTTTACTCTCATTCCAAATAATGATACGACGTTCGAAGAATTGAAGATGGCGATTGAAGACCGACGATCTTCACATCGAATGGGTAACTAGTTTTGAGGCCCTTGATTGATTTGCTCCCAAGACGGGGCTAAGATGGTAGTTGTCCGGACGTAGTGTTGATTTGTACGGATTTGGCTTTCGCTCAGACCCAGAGCATAAGCTTATAAACGGAATGTGTATCTGACATTGTGCTCCTTTATATTGTATTTATTGATTTTCTGTCGAATGTATGAATGTTTGGTGGCGGAGAATTTATTCTCTTGCTTAACACCCTTTCATATATTTCGGTAAAGGATTGGTAGTGTGATATGGAGTGATAGTGTGGCATACTAAGATGCAATGATCAAGGTTTCTTGTTGAAAAGCAGAACCTTGTGGTGACGATCAAAGCACAGCTTGAATAAACATAGCTTTGTGTATTACGTAGCTTCACGGGCCTCACAACCTGGTGGAGTCTAAAACGGGAGAAGGGAACGCAGGGAGGGCAGCACGTTTCTTTCTAGCTAGGATTGGTGTCAGTGCTTAAACTGGATGGCATTTTACATATGTGGATGATGGAATGAGGCGCCTCGGATGTTAGGTCCTATAGGACTGGGAAATGTGTGTTCAGGAATAACTAATCCGCAAAATCGTATGTGCGGGCCGGCCCTGCAGGATCCAAGGGTTAACTGCAAGGAATCCTGAGACATTAGCTAGAGTGTCTCGAATCGGTAAGGAGCTCCTCCCTAGCCTTGACTCATGATGGAAACCCAATTTCCAATACGACACCATGCGGTTTTGATTGTAGAACTAGTATGGCGACATAGTAGGATGGGGTACTATGCCGTCTATGATTGATACATTATGATTGAAATGTTTTTGAAACATATATACACTAATAATAATATCAAATCCGTTTTATCGTATCAAGCATCTTTTGACCATTATAAGGTAAAACTCTATCCTCCGGTTTGCGTTGCATTGTGTGATGGGACTTGAGTCTCATAATGGTTTCATTTTTCTAAAAGGCATTGCGTTGTTTAACGATTTACTTTTAATTATACACTGGCAATCCAATGGAGTAAACCCGTTCCGCGTTAGTGGCGTGGTCCTGTGATTAGCCTTATTATTAGATTAGTTAAGTTAGATTTCTCATACCAGTCCCATGACTGACTCGTAGTTTGTTTCACTTTGCAAACTCGGGTGCCCTCTTTTCCACACGGGCAGTCGAGTAGCTTTTTGCAGATATTTATCTCTTGAGCAGGATTCTGGATCGAAGCCTAAAGTTGTGTCCAGAGCATAGAAGTCTTCCGCTGTTTATTGAATTTAATTTATTGAAATTTATCTTCCGCTGTAATCTTATTCAATGTACTCTGATATTTTGTACTTTGATGTAACATTATTATGATGTTTATAAAAGTCTGCTGTTGTTGTTCTGATGTTGTTGTATTCCCAGAGTTAACGTGTTCGTGTTTTGAACGGTTTTAGTCGATTTTGCAATCGATTGGGTCCGGGCGAAATCCTTAGCCGTTACAAATACACCCTTATTTTATATTTATTTTCTACTCTACCATCATTTTAAAGTACTAAACAATTAATCCATAAGGCGGCTTTTTGGCCAATTCATGTATTTATGTTCTTACTTATTTTATTATAATTTGTCACATCACATTCATATCTAAATTTAAAATCGCAAATTATATTCTAAATTAAAAAAAAACAAATTATGTTTTAAAACTTTGAAATGATTGTACTTACGCATGTTACATTCATATACATCAATTGAGATGGTTTGCCATCAAATCATGCAAAATTTAACATAAAAATAAAATATTTATCTCATTATTATTTTTAATTCAATTATAATAGTACCTTACTTTTATTTTATTTTAGTTTACTTGTTTAAACTTAAATTTTGAAGTTTTAATTATGAAAATAAAAACATCTTAAGTACTTCACAAAACTAGATTAAGATAAGTTACAACATATATGCAAAACATAATTCTCTTATTCTTTATAAAATCATGTTTGTAAAATTTTATTTTTATTATAATTTAAATCAATGACTAAAAATAAGGTTTAAAACATGTATGTGTGTATATACCATGCTTATACACTTATTTCCTTTTGAATTTCATTTATTTTATTTTAAAAAACAACATTGAAAATGCTATTTATTATTATTTAATTTATATTCAAATAAGATACTTCTTACAAATGAGAACTTTGATATACAAATTTATCTAAATTTTAAATCAATTTCTATGTTAACAAAGGTAAAAATCTGAAAAATATGTTAGTTTATATTTTCAGTTTATTAATTTAAATTAAACTCTAAGATTCAATTCCAAATTATTACTTATAAATTCAAAAGAGCTGTTAATTTATAAAATCTATTTAAGGAATATTTAAAGTAAGTTTAACATTCACACATTTTAAAATAGGAAAATTACGAGTATGTTACACGTAGTCTATAAAATCACATAATCAATCCACTCAAAACAATCAAATTCCTAAATGGAATATACCAACATAACAAACCAACACATTCCATAAGGAAAAATTCCAACACGTAACATTATTAAAAATATCAAGTAAATATCATACAAGATGTGGATGAGTCACATGCTACACATTTAATCCTATACATGTTCATGAGATATAATACACTGTGTAGTTAAAACCCCACAAAAGCCTTGGAAAATCGTCGCTATATCCCGTAGCGTCGTTCAACCGCTACACTATTTCTATTTAGTGCTGATGAACTGTAGATCTGTTTCAAGCTCCACACTATTTTTCGTTACACCCGTTAAATCAATGCTTTATAGCACCCGCTTTAGCAGTATTATTATTCGAAGCTTGATTTGACTAATTCTGTAACAGCTCGACAATTTCAACATTTAAAATAATGACTTAGTAAAATTGAGCATTTTATATTAATATTATAACTATGTGAAATATAACATGTTTGAATATTTGAGCTAGATTTTTAAAATATAAACTTGAAAAATTAACTAAAGAATTTAAAATCTAGTTTTTTAAACTTGGTTTTGAATAGAAACTAAAATACGTATGTTCGTTTGAAAATATAGAAAATAAGAGATATGTTAATTCGAAACTTGTTTAATCGAAAATAAGCATGAAATCGAAATTCTATTTAACGTTGATTCTCGAGTTTGAATAAATTGTTGAATTTAATGTTATTGTAACCTGAACGAATTTGAACTATAAAATACGAAGTCGAATTTTTAAAACAATTATATTTTTTCATTTTGAAAATTTAGACATGTGTTGTTCCAACTCATTTCAAGCCAAAAAGCGCGAATGCGGACAAAAATCGTTTGTGAACACAACTCTATCTACTTCGTATCTGCAATTGTGTAAATTCACAATAGTTCTATCATTCTATATAAAAGGAACATTATTGCAATGACGAAATGTGTGTGTGTGTGTGTGTGTGTGTGTATATATATATATATTAATTACACTTGTTACTTAACTCAGAGAAGTTTACCCACGCATCGATACTTCTCTGTTTTTCTCTGTTCTCCCCTGTTCTTGAATCCACTCTCTCCACTTCCTCTTCTCTTTCATTTACATCAGCCAAGATAATTCGCTTTCCCTGAAATTTCGTACTTCATCCTCCTTTAAATAAATCACAATTGTTCCTCTAACCCAAATATTCGCCGCCTATCGTTGTTCATCACCGATCGAGTCGAACCATAAATTCTTACACTTCCTGGTCCAGCTGACTCACTAACTTCGTTTTCCTCGCACTTCATTTTCCAGATACAAGTAGAAGGGTGTTTGAGTTCTTTGCATCATCGTTTAGGAGTTGTTACTCTTTTGGACCGTGTAGTATCAATTTAGTTCGCACCTGTTTGGAATCACGGTTGTTTCAAGGTGAGTTTTACCAACGTTTACTTTGTGTCGAGTTTTTCAACATCAATATTAAACAAGAAATATAATAAAAATTCCTTGTTATTGTTTTGTTTGTTCATGTCATTATTGCCTCTATGTTTTGTTGTGTTGTTGCATGTGTATTCCTTGACCTTTCTATACGTTATGACCTGTAACTTGTGCTTGGTTGCATCCTATATTATTGCACTTCTTGATCATTCAAACCAGATGCATCATTTGGTCACTAGTGTTTAGTACTGACTTGCTGTCCTGCATATTTTAACATTGTTTACCTGTGACCACGGCCTCATGCATGTTGCTTTTGTTGGAAATGAATAAGCAAGAGAAAGAGGAATTTGGGAAGAAGAAGAGATAACAACATATAAGTCCCACATCATCAAAATATTAACACAATCTCTCCTAATATATTAGAAGCCAATAGGCATATATAAAATAAAAGGAAGAGGGATTATATGAGGATATGGGCTTGGCTATGACATAATAATACATCAAAATGTCAAAAATTGGGCCTTGGGGCTCTTGGGGTCTCCTGATTGAATATGGCCGACCGTTGTTGATTGGAGGGCTAATGCGCTAAAATGAGAATTTCTTTCTCAAAATTTTAAAGGTGTGTCCATTCAGTCCAGAATTCGAAAGGCATGTCTGTTAGCTGAATGAGTACAACCATTTGAATTCTTAGCGTATGCACATTAATGACCGGGTGGTTAAAGGGTCGCAACCTTTCCAATTCTATCGGTTCCTGATGCATACGAATAGGCACCTCCTCTTGCCTATAAATACATTGCCCAAAACAAGACAGAAATCAATTTTTTCTGCTCGCATTACTTCTTCTTCAAAGTAATTCTCTGATCTAGTTTCTGTAATCAACTTCAGTTCGTCAGAACTCTATTTGCTGGCACTACGCTATGGAGTTGGTCAGTTTTATCCTGGGAAACAAATTGCAACTACGTCAATCACTAAATATGACAGCAATATTGTTTCATGGAAACAAAATATTTCTGGACTCATACATTGCTGAAACATAATACTTTCTGTATATATTCAATCTGCTACATTATCGGTTACATTTTATGTGATTATTGTAAACACAGTTTGACATGACAATTATGGCATAATTGAGTAACACTAATTGCTATTGCTGTCTGTTTGTAATACAGTTGTGTATTTACAGAAGTTCTAACAATCTTGAAACAATATTTGTTGCAGATGACGCAAAACAACAACAGTGATTCTGCACCGATTCAAACGGTCACAAATGCTCTGCCAGCGCCTGTGCTTCCGACAATGACTCTGTCCCATGGAGAATGGTCCAGAGAAATTCAACAGAATTAGTTTCAAGCGTTGGCAACAGAAAATGTTGTTTTATTTAACAACATCGAGCCTTGCTAAGTTTCTGACTGAAGATGCTTCTGTGGTAGACGAACTTGTACCTGATGCTACCAAAGTAGAGGCTCTAACTATCTGGACAAACTCAGATTTCATGTGTAAAACCTATATTGAATGGTCTGGATGATAGCCTCTACAATGTCTATTGTACTATTGCAACATCCAAGCAACTCTGGTTGGCTCTGGAAAAGAAGTACAAAATTATAGATGCAGGCATAAAGAAATTCATTGCTGGAAAATTTCTTGACTTCAAAATGGTTGACTCAAAAAAGATCTTAAGTCAAGCTTAAGAACTGCAACTTATCATCCGTCAACTAGAAGATGAAAAGATGACTCTTAGCGAGACTTTTCAAGTTGCCGCAACTATTGAGAAATTGCCTTCTTCTTGGAAGAATTTCAAGAATTACCTTAAACATAGGCGTAAGGAATGACAATGGAAGAGCTCATAGTTCAGCTATGCATTGAGGAAGATAACTGAAATTCTGAGAAAAAGGTTTCTCATAATTGTGACAGCCCGCCCCGAACCAGCCGACATTTCCTTCGAAATGCGTTGTACCGATATCCAACTAGCACGGGATGGTTGTCGAAAGAAAAGAGAAGAGAAGAGAAGAGAAGAAAGGAATTTGAAACTATGAACTAACGAGGAACCTGTAGTATATCTCACAGCGCATGGAACAAAATATAATAATAACATAACTTGATATAAAATAGGTGAGACAGTGCATAAGTTGAAAACTAAACCATCATAGCAGCGAAAAAATTCAAATACAGCTTATGATCCAAACTATCATTATTACACTTTAAAACTGTCTCTAAAGCAAAATAGGAAGGTACACTAGTAATGTCCAAAGTAGTGACTAACAACAACACAGGGATAATATATGGGAATAATATGTGTAAGCCTCCTGCTTATCTTCGGACAACTACTCGCACATCACCACCTAACCTATCTCTATCCTGCTCATTTAGGAGCGCCTAGAGTAATAAGAAGAGACATAAAACTCTGGGTCAAACAAAAGTTTGGTATGAGCGATAAGCAACAAAACAGAACAATAACAGGTATAATCCAATCATACTTGAACCTGTAAATGCAACCAAAGAGTTAGCACAACAAGATGTACAGTACTCTAAGGTAACACTAACATAAAATGTAAATGGGGGTGGCGTTATAGTGATAGCAAACATCAAACATAGCAATCATCCTCACATCTCTCACTCAGTGTGTAAAGCATATGATATCCACCACTCGGTCACCCAATCCTTTGCTACGATCACTTTTCTCCATGGAGTCACAATGACCCCATTGCACTGATCCATAGCCACTAATCTGTCTCTCAATAGTGAACAAAAGTTATGGATATCGATAGCCTTTTGCACACATCCTGCAGCAAAGTCCAACTCATGAAGTTAACTCGTTGATCCCCTTTGGGATCTTGAGTAATAACCTCTCATTTGGACTACCTTTGCATCTCGAGTTTTGGTCATTATCCCGTTACGTGACTCTTCAGTTCAGTTCCTAATCCTCCATATCGACTCGTGATGCTCCAAAGCTTCGGTTCGTGATCAGCTTCCTCGGTTCGTGGTTCGGGACAAGCTTTGACTCGTGTCACTCCCTTGGCTTCGGTTGTGGTCTACACGGCTCGCGGTCCCCTTCCTGGCACGGTTCGTGATTCTCCTTTCTTTCATTCTCAGTTCGGGTTCGTGGTAAACAGGCGGCTCATGGTCCCTATCCTGATTCGGTTCGCGATTCTCCAGTCTGGGTCGTGATCCCCTTTCCTTCCTGGTGTGGTTTACGGCTCACCATCCTAGGCTTCGCCCCCTTCCTCACGGTCGCCCTCCTAGGGTTTGCCCAATTCCTCACGGTCGGGGTGTGAGGGTTCACCATCTTCCTCACGGTCGGGTCGTGAGGGTGCTTCACGTTCCTAGGGGTTCGTTCGTGAGGATTCTTCGCCATCCTAGAAGTCGGGTCGTGAGGATGCTTCGCCATCCTAGGAGTTGGGTCGTGAGGATGCTTTGCCATCCTAGGAGTCGGGTCGTGAGGATACTTCAACATCCTAGGAGTCGGGGTGTGAGGGTGCTGCACGATCCTAGGGGTCATGATGTGAGGGTGCTGCACAATCCTAGGGTTCGTGCTGTGAGGGTGCTGCACGATCCTAGGGGTCGGGTCGTGAGGGATAGGTGCTTCACGAACGGGAATGACCAATTTCCTGTAACTTTTTCCAGCACGCAATTTACGTAGTACGACAGCGTGTTCGACTAATCTAACTTTTCTATGCAATCACAAATCATTCCAAACAGTAATAGTAACATATATAATCAACCATAAACACCGAAACAACAATTTAACATTCAAATATGGATCAAACATACCCAAAACTATGATTTTCCCCTTAATCCCCTTAATCAAGATTTAACCTTACGATTAGCAAAACATGTCCAAATTAACCCAAATTTCTAACAGAGGCATAAAATAATATTTAAGAATTTCAAAAAAAATTTCCAGAATTTTAACATGCATAACTTCATTAATTAACATTAATCACCCCTAATTAGCCGTAATTAGTGAAAAACAATACAAACCACTCACCTTAGCCACAAATAATCTTAGATCTGAAACTTTTCTACTGTTTCGGTCAAATTCCTATGTAACACAGCAGCTCCAACTCTGATTTGTTGTTGATTTTCCTTGATTTGATGTAACTTAGCGTAATCCTTGATTAGAAAGCGATTAGGAGGTGTTTTATTGAAGAATTTGAGTGTGGAGGCCATTACTAGGGTTAGGAGAATGAAAGTGGCAGCTGAAAAATGACAAAGGAGGGTTTCTCTAGCCCCTATCAGCCCTTAAATACCCCTAATGCTGAAATACCTAATGGACCTAGCTGCTAATTACCCAATTAAGCCCATTTAAGCTGTTTTTCAATTTCCAAACCTTATTTCAGCCATATCTCCCAAAGGTTAAGCCCGTTTGATTAATATGACCACTATACGGAAAGAGAAACCATCATCCGAATCCAGTGGAAGTGGTTTTAGGTCAAAACACCTTACCAATCAAAAGTTATAGGCCAAACAAGATTCGCCAGGGGCAAAATGGTCATTTAAAAATTGGCAAAAATCATGAACATGAGAAATGACTTCAATAGCCGTTTCCCAAAGTGACACGACCATACGACTTCATATGAAAAAGAAATAAATATTCTGCGATCCTATGATGTGTTGAATGTGGGTCGTTACATTCTCCCCCCTTGTGAAATTTCGCCCCGAAAATTCCTTAACCAAAACATACAAAGGATCCCACATGCCTATCAATCATTTGCAACAATAAAACATACATAACAATATAACAAGCCTATCCTAGCATGCGGTTTACTAACAAGGGAGTAACTATTGCTATTAAAAGCTTACCAGGCAAAGAGTTCTGGATACAGCTTCCTTATGTTCTCCTCTGTTCCCCAAGTATAGTATTTCTCATTATCACCCCACTGGACTTTGACTGGTTTCACCATCTTCCTCCGAAGCTGCTTCATATCGTACTCAACAATACGCATTGGTCGGCGGTTCCCAACCACCTCGGGTTCTACCTCGATATCATCTAACTGGTCTGGTGAAATAGTCACATTAGGGTCATGCACAAACTTCCTTAACTGGGAAACATGAAATACGTTGTGAACTCCAGCCATCTTGTCAGGCAACTCAACTTTATATGTCAAATTCCCAACTTGTTCGAGAACTGGGAATGGACCAACAAATCTTGGTGCTAACTTGCCTTTCCTACCAAATCAAATCACGCTCTTTAATGGAGAAATCTTGACAAATACCAAGTCACCAACGGAGAATTTCAATTCTCTTCGTCTCCTATCAGCATAACTCTTCTGTCTATCTTGAGCGGCCTTCATTTGCTGTCGAATAACCTTAATCTTGTCGGAAGTTTCTCTTATTACTTCTGGTCCAAGCACATGTTTCTCACCGGTCTCTAACCAATATGACGGTGAGTTGCACGCTCTTTCGTACGAAGCTTCAAATGGAGCCATACCAATACTGGATTGATAACTGTTATCATATGCAAGCTCAACTAGATGCAAATGGTCATACCATGACCCACCAAAATCTAATATACAAGCCCTCAAGAGATCCTCTAATACACGATTCACCCAAATGCTATCATGATCCAATCTAGTCCTTGATAAACTGTCAATGAAATCCATTGAGACTTGTTCCCATTTTCATTCGAGAATTTCCAACGGTTGTAATAACCACTAGGCTCCTTTTGCTCAGTTTTAACTAACTGGCAATTCATGTACTTCATCTCTCAATCCATTAACATTGGGTACAACCAGTCTCCCATTCTTTCAAAGCCATCCTTCTCTATCAAGCCCATACTTGCTCATCTCCTTGCTATCGATATCCATTTCTACCTTAGGGATGATTTCCAATAGGTTACGATCGTTCCTCTGACTGGAACCAATTCGCTCAATCAAAGTCGGTCTGATCGCCTAACTTGCTAACATTTCTGGATCCAATTCATACTTACGTCTGAGATAATATCCCACGATATACTCCAATTGCTTCCATTCAAAAAACATAGAATCTAAACTGTCATGTTTCCTATTCAATGCATCAGCTATCACACCTAGTCCGGTAGTACAGGCATCCATGTATGCCGTCATCTCTTCATTCTCTATTACCAGAATCCTACAAGTGATAATCTACTCAAGGGAACAAAAATAGGAACAAACACAGCAACCATATCATCCACCAAACATGTCCTATCTATCAACGGCTAAAACCATAAATACTTCAATACCTACTTGACTGGTCCAACCAATGCTAAAGCTAATGGAAGCCCCGCCTCCATACATACGTCGATGCCTACTTGACTGGTCCAACCAACCCAAGGCTAATGGAAGCCCCGCCTCCATAGGGACTACCATACGTCCAACGTACGTTTATCCTCCAAGGATAACTAGATCACGTCCAACAGATCCAAGGTAACAAGCATCCCCAAATACCCCTGCTTCGAGTCCTCCTAGAACACTCTAAGTATCGACGATTTCTTGGTACTCTCATCAGAAGAGCGACCCACATACTCAGACCCAGTCTTGAATATCCATTACTGACAAATCTCAAGTCCAACATGAGTCGTCTCTCTATTCTTTGCATCTCAAAGATCAACGAACAACCATTTTTCTTTTATGAGTTCAAGTCCAACTTGAATCGTCCTAGCCCTCGTTACATCTCCACGATCAACGAGCACATCTAATCCCTTCGAAGTTCTACCATTCTTGAACCAAAGAGAACATCAACATAGGGTCCTAAAAATTCCATTACCTTGCAGCTTCCTCAAGTCCCACTCGAGTCATTTCCTAGCCCCATCGAATCCAACTCGGGGCAATCCATACCATTGAATAGTCTTATCATACCACGGCTGCACATCACTCCTCGAGTAAGCAGAGATATCATTCAATGGAAATCACAACAACTACTTATATCTCACGCAAACCATCCTAATTGAACTCGACATTCCCTAAGCACAAGCTCCAAAGGCCTAAACCAATATCAGACATGCACTCAAGGAACATCTCCTCCGAATTCAGACAATCTACGTGAGATGATACTAGCAAAACAACTAAGTAATCACAAGCAAACATACATACATAACTCGATAAAACCACATTACGACAAATCATGCAAAGACTAGTCGAACCACCTATCGTGTTCGTCACAACTAAAGGTCTATCGACTATCTCAGGTTCCAGTCCCAACTTATCTACTATGTCACTAGATATGAAGGAATGTGATGCCTCGCTATCAACAAAACTAGAATAGAAACATCATAAATAGAAAGCATACCTCGAATAATGATGCTCTTTCCCTTCTCCGCCGCAGTTGGGGCATTCGACGAAGAAGGAACAACGTTGATAGCATATGCTTTCACAATCTGCTTCTCTTTAGGGGGTTGCGGGCAATTATCCTTGTGATGACCCACTTGGCCGCAATTGAAGCACTTCCTTTCCCCAGGATTTTCCTGACAATCTCTAGCAAAGTGGCCCTTCTTGCCACAACTAAAGCACTTTTTATCTTTTTTGTCCTTCTTTTTCTGACCACCCTTGGTCTGATCCTGTTTTTTCTTATTCTGATACTCCTTCTTACCTCCACCGCTTGCTTGCGGCTTTGGTTCCTCTACAGATGCAACAGCAACATCAGCCTTTGACTTAGGGTAAAGACACTCCGATCTCAATGCTTTCCCCACTATAGACTAGAACGTCTTGTTGATGTGGTTTATCAGCCTTTCCCCTAAGTACTCATCTAAGCCGGTTATGAACTTCTCGTTCGTCTTCTCGGCAATGTTGATAAGAGATAATCCATACTTCGATAAAGTATCGAACTAACTTAGCAATATATTCCGAGACTGCCCTACCATTCTGCTTAAGACCTAAAAATTTCCTAAACAATTCAGGTTTATGAGCAGCTGGAATGAACTTTTCGCTAAAACAAGTCATAAACTGATTCCAAGTAACTTGATCTTCAGGAGTAGCTTCTTTAATAGCATTCCACCAATTCATAGCTCGTCCTTGAAGCTGACGCGATGCTAACTTTCTCTTTATGGCATCATCGATACCTAAGTCCTCGAAGATGCACTCACAACTATCCAACCAATCTTGAACATCCATAGTCAACTCCATTCCATGGAACGGCTTCCTGCTAAGACTTGTATAATCCTTGTTAAGCTTGGCGAAATCGGCCCTAGGCGCCTGCACTACTGCACCACCACCGTTAGCAGCATTAGGAACAGCTCCCCGAGCATCCCTAAGCATCTCTCGCATGAAAGCAGTGAACATTGTCCTCATATCAGGGACATTCCTATTATTAGCCCCTGAACCCGTACTCCTCCTATATCAGCTCATTGTCAAATCTGTAAAGAGAAAACGATTAACCATCTCCATAGTGGTGCAAGTGCAGTGCGACTTCATCCTTACTTATACTAATAGTATATATACATATAGCTTTTGAAAACCAAAATATCACAAATACGCGCTCTCATATACATATGCTATCTCTGTCTAATGTCTTCCCCTATGTTAACTACGCAACCTAGAGTTCTGATACCAAATGTGACGGCCCGCCCCAAACCAGCCGACATTTCCTTCGAAATGCACTGTACCGATATGCAACTAGCACGGGACGGTCGTTGAAAGAAAAGAAAAGAAAAGAGAAGAAAGGAATTTGAAACTATGAACTAACAAGGAACCTGTAGTATATCTCACAACACATGGAACAAAATATAATAATAACATAACTTGATATAAAACAGGCGAGAGTGCATAAGCTGGAAACTAAATCATCATAGTAGCGGAAAAACTCAAATACAGCTTAGGGATTTCGATAACCCCTTTGCACACGTCCCGCAGCAAAGTCCAACTCATGAAGTTAACTCGTTGATCCCCTTTGGGATCCTAAGTAATAACCTCTCATTTGGACTACCTTTGCATCTCGGGTTTTGATCATTCTCCCGTTACGTGACTCTTCAGTTCAGATCGTGATCCTCCATATAGACTCGTGATGCTCCAAAGCTTCGGTCCATGATCAGCTTCCTCGGTTCGTTGTTCGGGTCAAGCTTCGACTCGTGTCAGTCCCTTGGCTTCGGTTCGTGGTCCACATGGCTTGCGGCCCCTCTTCTGACATAGTTTGTGATTCGCCTTTCTTCCATTCTCAGTTTGGATTCGTGGTAAACAGGCGGCTCGTGGTCCCTATCCCGATCCAGTTCGTATTTCTCCAGTCCGGGTCGTGATCCCCTTTCCTTCCTGGTGCAGTTTATGGCTCACTATCCTAGGGTTCGCCCCCTTCCACACGGTCGCCCTCTTAGGGTTTGCCCTATTCCTCACGGTCGGGGTGTGAGGGTTCGCCATCTTCCTCACGGTCGGGTCGTGAGGGTGCCTCACGTTCCTAGGGGTCGGATTGTGAGGATACTTCACCATCCTAGGAGTTGGGTCGTGAGGATGCTTCGCCATCCTAGGAGTCGGGTCGTGAGGATGCTTCGCCATCCTAGGGGTCGGGTCGTGAGGATACTTCACCATCCTAGGTGTCGGGGTGTGAGGGTGCTGCACGATCCTAGGGGTCTTGGTGTGAGGGTGCTGCATGATCCTAGGGATCGTGGTGTGAGGGTGCTGCACGATCCTAGGGGTCGGGCTGTGAGGGACAGATGCTTCATGAACGGGAATGACCAATTTCCTATAACTTTTTCAAGCAAGCAATTTACGCCTTATGACGGCGTTTTCGACCAATCTAACTTTTCTATGCAATCAAAAATCATTCCAAATAGTAATAGCAACATATATAATCAACCATAAACACCAAAACAACAATTTAACATGCAAATAAGGATCAAACATATCCAAAACTATGATTTTCCCTTTAATCCCCTTTATCAAGATTTAACCTTACGATTAACAAAACATGTCCAAATTAACCCAAATTTGTAACAGAGACATAAAATAATATTTAAGAATTTCTAAACATTTTTCTAGAATTTTAACATGCATAATTTCGTTAATTAACACTAATCACCCCTAATTACCGTAATTAGTGAAAAACAATGCAAATCACTAACCTTAGTGACAAATAATCTTAGATCTGATACTTTTCTACTGTTTGGTCGAATTCCTATGCAACACAGCAACTCCAACTCTGATTTGGTGTTGATTTTACTTGATTTGATGTAGCTTAGCTTAATCCTTGATTAGAAAGCGATTAGGAGGTGTTTAGTTGAAGAATTTGACAGTGGAGGCCATTACTAGGGTTAGGAGAATGGAAGTAGCAGCTGAAAAATGACAAAGGAGGGTTTCTCTAGCCCCTACCAGCCCTTAAATACCCGTAATCCCGAAATCCCTAATGGACCTAGTTGCTAATTACCCAATTAAGCCCATTTAAGCTGTTTTTCACTTTCCAAACCTTATTTCAGCCATATCTCCCAAACGGTAAGTCCGTTTGATTAATGTGACCACTCTACGGAAAGAGAAACCATCATCCGAATCTAACAGAAGTAGTTTCAAGTCAAATCTCCTTACCAATCAAAAGTTATGGGCGAAACAAGATTTGCTAGGGGCAAAACGGTTATTTGAAAATCGGTAAAAATCATGAACATGGGAAATGTAACGACACGAATTTTTTGAATAGTTTATTCTAAATATTTAATATGGTTTTAAATATCGAATTGATAATATAAATGAATTTTATATTTAGCTATTGATTTAATAATCGGTTTTGATTTAATATCGAATATATTAAATTATCGTAATACGAAATATAATTGAAATCGAAGTTAAAACTGAATCAAAACAATTCAGATGATCAATATATATTCTATTTGAATATAGACGATGGTAATAATAATTTATTTTTGAAGAATTTATTTGTTTTGAATTTAAATTATATTATAATATGGTTATTTTATAATGTATGTTCACATTAAATTTTACAGTCTATTCTGTTGAGTTCAGAATAGTGTAATTACGTTGAAACGTTGGTCGGTAGGTTAAAATAGCGGTTCATGATATCGAGTAATGGACCCCAATATTATTTTAGTGGATATGCATCAGATCAAATCGATATCTGTATAAATTAAAGTGAAGATCTCTATATATCAAATCGTATTAAGTAGTGGTCAAATCAAATTAAATAAAACTGTACTGAACCTACTCACCTATTCCTTACCGCTGAAGTCTCCACCTTTATATACCGCGACCATACTCCTCTTCTATCCTTTCTATTTGCGGTCTTCTTTCTTTTGTCTGCTCCACACAACAAAATAAAATCGAATTAGGTTAGAGCTTTAGAAAATAAATGCATCATCTAAAGCTGATAAAAAAAGGGGGGATTAAATCAATCGGGGCATCACTATCCGAATTGGAGCATCGCGAATCAAAGCTCACGACTTCACTACAGCTCGGCAACAAATGGGGACATTCGCGAGTTCTGGAGGAGGTAGGGCTGACGTCGTGACTCAGGGAGGGGGTTGCGATCTCGATTTAATCACTGGAAAGGGACTCAATTTGGGAATTCAACATTTGCAAAAGTTGGGCATGCGATGGTGTTAAGGGATAGGCGAGTTCAGGGGGTGCGATGTCGATTTCTGGCCAGAGAAATCTGAGGTGATGCAGCTGCGTTCGGTGGTGGTTCTTGGGATCAACTGCAGGTCGCGATGCTCTCTGGTATGCTTGGGTTCGGATTTCATGGGATTGGTGAATTCGGCAACAGGTGATGGAGTGTACAGGTCCATTGAGGTATGCGTTTAAGGTTAAGGTCATTGCATTTTCAAAATGGTCTATGAACATGTGGTGCGACAAAAGGATGTATGAGGAATTTTGTCGATGTCTGTATGGGGTTTTGATAGAATGAGTTGTGGAGTTCGCTGTATGGATAAATTGGGGGGGAGTCAGGTCAATGGTTAGAAGAAGGGGTATTGTCTGGGATTTGCAATGATGACTTAAGCCAAGCATTTCAGACGATGTTGAGGTCTTTCTGGGATGATACAGCAACAACAGGCAGTTAGTGGTAATGTAAGAAAAGGCGGTACAGTTTAGCTATTTTGAAGCCATGGTGGTCTTCGTTCGTATAACATCAAGGTTGGAAGATGTTGAGTTGGGAAAGTAATGCAGTTGGAAGGCAACAGTAAATGAGATTAGATTTTGAAGATAAAAAATTTAAATAATTTGGCGCTTAAATCCATTTGTTATATGCACACACACACACACACACACACACACACACACACACATATATATATATATATATATATATAAAGTTATATTAACTAAGGAATGTCTTGTTGAAGGTATACGAAATTTAATCAAACAAGAGTCAGTCATGAAATGCATAATTGCGGATGTCACAAGCTGGAATTTAAATTGAGAATCAGAATAGATCGAGAGAGAAAATCACGGTGAGTAAATCTCACTCACCTTTTATTTAGAATTATTTTTATCAGTTAAAAATAATTGTTTGTTGCTTGTTTGGTTGCGTTTAATATTTTTGTGCATCTTAAATATATTAGTTATTTAGGCTTGGTTGCTATTATATATATATATATATATATATATATATTCGTTTGGTGATTGGATTCCCGCAGTTTCATTAGCAGATGCCCGCGGTACCATTAGTGGATGATTACCCTATACGTCCCACGCTATGATAGTGGATGACCTTCATACCGCGATATCCTGCCACGAAGCAGGATGGGTATTATTTATGTTGACTAACGTTTGTGGATGCAGGAAAACAGGTTGGAGGAATCCAACTGGATTCATCAAAAATATATTATATGTTTGTTTATTTGTTTGCATATATACTGTCATATATGATGTGTTAGAAACCCTAAAATAAATAATTGTTTTTTTGGTGTTTAAATATCATTGGGCCTAAGTGTTAATTTATAAAAATATCCTAAAAAGAATATTTGAGATTTAAAAGGAAAATTCTATTTTAAAAATAGAAATTTGAAATTTGAATAGAATAAAAATATTATTTGTTTTAAAAGAAATAAAACAAGTAGTTCCTTTATAAACGAAGTTTATAAATAGTTCTTTTATAAACGAAGTTTATAAATGAAGTGAAAAGAATTATCATTGGATAATTCAGAAATAAAAATACAAATGTGAAACTGAAAAGGGAAATCTATTTTCCAAAAGTAGAAATATCAATTTCAAAAGAAATTGAAATCAAAACTTGTTTAAGAATGAATAAAGAAAATTTAAATAGAATTTGTATATAGAAATTTAATAGAATTTGTATATAGAATTTGAATATACAGAAATTTTAATTCAAAGGAATTCAAATAGAATTTGAATTCAAAGGAATTCAAATGGATTGGAATAAAGAAAGTTCAAATGAAATTCAAATATAGAGATTTGAAAATAATGGAGTTTAACTATAAAATCTGAAAATAGAAGTGAAATGGAGATTAAATATAGAATTCAAATAGAGTTGAATTGGAATTTGAGTACAGGATTCAAGTAGGAATTTAAAAATAGAATTTCCAAATAGAAAATGGAATATAGAAATTGAAACGAAATGTGAGTATAGAATTTGAATAACAGAAATTCAAATGGAATTTGAATAAGAGATTTGAAATAGAATTTGAATATAGAAATTCAAATGTAATTTGAATATAGAATTCAAATGGAATTTGAATATAGCATTCAAAGGGAATTGAAATTTTAAATAGAAGATCGAAGTATAAATAAATTTATTTCCTAGTTAGGGAAAAATCGACAATTTTAGAAGATCGGAAATATTATGTTGAATTGGAAAATTGGATGTGATATATATTAAAAATATATCAAGATGGAGTTGAAATTTTTATAAACGAAGTTAAAATGTTTATATATATAAATATAATTTAAAACGAACTCGCTGCAGCACGGTAGTTCGTAAATTGGCGATTCGAACTTCAATTAAGCATACAGAACTCAATTGAAGTCGGAATTCCTTGCAACAAGAATCGTTGGGACCGGTTGAATAATAGTTTTTAATGAAAGAGAAAAATCTGGATTTCGTCGAATAGATTTTGAGTTATGTAAAAATCAAATTTTTAGAAAAGCAGCGCCATAACCATTCAAAAACCATAATGGTTTATTTAATTTTATAAAAAGATTTTAAGCAAATAAAATCCGAATTTCTATTTAGAAAATTTCAGATTTGAGTTGTAAATTATATGTGAACTCAAGTGGAGTAATGAATTGATTTTTGAAACAGAAATCAGATTTTTGATTTTTGAATAGAATTAACTAATTTGAATAGTAATTAGTTAATGTGATTTTGAATTGATATTGGGCTTTGAATAAGTGAATTCAATTTGAAAATTTATATTCGAAATCGAAAAGGAAATTAGAATTGAAATTGAAACTCAATTTGGTTATGAGCAAGCTAAATATTTTTTTTGAACATGTTATGTTCAAACAAAGAAGAGAAATAGGCAAAATAGCTAATTAAAGAATAAACGAGCGAAACTGAATTCAAACGATTGGATTGAGTTGAATTGAATTGAAAACAGGTGAGCATGCGTTAGACAGGTATGGAATGAAGTGTATGAAGAATATTATATAAGTGCCCGACAAAAAGGTACATGTTTAAATTCCATATGAGGTTTTATGCGCCGTATCGGCAAGCCACTTGGCTTTTTCATCTTCTTTTGGATTGGTGAGGGCCATGGGAGGCTATTTGAAATACCCCGATGCTCCCGATACAAAGGAGGTTATGGCGAAATTTTCTGGAAATTTAAGGAGTTAGAATATTTTTAGGAAAATTTGATAGTTAGAAATCAATATATCAATATATATAGAATTCGATAAGGAAACGAATTAAAAATAGAATATTATAAATAAAAAGGAAATCGATAATCTGGTAATAGAACGAGAAACCTATATACGTTTAAAAAGGAATAATTGTTTGTATAGTGTTGATTTTTCAGCAATAAAGGTTTTGTCTGTTTGAAGTTAAGAATGTTTTCAGTCAAGTTCTGAGAGGTAGTTATACCCCAACTTGATTGATTTCATTTTTAATTGATAAATAGCAAGATCCAGTCTCGAAGAGAAGTGTTGAATAAGAGTTAGTTGAATAAAATATTTTGGGTTGTTGTAACGATGTTTTACACAACATTCGTTTTAACCCAAGTGGTGGAATTTTGGAAATGTAAAAGTAAATATTTCCTGAGTATAATTAAAGTAGACGGAAAAGAGATAAGTGATTGAAATTGTTTTCAATTGCAAATAGATTATATTTTCTAAATACAGAAAATAAAAGAAGGCGATACATGGAAATGTTTTTTCTCAAATAGCGTAAGAAACCAATAAGATTACTGGGAATATTTGGTTAACAAATATTGATAAGGAAGTGGAGAAGTGTTTTAATTAATGAAATATAAATTAAAAGGCCCAGTGATTGTTTGATGCTGTGACTGGGTGTTTGTTTTCTTCGATAGTTAAACAACCGACTATCGAAGTGTTTGCCAATATCGTTGTCAATATGCAGAGACTGGTTGGATTATTATCCGTGAACCACTCTATATTGGCAGTAACGTTGCGAATTAGATTATTCGAAGATAATCGAAGACGGAGTAAAGTGCAAGGGATTTTTCTATTAATAGAAATTGTGCCTTCGGTTTCGTTCAGTCCCAGAACGAACGTATATGGACGAATGTCTGACAAAGTATTTCCATTGATCGAATATGTTGATCTGTACAAATATATATGGTGGCAACGGATTTATTCCCTTAGCATAATATCCAGAATATTTGTGCAAATCAATTAGTGATTAACGGATCTGACAATGTTGCATTCAAAGTGATTGTGCTATCAATGAATAGAAAGTAATCGTAGCCTCAAGCCTCAACAATCGGGAAATGACAAAAATCGGGCAGGCAGCATGGCTATGTGGGTCGCTCCCATTAGGGCGTATAATCACCTATTTAGAGATTCATTTAATTCATTATTCTATTCGATGCTGTCCCATTCGGGAAACGGTTGCTGATCCCAACCGTTGGTGATATACATTCGATACACTCAAGCGAAATGATTGGTCGGTCATGTGTGGGCCGGTTTGTAAGATGTTCCTTTTAAACCCATTGTATTCCTCTCTAGAGATACACTATCGGCAGGTGGTACCATACCTTGTCATGTTGGAAATCCAATCTCCAATAAGCGCCCTGCGGTTTTTTTGATTTTATATCATATACGGAGCGTGAGATGCAAGTGTTCCGCTAGATTCTATTTATTTGATGTAGAAATTATTATAATATCACTGGATTTGATATCAAAGATATTTTGGGTTATCATAAGGTAAAAACCGTCTGTGTTTATGTGTGGATCGGTCTTACGATTATCATTTCTTTCAAAAGGATTTTGAAAGTTAAACAAATGGTTGGAATTTACTCACACCAGTCCCATGACTGAACCAGAGTTTATTTTGTTTGTTTTCCCTAAACTCTTGGGTGCCCAAATTTCTACGGGCAGTCAAGTAGTTGGGATTTTACAGATTTATTTGGAGGAGCTGGAAGCAGGAGGCCTCAACAGTTAGCTATAGATTATCATATTTCCGCTGTGTACTATGTTGTATCTGGAAACAAGTGTTTATAACTGTTCCAGGAATACTTTTATAATTGTTCCAGGAATAACTGTTGTGCTCTGATAATGGTATGTATATCTAGTTACTGATTTGTATTTTCACAAGTTATGTTATATAATATATTTTATTTGTTCTGGTGTGAGTTTGTGATCTTCGTTTTCTTCTATTCTAATATTTCTTTCTTTCTATTTCTCATCCTTTAACTTCTTTCTAATAATGATTTGTATTTCTGTGTAATTTGGGTTGGACGTGTGGTGTTATTAGTCAACTCAGATAGTACGGATTTTCGGGTCGTTACAGTTTGTATCAGAGCTTAGGTCGAGCGAATACCTAGGTTTTGTGGAATTGTGCTCATTAGAGATAGGGTCAGTAGCACCCTAGAATGAGTTGAGTGTATATATATACGAGAGAGCGTATTTGTTATTTGATATAAAAACTGTTTTATACTATGTTGACTAGTCTGTTGAGTGGTTTATGAATTCTGATGGAATCGTGGGATGCCACAAAGTCGATAGGAATTTCTAAACACTTGAACATAGAAATTCAACATAATAATGTTTTAAAGTGGGTAAATGAAATAATTTTACCCAAATTTCTATTTTGATGTATAAAGAATAATTTTCTGAAATTATTGTAATACATGGATGTGTTTATTGTTATCATTATATTGAAGTGAGGATTATAAAA
Organism: Allium sativum; assembly: GCA_030737875.1. Lineage (NCBI taxonomy): Eukaryota > Viridiplantae > Streptophyta > Magnoliopsida > Asparagales > Amaryllidaceae > Allium > Allium sativum. The sequence continues at coordinate 553,914,788 of CM060910.1, read as the reverse complement.
TTGAAATGGTTATATATAACCAAAATAGAATTTGTATATGAATTAATTATACAAATGAGATGAATTTGAATTGAATTCAAAGCAGAATTTAGAATTTAAAATCCTGGGAAGTTGGAAAATATTTTCTGAATTATATTAAAATAATATAGCCTTGTTTTGAAAGGGATATTTGAATAAAAGTCATTTTTGAATGGATTCTGAAAGTGTTAAAGCACTGAATTCACTTCAGTGACTGGAAAATAATTCTGATGATGACTGCAGCTTCATTAGTGTTCATTTTCGAGTTTCTAAGTGACAGATTGCTACCTTAGAAAAGTTTTGATGGAAATTTGTTGAAAGAAAACAAGGTGGTTTGAAAATTCAAATGTTTTGAATTTGAGATGGGAATAAATATAAGTATATATTTATGTGATTTCGAAAGGATTTAAAATGAAATCCCAGGAATGTGAATGTGGAATTTTAAATGGATTGAAGTGAATAAAATGATTTAAAATCAATTTGAATGAATTCGAATATACATGTGTGAAATATGAATTGAATGTGAATTGTAAATCATTCAGATAAACATGAATGTGAGTATATATATGAAAACCAAAAGTAGTTTAGGACTAAAATGGTCGAAATGTGAAGAGTTGAGTTTCAACATAAGAAAATTCTCGAAAAGTAAATGGGTTTGTAGCGTTTTTCTTACCTTAGCAATTTCCGGCACGAAATTATTTTAAGGGGGGAAGAATGTAACGACCCGGATTTTTTGAACAGTTTATTTTAAATAGTTAATATGGTTTTAAATATCGAATTGATAATATAAATGAATTTTATATTTAGCTATTGATTTAATAATCGGTTTTGATTTAATATCGAATATATTAAATTATCGTAATACGAAATATAATTGAAATCGAAGTTAAAACTGAATCAAAACAATTCAAATGATCAATATACATTCTATTTGAATATAGACGATGGTAATAATAATTTATTTTTGAAGAATTTATTTGTTTTGAATTTAAATTATATTATAATATGGTTATTTTATTATGTATGTTCGCATTAAATTTTACAGTCTATTCTGTTGAGTTCAGAATGGTGTAATTACGTTGAAACGTTGGTCGATAGGTTAAAATAGCGGTTCATGATATCGAGTAATGGACCTGATATTATTTTAGTGGATAAGCATCAGATCAAATCGATATCTGTATAAATTAAAGTGAAGATCTCTATATATCAAATCGTATTAAGTAGTAGTCAAATCAAATTAAATAAAACTGTACTGAACCTACTCACCTATTCCTGACCACTGAAGTCTCCACCTTTATATACCGCGACCATACTCCTCTTCTATCCTTTCTATTTGCGGTCTTCTTTCTTTTGTCTGCTCCACACAACAAAATAAAATCGAATTAGGTTAGATCTTCAGAAAATAAACGCATCATCTAAAGTTGATAAAAAAAGGAGGGATTAAATCAATCGGGGCATCACTATCCGAATTGGAGCTTCGCGAATCAAAGCTCATGACTTCACTAAAGCTCGAAAATAAATGGAGACATTCGCGAGCTCTGGAGGAGGTAGGGCTGACGTCGAGACTCAAGGAGGGGGTTGCGATCTCGATTGAATCACTGGAAAGGGGCTCGATTTGGGAATTCAACATTTGCAAAAGTTGGGCGTGCGATGGTGTTAAGGGATAGGCGAGTTGAAGGGGTGCGATGTCGATTTCTGGGCATCGAAATCTGAGGTGATGGAGCTGCGTTCGGTGGTGGTTCTTGGGATCAACTGCAGGTCACGATGCTCTCTGGTATGCTAGGGTTCGGATTTCATGGGATTGGTGAATTCGGCAACAGGTGATGGAGTGTACAGGTCCATTGAGGTATGCGTTTAAGGTTAAGGTCATTGCATTTTCAAAATGGTCTGCGAACATGTGGTGTGACAAAAGGATGTATGAGGAATTTTGTCGATGTCTGTATGGGGTTTTGATAGAATGAGTTGTGGAGTTCGCTGTATGGATAAATTGGGGGGGAGTCAGGTCAATGGTTATAAGAAGGGGTATTGTCTGGGATTTGCAATGGTGACTTAAGCTAAGCATTTCAGACGATGTTGACGCCTTTCTGGGATGATACAGCAACAACAGGCAGTTAGTGGAAATGGAAGAAAAGGCAGTACAATTTAGCTATTTTGAAGCCATGGTGGTCTTCATTCGTATAACATCATGGTTGGAAGATGTTGAGTTGGGAAAGTAATGCAGTTGGAAGGCAACAGTAAATGAGATTAGATTTTGAAGGTAACAAATTTAAATAATTTGGCGCTTAAATCCATTTGTTATACGCATATATATATAAAGTTATATTAAACAAGGAATATCTTGTTAAAGGTATATGAAATTTAATCAAATAAGAGTCAGTCATGAAATGCATAACTGCGGATGTCACTAGCTGGAATTTAAATTGAGAATCAGAATAGATCGAGAGAGAAAATCACGGTGAGTAAATCTCACTCACCTTTTATTTAAAATTATTTTTATCCGTTAAAAATGTAATGACCTGCATTGGCAGAGGTATTTTAATTAATTTATTTAATTATATAAATAGTGATATAGTGAATTAAATGGTCGTGGAATTAAATAATGATGAATATTCAATTTAAAATAATAAATTAAATAATATATTTAATTCTGAAATAATAAAAAGATATTGGAAATCAAAATATTCTGTGAACTGGGTCATCCCCAAGATTTAATTCAGCTTAAAGTTGAATTATATTGACGAATATATTCAATCGACGTCAGTTTGAACGTAGAATTATAATGTAATTAAAATACAGAGCGTAACGACGCGGCAGTTCGCTATTTGGCGATTCGAACTTCAACTGAATGTACATGATTCGTTTTAAGCCGGATTTCTGTGAAATAAGAAACGTGTGGAGCTGGTGAAGTATATTTTTCTAGTGGAAGAGAAAAATCTAGATTTCATCGAGTAGATTTTGATTTACGTCCAAATCAAATTTTAGAAAAGTCGCTGTGGAAATCCTTTATAATTTATAAAGGAATTATTTATATTTTAAAAAGGAATTTCAATATAAATCGAATATCGGGTTGACCCAGATTTGAAATATCAAGTTAGAAATCCATATAAGGTTTTTCTGAAGATGTATGGTATTCCACTGTGAATATGGAGGATAATATATATTTATAAATATTTAATTTAATTATATTTAAATATATTTATATATTTAAATGGGTCATCCAGAGCTTTAAAAATAGCCACTTTTGCAAACGAAGTCGGAATTCGACGAAACTAATTTTGTTGGATCCGCAACATCAAATTATTGCTAGATTCCAAGTTCCGTGATTTTTAGAGTCACTGTGTGGCCGTACGGATTTTTAGAGTGAAAAACAGTCAGTATTTGACAGTCAAAAATACGATGTGTGAGCAAACGGAGTCGGAATTCGATGAAACCAGTTTCGTTGGGTCTGCAAGGTCAAACTGTAGCTGCATGTCAATTTCCATGATTTTTGAGTATCGTATGTGATCATACGAAATTTTAGAAGGAAAATACAATATAAAAATCAATATAAAAATATTAAATCCTATTCTATAAATAGCCCACCCAACTCCCTAAACCCTTATTCTCATTCCTGTGGTCAATGCTCATTTCCGCCGCATGACTTTATCTCCAGGAAACCCAAAAATCGTTTCCTCAAAAATCCAAAATAAATCAAAGCAAATTACTAAAAATTGCAAAGTAAATTCCTTTAAGCCTCTGCGACCTTGCTCTTCCATTTGGTGGGATTTCCATTTGGTGCGGTCGAGATCTGCGATGTTGGATAGATTGAGCAGCAGCCTAGGGCTGGCGTTAGTCATCAAAAGGAGCGGAGTTGGTTTTCTTGTGAACTTCGTGATGGTAATCATTGTATTCAACTCGATCTGTTTATGGGGGGGTCGACTTCAACAGTGGACATAGGATGGGTCGTCGGCGTCGTTAAAGGAGGAGAGAGGGGAAGTATTGGGGAAGGTTAGGCGTGGATGGACTTGCGTGAGTCTGCAGATCAGTGTTGAGGAAGAATCGACAGTGTTCGAACAGAAAACTGGAGAAATTAGTGAAGGAATAAGGGTGCAGTTCCGTGTTTCATAGGGGATGAGCTGAAGTCGGTTCCACTGTTCCAAAAAGAAGCTAGAATGGGGAGAGACGCGAGAAGAAAAGGGTACAGAGTTGTATGCGATGTCGAAGTGGTGTCGGGGATAGTAAGTTTGTGATGAAGATTGTTTGGTGCAGTTTGTTTTACTGGAGATTGTTGTCAACGGTCTTGAGGCCAAGAACAGGATCAGTAATGTTGGAGTATGCTGAGGAGTTGTGGTGATGTTATTATGGAATAATGGTTGAAGAGATGATTTTGGGCTGTTCAAATATAGCTGGAGAATGTTTTGTGTCGGGAGCAAGAGTCAAAAAGGAGACGGGTTGGGGGTTAGAAGTTGGGCTGAGCAGTTTAAAGGGTTGATGGGCCGGTATAAAATACATGATGGAAAAAAAAAGAAAAAATGGGTTTTGAATGGCTTATGTTTGTTCGAGAATAAAAACTGGACTGTACCAGAAAACATAAAGGAAGGGGAACGTTGTGTGTAGTCGCTGGGTACAGGAACAGTGGATGATTAGTGGGCTCAAGTGATAAAGGAGATGGGCCCGGAAGAAGAAAAGGTAAAGGCCCAATTAAAATGAAAACAAATTATATTGTAGTTTAAGTTGAATTCTAGATAATGTATTAACTTGTGTAACGCATATCATTGTCATACATGATCAGAATCGTACCACAGGATCCGACAGGATCGTAGGATCAGACATTACAACATGGAATTGGAATTGAAATGATTTGGAGCTTGTCTGGATTTTTGATGAAATAAACTGTTTGATTCAAATCAAACAACAGTTTATCGTTCTTTAACGATGAACTGCAAAAGTGAGTAAATCTCACTAACTTTGAACAGTTTATAATTTCATGTTGTATTTTTAGAACTGTTAAATATTGGTTGATTGACTGTGTGTTGACTTTTTGATTGAACTGCTAGTTAGTTAGTTGAATTTCTATATTGACTTTGTTTAACAGAATATATCATATGGAACTGAAAGTGATGTTATCTATATTGTTTAACATCTGTGATGCAGGGAAACAGGTTGGAGGAATCCAACTGGATTCCTCAACATTTATTTTACTGTGATTCATATATTGTGATATATGATGTGATATATAATCTGTTGTTGATTGTGTGTGTTTGGACGATATTTATCGTTGTTATATGCTACGTTAAATACTATAAGAAATACTGGATGTGGGAAAGGGGATTTTCAAAGTGTATTTTGAAAATGAATTATTTACATAAAATCGATGGATTTTATATAGAAAAGGAAAAGGGTTTTTATAAAAGAAAATAATTATAAAATCGAAGGATAAGTTATAATAAAGGAAATATTTATTTGTTAGAATAAATAGAATAGAATAAAAGGAAATATTTATTTGTTAGAATAAATAAAATCGAAAAGGAAATATTGTAAGTCATGTTAAAAATAGGATTGGAAGTAAATCATTATAAGTGAATAAACTCTGTAGAAGGTAATCATTATAAGTGAATAAACGCTGTAGAAGGAAATCATTATAAGTGAATAAACGCTGTAGAAGGTAATCATTATGAGTGAATAAACGATGTAGAAGGTAATCATTATAAGTGAATAAACGCTGTAGAAGGTAATCATTATAAGTGAATAAACGCTGTAGAAGGAAATCATTATAAGTGAATAAACATTGTTAAAAGGAAATCTTTATAAAGCATATAAAGTTAGTGAATAAGGGTAAATCGACAAGTAGAGTTAATTGAATATCAGTTATTCAATTAGAGTTATCGAATTAGTTATTCGATATGAGTTAATTGAGATAGAGTTAGGCAAACTAAGTTAATCGAATTTAGTTATTCGAAGGAGTTATCAAATTTAGTTATTCGAAGGAGTTATCGAGTTTAGTTAAATCAAAGGAGTTAATCGAATATAGTTATTCGAATAGAATTAAAGGAGTTGGACTCGTAAATTATATCCGGAAGTTACGTAAGGAAGTGTTAAAGAGTTAAAAGATGAACTTACCCTATTTCGAGATTTGAAATGTTGTTCAGTTAAGGTTTGAGAGGTAATTATACCCCAACTTGATTGACTTCATTTTAAATTTAGAAATGGGTAAGGTTCGAGAGTGAAAGTGGTTAAGTGAATTTAGTAAATAAGTAAAGTGGTTTGAGTTGTCGTCGCGATGTTGATTTAAACATCTATTTAAATCCAAATAAAGAAGATTTGGAAATGTTTTCCAGTGCTAACGTATATTTTCTAAACATAGAAAATAAGGATATATATATATATGATTGATGATTGATTGATAGAATTTCCATTTGGAAATAATATCGTTGTTTGCACACCTGTTTTTCTTTGATGGTTAAATCACAGACTATCGATGTTTTTAACCATTTTAACGTTGTTAATATGGAGAGACCGGTTGGATTATTATCCAAAGAACCACTCTGTATTGGCATAAGCGTTGCGAATCATATATACCAAAGATAATTGAAGACGGAGTAAAGTGCAAGAGCTATTGTATAAGTCTTAGATAACAGTGCCTAAGATGGCTGTACTGAATAGTACCTTCGGTTCATCCTGTTCCTGGATGACATGTATGGATGGATGTCTGACAGAGTATTTCCAGATGATCACGTACATTGATTTCTCCAACCATACCAAGAGTGGAAGCGGAGAAGGAAACTTCTTTTAGCTAACACATAATGTATTGTTGTGGACGTCAATCAGTGATCTGATGGATTTGACGATGTGGCATTCGAAGTGAACCTGATGTGATGATGAAGCGTAACCTCAAGCCTCATCAACCGGTAAATGACAGAAATCGGGCAGGCGGCATGGCTAAGTCGGTCGCACCGAAGTAGGGTGTTTAATCACCTGATCTAGAGTTTCATTTACTTCTAAAAATCTATTGTTGATGTTGTCCCATTCGGGAAACAGTTGTTGATCCCAACCGTTGGTGATATACATTCGATACACTCAAGCGAAATGAGTGGTCGGTCATGTGTGGCTGGGTTGCAAGATATTCTTGTTGAACCCAGTGTATTCCTTTCTAGAGGTACACTAGCGAAAGGTGGTTCCATACCTTGTCATAGTTGGAAATCCATTACCCAATACTTGCTTGCGGTTTTGATTGTATACTATATATGTAGAACGTGAGATGAAAACGTTTCTGCTAGATGATAAATATATTGTGGTTGATAGACATTATTATAATATCAAAAGGTTTTTGATATAAAGATATTTTGGATTCTCATAAGGGAAAAACCCGTTCCGTTATACGGCGTGGTCTTATGAGATATCGTTTACCTGTTCGAACTGTTTTAAACTGTTTTACTCATACCAGTCCCATGACTGACCTGGAGTTTATTTTGTTTTGTTTTCCCTAAACTCTTGGGGGCCCAATTTTGTATGGGCAGTCAAGTAGTCAGGATTTTACAGATACTTGAAGAGCTGGAGCAGGAGGCTTCGGGATCATATAGCTATAGTTTTTTCCGCTGTGTTGTAAGTGTTGTACTTTGATAATGATGTATATTCAAGTACAGATGTATATTTCAAGTTATGTTATATATATTATATGTTATTCGTTCCGCTGTGTGGTTCGTGTTACTCTGATGTTGTCTTCTTCTTCTTCTTCTTCTATTCTAAGTACTATCTTATCTTTCCTCACCCTCTGTTTTCTTTCTATTAATTTCCTGATTTTCAGTTTAAATTTGGGGTTGGACTTGTGTTTTTGGTCAGCTCAAATTGGACCGGATTTATGGGTCATTACAAAAAATAATTGTTTGTTGCTTGTTTGGTTGCGTTTAATATTTTTGTGCATCTTAAATATATTAGTTATTTAGGCTTGGTTGCTATTATATATATATATATTGGTTTGGTGATTGGATTCCCGCAGTTTCATTAGCGGATGCCCGCGGTACCATTAGCGGATGATTACCCTATATGTCCCACGCTATGATAGTGGATGACCTTCAAACCGCGATATCCTGCCACGAAGCAGGATGGGTATTATTTCTGTTGACTAACGTTTGTGGATGTAGGAAAACAGGTTGGAGGAATCCAACTGGATTTCTCAAAAATATATTATCTGTTTGTTTATTTGTTTGCATATATACTGTCATATATGATGTGTTAGAAACCCTGAAATAAATAATTGGTTGTTTGGTGTTTAAATATCACTGGGCCTAACTGTTAATTTATAAAAATATCCTGAAAAGGGTATTTGAGATTTAAAAGGAAAATTCTATTTTAAAAATAGAAATTTGAAATTTGAATAGAATAAAAATATTACTTGTTTTAAAAGAAATTAAACAAGTAGTTCCTTTATAAACGAAGTTTATAAATAGTTCTTTTATAAACGAAGTTTATAAATGAAGTGAAAAGAATTATCATTGGATAATTCAGAAATAAAAATACAAATGTGAAACTGAAAAGGGAAATCTATTTTCCAAAAGTAGAAATATCGATTTCAAAAGAAATTGAAATCGAGTCTTGTTTAAGAATGAATAAAGAAAATTTAAATAGAATTTGTATATAGAATTTGAATAGAATTTGTATATAGAATTTGAATAGAATTTGAATATACATAAATTTGAATTCAAAGCAATTCAAATAGAATTTGAATTCAAAGGAATTCAAATAGAATTTGAATTCAAAGGAATTCAATGGATTGGAATAAAGAATGTTCAAATGAAATTCAAATATAGAGATCTGAAAATAATGGAGTTTAACTATAAAATTTGAAAATAGAAGTGAAATGCAGTTTAAATATAGAATTCAAATAGAGTAATTGGAATTTGAGTATAGGATTCAAATAGGAATTTAAAAATAGAATTTCCAAATAGAAAATGGAATATAGAAATTTAAACGAAATGCGAGTATAGAATTTGAATAACAGAAATTCAGATGGAATTTGAATAAGAGATTTGAAATAGAATTTGAATATAGAAATTCAAATAGAATTTGAATATAGAAATTCAAATTTAATTTGAATATAGAATTCAAATGGAATTTGAATATAGCATTCAAAGGGAATTGAAATTTTAAATAGAAGATCAAAGTATAAATATAATTTAAAACGAACTCGCCGCAGCACGGCAGTTCATAAATTGGCGATTCGAACTTCAATTGAGCATATAGAACTCAATTGAAGTCGGAATTCCTTGAAACAAGAATCGTCGGGACCAGTTGAATAATAGTTTTCTAATGAAAGAGAAAAATCTGGATTTCTTCGAATATATTTTGAATTATGTAAAAATCAAATTTTTAGAAAAGCAGCGCCATAACAATTCAAAAACCATAACGGTTTATTTAATTTTATAAAAATATTTTATTCAAATAAAATCCGAATTTCTATTTAGAAAATTTCAGATTTGAGTTGTAAATTATATGTGAACTCAAGCGGAGTAATGAATTGATTTTTGAAACAGAAATCAGATTTTTGAATAGAATTAACTAATTTGAATAGTAATTAGTTAATGAGATTTTGAATTGATATTGGGCTTTGAATAAGTGAATTCGATTTGAAAATTTATATTCGAAATCGAAAAGGAAATTAGAATTGAAACTCAATTTGGTTATGAGCAAGTTAAATATTTTGTTTGAACATGTTATGTTCAAACAAAGAAGTGAAATAGGCAAAATAGCTAATTAAAGAATAAATGAGCGAAACTGAATTCAAACGATTGGATTGAGTTGAATTGAATTGAAAATAGGTGAGCATGCGTTAGACGGGTATGGAATGAAGTGTATGAAGATTATAATATAAGTGCCCAACAAAAAGGTACATGTTTAAATTCCATATGAGGTTTTATGCACCGTATCGGCAAGCCGCTTGTCTTTTTCATTTTCTTTTGGATTGGTGAGGGCCATGGGAGGCTATTTAAAATATCCCGATGCTCCCGGTACAAAGGAGGTTATGGCGAAATTTTCCGGAAATTAAAGGAGTTAAAATATTTTTAAGAAAATTTGATAGTTAGAAATCAATATATCAATATATATAGAATTCGATAAGGAAACGAATTTAAAATAGAATATTATAAACAAAAAGGAAATCGATAATCTGGTAATAGAACGAGAAACCTATATACGTTTAAAAAGGAATAATTGTTTGTATAGTGTTGATTTTTCAGCAATAAAGGTTTTGTCTGTTTGAAGTTAAGAATGTTTTCAGTCAAGTTCTGAGAGGTAGTTATACCCCAACTTGATTGATTTCATTTTTAATTGATAAATAGCAAGATCCAGTCTCGAAGAGAAGTGTTGAATAAGAGTTAGTTGAATAAAATATTTTGGGTTGTTGTAACGATGTTTTACACAACATTCGTTTTAACCCAAGTGGTGGAATTTTGGAAATATAAAAGTAAATATTTCCTGAGTATAATTAAAGTAGATGGAAAAGAGATAAGTGATTGAAATTGTTTTCAATTGCAAATAGATTATATTTTCTAAATGCAGAAAATAAAAGAAGGCGATACATGGAAATGTTTTTTTTTTCAAATAGCCTAAGAAACCAATAAGATTACTGGGAATATTTGGTTAACAAATATTGATAAGGAAGTGGAGAAGTGTTTTAATTAATGAAATATAAATTAAAAGGCCCAGTGATTGTTTGATGATGTGAATGGGTGTTTGTTTTCTTCGATAGTTAAACAACCGGCTATCGAAGTGTTGGCCAGTATCATTGTCAATATGGAGAGACCGGTTGGATTATTATCCGTGAACCACTCTATATTGGCAGTAACGTTGCGAATTAGATTATTCGAAGATAATCGAAGACGGAGTAAAGTGCAAGGGATTTTTCTATTAATAGAAATTGTGCCTTTGGTTTCGTTCAGTCCCAGAACGAACGTATATGGACGAATGTCTGACAAAGTATTTCCAATGATCGAATATGTTGATCTGTACAAATATATATGGTGGCAATGGATTTATTCCCTTAGCATAATATCCAGAATATTTGTGCAAATCAATTAGTGATTAACGGATCTGACAATATGGCATTCAAAGTGATTGTGCTATCAATGAATAGAAAGTAATCGTAGCCTCAGCCCTCAACAACCAGGAAATGACAAAAATCGGGCAGGCAGCATGGCTATGTGGGTCGCTCCCATTAGGGTGTATAATCACCTATCTAGAGATTCATTTAATTCCTTATTCTATTCGACGCTGTCCCATTCGGGAAACGGTTGCTGATCCCAACCGTTGGTGATATACATTCGATACACTCTAGCGAAATGAGTGGTCTGTCATGCGTGGGCCGGGCTGCAAGATGTTCTTGTTGAACCCAGTGCATTCCTCTCTAGAGATACACTATCAGCAGGTGGTTCCATACCTTGTCATGTTGGAAATCCAATCTCCAATAAGCGCCCTGCGGTTTTTTTGATTTTATATCATATATGGAGCGTGAGATGCAAGCATTCCGCTAGATTCTATTTATTTGATGTAGACATTATTATAATATCACTGGATTTGATATCAAAGATATTTTGGGTTATCGTAAGGTAAAAACCGTCCGTTTTTATGTGTGGATCGGTCTTACGATTATCATTTCTTTCAAAAGTATTTTGAAAGTTAAACAAATGGTTGGAGATTACTCACACCAGTCCCATGACTGACCCAGAGTTTATTTTGTTTGTTTTCCCTAAACTCTTAGGTGCCCAAATTTGTACGGGCAGTCAAGTAGTCGGGATTTAACAGATTTATTTGGAGGAGCTGGAAGTAGGAGGCTTCACCAGTTAGCTATAGATTATCATATTTCCGCTGTGTACCATGTTGTGTCTGGAAACAGGTGTTTATAACTGTTCCAGGAATAACTGTTGTGCTCTGATAATGGTATGTATATCTAGTTACTGATTTGTATTTTCAAAAGTTATGTTATATAATATATTTTATTTGATCCGCTGTGAGTTTGTGATCTTCGTTTTCTTCTATTCTAATATTTCTTTCTTTCTATTTCTCATCCTCTAACTTCTTTCTAATAATGATTTGTATTTCTGTGCAATTTGGGTTGGACGTGTGGTGTTATTAGTCAACTCAGATAGTACGGATTTTCGGGTCATTACAGGAAATGACCCCAATAGTCGTTCCCCAAAGTGAAACGACCATACGACTTCATATGAAGAAGAAATAAATAATTAATGTTCCTATAATGCGTAGAATGCGGGTCATTACATACTGCCAAAGCAAATGTAGTTGAGTCAGACAAGACTAACAAAAGAAAAAGGGAGAGTGCTCCTAAGAAGTCAAGGAAATTTTTGGGTTCTTGTCACAAATGTGGAAAGAAGGGGCACAAAGCAGCCGAATGTCGTGCACATAAAAAGAAGAAGCTAGAAGCAAATACGGCTGATGTTTCGAAAGGCATTTCGGATCTTGATTTATTTGCAGTAATATCAGAATGCAACCATGTTGGTAACTCAAAGGAATGGTTTGTAGACCCTAGAGCCACTCGACACATATGTGCTAATAAGTGGATGTTTACAACCTATAAAACTACAACTGATGATGACCAACTTTTTATGGGCAATTCTTCTATTTCAAATGTCGAAGGCAAAGGAAAAGTTGTGTTGAAACTGACTTCTGGAAAGGAACTAACTTTAAATGATGTTCTCTATGTTCCAAAAATTTGCAAGAACCTGATTTCAGGATCACAGCTGAGCAAGCATGACATCAAATTGACTTTTGAAGCTGATAAATTTGTGCTTTCCAAGAATGAAGTATATGTTGGAAGAGGATATGTGTGTGATGGTTTGTTTAAATCAAATGTAACCACTATTGTACCATGCACTGATATGAATAAAAGTGAATCTTCTGCTTATATTGTTGAATCTTCTAACATATGGCATTCTAGATCAGAGCATGTAAACTTTGATACATTGCGAAAATTGATTAATCTAGAATTCATACCAAAATGCAATATAGATTTCAACTATAAATGTCAAGTTTGTGAGAAGCAAAATTGACAAGAACCTCGTTTCATCATATTGAACGTTATACCGAACCTCTAGACTTAATACATATTGATGTATGCGATTTGAAAATGTGTCAAATTAGAGGTGGAAAAAGGTACTTTATTACATTCATTGATGATTGTACCAAATACTGTCATGTATATCTCCTGAGAAGCAAGGATGAAGCATTCGAAATGTTTAAACAGTATAAGGTAGAAGTTGAGAATTAACTCAACAAGAAAATAAAATCTTTAAGAAATAATATAGGAGGAGAATACGAGGCTCCATTTGAGGAATTCTGTGCTGAGCATGGAATTATAGATCAAACTACAGCCCCGTATTCACCATAATCCAATGGTATAACAGAACGAAAAAATAGAATCTTAAAGAAATGATGAATGCTTTACTAATTGGCTCTGGCTTGCCAGATAATTTTTGGGGAGAAGCTATTATTTTGGAAAATCATATTTTAAATAAAATACCCTAAAAGAAAGCATCTAAATCTTCTCATGAACTTTGGAAAAACAGACCACTATCCTCCAAATACCTAAAAGTGTGGGGGTGTCTTGCCAAAGTAGAGGTACCAAAACCAAAGAAGGTCAAAATTGGACTAAAAACAGTTGATTGTGTATTCATTGGATATGCACAAAGCAGTGCCGCATATCGATTTTTGGTACACAAATATGAAATTGATGATATTCATGAAAATGCCATCATTGAGTCGAGAAATGCTAGATTTTTCGAACATATATTTCCCTTGAAACATGGTACTGAAAATCATACACCTAAGAGACCAAGGGAAGATGAAGTTCCTTATTCTCTTGAGAATGATGAACAAAATAGCACTCAACAAAGCAGTGCTGAGAAGCAAGTGGAGGAACCAAGAAAAATTAAAAGGTCAAGGACTTCAAACACCTTTGGACCATACTTCTATACATTTATGTTAGAAGATGATCCATTGACATACAAACAAGCTATGTCTTCCAGCGATGCCCCTTACTGGAAAGAGGCAATTAACAATGAGATTGAATCCATTATGTCCAATCAGAATTTGTTGAATTTACCTCAAGGATGTAAGACCTTAGGTGATAAATGGATATTTAACAAGAAATTGAAACATGATGGCTCAATAGACAAGTACAAAGCTCGTCTGGTAGTCCAAGGATTCAAAGAAAAGGAAGACCTGGACTATTTTGATACATATTCACCTGTAATAAGGATAACGTCAACTAGAATGCTCATTGCAATTGCATTCATACATGACTTAGAAATACATCAAATGGATGTTAAAATTACATTCTTGAATGGTGAACTAGAGGAGGAAATCTATATGAAACAACCTAAAGGATTTCTAAGCCCAGAAAATAAGAATAAAGTTTGCAAATTGGTAAAATCACTTTATGGCCTTAAGCAAGCTCCAAAACAGTGACATGAGAAGTTTGGTAATACTATCTTATCAAGTGGATTCACGATAACTGAATCAGATATATGTGTGTACATAAAACATACACATATTGGATATGTCATTATTTGTCTCTATGTTGATGACCTGTTGATCCTAGGAAATAACAAGGCCATAATAACATCTACAAAGGATATGTTATCATCTTGGTTCGATATGAATGACCTAGGACTGGTTGATGTGATATTGGGTGTAAAAATTCTTAGAACACTACAGGGATATGCATTATCCCAATCGCATTACATCACCAAAATACTTGAAAATTTCAAGTAATATAATGTAACTATTGCAAAATCACCAATAGATATGAACCAAAATTGGGTAAAGAACACTCGTATACTAGGAAGTATCATGTATGTTATGAACTGTACTAGGCCTAATATGGCATATGTTGTAAGCAAACTAAGTAGATTTACCAGTAATCCTGGTAAGGATCATTGGAAAGCAATAATCAGAATTCTAGGATATCTAAAGTATACACAGAGTTATGGTCTATACTATACAAACTATCCTTCAATAGTTGTAGGATACAGTGATGCAAATTGGATCACTGAATCAAATGATACAAAGTCTACAAGTGGATACATGTTCACATTAGGAAATGGAGCAATTTCATGGAAATCATCCAAACAGAATTATATCACTTGTTCTACGATGGAATCATAGTTTATTGCACTAGATAAGACTACAGAAGAAGCAGAATTGATTTGAAGCTTCTTGAAAGACATTCCTAATTGGAGCAAACCTATGCCTCCAATATGTATACATTGTGATAATTAATCAGCTATTAGAAGAGCTAAGAGTACACTATAGAATGGTAAATCTAGGCATATTTGTCGTAGACATAAAACGATAAGAAAACATCTCTCTAATGGGGTTATCACAATAGATTACATTCGACCTAAAGTGTAATGACACAGATTTCGCCCGGACTCAATCGATCGCTAAATCGACCAAGACTGTTCGAATCCCACATACACTAACTTTGGACATACAACACATTAGAAAAAATAACAGAAGACTTTTATAAACATTATAATAAGGTGACACCAGAGTACATCGAATATAATATAGCGGAAGATAATTTAAAATAATTTTAATATAGTGCAACAGATAAATAAACCAACACAACGGAAGACTATTAATGCTCTGGACACAACTTTAAGTTTCAATCCAGAATCCTACTCAATAAATCTGCAAAATAAGCGACTCGACTGCCCGTGTGGAAAAGAGGGCACCGAGTTTGCAAAGTGAAACAAAGTACGAGTCAGTCATGGGACTGGTACGAGAAATCTTTCCAAACTATCTAACAATATGGCTAATCACAGAACCATGCCGCTAACGCAGAATGGGTTTACTCCATTGGATTGCTAGTGCATAAATTAAATAAATTTTTATTCAAAACAACGCAATGCTTTTTAGAAAAATGAAATCATTATAAGACTCAAGTCCCATCACACAATGCAACGCAAACCGGAGGATAGAGTTTTACCTTATAATGATAAAACATGCTTGGTACGTAGAAAATAATATTTAATATTATTATTATTAGTGTCTAATCAGTTTTAAAATACTTTCAAAGTAAATGTATCAATCCTAGATGGCATAGTACCCCATCCTACTATGTCGCCATATATAGGTTTACAATCAAAACTGTAATGACATATTGGAAATTGGGTTTCCATCATGAGTCAAGGCTAGGGACAATCTCCTTACCGATTCCAGACACTCTAGCAAATGTCTCAGGATCATACCTACGGGCAACCCTTGGATACTCCAAGGCCGGTCCACAAATACTTTATTGGATTAGTTATGCCTGAACACAAGTTTTCCGGTCCTATTGAACCTCTCAATTGGTCACTATCGACCAATATATCTGAGGCCTCGTAATCCATCATCCACATAAGTAAAAATGTCTGGGCTCCATACCATGACACCACTTATAGCTAGAAAGAAACGCATGCACCCCTTGGGTCCCTTATCCCTTTTTGACTCCTACCAGGGTGTGGGGCTCGCGAAGTATCGCTATACATAAAGCTATGCCTGAATGGGCTGTGCTTATTAGATCATCAATCACAAGGCTCTGCTTTTCAACAATAGCCTTGATCATTTGCATCTTGGCATGCCAAATTGGCAATCCATGCCATGCGATCAATAACTACCAATATATAACCTCTAAGCTCGTGTGTCTTAGAGAAGGGTGTTAAGAAAGAGAATAAATTCTCCGCCACCAAACAGATATATATTAAATAGAAATTATTTTACATGGAATGAAATCCAAAGTCAGACACAAATCCATTTACAAGTCCGTTCTGGGTTTGAAGGAAACCGGAGACACCTTATTCCTCGTCCCGTATGTCCAATACGGAAGAGAGGTGCTCGCTTACCCGGACAATCAACAAGTTTGTCCGGACAACTACCACTTTAACCCTTTACTGGGAGGTCGCCACTGTCGGGCATCAGTAGTCGTCCATTCGATGTGATGATCGCCGGTCATTAATCGCCGTCTTTAATATCTTTGATTTAAATCGTCGTATAATTATTTGAAATGAGATTGAACTCGGTCTTTTCAAATAATTCTCGCATATATATAATTTAAACGATTTCATATCGTTAATGTTATTTTATAACGATTTATTGTTATTTTTATTTGTATAAAAATAGCCCAATTTAATTTAACGACGGTTCAGGTTAATAGGCGGCCCTGGTGCTTTTTTACTCAAATTTGATTTACACGTTTCTCGAAATCTAACCGTTGGATTTTAACAAAATTTATATCGTTGGAAAGATCTTCCCAAAGCGGACCTAATGGTTCTAGTTTTGGGAAAATCCAACGGTCGGATCTTTCGGTATAATCGTTTAAATTTACGATTCCGAAACGTGAACTACTGCGCGCGATTCGTTTAATTTTAATTTATATATAAAATTATATATAAATATAAACCATTCGACGATTCCACTAACGTGTTTAACACGCCTAATAAAAGAATTTTTTATTGGCGTAACATATCTACATGTTCATAATGTCAAATTAATATGTATTTTATTTACATTCATTTCTAATGGAAAACAAGTATGTATTTTATTCACATGACATCTTTGCTAATGACAAATAAAAAGATAATTTTTATTTTCATTATTTGTATGCAATTCTATTTTTAACTTTAATAAATAAAAAGATATTTTATCTGTATATAGTTTCAATGTATAACATGACACATAAGAGTGTTTATTTTAATTTGCATACAAAGTCTAATGCATAACATAACATATTAAAATGTCTCTTTACTTTGTACAGAAATTCTAATGTATAATTTGAAAATAAAAATGTCACTTTGATTTACATACAAATTCTATTGTATAATTTGACAATGAAAATGTCTCTTTAATTTGCATACAAATTCTATTGCATAATTTAACGATAAAAATGATTCTTTAATTTGCATACAAATTCTATTGTATATTTGACGATAAAAATGTCACTTTGATTTGCATACAAATTCTATTGTATATTTAACGATAAAAATGTCACTTTGATTTGCTTACAAATTTTATTGCATAATCTGATGATAAAAATGATTCTTTAATTTGCATACAAATTCTATTGTATATTTGACGATAAAAATGTCACTTTGATTTGCATACAAATTCTATTGCACAATTTGACGATAAAATGATTCTTTAATTTGCATACAAATTCCATTTCAACAAAATGCATAAAAAGTGATTCATTCATTTTTGTTGATAATTCTATTTCAGCAAAATGATTAAAAATGGTCTTTCATTTTTGTTGACAATTCTATTTCAACAAAATGGATAAAAGTAATATTTCAATATTGTTAACAACTCTAATTTTAACAAAATGAATAAAAGTGATATTTCATATTGTTAACAATTCTAACTTTAACAAAATGAATAAAAGTGATATCTCATATTGTTATTGATTCTAACTTTAACAAAATGAATATTTTTTTTTATAACATAAATCTATTCAACATAAATGTTATTTGTGTTTTGACACAAATCTATTTAACAAAAATGCTATTTGTGTTTGACACAAATCTACTTAACAAAAATGCTATTTTTGTTTTGACACAAATCTATTTGACAAAAATGTAATTTTTGTTTTCAACCATTATATTTAACAAAAATGTAATTTTTGTTTTTAACTCTTTTATTTAACAAAATGTAAATTTTTGTTTTAACTCAAATATATTTAACCAAAATGTAATTTTTTGTGTTCCACCATTATATTTTGACAAAAATGTATTTTTTGTTTTCAATCATTACATTTTGACAAAAATGTAATTTTGTTTCAACTATTACATTTTGACAAAAATGACAATTTTGTTTTAACTATTACATTTTGATAAAAATGACAATTTTATTTCAACTATTACATTTTGACAAAAATAACAATTTTGTTTCAGCTAATACATTTGGATAAATATGACAATTTTGTTTCAACTATTACATTTTGAAAAAAATGACAGTTGTTGTTTAACTCAATCCTAATTAACAAAAATGTAATTTTTGTTTAACTCAATTCTAATTAACAAAAATGTAATATTGGTTTAACTCAATTCTAATTGACAAAAATGTAATTTTTGATTCAACTATTCTAATTAACAAAAATGTAATTTTTGTTTCAACTATTCTAATTAACAAAAATGTAATTTTTGATTCAACTATTCTAATTAGCAAAAATGTAATTTTTGATTCAACTATTCTAATTAATAAAAATGTAATTTTTGATTCAACTATTCTAATTAACAAAAATGTAATTTTTTGTTTCAACTATTCTAATTAACAAAAATGTAATTTTTGATTCAACTATTCCAATTAGCAAAAAATGTAATTTTTGATTCAACTATTCTAATTAACAAAAATGTAATTTTTGATTTAATTATTCTAATTAACAAAAATGTAATTTTTGTTTCAACTATTCTAATTAACAAAATTGTAATTTTTTTGATTCACTATGCTATTTTGACAAAAATCTCAATTTTAATTCAACTAATCTACTTTGACAAGAAATGATCAAGTCAACAGGTCTACATAACACATAAATCACATATCAAATCGCGTATCATAACAAATAGAATTTAATTGCGGATTGGTGATAACACAATCATAATTAATTTTAATTATTTAAGAAAAGAAAAAAAATAAAATAGAATTCTCACAGTGCTTTAAATTCTGTCTAATTCAGATTTGAATTTTGCCCAAAATCTGATCTGCTCCAAATTCGTTCTAATCAGTCCAGAAATGTAGATCTCGGACTCACGATCTCAACGGTTCTGAAATCGTCCAATTCTGAATTTGTTTGAGTAAAATATGAATTTATTTGTCTTGTTAATATTTTAAAATAAATTAATTAAATAATAAAAGGGAAAAATACCCTTCTTCCACCTTCAGGTTGAGGCCGCGACTCCTATTATTTTGTTCGATCCTAGGGTTTAGGTTTTCATGCAATAGGAGCGCTGGAGGACGATCAGATAGTGGCACGCCGGAGAGGAGCAAGCGGCACGCAGGGGTTCCCACCGATGGTGAACTCGGTTGTGGTTACGGGGGTGGGCGGCGGTGCAAACCCGACGACTTTGGGGTGCCAATTCGATCCCAATACACAACGGTTTTTGATGAACTCCGTATGAATTTGAAGCTTATGAAATTCTCTACAATAATGTCTAAAGGAGTGGGAAGTTTTATAGTATTAATCAAAAGAAATTAGTGGAGGAAGAGGGGAGCTGTTCTGGCCATTGATAGAAGGGTGGCGGCGGCTTTAGAATAGGGATTAGGGTTTTGTTATGAGATATTTATAATAAAATAATATTAAATCTCTTAATTATTAGTTTTAAGCCTGTTAACCCTTTACAGCTCCAAATTCAGCCCAATGAGAGTTGTTCCTACCCAAATGGCCCCGTTCCGGACACAATGGGCTTGGTCCCGTCAGCCCAATCGATCATTTTCAGTCTGTTTTCTTTAAATTAAAATATAAATCATTTATTTATTTAATTTGATCGTACATTTAAATTTGTCGGGGCCACATACGGACTCCGAAAATTCCCGGAAAATAAACCTAGCTATGTTTTGACGATACAATCCTAACAAAATTAATTTCGTCGAATTTGGAGACCGTTTGAAAAATGACCCTTTTAACGGTCGATTAAATTCAACAGAAATCATCGAACGCATTTTAATTTACCACGCTCACATATTAATTCCAAAAATTATGGAAAATTAAACTTAGCAATAATTTGACATTCCGAATCCGACAAAAATGGTTTTGTCGAAAACGGAGATCATTTATAAAATGACTATTTTTAATAGCTTTAATATTATTTAAAAATGGAATTTTTAAACTCTAGCACATTTTCTAAAAAAATTCCTTAAAATAAAATTTTTAAATTGGTTCTAATTTTCCGGGTTGTTACATAAAGGTAACTTAGCAGATACACTTAGAAAAGGCTTGCCAAGAGAGAAAGTTCAAACCTTATCGATGAGAATAAGGATAAGGCCTATAGACTAAAGGTTTTTCTAAAATTGAAAACCTGCCTAGTTGAATGGAAATCCTAAGATCTAGGTTCAAAGGGACAACAAAGTTTAAGAAAGAAACTTGATGGCACTGTTATGCACAAACCATTCCTATGATAAGTTACTGCATTATATGTTGAATAAGGATAAGTATTAGTACTTTTAATGATGTTTGTATTTGAAGGAATTAGATAATACCCTTTATAGAATCACCTACATAAGTTCGAAGGAGCCTCTTCAAAGAGAATTATGAGGCCAAATTCTCTAAGCACTTATGAGAACAAACAGGTGTTCAAGGAAAAACCGAACACATACAAAGAACGAAGGGTTATAAGAAATATTTAAAAGTGTTATCTACTTTGGAATTACACAAAAGGCTTATAGTTCAAGGACAGTCTATGTCTACTGATTCACCTGTGATTCAAATAGGTAATCACTTGGAAAGTTCAGGGCCCATGTGTTACTTTAACCGATATGATATATGGTGCGTGAAACTAAGATCGGTTGCTCATTCATGTGGGGGATTGTTAGAAATGAATGTTCAAGAGAAAGAGGAATTTGGAAAGAAGAAGAGATAGCAACATATAAGTCCCACATCATCAAAATATTAACACAATCTCTCATAATATATCAGAAGCCAATAGGCTTATATAAAATAAAAGGAAGAGGGATTATATGAGGATGTAGGCTTGGTTATGAAATAATATTACATTAAAATGTCAAAGATTGGGCCTTGGGGCTCTTGGGGTCTCCTGATTGAATATGGTTGACGGTTGCTAATTGGGCTAGTGCGCTGAAACGAGATTTTTTTTTTACTCAGAATTTTAAAGGTGTATCCGTTCAGTCCAAAATTTGAAAGGCATGTTTATTAGCTGAACGAGTACAACCATTTAAATTCTTAGTGTACGCACATTAATGACCGGGTGGTTAAAGGGTCGTAACCTTTCTAATTCTGTCGGTTACTGATGCATACGAATACGCACCTCCTCCTGCCTATAAATACATTGCCCAAAACAAGACAGAAATCACTTTTTTCTGCTCGCACTACTTCTTCTTCTTCAAAATAATCCTTTGATATAGTTTCTGTATTGAACTTCAGTTCATCAGAACTCCATTTGCTGGCACTACGCTACGGGGCTGGTCTGTTTTATCTTGAGAAACAAATTGCAATTACGTCAATCAGTACATACGACGACAATATCGTTTCAAGGAAACAGAATAATTCTGGACTTGGACATTACTGAAACAGAATACTTTCTGTATATATTCAATCTGCTGCACAATCGGTTACGCTTTCTATGATTATTGTAAACACAGTTTGACATGACGATTGTTGCATAATTGAGTAACACTGATTGTTGTTGTTGTCTGTTTGTAATATAGTTGTGTATTTACAAAAGTTCTAACAGCTTTTTTATCCGTTGCTATGTCCTGAAAGGCCACACTTGTCCAATTATTCACCCTTAACTCTATGATTGCTTCACATCCTTGTGACCACTCTTGTATTATACCTACTGTGTATTTTTTCCTGGTGCTATCTTGGTCATTTTAAAATAACCTAAATGTTATCCATTCCCATACACATTACTGCTCATAAAATTTGATATCTGCACTAGTGTAGTTTTATATTATACACATATACGAATATTGATATATATGTGTGGTGGTATGCCTTAAACTATATATATCCATATGTGTTTACAACTGGGTATGCATGTATATATTTATCCATATATGCATATATATGCTTAAATTTGGCACACGTGCGCGTGCGCGCGCGCACACACACACACACACACACACACACACATATATATATATATATATCGTTAGTTCATCATCACCATGAAATGGCCTATGCATGCCGTTATTTATTATGCATGGTTCATGTGCCTTATTAACCCGGAATTTTTGGTGCTTTTCACATAGTGCCAAATCAGATTTTTATATTGACATGGAAATGGGTGCCATTAGTAGCTGCCTTACTGTTTGATTGAATAAAAGGAATATTCGTCCTTTTGGTCACTTTGATTAATTTGTTTATTTGAATAGATTTCAAACGTTGATTTTTCTTTGCATAATAATTGAATTCACTTAGCCCTTTAAAAGAATAGATATTACATTTTTGGCTGTTTGCACTTTTGCAAGGCATTTCACTCGCTTGTGTTTTTTCTTGAACCCTATACATACTTGTTCGAACCAACACTACTCTGCCTTTCCGTTTTGATCATTACTAACATGAGTAGATGATATAATGTGATTTAGCTTATTTGAGGTTAAAGGACAGATGCTTCACTTGTTCCTTGCTACCTGCCATCATGTTTTGAAAAAATATATTAATAAGAACAGATGTTGCACCACTGTTTTTTCTTTAAACTCATGACTTATAACCATCAAAGGAATATACATATTAGCACTTGGCTTTTCTTGGTTACCTGAAGCACTCCCAGGCCTTGATGTATGCATGTCGCTTATGCACCGATTAGATGTTGACATGGATATTTCTTCTGTCATATATCCTGAACTTAAAATTGCATATAAAAATTATGATTAAATATTATATTTTAGTATTTTATTGATGTTGATTTATTTTAGTTAATTCTAACCCGAGTGTTTTATCTTTTGCATAACGCTCTGGTCCGATCGAGTATGCAACTTAGGATCTTCAGCTGGAGAAACTAGAACCCGTGAAGACGCTAGCCTAAATTCATATATTTTATGTCCATCTTAAATTTTATAAATTCATGTAATACTCTTATGTCGAAAAGAAAAATTGTATAACTTTGACATTTTGTGTAAAATTATTCTGTTGTAAGATGCTGTTTTATTCTATGATCTGATTCTGTTAAACCACATAAGTATTAACAATCTGCCGTTTTGAACGGTTCGAGTTGGTTCATTTACCTACATGAAGCTATAATGACCCAAATTTTCAACGTTCGAATTTCGACACTAATAAAATATTTGTTTTCACTTACCAAAACTCAAGTATCAAAAACACAAAAAGTTAAAGGAAAGAAGTTAGTGGGTGAATAAGAAAGAAAAAATGGCAGAATAGAAGAAGAATACCCACACCATAGAACCAAAGCAGAATAGAATCTCACGACGGAATGAAAAAATATAATATATCAATACTCTTTATGCAAATAGAAAGATGTATATACATGATTACAAAACCAGAGTATACAACTTGATCAACCTATACAATTTGTCTATACAATGCTGATAAATATAACTCACACAGTGGAAATAAATTTATGTAAGAAAAATATGGGAAACGACTCTATTCTGGCTCCTCTCCTAAAGCTCCAAGCAAACCGAAGGCAACCTTGAAAATATACTCGGTCTGACCTGAGCATATTTTGTGGAAAGAAAAACCATCCGGATAAGTTTGGAATACTTTCAGTGAGAAAACTCACATCACAAACAATTCGCTTAATTTTTGTAATTTGAAAGAATGGAACTTATGTAAAATACGACCGCACATTAACATAGCACATATTTTTCCTTTATGATAACCAAATCAGTTTTATTATAAATCTACTGATATTATAATAATGCCTAAAATCCACAAATAAAATACGAATATAGCTGAAAAGCTTGCATCTCACTTTTCAACATAGTTGGTTTGCATCTAAAATCGTACAGCTCGTATTAGAGTCTGGATTTCCATACATGACTAGGAAAGGATCTACCTTCAGAACAGTGTTCCTCTAGAGATAAAAACAATGGGGTTTAGTAAGAACATCTTACAACCCAACCACACAGAACCGACATTCATTCAACTTGAGTGTACCGAATATATCACCAACATGGTTGGGGCTAATCAACCGTACTGTAATGTCCTGCAAATTTGTACTATCTGAGTTGACTACATACATCACACGTCCAACCCAAATATCACAGGAATGCGAATCATTTTTTTAGAAGAAAAAGGTAGAATAAGAACAAAAATAACAACACAAAATCTCACATCGCAGCGGAACAATATATAGTATATCATAACTTTTTTTAAGTATAAAATTTTTACTATATAACATATAATTAGCAAAGTACAATACTCCCAACACAGTGGAAAAACAATAACTAAATAACGATGAAGCCTCCTGCTCCAAGCTCCTTTAGATATATCTGTAAAATCCTGAACTACTTGATTGCCCGTACAAATTTGGGCACCCAAAAGTTTAGGTAAAACAAAACAAAATAAACTCTGGGTCACTCATGGGACTAGTACGAGTAAACAATTAAAACAGTTTGAGAAAATAAACGATATCTCATAAGACCACGCCGTATAACACGGAACAGATTTTTCCCTTATGAGAATCCAAAATACTTGATTTAACTTTCAAAATCCTTTTGAAAGAAACGATAATCTTTATATCAAAACTCTTTTGATATTATAATAGTGTCTAAATTGAATAAATAGAAATCTAGTGGAACGCTTTCATCTCACGCTCCACATACGTAATATACAATCAAAACCGCAGGCACTTACTGGGTGATGAATTTTCAACTATGACAAGGTATGAAACCACCTTTCTATAGTGTATCTCTAGAGAGAATACATTGGGTTCAACATGAACATCTTGTAACCCGACCACACAAGACCGACCACTCATTTCGCTTGAGTGCATCGAATGTATATCACCAACGGTTGGGATCAGCAACCATTTTCCCAAATGGGACAACATCGAATAGAATAAAGAATGAAATGAATTTCTCTAGATAGGTGATAGTACACCCTAAGTGGGAGCTACCCACTTAGCCATGCTGCCTGCTCGATTTTTGTCATTTCCCGGTTGTGAGATGACCCCCAAACCCTGATAAGACAGTGGCAAGGGTAATCTTTGGAATATAACACATAAATAGATAACAGCAGAACAGAAATAATTAAATACACCAGATAATGTACAATAGAATACACTGGATAAACATAATCATCAGAGTTACACAGTATACAGGATCATACTTAGTACAAATACAGTTCAGCTATACATAAATGTCTACAGCGGAAAACAAACATAATATGTGCAATAGGAGCTGAACAACATAAAAAGAGATAAAATGATAGAATCCATCTTCAGCTCCAGCTATCCAGAATGAGCCTACTAAAACCTGAATACAAGGCTACCCATGTAGAAAAAGGGGCACTCGAGTTTGCAAGTGAAACAAACTACGAGTCTGTCATGCGACTGGTATGAGAAATCTACTTAACACATTTTATAATATGGCCAATCACAGGACCATGCCACTTTTGCGAAACGGGTTTACTCTATTGGATTGCCAGTTCTTTAAACAAGTAAATCTTTTAAACATCGCAATGCTTTTTATAAAAATGAAGCCATTATAAGACTCAGTTCCCATCACACAATGCAACACAAACCGGAGGATAGAGTTTTACCTTATAATGGCAAAAATATGTTTGATACGAATAAAACAAAAGCATTTGATATTATTACTAGTGTTTATATGTTTCAAAAACAATTTCAAATCATAAGTATCAATCATAGACGGCATTAATGCCCCATACCACTATGTCGCCATATATAGGTATGCAATCAAAACCGCACGGTATCGTATTTGGAAATTGGATTTCCGTCATGAACCAAGACAAGAGATAGTCCTCACCGAATTTGAGACGCTCTAGCCCGCCCCTCAGGACCCAGACTCAGGTGGGCCCTTGGATCGTCAGAGCCGGTCCATCGATGTGGATTAAAATTCCTGAACACTGCGTTTCCCCGCCCTATGGGGCGTCACTGGTCATATCCGACCACACCATCGGCTCCGAAGAGACCGAAGCAAACCGAGGCCTCGCTTTCCATCATCCACATAAGTAAAATACCCAGGCGTGCAAAACCCAAAGCAGCACTCCTAGCTAGAAGGAAACGCATGTCCTCCCTGATGTACTCTCTTGTTTCTGGCTCATACCGGGGTGTGAGGCTCGCGAAACAACGTTATACACAAAGCTATGCCACACAGGTCGTGCTTTGATCATCAACCACAAGACTTTGCTTTTCAACAGAAGCCTAGATCATTTTCCACTTAGGCATGCCACACAGGCAATTCACTCCATGCGACTGATTTCTATCGATATATAACCTCTGAGCTCGTACGTCTCAGAGAAGGGCGTTAAGCAAGAGAATAAATTCTCCGCCGTCAAGCAGATATATATTTAATAGAGATCAATCAGCACAGAACAAAATCCAATGTCAGACACACAGTACATTTACAAGTTCGTTCTGGGTCTGAATGAAACTGGAGACACTCAATACCTCGCATATCCGTACAATCAACAAGTACGTCCGGACGGCTACTACTTCAACCCCTTCAAGCAGCTACTCCTATCATGAGCATCCGTAGCACCCCTCCATTCTACGTGAAGATCATCGGTCTTGCACCGTCTTCATGTCTTCGACTTCTAACCGTCGATCAATCATTTGAAATGAGAATTAACTTGGCCTTTTCAAATAATTCACGTATATTTATAATTTCAAACCAATTTATTTCAATGGTTAAATTATTCAACATCACTAATTCTGTTCTTTAATGTAATTTTCACGCCAAACACATTCAACCATCAAATATCACATAAACCGAGCAAACTCAGTTTATTTCCATTCCATATCGTTTATAATATTTTATCACGATTTATCTCTATTTTTATTTATTTTAAAATAGCCAATTCACTCAAACGACGTTTCAGGCCATAACACGGCCGTGGCGCTGTTTTTCTTCAGATTTGATTTATACATATATGAAAATCAAACAGTTGGATCTTCACAAATTTTATATCATTAGAAAGATCTTTTCAAAACGAATCCAACAATTTCAAAATACGAACTGCAGCGTCGTTATTCGATTTTATTTAATTATATATATATATATATATATTCGATTCTGGCGCTGTTTTTCTTCAGATTTGAATTAAACATTCCAGACAATCAAACCGTTGGATCTTCATAAAGTGGGTGTCGTTGGAAAGATATTTCCAAAGAGAACCCAATGGTTTCAGTTTTGGGAAAATCCGATGGTCGGATCTCCCGCACTAATCGTTTGAATTTACGATTTCAAAATACGAACTGCAGCGTCGTTATTCGATTTAATTTAATTATATTTATATAAATGTATATAAATATAATTCTTTCTTTGGTTTCAAAACTATATTCATTTCATATATTTGATAAAAATGATATTTTTATCACCAAAAATATTGATTTCAACACGTGAATATTTTTAACACTTCATATTCACAATAAAAATGTAGATTTTATTGCTCAATCTATATATTCAACACATGAATGTTTTTTACTTCGCACACACGATAAAAATATGATTTTTTTATCGTTCTAGTCCTTTATTCAACACATGAATATTTTTTATAGTTTACTTATATGATAAAAATGTGATTTTTATTGTAAAACAATTTATTTCAAAACACGGTTATTTTATATAGTTCATATATGAAGTAAAAATGTTATTTTTGGTGTTAAAACAATTTATTTAAAATACTAATATTTTATATGGGCTATATATATAATAAAAATGTGATTTTTATCTTTCAAATAATTTATTCAACACATGAACTTCATTCTACACATGAATTTCTACTCAACACATGAATTTCTATTCAACACACGGATATAGTTTCAACACATGAAAATAATTCTAACACATGAATATTATTGAAAATTTCGGCAGCATAACGGCAGGGTAGTTAAAACTGGCACCGTCCCTAGTACGGCTCCTCGCTCTACCTTAAAACCTCGCAGTTTTTGACAATGGGGATTTCATACATCTAGTTCGCACGCGGGCGAATTTTCCCATATACTAATCCTATTGGGATTTCAATCACAATCAATCATTTCAAATCAACCATTCATGATATTCACCAAATTTCACATCAACCAATAATCCAAACAATATCACAACCAATATATATCGTCCATGGTCTGTGGACGAGGGGAGTATATATATATATATATATAGATATATGTATATAACTATATTTCGATTTCATTTCAATATCATTTCAATTTTTTTTTCAACTCATATATTACTTTTACAATGCATATATAACTTATACATCGAACATACAACTTATACAATGCTTATACATGTGGTGTACAACGCTTATATAACTCATACTTCGACTATATAATTTATACATCGTTGTTTTCCATATCATTTATAATTTAGAAATCTCACATTGGGTTCCACTCCACCAAAAATTGCAGAAGGCTCAGAAAAATATCCGGTCTCTTCTAAAATGTAGAAGACATCCACACGAGTCCACTGTTTCTTGTTTCACTGGATTTTGACAAGAAATGAAAAAGATATGATTTTTACAGTGAAATCATAAATCGTAGCGCTTAGAAGTGCTATAGAACAGTTAAAAATAATTTAAACCGTTACCTTTCTGAAATGTTCAAAACTAGGTTTAGGAATTTCGATCCAATCGCGCAGTGATTGGCGATTGTCCTTCGCAGCGGCGAAGAGCTTGGAGAGGCGCTCAGAACGAGGGTGGTGGCGCTCAACTCGGCGCGGCGGTGGAGGCTCAATCTGGCTCGAAATAGCGGATCTTCCCTGGATCAAAACTCCTCAAACGCTAAACGAAAAAATCCAAACCTTATATAGATTTGAAGCTCGTGCTGCCCTCTACAAAATACACCAAAGGAGCAAGGGGTATTGGTGTGTGGATTGAAGAAAAAGAGGAGGGAAGGATTGAACAGCTTTCCGCCGTCGCCTGGAGTAAAGTCGGGGAGAGAGAAAAGTGTGGTGGCCAATAGGATTTTTTCTTTTATTTATATATTTTAAAAAAATCGAAAATACCCCTTATCTCATACGAACTCCAATCCAAACCCAACGACTGTCGTCCCTAGCTAAATACCCACGTTCTGAACACAATAGGATATGTTTCGTAGGCCCATTCGACTGTCTTAGTCAGTTTTCCTTCAAATTAAAATATAAAACATTCAATATTCGATTTGAACGTACATTTCAATTTGCCGGGGCCACATACTGATCCCAAAAATTCCAGAAAAATAAATCTAGCTATGTTTTGACGATACGGTCCCAACAAAACTAGTTTCGTTGAATTCTGAGACTGTTTGAAAAATGGCCATTTTCTGGTCAATCCAATTTAACTAAAATCAACCAAACACATTTTCTTTCGCCACGCTAACATATTGAATTCAAAAATTATGAAATTTGAAACCTAGTAATAATTTGACATCCCGGATCCAACAAAAGTGGTTTCGTCGAATTCTGAGGTCGTTTGCAAAATGTTTATTTTCAAGGGCGATATATTCTCTATAGCGACCTTTCTGAAAATTCATTTGGTCATAACTTTTGACTTCCGCTATGAAACTTCGATTTTTCAGATTCGTTAGAAATATACTCATTAACTGATTTAAATATTTTTGGTTTCACAAAGATCCGTTTTATTTTGCACCCGGTACAGTCAGTCAAAGTTTGAATTGAAATTTTAAATCTGCCACGATATTTTAGGCCATATTTATAATTTAAAATAATTATATTTATTTTCAAACATCGATTCCAACTGAAAATGGCGCGATAGTTTGAAATTTCGATTTCGAAGTTCAAATGAATGTACATGATTCAAAATAAACCGGATTTTAGCGAAACCAAAAATATTAGAATCTAACTGAGAATATCTTTCCAACGAATCGGAAAAATCGAAATTTCATAGCGGGAATAAAAAGTTATGCCCAGATGAAATTTCAGAATAATCACTATGGAATTTTGGCCCATAAAAATGAAAATTTTGCAAACGACCTCTGTTTTCAACGAAACCACTTTTGTTAGATCCGGATGTCAAGTTATTGCTAGATTCCAAAATTCATAATTTTTGAAATCAATATGTGAGCATGGCAAAAGAAAACGTGTTTTAACGGTTTCAGTCAATTTTGATCGACCCAAAAATGGCTATTTTTCAAAAGGTCTCGGAATTTGATGAAATTAGCTTTTGTTAGAATCGTATCGTCAATACAAAGCTAGAAAATATTTTTTGGGAATTTTTAAAGTCCGTATGTGGCCCCGGTAAATTGAAATGTGTGTTCAAATTCAATATATATATTTATATTTTGATTTTGATGGAAACAGATTGAAACGATCGAATCAGCCTACGATACATATCCCATTGTGTTCAGAATGGGGGTAATTAGCTAGAGACGACAGTCGGTGGGCTTGATTTCGAGTTCAAATGGAAAGTCAACTTTAAGGTGAATAAAATAATTAAATTAATATATATAATACCTCCTTCTCCCTTTCCCTTCTCTCTACGTCAGAAATCGAATTAGAAAAAAAAAACCTAAAACTATCGCGACGCCCCCCTCCGACCTCAGATGGTGGCGCGCCTCCCCCCAGCCCCTCCCTAGCCTCTCCGATCCTCCTTCTCCCTCCTACCCTCTCTCTCCTTCCTCTCATATACGATAATACCCTCCCCAAACCCGTTAAACCTCCCACCGCAGCCCTCAAATCTGCCGCACCACCCACCTGAGCGCCTGGCCGAGCCGCCGGCCACCTGACCTCCCTCCGCCTCCAATTCAACATACCAGAAATTGACGTGGTGAGTTTTTTATTTTATTTATTTATTTTACCTTATTATAATTAGTTTATATAAAGTTGTTATTTTCATAGAAAATGATAATGTATAAAAATAGGATTTTTAATGAGAAAGGTTATAATCTCTAATTAGTTAAAAGTTAGACTTTTAATTAGTTAAATTTAAGATTGTTATAGCGTAAAGATTTGATTTTTTATATAGTAAAGAGATGATTTTAATTATTTACAACAAAGCATAAAAATTGGATTTTATAGTATGAAGTTAAAGAAATAAAAATATAATTTTTATATATGTAAGATAATAAAAATATGATTTTTTATATAGATAAAAATACGATTTTTATTATACGTATAGCTATAAAAAGATTTGATTTTTAATTTAGAAAAGCTTTGATTTTTAAACGTGGAAAAAAATACGATATTTACTAAGAAGTTAGCAATATAAAAATATGATTTTTATATAATAGAAAATATAAAAATGTGATTTTTATATATGTAGCAATATAAAAATATGATTTTTATATAATAGAGAATATAGAAATGTGATTTTTATATATGTAGCGAATTAAAAATATGATTTTTATATAATAGAGAATATAAAAATGTGATTTTTATATATGTAGCGAATTAAAAATATGATTTTTATTTAATAGAGAATATAAAAATGTGGTTTTTATATATGTAGTGAATACGGACGACGAAAGTGACAAAAGGCGAGAACGGCGAAGATTTCCTACATATGAAGAGTCGTGGCGTTTGGTTTAGCTCTCGGTGAGAACTCCTCACTTTTAATTTAAATTTTCTAGTTAAAATATATACTAGGATGCAGACGGTTCTTAGCAGCACCCAACACCCGTCGTCCACAGACCATGGACGACTTGTTTGATTTTGTTGTGTTGTGAGAATTGATTGTGATGTGGAATGAATGAAAAAATATATTCATGTGTTGAAATAAATTATTTATCGTTAAAAATATAAATTTAACGTGAATGTGAATAAATAAATATTTATAAACAAATCGAACGATTTGTTTATGTACACCCATTTGAAGGATATTGATTGGGACGATAAATTTTACACATCGCCCAACTGCATGAATAAAAATCTGCGTTTGTTGATTTGAAACCCCACACGGGTGTTGGGATGAGATTTGACGTACACTAATCCCAATTATTTAGTTGTATGTCAATCGATAGGTTGACAGACTGTGTAAGCATTAATTATTTATGTTTAATGCTTATGCAGTTGTGTGGTGCACTTTGGATGATGGTTGATTATTTATCGTTGCTATTATACACATGTGTTGTATGGAATCCATATAATTAACATTATATGGTAATTGATTGGGCCTCATTCCAATTGGGAAAATAAAGAATATTATAAAAATAGATTCATGTGTTGAATAGAATAAATAGTCATGTGTTGACGATACTCATGTGTTGAGAATATTCATGTGTTGAAAGAAATATAGATTCATGTGTTGAATAGAATAAATATTCATTTGTTGAATAGAATAACGAAGTTATTGAAATATATGAAGCCGTGTTGATTAGATATGCGCCATTTTGACGTGAACGATATTTATATCGATTATATTCGTTTTTATAATGAATATAGAAAAGAAAGTGATTTCAAAATATAACGTTTTGAAAATATTATCATTTATATAGTAATGATACGGAATATTCAATTTTGATTTAAAATTGAATATGTAGTTGAAATTGTTTTGAAAACGAATTTAAAACGATTTATAAAATACGATTTGAATTGAAATCGATGAAATATATATATATATATATATATATATATTATATATATATGAATGGCCTGAATAGAACGCGCCGCGCCGCGGCAGTTCGCGAATTTTGACCATTGACTACGAATTGACGTTGCGGGAGATCCGACCGTCGGATTCTCCTGATACCGGAACCGTTGGGTTCGCATCGAAAAGAGCTTTCCAATGAATATTAGAAATTTGAAATCTAATGGTTGGATTTGGAATTATGTCCAAATCAAATTTGGAAAAGGTCGTTGTAAGTGCAGTTCGACGACCGTTATTGGAAATCGACTGAACAACCCTTGATAAAATTATTAAAAATATTAATAATTTGAGTAAAATCATAATATATGAATTGGAAAAAATTGGGGTGAAAAATCCCATATTTCAAAGGATAAAAATATATTTAATGAACTAGGTATGAACTAGAATTATAATCCAATGTATTTGAATAAATAAATTGGATTTGAAGTGGTTTTAAAAATAATCAGAATTTCCAATACAAATTTGGAATGGATTCGAATCGAAATTATCTTCGGAATATTTCGATGTTGGATTTCGTGATTATATAGATATGGTTGTGGAAATTTGGAAGATATATTTATATCGTTATTTCCAATACGATATTTGTTGGTTTCAGAATTTGATATTGAATATAAGCTGATATATTTTCTATTCAGAGCCTTGTATTTAATATCAAATGAGATTTTGGGCTCGTCGTGAATGGTGTCTTAAATAACACTGTTCTTGAACCCAGTTTAGAAAAGAATAAATCTTTTAATTAGGATTTAGTGAAATTGTCCAGTTAATTAGTATTTAATTGGAATTGAATTTAAATTGGTTTTGGGGGTATATCGTGAGCGGTGTTTTGAATAACACCTGTTCTTTAACCCGATTAATAATGAAAAGTGATTTTGGGTTTATTGTGAACTGTGTTTTAGATGACATTGGTTCTTTAACCCAGTTAAAGACAGGATATTGATTTTTAGGGAGATTGTAACGGCAAGGAATTTCGCTCGATCCGAATCGATCGTTAAACCGACAAAGACCGTTCGAAACCCCTGATCGTTTTGAGAACAGGACAAATCGGAACGCAGACGGAAGAACATTTCATTGTTATTACAACAATTCCATCAGATACAAGAATATACAGAGTATAAATGAATAAATTACATTCAACAAATATCAGAGATTACAATAAATTACATAGCAGCGGAAAAATATACAAAACACAACTGAAAGTGATACACGGATACAGAGCTTTCCGAGCATCGTTCCAGCTATAAATCAAGACCCTGTGGATATAAATCTGCAAAACCAAAACTACTAGCTGCCCGTGTGGAAAATAGGGGCACCCAGAGTTTAGGTTAAAACAATAAACTCCAAGTCAATCATGTGACTGGTGTGAGAACTAAAACAGTTATTAATATTGGTTTTAAAGTTTGGTAAATCAAGGGACCACGCCGCATAACACGGAACGGGTTTCATCCCAAGAATACCAGTGCATAGAACAAACAGCGCAAAGCTAAATAAAGAAAAATGAAGCTATTATAAGACCCAGGTCCCATCACACAATGCAACGCAAGCCGGAGGATAGGGTTTTCCCTTATAATAGCCAAATAATGCTTGATACGTTTAAAACAAATCATTTGATACTATCATAGGTGTATAGTGTCAAAACATTTTCAATCATAAATATCAATCATAGACGGCATGGGTACCATATATCATGTCGCCATACTAGTTCTACAATTAAAACCGCAATATCACGTATTGGAAATTGGATTTCCGTCATGAGTCGAGGCAAGGGGCAAGCTCCTCTCCGATTCGAGACACTCTAGCAAATGTCCCAGGACCCCACTATGATCCTTGGATCTTCAGGGCCGGTCCTCTCTTACTTTTGAGGATTAGTTATTCCTGAACACACGTTTCCCGGTCCTTACAGACCTATATCCGAGGCGCCTCGTATCCAACAACCACACAGGTGAAAAGTATATAAATGTCAGGGCTGGTAGGTCACTGACACCACCCTAGCTAGAAAGAAACGTCGTGCTCTCCCTGCAGTCACTATCCCGTTTTTGACTCATACCGAGGTGTGAGGCTCGCAGATTCACATTATACACAAAGCTACGCCACACAGGCCGTGCTTTGATCATCAACCACAAGAATTTGCTTTTCAACAGAAGCCTTGATCAATTGCCACTTACGCGTGCCACACTGGCAATTCACTTCATGCGATTGATTTCCATCGATATACAACCTCTGAGCTCGTACGTCTCAGAGAACGGCGTTAAGCAAGAGAATGAATTCTCCGCTGCCAAACAGATGTATATTTAATAGAGATCAATCAACACAGAACAAAATCCAATGTCAGACACACAATCCATTTACAAGTTCGTTCTGGGTCTGAACGAAACCGGAGGCACTTTCCTCGCATATCCATCGATCTCCAAGTACGTCTGGACGATCACCAACTGTTTCCCTCATCTTGGGTGTACAGCCCAATGGACATCATCAGTAATCACCCAAACGATGTGAAGACTTCTGGTCTTCATCCACCGTCTTCATCTTCGACATCTCGTCGAATCGGTTATTCAGAATGGGTATAAACCCGACCTTTCTGAACAACCCACGTATATAATAAACGAATGTTACACAAACACAACAAACGCCTCATTCCAATTCAGAATATTCTTTTATTCACAAAATCACATTCTTAGGGAAATGTTCTCATTAATTTTATCCAAGATAAATTCTTCTAAATTTATTCTTTAATCTTCCTTTGGATATCATTTCAAACTAGTCGGGATTAGCGAACCACACCGAAGTAATTATTTATTTTATTTCCCAGTCCCATCCTATTCATCCCACAGAGCAAAACTGGTAATACCCCATATCTAACACCACGGTGTTATCAGTAAAATTAATTACCATTTCATGTTCAAATCTAATTAAAGATTTAACTATCGTATTGGAGCAAAACTGGTGGTACTCCATTCTCGATCACCTTTCAGATTTGATAATTTAAATTATCAATTCACATTTCAATCTAATTAAAGAATTATTCAAACTCCACTTAGTTTTAATCTTTTCAAAAAATTAATATCCTGCATTTAACTGGGTTAAAGAACCAATGTCATCTAAAACACGGTTCACGACAAACCCAAATCACGTTGGATATTAAATACAAGGCTCTGAATAGAAAATATATCGGCTTATATTCGATACCAAATTCTGAAACCAACAAATATCGTATTGGAAATAACGATATAAAATATATCTTTCAAATTCCCATAACAATATCTGTATAGTCACGAAATCCAACATCGAAATATTCCGAAGATAATTTTGATTCAACTCCAGCCCAATCCACGTATTGGAAATATTGATTATTTTTAAAATCACTTTCAAATTCAATTTATTTATTTCAAAAATAAATTGATTTTAATTCTAGTTCAAAACTAGTTCATTTCGATAAAAATCTATTTTTATCTTTTCAAATATGGAAATTTTCAGCCCAATTTTTCCCAAATCATTTCTTATGATTTTACACAAATTATTAATATTTTTAATAATTTTATCAAGGCCCGTACAGTCGATTTCCAACAACGGCCATCGAACTGCACTTATAGCGACCCTTTTCAAATTTGATTTGGACATAACTCCAAATCCAACCGTTAGATTTCAAATTTCTAATATTCATTGGAAAGCTCTTTTCGATACGAACCCAACGGTTCCGGTTTTAGGAGAATCCGACGGTCGGATCTCCCGTAATGTCAATTCGAAGTCAATGGTCGAAATTCACGAACTGCCGCGGCGCGGCGCGTTCTATTCAGGCCATTATATATAATATATATATATATATATATTATATATATTTCGTCGATTTCCTTTTAAAACGAATTTTATAAATAGTTCTAAATTCATTTCTAAAACAATTTCAGCTTCATCTTCAATTTCAAATCGATTTGATTTCAATTCAATTCGAATTCATTTCAATTTTATTTAATTCGAATTCAAATTCGTTCCCAATTCAATTCAAATTCTAATTCATTTCAATTCAATTCAATTTGAATTTACCTTCTATTTAATTCAATTCGAATTCAATTCAAATTGATTTAATTCAATTTCAGTTCGTTTTAAATTTCATTCAAAACGATTTCAATTCGTTTTTAATTCAATTTCAATTTAATTCAATTTGAATTCATTTCTATTCAGTTCGAATTCAAATTAACTTTCTATTCTATTCGAATCGAATTCATTTTCTATTCGATTCGAATTCATTTCAAATTGATTCAATAAAATTTCAATTTGAATTTTAATCTAATTTAATTTGAATTTCATTTCAAAATATTAAATTTTGAAATCACTTTTCAATATTCATTATAAAACGAATAAAATCGATATAAATATCATTCACGTCAAAATAGCGCAACTCTAATCAACACGACTTTATATATTTCAATAAATTCGTTATTCTATTCAACAAATGAATATATATATTCCATTCAACACATGAATCTATATTTCTTTCAACACATGAGTAATGTCCACACATCACTATTTTTGTTATGTAAAATATTTTATAAAATTATGGTATCTATCGTTTGATTTTTAAATCAGACTCCACCGTGAAGTAGTTCTAATTTTAAATATGATGAAGATGTAAATTTTTTTATTAAAATATTTTACTCAACACATAAATAGTTTCAACACATGAATTTTCTTTTATAATATTCATTATTTTCCCGATTGGAATGAGGCCCAATCAGTCACCATATAATGTTAATTATATGAATTCCATACAACACATGTATATAATAGCAATGATAAATAATCGCTCATCATCCAAGGTGCACCACACAACTGTATAAGCATCAAATATAAATAATCAACGCTTACACAGTCTGTCGACCAATCGATCG
This sequence comes from Allium sativum, assembly GCA_030737875.1. NCBI lineage: Eukaryota > Viridiplantae > Streptophyta > Magnoliopsida > Asparagales > Amaryllidaceae > Allium > Allium sativum. The sequence goes on along the minus strand of CM060910.1, from coordinate 553,876,463 downwards.
ACATACAATTAAATAATTGGGATTAGTGTACCCAAATATCATCCCAACACCCGTGTGGGATTTCAAATCAACAAACACAGATTTTTATTTGTGCAGTTGAGTGATGTGTAAAATTTATCATCCCAATCAATATCCGTCAAATCAGTGTATATAAACAAATCGGACGATTTGTTTATAAATATTCATTTATTCACTTTCACGTTAAAAATTATATTTTTAACGATAATTAATTTATTTCAACACATGAATATATTTTATTATCGATTTCACGTCAGCATCACAAACAATTTTCACAACATATCAATCAAACAAACAAGCCATCCATGGTCTGTGGATGACGGGTGTCGGGTGCTGCTAAGCACCGTCTGCATCCTAGTATATATATAACTAGAAAAAGAAATTTAGAGTGAGAAGTTCTCACCAATAGCTATCCCAATCATCTCGACTCTTCCTATGTAGAAATCTTCGTCGTTCTCGCCTTCCTTCACCTTCGTTGCCCGAATTCACTACATATGTAAAAATCGAATTTTTACTTCGCTATTCAATATATAAAAATCGAATTTTTACTTCGCTATTCAATATATAAAAATCGAATTTATACACGCTACTATATAGATAAAAATTCTATTTTTATACCGCTGTTCTCTATATAAAAATTCTATTTTAAAAATCTAATATTTTCTATTTTAAAAATCTAATCTTTTCTATTTTAAAAATCTGATCTTTTCTATTTTAAAAATCTAATCTTTCCTATTTTATAAATCTAATCTTTTCTATTTTAAAAATCTAATCTTTTCTGTTTTAAAAATCTAAATAAAAATCATGACTTCCATATATAAAAACCCTAGCCTTGATTCAATATAAATTTTAGTTTTATCACACTAAGAATTTCACTTTTTTATATATTAAAAACAATTTAAAAACTTACTGTTAATCACGAAGAGGAGGAGAGAGAAGCAAGGGGGCGCCTGGCGTGTCAGAGTTGAGAGGCGCATGCCGTCATTGAGGAGGCTCGAGCTCGCAGTGGTCGTGAAGGAGAGGAGGCGCTCGCGTTTGGGGGCTCTGGGCTTTGGTGGCGACGCAGGCTTCGACGAGGGGGGGTTTCTGGTGGGTGCGCCGGCTTCAGGGGGGTGGGCTTCTGGTCCGTGGGTTGGGGGTTTCGAGGGGTTCGAGATGGAAAGGGGCGACGAGGCGTTGGGGTGGGGGCGCTGGGTAGAAGGGAGGGCGGCGCAACGAGGGTGGAGGCGGAGGCAAAGCCCTGGGGGCGCGACGAGATCCCGATTGTTTTTTTTTTCTTTTTTTTCCTCTTTGAATCTGAACGTGAAAGAGTGGGGGGACGGGTCTTTATAAATAATTATATATTTAATTAATTAATTTCTCCAAAAAGGTACTTTTACATACGACCACTAAACGAGGCCCACCGCCTGTCGTCCATAGCTAATTACCCCCATTCCAAACACAATGGGATATGTATCGTAGGCTGATTCGGTCGTTACAATCAGTTTTCTTCAAAATCAACATATACTTCTATATATTAAATTTGAACACGCATTTCAATTTACCGGGGTCACATACGAACTCTAAAAATTCCATAAAAATATTTTCTAGCTTCGTATTGACGATACGGTCCTAACAAAACTAGTTTCATCGAATTCTGAGACCGTTGGAAAAATGGCCATTTTCCAGTCGATTAAAATCAACTGAAACTGGTCAAACGCGTTTTCCTTTGCCACGCTCACATATTGATTCGAAAAATTATGAAATTTGGAATCTAGCAATAATTTGACATCACGGACCCAACAAAAGTGGTTTCGTCGAAATCCGAGGTCGTTTGCAAAATTCCCATTTTTAATGGCCTGAATTCCATAGCGACTATTCAGAATTTTCAACTGGACGTATCTTTTGATTCCCGCTATGAAATTTCGATTTTTCGGATTCGTTGGAAAGATATTCTCAATTAGATCCTAATGTTTTTGGTTTCACTAAAATCCGGTTTATTTTGCACCTGGTACATTCAATTGAAGTTTGAAATCGAATTATCGAACTACCGCGCCATTTTCAATTCTATTTATAATTATAAATAATTATTTATATTCTAACGACGACGCGTATAAATATATACGTTCGATTTCCATTCAAAATAAATTTCTCGTCGATTTTATTTAAAATAATCTATTTTAAATGTTCAAAATTCACTAAAATTGCCAAAATAAAAATTTTAAACTGGCCCGCATTTTCGGGTTATTACAATCTCCCCCACTTAAAACTTTTCATCCCCGAAAAGGAACAAAGTCGAAAGTGGTTTGATTAACCAACTCTACGCTTGATCTGGCTTCCCTTCTCCAACTTTTCAGTTTCCGAGAATTTTCAAATTCTTCAAAAATTTGGCTAACTCCCTAAATTTTTGAAAAATTTCGCCATAACCTCCCCTGCACCGAGAGCCATGGGAAAATCCTGAAATTGCCATACAGGCCTTCTGATCTCAAAAAGAAAAAGAAAAAGCCAAGCGGCTAGCCAATAGGCTCATAAAATCATCATCACCCAAACAAAACAGTAAATTATAGTAAATATGTACCTATTTGTCGGGAAAACAAATTTTATTCTCTGCTCTAGCCTCCTTGCTATGACCTGTTCAATGCAAGTATATGTATATGCAAGCAAATGCGACTAATTTTCAATACATTCTATACTCGGTTCAATTAGGCTAAATGGTTCAAAATTTATCAACAAATAAACAATCAACACAAACATCAATCAATTAGTGAATTAACGTTTCAAATTCATAATTTTGATATATGTATATAGAAAATCATGTTTTGATGCCAATTCACAACAATGTATTCTAACTATATAAGTTTTGGTTCTCACACCAGTCTAATGGAAATATATAGATATCACACCTTCGAAACACGAACATAAATACTGATGATGTGATGACAATTATCAGTACCTTCTCCGGGCGACTAGAATGTGATTCTATATCTATCCAGTATATTAAAACTTCGAATATACGTTCATGACGCGTATATGCAAAATCTTTATATATTGGATTGTCCAAATTCAAAATAAATAAATAACCAAATACGTGTAAAACGATTTTTAATTTTCAAAACAAAATTGTTTTCATTTGAAAAATATACTCTTCACACTCATTCTTGGATGCTACTGATCCTATCTCTAACGAGTTATTCTAATTGGATATTACTAATCCAATATCTGATGAATTCTTTCGTTTGGTTCTAATGTATCTTGTTCTCGAGCTCTGTAAACCAAAGCTCTGATACCAACTGTAACGGCAAGGAATTTCGCTCGATCCGAATCGATCGTTAAACCGACAAAGACCGTTCGAAACCCCTGATCGTTTTGAGAACAGGACAAATCGGAACGCAGACGGAAGAACATTTCATTATTATTACAACAATTCCATCAGACACAAGAATATATAGAGTATAAATGAATAAATTACATTCAATTAATTACATAGCAGCGGAAAAATATACAAAACACAACTGAAAGTGATACACGGATACAGAGCTTTTCGAGCATCGTTCCAGCTATAAATCAGGACCCTGTGGATATAAATCTGCAAAACCAAAACTACTAGCTGTCCGTGTGGAAAATAGGGCACCCAGAGTTTAGGCTAAAACAATAAACTCCAGGTCAGTCATGTGACTGGTGTGAGAACTAAAATAGTTATTAATATTGGTTTTAAAGTTTGGTAAATCAAGGGACCACGCCGTATAACACGGAACGGGTTTCATCCCAAGAATACCAGTGCATAGAACAAACAGCACAATACTAAACAAAGAAAAATGAAGCTATTATAAGACCCAGGTCCCATCACACAATGCAACGCAAGCCGGAGGATAGGGTTTTCCCTTATAATAGCCAAATAATGCTTGATACGTTTAAAACAAATCATTTGATACTATCATAGGTGTAAAGTGTCAAAACATTTTCAATCATAAATATCAATCATAGACGGCATGGGTACCATATATCATGTCGCCATACTAGTTCTACAATTAAAACCGCAATATCACGTATTGGAAATTGGATTTCCGTCATGAGTCGAGGCAAGGGGCAAGCTCCTCTCCGATTCGAGACACTCTAGCAAATGTCCCAGGACCCCACTATGATCCTTGGATCTTCAGGGCAGGTCCTCTCTTACTTTTGAGGATTAGTTATTCCTGAACACACGTTTCCCGGTCCTTACAGACCTATATCTGAGGCGCCTCATATCCAATAACCACACAGGTGAAAAGTATATAAATGTCAGGGCGGGTAGGTCACTGACACCACCCTAGCTAGAAAGAAATGTCGTGCTCTCCCTGCAGTCACTATCCCGTTTTTGACTCATACTGAGGTGTGAGGCTCGCGAATTCACGTTATACACAAAGCTACGCCACACAGGCCGTGCTTTGATCATCAACCACAAGAATTTGCTTTTCAACAGAAGCCTTGATCAATTGCCACTTACGCGTGCCACACTGGCAATTCACTTCATGCGACTGATTTCCATCGATATACAACCTCTGAGCTCGTACGTCTCAGAGAAGGGCGTTAAGCAAGAGAATGAATTCTCCGCTGCCAAACAGATGTATATTTAATAGAGATCAATTAACACAGAATAAAATCCAATGTCAGACACACAAACCATTTACAAGTTCATTCTGGGTCTAAACGAAACCGGAGGCACTTTCCTCGCATATCCATCGATCTCCAAGTACGTCTGGACGATCACCAACTGTTTCCCTCATCTTGGGTGTACAGCCCAATCGAGATCATCAGTAATCACCCAAATGATGTGAAGACTTCCGGTCTTCATCCACCGTCTTCATCTTCGACATCTCGTCGAATCGGTTATTCAGAATGGGTATAAACCTGGCCTTTCTGAATAACCCGCGTATATAATAAACGAATGTTACACAAACACAACAAACGCCTCATTCTAATTCAGAATATTCTTTTATTCACAAAATCACATTCTTAGGGAAATGTTCCCATTAATTTTATCCAAGATAAATTCTTCTAAATTTATTCTTTAATCTTCCTTTGGATATCATTTCAAACTAGTCGGGATTAGCGATTCATCCCACGGAGCAAAACTGGTAATACCACATATCTAACACCACGGTGTTATCGGTAAAATTAATTACCATTTCACGTTCAAATCTAATTAAAGATTTAACTATCGTATTGGAGCAAAACTGGTGGTACTCCATTCTCGATCACCTTTCAGATTTGATAATTTAAATTATCAATTCACATTTTAATCTAATTAAAGATTTATTCAAACTCCACTTAGTTTTAATCTTTTCAAAAAATCAATATCCTGAATTTAACTGGGTTAAAGAACCAATGTCATCTAAAACACGGTTCACGACAAACCCAAATCACATTGGATATTAAATACAAGGCTCTGAATAGAAAATATATCGGCTTATATTCGATACCAAATTCTGAAACCAACAAATATCGTATTGGAAATAACGATATAAAATATATCTTTCAAATTCCCATAACAATATCTGTATAGTCACGAAATCCAACATCGAAATATTCCGAAGATAATTTCGATTCAACTCCAGCCAAATCCACGTATTGGAAATATTGATTATTTTTAAAATCACTTTCAAAATCAATTTATTTATTTCAAAAATAAATTGATTTTAATTCTAGTTCAAAACTAGTTCATTTCGATAAAAATCTATTTTTATCTTTTCAAATATGGAATTTTTCAGCCCAATTTTTCCCAAATCATTTCTTATGATTTTACACAAATTATTAATATTTTTAATAATTTTATCAAGGCCCGTACAGTCGATTTCCAACAACGGCCATCGAACTGCACTTATAGCGACCCTTTTCAAATTTGATTTGGACATAACTCCAAATCCAACCGTTAGATTTCAAATTTCTAATATTCATTGGAAAGCTCTTTTCGATACGAACCCAACGGTTCTGGTTTTAGGAGAATCCGACGGTCGGATCTCCCGTAATATCAATTCGAAGTCAATGGTCGAAATTCACGAACTGCCGCGGCGCGGCGCGTTCTATTCAGGCCATTATATATATAATATATATATATATTATATATATTTTGTCGATTTCCTTTTAAAACGAATTTTATAAATAGTTCTAAATTCGTTTCAAAAACAATTTCAACTTCATCTTCAATTTCAAATCGATTTGATTTCAATTCAATTCGAATTCATTTCAATTTTATTTAATTCGAATTCAAATTCGTTCCCAATTCAATTCAAATTCTAATTCGTTTCAATTCAATTCAATTTGAATTTACCTTCTATTTAATTCAATTCGAATTCAATTCAAATTGATTTAATTCAATTTCAGTTCGTTTTAAATTTCATTCAAAACGATTTCAATTCGTTTTTAATTCAATTTCAATTTAATTCAATTTTAATTTGAATTCATTTCTATTCAATTCGAATTCAAATTCACTTTCTATTCTATTCGAATCGAATTCATTTTCTATTCGATTCGAATTCATTTCAAATTGATTCAATAAAATTTCAATTTGAATTTTAATCTAATTTAATTTGAATTTCATTTCAAAATATTAAATTTTGAAATCACTTTTCAATATTCATTATAAAACGAATAAAATCGATATAAATATCGTTCACGTCAAAATAGCGCAACTCTAATCAACACGACTTTATATATTTTAATAAATTCGTTATTCTATTCAACAAATGAATATATATATTCCATTCAACACATGAATCTATATTTCTTTCAACACACGACTAATCTCAACACATGAGTACTTTCCACACATCACTATTTTTGTTATGTAAAATATTTTATAAAATTATGGTATCTATCGTTTGATTTTTAAATCAGACTCCACCGTGAAGTAGTTCTAATTTTAAATATGACGAAGATGTAAATTTTTTTATTAAAATATTTTACTCAACACATAAATAGTTTCAACACATGAATTTTATTTTATAATATTCATTATTTTCCCGATTGGAATGAGGCCCAATCAATCACCACATAATGTTAATTATATGGATTCCATACAACACATGTATATAATAGAAATGATAAACAATCTCTCATCATCCAAGGTGCATCACACAACTGTATAAGCATCAAATATAAATAATCAACGCTTACACAGTCTGTCGACCAATTGATCGACATACAATTAAATAATTGGGATTAGTGTACCCAAATATCATCCCAACACCCGTGTGGGATTTCAAATCAACAAACACAGATTTTTATTTGTGCAGTTGGGTGATGTGTAAAATTTATCATCCCAATCAATATCCGTCAAATCAGTGTATATAAACAAATCGGACGATTTTTTTATAAATATTCATTTATTCACTTTCACGTTAAAAATTATATTTTTAACGATAATTAATTTATTTCAACACATGAATATATTTTATTATCGATTTCACGTCAACATCACAAACAATTTTCACAACATATCAATCAAACAAACAAGCCATCTATGGTCTGTGGATGACGGGTGTCGGGTGCTGCTAAGCACCGTCTGCATCCTAGTATATATATATATATATATATATATATATATATATATAACTAGAAAAAGAAATTTAGAGTGAGAAGTTCTCACCAATAGCTATCCCAATCATCTCGACTCTTCCTATGTAGAAATCTTCGTCGTTCTCGCCTTTCTTCACCTTCGTTGCCCGTATTCACTACATATGTAAAAATCGAATTTTTACTTCGCTATTCAATATATAAAAATCGAATTTTTACTTCGCTATTCAATATATAAAAATCGAATTTTTACACCGCTACTATATAGATAAAAATTCTATTTTTATACCGCTATTCTCTATATAAAAATTCTATTTTAAAAATCTAATCTTTTCTATTTTAAAAATCTAATCTTTTCTATTTTAAATTCTAATCTTTTCTATTTTGAAAATCTAATCTTTTCTATTTTAAAAATCTAATCTTTTCTATTTTAAAAATCTAATCTTTTCTATTTAAAAAATATAATCTTTTCTATTTTAAAAATCTAATCTTTTCTGTTTTAAAAATCTAAATAAAAATCATGACTTCCATATATAAAAACCCTAGCCTTGATTCAATATAAATTTTAGTTTTATCACACTAAGAATTTCACTTTTTTATATATTAAAAACAATTTAAAAACTTACTGTTAATCACGAAGAGGAGGAGAGAGAAGCAAGGGGGCGCCTGGCGTGTCAGAGTTGAGAGGCGCATGCCGTCATTGAGGAGGCTCGAGCTCGCAGTGGTCGTGAAGGAGAGGAGGCGCTCGCGTTTGGGGGCTCTGGGCTTTGGTGGCGACGTAGGCTTCGACGAGGGGGGGGGGGGTTCTGGTGGGTGCGCCGGCTTCGGGGGGGTGGGCTTCTGGTCCACGGGTTGGGGGTTTCGAGGGTTAGAGATGGAAAGGGGCGACGAGGCGTTGGGGGGGGGGGGCGCTGGGTAGAAGGGAGGGCGGCGCAACGAGGGTGGAGGCGGCGGCAAAGCCCTGGGGGCGCGACGAGATCCCGATTGTTTTTTTTTCTTTTTTTTTCCTCTTTGAATCTGAACGTGAAAGAGTGGGGGGGTCTTTATAAATAATTATATATTTAATTAATTAATTTCTCCAAAAAGGTACTTTTACATACGACCTCTAAACGAGGCCCACCGCCTGTTGTCCATAGCTAATTACCCCCATTCCGAACACAATGGGATATGTATCGTAGGCTGATTCGGTCGTTACAATCAGTTTTCGTCAAAATCAACATATAATTCTATATATTGAATTTGAACACGCATTTCAATTTACCGGGGTCACATACGAACTCTAAAAATTCCATAAAAATATTTTCTAGCTTCGTATTAACGATACGGTCCTAACAAAACTAGTTTCGTCGAATTCTGAGGCCGTTGGAAAAATGGCCATTTTCCAGTCGATTAAAATCAACTGAAACTGGTCAAACGCGTTTTCCTTTGCCACGCTCACATATTGATTCGAAAATTTATGAAATTTGGAATCTAGCAATAATTTGACATCACGGACCCAACAAAAGTGGTTTCGTCGAAATCCGAGGTCGTTTGCAAAATTCCCAATTTTAATGGCCTGAATTCCATAGCGACTATTCAGAATTTTCAAATGGACGTATCTTTTGATTCCCGCTATGAAATTTCGATTTTTCAGATTCGTTGGAAAGATATTCTCAATTAGATCCTAATGTTTTTGGTTTCACTAAAATCCGGTTTATTTTGCACATGGTACATTCAATTGAAGTTTGAAATCGAATTATCGAACTACCGCGCCATTTTCAATTCTATTTATAATTATAAATAATTATTTATATTCTAACGACGACGCGTATAAATATATACGTTCGATTTCCATTCAAAATAAATTTCTCGTCGATTTTATTTAAAATAATCTATTTTAAATGTTCAAATTCACTAAAATTGCCAAAATAAAATTTTTAAACTGGCCCGCATTTTCGGGTTATTACAATCTCCCCCACTTAAAACTTTTCATCCCCGAAAAGGAACAAAGTCGAAAGTGGTTTGATTAACCAACTCTACGCTCGATCTGGCTTCCCTTCTCCAACTTTTCAGTTTCTGAGAATTTTCAAATTCTTCAAAAATTTGGCTAACACCCTAAATTTTTGAAAAATTTCGCCATAACCTCCCCTGCACCGGGAGCCACGGGAAAATCCCGAATTTGCCATACAGGCCTTCTGATCTCAAAAAGAAAAAGAAAAAGCCAAGCGGCTAGCCAATAGGCTCATAAAATCATCATCACCCAAACAAAATAGTAAATTATAGTAAATATGTACCTATTTGTCGGGCAAACAAATTTTATTCTCTGCTCTAGCCTCTTTGCTATGACCTGTTCAATGCAAGTATATGTATATGCAAGCAAATGCGGCTAATTTTCAATACATTCTATATTCGGTTCAATTAGGCTAAATGGTTCAAAATTTATCAAACAAATAAACAATCAACACAAACATCAATCAATTAGTGAATTAACGTTTCAAATTCATAATTTTGATATATATATATATATAGAGAATCATGTTTTGATGCCAATTCACAACAATGTATTCTAACTATATAAGTTTTGGTTCTCACACCAGTCAAATGGAAATATATAGATATCACACCTTCGAAACACGAACATAAATACTGATGATGTCATGACAATTATCAGTACCATCTCCGGGCGAGTAGAATGTGATTCTATATCTATCCAGTATATTAAAATTTCGAACATACGTTCATGACGGGTAATGCAAAATCTTTATATATTGGATTGTCCAAATTCAAAATAAATAAATAACCAAATACGTGTAAAACGATTTTTAATTTTCAAAACAAAATTGTTTTCATTTGAAAAATATACTCTTCACACTCGTTCTAGGATGCTACTGATCCTATCTCTAACGAGTTATTCTAATTGGATATTACGAATACAATATCTGATGAATTCTTTCGTTTAGTTTTAATGTGTCTTGTTCTCGAGCTCTGTAAACCAAAGCTCTGATACCAACTGTAACGGTAAGGAATTTCGCTCGATCCGAATCGATCGTTAAACCGACAAAGACCGTTCGAAACCCCTGAACGTTTTGAGAACAGGACAAATCGGAACGCAGACGAAAGAACATTTCATTGTTATTACAACAATTCCATCAGATACAAGAATATATAGAGTATAAATGAATAAATTACATTCAATAAATTACATAGCAGCGGAAAAATATACAAAACACAACTGAAAGTGATACACGGATACAGAACTTTCCGAGCATCGTTCCAGCTATAAATCAGGACCCTGTGGATATAAATCTGCAAAACCAAAACTACTAGCTGCCCGTGTGGAAAATAGGGGCACCCAGAGTTTAGGTTAAAACAATAAACTCCAGGTCAGTCATGTGACTGGTGTGATAACTAAAACAGTTATTAATATTGGTTTTAAAGTTTGGTAAATCAAGGGACCACGCCGTATAACACGGAACGGGTTTCATCCCAAGAATACCAGTGCATAGAACAAACAGCGCAATGCTAAATAAAGAAAAATGAAGCTATTATAAGACCCAGGTCCCATCACACAATGCAACGCAAGCCGGAGGATAGGGTTTTCCCTTATAATAGCCAAATAATGCTTGATACGTTTAAAACAAATCATTTGATACTATCATAGGTGTAAAGTGTCAAAACATTTTCAATCATAAATATCAATCATAGACGGCATGGGTACCATATATCATGTCGCCATACTAGTTCTACAATCAAAACCGCAATATCACGTATTGGAAATTGGATTTCCGTCATGAGTCGAGGCAAGGGGCAAGCTCCTCTCCGATTCGAGACACTCTAGCAAATGTCCCAGGACCCCACTATGATCCTTGTATCTTCAGGGCCGGTCCTCTCTTACTTTTGAGGATTAGTTATTCCTGAACACACGTTTCCCGGTCCTTACAGACCTATATCCGAGGCGCCTCGTATCCAACAACCACACAGGTGAAAAGTATATAAATGTCAGGGCTGGTAGGTCGCTGACACCACCCTAGCTAGAAAGAAACGTCGTGCTCTCCCTGCAGTCACTATCCCGTTTTTGACTCATACCGAGGTGTAAGGCTCGCGGATTCACGTTATACACAAAACTACGCCACACAGGCCATGCTTTGATCATCAACCACAAGACTTTGCTTTTCAATAGAAGCCTTGATCAATTGCCACTTACGCGTGCCACACTGGCAATTCACTTCATGCGACTGATTTCCATCGATATACAACCTCTGAGCTCGTACGTCTCAGAGAAGGGCGTTAAGCAAGAGAATGAATTCTCCGCTACCAAACAGATGTATATTTAATAGAGATCAATCAACACAGAATAAAATCCAATGTCAGACACACAATCCATTTACAAGTTCGTTCTGGGTCTGAACGAAACCGGAGGCACTTTCCTCGCATATCCATCGATCTCCAAGTACGTCTGGACGATCACCAACTGTTTCCCTCATCTTGGGTGTACAGCCCAATCGAGATCATCAGTAATCACCCAAACGATGTGAAGACTTCCGGTCTTCATCCACCGTCTTCATCTTCGACATTTCGTCGAATCGGTTATTCCGAATGGGTATAAACCCGGCCTTTCTGAATAACCCGCGTATATAATAAACGAATGTTACACAAGCACAACAAACGCCTCATTCCAATTCAGAATATTCTTTTATTCACAAAATCACATTCTTAGGGAAATGTTCCCATTAATTTTATCCAAGATAAATTCTTCTAAATTTATTCTTTAATCTTCCTTTGGATATCATTTCAAACTAGTCGGGATTAGCGAACCACACCGAAGTAATTATTTATTTTATTTCCCAATCCCAACCTATTCATCCCACGAAGCAAAACTGGTAATACCCCATATCTAACACCACGGTGTTTTCGGTTAAATTAATTACCATTTCACGTTCAAATCTAATTAAAGATTTAACTATCGTATTGGAGCAAAACTGGTGGTACTCCATTCTCGATCACCTTTCATATTTGATAATTTAAATTATCAATTCACATTTCAATCTAATTAAAGATTTATTCAAACTCCACTTAGTTTTAATCTTTTCAAAAAATCAATATCCTGAATTTAACTGGGTTAAAGAACCAATGTCATCTAAAACACGGTTCACGACAAACCCAAATCACATTGGATATTAAATACAAGGCTCTGAATAGAAAATATATCGGCTTATATTCGATACCAAATTCTGAAACCAATAAATATCGTATTGGAAATAACGATATAAAATATATCTTTCAAATTCCCATAACAATATCTGTATAGTCACGAAATCCAACATCGAAATATTCCGAAGATAATTTCGATTCAACTCCAACCCAATCCACGTATTGGAAAAATTGATTATTTTTCAAATCACTTTCAAATTCAATTTATTTATTTCAAAAATAAATTGATTTTAATTCTAGTTCAAAACTAGTTCATTTCGATAAAAATCTATTTTTATCTTTTCAAATATGGAAATTTTCAGCCCAATTTTTCCCAAATCATTTCTTATGATTTTACACAAATTATTAATATTTTTAATAATTTTATCAAGGCCCGTACAGTCGATTTCCAACAACGGCCATCGAACTGCACTTATAGCGACCCTTTTCAAATTTGATTTGGACATAACTCCAAATCCAACCGTTAGATTTCAAATTTCTAATATTCATTGGAAAGCTCTTTTCGATACGAACCCAACAGTTCTGGTTTTAGGAGAATCCAACGGTCGGATCTCCCGTAATGTCAATTCGAAGTCAATGGTCGAAATTCACGAACTGCCGCGGCGCGGCGCGTTCTATTCAGGCCATTATATATATAATATATATATTATATATATTTCGTCGATTTCCTTTTAAAACAAATTTTATAAATAGTTCTAAATTCGTTTCAAAAACAATTTCAACTTCATCTTCAATTTCAAATCGATTTGATTACAATTCAATTCGAATTCATTTCAATTTTATTTAATTCGAATTCAAATTCGTTCCCAATTCAATTCAAATTCTAATTCGTTTCAATTCAATTCAATTTGAATTTACCTTCTATTTAATTCAATTCGAATTCAATTCAAATTGATTTAATTCAATTTCAGTTCATTTTAAATTTCATTCAAAACGATTTCAATTCGTTTTTAATTCAATTTCAATTTAATTCAATTTGAATTCATTTCTATTCAATTCGAATTCAAATTCACTTTCTATTCTATTCGAATCGAATTCATTTTCTATTCGATTCGAATTCATTTCAAATTGATTCAATAAAATTTCAATTTGAATTTTAATCTAATTTAATTTGAATTTCATTTCAAAACATTAAATTTTTAAATCACTTTTCAATATTCATTATAAAACGAATAAAATCGATATAAATATCGTTCACGTCAAAATAGCGCAACTCTAATCAACACGACTTTATATATTTCAATAAATTCGTTATTCTATTCAACAAATGAATATATATATTCCATTCAACACATGAATCTATATTTCTTTCAACACACGACTAATCTCAACACATGAGTACTGTCCACACATCATTATTTTTGTTATGTAAAATATTTTATAAAATTATGGTATCTATCGTTTGATTTTTAAATCAGACTCCACCGTGAAGTAGTTCTAATTTTAAATATGATGAAGATGTAAATTTTTTATTAAAATATTTTACTCAACACATAAATAGTTTCAACACATGAATTTTCTTTTATAATATTCATTATATTCCCGATTGGAATGAGGCTCAATCAATCACCATATAATGTTAATTATATGGATTCCATACAACACATGTATATAATAGCAATGATAAACAATCACTCATCATCCAAGGTGCACCACACAACTGTATAAGCATCAAATATAAATAATTAATGCTTACACAGTCTGTCGACCAATCGATCGACATACAATTAAATAATTGGGATTAGTGTACCCAAATATCATCCCAACACCCGTGTGGGATTTCAAATCAACAAACACAGATTTTTATTTGTGCAGTTGGGTGATGTGTAAAATTTATCATCCCAATCAATATCCGTCAAATCAATGTATATAAACAAATCGGCCGATTTGTTTATAAATATTCATTTATTCACTTTCACATTAAAAATTATATTTTTAACGATAATTAATTTATTTCAACACATGGATATATTTTATTATCGATTTCACGTCAACATCACAAATAATTTTCACAACATATCAATCAAACAAACAAGCCATCCATGGTCTGTGGATGACGGGTGTCGGGTGCTGCTAAGCACCGTCTGCATCCTAGTATATATATATATAAGTAGAAAAAGAAATTTAGAGTGAGAAGTTCTCACCAATAGCTATCCCAATCATCTCGACTCTTACTATGTAGAAATCTTCGTCCTTCTCGCATTTCTTCACCTTCGTTGCCCGTATTCACTACATATGTAAAAATAGAATTTTTACTTCACTATTCAATATATAAAAATCGAATTTTTACTTCGCTATTCAATATATAAAATTCGAATTTTTACACCGCTACTATGTAGATAAAAATTACATTTTTATACCGCTATTCTCTATATAAAAATTTAATCTTTTCTATTTTAAAAATCTAATCTTTTCTATTTTAAAAATCTAATCTTTTCTATTTTAAAAATCTAATCTTTTCTATTTTAAAAATCTAAATAAAAATCATGACTTCCATATATAAAAACCCTAGCCTTGATTCAATATAAATTTTAGTTTTATCACACTAAGAATTTCAATTTTTTTTATACTAAAAACAATTTAAAAACTTACTGTTAATCACGAAGAGGAGGAGAGAGAAGCAAGGGGGGTGCCTGGCGTGTCAGAGTTGAGAGGCGCATGCCGTCATCGAGGAGGCTCGAGCTCGCAGTGGTCGTGAAGGAGAGGAGGCGCTCGCGTTTGGGGGCTCTGGGCTTTGGTGGTGACGCAGGCGTCGATGAGGGGGGGTTCTGGTGGGTGCGCCGGCTTCAGGGGGGTGGGCTTCTGGTCCGCGGGTTGGGGGTTTCGAGGGGTTCGAGATGGAAAGGGGCGACGAGGCGTTGGGGGGGGGGGCGCTGGGTAGACGGGAGAGCGGCGCAACGAGGGTGGAGGCGGCGGCAAAGCCCTGGGGGCGCGACGAGATCCCGATTGTTTTTTTTCTTTTTCCTCTTTGAATCTGAACGTGAAAGAGTGGGGGGTCTTTATAAATAATTATATATTTAATTAATTAATTTCTCCAAAAAGGTACTTTTACATACGACCTCTAAACAAGGCCCACCGCCTGTCGTCCATAGCTAATTACCCCCATTCCGAACACAATGGGATATGTATCGTAGGCTGATTTGGTCGTTACAATCAGTTTTCGTCAAAATCAACATATACTTCTATATATTGAATTTGAACACGCATTTCAATTTACCGGGGTCACATACGAACTCTAAAAATTCCATAAAAATATTTTCTAGCTTCGTATTGACGATACGGTCCTAACAAAACTAGTTTCATCGAATTCTGAGACCGTTGGAAAAATGGCCATTTTCCAGTCGATTAAAATCAACTGAAACTGGTCAAACGCATTTTCCTTTGCCACGCTCACATATTGATTCGAAAAATTATGAAATTTGGAATCTAGCAATAATTTGACATCACGGACCCAACAAAAGTGGTTTCGTCGAAATCCGAGGTCGTTTGCAAAATTCCCATTTTTAATGGCCTGAATTCCATAGCGACTATTCAGAATTTTCAACTGGACGTATCTTTTGATTCCCGCTATGAAACTTCAATTTTTCGGATTCACTGGAAAGATATTCTCAATTAGATCCTAATGTTATTGGTTTCACTAAAATCCGGTTTATTTTGCACCTGGTACATTCGATTGAAGTTTGAAATCGAATTATCGAACTACCGCGCCATTTTCAATTCTATTTATAATTATAAATAATTCTTTATATTCTAACGATGACGCGTATAAATATATACGTTAGATTTCCATTCAAAATAAATTTCTCGTCGATTTTATTTAAAATAATCTATTTTAAATGTTCAAAATTCACTAAAATTGCCAAAATAAAAATTTTAAACTGGCCCGCATTTTCGGGTTATTACAAAGATTAAAACTAAGTGGAGTTTTAATGAATTTTTAATTAGATTAAAGTGATCGAGGATGGAGTATCACCGGTTTTGTTCCAAAGCGATAGTTAAATCTTTAATTAGATTTGAACGTGAAATGGTAATTAATATTTACCGATAACACCATCGTGTTAGATATGGAGTATTACCAGTTTTGCTCCATAGGATGAATAAGTTGGGATTGGGAAATAAAATAAATAATTAATTCGGTGTGGTTCGCTAATCCCAACTAGTTTGGAAAACCTTAACATGGTTTGAAATGATATCCAAAGGAAGATTAAAGAATAAATTTAGAAGAATTTATCTTTGATAAAATTAATGGGAACCTTTCCCCAAGAATGTGAAAATTTGAATAAAAGAATATTCTAAATTGGAATGAGGCGTATGTTGTGTTTGTATAACACTTGTTTATTTTATACGCGGGTTATTCAGAAAGGCCGGGTTTATACCCATTCAAAATAACCGATTCGATGATATGTCGAAGGTGAAGACGGTGGTTGAAGACCGGAGGTCTTCACATCGTTTGGATGATTATTGATGATCTTGATTGGGCTGTACACCCAAGAGGAGGGAATCAGTTGGTGATCGTCCAGACGTACTTGGAGATCGATGGATATGCGAGGAATAAGGTTCCTCCGGTTTCGTTCAGACCCAGAACAAACTTGTAAATGGACCGTGTGTATGACATTGGATGTTATTCTGTGTGATTGATTTCTATTAAATTTATATCTGTTTGGCAGCGAAGAATTTATTCTCTTGCTTAACGCCCTTCTCTAAGACGTACGAGCTTAGAGGTTATATATCGACAGATATCAATCGCATGGCATGAATTGCCTGTGTGGTATGCCTAAGTGGTAGATGATCAAGGCTTCTGTTGAAAAGCAAAGTCATGTGGTTGATGATCAAAGCACGGCCTTTGTGGCATAGCTTTGTATATAGCGTTAATTCGCGAGCTTCACACCTCGGTATGAGTCAAAAACGGGATAGTGACTACAGGGAGAGCACGACGTTTCTTTCTAGCTATGAGTGATGTCAGTGACCTACCAGCCCTGACATTTATATACTTTTTACCTGTATGGTTGTTGGATGCGTGGCGCCTCGGATATAGGTTTGAAAGGACCGGGAAACGTGTGTTCAGGAATTTCCAATCCTCAAAATTAATAGAGGACCGGCCCTGAAGATCCAGGATCGCTGTGTGTGGTCCTGAGACATTTGCTAGAGTGTCTCGAATGGAGAGGAGCTTGCCCCTTGCCTAACTCATAACGGAAATCCAATTTCCAATAAGTGACATTCGGTTTTATTTGTAGAGCCTAGTATGGCGACATAGTAGCTTGGGATACTATGCCGTCTATGATTGATACATTTATATTCGAAGTTGTTTTTGACACTATACACTTATAATAGTATCAAATGATTTGTTTTAAACGTACCATGCATTCTTTGGCTATTATAAGGTAAAACCCTATCCTTCGACTTGCGTTGCATTGTATGATGGGACCTGGGTCTTATAATAGCTTCATTTTTCTGTATTTTGCATTGCGCTGTTTGTTTTATGCACTGGTATTCTTGGGAGGAAACCCGTTCCGTGTTATACGGCGTGGTCCCTTGATTTACCTAACTTTAAAATAAAGATTAATAACTGTTTTAGTTCTCACACCAGTCACATGATTGACCTAGAGTTTATTGTTTTAACCTAAACTCTGGGTGTCCTTATTTTCGACACGGGAAGCTAGTAGTTTTGGTTTTGCAGATTTATATTCACCGGATCCTGGTTTACAGCTGGAATGATATTCGGAAAACTCTGTATCCGTATATCGCCTTCAGTTGTGTGCTGTATTATTTTTCCGCTGCTACGTATTTAAATGTAATTTAAATCTCTGATGTTTGTCGAATGTATATTTATTCATACTCTGTATATTCTTGTACTCTGATGGAATTGTTGTAAAAAAATGAAATGTTCTTCTGTTTGCGTTCCGATGTGTGTTGTTCTTAAAGCAATTCGTGCTTTCCTTTACGGGGAAGTTACGGGTTACTGCAGTGGTATCAGAGCTCTGGTTTACAGAGCTCGAGAACAAGACACATTAGAACCAAACGAAAGAATTCATCAGAGATTGGACTTGTAGTGTCCAATAAGAATAACTCGTTAGAGATGGGATCAGTAGTGTCCTAGAACGAGTGTGAAGAGTATATTTTTGAAACAAAAAATTGAAAATAAGTTTTGTATGGAAAATCTAAACCATTTTGTATGTATTTGAATATTTTATTTGTATTGAATTTGGACAATCGAGTATATAAAGATTTTGCATATATGCATCATGAACGTATATTCGAAGTTTTAATATACTGGATAGGTATAGAATCACACTCTAGTCGCTTAGGGATAATTCTGGTGATGTCCAGACATCATTAGTATTTATGTTCGTGTTTCGAAAGGGGGATTTCTATATATTTCCATTGACTGGTGTGAGAACCGAAACTTAGATAGGTTTATTGTTGTGATTTGGCATCAAAAACATGATTTTCTGTATATATAACAAATTATGAATTTGAAACGTTAATTCACTAATTGATTGATGGTTGTGTTGTATGAGTATTGTTTTGATTTATTAAAATTTTGAACCATTATACCAAATTGAACTGAATATTGAACTGTATTGAAAAATGATTATAATTGCATGCATATACATGTATATCCATTGAACAGGTCATAACAAGGAGGCTAGAGCAGAAGAATAAAATTTTTTGCCCGACAAATAGGTACATGTTTATTGTATTTCTTGGGGATTTGATGATATTATGAGCCGATTGGCTAGCCGCTTGGTTTTTCTTTTTCATTGGTGAGGGCCATTGGAGGCTATTTGAAATATCCCAAAGCTCCCGGTGCAAGGGAGGTTATGGCGAAATATTTCGAAAATTTAGGGTGTTAGCCAAATTTTGAAGAATTTGAAAAGTTCTTAAAAACTAAAAAGTTGAAGAACTTAAGCCGTAAAGAAAATAATGGAAGTTGAGTTGATTAGTTAAACAACTTTCAGCTTCGTTCCTTTTCGGGGACGAAAAGTTTTAACTGGGGGAGATTGTAACAACCCGCAAATTCTGAGCCAAATTAAAAATTTTATTTTGGCAATTTTAATGAATTTTGAATATTTAAAATGAATTATTTTTAATAATAACGACGAGAAACTTATTTTGAATAGAATTAGAACGTATATATTTATGTAGATCGTCGTTAGAATAGAAATATTTATTTTAATTATAAATGGAATTGAAAATGGCGCGGTTGTATGAAATTTCGATTTCGAAGTTCAAATGAATGTACAGGATTCAAAATAAACCGGATTTTAGAGAAACCAAAAATATTAGAATCTAATTGAGAATATCCTTCCAACGAATCCGAAAAATCGAAATTTCATAGCGGGAATAAAAAGTTATGCCCAGATAAAATTTTAGAATAATCGCTATGGAATTTTGGCTCATAAAAATGAAAATTTTGCAAACGACCTCTTTTTTCGACGAAACCACTTTTGTTGGATCCGGGATGTCAAGTTATTGCTAGATTCCAAAATTCATAATTTTTGAAATCAATATGTGAGCGTGGCAAAAGAAAACGTGTTTTAACAGTTTCAGTCAATTTTGATCAACCAGAAAATGGCCATTTTTCAAACGGTCTCAGAATTTGACGAAATTAGTTTTGTTAGAACCGTATCGTCAATACGAGGCTAGAAAATATTTTTCGGAAATTTTCAGAGTTCTTATGTGGCCCCGGTAAATTGAAATGTGCGTTTAAATTCAATATATAGATTTATATTTTTATTTTGACGGAAACTGATCGAAACGATCGAATCAGCCTACGATACATATCCCATTGTGTTCGGAATGGGGGTAATTAGCTAGAGACGATAGTCGATGGGCTTGATTTCGAGTTCAAATGGAAAGTCAACTTTAAGGTGAATAAAATAATTAAATTAATATATATAATACTGCCTTCCCCCTTTCCCTTCGCTCCATGTCAGAAATCGAATTAGAAAAAAAAAACCTAAAACTATCGCGACGCCCCCCTCCGAAATCAGATGGTGGCGCGCCTCCCCCCAGCCCCTCCCTAGCCTCTCCGATCATCCTTCTCCCTCCCACCCTCTCTCTCCTTCCTCTCCTATAAGAGAATACCCACCCCAAACCCGTTAAACCTCCCACCGCAGCCCTCAAATCTGCCGCACCACCCACCTGAGCGCCTGGCCGAGCCGCCGGCCACCTGACCTCCCTCCGCCTCCAATTCAACATACCAGAAATTGACGTGGTGAGTTTTTTATTTTATTTATTTATTTTACCATATTATAGTTAGTTTATATAAAGTTGTTATTTTCATAGAAAATGATAATGTATAAAAATAGGATTTTTAATGAGAAAGGTTATAATCTTTAATTAGTTAAAAGTTAGATTTTTAATTAGTTAAATTTAAGATTGTTATAGCGTAAAGATTTGATTTTTTATATAGTAAAGAGATGATTTTTATTATTTATAACAAAGCATAAAAATTGGATTTTATAGTATGAAGTTAAAGAAATAAAAATATAATTTTTATATATGTAAGATAATAAAAATATGATTTTTATATAGATAAAAATACGATTTTTATTATAGGTATGGCCATAAAAAGATTTGATTTTTAATTTAGAAAAGCTTCGATTTTTCAACGTGGAAAAAATATGATATTTACTAAGAAGTTAGCAATATAAAAATATGATTTTTATATAATAGAGAATATAAAAATGTGATTTTTATATATGTAGCAATATAAAAATATGATTTTTATATAATAGAGAATATAAAAAATGTGATTTTTATATATGTAGCGAATCAAAAATATGATTTTTATATAATAGAGAATATAAAAATATGATTTTTATATATGTAGCGAATTAAAAATATGATTTTTATATAATAGAGAAAATAAAAATGTGGTTTTTATATATGTAGTGAATACGGACAACGAAAGTGACAAAAGGCGAGAACGGCGAAGATTTCCTACATATAACGTGTAACTACCCGAAAATCCGTACCAATTTGAGCTGATAAATATCCTACACATTCAACTCAAAATGCACAAAAATTCAGATCATTAATAGAAAGAAGATTAGAGGATGAGATAGAAAAGATAGAACTAATAGAATAGAAGAAGAAGAAGAACACAGTTGAACATTATCAGAGTAAATACGAAACTCACAGCGGAACGAATAAAATATATTATATAACATAACTTTGAAATACAAAACTGTATTGTATATACATACCATTATCAGAGTACAATACATCATATCACAGCGGAAATAATCTCTAAATACTAACGGTGAAGCCCCCTGCTTCAAGCTCCTCCAAGTGTATCTGTAAAGCCTGAAACACTTGACTGTCCGTACAAATTTGGGCACCCAAGAGTTTAGGAAAAGCAAAACAAAATAAACTCTGGTCAGTCATGGGACTGGTGTGAGTAAACTCCAACCATATGATTTAACTCCAAAAATCCTTTGGAAGAAAAAGATAATAGTAAGACCAGTCCACACATAAACACAGACGGTTTTTACCTTAATATAACCCAAACCATTATTGATATCAAAATCCTGTGATATTATAATAATGTCTAATCAAATGAATAACCAAATAGTAGAACGCTTGCATCTCACGCTCTACATATATAGTATAAAATCAAAAACCGCAGGGCTCTTATTGGAGATTGGATTCC
Source organism: Allium sativum (assembly GCA_030737875.1). Lineage (NCBI taxonomy): Eukaryota > Viridiplantae > Streptophyta > Magnoliopsida > Asparagales > Amaryllidaceae > Allium > Allium sativum. The sequence goes on along the minus strand of CM060910.1, from coordinate 553,854,067 downwards.
AACTATGACAAGGTATGGGACCACCTTCCGATGATGTATCTCTAGAGGCGAATACACTGGGTTCAACAAGAACGTCTTGCAACCCGGCCCACACATGACCGACCACTCATTTCGCTTGAGTGTATCGAATGTATATCACCAACGGTTGGACTCAAATCACCGTTTCCCGAATGGGAAAAATCGATAGATTAAGAAACAAAAGGAATTTCTCTAGATAGGTGATTATACACCCTAATGGGAGCGACCCACATAGCCATGCTGCCTGCCCAATTTTTGTCATTTCCCGGTTGTGAAGCTTGAGGCTACGTCTATCTTTTAGAACATCTGGCCACCATACACTTTGAATGACACATCGTCAAACCCATCAAATCACTAGTTAATCTCCTCAAAGATATCACGGACATAAAAGCTAAGAGAAACGAATTTCCCCGCCACCAGACGTAACATCTTGAAAATATCGTTTTATGTGATCCGTTAGGAATACTTTGTCAGACATTCGTCCATACAAGTTATCCTGGGACTGGACAAACATAACAGCTCTTTGAATTTCACTCCGTCTTCGATTATCTTCAGCATAATCTAATTCGCAACGCCTATGCCTATACAAAGTGGTTCTCGGATATTAAATCCAACCGGTCTCTCCGTATCGACAACGATGGTAAAAATCTTTGATAGTCGGTGTTTTAACTATCAAAGGAAAAATAAACATCCATCAAACAAATTTCACAATCACTGGCCTTTTCTAATATTTCATTTTTAATTCATTTTCTTAGCGAATTCTATATATATCGTTATATCGATTTCTCTTATCAAAATTTCCTAAAAATATTCTAACTCCTTAAATTTCCGGAAAAATTCGCCATAACCTCCTTTGTACCAGCAAATATTTCAAACCTCAACTTGCCTCTCTAGGCCCTTTCCATTCAAAAAGAAAATCAAAAAGCCATGTGGCTTGCCGATTCGGCGCATAAAACCTCATATGGAAATTTAAACGTGTACCTTTTGTCAAGCACTTAAATTAAAATCTCACATTCTCTTCCTACTCTTCATCCCATACTTCATTTTGTACCTGTTCAACCTATGCATATTCGCATTTCCAATTTGTCTCACACAGGTCCAATCATTTTAACTCAAGTTTGCTAATTTACTTTCCAACTAGCTTATTCGCATATTCTAATTTTACTTTGAACATCTCACGTTCGAACATACTTTTATTCGCTTGTATGAATACAATTCCCATGTCAATTTTCCAAAGCATAACTCAAGTTTCTTATTTGGATTTCCAAATTCAATTTATCGATTCAAACTACTTAAACAAAGTTAACTTGGCCAAACTCTTATTAACTAAGTTCAAGGAAATTAGTTAACTTCATTCGATAATTAAAAATCTGATTTCTTGTTTTCAAAAATCACTTCATTCACTCCACTTAAGTTCGCATATATTTGATAACTCAAGAATTAGATTTTTCATATCAGAATTTGGATTTTATTCACTTAAAATCCTCTTTATTTGTTTACTAAACCGTTATGGTTTAAAAATGATTATGGCGCTGTTTTTCTGATAATTTGATTTCGACATAACTCAAAATCTATACGACGAAATCTAGATTTTTCTCTTCCATTAGAAAACTATCATTCAATAGGTCCGGGCGTTTCTTGTTTCATCGAATTCCGATTTATATTGAGATCTATATACTCAATTGAAGTCTGAATCGTCAATTTACAAACTACCGCGCTGCGGCGAGTTCGTTTTAATTAAATTAAATATAAACGTTTAAAAACTTCGTTTGGCACATCAATTTCAACTCCATTTCAGTATTTAAAATAATTCAAACTCGTTATCCAGATTTGACTTAACAATTCTGACCGTTCAACTTGTCGGTTATTTACTTCCATAATCATAACCCGGCTATGAATTTATTCAAATCCAATTCTATATTCATTTCAAATCCACTTGGAGTTAAATTATTTATAAAATTCGATAGAATCGAATTCTAATTATAAATTCCTTTATGGGAAAAGTCAATTTATTAAATATCCATTTTCATTACAAACTAATATCATCCCTTGATAATAGTGAAGTTGTTCAAGTTGGGGTATTCTAATTACCTCTCAGACCTTGATCGACAACGTTCTTATCTTGAGATAGATAATAGCTTGTAATATACAAACTCGATTTAAGTCTCGCTTTCTACACCATTTCTTACATTTGGAAATTTATTTCCAAATTGCACGATGAATATTACTTCATCCCATTTATAAATCTTATTTATAAGTTCACTTCTTTATTAGATTCAACTTCCATTTCAATAATCTATTGAAACTCGACTTCTATTTTGGAGTATTTGATTTCCCCTTTTGAATCTCAAGTGGATTTGGAAATACTTAATTACTATCACTTATATCTACATAATCTATTTTCATATTAAAACTTAAATTCACTTTTAATATAATTCCAATATCTTTGAAATATAATTTTATTCTAGGTATTTGACATAGTCGAGTTACAATCATAAATCCGTGTGGATTTATTTAAAGTCGATTTACATTCCGAATACCGGAATAAACTTCCTCATTTCCTTCTTGAAACGATTTCAAGGTATAAATCTCTTTTTAAATTCAAATTTGAATTTTAAATACCCAAATCATCCCATGATGATTATCCCCTTCTATTTTAAACATCGTTTATAAATTTTACTTCTTGTTTTAAATACTTAAAACAAGTTTGTATTTCATATTCTATTTGAAATTCAAATTTCCACTTCGAAAGATAAATTTCCTTCTTTAAATACCTTTCTTGAAATTAAAGTTTAATATTATCAAATGATAATATTTCTTTCCCTTAATGAACAGTGTCTATAATTCCAGCAAATTATTTTTATTTTAAAAACAAGTTAATATTTCTCAATTTATTCGAAATACCATTTCTATTTCGAAAAGTAAAATTTCCCTTTCTTTTCCCCTTTTTTTAAAAAAAATCCATTTTAAGTTCATACCTGGATTTAAATAAATTATCCAATAAAATTCCCACTTTTATTTATAAAAATCATTTAAAAATAATACCTCTTGTTTTAAATATATAAAACAAAATCTCTATTTCAAATTTCATTTGAATTCCCTCTTTCTATTTTTGGAGAATAAATTCTCCTTTTCAAAAATCATACTTGAATTTACATTTCTAGAATATCCAATGATAATATAATTTTTATGCATTTATAAACCTCTTTTATACATTCCCCTTCTTGTTTTAGATTATTTAAAACAAGTCCTTATTTCAAATCTTATTTGAAATCCAATTCCCATTTTGAAAAATAAATTTTCCTTTTTAAATTCAAACTTGAATTTAAAAAGCCAATATTTTTAAACAGTAATTTTTCTTCCCATTTATTTATAACATTGTTTATACATTCATCTATAATACCTCTCAATCTATTCGAAATTTCATTTTCATTTTGAAAAGTAGACTTTCCCTTTTAAATCATAAAACCCCTTTTCGATATTTTTTTTTAAATAATATAAATATCTAGGGCCAGTGATATTCTAATATCCAAACACACAAATCATCAATCCAATTCAACACATCACACAAACATGTAAACATTAATAAATAAATTTGAGGAATCCAGTTGGATCCCTCCAACCTGTTTTCCCTACATCCACAGATGTTAGTCAACAAAATTGATACCAATCCTGCTTCAAGGCAGGATATCGCGGTATAAAAAGGGGATCCACTTATGTACGTGGGCGTAGTGTCATCCGCTAATGATACTGCGGGCATCCGCCAATAGTGTTGCGGGAAATCCAATAACCACAATAATTCAACAATTCATTCATGCACCCAAGCAACCAACAAATTTATTTTTAACGATAAAAATAAATTTAAATATAAAACGGTGAGTGAGATTTACTCACCTTGTTTCTTCCTTTGCCGAATATCCGGTTTATTTCCATGTTGTTTTGGCTAGGAATCGTCTTGGATTTTATATTGTACCTACGATTATTAAATTTTCATTTATCGATTAAACAATTTTCGTTTAAATTGTTTATTAACAAACAAATTAAGTATTCTATGTATATTTAGATAAAAAAACATATACCTTATCGCTTGAAAATTAATCGATCAATTATGCAGTATCTTCAAATAGCCTTAAACACACTACAATTCAGCCCATATACATTTTCCACAATCTACCCCAAACACCTCAGCACTGGCGTGTCTCGACAGCTCTCCTTAAACTAGCATCGTTACGGACCCATAACACTACAGACGGACCCTTTCAAGACAGTCTACTCATCAGAACTCCACTGCGCTGCCACCAAAAAGCTATGCTGAGTTATTTTACTTCCATAAATATTCAGACTAATCTCCTCTTTTCTACCATCTAAACCACTGTTGTGCCACTGTCTAATTGTTGTTATACTGACCAGACAATGCTCCTAAAGTTTAGACCATTCCCATCTCACCAGAGCACTCCCGTCCCCAAAGAACAGATCCAACTCCCCTCCAAAACAGTCACACTCCCGCCGCCCTGAATCCACCTTTCTTTCAAAACAACAAATCGAATCCCACATCTTATCTGGAACCGCACTCCTCCTTAAACAACAGAGCCTAATTCCCCATTTCCATCACTACCGATCCAAAATAGTTCAACCCTAATCCAACATAGGACGACGAAGCCAACCCAGAACCCATTCGCACGTCTGCCTGTCACCATCGCATCTCCTTCGTCACCCAGAAATCCACTAGCCGCTTGGCCCAAAGCCATCATCAGTATGCCTCGCGTTTCGATAACCAAAAGCCTTACTGCGTTGGTTCCAAATTGCCCCTTCTCAGTGTTGATCATACAAAGCTATTTGTATACCAGGCGAAAGCTTTTGCTTTAAGAAGCTCAACGAAATAATTTCATTCGATTTAGTTGATTATTTCATTTTATATATTTTATTGAGGAATTTGGGGAGGAATGACTTCGGTTGTTTTTGTTCTGAAAGGGGAGATGAACGATAAAAAGAAGTGGAGGGTGCCGTTGATACTTATAGAATTTAAGGAGTTGGGTAGGTCTGCAATGGTACCATTATAGGTCGGCTTTAGGAAGGAAGAAGGTATGCGATGTGTACAAATTGAGGTCTGCGATGAAGAATGATATAGGTCGGCTGAAGTTGATCTGTATTAAATTTTGATTTGATTTTGATTTTAAATACAGTTTAATTTAATTTGATTTGACTTAAAGAGATTTTTACCCTTTTTAAAACGATATCGATTTGATTTTAAGCATATCCAAAATCAAATATCTCAGGGTCCGTTAATTTAAATCATGAACCGCTATTTTAGCGTACCGACCGACGTTTCAACGTAATTACACTATTCTGGACTCAACAGAATAGACTATAAAATTTAATTTGAACATATATATAAAATATTCCTCTTAAATCGATATAAAATAATTTAAATTTAACACAAATAAATTCTTTGATAATAAATTATTATTATCGTCGTCTATATTCAAAAAGAATTAAAACTGATTATCTGAATTGTTTTGATTCAGTTTTAAACTTCGATTTCAATATATTTCGTATTACGATAATTTAATATATTCGGTATTGAATTGAAATCGATTTTTGAATTGATAACTAAATATAAAAATTCATTTATATTATCAACTCAATATTTAAAACGATATAAAATATTTAAAATTAATCGACCAAAAATACGGGTCGTTACATGAAGAGTCGTGGCGTTTGGTTTAGCTCTCCGTGAGAACTCCTCACTTTTAATTTAATTTTTCTAGTTAAAATATGTATTAGGATGCAGACGATGCTTAGCAGCACCCGACACCCGTCGTCCACAGACCATGGACGACTTGTTTGATTTTGTCGTGTTGTGAGAATTGATTGTGATGTGGAATGAATGAAAATATATATTCATGTGTTGAAATAAATTATTTATCGTTAAAAATATAAATTTAACGTGAATGTGAATAAATAAATATTTATAATAAATCAGACGATTTGTTTATGTACACCCATTTAAAGGATATTGATTGGGACGATAAATTTTACAAATCGCCCAACTGCACGAATAAAAATTTGTGTTTGTTGATTTGAAACCCCACACGGGTGTTGGGATGAGATTTGACGTACAGTATTCCCAATTGTTTAGTTGTATGCCAATCGATAGGTTGACAGACTGTGTAAGAATTAATTATTTATGTTTAATGCTTATGCAGTTGTGGTGCATTTTGGATGATGGTTGATTATTTATCGTTGCTATTGTATACATGTGTTGTATGGAATCTATATAATTAACATTATATGGTAATTGATTGGGCCTCAATCCAATTGGGAAAATAAAGAATATTATCAACATAGATTCATGTGTTGAATAGAATAAATATTCATGTCTTGACAATACTCATGTGTTGAGAATATTCATGTGTTGAAAGAAATATAGATTCGTGTGTTGAATAGAATAAATATTCATTTGTTGAATAGAATAACGAAGTTATTGAAATATATAAAGCCGTGTTGATTAGATATGCGCCATTTTGATGCGAACAATATTTATATCGATTATATTCGTTTTTATAATGAATATAGAAAAGAAAGTGATTTCAAAATATAACGTTTTGAAAATATTATCATTTATATAGTAATGATATGGAATATTCAATTTTGATTTAAAATTAAATATGAAGTTGAAATTGTTTTGAAAACGAATTTAAAACGATTTATAAAATACGTTTTGAATTGAAATCGACGAAATATATATAATATATATTAATGGCCTGAATAGAACGCGCCGCGCGCGGCAGTTCGCGAATTTTGACCATTGACACCGAATTGACGTGGCAGGAGATCCGACCGTCGGATTCTCCTGAAACCTGAACCGTTAGGTTCGTATCGAAAAGAGCTTTCCAATGAATATTAGAAATTTGAAATCTAACGGTTGGATTTGGAATTATGTCCAAATCAAATTTGGAAAAAGTCGCTGTAAGTGCAGTTCGACGACCGTTATTGGAAATCAACTGAACGGACCTTGATAAAATTATTAAAAATATTAATAATTTGAGTAAAATCATAATATATGAATTGGAAGAATTGGGGTGAAAAATCCCATATTTTAAAGGATAAAAATATATTTTTATCGAAACGAACTAGTTATGAACAAGAATTATAATCCAATGTACTTGAATAAATAAATTGGATTTAAAGTGGTTTTAAAAATAATCAGAATTTCCAATATACGAATTGGAATGGATTTGAGTCGAAATTATCTTTGGAATATTTCGATGTTGGATTTCGTGATTATACAGATATGGTTGTGGAAATTTGGAAGATATATTTATATCATTATTTCCAATACGATATTTGTTGGTTTCGGAATTTGATATTGAATATAAGCGGATATATTTTCTATTCAGAGTCTTGTATTTGATATCAAATTGGATTTTGGGCTCGTCGTGACTGGTGTCTTAAATAACACTGTTCTTGAACCCAGTTTAGAAAAGAATAAATCTTTTAATTATGATTTAGTGAAATTGTCCAGTTATTTAGTATTTAATTGGTATTGAATTTAAACTGGTTTTTGGGGTTTATCGTGAGCGGTGTTTTGAATAACACCTGTTCTTTAACCCGATTAACAATGAAAAGTGATTTTGGGTTTATTGTGAACCGTATTTTAGATGACATTGTTTCTTTAACCCAGTTAAAGACAGGATATTGATTTTTGGGAAGATTAAAACTAAGTGGAGTTTTAATAGATCTTCAATTAGATTAAAGTGATCGAGGATGGAGTATCACCAGTTTTGCACTAAAGCGATAGCCTCTTTAATTAGATTTGAACGTGAAATGGTAATTAATATTTACCGATAACACTGTGGTGTTATATATGGAGTATTACCAGTTTTGCTCCGTGGGATGAATAGGTTGGGATTGGGAAATAAAATAAATAATTACTTCGGTGTGGTACGCTAATCCCGACTATTTGGAAAACCTTAACATGGTTTGAAATGATATCAAAAGGAAGATTAAAGAATAAATTTAGAAGAATTTATCTTTGATAAAATTAATGGGAACCTTTACCTAAGAATGTGAAAATTTGAATAAAAGAATATTCTAAATTAGAACGAGGTGTATGTTGTGTTTGTGTAACACTTGTTTATTTTATACGCAGGTTATTCAGAAAGGCCGGGTTTATACCCATTCTGAATAACCGATTCAACGATATGTCGAAGGTGAAGACGGTGGTTGAAGAACGGAGGTCTTCACATCGTTTGGGTGATTATTGATGATCTTTATTGGGCTGTACACCCAAGAGGAGGGAATTAGTTGGTGATCGTCCAGACGTACTTGGAGATCAATGGATATGCGAGGAATAAGGTTCCTCCGATTTCGTTCAGACCCAGAACGAACTTGTAAATGGACCGTGTGTCTGACATTGGATTTTATTCTGTGTGATTGATTTCTATTAAATATATATCTGTTTGGCGGCGGAGAATTTATTCTCTTTCTTAACGCCCTTCTCTGAGACGTACGAGCTTAGAGGTTATATATCAATAGATATCAATTGCATAACATGAATTGCCTGTGTGGCATGACTAAGTGGCAGATGATCATGGCTTCTGTTGAAAAGCAAAGTCTTATGGTTGATGATCAACGCATGGCCTGTGTGGCACAGCTTTGTGTATAGCGTTAATTCACGAGCCTCACACCTCGGTATGAGTCAAAAACGGGATAGTGACTGCAGGGAGAGCACGACGTTTCTTTCTAGCTATAGGTGATGTCAGTGACCTACCAGCCCTGACATTTATATACTTTTTACCTGTGTGGTTGTTAGATGCGAGGCGCCTAGGATATAGGTCTGAAAGGACCGGGAAATGTATGTTCAGGAATTGCCAATCCTCAAATGTAAGAGAGGACCAGCCCTGAAGATGCAGAATTGATGTGTGTGATCCTGAGACATTTGCTAGAGTGTCTCGAACGGAGAGGAGCTTGCCCCTTGCCTCGACTCATGACGGAAATCCAATTTCCAATACGTGACATTCGGTTTTATTTGTAGAGCCTAGTATGGCGACATAGTAGCATGGGATACTATGTCGTCTATGATTGATACATTTATATTCGAAGTTATTTTTGACACTATACACTTATAATAGTATCAAATGATTTGTTTTAAACGTACCAAGCATTCTTTGGCTATTATAAGGTAAATCTCTATCCTCCGGCTTGCGTTGCATTGTGTGATGGGACCTGGGTATTATAATAGCTTTATTTTTCTGTATTTAGCATTGCGCTGTTTGTTTTATGCACTGGTATTCTTGGGAGGAAACCCGTTCCGTGTTATATGGCATGGTCCCTTGATTTACCTAACTTTAAAATAAAGAATAATAACTGTTTTAGTTCTCACACCAGTCACATGACTGGCCTGGAGTTTATTGTTTTAACCTAAACTCTGGGTGCCCTTATTTTCGACACGGCCAGCTAGTAGTTTTGGTTTTGCAGATTTATATTCACAGGATCCTGGTTTACAGCTGGAATGATATTCGGAAAGCTCTGTATCTGTATATCGCCTTCAGTTGTGTGCTGTATTATTTTTCCGCTGCTATGTATTTAAATGTAATTTAAATCTCTGATGTTTGTCGAATGTATATTTATTCATACTCTGTATATTCTTGTACTCTGATGGAATTGGTGTAAAAAAAATGAAATGTTCTTCTGTTTGCGTTCCGATGTATGTTGTTCTCAAAGCAATTCGTGCTTTCCTTTACGGGGAAGTTACGGGTTACTACATACACTCAGGAAATATTTATTTATTATATTTCCAAAATTTCACTTTCTTGGGTTAAAATGAATGTTGTATAAAACACCGTTACAACAATTCAAAATATTTCATTCAACTAAAATATTTATCTCCAAGCCTGAATCCTCTATTTATCGGTTAATAATTAAATCAATCAAGTTGGGGTATAATTACCTCTCAGACCTTGACTGAAATCATCATTAACTTCAAAACGACATGACCAATTTCCTCGAAAACTCAACACCATAAAAACTAATTATTCATTTTTAAACCCGTATACATTTCTCTTTCTAATTTTATCAGATTTAATTATAGATCTTCTTTTTGTCTATAATATTCAATTTTTAAGTTTGTTTCCTTATCGAATTATATATATATCGATGCATTGATTTCTAACTATCAAATTTTCCTGAAAATATTCTAACTCCTTAAATTTTCAGAAATTTTTGCCATAAACTCCTTTGTACATGTCACTCGGTACAACTACAAAACGCCTCTCTGGGCCCTTTCCATTTAATAAGAAAATTAAAAAGCCAAGCGGCTAGCCGATTCGGTGCGTAAAATCTCATATGGAATTTAAACATGTACCTTTTTGTTAGGCACATGAATTATAATCTTCATTGAGACGGCCCCAAACCCCGTACTGACGGCGGCAAGGGTAATCCTTGGAATATAACACATAAACATATAATAGCAGAACAGAAATAAATAAATACACCAGATAATGCACAATAGAATATACTGGATAAACATAAACATCAGAGTTACACAGTATACAGGATCATACTTAGTACAAATACAGTTCAGCTATACACAAATGTCTACAGCGGAAAACAAACATAATATGTACAATAGGAGCTGAACAGCATAAAAAGAGATAAATGATAGAATCCATCTTCAGCTCCAGCTATCCAGAAAGAGCCTGCTAATACCTGAATACAAGGCTGCCCGTGTAGAAAAAGGGGCACCCGAGTTTTCAAGTGAAACAAACTACGAGTCAGTCATGGGACTGGTATGAGAAATCTACTTAACACATTATATAATTTGGCTAATCACATGACCACACCGCTTTCGTGGAATGGGTTTACTCCATTGGATTGCCAGTGCTTTAAAACAATTTAATCTTTTAAACATCGCAATGCTTTTTATAAAAATGAAGCCGATATAAGACTCAAGTCCCATCACACAATGCAACGCAAACCGGAGGATAGAGTTTTACTTTATATCGACCAAAATATGCTTGATACGAATAAAACAAAAGCATTTGATAATCAGACTCTAACTGTAAAATAGTAAGAGAACGATCCCTTAGGTATTAACCCTGAAGGCCGAAACCAACATCAGACCAATACCCAGGAAACCATCCATCTTATCTCGTTTACAGTTAGTTTCTAATTTCATACACAATCATAAATATCAATCATAGACGACATGAGCGTCCCATGCCACTATGTCGCCAAATATAGGTTTACAATCAAAACCGCACAGTCATGTATTTGGAAATTGGATTTCCATCATGAACCAAGGCAAAAGATAGTCCTTACCGACTTCGCGACTATCTAGCCCGAGCCACACGGTTAGAGCGCATCGACCCTTGGAGCGACAAGGCCAGTCCACCGATGTGGATTAAAATTCCTGAACACTACGTTTCCCCGCCTTTTGGGGCGTAAATAAGCCAATGAATGACTCCATCGGTCCCGGATCGACCGATATAACCGAGGCGCCTCGCAACAGCAACAACCACATAAGTGAAAATAATATAAATGTCATCCAGTTTAAGCACTGACACCACCTCTAACTAGAAAGAAACGCATGTCCTCCCTGAGGTCCTTCTCCCGTTTTTGGTTCATACCGGGGTGTAAGGCTTGCGAATTCACGTTATACATAAAGCTACGCCACAAAGGTGGTGCTTTGATCATCAACCACAAGACTTTGCTTTTCACCAGAAGCCCTGATTACTGCATCTTAGCATGCCACACAGGCAATTCACACCATGTAACCGAGGGTTATCAATCACACAGAATGAATTCCAATGTCAGACACACAGTCCATTTGCAAGTCCGTTCCGGGTCTGAACGAAACCGGAGGCACTATATACCTCGCAAACCCATCGATTTCCACGTAAGTCTGGACGATCACCATGTATTATCCATATTTCGGGATGCCTCCCAATCAGGACATCAGTTACCATCCCAACGAGGTGAAGATTTCCGGTCTTCAACCACCGTCTTCATCTTCGATTTCTTATCGTCGATTCAGTTATTCAGAATGGGATAAACCCGGTCTTTCTGAGAAACTCGCGTATATAATAAACACGTGCTACACAAGCACTACATATGCATCATTTCAATTCATTAGTCACTAACCGTTAATCAGTAAGAGAACGATTTCCCAAATATTAACCCCGAAGGCCGAAACCAACATCAGATCAACACCCAGGAAACCATTCGACTTAGCCAACCTTCAGTTAATTTCTAAATTTCACATTCCATATCGTTTATAATATTTTATAACGATTTATCGCTATTTTTATTTATTTAAAATAGCCAATTTATTTAAACGACGCTTCAGGCCATAACGCGGCCATGGGGCTGTTTTTCTTCAGATTTGATTTACACATATCTGAAAATCTAACCGTTTGATCATCACAAAATTTATATCATTGGAAATATCTTTTCAAAACGAATCCAACGGTTCCAGTTTTGGGAAAATCCGACGGTCGGATCTCCCGGTACAATCGTTTGAAGTTTCGATTTCAAAATACGAACTGCAGCATCGTTATTCGATTCTATTTAATTATATATATATATAATCGATTCTGGCGCTGTTTTTCTTCAGGTTTGAATTAAACATTCCAGACAATTTAACCGTTGGATCTTCGCAAAGTTGGTGTCATTGGAAAGATATTTCCAAAGCGAACCCAACGGTTTCGGTTTCGGGAAAATCCGATGGTCGGATCTCCCGCACTAATCGTTTGAAATCACGGTTTCAAAACACGAACTGCAGCTTCGTTATTCAACATATTTCAATTCTATATATATATATATATATATATATATATATATATTGATTCTTCGATTCCAAAACTATATGATTTTCATACATTTGATAAAAATGATATTTTTATCTAACTGCCTTCTATTTCAACACTTCACTATTTTTAACAATTCATGTGTACAGTAGAAAGGTGATTTTTATTGTAAAACAATTCATTTCAAAACGCGATTATTTTATATAGTTCTTGTAGGTAATAAAAATATGATTTTTATTATAAAACAATTTATTTAAAAATAAGAGTATTTTATATAGTTCATATTGATGATAAAAATAGGATTTTTATTATTAAACAATTTCTTTCAAAATATTAATACCACTCAACACATGAATTTCAATTCAACGAATGAATTTCGATTCAACACATGAAGGTTTTCTATAGTTTATATATATATATAAAAAGGTGATTTTTATATTTAAAACACGAATAACATTCAACACATGAATTCTATTCAACGAATGAATTTCAATTCAACACATGAAGGTTTTCTATAGTTTATATATATATAGATAAAAAGATGATTTTTATATTTAAAACACGAATACCATTCAACACATGAATTCCACTCAACGAATGAATTTCAATTCAACACATGAAGGTTTTCTATAGTTTATATATATAGAGATAAAAAGGTGATTTTTATTGCAAAACAATTTATTTAAAACACGAATACCTTTCAACACATGAATTCTATTCAACGAATGAATTTCAATTCAATACATGAAAATAATTCTAACACATGAATATTATTCAAAATTTCGGCGGCATAACGGCAGGGTAGTTAAAACCGGGGTCGTCGCTAGTACGACACCTCGCTCTACCTTAAAGCCTCGCAGCTTTTGACAATGGGGAATCATGCATCTAGTTCGCACGCAGGCGGCCTGTATATATTTTTCATTTCCACAAACTAATCCTATGTGGTTTCAGCCAAATAATTCTCAACCATAAATGGGTATTTTTCAACCACAATCAATCAATTTCAACCACAAACAATTATAATCAACCATTCGCTATCAACCAATTTTCACATCAATCACAACCAATAAATATCGTCCATGGTTTGTGGACGAGGGGCGTATATATATATATATATATATATATATATATATATATATATATATATATTATAGGCATTTCACTTCTATTTCAACACATATATAATTTTTACAACGCATATATAACTTATACATCGAACGTACAACATATACAACACTTATACATGAGGCGTACAACGCTTATACAAGTCATACTTCGACTATATAATTTATACATCGTCATTTTCCATATCGTTTATAAATTAGAAATCTCACATTGGGTTCCACTCCACCAAAAATAGCAGAAGGCTCAGAAAAATATGTGGTCTCTTCTAGAATGTAGAAGACGTCAACACAAGTCCACTGTCTCTTGTTTCACTGAATTTCGATAACACAGCAAAAAGATATGATATTTACAAGTTTGCAATGCTTTAAAGTGTTAAAACGGTTTAAATATAGCCAAGCCGTACCTTTCACATTGAACGTTCAAAACTAGGTTTTGATCTTTCGATCAAACTGTTGCGCGATAGGAGAATTGGGTTATACGGTGTCGAAGAGGGTCAGAAGGCGCCTGAACGGCGGGTGGAGCGGTCAGACTCGGTGGGGCCCAGCTGGCGTGGCGACGGCCCAAAGTCCCGACCTTCTCGAGCTTGATTCGAGCTCAATAATCCACGAAAAAATCTCCAACTGGTATTGATTTGAAGCCCCGAGGAGATCTTCAAAATGGATCCGAGATTGCGTGATTTTGTTTAGAAACGAACGAGAAATCAAGGAGAGAAGTTGGAACCCCCTTTCCGTCGTTCGCAGTTGATAATCGGGGAGAGAGAGAATGCATCGACCAATGAATTTTTTTTATTTATAAATTTTAAAATCTCTAAAATACCCTCATCCACACACGAACGCCAATTCAAACCCAACGACTGTCATCCCTAGCGTTTTACCCCCATTCCGAACACAATGGGATATGTTTCGTAGGTCCATTCGACGGTTTCAGTCAGTTTTTCTTCAAATTAAAATATAAAACATTCAATATTAAATTTGAACGTACATTTCAATTTGCCAGGGCCACAAACTAATTCGAAAAATTCCAGAAAAATAAATCTAGCTATGTTTTGACGATATGGTCCCAACAAAACTAGTTTCATTGAATTCTGAGACCGTCTGCAAAAAGGCCCATTTCTGGTCGATCCAATTTAACTGTAACTGACCAAAACACGTTTTCCTTTGCCACGCTCACGTACTAGCTTCAAAAATTATGAAATTTGAAACCTAGCAATAACTTCACATCCCGGATCCAACAAAAGTGGTTTTGTCGAATTCCGAGGTCGTATGCAAAATGGCCATTTTCACGGGCTATATAAATTCCATAGCGACCTTTCTGAAAATTCATTTGGCCATAACTTTTGCATCCCGCTATGAAACTTCGATTTTTCAGATTCGTTAGAAAGGTATTCGCTAACAGATTTAAATATTTTTGGTTTAACTCAAATCCGTTTTGTTTTGCACCCGGTACAATCAATCAAAGTTTGAAATGAAAATTTGAAACTGCCGCGCCATTTCAGGCCTTCTTTATAATTAGAATTAATTATATTCGTTTTCAAATGTCGATTCAAACTTACCTTTCATCGTTATTCTTTAAAATGTTTATTTTAATTATTTAAAATCCACTAAAATAGCCAATTTAAAATTTTTAAATTGGTTCAGATTTTCCGGGTTGTTACAATCTCCCCCACTTAAAACTTTTCATCCCCGAAAAGGAACAAAGTCGGAAGTGGTTTGATTAATCAACTCTACGTTCAATCTGGCTTCCATTCTCCAACTTTTCAGTTTCTGAGAATTTTCAAATTCTTCAAAAATTTGGCTAACACCCGGAATTTTCGAAAAATTTCGCCATAACCTCCTTTGTACGGGGAGGGGTTTGGAAATTTATTGGGTC
The DNA here is from genome assembly GCA_030737875.1 of Allium sativum. NCBI lineage: Eukaryota > Viridiplantae > Streptophyta > Magnoliopsida > Asparagales > Amaryllidaceae > Allium > Allium sativum. The sequence continues at coordinate 553,838,246 of CM060910.1, read as the reverse complement.
GTATTAGGTACCCAATAAATCTTATAAAGCATACACATATTTATAGTGATATAATCTGGTGTTTACAGGGGAGCGTGTATAGATAATAACTCCAGAGAATAAATTCTCGTCACCCTGTCAAATCCTGAGGGAGTGTGTATTTTAATTGCTCCAGAGAATAAATTCTCGTCACCTCGTCCCGTGTGGGAAATAAATAGTCCATGTGCCATATCTAATAACTAGAGAGACGTGATTATTGTCAACTCCATACCCGTGTGGGTTTTTTTATTAATCTGGCAATTTATCGTTACAATTTTTAAATAGTCCATATCAGTCATCAGTTCAACCTGTAAAATATAGTCATCGCCATACAAGCCTCTCGCTCGTATGGTAAATCTTCCACCTCGTCACACAAGCTCCAAATGCTTATGTGGTATATGATGAAGTATGCCTATCTTCAGAAGTATGCCATGTAGTGTAGTTCAAAATTAATTGTTACTATCCTATGGCGACGTTTATTATTACACACAGAATAACCCGCACTCCGCATCCAATGGCATTCACAGGAGTTGATATAATAATATTTCGCATCCAACTCATTAAGGTTTACCTATTTGTCGGGCACACAAATAAAATCTTTACTCAACAGCTATCCATTTACCTGTTCAAACATATATAATGCACAAGTATATATATTTCTATCTAATTTAATCGAATAAATTCTACCATTCATTCTATTATTGATTAAATTAACTATCGTTCTAATAATTTAATTAATCAAGTCTACTATCACACAACACACACAACAATCAATTTGTTTTTAACTTTTCAAATATATATCTTTTATATATGTTCAAAAATCATATTTCTAAAACCAGAATATAATCACAAATACGTTATTTATAAACATATAACTCTCGACTCGTTCTGGGGCACTTCTGACCTAGTTATTCTGATTCTGCTTTACTCATACTAGGATATTACTGATCCTATCTGCAATGTGTTACTCGTCCTAGAACACTACTGGTTCTATCTCTGACGAGTTCATTAATGTGTTATACACCATAGCTAAGCTTAACCAAAGCTCTGATACCAAATGAAACGGCCCCAAACCCCGTACTGACGGCGGCAAGGGTAATCCTTGGAATATAACACATAAACATATAATAGCAAAACAGAAATAAATAAATACACCAGATAATGCACAATAGAATATACTGGATAAACATAAACATCAGAGTTACACAGTATACAGGATCATACTTAGTACAAATACAGTTTAGTTATACATAAATGTCTACAGCGAAAAACAAACATAATATGTACATTAGGAGCTGAACAGCATAAAAAGAGATAATTTGATTTTGACAACTCAAAATCTATACATCGAAATCCAGATTTTTCTCTTCCATTAGAAAACTATTATCAAATCGGTCCTGACGGTTCTTGTTTCAAAGAATTTCGACTTAATTTGAGTTCTATATACTCAATTGAAGTTCGAATCACCAATTTACGAACTATCGCGCTGCGGCGAGTTCGTTTTAAATATATTTATATATATAAACTTTTAAATTTTGTTTAAAATAAATTCAACTACATTCTAATATATTTTTAATATATTTCAAACCAATTTTCCCAATTCAACTCAGTAATTCTGATTATCTATAATCGCTGATTTTTCCTTACTCGGTTATACATTTATTTATACTTGATTTGTTATTTCAAATCCCAATTCCTTTATATTATAAAATTCGATATAATCGAATTCCAATTACAACTCCCTTGGATTTTCTCAATTCAGTTTATATTTTAAATTACGGAATATAATCAATTATCCTATTTTCAACACGTTTTCCAATTCCACTTTTTAAATTCTTACTTGAATTTAAATGGATTAAATTATCCAAATGATAATTATTTCATCAAATTTATAACACTATTTATAAATTCAACTTCCTTGTCTCGTATATTTAAACAAGTTCCCTTTCGAATGATTTCAAATTATATTTTAAAATTCATTTTTGAATTTAAATATTCAAATTATATCTTGATAATTAATTCAATATATTTATAAACACCATTTTATAAATTTTCTTCTTTCATATATTTAAACAAGTCTATTTCTAAATCTATCTAAAACCAAAACCTTGTTTTGGAAATTTCTATTTATAGTAACTTATCTATATAATTATATATATATAGAATCTATTTTCAATTTAGATTTTACTTCTACTTAAATAAAATCTTAATATTTTCTAGACATGTTTTAGTTAAATAAATTCAAACTAATCGAATTCACATCATAAATCCTTACGGATTTATTTCAACTCAGTTTATATTCTGAACATCAGAATAAACTTCATCTTTTACTTCTTTGAAACAATTTCCCATTTTCCATTTATAAATTCATATTTGAATTTAAATATTCAAATTATATTTTTTTCCACTTTATTTATAAACATTGTTTATAAATTCATTTCACTTCTCTGCATTATTAATTTATAAACCACGTTTATAAATTCATTTCAAATCCCGCATTATCGATTTATAAACAATGTTTATAAATTCATTTCAAATCCCGCATTATCAATTTGTAAACAACGTTTATAAATTTCAATACTTGTTTTATATTCAAAACAAGTTAATATTTTTATAGCCCATTCAAAATTCAAATTCTATTTTTAAAATTGATTTCCCCTTTTAAATCTCAAATATTATTTTCACGATATTTTTATATATCAACATTTTGTCCCCAGTGATATTTAAACAATCAAACCACTCAACTATCAATCAACACATCATATATGATAATATATGTGAAAACAAACAAATAAAAATATTTTGAGGAATCCAGTTGGATTCCTCCAACCTGTTTTCCTGCATCCACAGACGTTAGTCACATAAATAATACCCATCCTGCTTCGAGGCAGGATATCGCGGTATAGAAGGTCATCCACTATCATAGCGTGGGGCACATAGGGTCATCCGCTAATGATACTGCGGGCATCCGCTAATGGTACTGTAGGAATCCAACCACCAATATATTTATAATAACCACAAACACCAATCCTAAATAACTAATATAAATAATAGCCACAGTAATATTTCAAATGCATCCAAGCAACCAACAATTATTTTTAACGATTAAAAATAGTTCTAAACAGTAAATTTGAGTGAGATTTACTCACCGTGATTTTTAATTTGCACTTGTACCAATTTCATTTCCTATTCATCGATTTCCGAGTCTTCGAACCTCACCCGGATGATTCCATTTGATTTATCTTCACCTAAAAAATACGAATTCTATAAATAAGCTAATGAATTTCTTTACAAGGTTTTAAGTTAAAAATAGACTAAAATTTAATTATCTAAACTTCCTGGTTTTGAACGGCTAATAATTTCAAGTACAAATTTTCCACTCGTCAAATTTAAAATTTTCAAAATGAGTTAATAAATAAATCTCCCTTCCTAGTTTTTTTCTGAATTCTATATAGCAGTTAATACTATTTTATTTCCTCTTAAAAGTATATGAATTCAGCTTTAAATGAAATAAACAACTGTTAACTAATTTACTGGTAATTAGTTATACCTTATTCATCATTTTTAGCCAACAGAATGATCTTGATTTGAAGACCTGAACTCGCAACTTCAATTTCCGCTGAGAAGCACATCTCCTGACACCAATTCACATTTCGTCCCTGACCTTCATCACGAAGTCCCACTAAACTCGATGCTCGCCTTTCCTTCGGATTAATAGGAGAAGCCATGAACCTCTGTAGCAAATCATCGACATCTACCCACATCGATTTCCCCCAACTATTCTGCTACCGTACCTCCACGTAATGGCGAGTTCTCCAATCACCTCAGCCCTCCCAATAGATCGCGCCTCCCTAAACGCCTCCGTACCCCCTCGAGGCAAGCTCCAGCTTCCCTAATGATGAACCTCGTCGCTCACTGAACTTGCGATGATCTCGTTCCTTGCCAAAAACCGAACCCCAGTAAATCTATTCGCACTCGTTCCCCTTCATCGCACTCCTTTCCGCATCTCCAAAACATCCACGAGCCTTACACACGACGCGATTTCAGATCTCAATCCCTCTTTTCTTTCAAATGGAAATGATTTGAAAGGGAAAAGGAGAAACTAGATTTTATTTCAATTTCCTGGAGTGGATAATTTGTTTTGATTTTAAGAGATGAGAAAAAGGGGCAGTATAATTTCTGAGGAAATGAAAATGGAGAAAATAAATGGGGAGGAAGTATCGTGATTTATAGAGGGGGAGGGGACATGAAGTACAAGCTCATTAAATTTGTGTAGGATAAAGGACACAACAAATCCTTTATTTTATTATAATAAAAAGATTTTCGACTTGATTTTTATTAAATATGATTTGAAATAAAGAGATTTTTTTCCTTTTTAAATAGATATCGATTTGATTTCGAGCCAATCCACTAATCTAATATCTCGGGTCCATTAATATAAATCACGAACTGCTATTCTAGCATACCGACCGACATTTCAATATAATAACCCTATTCTGAACTCAACAGTAAATATTCTAAAATTTAATTTCAACATATATACCATATTAAATTAATATAATATAATTTAAATTCGAAAATCACAAATTCTTTGATAATAAATTATTATTTATTATCGTATATATCAAAGAAAATTCCTACTTATCATCTGAATCATTTTGATTCAGTTTTTAACTTCGATTTCAAATATATTTCGAATTAAAATAATTTGATATATTCTAAATTAAATTATATTCGATTATTAAATTGATAATTCAATATAAAAATTAATTTATATTATCAACTATATATTTAAAACCATATTAAATATTTAAAATTAATCAACCAAAAATCCGGGTCGTTACAATGGATAATTGAATATAGTTATAAGTTGTTTTTCAAAAATTGAAATGAAATGGTTTTGAGAATATTACTAAGAAGTAAATACCATATTTTAAATTATTAAAAGATTCAGGAGTTGAATTAATCATTTGATAATTATTTATGATTAAAAGGGCCAAATGTTGTTGAGTACTGAATCAATGAATTCATTTTATTTTCATGATTGAGTAGTTGTTTATTTGATAGTTAAATAATCGACTATCAAATTTGGCCAATATGATTGTTGGAACGGAAAGACCGAGATCGAATTTATATTTGAAAACCATTCCGACCAATGAATACGTAAACGTAGAAGATACCAGATGCTGAGCGAGATGGAGCAATTGAAGACCGTGGATCTTCATAAGCGGAAGGATTGCTTGTCGAATACTCTCTGGTTGTACTGCCAGTGGTATTCTGACGTGATTTGGTCGTAAGTGAAATCTTACGGATTGCAAGGACTACTCGCTAATGATCCTTAGGGATGCAGTAGGGGAGTGCCTTCGGTTTGTCTAGTCCTTGGATAACTTGTATGGACAGATGTCTGACAGAATATTTCCAAAAGAATTACGTATGTTGATTTCCTCAAACATATTTCTGAGGCGGTAGAGAAGACACGTTCCCTTAATTTAACATTCCAATTATTTTTGTGGGAATCAATTAGTGATTTCTGGCGGATTTGACGATATGGCATTCAAAGTGAATAGTGGCTAGGTGTTCCAAAAGATACGTTATGACCTCACAACCGAAAAATGACAAAAATCGGGTAGGCAGCATGGCTATGTGGGTCGCTTCCATTACGGTGTATAATCACCTATCTAGAGAAATTCCATTTCATTCTTAAATCTATTTTCGATGCTGTCCCTTCTTGAGAAACGGTTGATGATCCCAACCGTTGGCGATATACATTCGATACACTCAAGCGGAGTGAGTGGTCGGTCATGTGGGCCGGGTTGCAAGACATTCTTGTTGAACCTAATGTATTTCCCTTTGGAGATACACTATCGGCAGGTGGTTCCATACCTTGTCATAGTCGGAATCCAATCTCTAATAAGTGCCCGCGGTTTTGATTGTGTGCTATATATGTGGAGCGTGAGATGCAAGCGTTCTACTAGATTGCTATTTACTTGTATTTAGACGACATTATAATATTAGAAAAGATATTGATTTCAAAAATGTTTTGGGTTATTATAAGGTAAAAACATTGTAACAACCCGGATTTTCAGAACCAAATTAATTTTTTTATTTTGGCTATTTTTATGGATTTTGAATATTTAAAATGATTTATTTTAAATAATAATGACCAAAAATTTATTTTAATCTAAGTTAGAATGAATAAAATTATTTTAATTATAAAACGAGCCTAAAATGGCGCGGTAGTTTGAAAATTCGATTTCTAATTTCAATTGAATGTATAGAATTCATTTTAAGTAAAAATTGGACGAAACAAGAAATATTTGAATATGTTTAATTATATCTTTCTAATGAATGTGAAAAATTCAGATTACATAATATAAATTGAAAGTTATGTCTAACTTAAAATTGAAAATACTCGCTATGGAATATATATATATTCTAATATTATATATAGCCCAAAAGTCACATTTTACATACTGATGAATTTGGACTCGAAACCACTTCCATTGAGTTCAAAATGCCATCTACGACTTCGAAATGTATAAACTTCGATATATTCCGAGATCCGGAATAGTGGCAATTGGCTTGGATTTTCGGTCAACAATACATAGCCCGTAAAAAGTGAAATTTTGCGTATGAGCTCAGAATTCAACAAGATAAATTTTTCTAAATTCATATTGACTAATCATTGTTGAGTTCCAAAATGTGCGTCGAACGGAGTTAGTATGTGGCCGTGCGAGCTAAAACAGTTCAGGGTAAAAACGAGCAGTCATTTTACAAAGAAACATTATTGTGACGATCTCAGATTCGATTTCGTTTTTTTGGGATTCGTATCATCTAATAATGGTTAAATCCAAAAGGACATGATTTTTGGAGTTAGCGTGTGGGCTTTCAAGAAGAAAGTATGCGCTAAAATCGCATTTTTGAGCAATATCTGAGCATCTTTGGCAATTTTAACGGACGGTCAAACGAACTCGGAATTCGACGAAACTTGTTTCATTGTACTCGTCTTAACATCTACTGGCTCGTATTCAAAAACCGTACCAAACGGAGATCGTTGTATTCGGACGGTCGGAACGAAACGAGCTTATAAACAATCTCTTCATTGTTTCTCACTCCCTCTTCCTCCAAAAAAGAAAATTAATGGGCTCCTCCCCTTTTTCAGCCACGGCCACCCCTCCTTCAGCCGCCGCCCGCCTCCCCGCACGCCACCACCACCCTCCGGCCTCCTCCTCCTCCTTCTCTCTTCCCTTTTCATGAACCCTACCCCCCCCCCCCCCAATCATAAAATCCCGCCACTGTGGGGCCCTCCACCGCCACCACCTGGTGCACCCTCCCGCCGCCCAGTCAGGCCCTGCCGCCGCCACCAGCCACCCAACTCCGGTCAAGGGCCCCTCCTCCTCAAAAATCACATTTTTCACAAATTTCCCGTTTTTCAAATAACCCCCTGTCACTATTTTGCCAATAACTCTCATACCGTGCATTTCTAGCCAAAACTCCATAGTACCAAAATCGAATATCTCGTTTTTCTCTTCGATTTGAGTATATGGAAGTCCTATTTTGGATTGCAGAGCTGTTCGGAAAACGCGTCCGAAGATCGCAGATCTGCTGCTGTTTTTTGCGATTTCCTGCGAATTGGTGCAATTTTGGAAGAAAGTCCACTAAGCAAAAGTTGTCCGGAATGACGCGCTTTGGCTAGTCAAAAAGTTTGGAGGCCATATGCAAATTCTAGAGCCAAAGAGGCGAATTCAAGCTCGGGGAAGGACAAAAGCGAGCGCGACGACAAGAATTTTTTTACATTAAAAGAATCGCGACGAATTGGTTTAGCTTCTGGGTGAGAACTCCTCACTCTAATTTATTTTCTAGTTAAATATATGTACTAGGATGTAGACGGTACTTAGAAGCACCTGACACCTTTGATTGAAACCATGGATGGTTAGTTGTTTGATTGGTTTATTTGTATGAATTTGGTTTGGGAAGTGAAATAGATTGATTAGAACTGGTATGTGTATCGCACGAGCCAATATAAGGCGAGGGATAAGGCTAGACCTTATTCCGATTCTAGTATCGCGCCGTTATGCTGCCGAAATTTTCTTAAAATGTTAAAACAATAAAAATATCATTTTTATTGTATAAATGAACTATATAAAACATTCATGTGTTGAAATAAATATTTTATCGTTAAAAATATAATTTTTAACGAGTATATGAATGAAAATAAAAATTCATTTACAAATCGGACGATTTGTTTATGTACACTCATTTGACTGATATTGATTAGGACGATATATTTTACACATCACCCAACTGCACAAATAAAATCGGTGTGTGTTGATTGAAAACCACACAGTTATTGGGATGACATTTGACATACACTAATCCTAATTGTTTAATTGTATGTCAATGGATTGGTTGAAAGGCTATTGTAAGCGATAATTATTTATATTTAATGCTTATGCAGTTGTGTAATTCAGTCTGGATGATGGCTGACTATGTTTGGTTATTGTTGTGTACATGTGTGTATGAAATCCATATAAATAAAATTATATGGTAATTGACTGTGTCTGATTCCAATACGGAAAGAACGAAAATTTTAAATTAACGAATATTTTAAATTGACGAATAATGAATATTTTAAAATAACTAATATTTTAAAATAATATTCAGTAATGAATCAAAATATGATTTTGATGTCCGAGTTGGGATGGACACGAAAATATTGAAATATACGAAGCCGTGTTGATTAGATATGCGCCATTTTGACGCGAACGATATTTATATCGATTTTATTCATTTTTATAATGAATATCGAAAAGAAGTGATTTCAAAATGTAGTGTTTTGAAAATACTACCATTTATATATTATGATATGGAATATTCACTTTTGATTTAAAATTGAATGCGAAGTTGAAATTGTTTTTAAAACGATTTATAAAATACGTTTTAAACAGAAATCGACAAAATATATATATTATATGTATTAAATGGCCTGAATAGAACAAACCGTGCCGCGATCGTTCGCGAATTTCGTCCATTGACTTCGAATTGATATTACGGGAGATCCGACCGTCGGATTCTCCTAAAACTGGAACCGTTGGGTTCGTATCGAAAAGAGATTTCCAACGAATACAAGAGATTTGAAATCTAACAGTTGGATTTGGAATTATGTCCAAATCAAATTTGAAAAAGGTCGCTGTAAGTGCAGTTCGGTGACCGTTGATGGAAATCGACTGAAGGGGGCCTTAATAAAATTATTAAAAATATTAATAATTTGTGTAAAATCATAACAAATGATTTGGAAAGAATTGGGATGAAAAATTACATATTTGAAAAGATAAAAATATATTTTTATCAAAATGAACTAATTATTAACTAGAATTATAATCCAATTATTTTAAATAAATAAATTGGATTGAGAATGGGTTTTTAATATAATCAGAATTTCCAATATATAAATTGGAGTGGATTTGAATGGGAATCATCTTTGGAATATTTCGATGTTGGATTTCGTGATTATACGGATATTATTATGGACATTTGGAAGATATATTTATATCATTATTTCCAATACGGTATTTGCTGGTTTTAGAATTTGATATTGAATATAAGTCGATATAATTTCTATTCAGTGCCTTGTATTTGATATCAAATTGGATTTTGGTTTTGTCGTGAATGGTGTCTTCAGTAACACTGTTTTTAAACCCCGATGTGAAAAGAATAAATCTTTTAATTAAGATTTTGAGAAGTTTTCAAATTAATTAACATTTAATTGGAATTGGATGAAAGAATTGGATTCTTGGGTTTATCGTGAACGGTATTTTAAATAACACTTGTTCTTTAACCCGATTAACAATGAAATGTGATTTGGAATTTATAAATCTTTTTATTAAGATTTAACGGGAATTTTCCAAAGTAATATTTTCCAATTTAATATATTAAATTGGAATTGAATGGAATTCGATTTGATAATAATCGAAGTGAGCTTCTGTGGAGGAAAACTGTTAATATACATGGAATTTAAAATGCTTTGTCGTTATTCCATTTATATTATTAGTCGGGTACGGAAATTGGGTTTGAATTGGTGTTCGTATTAGAAAACCCTATTTTCGAATTTAATATAAATTCCGGCCAATGAAATATTTCCTTTTATTATTTAATTTTCTAAAAAAATCATGAAACCCCGTAACTCCTTCTCGACCGACGGCGGCTCCCTCTTCATTTATTCCCCCTCCGATTACTCCCTCCACACGTAGTATTAGGCCTCCCTCTAGTTGAAGATTTTGTCGAGGAGACCGAGGGCTGTAAATCCATGGTTGTCTCACCACATATTGTGTAGCGTGTCTCGAGTTTGGAGCCTCGAAAGTCGGAGACTTTCGATTGCCGCCGTGGTCCTCCGACCGTCGATCGTGACGGGACCACCAGCGCTGGATGCGCCTCTCCAAGCTCTTCGTTGTGGTATAGGCCGATCGCCCTCTAGCTTCACGGATCGAGAGAAAAATGGAGACCTAGTTTTGAATCGAAAACTGAGGTAACGGCCTTTGTTAATCTAAAACAGTTTTAACACTTTAAAATCGTTACAAACTTATAAAAATCATATCTTTTTGCTATGTGATTGAAATCCATTGAAACAGGAAACGTTCGACTCATGTGGATGTCTTCTACATTCTAGAAGAGACCGGATAATTTTTGGAGCTTCCTATAATTTTTGGAGGAGTGGAACCCAATGTGAGATTTCTAAATTATAAACGATATGGAATGGCGATGAATAGATTATATGATTGATATATAAGTTATATAAGCATTGTACACCTCATGTATAAGTGTTGTATAAGTTGTATATGCGATGTATAAGTTATATATACGTTGTAAAAAAATCATATGTGCGTTGAATGGAACTGAAATGATATTGAGATGAAATCAAAATATATTTATATATGCATATCTATATATATATACTCCCCTCGTCCACAGACCATGGACGATATATATTGGTTGTGATTGTTTGAATTTTGGTTGACGAGAAATTTGGTGAATATTACGAATGGTTGATTTGATTATGGTTGTTTGTGGTTGAAAACAAATAGGATTAGTTTGTTTGAAAATTCGTCGGAGTACGAACTAGATTATTGAAATCCCCCTTGTCAAAAGCTGCGAGGCTTTAAGGTAGTGCGAGGAGCCGTACTCGGGACGGTGCCTGTTTTAGCTACACTACCGTTATGCTGCCAGAATTTTCTGGAATATTTATGTGTTTGATTATTATTCATGTGTTGAAATATATTCATGTTTTGGAAAAATATTCATTTTTGAAATAAATTGTTTTGTTTTGACAATAAAAATGACATTTCTATAATCTATATGAAGTATATAAAATATTCATTTTTGAAATAAATTGTTTTGGCAATAAAAATCACATTTTTATCATAGATACGAAGTGTTAAAAATAGTCATGTGTTGGAATGAATATTTGTTGGCTAAAAATATTATTTACCACATGTATGAAATGAAAATGGTTTGGAAATCGAAGAACGAATTATATATATATATATAATTAAAATAAAACGAATAATGAAGCTACAGTCCATGTTTTGGAATCGTGATTTCAAATGATTATACCGAGAAATTCGACCATCGGATTTCCCCGAAACTGGAACCATTGGGTTCGCTTTGAAAATATCTTTCCAACGATACCAAATTTGTAAAGATCCAACGGTTAGATTTTGTGAAATGTTTAATTCAAATCTGAATGAAAACAGTGCCAGAATGGATTATATATATATAATTAAAATAAAACGAATAACGACATTGTGGTTCGTATTTTGAAATCGTAACTTTAACGGATTGTACCGGGAGATCTGACCGTCGGATTTTCCCGAAACTGGAACCATTGTGTAACGACCCGGGTTTTTGTCGACCTTGGTTATCCGATATACAACACATATCGAACATCCAAGGGCCGAAAATACCGGATGATTAATGAAAGAAATTAGAGGGTGAGGAAAGATAAGATAGAAACTTAGAATAGAAGAAGAAGAACACAACATCAGAGTAACACGAACCTCACAGCGGAACGAATAACATATAATAGATAATATATCCTTGAAATAAAACAGTATATGTATACAATAACATTATCAGAGTACAACACTTACAACACAGTGGAAATAAACTATAGCTATGTGACCCTGAAGCCTCCTGCTCCAGCTCTTCAAGTATCTGTAAATTCCTGACTACTTGACTGCCCGTACAAAATTGGGCACCTAAGAGTTTAGGGAAAACAAAACAAAATAAACTCCGGGTCAGTCATGGGACTAGTGTAAGTAAAACAATTTAAAACAGTTTGAACAAGTAATCGATATCTCATAAGACCACGCCGTATAACGGAATGGGTTTTTTCCTTATGAGAATCCAAATATCTTTATATCAAAAACCTTTTGATATTATAATAATGTCTATCAACACAATATAATAATCATCTAGTAGAACGCTTTCATCTCACGTTCTACATATATAATATACAATCAAAACCGCAAGCACGTATTGGGTAATGGATTTCCACCTATGACAAGGTATGAAACAACCTTTCGCTAGTGTACCTCTAGAGAGAAATACACTGGGTTCAACAAGAACATCTTGCAACCCGGCCACACATGACCGAACACTCATTTCGCTTGAGTGTATCGAATGTATATCACCAACGGTTGGGATCAGCAACCGTTTTCCGAATGGGACAACATCAAAAATAGATTTTTAGAAGTAAATGAAACTCTAGATCAGGTGATTATACACCCTAATAGGTGCGACCTACATAGCCATGCTACCTGCCCGATTTCTGTCATTTACTAGTTGATGAGGCTTGAGGTTACGCCTTATCATCACATCAGATTTACTTCGAATGCCACATTGTCAGATCCATCGAAAATCACTAATTGACGTCTATAACAGTACATTACGTGTTAGCTAAAGAAGTTTCCTTCTCCGCTTCCACTCTTGGTACGGTTGAAAAAATCAATGTACGTGACCTTTCTAAAAATACTCTGTCAGACATTCATCCATACAAGTCATCCAGGAACATGATGAACCGAAGGCACTATTCAATACATCCATCTTAGGCACTGTTATCTAAGACTTATACAATAGCCCATGCACTTTACTCCATCTTCAATTTTCTTTGGCATATATGATTTGCAATGCTTATGCCAATACAGAGTGGTTCTTTGGATAATAATCCAACTGGTCACTCCATATTAACAACGTTAAAATGGTCAGAAACTTCGATAGTCTGTGAGTTAACTATCAAAGAAAAATACATGTACAAACAACGATATTATTTTCAGATGGAAATTCTATCAAATCAATCATCAATCATATATATATCTATATATATTTATATTTCCTTATTTTCTATGTTTAGAAAATGTACGTTAACACTGGAAAACATTTCCTTTTCTAATTCATATTTCAAATTTCAATATTTGATTACGTTTCTAATTCTATTTGGAAAACATTTCCAAATCTTCTTTACTTGGATTTAAACAGATGTTTAAATCAACATCGCGACGACAACTCAAACCACTATACTTATTTACTAAATTCACTTAACCACTTTCACTCTCGAACCTTAACCATTTCTAAATTAAAAACGAAGTCAATCAAGTTGGGGTATAACTACCTCTCACCTTAACTGAACAACATTTCAAATCTCGAAATAGGGTAAGTTCATCTTTTAAACCTTTAGCAAACTTCCTTACATAACTCTCGTATATAATTTACGAGTCCAACTCCTTTACAGAATCATTTGATTATAACAGTGGTGTTATAATTTACGAGTCCAACTCCAATCTAATAACTCTTATTCGATTAACTCTAACTCTATTCGAATAAACTATGTTCGATTAACTTGTTTAATTCTATTCGAATAAACAATATTCGATTAACTTATTTGATTTAACTCTAATCAATTAACTCCATCGAATAACTAAATTCAATAACTCCTTTAACTCTATTCAAAGAAACAATATTCGACTAACTCCTTTTTAACTCTATTCGAATCACTAATATTCGATTAACTTAAATTTGATTAACTCTATTTAATTAACCCTATCGATTTAACTCTAACTGGTTAACTCTAACTGGTCAACCCTGATTGATTAACCCTAACTGGTCAACTCTAACTGGTTAACTCTAACTGATTAGTTTTGACTGGTGAACCTTAACTGATTAACTCTTTTAACTCTATTCTAATACTATATTCGATTAACTCTTTTAATTCTGTTTATTCTAACAAGTAAATATCTCCTTTGATTTCTATTTATTTTAAACAAATAAATACCTCCTTTGATTTCTATTTATTTTAAACAAATAAATATCTCCTTTGATTTCTATTTATTTTAAACAAATAAATATCTCGTTTGATTTCTATTTATTTTAATCAAATAAATATCTCCTTTGATTTCTATTTATTTCCTAAATAAATAACCCTATTTCTTTTATTTATTTTCCATAAATAAATGATCCTTATTTAATCTATTTGTACATGTTCTACAAATATTTCCTTTTTATCTCTATTTGTAATTGCTTTACAAATATTTCTTTTTTCTGATCTATTTGTTTTGCAAATATTTTCCTTTATATTTTATTTACAAATATTTTTCCTTTATATTTGATTTACAAATATATTTGATTTACAAATATTTTTCCTTTATATTTGATTTACAAATATGTTTTCCTTATATTTGATTTACAAATATATTTCCTTTATATTTGATTTACAAATATATTTTTCCTTTATATTTGATTTACAAATATATTTTCCTTATATTTGGTTTACAAATATATTTCCTTTATATTTGATTTACAAATATATTTTCCTTAAATTTGATTTACAAATATTTTCCTTATTAAAATCTTTTTTCCTTTTATATATAAAATCCATTGATTTTATATAAACAAGTTATTTTCCAAATATACTTTGAAAATCTACTCTTTACATCCCACTATTTCTTACGGTATTTAAAATACCAAACACAGTGATCGATATCGTTCGAACACACAAAGTCATCAACAGATTCTATATCACATTATATATTAAAATATATGAAAAAAAGTAAAGTAAATGTTGAGGAATCCAGTCAGATTCCTCCAACCTGTCTCCCTGCATCACAGATGTTGTAATAACCCGGAAATTCTGAGCCAGTTTAAAATTTTTATTTTGGCAATTTTAATGAATTCTGAATATTTAAAATGAATTATTTTAAATAATATTGACAAGAAATTTATTTTGAATATAATTAGAACGTATATATTTATACGCGTCGTCGTTAGAATATAAATAATTATGTATAATTATAAATAGAATCGAAAATGGCGCGGTAGTTCGATAATTCGATTTCAAACTTCAATTGAATGTACCGGGTGCAAAACAATCCGGATTTTAATGAAACCAAAAACATTAGGATCTAATTGATGATATCTTTCCAACGAATCCGACAAATCGAAATTTCATTGCGGGAATCAAAAGATATGTCCAGTTGAAAATTCTGAATAGTCGCTATGGAATTCAGGCCCTTAAAAATAGACATTTTGCAAACAACCTCGGATTTCGACAAAACCACTTTTGTTGGGTCCGTGATGTCGAATTATTGCTAGATTCCAAATTTCATAATTTTTCGAATCAATATGTGAGCGTGGCAAAGGAAAACGCGTTTGACCAGTTTCATTTGATTTTAATCGACTGGAAATTGGCCATTTTTCTAACGGTCTCAGAATTCGACGAAACTAGTTTTGTTAGGACCGTATCGTCAATACGAAGCTAGAAAATATTTTTCTATAATTTTTAAAGTTCGTATGCGACCCCGGTAATTTGAAATGTACGTTTAAAATTCAATATAGCGATTTAAATGTAAATTCAACGGAAACTGATCAAAACGATCGAATCAGCTTACGATACATATCCCATTATGTTCGGAATGGGGGTAAAACGCTATAGACGACAGGCGGTGGGCCTCGTTTCGAGGTCGTATGTGAAAGTCAACTTTTTGGAAAATAAAAATAAAATTAATTAACCTTTCTCTCTCCTTTCCTATTACCCTATGGCCCCCGTTCAAAATCATTCCACCAGAAGAAAAAACGGAAAAAAAAGGGAAAATCAAATCGCTTCAGCCTCCAGTCGAGCCTCCTCCAAGGCAGACGCCGCCGCCAGGGCGCCCACCGCCGCCTCGTCCAGACCGCTTCCCCTTCCCTCCAGCCTCCTCCCGATCTTCTCTCTCCTCTTCTACTCCTAAAACCCGCAATCCCCTTTTGACCCTAGCCCGCCTCCGTTCAGCCCTAGCCACCCATCCTCCCTCCTTCGCCGACGCCGCCTGTTTCCCCCTCCCCAGTCGACGACCGACGCAGCCGATGCCCCCTCAGAACAGCAGTAAAACCCCCTCTTCCTCCTTCGATTTACTGTAAGTGATTTATTTATTTATTAGTATATAAAAATCAGTTTTTTTTCTATTTTCTTTTATATTTTAGCAAAATAAAAATGTTGTTTTATGTATAATTAGCATGGAAAAAAAAACTGAATATATATATACCATAGATTAAAAATGGGTTTTTAAAAATAAAATAGCCTAATATGCTTTGCTTTTGAAAATATACTTTGATTTGTATAAATATAAAATAGCCTTTGTTCTTGAAACATAAAAATTAGGATTGTGTTTGGAAAAAATATGAAATATGATTTTTATATTTGTTTTTTAAGAATTAAAAATTTGATTTTAATATTTTTAAAGTGGTAAAAATATAATCTTTATTATGTAGAAGGTGTAAAAATATGATTTTTGTTTATGTAGAGAATTAAAAATATCATCTTTATATGTGTAGCAAAATAAAAATGTGATTTTTATAATGATATATTTGAAAAGGAGAAATCTTTATATTTGAAAAGGAGAAATCTTTATATTTGAAAAGGAGAAATCTTTATATTTGAAAAGGAGAAATCTTTATAGTTGAAAAGGCGAGATTTTTATATATTGAATAGCGAAGTAAAAATTCGATTTTTATATATTGAATAGTATAATAAAAATTCAATTTTTATATATTGAATAGCATAATAAAAATATGATTTTTATATATTGAATAGCGAAGTAAAAATGCGATTTTTACATATATAGTGGTTACAGCAACGAAGATGACAAAAATACGATAACGATGAAGATTTCTATCAAAGAAGAGTCAAGATGATTGGATAGCTATCTGTGAGAATTTCTCACCTTTCAATTTCTTTTTCTAATTATATATATATATACTAGGATGCAGACGGTGCTTAGTAGCACCCGACACAATCGTCCACAGACCATGGACTTGTTTGTTTGATTGCAAAAATTAGTTAGATTATTTGATTGAAATTGAATTGTTTGGTGAAATGAATGGATTTGATTGATGTGTGAATGGCGTGGGCTTTCACTAGACCGGGGATAAGGCTAGGTCTTGTCCCGTTTCTAGTATCGTGCCGTTATGCCGCCGAAATTTTCTAAAAAAAAGTTAGAAAAATAAAAATATCATTTTATTTAAGGAATAAACTGAATAGAAATTCATATGTTAAAATAAAATGTTTTATCGTTAAAAATATAATTTTTAACGTGAAGTGAATAAAATAAAATATTCATTTACAAACCGGACGGTTTGTTTATGTACACCTATTTGAAGGACATTGATTGGGACGATAAATTTTACACATCACCCAACTGCACGAATAAAAATCTGTGTTTGTTGAATTGAAACCCCACACGGGTGTTGGGATGAAATATGAAGTTCACTCATCCTGATTGATTAAATATGTTGATCGATTGATTGACAGGCTTTTATAAGCGTTAGATGTCTATAGTTGATGCTTATACAGTGTAGTGCACTTTGGTTGATGGTTGATTATTTTTCAATGCTATTATATACATGTGTTGTATGAAAATTCATATAATTAATTTTATATGGTGATTGATTGGGCCTCATTCCAATTTAGAAAATAAAGAATATTATAAAATAAAGGTTCATGTGTTGACTGTACTCATCCGTTGAGATTAGTCATGTGTTGAACGAAATATTTTAACAATAAAATTTATATCTTTATCTCTATAAAATAAAGGTTTATGTGTTGACTGTACTCATCCGTTGAGATTAGTCATGTGTTGAACGAAATATTTTAACAACAAAATTTATATCTTTATCTCTATAAAATAAAGGTTCATGTGTTGACTGTACTCATCCGTTGAGATTAGTCATGTGTTGAACGAAATAATTTAACAAAAATAGTCGCATATGGACAGTACTCACTCGCTAAGATTAGTCGTGTGTTGACAAAAATAAATATTCATTTGTTGAATAGAATGAAGGAATATAGGAAGCCGTGTTGATTAGATTGAAGCCATTTTGACGCAAACGATATTTATATCGATTTGATTCATTTTGAAAATGAATTGAATATATAACGATTTCGAAATGAATTGAATATATAACGATTTCGAAATGAATTGAATATATAACGATTTTGAAAATGAATTGAATATATAACGATTTCGAAATGAATTGAATATATAACGATTTCGAAATGAATTGAATATATAACGATTTCGAAATGAATTGAATATATAACGATTTTGAAAATGAATTGAATATATAACGATTTCGAAATGAATTGAATATATAACGATTTCGAAATGAATTGAATATATAACGATTTCGAAATGAATTGAATATATAATGATTTCGAAATGAATTGAATATTTAACGATTTCGAAATGAATTTGATTCAAATAGAAAACGAATTTGAAATGAATCGAATAGAAAACGAATTTGAATTGAATCGAATAGAAAACCAATTTGAATTGAATCGAATAGAAAATGAATTTGAATTGAATCGAATAGAAAACGAATTCGAATTGAATTGAAAGCGAATTGAAATGAATTCAAATTGAATTGAATAGAAATGAATTTTAAAACGAATTTATAAAGAAGAATTCAATTTTGCTTTGAATTGAAATGGAAGTTGAAATGAATTTTGAAATGAATTTAAAAACGATTTATAAAATTCGTTTTAAATAGAAAGCGACGAAATATATATTATATATATTATATATATATATAATATAATGGCCTGAATAGAACGCGCCGCGCCGCGGCAGTTTGTGAATTTTGACCATTTATTTCAAACGGACATTACGGGAGATCCGACCATTGGATTCTCCTAAAACCAGAACCGTTGGGTTCGTATCGAAAAGAGCTTTCTAACGAATATTAGAAATTTGAAATCTAACGGTTGGATTTGGAGATACGTCCAAATCAAAATTCAGAAAAGGTCGCTGTAAGTGCAGTTCGATGGCCATTGTTGGAAATCGACTGTACGTGCCTTGATAAAATTATTAAAAATAGTAATAATTTGTGAAAAATCATAAGAAATGATTTGGGATAATTTGGGATGAAAAACTCCATATTTGAAAAGATAAAAATAGATTCTTATCAAAATGAACTAGCTTGAACTCAATTTAAAACCCGATTTTTATTTTTAAATAAATAAATTAGATTTAAAAAGGGGTTTTAAATAATCGGAATCCCTAATATATTTGATTTGAATTGAACTAGAATTGATTCGTGGGTTTATCGTGAACTGTGTTTTAAACAACACTAGTTCTTTAACCCGATGATAAATAGAATGTGATTTGGGTTTGTCGTGAACTGTGTTTTAAATAACACCTAGTTCTTTAACCCAGTAAAAGGAGTTTTAACGAATCTGCAATTAAATTGAAGTGTGAATAGATAATCTGAATTATCAAATATGGAAAATGAGCGAGAATGGAGTATCGCCAGTTTTGCTCCAAAGCGATAGTTAAATCTTTAATTAGATTTGAACGTGAAATGGTAATTAATTTTACCGACAACACTGTGGTGTTAGATGTGGAGTATTACCAGTTTTGCTTCATGGGATGAATAGGTTGGGATTGGAAAATAAAATAAATAATTACTTCGGTGTGGTTCGCTAATCTTGACTAGTTTAGAAAACCATAATTTGGTTTGAAATGACATCAAAAGGATGATTAAAGGATAAATTTTAAAGAATTTATCTTGGATAAAATTAATGGGAACCTTTCCCTAAAAATGTGATTTTGTGAATAAAAGAATATTCTGAATTGGAATGAGGCGTATGTTGTGTTTGTGTAACATTTGTTTTAATATACGCGGGTTGTTCGGAAAGTCCGGGTTTATACCCATTCTGAATAACCGATTCGACGATATGTCGAAGACGAAGACGGTGGTTGAAGACCGGAAGTCTTCAAATCGTTTGGATAATTACTGACGATCCTGATTGGGCAGTACACCCAAGAGGATGGAAATAGTTGGTGGTCGTCCAGACGTACTTGGAGATGGATGGATATGCGAGGAAAGTGCCTCCGGTTTCGTTCGGACCCAGAACGGACTTGTAAATGGATTGTGTGTCTGACATTGGATTTTATTCTGTGTTGATTGATTTCTATTAAATATACATCTATTTGGCGGCGGAGAATTTATTCTTTTGCTTAACGCCCTTCTCTGAGACGTATGAGCTCAGAGGTTGTGTATCGATGGACATCAGTCGCATGGCATGAATTGCCTGTGTGGCACGCTAAGTTGCAATGATCAAGGCTTTTGTTGAAAAGCAGAGTCTTGTGGTTGATGATCAAAGCACAGCCTACGTGGCAGCTTTGTGTATAGCGTGAATTCGTGAGCCTCACACCTCGGTATGAGTTAAAAACGGGATACGGACTACAGGGAGAGCACGACGTTTCTTTCTAGCTTTGGTGGTGTCAGTGACTTACCAGCCCTGACATTTATATACTTTTCACCTTTGTGGTTGTTGGATGAGGAGCCTCGATTTTAGGTCTGTAAGGACCGGGAAACGTGTGTTCAGGAATAAATAATCCTCTAACGTAAGTGAGGACCGGCCCTGAAGCATCCAAGGGTTGCCCAGAGTGCGTAGCCCTGGGACATTTGCTAGAGTGTCTCGAACGCGGAGATGAGCTTGCCCCTTGCCTCGACTCATGACGGAATCCAATTTCCAACACGTGTATTGCGGCATTATTTGTAGAGCCTAGTATGGCGACATAGTAGCATGGGATGCTATGCCGTCTATGATTGATATTTATGATTGAAATTGTTTTGACACTATACACTTATTATAGTATCAAATGATTTGTTTTAAACGTACCAAACATGTTTGGCTATTATAAGGGAAAACCCTATCCTCCGGCTTGCGTTGCATTGTGTGATGGGACCTGGGTCTTATAATAGCTTCATTTTTTGAAAAAAGCATTGCGTTGTTTATTCTATGCACTAGTATTCATGGGAGGAAACCCGTTCCGTGTTATACGGCGTGGTCCCTTGATTTACTCTCTTTTAAAGTAAAGTTTAAATAACTGTTTTAGTTCTCACACCAGTCACATGACTGACTTGGAGTTTATTGTTTTAACCTAAACTCTGGGTGTCCCTATTTTCCGCACGGGCAGCTAGTGGTTTTGGTTTTGCATATTTATATTCATAGGATCCTGGTTTACAACTGGAATGATATCTGGAAAGCTCTGTATCCGTATATCACCTTCAGTTGTGCTTTGTATTATTTTCCGCTGCTAAGTAATTTACTGTAATCTCTGATATTTATCGAATGTAATTTATTCATTTATACTCTATATATTCTTGTATCTGATGGAATTGTTGTAATAGCAGTGAAATGTTCTTCTGTTTGTGTTCTGATTTGTTTTGTCCTCACAGTAATTCGTTCTTTCTCATCTCTTCGGAGACCGGGGAAGTTTCGGGTCACTTCATTTGGTATCAGAGCTTTGGTTTACAGAGCTCGAGAACAAGACACATTAGAAACATACGAAAGAATTCATCAGATATTGGATTAGTAATATCCAATTAGAATGACTCATTAGAGATAGGATCACTAGTATCCTAGAATGAGTGTGAAGAGTATATTTTCCAAATGAAAACAATTTTGTTTTGAAAAAAATTAAATCGTTTTATACGTATTTGAATATTTATTTATGTTGAATATGGACAATCCAATATATAAAGGTTTTGTATATACGCGTCATGAACGTATATTCGAAGTTTTAATATACTGGATAGATACAGGATTACACTCTAGTCGCTCGGAGATGATTTTGATGATGGAGCTCCTTCACCAAAATTTATGTTCGTGTTTTGAAGGTGTGATGTCTATATATTTCCATTAGACTGGTGTGAGAACAAAAACTTATATAGCTAGAACACATTGTTGTGAATTGGCATCAAAAAACATGATTTTCTTTATATGTAGTAAAATTATCAATATGAAACTCTAATCCACTAATTGATTGATGGTTGTGTTGTTTGTTTATTTATTTGATAATTTTGAACCATTATGCCTAATTGAACCAAATATTGAATTATATTGAAAATTAGTCGCATTTGCTTGCATATACATATACTTACATTGAACAGGTCATAGTAAGGAGGCTAGAGCAGAGAGTAAAATTTGTTTGCTCGACAAATAGGTACATGTTTCCTATATAATTTACTGTTTTGTTTGGGTAATGATGATTTTATGAGCCTATTGGCTAGCCGCTTGGCTTTTTCTTTTTCTTTTTGAGATCAGAAGGCCTATATGGCAATTTCGGGATTTTCCCGTGGCTCCCGGTGCAGGGGAGGTTATGGCGAAATTTTTCGAAAATTTAGGGTGTTAGCCAAATTTTTGAAAATTTGAAAATTCTCAGAAACTGAAAAGTTGGAGAATGGAAGCCAGATCGAACGTAGAGCTGATTAATCAAACCACTTTCGACATTGTTCCTTTTCGGGGATGAAAAGTTTTAAGTGGGGGAGATTGTAATAACCCGGAAATTCTGAGCCAGTTTAAAATTTTTATTTTGGAAATTTTAATGAATTCTGAATATTTAAAATGAATTATTTTAAATAATATCGACAAGAAATTTATTTTGAATATAATTAGAACGTATATATTTATACGCGTCGTCGTTAGAATATAAATAATTATAAATAGAATTGAAAATGGCGCGGTAGTTCGATAATTCGATTTCAAACTTCAATTAAATGTACCGGGTGCAAAACAATTCGGATTTTAGTGAAACCAAAAACATTAGGATCTAATTGATGATATCTTTCCAACGAATCCGACAAATCGAAATTTCATAGCGGGAATCAAAAGATATGTCCAGTTGAAAATTCTGAATAGTCGCTATGGAATTTAGGCCCTTAAAAATAGACATTTTGCAAACAACCTCAGATTTCGACGAAACCACTTTTGTTGGGTCCGTGATGTCAAATTATTGCTAGATTCCAAATTTCATAATTTTTCGAATCAATATGTGAGTGTGGCAAAGGAAAACGCGTTTGACCAGTTTCAGTTGATTTTAATCGACTGGAAATTGGCCATTTTTCTAACGGTCTCAGAATTCGACGAAACTAGTTTTGTTAGGACCGTATCGTCAATACGAAGCTAGAAAATATTTTTCTAGAATTTTTAAAGTTCGTATGCGACCCCGGTAATTTGAAATGTACGTTTAAAATTCAATATAGCGATTTAAATGTAAATTCAACGGAAACTGATCAAAACGATCGAATCAGTTACGATACATATCCCATTATGTTCGGAATGGGGGTAAAACGCTATAGACGACAGGCGGTGGGCCTCGTTTCGAGGTCGTATGTGAAAGTCAACTTTTTGCAAAAAAAAAAAAATTAATTAACCTTTCTCTCTCCTTTCCTATTACCCTATGGCCCCCGTTCAAAATCATTCCACCAGAAGAAAAAAAAAAGGGAAAATCAAATCGCTTCAGCCTCCAGTCGCGCCTCCTCCAAGGCGGACGCCGCCGCCAGGGCGCCCACCGCCGCCTCGTCCAGACCGCTTCCCCTTCCCTCCAGCCTCCTCCCGATCTTCTCTCTCCTCTTCTACTCCTAAAACCCGCAATCCCCTTTTAACCCTAGCCCGCCTCCGTTCAGCCCTAGCCACCCATCCTCCCTCCGCCGCCGACGCCGCCTGTTTCCCCCTCCCCAGTCGACGACCGACGCAGCCGATGCCCCCTTCAGAACAGCAGTAAAACCCCCCTCTTCCTCCTTCGATTTACTGTAAGTGATTTATTTATTTATTTGTATATAAAAATCAGTTTTTTTTCTATTTTCTTTTATATTTTAGCAAAATAAAAATGTTGTTTTATGTATAATTAGCATGGAAAAAAAAACTGAATATATATATATAGCATAGATTAAAAATGGGTTTTTAAAAATAAAATAGCCTAATATGCTTTCCTTTTGAAAATATACTTTGATTTGTATAAATATAAAATAGCCTTTGTTCTTGAAACATAAAAATTAGGATTGTGTTTTGGAAAAAATATGAAATATGATTTTTATATTTGTTTTTTAAGAATTAAAAATTTGATTTTTATATTTTTAAAGTGGTAAAAATATAATCTTTATTATGTAGAAGGTGTAAAAATATGATTTTTGTTTATGTAGAGAATTAAAAATATCATCTTTATATGTGTAGCAAAATAAAAATGTGATTTTTATAATGATATATTTGAAAAGGAGAAATCTTTATATTTGAAAAGGAGAAATCTTTATATTTGAAAAGGAGATATCTTTATATTTGAAAAGGAGAAATCTTTATATTTGAAAAGGAGAAATCGTTATATTTGAAAAGGAGAAATCTTTATATTTGAAAAGGAGAAATCTTTATATTTGAAAAGGAGAAATCTTTATAGTTGAAAAGGCGAGATTTTTATATATTGAATAGCGAAGTAAAAATTCGATTTTTATATATTGAATAGTATAATAAAAATTCGATTTTTATATATTGAATAGCATAATAAAAATATGATTTTTATATATTGAATAGCGAAGTAAAAATGCGATTTTTACATATGTAGTGGTTACAGCAACGAAGATGACAAAAATGCGATAACGATGAAGATTTCTATCAAAGAAGAGTCAAGATGATTGGATAGCTATCATTGAGAATTTCTCACCTTTCAATTTCTTTTTCTAATTATATATATATATATATATATACTAGGATGCAGACGGTGCTTAGTAGCACCCGACACAATCGTCCACAGACCATGGACTTGTTTGTTTGATTGCAAAAATTAGTTAGATTATTTGATTGAAATTGAATTGTTTGGTGAAATAATGGATTTGATTGATGTGTGGATGGTGTGGGCCTTCACTAGACCGGGGATAAGGCTAGGCCTTGTCCCGTTTCTAGTATCGTGCCGTTATGCCGCCGAAATTTTCTAATAACAAGTAAGAAAAATAAAAATATCATTTTATTTAAGGAACGAACTGAATAGAAATTCATATGCTAAAATAAAATGTTTTATCGTTAAAAATATAATTTTTAACGTGAAGTGAATAAAATAAAATATTCATTTACAAACCGGACGGTTTGTTTATGTACACCTATTTGAAGGACATTGATTGGGACGATAAATTTTACACATCGCCCAACTGCACGAATAAAAATCTGTGTTTGTTGAATTGAAACCCCACACGGGTGTTGGGATGAAATATGAAGTTCACTCATCCTGATTGATTAAATATGTCGATCGATTGATTGACAGGCTTTTATAAGCGTTAGATATCTATAGTTGATGCTTATACAGTGTAGTGCACTTTGGTTGATGGTTGATTATTTTTCAATGCTATTATATACATGTGTTGTTTGAAAATCCATATAATTAATTTTATATGGTGATTGATTGGGCCTCATTCCAATTTAGAAAATAAAGAATATTATAAAATAAAGGTTCATGTGTTGACTGTACTCATCCATTGAGATTAGTCATGTGTTGAACGAAATATTTTAACAATAAAATTTATATCTTTATCTCTATAAAATAAAGGTTCATGTGTTGACTGTACTCATCCGTTGAGATTAGTCATGTGTTGAACGAAATATTTTAACAATAAAATTTATATCTTTATCTCTATAAAATAAAGGTTCATGTGTTGACTGTACTCATCCGTTGAGATTAGTCATGTGTTGAACGAAATAATTTAACAAAAATAGTCGCACATGGACAGTACTCACTCGCTGAGATTAGTCGTGTGTTGACAAAAATAAATATTCATTTGTTGAATAGAATGAAGGAATATAGGAAGCCGTGTTGTTTAGATTGACGCCATTTTTACGCAAACGATATTTATATCGATTTGATTCATTTTGAAAATGAATTGAATATATAACGATTTCGAAATGAATTGAATATATAACGATTTCGAAATGAATTGAATATATAACGATTTTGAAAATGAATTGAATATATAACGATTTCGAAATGAATTGAATATATATCGATTTCGAAATGAATTGAATATATAACGATTTCGAAATGAATTTAATATATAACGATTTTGAAAATGAATTGAATATATAACGATTTCGAAATGAATTGAATATATAACGATTTCGAAATGAATTGAATATATAACGATTTCGAAATGAGTTGAATATATAACGATTTCGGAATGAATTGAATATATAATGATTTCGAAATGAATTGAATATATAACGATTTCGAAATGAATTGAATATATAACGATTTCGAAATGAATTGAATATATAACGATTTCGAAATGAATTTGATTCAAATAGAAAACGAATTTGAATTGAATCGAATAGAAAACGAATTTGAATTGAATCGAATAGAAAACCAATTTGAATTGAATCGAATAGAAAACCAATTTGAATTGAATCGAATAGAAAACGAATTTGAATTGAATCGAATAGAAAACGAATTCGAATTGAATTGAAAGCGAATTGAAATGAATTCAAATTGAATTGAATAGAAATGAATTTTAAAACGAATTTATAAAGAAGAATTCAATTTTGCTTTGAATTGAAATGGAAGTTGAAATGAATTTTGAAATGAATTTAAAAACGATTTATAAAATTCGTTTTAAATAGAAACCGACGAAATATATATTATATATATTATATATATAATATAATGGCCTGAATAGAACGCGCCGCGCCGCGGCAGTTCGTGAATTTCGACCATTTATTTCAAACGGACATTACGGGAGATCCGACCATCGGATTCTCCTAAAACCGGAACCGTTGGGTTCGTATCGAAAAGAGCTTTCTAACGAATATTAGAAATTTGAAATCTAACGGTTGGATTTGGAGATACGTCCAAATCAAAATTCAGAAAAGGTCGATGTAAGTGCAGTTCGATGGCCATTGTTGGAAATCGACTGTACGGGCCTTGATAAAATTATTAAAAATAGTAATAATTTGTGTAAAATCATAAGAAATGATTTGGGATAATTTGGGATGAAAAACTCAATATTTGAAAAGATAAAAATAGATTCTTATCAAAATGAACTACCTTGAACTCAATTTAAAACCCGATTTTTATTTTTAAATAAATAAATTAGATTTAAAAAGGGGTTTTAAATAATCGGAATCCCTAATATATTTGATTTGAATTGAACTAGAATTGATTCGTGGGTTTATCGTGAACTGTGTTTTAAACAACACTAGTTCTTTAACCCGATGATAAATAGAATGTGATTTGGGTTTGTCGTGAACTGTGTTTTAAATAACACCTAGTTCTTTAACCCAGTAAAAGGAGTTTTAACGAATCTGCAATTAAATTGAAATGTGAATAGATAATATGAATTATCAAATATGGAAAATGAGCGAGAATGGAGTATCGCCAGTTTTGCTCCAAAGCGATAGTTAAATCTTTAATTAGATTTGAACGTGAAATGGTAATTAATTTTACCGACAACACTGTGGTGTTAGATGTGGAGTATTACCATTTTTTCTTCATGGGATGAATAGGTTGGGATTGGGAAATAAAATAAATAATTACTTCGGTGTGGTTCGCTAATCTCGACTAGTTTAGAAAACCATAATTTGGTTTGAAATGACATCAAAAGGATGATTAAAGGATAAATTTTAAAGAATTTATCTTGGATAAAATTAATGGGAACCTTTCCCTAAAAATGTGATTTTGTGAATAAAAGAATATTCTGAATTGGAATGAGGCGTATGTTGTGTTTGTGTAACATTTGTTTTAATATACGCGGGTTGTTCGGAAAGTCCGGGTTTATACCCATTCTGAATAACCGATTCGACGATATGTCGAAGATGAAGACGGTGGTTGAAGACCGGAAGTCTTCACATCATTTGGATAATTACTGACGATCCTGATTGGGCAGTACACCCAAGAGGATGGAAATAGTTGGTGGTCGTCCAGACGTACTTGGAGATGGATGGATATGCGAGGAAAGTGCCTCCGGTTTCGTTCAGACCCAGAACGGACTTGTAAATGGATTGTGTGTCTGACATTGGATTTTATTCTGTGTTGATTGATTTCTATTAAATATACATCTGTTTGGCGGCGGAGAATTTATTCTTTTGCTTAACGCCCTTCTCTGAGAGGTACGAGCTCAGAGGTTGTGTATCGATGGACATCAGTCGCATGGCATGAATTGCCTGTGTGGCACGCTAAGTTGCAATGATCAAGGCTTTTGTTGAAAAGCAGAGTCTTGTGGTTGATGATCAAAGCACAGCCTACGTGGCAGCTTTGTGCATAGCGTGAATTCGCGAGCCTCACACCTTGGTATGGGTTAAAAACGGGATACGGACTGCAGGGAGAGCACGACGTTTCTTTCTAGCTTTGGTGGTGTCAGTGACTTACCAGCCCTGACATTTATATACTTTTCACCTTTGTGGTTGTTGGATGAGGCGCCTCGATTTTAGGTCTGTAAGGACCGGGAAACGTGTGTTCAGGAATAAATAATCCTCAAACGTAAGTGAGGACCGGCCCTGAAGCATCCAAGGGTTGCCCAGAGTGCGTAGCCCTGGGACATTTGCTAGAGTGTCTCGAACGCGGAGAGGAGCTTGCCCCTTGCCTCGACTCATGACGGAATCCAATTTCCAATACGTGTATTGCGGCTTTATTTGTAGAGCCTAATATGGCGACATAGTAGCATGGGATGCTATGCCGTCTATGATTGATATTTATGATTGAAATTGTTTTGACACTATACACTTATTATAGTATCAAATGATTTGTTTTAAACGTACCAAACATGTTTGGCTATTATAAGGGAAAACCCTATCCTCCGGCTTGTGTTGCATTGTGTGATGGGACCTGGGTCTTATAATAGCTTCATTTTTCGAAAAAAGCATTGCGTTGTTTATTCTATGCACTAGTATTCATGGGAGGAAACCCGTTCCATGTTATACGCCGTTCCATGTTATACGGCGTTTTAACCTAAACTCGGGGTGCCCCTATTTTCCGTACGGGCAGCTAGTAGTTTTGGTTTTGCAGATTTATATTCACAGGATCCTGGTTTACAGCTGGAATGATATCTGGAAAGCTCTATATCCGTATATCACCTTCAGTTGTGCTTTGTATTATTTTCCGCTGCTAAGTAATTTATTGTAATCTCTGATATTTATCGAATGTAATTTATTCATTTATACTCTGTATATTCTTGTATCTGATGGAATTGTTGTAATAGCAATGAAATATTCTTCTGTTTGTGTTCTGATTTGTCTTGTCCTCACAGTAATTCGTTCTTTCTCATCTCTTCGGAGACCGGGGAAGTTTCGGGTCGCTTCAGATGTTATACCATTAAATCAACATCAATTTTAGTTCAGTACGAATTATTCTGATAAACAGAATATATATATATATATAACGGTTTATATATATAT
Source organism: Allium sativum (assembly GCA_030737875.1). Taxonomy (NCBI): domain Eukaryota; kingdom Viridiplantae; phylum Streptophyta; class Magnoliopsida; order Asparagales; family Amaryllidaceae; genus Allium; species Allium sativum. The sequence continues at coordinate 553,808,491 of CM060910.1, read as the reverse complement.
ATATATATATATAATTTCAACTAACTGACTAGCAGTTCAATCAACCAAGTCATCACACAACAGTCAACAGATAATTAACAGTTCAAAAAATACATCATAAAAATATAACTATTCAGAGTTGGTGAGTTTTACTCACATTTGCAGTTCATCGTTAAAGAACAATAAGCTGTCATTTGATTTGAAATTAAACAATTTATTTCACCATAAACTCAAACGAGCACCGATCCACTTCCAGTCAGTCCCAGTACGTAGCCACCGTCCATATGATCCTAACGGATCTTGTTTTGCCCAGTTCTTTTAATCCTTCTTTGGCCCATCTGCATTTAAACCCGACCCACTATAAAAGCTTCTTCCCCATAATAGAGAATTCCGTCGCTCCTAATAAACACACAACAGCTACTTCGATTTCACTCTCACCCCGATCCTCCATTCCTTCATGAATCCTCAAATAATTCACCATTACAGCAACCCATCCTGCCTCTACCCAGTACTCAAAAGATCCTACCCAGTATTCATTCAACAAAAGAACCCCTCCAACAACATTTCCTTTACTCCGACATGCTCTGAACAGCCAGCCGAGCATAACACCCTCATCACCCAACCTACAGCAAGACCGGCTCATCCCCTTCAACTCAGTCTTGTTCAAACGAACAACCCATCCTCAATAAACATCACGTACCTTTCATAAAACTGCTCCATCCATACTCTGATGTTTCCATTTCCATAATCTCCAACCTGCTCCTCGTACAAACCTCCGTCAACCTCTCATCAGAAGACCAACTCGATCTCCCACTATAAATCTCGTTCTTCGACAGCTTCGCACGCCTACAGGGAAAAAGCACCGATCCTTTTCACCACAAAACACTCCTTTCTCCTCCCCACAGATGTGTTTTTCTTCGATGAACTCTGCGGCAGCTACGATTCTCCCTCTGATGAACTGTGGTTGTCGTGCTCCTCATCCCTAGGGTTTCCGGAAAAAGTCGAACCCATAAATGAATCGTCGAACCCAAAGACAACTGTACTAGATCGAAGAGTCTATCATGAGGATCACGAATATACTTGGATTTGGATTTATAGATCTTTCCATGATTTTTGAGGAATTTTGGAAGTGGCGGAAATTTGGTTGAAGAACATTTCGTGGCGGCTGAGAATTGATCGTGGAAATTTTAAAGTGTTTAGGTTTAGAGTTAAGTTAGTGTTATTTATAGGGTGGACAAATATCTAGATATTTTATAGAAGGAATATTCCCGGTATATTCTCATTTATATATTCATTTTGCTTTCTAAAAATTCTCGTGATTACATCCGAAACCGAAAAATCACGAAACTGGACATGCAGCTACAGTCTAACATTACGGTCCCAACGAAACTGGTTTCATTGAATTCTGATTCCATTTGCTCACACAGCATATTTTTAACTGTCAAAATATCGACTGTTTTTCACTTTAAAAATCGGTACAGCCACATACTGACTTCAAAAATCACGGAAATTGAAATCTAACAATAATTTGACATTACGAATCAAACAAAATTAGTTTCGTCAAATTCCGACTTCGTTTGCAAAACTGGCTATTTTTAAAGCTCTGAATGAACCATTTAAATATATAATATATTTGAATATAATTACATTAAATATTTATAAATAAATATTATCGTCTATATTCACAGTGGAATACCATACAGCTCTAGAATATTCCTATATGAATTTCTAGCTTGATATTTCAAATCCCGATTTAATCGATATTCGATTTATAATGGAATTCCTTTTTAAAATATAAATAATTCCTTTATAATTTATAAAGGAATTCCACAGCGACTTTTATAAAATTTAATTTGGATGTAAATCAAAATCTACCCGACGAAATCCTGATTTTTCTCTTCCACTAGAAAGATATACTCCACCAGCTCCACACGTTTCTTGTTTCACAGAAATCCGGCTTAAAACGAATCCTGAACATTCAGTTGAAGTTCAAATCGCCAAATTACGAACTGCAGCACCATTTCAAGCTCGATTTAATCACCTTTGAAACTGGAGCTTATCCAGGATCGGGAGCCAGCGGCCTAAAGCTGCTTATCAAGCTTGGGGAGTTTGTGAGGCGACAACTATAAGCTACTTAGCTCCTTCCCTCTTCGAGCCACTCCCTCTTCGGAATTTTCATTAGTCGACCTAGCAAGAACCGTCTGCTTGGGAATCGTTAGCTGTTTATAATATAATTATATGTTCAAACTGTCGTTCAAATAGTATATTCGTTATTCCAATTCAATTCTACACTGAATTAAATATCACAGATGATCCAGTTCACACCATATTGCCATTTCATCCAATTCTGGTTATTTCAGAATTAAATATATTATTTAATTTATTATTTTAATTAAATATTCATCATTATTTAATTCCACGACCAATAAATCCTGTTAATCACCTTTTAAATAATTAAACAAATTAATTATTATACCGCTGGAAATGCGGGTCATTACATTCTTCCCCACTTAAAATAATTTCGTCCTCGAAATTGCTAAGGTAGAGAACGACCCTATCGACTGGTTAGAACTTATTTGTTCATTTCTTAACTCCGGTTTCACTAAACCAATTTATTTTAATTAAAGTATTAATTAATTCTTATTAACGAAAATTTCCAAAAATCCTGAAAATTTTCTAACTCCTTAACTTTTTGAAAAATTTCGCCAGCACCTCCTTTGTACTGGTCAATCGGTCAAACTCCAACTCACCTCTCTGGGCCATCTCCAACCCAAAAGAAAATCAAACAGCCAAGCGGCTTCCCAATTTGGCTTATCAAAATCTCATACCGTATGAAATATAAACTTGTACCTTTTTGTTGGGCATATCAACTCTATCACATCGATATGCTATCAACTCAGCATATACCAATGTTATCCCACTCAAATTCTGAAACCACTTTCATCTCCAACACAACCATTTGCCTTTTTACCAAGCCAAATATCATTTTAACTCGAGTTTCTTCTCGATTCCCAACTCGTAACTTGATTATCACATTACACTTCAAATTTGAATCTCACAATCCAATTTGTCTTGATATCATTCTAATTCAATCTCAGTTACCACTTTACTGGCTTTACTTTAATTCAAATTTGCTTTCACAAATTTCTGTTAAATTTGTTTTTAATTCAAACAGTCTTTCCTTGGGAGTTTTTAAACAGTTTACTCTTTTCAAAAATCAAATTTTCCTTTTTGAAATTCAACACAACTTGTCTTTCCCAAAACAAATTCAAAACAATATCTCTGGTAGTAATTCGTCACTTACAACTCGAAAATGAATACTGATGATGCAGCTGTCATCATCAGAATCTATTTTCCAGCGATCGAAGTGAGTTCAATACTATAAAACTATTTCTAAACATTTTCACTTTGAAATCCATTTCAAAATATAATTCACACAGCTTGTAAAACAATTTAAAATCTCCCAGGATCTTAAATTTTCCTTATTTTTAATCCAAATCCATTTACAAACACTTATCCAATCCTCCATAGTTTTAATTCAATTTCTGGTTTAAATTCAGATTTAATTCATTTCGTAACACTTATACGAATTCTACTTGGTTATATATATATATAACCATCTTCATTATAATCTTACTCGATTATAATAACAAATATACTTTGGGTAAAATTATTTCATTTACCCTCTTTTCAAAACATATCGTGTCGACCCATCGTATTCGAGTGTTTATAAACTCCTACTGATACAGTGGATCAAACTGATCGACTAGAACTCATAACGGACTCAACCTATAAATCTCCACAATAAAAAAAAAAGTATATCAAATAACAAATACGCACTCGTATATATACACTCAACTCAATCTAGGGTATTGCTAACCCCATCTCTACTAAGTCACGCCACAGAGCCAAGGTATTAACTAAACCTTTGCTCTGATACCAACTGTAACGACCCGGGTTTTTTTCGACCTTGGTTATCCGATATACAACAAATATCGAACATCCAAGGGTCCAAAATAACGGATGATTAATGAAAGAAATTAGAGGGTGAGGAAAGATAAAATAGAAACTTAGAATAGAAGAAGAAGAAGAACACAACATCAGAGTAACACGAACCTCACAGCGGAACGAATAACATATAATAGATAATATATCCTTGAAATAAAATCAGTATATGTATACAATAACATTATCAGAGTACAACACTTACAACACAACGGAAATAAACTATAGCTATGTGATCCAGAAGCCTCCTGCTCCAGCTCTTCAAGTATCTGTAAATTCCTGACTACTTGACTGCCCGTACAAAATTGGACACCCAAGAGTTTAGGAAAAATAAAACAAAATAAACTCCGGGTCAGTCATGGGACTGGTGTGAGTAAAACAGTTTAAAACAGTTTGAACAAGTAATCGATATCTCATAAGACCACGCCGTATAACGGAACAGGTTTTTCCCTTATGAGAATCCAAATATCTTTATATCAAAAACCTTTTGATATTATAATAATGTCTATCAACACAATATAATAATCATCTAGTAGAACGCTTTCATCTCACATTCTACATATATAGTATACAATCAAAACCGCAAGCACGTATTGGGTAATGGATTTCCCACTATGACAAGGTATGGAACCACCTTTCGCTAGTGTACCTCTAGAGAGGAATACATTGGGTTCAACAAGAACATCTTGCAACCCGGCCACACATGACCGACCACTCATTTCGCTTGAGTGTATCGAATGTATATCACCAACGGTTGGGATCAGCAACCGTTTCCTGAATCGGACAGCATCAAAAATAGATTTTTAGAAGTAAATGAAACTCTAGATCATGTGATTATACACCTTAATAGGTGCGACCTACATAGACATGCTACCTGCCCGATTTCTGTCATTTACCAGTTGATGAGGCTTGAGGATACGCCTTATCATCGCATCAGATTTACTTCGAATGCCACATTGTCAGATCCGTCGAAAATCACTCATTGATGTCTACAACAGTACATTACGTGTTAGCTAAAGAAGTTTCCTTCTCCGCTTCCACTCTTGGTACGGTTGAAGAAATCAAAGTACGTGACCTTTCTGGAAATACTCTGTCAGACATTCGTCCATACAAGTCATCCAGGAACATGATGAACCGAAGGCACTATTCAGTACATCCATCTTAGGCACTGTTATCTAAGACTTATACAATAGCCCTTGCACTTTACTCCGTCTTCAATTTTCTTTGGCATATATGATTCGCAATGCTTATGCCAATACAGAGTGGTTCTTCGGATAATAATCCAACTGGTCTCTCCATATTAACAACGTTAAAATGGTCAGAAACTTCGATAGTCGGTGAGTTAACTATCAAAGAAAAATACGTGTGCAAACAACGATATTATTTCTAGATGGAAATTCTATCAAATCAATCATCAATCATATATATATCTATATATATATATATATTCATATTTCCTTATTTTCTATGTTTAGAAAATGTACGTTAACACTGGAAAACATTTCCTTTTCTAATTCATATTTCAAATTTCAATATTTGATTACGTTTCTGATTCTATTTGGAAAACATTTCCAAATCTTCTTTACTTGGATTTAAACAGATGTTTAAATCAACATCGCGACGACAACTCAAACCACTATACTTATTTACTAAATTCACTTAACCACTTTCACTCTCGAACCTTAACCATTTCTAAATTAAAAACGAAGTCAATCAAGTTGGGGTTTAACTACCTCTCAGACCTTAACTGAACAACATTTCAAATCTCGAAATGGGGTAAGTTCATCTTTTAAACCTTTAACAAACTTCCTTACATAACTCTCGTATATAATTTACGAGTCCAACTCCTTTACAGAATCATTTTATTATAACAGTGGTGTTATAATTTCCTGCTTCTGAATTATAATAACTTTAATCTAACTCTTATTTCCTAACTCGAATAAATAACGAACAACTAATCTATTAACTCCTATTTGGTTAACTCTTATTCTATAACTCTTATTCGAATAACTCCAATCTAATAACTCTTATTCGATTAACTCTAACTCTATTCGAATAAACTATGTTCGATTAACTCGTTTAATTCTATTCGAATAAACTATATTCGATTAACTTATTTGATTTAACTCTAATTGATTAACTCCATCGAATAACTAAATTCGATAACTCCTTTAACTCTATTCAAACAAACAATATTCGACTAACTCCTTTTTAACTCTATTCGAATCACTAATATTCTATTAACTTAAATTTGATTAACTCTATTAAATTAACCCTATTGATTTAACTCTAACTGGTTAACTCTAACTGGTCAACCCTGATTGATTAACCCTAACTGGTTAACTCTAACTGATTAGTTTTGACTGGTGAACCCTAACTGATTAACTCTTTTAACTCTATTCGAATACTATATCCGATTAACTCTTTTAATTCTATTTATTCTAACAAGTAAATATCTCCTTTGATTTCTATTTATTTTAAACAAATAAATATCTCCTTTGATTTTTATTTATTTTAAACAAATAAATATCTCCTTTGATTTCTATTTATTTTAAACAAATAAATATCTCCTTTGATTTCTATTTATTTCCTAAATAAATAACCCTTTTTCTATTATTTATTTTCTATAAATAAATGATCCTTATTTATTCTATTTGTACATGTTCTACAAATATTTCCTTTTTATCTCTATTTGTAATTGTTTTACAAATATTTCCTTTTTCTAATCTATTTGTTTTGCAAATATTTTCCTTTATATTTGATTTACAAATATTTTTCCTTTATATTTGATTTACAAATATGCTTCATTTATATTTGATTTACAAATATTTTTCCTTTATATTTGATTTACAAATATATTTTCCTTATATTTGATTCACAAATATATTTCCTTTATATTTGATTTACAAATATATTTTTCCTTTATATTTGATTTACAAATATATTTTCCTTATATTTGATTTACAAATATATTTCCTTTATATTTTATTTACAAATATATTTTCCTTATATTTGATTTACAAATATTTTCCTTATTAAAATCTTTTTTCCCTTTTATATATAAAATCCATTGATTTTATATAAACAAGTTATTTTCCAAATATACTTTGAAAATCTCCTTTTTACATCCCACTATTTCTTACGGTATTTAAAATACCAAACATAGTGATCGATATCGTTCGAACACACAAAGTCATCAACAGATTCTATATCACATTATATATTAAAATATATGAAAAACAATAAAGTAAATGTTGAGGAATCCAGTCGGATTCCTCCAACCTGTCTCCCTGCATCACATATGTTATACCATAAAATCAGCATCAATTTTAGTTCAGTACAAATTATTCTGATAAACAGAATCAATATATATATATAACGGTTTATATATATATATAATTTCAACTAACTGACTAGCAGTTCAATCAACCAAATCATCACACAACAGTCAACAGATAATTAACAGTTCTAAAAATACGTCATAACAATATAACTGTTCAGAGTTGGTGAGTTTTACTCACATTTGCAGTTCATCGTTAAAGAACGATAAGCTGTCATTTGATTTGAAATCAAACAATTTATTTCTCCATAAATTCAAATGAGCACTAATCCACTTCCAGTCAGTCCCAGTGCGTAGCCACCGTCTATACGATCCTAACGGATCTTGTTTTGCCCAGTTCTTTTAATCCTTCTTTGGCCCATCTGCATTTAAACCCGACCCACTATAAAAGCTTCTTCCCCAGAATAGAGAATCCCGTCGCTCCCAGTAACACACAACAGCTACTTTGATTTCACTCTCACCCCGATCCTCCATTCCTTCATGAATCCTCAAACAATTCACCATTACAGCAACCCATCCTGCCTCTACCCAGTATTCAAAAGATCCTACCCAGTATTCATTCAACAAAAGAACCCCTCCAACAACATTTCCTTTGCTCCGACATGCTCTGAACAGCCAGCCTAGCATAACACCCTCATCACCCAACCTATAGCAAGACCGGCTCATCCCCTTCAACTCAGTCTTGTTCAAACGAACAACCCATCCTCAACAAACATCACGTGCCTTTCATAAAACTGCTCCATTCATACTCCACTGTTTCCATTTCCATAATCTCCAACCTGCTCCTCGTACAAACCTCCATCAACCTCTCATCAGAAGACCAACTCGATCTCCCCCTATAAATCCCGTTCTTCGATAGCTTCGTACGCCTACAGGGAAAAAGCACCGATCCTTTTCACCACAAAACACTCCTTTCTCCTCCCCACAGATGCGTTTTTCTTCGATGAACTCTGCGGTAGCTAATATTCTCCCTCCGATGAACTATGGTTGTCGTGCTCCTCATCCTTAGGGTTTCCAGAAAAAATCGATCCCATAAATGAATCGTCGAACCCAAAGACAACTATACCAAATCGAAGAGTCTGTCATGAGGATCACGAATATACTTGGATTTGGATTTATAGATCTTTCCATGATTTTTGAGGAATTTTTGAAGTGGTGGAAATTTGGTTGAAGAACATTTCGTGGCGGCTGAGAATTGATCGTGGAAATTGTAAAGTGTTTAGGATTAGAGTTAAGTTAGTGTTATTTATAGGGTGGACAAATATCTAGATATTTTATAGAAGGAATATTCCTGGTATATTCTCATTTATATATTCATTTTGCTTTCTAAAAATTCTCGTGATTACATACGATACCCAAAAATCATGAAATTGGACACGTAGCTACAGTCTGACATTACGGTCCCAACGAAACTGGTTTCGTCGAATTCCGACTCCGTTTGCTCACACAGCGTATTTTTAACTGTCAAAATATCGACTGTTTTTCACTTTAAAAATCTGTACGGCCACATACTGACTTCAAAAATCACGGAAATTGAAATCTAACAATAATTTGACATTACGAATCAAACAAAATTAGTTTCGTCGAATTCCGACTTCGTTTGCAAAACTGGCTATTTTTAAAGCTCTGAATGACCCATTTAAATATATAATATATTTAAATATAATTATATTAAATATTTATAAATAAATATTATCGTCTATATTCACAGTGGAATACCATACAGCTCTAAAATATTCCTATATGAATTTCTAGCTTGATATTTCAAATCCAGATTTAATCGATATTCGATTTACAATGAAATTCCTTTTTAAAATATAAATAATTCCTTTATAAATTATAAAGGATTCCCACAGTGACTTTTCTAAGATTTGATTTGGACGTAAATCAAAATCTACCTGACGAAATCCGGATTTTTCTCTTCCACTAGAAAGATATACTCCACCAGCTCCACACGTTTTTTGTTTCATAGAAATCCGGCTTAAAACGAATCCTGTACATTCAGTTGAAGTTCAAATCGCCAAATTACGAACTGCAGCGCCATTTCAAGCTCGATTTTAATTATAATATAATTATACGTTCAAACTATCGTTCAAATAATATATTCGTTATTCTAATTCAGTTCTACACTGAATTAAATATCACAGATGATCCAGTTCACACCATATTGCCATTTCAGCCAATTCTGATTATTACAGAATTAAATATATTATTTTAATTAAATATTCATCATTATTTAATTCCACGACCATTAAATCCTGTTAATCACCTTTTAAATAATTAAATAAACTAATTATTATACTGATGGAAATGCGGGTCATTACACATTGGATCCGCTTTGAAAAGATCTTTCTAATGGTATAAAATTTATAAGGATCCAACGGTTCGATTTTTAGATATGTGTAAATCAAATCTGAAGAAAAACAGCGCCATGGCCACGTTATGGCCTGAAGCGTCATTTGAATAAATTGACTATTTTTAAATAAATAAAAATAGCGATAAATCATTATAAAATATCATAAACGATATGGAATGGAAATAAACCGAATTTACCCGGTTTATCGGATATTTGATGGTTGAATGTGTCTGACACAAAAATTACAATACTGAACTGAATTATGGATGTCGAATAATTTAATTAGGAAATGAATTGGTTTGAATTCTAAATATATGTGAATTATTTGAAAAGGCCAAGTTAATTCTCATTTCAAATATTGATCGATGATTAAAAGTCGAAGATATGAAGACGGTGCAAGACCGATGATCTTCACACCAAATGGATGGCAACTGATGCCTTTGATGGGAGTTGCTGCCGTGAAGGGGTTACAGTGGTGGTCGTCCAGACATACTTGTTGATCGTTCGGATGTGCAAGGGCCTCTCTCCTGTATTAGACATACGGGAGAGGAATAAGGTGCCTCCGGTTTCGTTCAGACCCGGAACGGACATCTAAATGGACTGTGTGTCCGACATTGAATTTCATTTTGTGTGATTGATATACGTCAGTTGCATGGCGTGAATTGCATGTGTGGCATGCTGATATGCAGTGATCAAGGTTTTTGTTGAAAAGCAGAGCCTTGTGGTTGATGAACAAAGAAGGGCTTTAAATAGCTAGCCTTGTGTTTGGCGTTGATTCGCAGGCCTCACACCCTGGTACGAACCGAAAAAGGGACAGGACTTCAGGGAGGACATGCGTTTCCTTCTAGCTAGGAGTGGTGTTTTGGGTTTTACATGCCCGGACATTTTACTTATGTGGATGATGGATAGCGAGGCGCCTCGGTTATATTGGTCGTTACGGGGCCGATGGTTTGGTCCGGATAGGACCAGTTTATGCCCCATAGGGTAAGGAAACGCAGTGTTCAGGCATTTTTAATCCACTCCGTGTGGACAGGCCCCGACGATCCAAGGGCCCACCTAAGTCTGGGCCCTGAGACATGGTAGGCTATATTGTCTCGAAGCGGTAAGGACGATCCCTTGTCTTGGTTCATGACGCAAATCCAATTTCCAAATACGACATCATGCGGTTTTGATTGTATACCTATATATGGCGACTTGATATATGGTGCCCATGCCGTCTATGATTGATACTTACGATTGAAATTGTTTTTGAAACTTATAAACCCTAGTAATAATATCAAATGCTTTTGTTTTATTCGTATCAAGCATATTTTGGCCATTATAAGTAAAGCTCTATCCTCCGGTTTGCGTTGCATTGTGTGATGGGAACTGAGTCTTATAATGGCTTCATTTTTGTAAAAAGCATTGCCATGTCTAAATGATTTACTTGTTTTAAAGCACTGGCAGTCCAATGGAGTAAAACTGTTTCGTGTTAGCGGCATGGTTCGGTGATTAGCCTTATAGTAAAATAAGTAAGTATATTTCTTATACCAGTCCCATGACTGACTCGTAGTTTGTTTCACTTGCAAACTCGGGAGCCCCTATTTCTACACGGCCAACCTTGTATTCAGGTTTTAGCAGGCTCTTTCTGGATAGCTATGGAGCTGGAGATGGATTCTATCACTTCTTTCTTTTTATGTTGTTCAGCTCCTGTTGTACATATTATGTTTTTATTCCGCTGTAGACATTTTATGTAAAGCCGAACTGTATTTTGTACTGAGTATGATCCTGTATACTGTGTAACTCTGATTATTATGTTTATCCAGTGTATTCTATTGTACATTATCTGGTGTATTTATATATTTTTGTTTTGTTGTTATTTGTTTATGTGTTATATTCGAAAGATTACCCTTGCCACCGTGGAACAGGGGTTTGGGGTCGTCATACGTGGTATCAGAGCTTTGGTTAAGCTTAGTTCTGGAATACAACATATTAACGAACTCGTCAGAAATAGAATCAATAATATTCTATGATGAATAACTCATTTCGGATAAGATCAGTAATATCCTAGAATGAGTGTAGCAGAGTGAAATACACCCTGATAGATGCATTTACATTTAAGTATATGTCTCTATGCTTTAAAAATACCTTTTCTATTGGCCTAACACTTTGTCTTCTCTTTGCAAACATTGAAAAATGAGTGGCAGAAGTGGAAGAGGTAGGTCAAAACCAAATATTGAAGCTCTATTAAAGAGATATCGAAATTTGGGTGGAGTACCGTTCTCGGGCAATGAATCCATTATTCAAACACAACCATGAATGCGCTCTACTGAGAAAATTTTTAAAGGTTCAAACCTGAGAGATGATCAGAAAAGATTACAGACATCTTGGGCACTTAAAGACGAAGCTTTAATCTAGTGGGAAACTGTTATTAAGGATAATCCAGAAGGTAATATTGCTTGGGATAGATTTAAAGAAATTTTCAATGAAAGATTTATTCCTCCAAAAGCAACGGAGCGGTTTAGTGATGAATTCTACTATCTGATACAAGGAGATATGACCATTCCGTAATATCATAAGAAATTCAATGAACTTTCTCGTTTTGCCCCGCATCTGATTCAAGATTCTAAGAAGAAGAATCTGAGGTTTATTAATGGGCTCCAAAGAAAGTACCAAAGTAGTGTAACTGCACATGTGCAACAGCCTTTTTCTAAAATGATATACATGGCTTACCAGTATGAAGATCTGGATAAGCAAGGTCTTTTGGGCGATGAAGAGGAATGTAGTTCTAGCAACAAAAGGAAATTTGAAACTGATAGCCCAGAGACAAGTACGCATCCTGAAGCGAGCACAAAGTCTGAAGGAAATAAGAGGCCAAAGGCCAGTCAGAAAAAGGTTAAGGCGGTTGCATTTTTTGAAGTGTAATCAGCAAGGGCATTCAATGAGGAACTGTAAAGCCTCGAACAGACGAAAGAATGATGGGACTAAGTTCGGTAAGAAGGCTCGAGAGGGAAGGGGATGCCATAAGTGCCACCAAGCTGGTCACATTGCGAAAAATTGCCAGTTATCACAGAAATCTGAAGTAGTGCATGTAAATGAAGTGGCAGAAGTTCCTGCATCCTCAGCCAGTCAAGCGAGGCCAGATGTTTTAGAAGGCACGCTTACTGCCAAGAATATTCCAGTTAAAGTACTATTTGATACAGGTGCGTCACGAATCTTTATTGCAAGTAATGCGGTTAAGAAACTGGATTTGAAATTAAAAAAAGCTCAAAGCACCCATGACTGTCCATAATCCGGTTCGGGGTTCCCTCAATCTTAGTTGGATTTGTGGGGTGCCTGTCTCTTTTTCCCATTACCAGTTCCCTACCATCTCGATCATCATGAATTTTACCGAATTCGATCTTATTCTACGACTGGATTGGTTAAGCAAATATGAAGCTGAGGTCAAATGCGTCGAAAGAGTTGTTAAGGAAAAGACAAAGTTCGGGGAGTATATAACCATTCCTTGCGAAGGTCCGAATTTTGATAGAAAAGTCTTTTGGTCAGCTCTGGATGTTTCTCCTTCTCAATTAGAACCTATTCCTCTCGTTACGGAGAATATTCCGGTTGATATAGAAAATATTCCTGTCGTTAAGAATTATGCGGATGTGTTTGAAGAAGTTGTTAGCTTACCTCCGCATAGAGAAATTGATTTCAAAATCTCTTTAATTCCGAATGCAAGGCCAGTAGTTCACGTTATTCGAAGAATGACCTTGAAGGAAAAAGGAGAGTTAGGCAATCAAACTCAACAGCTTGTATGGAAGGGTCTGATCAAGCCTAGTTTCTCTAATTGGGGAGTAGTAGTGGTGTTTGTCCCAAAGTCAAACGGTACTCTCAGACTCTGTGCAGATTATCGTGACTTGAATATGCAGACATTAAAATATAAATACCCATTGTTGCGAATTAATGATTTATTGGATTGATTGAATGGCACACAAGTAATTTCACGAATGAACCTAGCTACAAGTTTCCAACAGCTTCGTGTTGCCAAGATGTGTGTTCCTTTGACAGCATTCAGAGGTCCAGATTTATGCTACGAGTGGTTAGTAATGTCATTCGGCTTATGTAATGCTCCAGCTTATTTTGTCGATCTAATGAACAGGGTATTCAGAGAAGTATTGAATAAATTTGTACTGGTTTTCATTGATGACATATTGATCTTCTCTAAGTTAGAAAGCGAGCATGAAAAACATTTGGAACAAGTGTTAGAAATTCTCAGAAAGAATGTTTTAAAAGAAAAATTTTCCAAATGTATATTCTGGCAAGAAGAAGTCAAGTTTCTTGGCCACATTGTATCAAAAGAAGGAATTTCTGTGGACCCCGGTAAGATCACATCTATTCAGGATTGGAACCAGCCAACTACGCCTACAGAAGTCTGAAGTTTTCTCGGATTGGCTAGTTATTATCGGAAGTTCATCAAAGATTTTTCGAAGATATCTAGTTCCTTAACAGAGCTTACTAAGAAACATTCAAGGTTCAATTGGACTCCAGAACGTGAGACAGCTTTCCAAAAGCTGAAGTTAAGGTTGACAATGGCTCCAATGTTAACAATTATTGATGGCAATCAAGACTTGAAGGTCTGGACAGATGCTTCTAAAGAAGGTCTTGGAGCAGTATTAATGTAAAGAGGCCAAGTAGTCGCTTATGTTAGCCGTCAATTGAAGCAACATGAGAAGAATTATGCAACTCACGATCTTGAATTGTTAGTCATCGTGTTTGCCATGAAAATTTGGAGACATTATCTATTGGGTGAGAAATTTGAATTATACACTGATCATTAATCATTAAAATATTTATTCACCCAGAAAGATCTGAATATGACGCAGCATCGTTGGTTAGAATTTCTCACGGCATATGATCTTGATATTTTATATACTCCGGGGAAAGCCAATGTTGTGGCTGATGCGCTCAACAGAAAGAATGTAATCATCGCCAACCTTATAATCACGCCTTTATTGATTGATAATATATCTACTCTTCAGAAGGATAATCACTTCATTCAGAAGATCAAAGAGAGAATTCACAAAGGCGAGGCCTTGAGTTTTCAGATTGATAACGATGGGATTCTGAGGTTAAAAGGCCAGATTTGTGTTCCAAACATCCCTGAACTCCGGAGGGAAGTATTGGATGAATGTCACAAATCCAAACTGAGTATCCATCCAGGAGTGAGCAAAATGTATAATGATATCAAATGCACTTTCTGGTGGAGATCTATGAAAACAAACATTTCTTTATATGTTAGCCGGTGTTCCACCTGTCAACAAGTCAAGGGTGATCAGCAGAAACTCGGCGAATTGTTGCAACCGTTGGAAATTCCAGGTTGGATGTAGGAACAAATTTCTATGGATTTCATAGATGGTTTTTGTAACACCCCACATCCATTAAGGTCACTCACAAAGAGAATGCCTTAACTTCAATGGAGCATTATGGGTACTGGAACAGAAATATTACAAGACAGACATATATAAAACAGCGGAAAGTAAAGTAAAAGTACTTCAAATTATTTATTAAATATAATTGTTTACAATAAAAGCCCATCAACTTCCAATACCCAATTACATAGCTAAAATATCTGTCTTGCTCAAAAACAAAGAAGCATAAAAATAAATTGTAGTATTCCCCAATAAAGCAAAGCAAGCCACAGCCAAGGGAAATCAAAGCCGTACATGAAAGAGCCTTGGAGCTTGGTAAGATCCGAACTAAGCTGTATTCCCACCCTGCGAACCTGGGGGGGGGGGGAACGGAAGAAAAAGAGGCGAAACAAAACGGGTCAGTCATAAAGACTGAGTAAGTCCTAGTGACTTTCGGCATAAAAATAGGTAAAGATAACATGGCATGAATAAACTGAAAATAAACATAAGCATGATGACAAGATAAGCTACAGGCACGATAACTAAAAATAACATCATATGACTTCTGTCATGTATAACATTGCAAGGTTCCCATTCAAGATGAACTAAGTATAGTTTCGCAAGATTTCTATCAAGCATCGTAAGATTTCTCTGCTTCACCATTAAAATGATATCTATTTGCACCACCTAACTAGTGTCCCAACTAGTAATCTATATAAAATGATAAAATCATACGTGATTCCGATCCCCGAAATTAAGGTTGCTTTCACGTGTACATCTATTATTTGTTACCTAGATCTAATCTAGGGTTTTCTATCGAGCGCTTCCTAGATTCAACTAGGATTTATGCCACCTAGGTCCAACCTAGGGATTATGCTACCTATTGAACGCTTCTCGGATTTAGGGTTTATGCCACCTAGGTTCAACCTAGGGATTATGCTACCTACGTGTATCATACGGCCCCCAATGATTGTAGATACCTATGCTGGTCCCACCATGTGGTGTATCCAGTCCCATGGCGGCGGCCCGACATAATTCTAGAATGCATAGGGTATACTACTAGTGCCCTCCAGTGCCCTGTTTTTCTGCTCTGGAGTTGCGTGCACGCCCGCACTCCGTTAGAACCACACTGTGCACCACCTACCGTCGCTTTGACCGCTTACAATCATCCCAGTAATCGTGCCCCACCCTGCCTAGTTTCAGGGTACCGTGATACATCAAGTGGGTTACTACTGAAATGGGTCCCCGTTACTTGGGTTTCCTACTGGTTAAGTTTGTGGGCCTATATATACAGATATTACCCACCTTCTCGTGATGTACTTAACCCACCGATTCAAGCATGCTCATTAATGGTTAAGTGTTTTCCCTTGTTTTACTTAACCCTACCACACATCATGTTATATCAGTTAAGTGTTGTTCCTTGTGTTACTTAACTCTACCGCAAGCCTTGTTATACTGGCTAAGTGTTCTCCCTTGTGTTAACTTAACCCCACCGCATGTCATGTCATATTGGTTAAGTGTATATTGACTTAGCCCACCTACTTATCATGTTGTGATGGTTAAGTGTTACCCTCTGTTGTTACTTAACCTTACCACGCATCACGTTATACTGGTTAAGTGCATGTTAACTTACCCCCATCCACCAGTCATATTATAGTGGTTAAGTGTTACCCTCGTGTGTTTACTTAACCTTACCACGCATCAGGTTATATCGATTGGGTGTTATCAACCTATTCAAGTTATCCCAACCCATCCGCTAGTCATGTTATAACGGTTAAGTGTCATTAGCCTAGCCACGTTACTTAACCCACACATTCATATCATATTGGTTAAGTGTCATTAGTCTAGTCATATTACTTAACCCACCCATTGATCTGATTAACAGTTATGTTGGTTGAGCCTACGTTTATAAGTTTTACATGTTCTTAACTCATACCTGTTAGGTCCACATTTACATGTCAAATTTCCATGTCATCCCACCTAACCCTCTAACCATACCCACGTCTTATTATGGTTAGTATTCCTTAATTCATTCATTATGACGAACGAATCATGACCTCTCACATTAGACCGTGCATTTTGTGGCCACTGGATTTGCCGGGCGGTTCCGGGCAGATTTACACCACAAACTGGGTGTAATCTCATGTCATAAACCGTTACGCCTACAATTTGGCCTTCGACCTCTCACATTAGACTGACACTTTGTGGCTACTGATTTGTCGGGCGGTTCCGGGCAGATTTACACCACAAACTGAGTCTAACCTCGTGTCAAAGGTTCATTAATGGTCGTATTCCACCCAAAACCCCAATATCAGTTCATGTGTTTGACATATAGAAATGTTCATGGTTCACGTTTTTTCCCCAAAACGTATTCCCAAATTATTACCATAATTCACTATAAGGTTATGCCAAGTTATAGTCTTTTATTTACAATACATGCCAATTACCCAAAACCCAACTTAGGCGCGTTCATATTAAACCTCTACTAAGTCATAAATTATCATATATGTTTCAACTCCAAATTTTACACAATTAAAATATGCCCAAGTTCTAGATTACATGTAAATTTTACATATGCCCAATTCGTACCAAATTTACATATGTTCAATTTATACTGTTTTACATGTATGCAAATTTTATGCCATTTTAACATATCAAGTTCTAGCCAAAATTACATGTATCAAGTTTCATACCCAATAAACCCAAATCATGATTCATGATGTAGTTATCCCAAACTATAATCTTTTTATTACAATACATGTCAGTTGCCCAAGTTCATAATACATTTTTATGCCAATTACCAAGTTTACAATCGCTTTCTTGTTCAAATTCTCAATTCTACATATGCCTAATTAACATAAGCCCAATCTTTTGATTTAAGCTTACGTAGTCCCAAACTCGTGATTTAATTTACATGCTAATTCATGTATGCCCACTTCATGCCAAATTATTTACATGTTATATATACCAAAATTTACAGATCACGCCCAAACTTGCAAATACAATGATAATATCCAATTTCATGTTGCCAATTATTACATCATATTCATATAGGCAATAATCCCATAAGTCCCCCGTATACATATCGTACGCAAATCACGATTTTAGGCCAAGGTCCGAAATTGACCAAGGTTCATGAAAAGAAAATAAATTGGGGGAGATAGAAATTGAATAAAAATGAGATCAGAGGAAAACATCATCATAGGCATAAATATTACAATTTGATGATAACGTCATCACAAATCAAGAAAACTGCTGAATAGATCATAAACTTGTCATGAGAATAAAGATAGACAAGTCCCAAAACACAAGATTCAAGGAGCAACAGAAATAGATCAGAATCGATAAACATACTTAAATCCAATTCCACTTTATTCCATGGCCACATCATAATTAAATATTTAGATCTGAAAATAATTAGAACTTACAGGTCATGGCTAACGAATTAAGAACTGAAATTGTCATAGAACGTTGTAGTAGTGTTGATTTATTGTTTGAACCATTGTTGAAGCTTTGTTCTTCGAATTTATTTGAGTTTGAATGCTTAAGCTTTAATTTGGGAGCGGCGG
The DNA here is from genome assembly GCA_030737875.1 of Allium sativum. Classification (NCBI taxonomy): domain Eukaryota; kingdom Viridiplantae; phylum Streptophyta; class Magnoliopsida; order Asparagales; family Amaryllidaceae; genus Allium; species Allium sativum. Next base: position 553,789,873 of record CM060910.1, on the reverse strand, counting down.
CCATGGTTCAAGAGGGAGTTCAGCAGCATAATAGTGTAAGAATGATTTGATATGAATTAGGTTAGGTCTAAGGGTGTTTTTATAGGTGTAGCAACTAGTTGGCCCTTAGATTAACCATAGAATCAATCCGGACCATTAAAACACGTCTGAGGCTTCAAAAATGAGTTCCGGGTCAAACCAGGCCGACCAGGTCGACCTGTAAGGGGGGAGGTCGACACTATGGTTGACCTGGGGGGTAGGTCGACCCTATGGTCAACCTGGGGGGGGGGGGGTAGATCGACCCTATGGTCGACCCCCTGGTCCAGTGCTGCCTGAAAACTGCTGAAACTTGTACAGGCCATAACTTCTTCATCCGGACTCCGATTTTCGAAAACTCGGACTCTATTTTATGTAAAATTTCGAGACGAACGTAATGATGTAACATTTTCACCTGATTCTGACTTTAAAATTTAATTCTGCCTTGATTTCTTGTTTTAACATGTTATAAAAATACGGGTTATTACATTCTCCCCTCCTTAAAGAGTTTCGTCCCCAAAATCTTCAAGTTAAGAAGAATGCATCCTATTATCTAGTCAGCCATCTACTCAACCATCATCCTCAAGCAACCATTGTCCTTAAACAATTTCTAATGCTATATGAACATATGCATAAAGTGTGTGTATATGTTCCTTATCTAATGCAAATGATCAGGCCTGATTGATCTTATCAATGCAAAATATGTTTAGTGCCATGAGTCCAACATGTACGCAAATAGCCCTAATCACATAAACACTATATATGTGCACAAACATCCATCCATATGCAACATCCACATGATAACACATTCAATTTTATCCATCAACAAGTATAAACACTCATGCATATGCAGTATGAAAGGTGACAGAGTCGATCTAGTGTCTAATGTGCGTGTATATGCATCCACGAGCAACCACCAGCAACCACTTGCAACCATCAATCATAACATGTCTCAAACACACGTTTACACCCAATTGTTCCTACCTAAAGATATAGTCGAACGATAGAAGCAAGTAAAAACTTTGTGCCCATTAGGCAATGTCAAAGCTGGAAATCTACGTCACATATATACTGAATAGAAGAAGAACTCCCTAAGCACCAGCCCATATCCTATCAAACCCAAAAAGTTTAGTCAACCCAATGGACACCCTCAAGCCCCAACATGTATTACTAAAAGATAAGTCATACTCCTTATGGGGTTTGCAACAGAAATAGGATTGAGAATAGGACCGAGAGGTTATACTTAAAAGATATCATGCAATTAAGCTCAACAGGAAAAGAGGGATCAAGGATATACTCTTAAAAAGAGATATGATGCACGTATTTAGTCTTCAATCTTCTAAGTCGCATTTCCTTGAGCTTAACTCCATTGTGCTTTGACCGTCTTTAGCTTCATAATTTCATAGCTTCTTAATTCTTGTTTCCAAAATATGAGTTGAAACTCATTTCACTGTCGCCTCTCGTTCCACTTTCACATATTCTCTTTCTAGTATACCCGATTCAAACATAACTGTGTACTCATGGTTTCATGCAAGCTCTCCAAAATTCACTAGTGAATCTTGGATCTCATTCACTTACTAGAAGGTATTTCACATAAATGAGTTATCTCTTGAAAATAAAAAAATGCCAACATGTTGCCAAATGTACTTACTAAGGTGATTTTCTATGACTCATGCATAAGAGAAATGAACCATTCACCTTAGTGGCGAACACTACTCGAGCGGATCAATAAATGTATCAAGAGATTCTAGGTAACTAAGCATGGCAGAACCCTAAGGGTTACACTAGACTTCGAGGGCATTACCAAGGCAAGTCAAGAATCTAACTACCCTCTTTTCATACTCAAGAATGGCACCATTACTGGATAACCACTCCATCCCTAGAATCAACCCATAGCCCAAAAAAAACATAAGCATTACTTCTAAACTCAACAATTAGCATAGACATTCCCAAATCCAATAAAGTCATGAATAAATGAGCCGAATCCCTAACAGGATTTGAGAATAAAATGGGATCCTCTACTACGCTAGTACTAAGGTGCAGAGACTCAACTATCGAAGCAGAATTAAATGGATGCGATGTACAAAAACAAAGTTCTAACAGGATGATAGAAAAGAAAAGCTAAGCCTTTAACAGAAACGTTACCACCTCTCTTAGGTACGCTAATAGTGAGAGCATACAATTGCCCTCTCGACGATCTTGTTCTCTGCCCTTGTCCTTGTCCTATAATACTTAATTACATGTCCCTTTTTACCATTCTAAAGATATTCTCTCTTGTCATGAGTTTTTATTATTCTTTCACTTGGCCTCTTTCCTTTCACTTTTTTCCTCTTCGTGGATTAAGCCATATCAACAAGTTTCTCATCCGTAGACTTATGTTCTTTATCCTCGTTCCTACTATCCTTGTATAGCTTGTTGAAATGTTTCTCGAAAGCTACTTCCATCGCACGGCAACCCTACAAAGCTTGAAATAAGATTAGTCGCAAGTAAAACTACTGCGGCTACAGATGGAGGTTAGGCACTCCTTTGCCCTCCTACATGTGTCATACACCTACAAAACTATGGTGAAAGAGAAAGAGAGAAAAGACTCAAGGAGAGAATCAAAAGATAGTGCATATGGATTTGGGGAATATGCCTTTCATAAAACAAAACTTTCCTTTAGAAAAATGCTTCTTTGTAAATGTTTTGAAAATAATTTTAGAAGGTTTTTAAAAGCTTTTGCCCAGTCTGGTAACCTTCTACTCTGATACCAAATGTAACACCCACCATCCATTAGGTCACTCACAAAGAGAATGCCTTAACTTCAATGGAGCATTATGGGTACTGGAACAGAAATATTACAAGACAGACATATATATAACAGCGGAGAGTAAAGTAAAAGTACTTCAAATCATTTATTAAATATAATTGTTTACAATAAAAGCCCATCAACTTCCAATACCCAATTACATAGCTAAAATATCTGTCTTGCTCAGAAACAAAGAAGCATAAAAATAAATTGTAGTATTCCCCAATAAAGCAAAGCAAGCCATAGCCAAGGGAAATCCAAGTCGTACATGAAAGAGCCTTGGAGCTTGGTAAGATCCGAACTAAGATGTATTCATATAGGCAATAATCCCATAATTCCCCCGTATACATATTGTACGCAAATCACGATTTTATGCCAAGGTACTAAATTGACCAAGGTTCATGAAAAGAAAATAAATTGAGGGAGATAGAAATTGAATAAAAATGAGATCAGAGGAAAACATCATCATAGGCATAAATATTACAATTTGATGATAACGTCATCACAAATCAAGAAAACTGCTGAATAGATCATAAACTTTTCATGAGCATAAAGATAGACAAGTCCCAAAACACAAGATTCAAGGAGCAATAGAAATAGATCAGAATCGATAAACATACTTAAATCCAATTCCACTTTATTCCATGGCCACATCATAATTAAATATTTAGATCTGAAAATAATTAGAACTTACAGGGCATGGCTAACGAATTAAGAACTGAAATTGTCATAGAACGTTGTAGTAGTGTTGATTTATTGTTTGAACCATTGTTGAAGCTTTGTTCTTCGAATTGATTTGAGTTTGAATGCTTAAGCTTTAATTTGGGAGCGGCGGCCATGGTTCAAGAGGGAGTTCAGCAGCATAATAGTGTAAGAATGATTTGATATGAATAAGGTTAGGTCTAAGGGTGTTTTTATAGGTGTAGCAACTAGTTTAGGCCCTTAGATTAACACTAGAATCAATCCGGACCATCAAAACACGTCTTAGGCTTCAAAAATGAGTTCTGGGTCAAACCAGGCCGACCAGGTCGACCTGTAAGGGGGGAGGTCGACACTATGGTCGACCTGGGGGGTAGGTTGACCCTATGGTCGACCTAAGGGGAGGGGTAGGTCGACCCTATGGTCGACCCCCTGGTCCAGTGCTGCCTGAAAACTACTGAAATTTGTACAGGCCATAACTTCTTCATCCGGACTCCGATTTTCAAAAACTAGGACTCTATTTTATGTAAAATTTCGAGATGAATGCAATGGAGTAACCGTTTCCCCTGATTCTGACTTTAAAATTTAATTCTGCCTTGATTTCTTGTTTTAACATGTTATAAAAATACGGGATATTACAGTTTTCCCAGAACCAGGAAAGGAATGACAGTATTTGGGTGATCGTAGATTGTTTCATGAAGACCGCCCATTTTATACCTGTCAGATCAAATAGAACCGCTCAGAGTCTGGTGCAGATTTATTTCAAAGAAATTGTTAAACTGTATGGAGTTCCCATGAGCATCGTTAGTGATCGTGACCCGATTTTCGCTAGTAAATTCTGGGAAGCATTCCAAGCAGAATTGGGAACAAAGCTGAACTTGAGCACTGCTTATCATCCTCAAACAGATGGTTAAACTGAGAGGGTGAATCGTATTTTAGAATATTTATTGCGGGCATGTATTATTGATTTTGGAGGATAATGGGAAGACCACTTGCATTTGGCTGAGTTCTCATACAACAACAATTACCAAGTGAGCCTGGAAATGTCACCATTCGAAGCACTGTATGGTAGACTGTGCAGATCTCTCGCTTGTTGGGTAGAACTTGGTAATAGGCTTGTATTGGGTCCTGATATGATTCGCGAAGCTTCAGACAAAGTCCATTTCATTAAGAAGCGACTGCAAACGGCTCAATGCCGACAGAAGAGCTATGCAGACTCGAGAAGAAGAAATTTAGCATTTGCTATTGGTGACTATGTGTATCTAAGGGTTTCTCCGATGAGAGGAGTAGTCCGATTCGGTAGAACAGGGAAGTTGGCGCCCAGATTTATTGGTTCATTTCCTATGCTCGAACGGATTGGAACTCTCGCTTATAGGGTTCAATTGCCTGATTGGTTGCCTGGAGTACATGATGTGTTTTACGTATCTCAACTTCGAAAGCATGTACATGATCCAGACTTGGTCGTGGAAGAAGCCGCGCAACAAGATTTGGAAATTACTCCGGAATTAGCTGTGAGAAGTTAGCCGATAAAGATTATTGGCAAAGAAACTAAAGAGCTGAAGAACAAGAAGGTTCGCTTAGTCAAAGTGTAATGGAGTGGAGATCCGCGAGACTGTACTTGGGAAACAGAGGAGAGCATTAAGAAAGCCTATCCCAATTGTAGGGTGGATATCTTTGATTAGCTCTGGTGCAAGGTACATTTACCATATTTTGCATTTCCGTATTGGTTTCTACTTGGTCGTTGTTTCCTTTTCATGGATGTAAATTTTTTAATTATATGATCTGATGAGTTTAAAAGAGTATGTGAATTAATTATTAAATTTTTGAAAAGTTAATCAGCAAATTGATTGTTGTTTGTGTTGTGTGATTAAAAATTTGATTAATCAAATTATTGGAATGATAATTAATGTAATTAATAAGAGAATGAAGGTAAATTTATGCAAATTGAATCAAATATTGAACTGATTTGAAAATTTACAGAAATGCATGCATGTACGTTATATATGTTTGAACAGGTAAATGGATTTGCTGTTGAGTAAAGAATTTATTTGCGTGCCCAACAAATAGGTAAACCTTAATGAGTTGGATGGGCAATTTTATTATTATATCCACTCCTGTGAATGCCATTGGATGCGGAATGCTGGTTGTTCTGTGTGAAATAATAAATGTCGTCATAGGATAGTAACAATTAATTTTGAACTACACTACATGGCATACTTCTTGAGGATAACATACTTTATCATATACCACATAAGCATTTGGAGCTTATGTGACGAGGTTGAAGATTTACCATACAACCGAGAGGCTTGTGTCGTGATGACTATATTACAGGTTGAACCGAATACTGATATGGACTATATAAAATGTAACAGTAAATTGCCAGATTAATAAAAACCCCACACGGGTCTGGGGATGACAATAAACACGTCTCTCTAGTCATTAAGGCACAAAAACCATTTACAAGATGGCGAGAATTTATTCTCTGGAGTTATGATCTATACACACTCCCCTGTGGACAAAAGAATATATCACTATAAATATGTGTATGCTTTTTAGGATTTATTGGGTACCTAATATGGCCCAATAAATTTCCAAGTCCCTCCCCGTACAAAGGAGGTTATGGCGAAATTTTTCGAAAATTTAGGGTGTTAGCCAAATTTTTGAAGAATTAGAAAATTCTTTGAAACTGAAAAGTTGAAGAATGGGAGCCAGAATGAAAGTAAAATTGGTTAGTTAAACAACTTTCAGCTTCGTTCCATTTCGGGGACGAAAAGATTTTAAGTGGGGGAGACTGTAACAATCCGGAAAATCGGAACCAATTTAAAATTTTAATTTAGCTATTTTAGTGGATTTTGAATATATAAAATAAATTATTTTAAATAATAACAACCAAAAAAATCTATTTGGATCGAAGTTATAGCGAATATACTTATTTTAATTATAAAACAAGGCCTGAAATGGTGCGGCAGTTTGAAATTTTGAATTCGAATTTGACTGACTGTACAGGATGCAAAATAAATCGGATTTTAGTAAAACAAAAAATATTTAAATCTGTTTATGAATGTCTTTCTAAGGAATCTGAAAAATCGAAATTTCATAGCAAGAATCAAAAGTTATGGCCAAAAGAATTTTCAGAAAGGTCGCTATGGAATTAATATAGCCCGTGAAAATAGACATTTTGCAAACAGCCTCCGTTTTCGACGAAACCACTTTTGTTGGATCCGTAATGTCAAAATATTGCTAGATTTCAAATTCCATAATTTTTGGAATTAATATGTAAGCGTGGCAAAGGGAAATGTGTTTGGTTAATTTCAGACAATTTGGATCGACCAGAAAATGGCCATTTTTCAAACTGTCTCCAAATTCGACGAAACTAGTTTTGTTGGGACCGTATCATCCAAACATGGCCAGATTTATTTTTCTGGAATTTTTAGAATCAGTATGTGGCCCCGGCAAATTAAAATTTATGTTCAAATCAAATATTGAATGTTTTATATTTTAAATTGAAGAGAAACTGATTGAAACAGACGAGTGGGCCTACGAAATATATTCCATTGTGTTCGGAATGGGGTTAATTAGCTAGGGGAGACAGTCATTGGGTTTGAATTGGTGTTCGTATTAGAAAACCCTATTTTAGAATTTACTATAAATTCCGGCCAATGAAATATTTCCTTTTATTATTTAATTTTCTAAAAAAATCGTGAAACCCCATAACTCCTTCTCGACCGACGGCAGCTCCCTCTTCATTTCTTCCCCCTCCAATTACTCCCTCCACACGCAGAATTAGGCCTCCCTCCAGTTGAAGATTTAGTAGAGGAGGCTAAGGGCTACAAATCCATGGTTGTCTCACCACATATCGTGTAGCGTGTCTCGAGTTTGGAGCCTCGAAAGTCAGAGACTTTCGGTTTCCTCCTTGTTATCCTCCGACCGTCGATCATGACGGGACCACTAGCGCTGGAGGCACCTCTTCAAGCTCTTCGTCATGGTATAGGCCGATCGCCCTCTAGCTTCACGGATCGAGAGAAAAATGGAAACCTAGTTTTGAATCGAAAACTGAGGTAACGACCTTTGTTAATTTAAAACAGTTTTAACACTTTAAAACCGTTGCAAACTTATAAAAATCATATCTTTTAGCTATGTGGTCGAAATCCAGTGAAACAGGAAATGTTGGACTCGTGTGGACATCTTATACATTCTAGAAGAGACCGGAGAATTTTTGGAGGAGTGGAACCCAATGTGAGATTTATAAATTATAAACGATATGGAATGGCGATGTATAAATTACATGATCGATTTATAAGTTATATAAGTATTGTACACCTCATGTATAAGTGTTGTATAAGTTGTATGTGCGATGTATAAGTTATATATACGTTGTAAAAAAAATCATATGTGCGTTGAATGGAATTGAAATGAAATCGAAATACATTTATATACGCATATATATATATATATATATATATATATATATATACTCCCCTCGTCCACAGACCATGGACGAGATATATTGGTTGTGATTGTTTGAATTTTGGTTGACGAGAAATTTGGTGAATATTACGAATGGTTGATTTGATTATGGTTGTTTGTGGTTGAAAACAAATAGGATTAGTTTATGGGAAAATTCGTCTACGTACGAACTAGATTATTGAAATCCCCTTGTCAAAAGCTGCGAGGCTTTAAGGTAGAGCGAGGAGTCGTACTCGGGACGGTGCCGGTTTTAACTACCCTGTCGTTATGCTGCCGAAATTTTCTGGAATATTCATGTGTTTGATTATTATTCATGTGTTGAAATATATTCATGTGTTAGAAAAATATTCTTTTTTGAAATAAATTGTTTTGACAATAAAAATAACATTTTTATAATCTATATTAAGTATATAAAATATTCATTTTTTAAATAAATTGTTTTGACAATAAAAATAACATTTTTATAATCTATATGAAGTATATAAAATATTCATTTTTGAAATAAATTGTTTTGACAATAAAAATCACAATTTTATCATAGATACGAAGAAGTGTTAAAAATAGTCATGTGTTGGAATGAATATTCGTTGGCTAAAAAAATTATTTACCGCATGTATGAAATGAAAATGGTTTGGAAATCGAAGAACGGATTATATATATATATATATATATATATATATATATATAATTAAAATAAAACGAGTAACGAAGCTACAATTCATGTTTTGGAATCGTGATTTCAAACGATTATACCGAGAAATCCGACCATCGGATTTCCTCTAAACTGGAACCGTTGGGTTCGCTGTGAAAATATCTTTCCAACGATATCAAATTTGTAAAGATCCAACGGTTAGATTTTGTGAAATGTTTAATTCAAATCTGAATGAAAACAGCGCCAGAATGGATTATATTTACATATACATAAATATAATTAAAATAAAACTAATAACGACGCTGCAGTTTGTATTTTGAAATCATAACTTTAAACGATTGTACCGGGAGATGCAACCGTCGGATTTTCCCGAAACTCGAACCGTTGGATCCGCTTTGAAAAGATCTTTCTAATGGTAAAATTTGCAAGGATCCAATGGATAGATTTTCAAATATGTGTAAATCAAATCTGAAGAAAAACAGCACCATGGCCGTGTTATGGCCTGAAGCGTCGTTTGAATAAATTGGCTATTTTTAAATAAATAAAAATAGCGAATGTAACGACCCGCATTCTACGCATCATAGGATCGTAGAATATTTATTTCTTTCACATACGAAGTTGTATGGTCATGTAACTTTGGGAGACGACTATTGGGGTCATTTCCCATGTTCATGATTTTTCCCGATTTTTAAATGACCATTTTACCCCTAGTTGGTACTGTTTTGGCCATAACTTTTGACTGGAAACGAATTTTGACCTGAAACCACTTCCATTGGCTTCGAATGATGGTTTACAATTCCGTAGAGTGGTCACATTAGCCAAACGGACTCACCGTTTGGGAGATATGGCTGAAACAAGTTTCAGATGGTGAAAAAACAGCTTAATTGGGCTTAACCGGTGATTAGCAGCTAGGCCCAGAGGGGAATTTCGGGTTTAGGGGTATTTAGGGGCTGATTAGGGTTAGAAAACATTTCTTTAGACACTTTCCAGCCGCCACTTTCATTCTTAGACACTCTAACAATGGCCTCCTACATCTAAAACACCCCAAATCACTTTCTAATTGAGGATTAGGCTTAGCAACATCAAATTAAGAAGAAAAAGCACCAAAGCAAGGTTAGAACTGCTGTTGGAAATCAGTATTCACCCCAACTCAGAGGAATTTCAGTTCTGAGAATTTTGTTTGTGGCCAAGGTGAGTGATTCGCATGATTTCTCACTAATTACGGGTGATTAAGGGGTAATTAGTGTTAATTAGCGAATTTATACACTAATAAATTCTGGAAAAATGTTTAGAAATTCTTAAATAATGTTTTATGCTTCTGTTGGAAATTTGGTTCGATTTGAGTAAGTTTCGTTAATCCTATGATCAGTTTTACTTAAACATGCTTAAGGGAAATTAAGGAGTTTTGGCCATTTTTGATCCATTTTGCTTCATTTGAGTTGTTGTTTGGTGTTTGTGGTTGCTATTATATGTTGCTATGACTCTATGGTGTGTTTTATGATTGATTAGAAGTGTTAGATTTGTCAAAAACGTCGTCGAATGGCGTAAGATAGTCGCTGGAAAACAAGTGCAGGAAATATACCAGATCGGATCGCCCTATGTACCACGATCCGCCCCTATCTTCCACGATCTGAACCGATGGCACGACTCGATCCGTTGATGCTTGAAGACCGCGATCCGTTCCAGCCTGGGTGTCACGATCCGCCTGAAGGAACACGTCACGATCCCAGCAAGGTGGCACGACCCGAACCAATGGGTATTCACGATCCGACCCGATCTGAAGAGCACGACTCGATCCATCAGGGGTGACCACGACCCGATCCAGTGGAAGGAGCACGAGTTGACACCATGGACGATCCGCGAGTCACGATCCGACCCAAGCGAGGGTGATGACCACGACCCGAACCGAGAAACTGACGATGACGACCTGAAGCAAAGTGAAGAGGAGAAATGAAGACCGATCCGGATGAAGGTGATGACAGAAACCCGAGATGCAAAGGTAGTCCAAATGGAAGTTAGAGCTCAGGATCCAGTTGGGAACCGACGAGTTCACTTCATGAGTTGGGCTTTGCTGCGGGACGTGTGCCAAGGGGCAGTCGATGTTTATGACTTCAGATCACTATGTATGGGAAGTACGTGAACGGATTCAGGGCTGAAATGGCCTAGGTATGACTAAAGGGCTATAAACCAATGAAGTGGGGTCATTTGTAAAGATTTGATCATGAGTCCATGTGGTAAGCTTGGTAGTAGCAGTAGTTGTACAAGCTGAACTCCGTCACTACTTCAATGGGTCTAGTGATTGACAGTGGTGGACATCGTATGCCTTACGCACTGAGTGAGAGATGTGAGGATGGTTGTTATGGTTGATTTGTTTGCTATCATTATGACATGCACACCCCACCCCCGTAATCTTACACTATTTACTATGGCACCTTAGAGTACTGTACGGTATGTGGTACTAACTCTTTGGTTGCAGGTTCAGGTTCAGGTATGGTTTAGTATACCTGTTATTATTCTGTTTAGATGCTTATTGCTCATACCAGGCTTTATGTCTGACCCAGAGTTTTATGTCTCCTCTTATTACTCTGGGTGCTCACACGAGCAGACTAGAGACAGGTTAGCTGGTGATGCACGGGTAGATGATCCGGAGACGAGTAGGAGGCTTCCACGTAATATATATAGTATTCTCCCTGTGTTGTTGAAGATCACTGCTTGGGCATTGGTGGTGTATCTTCTACTTTGGCTTTCTTTTGTTTAGAGACAGTAGATTTTGAAAAGTTGTAATAAGCTGTATTCCGCTGCTTTGATGTTGATGTTGATTTTAGTTATCAGCTTATGCACCATCTCACCTGTTTTATGTCAAGTATGTTATTATTATTATATTTTATCTCATGCGCTGTGAGACATTCTACAGGTTTCTCGTTAGTTAATTTCCTTCTTTTCTTTCTTCTGACGACCGTCCCGTGCTAGTCGGGTATGTGTACAGCGCACTTTCGGAGGAAAATGCAGGCTGGTGCGGGGCGGGCCGTCACACTTGGTATCAGAGCTCTAGGTTGCGTAGTTAACCTAGGGAAGTTATCAGGGAGAGATAATATACGTATACGAGAGAGCGTATTTGTGATTACTTTGGTTTTAAAAAGCTTTATATATATACTATTAGTAGTATAAGAATGAAGTCGTACTGCACTAGCACCACTATGGGGTCGTTAATCGTTTCCTTTTTCAGATTGACGATGAGCCGATATACTAGAGGTGCTGGTAGGGGAGCCAATAATGGGAATGCTGCTGACATGAGGACGATGTTTACTGACCTCATGAGAGAGATGCTTAGAGATGTACAGAGGGCAGCTCCCAATGGTGGAAATGGTGGTGGTCCAATAGTGCAAGCGCCGAGGGTCGACTTCGCCAAACTAAATAAGGATTATACTAGCCTTGGTGGGTAGCCGTTTCACAGAACGGAGTCGGCCACAGATGTTCAGGATTGGTTGGATAGTTGCAAACGTATCTTCGAGGATTTGGGTATCGAGGATGCGATGAAGGGAAAGTTAGCGTCCCGTCAGCTGCAAGGGCGGGCAATGAATTGGTGGAATGCTATAAAGGCAGCTACTCCCGAAGATCAGATTACTCGGGAACAGTTTAAAGCTCGCTTTAGCGAGAAGTTCATTCCGGCTGCTCAGAAGTCAGTGCTGTTTAAGAAATTCTTGGAGCTCAAGCAAAATGACAGAGCTGTCTCAGAGTATATTGCTGAATTCGACACTTTGTCGAAGTATGGGTTATCCCTTATTGATACTGCCGAGAAGAAGAATGAGAAATTCATAACTGGTTTGGATCAGTACTTGGGGGAAAGGCTTATAAACCACATCGATGAGACGTTTGAGTCGATTGTGGGAAAAGCATTGAGGTCGGAGAGTCTCTACCCTAAGCCGAAGACTGAGGTTGCATCTGCGGAAGAGCCAAAACCACAAGCAAGTGGTGGAGGCAAAGGTGGTCCCCAGAATAAGAGAAAGCAGAATCAGACTAAGGATGGCCAGAAGAAAAAGAATAAGCAAGATGTTGAGTGCTTCAGCTGTGGTAAGAAGGGCCATTATGCTAGTAATTGTCGGGCCAAGCTAGCGGATAGGAAGTGCTTCAATTGTGGCCAAATGGGACATCACAAGGACAAGTGTCCGCAACCCCCTAAAGAAAAGCAAATGGTGAAAGCATACGCCCTTAATGCTATTCCTTCTTCGTCGAATGCCCCAACTGCGGCGGAGAAGGGAAAGAATGTCGTCATTCAAGGTATGCTTTCTGTTTATGATGTTCCTGTTAGAGTTTTATTTGATACCGGAGCTTCCAGTTCTTTCATATCTAGTGACCTGGTAGATAGGTTGGGATTGGAGCCCGAGATTGTCGATAGACCTTTAGTAGTGACGAACCCGATTGGTGGTTCTACTAGGCTTAGCATGATTTGTCGTAATATGGTCTTATCGAGCCATGGATGGATGTTTGTTTGTGATTGCTTTGTTTTGGGCTTTACTGGGTTTGGCATTATTTTGGGAGTAGATTGGCTCCGAAGATACGGGGTGGTGGTAGACTGTGAGGGCTTTTTGGTGACAGCTAGAGCGGATGATGGGCGGAGGATAGTGTTTGGTGGTCTACCCAGTGAGGGGGTATTGGCTAGTTTTCTAAACTCCCTTGACATTCCGCATAGTGAGTTGTCAGGTTTGCCCGTGGTTGGCCAGTATCCGGATGTTTTCGAAGAAGTGACCGGACTTCCACCACACCGAGAGATTGAGTTCCGTATTGATTTGGTAAAAGATGCCAGGCCTATAGTGATGCCACTTCGTCGTATGGCACCAAGGGAGCAGCGAGAGCTCGAGGTGCAAGTCAGCGATCTTTTGAAGAAGGGATTTATCAGAAGGAGTGTTTCTGAATGGGGAGCACCAGTTGTGTTTTCTACCAAGGTGGATGGTTCCCTTCGTTTGTGTGTAGACTACCGCGAGTTGAATAAAGTAACGAGGAAGAACAAGTATCCTCTACCGCGGATAGATGATTTGTTCGATCAGTTGAGTGGCGCGAGAGTATTTTCTCAGTTAGATCTCGCGACAGGTTTTCATCAGCTTAGAGTGGAAGCTGAGAGTATAGCTAAAACGGCATTTCGAACGTCGTCTGGGTTTTATGAGTGGTTGGTCATGCCATTCGGGCTGACCAATGCCCCATCATATTTTGTGGATCTTATGAATAGGGTATTCAGAGATCAGTTGAATAAGTTTGTGCTTGTGTTCGTTGATGATATTTTAGTCTACTCGAGGACAGAGGAAGAACACAGGGGACATTTAAGAATAGTGATGGAGGTGTTGAGAAAACACCAATTGAAAGCAAAGTTTTCTAAGTGTCACTTCTGGAAATGGGAAGTGAGATTCTTGGGCCATGTTGTATCAGAGAATGGTATTGCCGTGGACCCGGCAAAGGTGGCTACGGTACAGGATTGGCCTACGCCCAAGAATGCAAAAGACGTAAGAAGTTTCTTGGGATTAGCTGGATATTATCGTAAGTTTATCCAAGGTTTCTCCAAGATAGCAGCACCATTGACCCAGTTGACCAAGAAGAATCAAGCTTTTGTCTGGGATGGAAGGTGCGAGAATGCATTCAAGAGTCTAAAGGACAAATTGATAAGCGCACCAGTGTTAGTCATTCCTAAGGGGAACGAAGAGATGACGGTATACACGGATGCCTGTGGTACCGGACTGGGTGCTGTATTGATGCAAGGAGGTAGGGTTGTTGCTTATGCAAGTCGGCAATTGAAACCGCACGAGAGAAGATACCCTACCCATGATTTGGAATTGGCAGCGATTGTGTTCGCATTAAAGATGTGGAGACACTATCTCTTGGGAGAAAGATTTGAGCTGTTTACAGATCATAAGTCGTTGAAGTATCTCTTCTCCCAGAAGGATTTAAATCTCCGGCAACAAAGGTGGTTAGAATTCTTGGCTTCCTATGATTTTGACATCGCATATACACCGGGAAAGGGTAATGCGGTGGCTGATGCATTGAGTAGGAGACATGCCAGCTTAGGCGCTATGTTTCTAGAATGGAAGCAACTGGAGTATATCGTTGGGTATGATTTCAGACCAAAGTGCGAATTGGATCCAGAAATGTTAGCAAGTTTGACGATCAGACCCACTTTGATAGAGCAGATTGGTTCTAGCCAGAGGGACGATCCTACTCTATTAGAAATCATCTCCAAGTTAGAGATGGGTATCGATGAGGAGGTAAATGTGTATGGGCTTGATCGAGACGGATGGCTTCGAAAGAATGGAAGACTAGTTGTGCCCAACGTGAATGGTTTGAGAGATGAAGTGCTTAGAGAATGTCATCACTCAAGACTGACTATACATCCTGGTGGTAATAAGATGTATCGAGACATGAGGCAGACTTACTACTGGGAGGGAATGAAAAGAGACGTTGGGAAGTTTATATCCAAATGCATGAATTGCCAGCTAGTTAAAGCCGAGCAAAAGAAGCCTAGTGGGTTGTTACAGCCATTAGAAATTCCCGAATGGAAATGGGAGCAAGTCTCGATGGATTTCATCGATGGTTTACCAAGGACTAGATCGGGACATGATAGTATTTGGGTGATTGTGGACCGATTGACCAAAAGTGCAAGATTTATACCAGTCAGATCGACCAGAACGACAGCTAAGTTAGCAGAATTGTATATGAAGTGGGTAGTGAGATTCCATGGAGTACCTAAAAGCATTGTGAGTGACCGAGACCCGTTGTTCACTAGTGGGTTTTGGAAGAGCTTACAAGAGGCTCTAGGGTCAGAGTTACACCTCAGTACCGCATATCATCCTCAGACCGACGGTCAGACGGAGAGGGTGAATCGTATTTTGGAAGATCTCTTGAGAGCATGTATATTGGATTTTGGTGGATCATGGGATGACCATTTGCATCTAGTAGAGTTTGCATATAATAATAGCTACCAATCCAGTATCGGTATGGCTCCGTTTGAAGCTTTGTACGGAAGACCATGCAACTCACCATCATGTTGGATAGAGGCTGGCGAGAAGCTTGTGCTTGGACCAGATGTGGTGAGGGAAACTTCAGATAAAATCAAGACCATTCAACAACGAATGAAGGCTGCCCAAGATAGGCAGAAGAGTTATGCTGATAAGAGGAGAAGAGACTTAAAATTCTCCGTTGGCGACTTGGTGTTTGTCAAGATTTCTCCGTTGAAGAGCGTAATACGATTTGGCAGGAGAGGCAAGTTGGCACCAAGATTCGTTGGCCCATTCCCTATTCTCGAACTAGTCGGAAATTTGGCATATAGAATTGACTTACCAGAGAAAATGGCGGGAGTTCACAATGTATTTCATGTTTCCCAACTAAGGAAGTTCGTTCACGACCCAGATATAACTATTTCACCTGATCAGTTAGAGGACTTCGAAGTAGAACCCGAGGCGGTTGGAAACCGCAAGCCGGCCCGTATTGTCGAGCACGACAGGAAACAACTTCGAAGGAAGGCGGTGAAGCTAGTCAAGGTTCAGTGGGGCGAGGACGAGAATGATTGTACTTGGGAGACAGAGGAGAGCATTAGGAAGACTCATCCAGAACTCTTTGCCTGGTAAGATTTTGACTACGATTTAGTTTTCCGCATGCTAGGGTAGGCTTGTTTGTTTGTTTTGCATGTTTGATTGTTGTATATGGCTGTTAGGCATGCGGGATCTTTTGTATGTTTTGGGTTAACGAATTTCGGGGACGAAATTTCTTAAGGGGGGGGGGGGGGGAGAGTGTAACGACCCGCATTCTACGCATCATAGGATCGTAGAATATTTATTTCTTTCACATACGAAGTTGTATGGTCATGTAACTTTGGGAGACGACTATTGGGGTCATTTCCCATGTTCATGATTTTTCCCGATTTTTAAATGACCATTTTACCCCTAGTTGGTACTGTTTTGGCCATAACTTTTGACTGAAAACGAATTTTGATCTGAAACCACTTCCATTGGCTCCGAATGATGGTTTACAATTCCGTAGAGTTGTCACATTAGCCAAACGGACTCACCGTTTGGGAGATATGGCTGAAACAAGTTTCAGATGGTGAAAAAAAAGCTTAATTGGGCTTAACCGGGTGATTAGCAGCTAGGCCCAGAGGGGAATTTCGGGTTTAGGGGTATTTAGGGGCTGATTAGGGTTAGAAAACATTTCTTTAGACATTTTCCAGCCGCCACTTTCATTCTTAGACACTCTAACAATGGCCTCCTACATCTAAAACACCCCAAATCACTTTCTAATTGAGGATTAGGCTTAGCAACATCAAATTAAGAAGAAAAAGCACCAAAGCAAGGTTAGAACTGCTGTTGGACATCAGTATTCGCCCCAAATCAGAGGAATTTCAGTTCTGAGAATTTTGTTTGTGGCCAAGGTGAGTGATTCGCATGATTTCTCACTAATTACGGGTGATTAAGGGGTAGTTAGTGTTAATTAGCGAATTTATACACTAATAAATTCTGGAAAAATGTTTAGAAATTCTTAAATAATGTTTTATGCTTCTGTTGGAAATTTGGTTCGATTTGAGTAAGTTTCGTTAACCCTATGATCAGTTTTACTTAAACATGCTTAAGGGAAATTAAGGAGTTTTGGCCATTTTTGATCCATTTTGCTTCATTTGAGTTGTTGTTTGGTGTTTGTGGTTGCTATTATATGTTGCTATGACTCTATGGTGTGTTTTATGATTGATTAGAAGTGTTAGATTTGTCAAAAACGCCGTCGAATGGCGTAAGATAGTCGCTGGAAAACAAGTGCAGGAAATATACCGGATCGGATCGCCCTATGTACCACGATCCGCCCCTATCTTCCACGATCTGAACCGATGGCACGACTCGATCCATCGATGCTTGAAGACCGCGATCCGTTCCAGCTTGGGTGTCACGATCAGCCTGAAGGAACACGTCACGATCCCAGCAAGGTGGCACGACCCGAACCAATGGGTATTCACGATCCGACCCAATCTGAAGAGCACGACTCGATCCATCAGGGGTGACCACGACCCGATCCAGTGGAAGGAGCACGAGTTGACACCGTGGACGATCCGCGAGTCGCGATCCGACCCAATCGAGGGTGATGACCACGACCCGAACCGAGAAACTGACGATGACGACCTGAAGCAAAGTGAAGAGGAGAAATGAAGACCGATCCGGATGAAGGTGATGACAGAAACCCGAGATGCAAAGGTAGTCCAAATGGAAGTTAGAGCTCAGGATCCAGTTGGGAACCGACGAGTTCACTTCATGAGTTGGGCTTTGCTGCGGGACGTGTGCCAAGGGGCAGTCGATGTTTATGACTTCGGATCACTATGTATGGGAAGTACGTGAACAGATTCAGGGCTGAAATGGCCTAGGTATGACTAAAGGGCTATAAACCAATGAAGTGGGGTCATTTGTAAAGATTTGGTCATGACTCCATGTGGTAAGCTTGGTAGTAGCAGTAGTTGTACAAGCTGAACTCCGTCACTACTTCAATGGGTCTAGTGATTGACAGTGGTGGACATCGTATGCCTTACGCACTGAGTGAGAGATGTGAGGATGGTTGTTATGGTTGATTTGTTTGCTATCATTATGACATGCACACCCCACCCCCGTAATCTTACACTATTTACTATGGCACCTTAGAGTACTGTACGGTATGTGGTACTAACTCTTTGGTTGCAGGTTCAGGTTCAGGTATGGTTTAGTATACCTGTTATTATTCTGTTTAGATGCTTATCGCTCATACCAGGCTTTATGTCTGACCCAGAGTTTTATGTCTCCTCTTATTACTCTGGGTGCTCACACGAGCAGACTAGAGACAGGTTAGCTGGTGATGCACGGGTAGATGATCCGGAGACGAGCAGGAGGCTTCCACGTAATATATATAGTATTCTCCCTGTGTTGTTGAAGATCACTGCTTGGGCATTGGTGGTGTATCTTCTACTTTGGCTTTCTTTTGTTTAGAGACAGTAGATTTTGAAAAGTTGTAATAAGCTGTATTCCGCTGCTTTGATGTTGATGTTGATTTTAGTTATCAGCTTATGCACTGTCTCACCTGTTTTATGTCAAGTATGTTATTATTATTATATTTTATCCCATGCGCTGTGAGACATTCTACAGGTTTCTCGTTAGTTAATTTCCTTCTTTTCTTTCTTCTACCGACCGTCCCGTGCTAGTCGGGCATGTGTACAGCGCACTTTCGGAGGAAAATGCAGGTTGGTGCGGGGCGGGCCGTCACAGCGATAAATCATTATAAAATATTATAAATGATATGGAATGGAAATAAACCGAATTTACCCGGTATATCGGATATTTGATGGTTGAATGTGTTTGACACGAAAATTACAATAATGAACTGAATTATGGATGTCGAATAATTTAACCAGGAAATGAATTGATTTGAATTCTAAATATACGTGAATTATTTGAAAAGGCCGAGTTAATTCTCATTTCAAATAATTGATCGACGATTAGAAGTCGAAGATATGAAACGGTGCAAGACCGATGATCTTCACACCGAATGGACGGCTACTGATGCCTTTGATGGGAGTTGCTGCCGTGAAGGGGTTATAGTGGTGGTCGTCCGAACGTACTAGTTGATGTTGGGATATGTGATCGCCTCTCTCTTGTATTGGACATACGGGAGAGGAATAAGGTGCCTCCGGTTTCATTCAGACCCAAAATGGACTTGTGGCATGCTGAGATGCAGTGATCAAGGCTTTTATTGAAAAGCAGAGCCTTGTGGTTGATGAACAAAGCAGGGCTTTAAATAGCTAGCTTTGTGTTTGGCGTTGATTCGCGGGCCTCACACCCCGGTATGAACCAGAAATGGGAGAGGACTTCAGGGAGGACATGCATTTCCTTCTAGTAGGAGTGGTGTTTTGGTTTTACACGCCTGGACATTTTACTTATGTGGAGGATGGACAGCGAGGCGCCTCGGTTATATCGGTCGTTACGGGGCCGATGGTTTGGTCGGGATAGTACCAGTTTATGCCCCATAGGGCGGGGAAATGCAGTGCTCAGGCATTTTTAATCCACTCCATGTGGACCGGCGTTGACGATCCAAGGGCCCACCTGAGTCTGGACCCTGAGACATGGTTGGCAAGATTGTCTCGAAGCGGTAAGGACGATCCCTTGCCTTGGTTCATGATGGAAATCCAATTTCCATATACGACATCGTGCGGTTTTGATTGTATACCTACATATGGCGACATGATATATGGTACCCATGTCGTCTATGATTGATATTTATGATTGAA
Organism: Allium sativum; assembly: GCA_030737875.1. Taxonomy (NCBI): domain Eukaryota; kingdom Viridiplantae; phylum Streptophyta; class Magnoliopsida; order Asparagales; family Amaryllidaceae; genus Allium; species Allium sativum. The sequence continues at coordinate 553,769,980 of CM060910.1, read as the reverse complement.
ATTGTTTTTGAAACTTATAAACACTAGTAATAATATCAAATGATTTTGTTTTATTCGTATCAAGCATATTTTGGCCATTATAAGGTAAAACTCTATCCTCCGGTTTGCGTTGCATTGTGTGATGGGAACTGAGTCTTATAATGGCTTCATTTTTGTAAAAAGCACTGCAATGTTTAAATGATTTACTTGTTTTAAAGCACTGGCAGTCCAATGGAGTAAACCTGTTCCGCGTTAGCGGCGTGGTCCAGTGATTGGCCTTATATTAAAATAAGTAAGTAGATTTCTCATACTCCCATGACTGACTCGTAGTTTGTTTCACTTGCAAACTCGGGTGCCCCTATTTCTACACGGGCAACCTTATATTCTGGTTTTAGCAGGCTCCTTCTGGATAGCTATGGAGCTAGAGATGGATTCTATCACTTCTTTCTTTTTATGTTGTTCAGCACCTATTGTACATATTATGTTTTGATTCCGCTGTAGACATTTTATGTAAAGTTGAACTGTATTTTGTACTAAGTATGATCCTGTATACTATGTAACTCTGATGATTATGCTTATCTAGTGTATTCTATTGTACATTATCTGGTGTATTTATATATTTCTGTTCTACTGTTATTTATTTATGTGTTATATTCCAAAGATTACCCTTGCCACCGTGGAATGGGGGTTTGGGGTCGTCACAGTTTTCAACTGGGTCTATATTCGGAACGCTCTGTATCTGTGTATCTCTTACAGTCGTGTTATGTATTATTTTCCGCTGCTAGGTATTTAAATGTAATTTAAATCTTTGATATTTGTCAAATGTATATTATTTATTCATACTCTCGAATGTTCTTGTATTCTGGTGTAATTGTTGTAATAGCAATGAAATGTTCTTCTGTTTGTGTTCTGATTTGTCGTGTTCTCAACTCAATCCGGGTTTTCCCGTACGGGCGAGTTTAGGTCGTTTCAAACCATCCGTGTTTATGTGCGGATCGGTCTTACGATTATCTTTTATTTCAAAAAGGATTTGTTAACTTTAAAATCAAGTTGGATGATCCTCCTTAAACTTAGTGTGTCTTTCTCACTCTGGTTCACCAGACTAACCCGATGTTTGTCACTACAACAAAATGACCTTATTACAACGGTGGAAAACCGTAATATACATTTTACAATGGTGGGTTAACCATCGTGTATTAAGAAGTTTTAATAGACTAAAACCTTTTACAACTTTTTTGCACCGTTGCAACACCGTTGTAATATGTATATTTTACAACTTTTTTCCACCATTGTAATAAACTTTATTACAACAGTTATGCACCGTTGTTGCTGTAACTTTTAGAACTATTTATGTAATGTCCCGTATTTTTACGGTTTTAAAATTAATTAATTTAATTATATAAATAGTGATTTAGACAATCATATGGTTGTTTAATTAAATTATATTGAATATTTAATTAATATAAATAATAGAACAATATATTTTTAAATTCTGAAATAGTCGGAGATAGTGGAATTCACAATATTGTGTGAATTGGATTATATATAATATATAATTCAGTATAGAGTTGAATTATAATAACAAATATATTATTTGAACGACAGTTGAACGTATAATTTATATTATAATTATAATCGAGCTCGAAATGGCGCGGCAGTTCGCTATTTGGCGATTCGAACTTTAAATGAATATACAGAATCCGTTTTAAGCCGGATTTCTGTGAAACAAGAAATGTTCGGAGCTGGTGAAGTATATATTTCTAATGGAAGAGAAAAATCGAGATTTCATTGTATAAATTTTGAGTTATGTCCAAATCAAAATTTCGAAAAGTCGCTATGGAATTCCTTTATAAATTATAACGATTTATTCATATTATAAATGGATTTTTTAATATAAATTGAATATCGATTCAACCGGGGTCTGAATATCGAGTTATAAGTCCAATTAGAGGTGTATGATATTTTGTTGTGATATATACATGATAATATTAAATTTAATTGTTTTTAAATATATTTATACATTTAAATGGGTTATTTTGAGCTTTAAAAATAGCCAGTTTTGCAAACAAACTCCGTTTTCGATGAAACTAATTTTGTTGGATCTGTAACATTAAATTATTGTTAGATTTCAAGTTTCGTGATTTTTAGAGTCAGTGTGTGGCCACACGGATTTTCAAGTTGAAAAACAGTCGATATTTTGATGGTTAAAAAATATGCTCTGTGAGCTAACGGAGTCAGAATTCGACGAAACCAGTTTTGTTGGGTCTGTAATGTCGAACTGTAGCTGCATGTCCATTTTCATTGAAATTGGATATTATATGTGATCATAGAGATTTTTAAACAGCGAATGGAAGTAGCGATACAATAAAAATGAATATAAAAATCAAATAAAAAAATCGATATAATATCTCTATAAATACTCTTTACATCTTCTAACCCTAAACATTTTCTTACGATAGTCAAACATCTCACGCCGCTATCAGGCGGAGTTTCAACAGTGAAAACCAAAGTTTGAAAATCCATGTAAATTCAAAGAAAATCTACAAATCGTGAGACAGTTGCATTTAGGATCGTTGAGTGATATTGTTCAGGGCTATAACCATTTTGTTCAGATCGATAGCCATTTTTGTTAACTGTAAATGTACAGTGTTTTCTAGGGTTTGATATCGTTCCTTCTGGGTAGTAACGGAGGACCAGGGGAGGTGATGGGTGAACAATGGAATGTAAGGCGCACGCGTGGAGTAAGTTTGGAGGAGTGCGATGCTCTCTGGTGGTTGTGTGCTCGATGTCGTAGGCCTGTAAGGCTTCAGTTCGGTCGTCGATAGGAGTTGCGAGTTGAAGGATTTTGATGTGGGTAAGAAGAGTTTTTGAAGAGAAATGTTTTGGTGATTTTATATTGAATTCTTATGAAGAAGAGATGGGGGATTTGTCGTGAAATCATCGGAGGTGGATGTTGGATAATGGAGACGGGTTCGAAGCTTTTGGGGAGAAGGAGATTTATGCTGTAGTGAACGGGCGAGTCTGATGGAGTAATGGGCCATGATATTTGAAATGGGGTGAGACCCAATTATTTAATTAAAAAAGTTAGTTTTTAATTTAAACCTGTACAAACTTGTTTATATCATATCTAATTCATACATAAGCAAAATCAAACAAAACAGGATCCGTTGGGATCGTATGGACGAGGGCTAGACAATGGAACTGACTAGGAGTGAACTGAAGATCGTTACGATTTATTGCAAAATAAATTGTCCGTCTGAATCAAAGATAGTTAATCGATTTTAACGATAGCTGTCCAATGTGAGTAAAACTCGCCAACTCTACCAGTTCTTATTTTTATAACGTATATTTAGAACTGATAAATGATGAATGATTGTTGTGTATTGACTGTTTGGTTGAACTACTAAGTAATTGGTTGAAATTATAGATCTGGTTATATATACAAATAAATATATATATATATATATAAATTGATTCTGTTTAGCAGAATATTTCATAGTGAAATGAAATTGATGTTAATTATATTGTTTAACATCTGTGGATGCAGGGAAATAGTTGGAGGGATCCAACTGTATTCCTCAATATTTATAATATTGTTCTTTTCATATATTGTAATATATGATGTGATATCTAATCTGTTGTTGATTATGTGTGTTGAATGATATCAATCATTGTTATTTGGTATTTTAAATACTGTAAGAAATACTAAGGTGTAGAAAAGGGGATTTTCAAAGTGTATTTTGAAAATAAATTATTTATATAAAATCAATGGATTTTATATATAAAAGGAAAAGGATTTTAGAAAAGGAAATAGTAAGATTATAAAAGGAATTACTTATAAAATCAATGGATTTTATATAAAAAGAAAATATTTTATAAAATAAATAGAATTATCAAAAGGGATTTATTTGGTAAATAAATAGATTATAAAAGGAAATACTTGAAAAATGAATAGAATTGTATAAAAAGAGAATTTTACATTTGAAAGGTTTAGACCTGTGCTTCGCACACTGGTATAACATGATATGGATTTAAAGCAAAGATTTTAAATAGAATATGATATTTCATAAATTAAATAAAATATTTATCATTGGATAAATAGAATATATAAGTCAGGACTTATATAGAGAAGTAAGAATCGATTTCAACATCGATATTTGAAACTGAATATGGAAGTAGAGTTAATCAAAGGAGTTAATCAAAATGTGTAAATCAAAATGTGTTAATCAAAATATGTTAATCCAAATGAGTTAGAGGAGTTAATCGAATTATAGTTAATCGATTAGAATTAGGGTTAATCGAGTTATAGTTATTCGAAGAAGAGAGTTAATCGAATATAGTTTATTCGAAAAGGAGTTAATCGAATATAGTTATTCGAAGAATGATTATCGAATATAGTTTATTCGAATAGAGTTAAAGGAGTTAATCGAATATAGTTATTAGAATAGAGTTAATCGATTAGAGTTAATCGAATAGAGATAATTGACTAGAGTAAATCGAAATAGAGTAAATCGATTAGAGTTAATCAAATAGAGTTAATCGATTAGAGTTAATCGAAGAGAGTTGATTGGTATAGTTTAATCGAATAGAGTTAATCGATTAGAGTTAGAATTAATCAAAAGGAGTTAATCAAAAGGAGTTAATCAAAATGAGTAAATCGAATATAGTTATTCGAAGAAAGATTATCGAATATAGTTATTCGAAGAACGATTATCGAATATAGTTTATTCGAAGAAAGGAGTAATCGAATATAGTTATTCGAAGGGAGTTAATCGAATATAGTTTATTCGAAAGGAGTTAATCGAATATGGTTTATTTGAAAAGGAGTTATCGAATAGAAAATATTCGAATGAGAGTTATACGTTGAAATTCGATTATATCGAATTCGAAAAAGTACTATTCACTTTCCATTTTTAATCAAGATTTATTTATTAATAAATAAATTAGTTGTTTGTTTATTTATCCAAATTTATAAATAAAAGTTATACTTAAGTTATTATATTTCATAAGCATGGGATTTTAACACTATTGTTAAAATCAAACGATTTTTGTAAAAGAAGTGGATTCGTAAATAGAATCGGAGAGTTACGTAAGGAAGTTTGTTAAAGATTTAGAAGGTGAACTTTGTCCATTTTCTAAGTTAGAAATGTTGTTCAGTTAAGGTCTGAGAGGTAGTTATACCCCAGCTTGATTGACTCCATCTTTAACTAAGGAATGGTTAAGGTTCGATAGTAAAGGTTGGTTAAGTGAATTTAGTTGATGAAGGTAATGGTTTGAGTTGGCATAGCGATGTTTTATTTAAACATTTGTTTAAATCCAATGAATGAGTTTTGGAAACATTTTCCTAATATAATCAGAGATATTTTCTAATCATAGAAAATGAAATGTTTGATGATAAAGAATACTAGAATGATAGTGATACGTGGAAACGAGATGGAAATGTTTTCCAATGATTAATAACGTATATTTTCTAAATTTAGAAAATAAGAAATGTTGAATATACGGAAACAGGAAATGAAAAAAATGAATAAATTAATGAACTAAAGAGATAGAGGTCCAATGATGATTGATCGATAAAATTTCCATCTGGAAATAATATCGTTGTTTGCACATGTGTTTTTCCTTGATAATTAACTCACCGGCTATCAAAATTTTTGATCATTTTTCCGTCGTCAATACAGAGAGACCGGGATCAGATTCATTATCTGAAAACCACTCTGCATAGGCGTTAGCGTTGCGAATCAAATCTGATGAAGATAATTGAAGACGGAGTTATGCAAGGGCGTCCTGTTTTCAGAATAGTGCCTTCGATTTGTCCAGTCCCAGGACGACCTGTATGGAAGAATGTCTGACGGAGTATGTTTAATAGATCGCGTAAGTTGATCTCTTCAAACGTATTTTCGTTTGGTGGCGGAGGAATTCATTTCTCTTAGCTGTATACCCGTGGCATTTTTTGGGAAATCAATTTGTGATTTAGCGGGTATGACGATGTGACATTCAAGGTAAATAAAGGTATGATCTATACGTTATGGACTCTAGCCTCATAACCGGGAAATGGCAAAAATCGGGCAGGCAGCATGGCTAAGTGGTTGGCTGCTAAGTAGGGTGTATTATCACCTATCTAGAGATATTCATTTCATTCTTCAATCTATTTGATGTTGTCCCATTCGGGAAACGGTTGCTGATCCCAACCGTTGGTGATATACATTCGATACACTCAAGCGAAATGAATGGTCGGTCATGTGTGGCCGGGTTGCAAGATGTTCTTATTGAACCCAGTGTATTCCGCTCTAGAGGTACACTATTGGAAGGTGGTTCCATACCTTGTCATAGTTGGTAATCCATTATCCAATAAGTGCTCGCGGTTTTGATTGTATGATATATATGTAGAACATGAGATGAAAGTGTTTCTGCTAGATGATTATTTAGTTGTGGTTGATAGACATTATTATAATATCAAAAGAGTTTTGATATAAAGTTTATCGTTTCTTTCAAAAGGATTTTTGAGAGTTAAATCAAATGTTTTGGTTTCTCATAAGGGAAAAACCCGTTCCATTATACGGCGTGGTCTTATGAGATATCGTTTTATTGCTCCAACTGTTTTAAATTGTTTTACTCACACCAGTCCCATGACTGACCCAGAGTTTTTTTTTTTTTGCCTAAACTCATGGGTGCCCAATTTTGTACGGGCAGTCAAGTAGTCAGGATTTTTTAGATACATTTGGAGAGCTTGGAGCAGGAGGCTTCAGGATTATATAGCTATAGTTATTTCGGCTGTGTTGTAAGTGTTGTACTCTGATAATGTTATTGTATACATATACTAATTTTATTTCAAAGTTATGTATCTATTATACATTGTTCGTTCCGCTGTGAGTTTTGTGTTACTCTGATGATGATGTGTGTTCTTCTTCTTCTATTCTAAGTTTCTATCTTATCTATTCTCACCCTCTAATTTCTTTCATGGACTATCCGGTATTTCCGATGCTAGATAGTCGACATTGGGTTATATGTCGATTACTCAGAATCGCGAAAACCTGGGTCGTTACAGTGGTATCAGAGCTAAAGGTTAAGTAATTACCTTGGCTCTATGGCGTGGCTCAGTAGAGGTGGGGTTAGTAATACCCTAGATTGAGTTTGAGTGTATATATACGAGTGAACGTATTTGTAGATTTTATAAAAATGGTTTTATATTGTGGAGTTTTGTTGGTTGAGTTGTTTATGAGTTCGGGTCGATCAGTTTGATCCACTGTATCGGTAGGGGTTTATAAACACTTGAATACGATAACCCGACATTATATGTTTTGAAAAGAGGGTAAATGAAATAATTTTACCCAAATTATATTTTGATATAAAAGGATGATTAATATTTTAAGTATTATCGTACATTGGATGTGTTGGTTGTGATTATAATCAGATAAGATTATAATTGGGACGGTTATATATATAACCAAATAAGATTCGTATAAGCATTACAAAATGAATTAAATCTGAATTTGAATCAGAATTGAAATTAAAACCTTGGAATTTGGAAAGATGTTTGTAAATGGACTTGGATTAAATATAAGGAAATTTTAAAATCCTGGGAGATTTTAAATTGTTGTTCAAGCATTGTGAATGGTATTTTGAAATGTATTTCAAAATAGAAGTGTTTAGAAATGGTTTTAAAGGTAATATAGTATTGAACTCACTTCGATAGCTAGAAATAGATTATGATGGTGATCATGACATCATCGGTGTTCATTTTCGAGTTGTAAGTGATGGATTACCACCAAATGTTTTGTTTTTGGAAATGTTTTGCGAAAACAAGTTGTTTGAATTTCAAAAAGGATTGTTTTATTTTTGAGAAAAGCAAAGTTGTTTAAAACTCCTAAAGAGAGATTGATGAATTAAAGACAAGTTAAATAATACATGCGAAAGAAAATTGGAATTAAAGTAAAGCCAGTTAAGTGGTAACTGAAATTGAATTGAAATAGAATGAGTGGATGGCGAGATGGGAGTCTGGAATTATATTGGACTGGTAAGTTAAGAGTTAAAATTGGTAATGACATCTGAGTTAAGAACAGAATTTGGCTTGGGTATAACCGAATGGTTGAGATGACATTGGTATATGCAGAATTGGTAACACATGGAAAGGATATATTGATATGCCCGACAAAAAGGTACCAGTTTATATTGTATATGAGTTTGAGATTTTGATGAGCCGAATTGGCAAGCCGCTTGGCTATTTGATTTTCTTCTGGGTTGAAGAAGGCCCAGAGAGGCGAGTTGAAGTTTGATCTATTGACCAGTACAAAAGAGGTGCTGGCGAAATTTTTCGAAAAGTTAAGGTGTTAAAAAATTTCAGGATTTTTGGAAATTATCGTTAGTAGAATAAATTAATAATTTAACTGAAATTAAATTGGTTCAATTGAAACTGAAAAAGAAGTAAATAAATAATTTTTAACCAGTTAGTAGGGTTTGTTTTCTACCTTAGCAATTTCGAGGACGAAATTATTTTAAGAGGGAAAGAATGTAATGTCCTGTATTTTTACGGTTTTATAATTAATTTATTTAATTATATAAATAGTGATTTAGAGAATTATATGGTTGTTTAATTAAATTATATTGAATATTTAATTAATATAACTAATAGAACAATATATTTTTAAATTCCGAAATAGTCGGAGATAGTGGAATTCATAATATTGTGTGATTTGGATTATATATAATATATAATTCAGTATAGAGTTGAATCATAATAACAAATATATTATTTGAACGACAGTTGAACGTATAATTTATATTATAATTATAATCGAGCTCAAAATGGCACGGTAGCTCGCTATTTGGCGATTCGAACTTTAAATGAACCGGATTTCTGTGAAACAAGAAACTTTCGGAGCTGGTGAAGTATGTATTTCTAATGGAAGAGAAAAATCGAGATTTTATTGTATAGATTTTGAGTTATGTCCAAATCAAAATTTCGAAAAGTCGCTACGGAATTCCTTTATAAATTATAATGATTTATTTATATTATAAATGGATTTTTCAATATAAATTGAATATCGATTTAACCAGGATTCAAATATCGAGTTATACATCCAATTAGAGTTGTATGATATTCTGTTGGGATATATACATGATAATGTTAATTTATTAATATTAAATTTAATTGTTTTTAAATATATTTATATATTTAAATAGGTTATTTAGAGCTTTAAAAATAGCCATTTTTGCAAACGAACTCCATTTTCGATGAAACTAATTTTGTTGGATCCGTAACATTAAATTATTGTTAGATTACAAGTTTCGTGATTTTTAGAGTCAGTATGTGGTCGTACGGATTTTTAATGTGAAAACAGTCGATATTTTGACGGTTAAAAATACGCTGTGTGAGCTAACGAAGTAGGAATTCGACGAAACCAGTTTCATTGGGTTCGTAATGTCGAACTGTAGCTGCATGTCCATTTTCATTAAACTTGGATATTATATGTGATCATAGGGATTTTTAAACAGCGAATGGAAGTAGCGATGCAATAAAAATGAATAAAAAAATCAATATAATATATCTATAAATACTCTTTACATCTCCTAACCCAAAACATTTTCTTATGATAGTCAAATAGCTCGCGCCGCTATCAGGAGGAATTTCAACAGTGAAAACCAAAGTTTGAAAATCCATATAAATTCAAAGAAAAATCTACAAATCGTGAGACAATTGCATTTAGGATCGTTGAGTGATATTGTTCAGGGCTATACCCATTTTTTTCAGATCGATCACCATTTTTGTTAACTATAAATGTACAGTGTTTTCTATGGTTTGATATCGTTCCTTCTGGGTAGTAACGGAGGACCAGGGGAGGTGATGGGTGAACTATGGAACGCGAGGCGCACGCGTGGAGCAAGTTTGGAGGAGTGTGATGCTCTCTGGTGGTTGCGTGCTCGATGTCACAGGCCTGTAGGGCATCAGTTCGCTCATCGAGAGGAGTTGCGAGTTGAAGGATTTTGGTGTGGGTGAGAAGAGTTTTTGAAGAGAAATGTTTTGGTGATTTTATATTGGATTCTTATGAATAGGAGATGAGGGATTTGTCGTGAAATCATGGAGGTGTATGTTGGATAATGGAGGTGGGTTCGAAGCTTTTGGGGAGAAGGAGATATACGCTGTAGTGAACGGACGGGTCTGATGGAGTAATGGGCCGTGATATTTGAAATGGGGTGAGGCCCAATTATTTAATTAAAATGAAGTTAGTTTTTAATTTAAATCTGTACAAACTTGTTTATATCATATCTAAATCGTATGTAAACGAAGTCAAACAAAACAGGATCCGTTGGGATCGTATGGACGAGGGCTTGACAATGGAACTTACTAGGAGTGAATTGGAGCTCGTTACGATTTATTGCAAAATAAATTGTCCGTCTGAATCAAAGATAGTTAATCGTTTTTAACGATAGCTGTCTAATGTGAATAAAACTCACCAACTCTACCAGTTCATATTTTTATAACGTATATTTAGAACTGATAAATGATGATTGACTGTTGTGTATTGACTGTTTGGTTGAACTGCTAAGTAATTGGTTGAAATTATAGATCTGGTTATATATACATATATATATATAAAAATTGATTCTGTTTAGCAGAATATTTCATAGTGAAATGAAATTGATGTTAATTATATTGTTTAACATCTGTGGATGCAGGGAAACAGGTTGGAGGGATCCAACTGGATTCATCAATATTTATAATATTGTTCTTTTCATATATTATAATATATATGATGTGATATAAAATATGTTGTTAATTATGTGTGTTGAATAATATCGATCATTGTTATTTGGTATTTTAAATACCGTAAGAAATACTAGGATGTAGAAAAGGGGATTTTCAAAGTGTATTTTGAAACTAAATTATTTATATAAAATCAATGGATTTTATATATAAAAGGAAAAGGATTTTAGAAAAGGAAATAGTTAGATTATAAAAGGAATTACTTATAAAATCAATGGATTTTATATAAAAAGGAAATATTTTATAATATAAATAGAATTATCAAAAGGGATTTATTTGGTAAATAAATAGATTATAAAAGGAAATACTTGAAAAATGAATAGAATTGTATAAAAAGAGAATTTTACATTTGAAAGGTTTAGAACCGTGCTTCGCACACGGGTATAACATGATATGGATTTAAAGCAAAGATTTTAAATAGAACCTGTTCTAACCGATAAATTGAGAAGATTAATTTATAAATATTATTATATAAATTAAATAAAATATTTATCATTGGATAAATAGAATATATAAGTCAGGACTTATATAGAGAAGTAAGAATGATTTCACCATCGATATTTGAAACTGAATATGGAAGTAGAGTTATTCAAAGGAGTTAATCAGAATGTGTTAATCAAAATGTATTAATCCAAATGAGTTAGAGGAGTTAATCGAATTATAGTTAATCGATTATAATTAGAGTTAATCGAATTATAGTTATTCGAAGAAGAGAGTTAATCGAATATAGTTTATTCGAAAATGAGTTAATCGAATATAGATATTCGAAGAATGATTATCGAATATAGTTTATTCGAATAGAGTCAAAGGAGTTAATCGAATATAGTTATTTGAATAGAGTTAATCGATTAGAGTTAATCGAATAGAGTTAATTGACTAGAGTTAATCGAAATAGAGTAAATTGATTAGAGTTAATCAAATAGAGTTAATCGAAGAGAGTTGATTGGGATAGTTCAATCGAATAGAGTTAATCGATTAGAGTTAGAATTAATCAAAAGGGGTTAATCAAAAGGAGTTAATCAAAAGGAGTTAATCAAAATGAGTCAATCGTATATAGTTATTCGAAGAACGATTATCGAATATAGTTTATTCAAAGAAAGGAGTTATCGAATATAGTTATTCAAAGGGAGTTAATCGAATATAGTTTATTCGAAAGGAGTTAATCGAATATGGTTTATTCGAAAAGGAGTTATCGAATAGAAAATATTTGAATGAGAGTTATACGTTGAAATTCGATTATATCGAATTCGGGAAAGTTCTATTCACTTTTCGTTTTTAATCAAGATTTATTTATTTATAAATAAATTAGTTGTTTGTTTATTTATCCAAATTTATAAATAAAAGTTATACTTAAGTTATTATATTTCAGAAGCATGGGATTTACGTAAATAGAATCGGAGAGTTACGTAAGGAAGATTGTTAAAGATTTAGAAGGTGAACTTTGTCTATTTTCGAAGTTAGAAATGTTGTTCAGTTAAGGTCTGAGAGGTAGTTATACCCCAGCTTGATTGACTCCATTTTTAACTAAGGAATGGTTAAAGTTTGAAAGTAAAGGTTGGTTAAGTGAATTTCGTTGATGAAGGTAATGATTTGAGTTGGCATAGCGATGTTTTATTTAAACATCTGTTTAAATCCAATGAATGAGTTTTGGAAACATTTTCCAAATATAATCAGAGATATTTTCTAATCATAGAAAATGAAATGTTTGATTAAAAAGAATACTAGAATGATAGTGATACGTGGAAAAGAGATGGAAATATTTTCCAATGATTAATAACATATATTTTCTAAATTTAGAAAATAAGAAATGTTGAATATATGGAAACAGGAATTGAAAAAAATGAATAAATTAATGAACTAAAGAGATAAATGTTCAATGATGATTGATCGATAAAATTTCCATCTAGAAATAATATCGTTGTTTGAACACGTGTTTTTCTTTGATAGTTAACTCACCGACTATCGAAGTTTTTGACCATTTTTCCGTCGTCAGTACGGAGAGACCGGGATTAGATTCTTTATCTTAAAACCACTCTGTATGGGCGTTAGCGTTGCGAATCAAATATGATGAAGATAATTGAAGACAGAGTTATGCAAGGGCTATCCTGTTTTCAAAATAGTGCCATCGGTTTTACCAGTCCCAGGACGACCTGTATGGAAGAATGTCTGACGGAGTATATTTAATAGATCATGTAAGTTGATCTCTTCAAACGTATTTACGTTTGGTGGCAGAGGAATTCGTTTCTCTTAGCTGTATACCCGTGGTATTTTTTGGGAAATCAATTTGTGATTTGGCGGGTATGACGATGTGATGTTCAAAGTAAATAAAGGTGTGATCTATACGTTATAGACTCTAGCCTCACAAACGGGAAATGACAAAAATCGGGCAGGTAGCATGGCTAAGTGGTTGGCTGCTAAGTAGGTTGTATTATCACCTATCTAGAGATATTCATTTCATTCTTTAATCAATTTGTTGTTGTCCCATTCGGGAAATGGTTGCTGATCCCAACCGTTGGTGATATACATTCGATACACTCAAGCGAAATGAGTGGTCGGTGATGTGTGGCCGGGTTGCAAGATGTTCTTGTTGAACCCATTGTATTCCTCTCTAGAGGTACACTATCGGAAGGTGGTTCCATACCTTGTCATAGTTGGTAATACATTATCCAATAAGTGCTCGCGGTTTTGATTGTATACTATATATGTAGAACATGAGATGAAAGCGTTTTTGCTAGATGATTATTTAGTTGTAGCTGATAGACATTATTATAATATCAAAAGAGTTTTGATATAAAGTTTATCGTATCTTTCAAAAGGATTTTTGGGAGTTAAATCAAATGTTTTGGATTCTCATAAGGGAAAAACCCATTCCGTTATACGGCGTAGTCATACGAGATATCGTTTTATTGCTCAAACTGTTTTAAATTGTTTTACTTACACCAGTCCCATGACTGACCCAGAGTTTATTTTGTTTTGTTTTCCCTAAACTCTTGGGTGCCTAATTTTGTTCGGGCAGTCAAGTAGTCAGGATTTTTCAGACATACTTGGAGAGCTTGGAGCAAGAGGCTTCAGGATTATATAGCTTTAGTTATTTCCTCCATGTTGTAAGTTTTGTACTCTGATAATATTACTGTATACATATACTAGTTTTATTTCAAAGTTATTTATCTATTATATATTGTTCGTTCCGTTGTGAGTTTCGTGTTACTCTAATGATAATGTTTGTTCTTCTTCTTTTATTCTAAGTTTCTATCTTATCTATTCTCACACTCTAATTTCTTTCATGGACTATCCAGTATTTCCGATGCTTGATAGTCGACATTGGGTTATATGTCGATTACTCAGGATCGCAAAAACCTGGGTCGTTACAATTTATAACCGTTGTGTTACATTTTATTACAACTTTTATTTTATAGTTGTAATATATCCACAAATTATAAGCATAAGAATCTATATATATTTAATATGTGCAACAATAAATAGATAAATAACATACGAAATAAGTGTAAGTTTAAAGGCATCATAATCAATTCACTGATAAAAATCACAATTCTATATCCAAAATATAACTTATAAATAATATACCACATAAAAATGTATAAAATTTCAACCATGTCCTCCTCATTTACCACATCTTATATTGGATACATCATAATGAAATGCTAAATGAAACACAATGTAGATGATCAAAAAGTGTTCCATGTGGCGAATACTTAAACACCATCATCCTTGTAAAGGGTTCATTATCCTTGTAGTAATCAAGAATATTGATGAAGTTTTTGTGGTTTACTTATGAAAGCGTATCTATCAAGGGTGGAAAACCTTTTCTCTGAAGCACTATTCTGATCGCTCCTACCATTCAGTAGCAGATTTAGTGTTGTAGAAACGACACCAATCTCAGCACCGCTGGATAAAGTGCCTTTATAAAGAATGCATGACGAAAACGAAGTGATGATATTGTTGAAATCCTCGCAAAGCTGCTTCTAACTCTGAATGGTTTCAATTTTGGCACTCCTGTTACTAATGCTTTCTGGAACCGGCCACTTAGTCCAGTTGTTCTGGGACCAATAGATCGGCCTAACTTTCTATAGCATATAACACATAATATTGCACTTATAAGGAGAATGGTCTTGCAATGCTTCAGGTCTTGAAAGGTCTTCATTCTTTTATCGGTCTCAGACTTCAAGAAAGTATAAAGGATATTAACTTATCTTGTTCTTTCATGGACCTGTATAAACTCTAGAAAACCAAACTAGCGATTCACTTTATAAAAAGCTACTAAAAAACATTAGGCAATTATTTTATTAGGAATTATTTTCAGCTCTTAAAATACGTACAACCTTTGAATTATTTTACGATTATGGTTATGTGCGCTACAAACAAATAACACGACCCTGACATCCAAACCCAATCAATATCGTACCCACTTCACAACAACCACTATGGCACTCCCTCATCATACCAGATTTTCATCCACTTTCATCCTCAGCTACAGTAGAAAAAGTACCAGATTCACCTGTCGAACTTCAACATTCGATTAGATACCTAAATCAAATACACAAAAAAACCAACTAAATCAAACCCAGTACCAAAGTAAAAAAACAATTGCCAAATACCCAAAAACCCGAAATCCACGAAACCCGCTTTCATCACGGTAAGCCCTTTCACGTTGCCTTACAAATACGATGAGTTTATCAATTTGGATCTGATGCCAAAATAAGTCGAAAAGATGATGCGAATTCGACTTGAAGAGCAGATGCGAATTTGTTGGTTTGGTATGAGGATTGAGACTATTAAAAGCAGGGGAATTGGAGATTTTATGCGATTTTGTCTGTAACGAGATATGATGTGTTTTGGTTTTGAAAAAGTAAATAAATTGGAGATAAATTTGAAGAACGCTCACGAATATGTCGACGTGGAAACGAAGCGGTGTAACTGGGAAGTTGCAAAGTTATATAATTAGGAATCACCGCATTGATGGAAGTTTTAGAATTTGAGTTAAGAGCGAATTTTTCTTATGTTGGAGCCAAAAATTTCAATATAGCGGGAAAATTTTGAGATCTAATCTATTGTCTTGAACATATATCATAAGTTAATCAAATGTTGTTTTAAAAATATATATATATATTGCATATATATGGAAAATGTTTAATACAGAGGGAAGTGGACCACTAATCTCATCCACTAATTACTACTTTGAAAGTTATTTAATACGGTAAGTTACATAATATATAATAGCTATTCATTAATCTTATGATTTTTCTTTTTTTATTTTATGAAAAAATGTAATAGAATATTATATAAATTTCTTGAAATTTTTATTAAAATATTTAAAAGTAATTATTTAATTATTACTTCATAATTAATGATTCTTACATCTTATTTATTGATTGCTAAAATTAATTATTCATTACTAAAAACTAATTTATATATTTATTTTTAATTTCTAATAGTAATACATAATTATTATATAGCGAAAAGAAATTATTAATATTAGTTATTACATATTTTCAAATAAACTATTTATTATTATTATTAAACAATAGTTATTGAGTATTAATATTTTTATTAATTATTGATTTTTATTAATTATTAATATGGTATTTTTGTTGTAGTGTAGTCATATATTACAACAGTCAAAAAATAAAAGATGTGATAGGCTTTTATTACTACTGTCATAATAACACAGTTGTTAAAAATAAGTTTATTACAACTTCTCTGGAAAAAAGTTGTAAAAAAACATTTATTACAACGGTAATTTTACCACCGTTGTAAAATTAAATTTGTAATATAGTGTTTTTGTTGTAGTGTGTAATGCTCGGGCTAGACCGGGTAATGCTCGGGCTAGACCGGGTCGTACAGGTCCAGGTTATCGGATGTCGCGAAGTTCAGAGATGAGATGAAAGTGTTCAGATGCATGCTATGCGGTAATTATTCCGCTATGTGACTGTATATGAGTACAAGTTATTATAACTGTCCAGATATATTGATGTACTCTGATTATTGTAAGTATTTTACAAGCTCTCAATAAGTTATTTTTATATTATATTTTATTCCACTGGATGTGAGACTCTATGTTGTGTTTGTTGTTCTTCTTCTTCTATTCTAATATTTCTTCCTTTCTTATCTCACCCTCTAACTTCTTCCTTTTTAACTTTCTGGATATATGGTACTCGAGTTTGGACATTAGATGTAATTGTGTCGAAAATTCGAGCATCGAATTTTCTAGTTCGTTACATATGTTCTACTTAATATGTAATTAAGTATATCTCAATTCACATTTTTTCTGTTTAACATGTCACTCATTGTTTATGATTAAATATAACTTATTTCATTCCATAAGTTTACCATCTCCTTTCTTATTTGATCATAATTCCATCTTATATTGTCATTTCAACTTGTTATTGTTTCTTATTAACTTAGTTCTCTTAAGAAAGGTTTACTATTAAGTTCCTTTTCCATTTGTTATAACTTATGTTATATTTTCCACTTATGCCTAGGACAAGCCTTTAACATGTTATTCTAATTAGCAGATTTCAGATTCTCAAGTTTACAGATTACTCAATTTATAATTTAGTACAACTTATTTCATTAAATAAGTTATCACATTCGCTCTATCATTTATTATAACCTAAGTTATAATCTCCACTTGTCAAGCCTACCTATTATATAACATTCTCATTAATGTAACTAAATATAATAGGTTATTATCATTCCCCGTTCATTCCAATCCTTTTACTGTTGTAACTTTCATTCAATTCCATTCATTTACATTAATTACAATTAATGCCATTATATCTATTTTGTTATTTACATATATTTATATATGTATATATTTATGCACTAGACCTCTCACATTAAGCATACCACTTGTGGATGCTAGATTCGCCGGGCGGTTCCGAGCAGACTTCTACCACAAGTTGACTTAACCTCGTGGCTTAGCATCGTTACATGTATATTTACGCACTAGACCCCACACACTAAATTAATAACTTGTGGATGTTGGATTTGCCGGGTGGTTCCAGGCAGACTTCTACCACAAGTTGAATTTAACCTCGTGTTTAAGTGCGGTTACAGTTTTCTATTTACTGTAAATTTAGGCATATTTATTCTTTCCAAATTTTACTGTAATCCATTTTTACATGTCATGCCTAATATCACATTAAGTCCATTATTTGGTTATCATGTCACATGTTCTTCCTAACATGTAATTAACTTTATTTTAAAATAACATGCAATCAAGTAATTATTCCATTGTAACAAATTAGCATGTAATTATCTCAATTCTTATAGTTAAGGGTTCACGTACATAATATGTCATAGATTAACACGTAATTAGAACATGTATGCATACAACAGTAATCGTTTCCACATATTTTAACAGGTTTATACATTTTAGCATATTAACATTTCAACCTATTAATATTTCAACATATTAATATTTAAAAATATCAAATTGACATTACAACGTACTAATGTTTAAACATATCAATCATTCTAACATATTTACATTGCATATTAACGGGGAATGTTAAACGATAAATATACCATTATCAAAAAAGTATATTTTAAATCCACTCACCTAATTGCTTTCCAAATCCAGAATCTGGTCCAGATCTAACATTCCATGGGTCTCCTAAATGAATTTAGAACCTAAACAACTATGGATCCACAGTTCTTAACCAAAAGAAAAAGCGAAGAAAGAGCAGAAAATTAAATTGACCAGATCCAAGAATTTACCTTACTTTAAATAGAATTCTGAACACTTTCTTTATTTATATACATTCTTTTCCTCTATATCTTGAATCGGACTTTTCCTAAACTAATTATACTATTTTTCTAAAGAGATTTAAGGTGGAAGAAGCATGGCAGATCTTAGGCGGCTTCTCAAAAAAATGTGAGATTTAGGCTAGGCTCTGCTAGCCTATTTATAGGTATTCAGGATACTATCGTACACGCAGCGCTGAGTCAGCAACGAACACGGTTAAGAAAACAGTCCAGATTCATTGATGAATCTAGCCAGATCTGGAGTGGGGTCGACCCCCATGTTTGCGTATCGAACCTAAGGTCGACCCGCCTATGTTTGTGTCGATCCCGAGGTCGACCCCCGGGTCCTATGAGCCTTTTTTGGGCAGATATTTACCATTTTGACATTTTTTGATTTTTAAACGTTTGATTATTATCCCATTATACTTTCTTTGATTTATCTAAATATTATATTAACATATAATCTTCATATATGTATACAAAATTTCAAATGCCCATTTTACACATGTGTGTGTACATATATATACATATATACACGCACAACTTTTATTTCGTTTTCAAAATTCAAACGGTGTTATGCCATTTATTAATTCTTACCATATTTCTTTGATTGCAGCCTTATTTTGAAATTTTCTCTTATATATATATATATATATATATATATATTTGCACATATATACACATATATTTTCATATACATATATACATATATTTTTCTGTACTTCCTTATATTTATAATTTTCCTTATATGTGCGTTTACACATATTTTCTCTTTAGAGCATGCATTATTTTAGTCGTTCCCTTAAAAAATATGGTGACGACGGGGATCGAACTCTGTACATCTCATATGAAAGCCACATGCTCTAACCAACGGATTACTAAGGCTTTTGTTAACAAGGCTTAGAACAATGGTGGTTATTGTTCTTTTCTTATTCCTCCTTTTTTATTTTTGTTACAATATTTCATTTAAGCCTTTGCATGTAACCTTATCAATTTGCATGCATCTTTTTCTTTAAATTTTTTTTTATTAATGCATAATATTTATAAATCATTGCATGCAACATATTATACTACATGCAACTGATTTCTTCTTTCTTTTAATGCATGCAATGCATTATTTCTTGCATTAATCTTTTCTTCTTTTTCAATGCATGTATTTATTACATGCAATCATATATTATCATTAATTTATTGTTCTTTTATACATATACATATATATATATATATATGTCAATGCATATATATACACATACACACTATTAAATATTTAATTGTCACAAATGCAGGGTGTTACATTCTCCCATCCTTAGGAAATTTCGTCCCTGAAATTTGACAAGGGTAAATTTGGATAATCCCTCGCATAATATCCATCCATCATGCGTGCATCCAATTTTTGCAAACATTGTGCACTTGTGCAAAGTGTAATACAAAATAATATATATGTACGCCTAAGTGGTACCTCCTATATGTATGCAAATTTTTCAAAAATCCTTTTAATAACACGATGCACATATCCAAAATATACAGGCAATTCTACATGAATGCAATATTTTGAAAATCAAAATACCTTTACATTCAAATTTTCCCACACTCTTGCAATGAAAGAGCGCAGTTCATCTAATTATTGCATCCAAAATCCTAACAACCAACTTTATTTTTCGAATTTCATAAAAATATAATTTTCTAAATTCGATTTCTTATGTTACAAAAACGTGGAAAACGAAAAATTCACATCTTCCATTTTTCTTTTAGTCACATTTTTTTGTCCATACTTGGATTTTATGTAACTATTTTTAAAGATTTCGTATTTTCCTATCCAAGCACAGCCCACATAAAAAAACTTTCTTTGTTACAGATTTTCTTTTTTAACTTATCTTGGAAAAATTTACTCTTATTCATCTTTTCTCAGAATTTTCCATCTTTCTTTAACTGTCATGTTTGTTTCTTTACTGGATTTGTTGTTCCCTTTTTAGTTGTGTCAGCACTCTTTTCTTAGCTTATTTAACTTAATCCTTTGATCTAAGTTTAGTTTCAAATAAGCCTTTTAGTCCTTCAACTAAACCAAGAAAAACACTCTACACAGCTACTACTAAGGGCCAAGAATCTCGGGACTATGTCCCCCTCGGATAGAAAGTTCAAACCATGGGATCAATGACAAGTTTAGGTGTTAACCTAACTACTCAACAGGAACAAAATAACAGAACGATCCTAACAGAAATATAATAACGGGTTTTACCACTAACAGAAAAATTAGCAAAAGGATTTAAACACTTAATTTCCCTTCGCTATCTAGTAGTCACCACTAGTCCTAGCTGTGTACCAACAGTCATTTTCAAGCAACACCCTCGGCTTCTTAATGCTTACGCATTCTACGGAAACTTACCATTGTTCCAAGAATTTTTTTGCTACCTACTCATAGCCTCAAAACTTTTCTCGTCTTCCCTAGGCACTAATCCTTACCTACTCCATACAATTTTAAACATGGTTTGGCCTTTTTATTTCACTTTTTTTTAAAAAGTTAAAAGTATCAAAACTTTATTTTTCCCACCAAAACTTATTTTTGCCAACCTAAAAAAAACATGTCATCCAAAAAAATGTAAACCATTTTTTTTCAAGTCACAAAACTTGAGTAGATAAGGGCAACTATTTCTCAACCAGGTTTACAACTTGTTCTTGCATATAAAGCCAGTTCAGTTACTTACTACAAGATGCAAACATCTACTCGATTCTTAAATTCTACAACTTATTTTGTCCACCCAACAAAATATTCTCTTTTAAAACAATTAAAAAAATGTCAAAGGAATAGTCAAATCTTTCTTTACTAAAAATTCCAGTTTTCAACAAAATGCAACATTTTCTAAGTTTTGCTTTTTAATCCTTTCATGCAATATAAAAAGAAAACTAGCGAGCTATACATGCTTTATAATGTGCACCTTTTAGATAATTTTATTTTAGATAAAATTTTCACAAGAAGTCACAATTTACAAAATATTCCCTATTTTACTTCAAAACCCAATACGTACTTCTTTACATATTTTAACACCATTACTTTTAAGATAAAAACTTGAAAATACCTTAAATCATCTTTCAAAAGGTTTTATAATTTTAAGTTCTTAAAAGTTAACCATGGGGTTAGACTCAGAGTGGGTTTCCAATCTTAACTAGGCTTTCCTAGACACTCTCAACTATATATATTCCTAATCCATTTTTCTCTTTTTAACCTTTTCCAATTTATAAGGTTTTACTGCCAAACCCACTAATATGAAATATTAACATATGGGATCCATCTTTCTTTATTTTAAAACATATTGCACACTTCACACCTAAATTTCCTACTGGTCTCAGATTTCCATATTCATTCCTTTAGTGTACAAAACAGACATCCCAATTCTTACCATATTATACTCTTTCTATTTAGTGGGTTCCTCTATGGATCTAGGCATATATATAATATATATTTATATTTAAAAATACAAATACGTTCACTCATTATCTATACAGGAATCCTAAACCTAGGCTCTAGCACCAGATGTAACAACCCGAATTCCGACAGACTGATTTTATTTTCAAAATTCTAATCTATCGAAATTCGTGTTGGTTTGCTCTAGCATTCTGCAGAAAAGACAGAGATATAAAATATATCAGAGCTCAGATAAACATCTCACAGCGAAATGGATAAATATATTGTAATCAAAATATAGCCTTATTGTAGTAATAATACTGCCTAACCAATATCCCAAGCCATCATATCTCTTCCATAAATCTAATTTGTGAGTATGTTATGAGGAGGGGGTCAGAACACAAGTTCTGGTGACTGGATGTAAACTACACATCTTGGATAATCCTACGTATATCGTTCAGTTACATTTTCTTGTATATTAGGTTACTTGAGTTAACAACACTCAAGGCTTACACACACGTCGTACCCATCTACTTCCCAGTGGATTAACCTAATATAGTATATATGTAGTTACCCCCAATATTAAGGTACACCCTACGGTACCCCACTCGCATGGTCTCCACCGTAACGCCATAGAAATATATGCAGTCCCTCAGCCTACATTGGAGTGACGTACGGATATCTATATAACAATGCTACGTTCCACATATATCTACCATTTCCATGCTACGTAAGCGTATGGACTGCCACCTTCGATCGAATCAGATTCCATCACTAAGTAATTCCCTAGAGTCTACGATACACCACCTAGAGCAGACATGCATGTATCTAGACTTTCCCATGTATGTATCGTCAACCATACTCGATGTCTTAACCGCACATGTCCTCTATTATGCACCGAGTTCCGCGGCAGGGTTGTACAAGAAACACGAAACTCGGTTGGGAGCTTTTCAAATATCTGTATACACAGATGCTAAGGTCTGCATTTGCAGTGGCTATGGTCCCACCTGACCCCTCCCTCAACTAGTGAAAGACGAACAAGGTTGAGAACTAGTGACCTGGCCCAAGAGCAAACAATAAACAACAAATCCTAATTGGCCTGTCCCTCACCCATAACCATGATAGCAAAAGGTCTATGTTTTTTGGTTTAGCTCTCCGTCTTTCTGCATCACACATTACGTATCAAGCTGTCTGTCGATGGTAGGTACCCGATGACTTGCTATCAACAAGATGGTTAGACCTGTCAGTACTCAAAAGTGGTCGTAACCCAGCCTAGTCAAGGCAACAGGAGCGTCGAATCACCTAATCCACCCTAAAGTATTTTGATTTCCCACGATCGTGGCAATCAAGGCATACTCACCGGTAGAAACGCGCAGACCTAACCTCTATGAGCACAGTAGAACGCTGTCACAGCATAAAGGACTACCAGGAGTACCTTCCACGTCCCAGGAAGCGCGTGCTTCCCCTTCCAGTCCTTCGAAGCCAACAGAGTATCAGTTTAACAACAAGCAGACAGGTAGAATAATCAAATGGACGCACGCTCCCGTTGTGCCCCATGAAACCACGATGATCTACCCCATTGGGTTGTTCGCCCTCAGACGTAGGGACTGGTCCAAGTGCCTCAGGTTGATGTGTTATTAGACCCTATGTCTAACCATTCAATTACGTGCTTGCTCTACCTCATCAGGTTTCCATTTAACTTGGTTACTTCCAATTATATTAACTTCTTATTCAAGTTACCAAGTTCTTTCCAAGCCCCTTATATCTCTAATGAATGGACCCCTCTTGCTTAATAATTTTGGTTATATAACTTAACCCTTTTGAGTTCATTAATAAGCCCATAACATGTTATTTTCTAGATTGTAATCCAAGGTCTGTAATCTACAATCTTTTTATATTATTCATTGTCTGATTCCATAGTTACAATAACATGTTCTACTTAATATGTAATTAAGTATGTCTCAATTCACATGTTTTCTATTTAACATGTCACTTATTCTTTATGATTAAATATAACTTCTTTCATTCCATAAGTTTACCTTCTCCTTTGTTACTTAATCATAATTGCATCTTATACTATCATTACAACTTGTTGTTGTTTACTTATTAACTTAGTTCTCTTAACTACGGTTTACTAATAAGTTCCCTTTCCATTTGTTATAACTTATGTTATAATTTCCACTTGTCCCTAGGACAAACCTTTAACATGTTATCCTTACCGGCAGATTTCGGATTCTCAAGTTTACAGATTACTTAATTTATAATTCAGTACAACTTATTTCATTACATAAGTTACCAAATTCGCTCTATCATTTATTATAACCTAAGTTATATTTTCCACTTGTCAAGCTTACCTATTATATAACATTCTCATTAATGTAATTAATTATAATAGGTTATTATCGTTCCCCGTTCATTCCAATCCTTTTACTGCTGTAAATTTCATTCAATTCCATTCATTTTAATTAATTACAATTAATGCCATTATATATATTCAGTTATTTACATATATTTATATGTATGTTTATGCACTATGCCTCTCACATTAAGCCTACCACTTGTGGATGCTAGATTCGTCGAGCGATTCCGAACAGACTTCTACCACAAGTTGACTTAACCTCGTGTCTTAGCACCGTTACATGTATATTTACGCACTAGACTCCTCACACTAAATTAACAACTTGTGGATGCTGGATTTGCCTGGCGGTTCCGAGAAGACTTCTACCACAAGTTGAATTTAACCTCGTGTTTAAGTGCGGTTATAGTTTTCTATTTACTGTAAATTTAGGCATATTTATTCTTTCCAAATTTTACTGTAATCCATTTTTACATGTCATGCCTAATATCATATTAAGTTCATTATTTGGTTATCATGTCGCATGTTCTTCCTAACATGTAATTAACTTTATTTTAAAATAACATGTAATCGTCCCAATCATGTAATTATTCCATTCTAACAACTTAGCATGTAATTATCCCAATTCTTACATTTAAGGGTTCAAGTACATAATATGTCATAGATTAACATGTAATTAGAACATGTATGCATAAAACAGTAATCGTTTCCACATATTTTAACAGGTTTATACATTCAGCATATTAACATTTCAACCTATTAATATTTCAATCTATTTAGATTTCAACATATTAATGTTTAAACATATCAAATTAACATTTCAACGTATTAATGTTTAAACATATCAAATCATTCTAGCAGATTTACATTGCATATTAACGAGGAATGTTAAACGGTAAATATACCATTATCAAAAAGGTATATTTTAAATCCACTCACCTAATTGTTTTTAAATCCTGAATCTGGTTCAGATCTAACATTCCATGGGTCTCCTAATTGAATTTAGAACCTAAACAACCACGGATCCACAATTCTTAACTAAAAGAAAAAGAGAAGAAAGAGGAGAAAATTAGATTGACTAGATCCAAGAATTTACCTTACTTCAAATAAAATTCTGAACACTTTCTTTATTTATATACATTCTTTTCCTCAAGATCTGGAATCACAATTTTCCTAAACTAATTATTCTATTTTTCTAAAGAGATTCGAGGAGGAAGAAAAATGGCAGAGCTTAGGTGGTTTCTCAGAGAATGTGAGATTTAGGCTAGGCTCTGCTAGCCTATTTATAGGTGTTCAAGATCTTATGGTACACGCAACGCTGAGTCAGCAATGAACATGGTTAAGAAAATAGTCCAAATTCATTGATGAATCTAGCCAGATCTAGGGTGGGGTCGACCCCATATGTGTATATCAACCCCATGGTCGACCTCCATATGTGTTTATCGACCCTAGGGTCGAACCCCTTATGTTGATGTCGACCCCAGGGTCGACCCCCTGGGTCCCGCGAGCCTTTTCTAGGCAGATATTTACCGTTTTGACGTTTTTGATTTTTAAACGTTTGATTAGCATCCCGTTGTACTTTCTTTGATTTATCTAAATATTATATTTACATATAATCTTCTTATATGTGTACAAAACTTCAAATGCCTATTTTACACATATATATATATACATATATACGCACAACTTTTATTTCGCTTTCAAAATTCAAACGGTGTTATGCTGTTTGTTAATTCTTACCATATTTCTTTAATTGCAGCGTTATTTTGAACGTTTCTCGTGTATATATATTTCTACACATATATATGCATGTATTTTCACATACATATATTTTCTGTACTTCCTTATATGCATAATTTTCCTTATATGTGCGTTTATACATATTTTCTCTTTAGAGCATGCATTATTTTAGTCGTTCCCTTAAAAAATTGGCGCTGGCGGGGAACAAACTCTGTACTCTCATATGAAAGCCACATGCTCTAACCAACTGAACTACTAAGGATTTTGTTAACAAGGCTTAGAACAATGGTGGCATTGTTCTTTTCTTGTTCCTCCTTTTCATATTTGTTACAATATTTCATTTAAACCTTTGCATGTAACCTTATCAATTCGCATGCATCTTTTTCTTTCATTTTTCTTTTCTTATTAATTCATAATATTTGTAAATCATTGCATGCAACATATTACACTGCATGCAACTGATTTCTTCTTTCTTTTAGCGCATGCATTGCATTATTTCTTGCATTAATATTTTCTTTTTTTTCAATGCATGTATTTATTACATGCAATCATATATTATCATTATTTTATTCTTCTTTTATATATTTATGTCAATACAAATATATACCCATATGCACTATTAAGTATTTAATTTACATAAAATGCAGGGTGTTACATCAAGCCTCATCAACTGGGAAATAACAGAAATAGAGCACGCAACATGGCTAAGTGGGTTACTCCCATTAGGGGTATTATCACCTGATCTAGAGAAAATTAATTTGCTTCTTATTCTTTTCGCTGTTGTATGCTTTCGGTAACGGTTGTTGATCATAATAGTGGGTGATAATATGCTCAGTACACTCAAGTTGAATGACTGGCAGTTATGTGTGGCCAGGTTGTAAGATGTTCTTATTGAACCCAGTGTATTCCTCTCTAGAGATACACTATCGAAAGGTGGTCCCATAACGTGTCATAGTTGGAAATCCATTCTCCAATAAGCACCATGCGGTTTTTGATTATATATTATGTATGTGGAGCGTAAGATGAAAGCGTTCCGCTAGATTGTTATTTATTTGATTTAGACACTAGTATAATATCATAATCGTTTTGATATAAAAAAATATTTTTAGGTTATCGTAATGTAAAAGCCATCCGTGTTTATGTGTGGATCAGTCTTACAATTATCTTTTCATTCGAAAGGATTTTTGAAAAGTTAAACCATATGGTTAGAGCTTACTCATACCAGTCCCATGACTGACCTAAAGTTTATTTTGTTTTTTTACCCTAAATTCTTGTGTATCCAATTTTGTATGGGCAGTCAAGTAATCGAGATTTTTTAGATATACTTGGAGGTGCTTAGAGCAGGAGGCTTCAGCACTAGATAGCAAGTATTTATTTCCGATGTGATGTGTTGTGATGTACTCTGATAATGGTATGTATATACAAAACAGATTTGTCTTTCAAAAGTTATGTTGTGTAATATATATTTTATTCTTTCCAATGTGAGATTTCTGTTCTTAGTTTTCTTCTATTCAAACTTTTCTTCCTTTCTATTTTTCACCTTCTAACTTCTTTCCATTAATGATACGGTAATTTCTGCTGTTTAGTCAGTCGACATGGTATTTGTGTCAATGATCGGGATCGGGATTTGGTCGGGACGTTACAAATAAAACTCAAAAAGCGACAGATCGCTTTAATTTGATGATACAACTAAATAAAGTCGAACCAAAAGTTGTTAAATTAACTATGAGGAATGTTCAAAATGATAGTATGTGGAAAATAAATCTTATTCTCCTACCATTATTTGTCAATCACAAACTTAGACTATCTCTAGGTTAAAAATAAATTCAGGTAAGTTAAGTAGTGTTTCCTTTAGGCATCGCCCTAATATTGTTTTAAGTCTTAGAGATACGGGCAAGTTATTATACATTGACACCTAGTGACAAAAGTATAAATAAAGATTTTTTATACAAGCGATATCCTTTATGGATATTTTCTTTCTATGCCCATATCGAGAAACGTCCAAACTTCAAAGCTCGAACTTGGAATTGGTTTCCACATTTCAATATTTGAGAAAAATACTTTCAACAATACTCTTAAAAATATTAATTTTAAAAAGATAATTATAATTCTATGTGTATTATAGAGAAAGATCAAAATCAAAATTATTTAAAAACAATTTTCAATAAACAAAAAACAATTTACACTTAGATTTAATTTCGATCCATTCCTATTTAAAAGGACTTCTGATCTAAAGACCATTATTAGTAAAATTTAGATGATATTATTTGTACCTAAAAGGTAACAAATCAAATTTAAATACTTTAATAAACATGAAAACAAGTATTAATCATCCCAAAGGACAATCTCTATTGTAAGATAGCCGACGAAATCAGGTAGGCTTTGCAACCATCCCTTCATCCCCCAAGCAGCAGGTAATACCCACTGTGGCTCCCACATGGTCTCCCAGTATCACTTGTTTTACAGCCAGCCTCTTGACTGTCAGCACACAGCAACCAACCCTCGCAAGGGACATGTAGGGGTAAGAGCCCATTGTTCGCTACCAAACCACATGGTGAGAACCCCCCATCATGACTGCAACAAGAATTGGGGATATTTTTAATAATTTTATCAAGGCCCGTACAGTCGATTTCCATCAGCGGCCATCGAACTGCACTTGCAGCGACCTTTTCCAAATTTGATTTGGACATAATTCCAAATCCAACCGTTAGATTTCTAATTTCTTGTATTCATTAGAAAGCTCTTTTCGATACGAACCCAACGGTTCCGGTTTTAGGAGAATCCGACGGTCGGATCTCCCGTAATGTCCATTCGAAGTCAATGGTTGAAATTCGCGAACTGAAACGTTGGTCGATCAACAAAAAAAATTTGTGTGGATTTTTCAGAAAAATTATTTTAAAAAAAAAAATTGAAAATGTTTTCAATGGAAGTGCCCTCCGAAAAAAAAATTAAAAATGTTTTCGTTGCGATCTCGGAAAAGTTTGGTTTTGGTTGGATTTTACCATTTTTTCCGAAAACTGGCCAAATCTAGCCAAAACCATGCTAAAATGTGGGGAACTACAGGAAAGTTTGGTTTCGGTTGGATCTTTCTGGTTTTTTCGAAAATAGGACGTATCAAGGAAAAACCTTGGTGAAACACTTGTTTATTATATGCGCGAGTTATTCAGAAAGACCGGGTTTATCCCATTTTGAATAACTGATTCGACGATGTGTCGAGGATGAAGACGGTGGTCGAAGACCGAAGGTCTTCACATCGTTTGGATAATTACTGATGATCTTGATTGGGCTATACACCCAAGAGGAGGGAATCAGTTGGTGATCGTCCAGGCATAATTGGAGATCGATGGATATGTGAGGTACAAGGTGTCTCTGGTTTCGTTCAGACCCAGAACAGACTTGTAAATGGACTGTGTGTCTGACATTGGATATTATTCTGTGTGATTGAGGGATATCAGTGGCATGGAGTGGTTTTCCTGTGTGGCATGCTGAGATGCAAATGATCAAGGCTTCTGTTGAAAAGCAGAGTCTTGTGGTTGATGATCAAAGCACGGCCTTTGTGGCGTAGCTTTGTGTAGCGTTAATTCGCGAGCCTCACACCCCGGTGTGAACCAGAAATGGGAGAGGACCTCAAGGAGGACATGCGTTTCCTTCTAGCTAGGGTGGTGTCAGTGACCTACCAGCCCTGATTTTATATTATTTTCACTTGTGTGGTTGTTGGATTGCAAGGAGCCTCGGATATATCGGTGACTATGTGGAGCCGATGGAGTCATAAGACTCATTTACGCCACAAAGGGCGGGGAAACGCAGTGTTCAGGCATTTTAATCCACATCGGTGGTCCGGCCCTGACGATCCAAGAGCCCACCTTAGTCTGGGTCCTGAGGCTCGGGCCAGACAGTCCCGAAGCGGGTGAAGACGATCCCTTGCCTCGGTTCACAGATGGAAATCCAACTTCTAATACATGACAATTGCGGTTTTGATTGTAGAATATATGGCGACATAGTGGTATGGGGCACTTATGCCATCTATGATTGATATTTATGATTGAAATTGTTTTGACACTATGCACTTATTATAGTATCAAATGATTTGTTTTTAGCGTACCAAGCATGTTTGGCTATTATAAGGAAAACCCTATCCCCCGGCTTGCGTTGCATTGTGTGATAGGACATGGGTCTTATAATAGCTACATTTTTCCAAAAAGCATTGCGCTGTTTTGTTATATGCACTGGTATTCTTGGGAGGAAACCCGTTCCGTGTTATACGGCGTGCTCCCTTGATATATCTGATTTAAAGTAAAGTTTTGAATAATTGTTTTAGTTCTCACACCAGTCACATGACTGATCTGGAGTTTATTGTTTTAACCTAAACTCTGGGTGCCCTTATTTTTCGCACGGGCAGCTAGTAGTTTTGGTTTTGCAGATTTATATTCACAGGATCCTGATTTACAGCTGGAACGATATCCGGAAAGCTCTGTATCCATATATCTCTCTTTCAGTTGTGTTTTGTATTATTTTCCGCTGCTATGTAATATAATTTAAATCTCTGATATTTTTCTGACGTATAATATTTATTCGTACTCTGTATATTCTTGTATTCTGATGAAATTGTTGTAATAAACAAGGAAATGTTCTTCTGTTTATGTTCCGATGTGGCTTGTCCTCAACTCAATCCGTGCTTTCCTTACCGGGGAAGTTCGGGTCGTAACATCTATGCTCTTTTACAGTTTTAAACCCATATTATTATGCCTAAAGGAAAGTAAAACGAACATCAAATCGATTTTTAAATTTAGAAAACAACATCAATTACCTTATATGACAAATTACCCTATTTCTAATCTTTTTAAATTAATCAATTAGTTAATTCTAAACCTTTATTAATTTAACGAATTAAGTTTAAACTCATTTATAAATTAGTTAATTATTCTTAATTCATTATCATTTAATCAGTTAAATTAATTCTAATTATTTTCATTAAATCGGTAATTTTTTTCTTGAAACGCTTAATAAAAGACAACTTAAGTAAGTTCAAACCTCGTTCGTTAAATTAAGAAATTTGAACTAGGACAACATTTATCAAAATGTTGATTAACACCACTTATTTAAAAACGATTATTATTTTTTAAAATACCATTAATTCGAATGAATATAAATTTTCAATTAATATTTAATTAAAATAATTAAATTCAATTATCAATGATTGAAATGAACAATCAAAATTAATTCATTAATTATATTCTTAATTAAACTCAATTATCATTAGTTAAAATAAATAATTGAATCTCATTATTATTGTAAATATTATTAGTTAAAATGATAGTTTTATTCAAAAATCATTTCTATGAAAACTCGAGCTAAAATTAAATAGGGTGCCTAATTTATTTCAATTATCAACGATATAAACAATATGGGAAAATTCATAAGTAAAAAAGGGTGATAAACGAGTACAAGCAAATGAATGAGAACATAATGTAAATATACATATAAATAGAATAAAGTATATAATAAGTGAATATAACAAAGGAATAAATATTCCCTTATCAACCACGCATAAGTGTGTAATTTTCGAAGTGTTTCATCACAACCTAATTTGATGTGCACACACTGATTTCCTTTTTCTTGGTCCCTCGTAAAAAAATGGTGAGTTATATTGTTCATTCTAAAACGGTAAATTAAATCAAACAAACAGTTCAATAACAATGCCACATTTTGGATAGATATCCTTCAATAATTTATAGCATCACAGAAATTTACATAAATAATTTAGGTGTGATTTAGCTCATTGAGATTCCACTTAGCACCAAAGCGAGTTGTTTTGAACTAAAATCAAATAGGCGTCTGATTTTAGCACAAATTCCTAAAAGTTGCAAAAACATACGACCAAATTTTAGAATGTCCAGTATGCCAATACGAACTCAATGCGACAGAAGATATTTGAATTCGACCGAAAATGAGTTAGATATAAAATTTATAACATTTTAATGCAATTTAAGTAATTAACGAACTTGATTAACTAAATTAATTTATACTTAATTTACCTAATCTACTATTAACTCTTCCCCGAATTAAAAACGTGAGTCCGCCTTCCTCACGTTGTACTAAGCCATGCATCACCGTCGATGACACGAAGCTAGACTCCATCGTTCGAGGAACGAACTTTGCGAACGCAACGTTCACCTCAACCTCTTCCAGATCAGCACCATGATTTTTCCTTCGACGTCCCAATTTAAAATCCGATCAGTGCCTAACCACATGACTACAACATCACATCTCACACCTGATGATCGAAATCCTTCGAACTAGAGCCAAAAGGTACGTCTCCACCCACCTAGCTATCCACCGCCATCATTTTGCTCTAATTTAGCCTCTATCTCTATTGGAGCTAAGCCTTAGTTTTAGTGGTTCGAAATTAAAACCTTAGAGAATTCTGCCATACCAAAAACCATGGTTATCTGATTGAAGTATTCAACCATGTAAAGGTAACGGATGTGAAATCATTCGATTGCATTGACTGGTTTTCTCAATTAAATTTTATGAACGGTGGCGGCTCAATTTTCTTTCTTAAGGAAATAAAGATGAAGAGGAGAATTAAATTTGGAGTTATTTATAGCCAAGTTGTTTTTATTATGCTTTATTTCCTTATTTATTTAAATTTTTGTCGAGTGTTTCGAGCTCATATGGCCACATATATTGTTCAATTATATTGTTCTATTTCCACAAAATTTGAAATCTCACAATAATTCACCATTATGAAATCTGTGAAATTGATTTCATCGAATTCTGAGATAGTTTGAAAGATATTTTCCGTATTAAAATATTATTTTATATTTTGATTCAAATATTCCTTCAAATCCAGGTTATTTAACTAAAAGGAGTCAAAAGAGATTATAGAATATGTTCGATTAATATTTAATCACCAATTGAAGTATTAAATAACCCTTTAACTAAAGTTCAAGTTAGTAAATTTCAAATTTCAAATTTCAAATTGCTTAAATATTTAAAATTAATTAAATATTTAAAATGATCTACATCCAAATATTAAATTCGGTACAAATGATTTATGTTTGGGCAAAATTACGAGGATAATTAAAGATGAAAGTACTATGGTATTACTCACTTTGCAATGGTTTGAAATTGATTTGGATACATATATAGTTAGATCTACATATTGTACTTCACTAGATAATACTCTAGCCATTTTGTTACATCTGTGTAATAAATCTTCAAACTCCATATCGTGTTGTCACATGTAAAGGATATTCCAAACACCGTTCTCTCTGAAACTATGCAGTGAATATAATCTCATAAACCAAAATAATGGACAGACGTGTTTCTACAACATTAACATGTTTTGTTTTTGTAGCATAAATTTTTATCACTCTCATTCCAACAGAAAATGTAGAATTAACATCTTCGTAATAGCCGGTGAATCATAATCTCTATTCAATTTTGCTTTAGTTGTACTCGAGGGGACCAACTTTCGTTCCTTTATATATACGTTGTTTAAGTGCTAAAAAACTGCAATAGTTTTGACTTTTGGTTCTTTCTGTTTACCTCCCATAGAACTTGGTTTACCCTCTTTATCTATCAACAATTGACCATTGCAATGAAATATAGTTGGAACTGCTGATGCTATCTATACATAATTTAAATCTGAATTTAAAACAACGTAATTTCTTAAAATCCCTAAATGTGAAATAATTAAATTAATATTTTTATTCATGGAGAAGATGATGTTTCTTGAGCAGTCTTCAATTCTAAGCAAGAACAATTAGATTTCTTAGACAATTGTATAATGGTATAAGAATATTAGAAATAACAAAATGAGTTTTTTTTTTGCATATCAAATAAGGATGTGGGAGGAGAAAAATTACTGGTTGTTTATTTCAACACTGAAAAATTACTTGCACATTTAAATTATGTGCAAGCATATATGTTTAATGCATTTTTGGAATGCAGAGGTTTTTATAAATAGCTTGCACATCTCATAAACCTTAAGCCAAATAAAAACAACAATTCAAATATAATCAAATTCAATTATCATTGATTGAAACAAATAATTAAATTTTAATTCATAAATTGAATGCATAATTAAACTCAGTTATCATTAGTTAAAATAAATATTTGAATCTTAATATTATTATTATTATTATAAATATCATTACTTAAAATGATAATTTTATTCAAATATCATCGTATGAAAACTTAATCTTAAATTAAATAGGGTGTCTAATTTATTTCAATCATTAACGATATAAGAAAAATGGGAATATGCATAAGTAAATAAGGGAGATAAATGAATACTGGCAAATGAATGCGGGCAGAATGTAAATATAAACGAATGGATGAATGTATATAATATATAAATATAAAAAGGAATAAATAATTTATTATCAACCACACATAAGTGTGTATTTTTTGGGGTGTTCCATTGCGACCTATTTCACTATGCATACAACGATTTCCTTTTTACTTTGTACAATGCAGCAAAATGACAACTTATATTGTCCATTCTTCAGTGGTAAATTAAATCAAACGAATAGTTCAATAGTAGTGCCACATTTCAAATGGACATCCATCAAAAATTTATAGCATCACATAAATTTACGTACGTAATTTCGGTGTGAGTTAACTCCATGAGATTCCACTTAT
Source organism: Allium sativum (assembly GCA_030737875.1). Taxonomy (NCBI): domain Eukaryota; kingdom Viridiplantae; phylum Streptophyta; class Magnoliopsida; order Asparagales; family Amaryllidaceae; genus Allium; species Allium sativum. The sequence continues at coordinate 553,735,324 of CM060910.1, read as the reverse complement.
TGCCAAAGCAATTTAATTTAAACTAAAATCAAGTAGGCGTTTGATTTTAGCACAAGTTCCTACAAGCTACGAAAATATCTTACCCAATTCTAGAATGTTCAGTATGTCCACACGAACTCAGTGCGATAGACTATTCGAATCTGACCACAAATGAGACAGAAATTAAATATATAGAATTTCAATACAGTTGAAATAATTAACGAACTTGATTAGCTAAATTTATCAAACCAACCGTTAGAGAGGTTTGCCTACTGTGGGTGCTAATCAATTTTCGTCTGAAGCCAAAATAGCACGGGCCATGTTTCCATGCGATTTTTTCTTCTACTGCTTCTCCTTTCAATTCATTTGTCGAATCTTTCTCCTCCGATTTTCCCCCTCCCAAATCGTTCTCTCATATCGAAATCCCCTTTTCATTGCTGTAAATCTCTTCAGATCCTGAATAATCTCCTGTAAGGCCACCTTAATCGTTAATCTGTTGCTCTGCCTCTCAAATTTTATTGTTGCTGTGTCGCCTCTCAAATCGATAATCGCTGCTTTGATCCTAAAATTGATAGTCGTTGTTTTGCCACCTCAAACCGCTCCTGGAACACTCTTTGCTACTCAGCCTCTTAAATCGCTCGTCTTACCAAATCTCAAATCGCATACACAGTTGTACGCCTGAACATCATTCTTCCACATCAGCATCACCTTTCTCTGCCCAGTTGCCTCCACGGTACTGATCTCCTTCAGTATTCTTATTTTATTTTAATTGCCCAATTGCTTTTTCCGATGCCTTATCTTTTGGAATTGTCTGAATCATATAAAGAGGAAAGATGGAAAAATAATAATCAATTTCCTGTACTGCATGCTTTCTCAAGAAACAATAGCCATCCATTTACAATCTGTACTAAAAATACAGCAGTGTAATGCCCGGTTGATCCTATGAGTAGGCGAAAACCTTGTGTAACAGCACTTGCCCCAAGAGCAACCCTTCTCAAAGAACAAAATTTATGACTGTGAACCTTAATATGCACAATAAGCAAATAGAAGTAGTGGCATGGATTTGTCTCTGATCGAAGCGGTGCTTTAGTGTTAAAAAAGACTTCAAGATATCCTAGATATTTGAAATGATTCTAAGATCTGTTTATGTCAACTAAAAGAAGTCGACCTTAGTAAAACATGAAAAAATTGTGATGAAAAAGCTGGTTTGTGATTTGATAAAACAGAAACAAAGCTTTCTACCTCAATAGTTGGTAAAAGCAGAAGTGAAATAAATTGATGTTATAGGTTTTACCTTCGAGCTTAGTAGAATTTAAATTATGATGCTATATAGTATATACAATGCTATAAAGATCATAAGTGAAATTGCATATGAAGCAAAAAATATAATCTTGAGAAGATATAGAAGTATACAACTTGGGAAATCAGGCAGAATAATTTCTTAATAAAAGAATACTAAATAATTGACATATTAAAATGAAAGACTCCATGAAAAATCAACAAGACTATATGTATAAAAGAAGTCGGTGATTTTGGATCTGAAAATACATCGGCAGACCATCTAAGAGCATCTTATTAGTATAAAAGTGTTTTTTTTTTCCGTTGAGTATTGGGTTGAGAAGAAGGGGGGAATCTTGTGATTATTATTATCAAAAGGAGTTTTAACATATTTAATTTTCATAAAAAGAAAACTGCTGCATAAGAGTTTAATTATTTTATAAAATAACTGCATAGCAGCTTAGTTAATTTAGATAGATAGCAACTCAAGAAATTTTTTCTTATTTTAAACATTGGTAAACAAAACAATGAAGTGATAGCAACACAATAAACGTAATAATTGAAAATAGGGTTGGAAGATTAATTAAATAATCTTTGGTAGGATATACAAAAAAATAATATAGTTTTGGAAAAGATCTGGATCCAGATTTTGATGGGGGTTTTATTATACTGGACAAGATGATTTGTTGTTTCGTCTTCACCTAGTGCCAAAACTGAGATCTTGGACAAGGTCACCCGTTTCTTATTGTTTTTATAATTATTATTTGAAGAAAAAAGCTAAATTATGTTGATACATGGAAGCATTCAAATTGAAACAATTTATATAAGTAGACAACAAACTTGTACTTATCTATTTTACTAAGCTGGTTGTATAATAAACTAATTGTTTGAGGAAAACCCTTGATTTTGTCTACTCCCAAGGAAACCAATAGAGTAGTAATTATGTACTTGTAACGTCTATATGTTCTTATATTCAGAGTAAAGTAAAAAATGAATCGTCCGCATGGTAAATTTGTAAATGTATATGTAAGTTCCTGATATGTATCTCAAATTTGGCTCAGGTGGTGTGGAAACAAAAACATATGTTTCAATGAGCCAGTTACCTTCTGATATGTATAACAAATATGTTGAGAACAAGGAAACATCTCATCTTTCTGGTTTCACTTTTTCTGTTAAAATTTCATCTGCAATCAATTTACGCTTGTACAATAATATTTTAATATACATGTAGCAATGACATTCAAATGAATATTATCCATTTAATTTCCACATCTATGCGCTCAGAGTCTGTCCTGTCTAAAAACGGCCAATGACCACTTTGTTCACTAAACCTTGATTGGGAATCAGTCAAAAACTTGTTAACAAGTTCCATATATTGATATTTAGTGAGGGCACAAATGGTGGTAGTCTAATTAACCGTTAAATGCTGAAAATGATATATGATTTCATCTGTGCTCTCATTGTGATTCCTTCTTCATCTTGTCTCTTAACTATGGATATGACCAATGACCACTATAATTTTTAAAAGGAGCAAGCTGGAATTTCAGTCTGGACTTGTTAGCAAAATTTTGATTTGAACCAAGTTATGAGTCAAGCCACACTCATGAGTAATAACTAGGAGGAGAAAATTATGAACAAAAAGAGGGTTGGTAGAAGAAATAGAATTGATGAACCAGCTTCCTTAATGAAGCTGGTAAAGATGTGTTTGATAATCTGTAGTGTGGAAATATGGTATTCCAAATTAAAACAAGGTCTAGGGGAAAAAGGAGTTAGAAAATTTTAAACAATAGAAACTTAACCTCAGGTTATTGGTCAGGTGTGTTGGCTAAACAAGGACATGAATTAGAGCAACTCCAACTAATCCGGAGTGTGGAAATTAGATTTACGATTTTCCACACTCCGCGATTTAGGGAATCGCAACAGTTTTAGGTTCAGGCGGTTGTTCAACAGGCACGTTTATTTACGCGTTTGTTGAAAAAGCGCGGAGATTTTTTAAAAACCGGCCCTATATATAAAAAAGCGCGCGTTTGTTCAACAAAACGCGTAGAGCCTACGCGTTTGTTGAACAAGCGCCTAAAATTTTCCGCCTATATCAGACGGATTTCCATCATTTTCTTTCATAATTTTTCAAAAAAAATCCTTTTTAATTATTTCTATGACAAAATGTCGCCATGTCAAGTTAAGTCTGGAAGACACATCTGCCATCCTCCAACATATTTTAATGTCGGGCCAGCACATATCCCACCAGATGCCACCGTGACTGCAGAGAGCCTTCGAGTATTGCACGATCTGTCTGCGACATTTACACATCGAGTGTCTGTCGCTATTGCTATGCCTCAGGTATAATTTTAGAACTTTATTACGTAACGTTGTATGTAACACCCCACCTCCGCTAGGGTCACTCACAAAGGGAATGCACTTGGTTTGGTGAAGCATTATCGAGGTAAACATGCACAGAAATATTACAAGACAGAACATATATAAAACAGCGGAAGTAAAACAAATTTCATTACCTTTATAAAATAAGGTCTAAAGCCTTTTACATCAGAGTACATCAAAACCTGTCTTGCAATAGTAAAGAAGCATAAAACCATTTCATAAATTATTCCCCAAAATAAAGCGGTGAAGCAGCCATAGCCAAGAGAAGGCCAAGCTATGCATGATGACCTTCAAGCATAAGAGGTCCGAACTAAACAACATCATTTCCTCCCTGAAAACCTGGGGGGGGGAACGGAAGACAAAGAGGCAAAACAAAACGGGGTCAGTCATAAAGACTGGTAAGTCCTATCTACTTCCAGTTTAAAAACAGGTAAAGGTAACATGACATGCATAAACTGAAAGTAAACATAAGGATGACGACAAGATAGATAAGCTAAACCAAGATAACTGGATGAACTACTGTAGCAAGATAAACTAAGGTATCATGATAAACTACGTGTCAAGATAAATCAAGGTGTCACATCGTCAGGTTTCTATCAAGTATACTATCCCAAGGTATCTATCATGTATAACATCCCAGGGTATTTATCATGTATATTTGCTCTGCATCTCTCGTACTAGTATCCCAACCCGCGTCATGTGTTAACTATGAATGTCCCTTGCCCAATGTCATGTAATGGTCCATGTCAACCTAATATATAGCATATGTAGGTTTTCCCAACTCGTATGTTTCTTTCCATGTATAAGTTCAGTCCTTTGTCGTAGGCCGTACGGGCTTTCCCATGTAAATCTATACCACCTCAACGTAGTACCATTTTATCCTTGAAGTTGTTTTGGACTGCTACCCTTGATCTAGTTATGTTTTCTTACCATGAACTATCGCGTGTTCACTTAGGATTTATGCCACCTAGGACCACTAGGGATTATTCTACCTAATGAACGTTTCCGTATCTCGGTTTGGGTTTTGGCCACCTAGGACCACTAGGGATTATGCCACCCGTCAACCACGCCCTTTGTCCCACGTATATTTCGTGAATTGTTTTCCATGTCTAGGCGCACATGTATCTCAATGTGCCATCCGAGTTCCGCGCCAGAGCAAATCAAGAAATACGGAACTCGGTCGGGAGCTTTAAGTCGTCTGCTGATGCAGATATCAAGGTCTGTTTTTGTACCCGTGGCTATGGTCCCACGTGACCCCTCCCTCAACTACTGAAAGGCAATCCAAGAAAAATCATGTATGAGAACTACATCCCGGCCCCACTATAGCCCCACTTTCCTATGGGCCAACCTCACCCATGACTCGATAGCAAGAACATGGTCTGTTGGGAGTTCTCTGCCTTTCCGTTCGTACACGATTGACTAAAGATGGTAGGTAGTCGGCGACGTGCTATCCAGGGCAAAAACAAGTATCGTCGACTCCACACTAATCCATCCCAGTCTTTAGGTCACTCGCATAGCAACCAAGGCATACTCTTGGTTCTTCTACCGCAGACCTTAACCTCTGTGAGGCCGGGTTTCATGGACCATCTGCCACCTCACAGAGGGATACCAAGAGTACCCTCACGTCGCCCGAAGCTACCGCTTCGTCACCCAGTTCGTTGGAGCCTTTATCCCAGTCGGATAATTTGCTCCTCCTCGTGTGTTTAAGCGATGACCTACCGTATCGGGTTACTCATCTATCTGTGAATTGGTCCAAATCTCTTGACTAAGAATTATTACTTAGTTTCCCAAACTAAGGTTTACCACTTAGTCTCCTTTCCCGTTATCCTTGTTAACCCCGGTTTTCCACGTAGTCCCCTGAACTAGGGTTTTGTCTAATGGGTTAAGTATTGTCATTTAAGTTCATGACTTAACCTGCCTACGAATCATGTCAAGATTTGGCTAAGTATTCAAGTCCAAGACCTAGCCCTACAAGTTGGTTAAGTATACCAAGAAGCTCATGACTTAACCATATTCAGTCATCAAGTCAATTTGGTTAAGTATTTGTTTATCTTAACCCTATCAGGTTATCGTGTTAAATTGGTTAAGCACAGATTATCTTAACCTCATCGGATAATCGAGTCGGATTGGTTAAGTATAGGTTAACTTAACCCCATCCACTAATCGTATTATAATGGTTAAGTATATTTAAAAGGTCTTATGACTTAACCCTATCAGGTCCGCATATTAGATTGGTTAAGTATATGTTACTTAACCTCATCAAATCATCATGTATAATTGGTTAAGTATAAGTTACTTAACGCCATTAAATTATCTTGTTAAGTTGGTTAAGTATTGGCTACTTAACCTCATTGAATTACCAAGTTTAGATTGGTTAAGTGTTTAACTTAACCCCATCGAATTACCGTGTTTAGATTAGTTAAGTGTAGGTTACTTAACCCCATCTAATTACCGTGTTTAGATTTGTTAAGTCTAAATTACTTAACCCCATCTAATTACCAAGTCGGATTAGTTAAGTGTAAATTACTTAACCCCATTTAATTACCAAGTCGGATTAATTAAGCATAAATTACTTAACCCCATCCCCTAATTGTCTTGTATGGTTAAGTGTCATTAAGAAATCAAGCCCAGTCCCACTTAACCTACCCATTCGTGTCATATCGCTTAAGTGTCATTAGTCAAATTTACTTAACCTTATCATGTGGCATTAATTTAATTAATGCACTCTCAACCTCTCACATTAGACCTTGTTGTGGTTACTAGTTAAGCCGGGAGGGTCCGGGTAGTTTTACACCACAACCTAGTCTAACCTCGGGTCTTAAGCGCGACATGACCAACTTCTCACATTGGATCCTATTGTTTGTAGCCACTAGTTAAGCCGGGCGGGTCTGGGTAGATTTATGCTACAAACTCAACCCAACCTCGAGTTGGCCACTTTCATGTTTGGTCTAGTGTCTTATTACACTTACAACCCACACATGTCTAGTTCAAGTTCCATGTCTTCCTACGTGTCATGACCACATTTAAATGTATCATGAATGTCATGTTCTCATGTAAACCCCATGTCAAGTTTTCGTGTCATATTCACGGTTTCCCTAAGCTACCCAAACGTATTTCCAACCCAAGTGGAAGCAAGTCACATGGTAAGGATACTATGCTACATATTGGCCTCAAAACATGTACGATGTAAAAAGGGGTTGGCCATAAGCATGCATAGTAGCATAAGGGAATTTGGCCACAAACATGCATAGAATCATAAGGGAATTTGGCCACAAACATGCATAGTATCATGAGGGAATTTGGCCACAAACATGCATAATATCATAAGGGAATTTGGCCACAAATATGCATAGTATCATAAGGGAATTTGGCCACAAATATGCATGATAACATAAGGGGTTTGGGTTCATTTACATGCATAAGCCCCAAAGTCAAATCTTTGCCAATGTTTCACAAGTCAAATGGTTCCCAAAGGTTCATGCTAGCATTCCATAGATAAAGATTCAAACTTGGAAGATAAACTAGGTTAAGCATAACATGAGTGGCATGATTAAGTCGCTACAATTTAGCCCAAGGTCATAGATCATAGAAAAGGGCCAAAGTCAGGTTCACATAGGCTAGCATACTTATGTTTCATCTCATTTTATCCCATGTTACATTAGAACCACCGTTAGAATCTACAAGTAGCTAAAACTTACATAACGAGGCTTAGGGAAGGATCATGCATCATCTTGTCGAAGAAAGGTGGCTCCTTTGTTGAAGAAGCGTCATGAAACTCGCATAGCAACGTTGATCCTTCCTCGATTTGGTGTAGCAAGCTTGCACCTTTTGATTTGGTGAAGAAAGGAGCCTCTTTTAGCATAGAACAAGCTTAGAAGACTTAAGCTTTCATGAGGAAGAAGAAGAAGGTCATGTCATAAAGGTGGAGGCCATGACCAAGAAGCATTTTGGCATAGTTTAGTTGTAGGATCAAATAATGAGGGTTTAAAGGTTAGGTTCGGGGTCTTTTTATAGAGATTAGGATTAGTTTTAGCCATAGGATTAACCCCAATTCAGATCCTAGCCATCAAAATCCGTCACAAGCCAACAAATCAGACCCAAAACATGTCTTGGGGAAGAAGTCATGTGCACCAGGCCAAAGCTGGTCTGGCCACCTGTGTCGACTCCCAAGTCGACTCTAGAGTCGACTTGGGGGGGGGGGGGTGTCGACTCTAGAGTCAACACCCCTTTGACCAGGGTTGGCTTTTTGAATTTGAATCTGTTTTAAACTCTGGAAATTCTGAAAACTTCGACAGACCATATCTTGGTCATACGGACTCCAATTCTCGAAAACTCGGACTCTATTTCGCGTATTTTTCCGAGATGAACGCAATGGAATAGCCCGTTTCCCTTGACTCAGATTTTAAAATTAAATTATTCCTTGATTCTTGTCTTAACACATTATTAAAATTCGGGTTGTTACATTGTATGACACATTTTACGTAGTTACCTCAGCCCATATCAGTTAGACTTCATGATACAGCATTTGGCGATTTTTTAGATTCACCTAGGTTTGCTCATGTTGACCGATGCCTTGTAGAGGCTCTTAGTGTGCGATGGTGGCCTACTACACACACATTTCACTTTGCTGATATTGAGTTAGGGCTTACTCCTTTAGATTTTTACGTGCTCACGGGCATCGAGGTTGGTCGTCTAGGTCGTCTCCCCGTCCCCTTTGATGTATCATTTGAGGAGTTTGATAGCTTTTCAGAGCAGTTACCGGGTTTAGATCCTCAGACCATTGCTTCAGGTGTCGTTAGCCTACCTACTTTGCAGGCCTATATCACAGCACATCAGACCACTGAGGCTACGCACACTCCCGTTATCAAGGCCTTCTTATTATACCTTTTTGGTTCCACATTTTTTTAGCAACAACAGGGGGACTATTAGACTTGGTTTTTTGGCTAGCCTTGTAGATATAGAGAAGCTGCATTCGTTCGATTTGGGTACAGCCATATTAGGCTATTTTTATGTAGCTTTGGATCTCTATGTCGTACAGCGCTGCAAGCAGCAGTACGGTTTCTGGTATATTCTTCCCTTCTGGTATTACGAGTACATGGAGAACATGCACCCCCGACTTATTGATGACGCCATCACTACACCTTACATATACTTTTCGAGATTACGACGATGGGGTCCTGCTATGCATCTCGCTCGTTCTGCACAGGTGTGCATAACGAGCTCATGGAGGCGCGCACGCAGATGGATTTGAGGTAGCGGGATGGCACTATTCGGCGTCCATGGCAGACGTACATAGATTTTATAGCTCCTCAGCAGGACCACCCGCTCATTTTCCATTCTAGTCTTTCGAGGCATAGGGTATGCTTCCAGGTGCCTACATGACCTTTCATTTGGTATTTGGGGGAGCGATGTTGGCTACAGCTATACGGGTTAGAGCGCATTCCTTCCGATCCACTCCCATGGGATCAGATGTTCGGGGATATACAAGTAGGATCGGTTATATTGCAGGTATGAAGGCTGCAGGCTGGGTGGATGGTGAGCCTTTTACAGTGCCCGGAGATTTTGATACCTAATGGGCTCGAGTTGTGCCACGCGCTTACGTTTTACCAGACTATATTCGGGGTTTGAACTCTGACCATATCGGGCCATCTTCAGTAGCAGGCAGATTCCCGGTGCACCCCCTACCTTTGCGCCTGTATCATCTTAGTTCATGCAGAGTGGTGCGTTGGACCCTCCGCCACACACTTTTAGGGTGTATGACGTATAGGGTCAGATTGTAGAGATTCCGTTGTAGTATCCACCTGTTGACCCTCTCGGAGTACCGTCAACCGGTTTGTATCATTCACATCAGGTACGTAAGAGTTATACAATAATACTGGTATACGATTTCATTATAAAAACTGCATTTGTGTAACACAAGTTGTCTCATTAACAGTACTCGCTATATATGGACCATGATAGATGGATATTGGCTGCTTTTGAGCGTATGATGTTGGATTACACACAACTGATGTACCAGAGTTTACACGGAGCTTTGGCATAGCAGCAGTCTCAGTACGAGGCCCAGATTGCTTCCCCACAGACTTAGTTACAGCAGCAGGGTTTTGGTGATGGATCACATATGGATGATGATTTTAATGACGTTAATGATGACAGTTCCGATGGGGTAGGTAGCGCTTCTATGCATATTGACTGATGGTCCATGCAGCGTCATGGTTGTATGTTTTTGCTATGGCTGACATGTTTTATATTACATGTGTTGTTGAAAATGACATGGTTGTATATTTTGGTTATGACTGGCGGTATGTTGATGATGACATTATTGCATGTTTTTGTATTATATGTCATGTGACATGTTTGTATATTTTGGTTATGACTGACATGGTTGTATATTTTTTGGTTATGACTAATGATGACATGGCTGTATATTTTGGTTATGACTGACAGTATATTGATGATGACATTGTTGTATGGTTTTGTATTATATGTCATGTGACATGGTTGTATATTTTGGTTATGACTGACGGTATGTTGATGATAACATTGTTGTATGTTTTTGTATTACATGTTGTGACATTTGTTTTACTTATAAATAGAGTTTAAAATGGAGTTTGAAATTTAAAATGGAGTACGAAATGGAGTTCGAAATGGAGTTTGAAATTTAAAATGGAGTTTAAAATGGAGTTTGAAATGGAGTTTGAAATGGAGTTTAAAATGGAGTCTGAAATGGAGTTTGAAATGGTGTTCGAAATGGAGTTTGAAATTTAAAACAGAGTACGAAATTTAAAATGGAGTTTGAAATGGAGTTTGAAACTTAAATGAAATGGAGTTTGAAATGGAGTTTAAAATGGAGTTTGAAATGGAGTTCGAAATGGAGTTTAAAATGGAGTTTGAAATGGAGTTTAAAATGGAGTTTGAAATTTAAAATGGAGTTCGAAATGGAGTTCGAACTGGAGTTTGAAATGGAGTTCGAAATGGAGTTGAAAATTGAGTTTGAAATGGAGTTTAAAATGGAGTTTGAAACTTAAAATGGAGTTTGAAATTTAAAATGGAGTTTGAAATTTAAAATGGAGTTTGGTATAAGTTATTTTACTTATAAATGGAGTTTGAAATGGAGTTTGAAATTTAAAATGTAGTTTGAAATTTAAAATGGAGTACGAAATGAAGTTTGAAATGGAGCTCGAAATGGAGTTCGAAATGGAGTTTGAAATGGAGTTTGAAATAGAATTCGAAATGGAGTTTAAAATGGAGTTTGAAATGGAGTTTGAAATTTAAAATGTAGTTTGAAATTTAAAATGAGTTCGAAATGGAGTTTGAAATGGAGTTCGAAATGGAGTTTGAAATGGAGTTCGAAATTATACCAAACTCCATTTTAAATTTCAAACTCCATTTTAAAGTCCATTTTAAATTTCAAAGTCCATTTCAAACTCCATTTTAAATTTCAAACTCCATTTTAAATTTCACACTCCATTTCAAACCTACATAAACAAAATGCAGCTTACACCAAACTCCATTTTAAATTTCAAACTCCATTTTAAACTCCATTTATAAGTAAAATAAATTATACCAAACTCCATTTTAAATTTCAAACTCCATTTTAAATTTAAAACTCCATTTTAAATTTCAAACTCCATTTCAAACCTACATAATCAAAATGCTGCTTACACCAAACTCCATTTTAAATATCAAACTCCATTTCAAAGTAATACAGCTTACAACAAACAAAATTTCAAACTCCATTTTAAATTTCAAACTCCATTCCTACGCTACAAAAACAAAATGCAACTTACACCAAATTGGCGCATACAAAGCCAACTAAAGTTTACATCCAAGTTATCTACAATCACACACCTCCTTCTCTTCTTCGCCTCAATATCTCAAATCTACGATACTCCGTATACTCGCGTTGCACATCATCCATTTGCGAAATATCTGTAAACATGACTGCATCTTCCTCCTTTCGTCGTTTTACCTCAACAAGTTAATGAATTGCGTCAATCCTTTCTTGGTGGTGAATGCTTCTGCTCTGGAGTGCGCTTAGATACATATCGTTAGACTCCTTTAATAGTTTTCTGATTTCCCCTTCATTTGCTCCTGCCACTTGTTTTTTCTTTGCCGCCTTGGATCCTTCTGGCCTATCATATCGGTCATCAGCAAGGTTTACATCTTCTTCTAAACCCATAGTAGCACTGTCCTGTGAATCTCTCGGACTACAACTATCTCTAAATCTTGTAGCTTTCCCATGACTACTGCTTGATTGGACGTCTTGGACTGTTTTCTGAAGTGAAGATTTCCATTTCACATGATTAACCAGTAGGTCATACACATGCATGAACTGATAGAAATGAGGTCCTTGTTTACTATCTGGTTTATATATTTGTTTGAATAACTTGTTTGCGGCAAGTCTCTACATCAATAATATGAAGCTTTTACTACAACGCTAAGATGTAAACTACAAAAAAAAACAATCATTACCATATGAGTTTCACTTCCAAATCCGCTTGGGTTACTCTGCTTCAGCTTGAACATCTGTGAATCAAAACATTGAGTTTGACGATTAATTTTACAATAACGACCTTTGATGGAAGCTACACTTCTATTCCGATCCACGTTCTTCCTGTTGTATGCATTAGTGATTCTACCCCAAAATATTTCACCACTTTGATCGGCATCACGGATAGGATCTAGCGAAAGTGAGCAGTATATGTAGCTAAGATCATAGTCTTCATTAGCACTCCAACTTGTAGTAGTTAGCATTCCACCTGACTGTTGACTTAGATCTTGTAAATCAAAAGTTTCAAAGCCAATTCTTGCTGCATCGACATCAAAATCAGTAACCATTTTTTTTTAGTAAATTTAGATGTGGTAGAAGAAGAGTTGATGTGGAGGAAAGTAGATGAGGGGTGGTGTATTTGTAGTGTTTGAAAATATAAACGTTAGACATTACCGTTGCAAAATCAAGTCGTTTGCCTCCTCGCATCTGTTCAACAGACGCACGCAAAATAAAGTCATTGTACATTACACACTTGTTAAACAAGCGCGTAAGTCTACGAGCTTGTTGAATAAGCGTGTAGACAGTTTGGAGATTCCGGAACTATTAAGCCAGATTTCCGAACTGTTGACAAAATCTACAACCTGTTGGACGCGAGTTTGGGTGTGGATTTCACATTTTCAGATATCCGTGTCTTTGTTGGAGTTTCTCTTAGTGAAAAGTATTTGCTTTTTTATTTTGGCCCATTAATGATGTTTTTAACTATGGATATTCTTGTTTTTGCTTTTGTGCATGTGACATTCTTTAGGCGAGCTTGATGTATCATGCTATTTGTATTTTGTATCAAGGTTGCTTGAATTTTTTTGTCCCAGGACTAATATGTGTTTAGTCATCACTATCTAGTTTTCGTTGGATAATCAGTTCTTATAGTTCTGCTATTATTTGTGCAAGTATATGTCAACGATTACTCATTTGGATAATGAAGCACTTTTATCGAAGTCTCAGCTTTAGAGTCCTTTCTCTGTGTATCTTTGTATGTCAGATGTTTACGACAGTACATTTTCTCTGTCTATCTTTGTATGTCAGATGTTTACGACAACACGTTGGTTATTCTTACTACACTTTTATTGAAGTCTTCTGACTGGTCAAACCGGTCGTTAAGTGGTTTGCTTACTGTTACTTGACCGAAATAAACTTTTGCGAAGCCAAAAAAGTACTCTTCATTTTTCGAAATAGTTTCCTTCAATATTTTTAACAGTTCAAATTCTAACGCTAAAATTTCATTAAAATAACCATTTCATTTCAAATATACTTTAGATTTACTGTTAATATCATATATCTACTATAATATCTTTTTATGGATCTAAACGGATTATTTAGAAAATGCTAAAAAAATTAAAAATGCATTGATAACATATTCTTAGTCTCAAGTTGGTTTACATGTAAAATTCAATATAACGGAATTTCTGCTTTACTAATTACTTTCATTTTCTCTTAAAGTACCTTATAGTTTTTTAAATAAAATCTTGCTTGAGATATGTTTTAATAAATAATTTTTATTTCATATTGAATACCGTAGCGGTCGGTTTTCCCACCGTTGTAAGGTAATACTAGTGTACACTTAATTTACCTAATCCACTATTAACTCTTCTTCCCCAAATTAAAAACATAAGCCCGCCTTCCTGGCGATGCACTAAACCGTGCACCGCCATCGGTGAAACATGGGTAGACTCCATCGTTCGACGAACGGACTTCGCCAACATGATGCTTGCCTCAATCTCCTTCAACTTGACACCATTCTTTTTCCTCTGACGCCACCATTTAAAATCTGATCAGTGCCCTACCACACGACGGCAACGTCGCATTTCACACATGATGACCAGAATCCTTCAAACCTAAGACAAAAGGTACGTCTCCACCCGACTAACTCCCCACCGCCACCGTTTTGCTCTAACTGAGCCTCTATCTCCGATGTAGCTAAGCTCTAGTTCCAGTGGTTTGATATCAAACCTCAGAGAATTCCACCACACCAAAGACTATGGGTATCTGAGTAAAGTATTTAACCATGCAAAGCTAATGGATATGAAATCATTTGATTTCATTAAATGGTTTACTCAATTAAATTTGATGAATTAAAAAGATGGTGGCGGCTCAATTTTCTTGCTCCAAGAAATAAAAATGAAGAGGAAAATTAAGTTCAGAGTTGGAAGATTATTTATAGCTAATAAGTTGTTTTTATTATATTTTATTCCTTTATTTACTTAAATTTTTGTCGAGCACTTCAAGCTCATATGGCCACATAAATTGTTCAATTTCCACAAAATTCGAAATCTTATAATAAATCACCATTCTGAATCCAATGAAACAGGCTTCATCGAATTTCAAAATAGTTTGCAAAAATATTATTTTCCATATTAAAATATTATTTTATATTTTGATTCAAATATTGCATCAAATCCACGTTATTCAACTAAAATGTGTCAAAGGAGATTATTGAATCTGATCAATTAATTTTCCATTGTCAATTCAGGTATTAAATAATCCCTAAATTGAAATTCAAGTTAATACATTTCAAAATTCCAATTGCTTAAATATTTAAAATGATTCACATTCAAATATTAAACAACTTACAAATGATTTATGTTCAGACTAAGGTAATTAAAGATGAAAGTACTATGGTACTATTCATTTTGCAATGGTTTAAGGTTGATTTGGGATAAATACAGTTATGATCGAGACATATTGTACTTCACTAGACAATACTCTAGCCATTATGTTATACCTACATAACTAGTATACAAACTTTCCTTCGTGATGAGTTGTCATATATAGTGGATACAGGAAAATGGGCTGGAGGAAGTTTTGCTATATTTTTTTGGGCCTACGGACGCGGCTATTTATTTTTCGTTTCAAGGATGCGGTGTTTAAAATTTCGTCTGAAGGAAAAATAGTCAGTAAGATTTAAATTCCTATTACTTTTTTCTAAACGTCATTGCTGATCATCTTCAACGTCCTGTCTTGATTCAAGACGATTGCACACTTTTTTATTTTTGATTCGATTTCTCCATTGTCACTCGATCTTTGTCTTCTTTTTTTATTGTAGATCTTCATTGGCGATTTCGATCTTCATCAAACAATCTTGCTAAATTCAGGTATGTTGTTTTTATTTCTTTCGACTATTTTTAATTTTCGTTTCATATAATTGTTTGTCGATTAATAATCATATCTTTTCTCATCTAGGTTATACGGCAATATCTTCTTCCAGTTGTAAATCTCGACTTTGGATTTATATAAATGGAGAAGTAAGATTTTTATGCCTGTTTTTATATTTCTTCACGTATGTTTATTGTTTTATAGTTTTAACTTCCTTCGATCGTTCCTGTGGATTTTATTTGTGGTTTGTTAATTTATGCTATGTTTATATAGCATTCTTTACTGTTGTATTCATGTTCAGTTTAATTTTGCCGTGATGTATTCATTTACGATATGTTTTTTAAATTAATTTATTCTTGTTTAATTCAACAGTAAGATTGATTATATTTTTTTTATGGTATGTTAATTTAGCATTTGGTATTACTGTTTTGTTCTTCACAGTATTTTAATTGGATTTAATTTTTTCCAGTTCTGATACGATCAATAATGAAGCAAACAGCGTGCTGGTTATTTTTGAACATAATGAGAACTGTTATTCAACTCGACTTACCATAGGCTCTTCTTTATTTGGTGTTAAGAGTGAAATATGTGATGTTTGGCCACACCTTAATCCGTTTTCCATTGAGCTATCTTACGTTCTTGAGAATAAGAATATAAGTATGGACACTGATTCAGACTTGCTTAGCATTTTGTGTTTTCTCATTTTTAAGAAGAGTCAATATTTTAAGTTTACGGTTAAGAAGAATGTTGGTGCTATGGAAGCTGATATTGGTAGCTGTGGTTTGGGTTCTACAAGTGTACAAAGCACTTCGATTGGCAGTAATTCTGGAACAAATTGTCAATCACATGCTGATTCACCACATTATTTGAAAGATATGCTAAAGAAAGGTTCTCAGAAAAATATTGTGGATTTTCTTGGTTTTTGTTTTAATGGGGCTGAGGATTTTAGGGAGTTTTTAATGGCATATCAAATAAAGAATGGTTATGATTTGATTTTTGTTAGAAACTCTCCCGATAGAATTTCTGTTAATTGCTCTTGGATTAACGATGGTTGTAAGTTTTATCTTAATGCTTCTTCGGATCCGGGTATACTTTCTCGGTTTTTTATTAGAACGTACAATTTTGATCATTCATGTGGAGCGGGTCTTAGAGATGTCAATAAAGTTACTATTTCAAGTAGATTTGTTAAATCTTTAATTGTGGATCAAATTCGTGATGCTCCTATGAAGAAGCCAAAGGATATCATAAAGGAATTTCGAAGAGAATATAATTTCAATCTTTCATACTATTATGCGTATAGCGGAAAACGGTTGGCGTTGAAAGAGATATATGGGGATGATGCAATGTCGTATAATGATTTAGGTTGGTATATTGAGGCATTGCAAAAGTATAATCCTGGTAGTTATGTGTCTATAGATGTTGATTCGTCAACCAATCAGTTTGAGAGAGTTTGTATTGCTTTTGGTGCTTGCTTGCTTGGTTTTAAACACTGTCGACCATTAATATTTTTGGATGCTGCTCATTTGAAGGGAAGACCTGGAGTTTTGTTAGCTGCTACTTCTAAAAATGCTAACCAAGGTATATGTTTCATTTTACTTTTGTTTTTCTTTTTTTTGGTTATTTTTGTAGTTATGATATGTGAAACTATTATTGTTCTACACATCACTTAATTTTAATGCAACAATGCTTACAATAGATTTGTTCGCTTCATTTATTACTGCTTCTATTGGAAGTGTCTGTAGTACTAATGTTTGGACATTAAGGTGCTAAAAGACTGATATATAATATATGATATGTTCATTTATCATTTTGAGTCTAATTCAATTGTGCCTGTCATATATTACTATCATTTAATTCAAGTTTGATGTTTACTGTGGTCCATGTATCTTTGTATTGAGAAGTCCTTAATTATTTATTTTGCAGGTTTAATGCTAAGCAAGGTATATGTTTCATTTTACTTTTCTTTTTCTTTTTTTTGGTTATTTTTGTAGTTATGATATGTGAAACTATTATTGTTCTACACATCACTTAATTTTAATGGAACAATGCTTACAATAGATTTGTTCGCTTCATTTATTACTGCTTCTATTGAAAGTGTCTGTAGTACTAATGTTTGGACAGTAAGGTGCTAAAAGACTGATATATAATATATGATATGTTCATTTATCATTTTGAGTTTAATTCAATTGTGCCTGTCATATATTACTATCATTTAATTCAAGTTTGATGTTTACTGTGGTTCATGTATCTTTGTATTGAGAAGTCCTTAATTATTTATTTTGCAGGTTTCTTTCCTCTTGCTATGGGTATTGTTTCACATGAAAACGAATCTAACTGGTCTTGGTTTTTGTCCCATTTGAAAGAAATGCTAAATGAAGACCGGTCTCTAGTTTTTATGTCTGATCATCATTGGGGGTCTCATTTTAGGTGTTCCTAAAATATTTCCTTCTTCATATCATAGCTATTGTTTGCTTCACATGGAACAAAATATTGGTAGTGTTGTGAAGGCAGCTAAAGGTGATTCTTCTGTTGTAGAGTTATTCAAACTTTGTGCTAGAGCTTCTAATATATATGATTTTGAGCGATACCTTTCTAAATTTAAGGATATTGGGGGTACGGCTGCAGAAAATTTTCTACAAGATAAACCATTTAATCATTGGGCAGATTTGTTTTTTCAAGGAAAGCGGTATGGTGAATATTCTTCAAATGTTGCAGAAAGCTTCAACTCTTGGATTTTGGAAGATAGAGTAATGCCTATAACTTCTTGTTTGGATGGTATTCGAGTGAAAGTTATGGAGCAAATGGCTAGGCGAAGAGAAGAATGTCGTTTGTGGACGACGACTCTTTGTCCTGTTATGGAGGAACGCTTGTCTAAGTTAGTAGATGATGGCTTCGGTTGGGATGTTTTCAAGTCTTCGGACTTTGTGTTTGAAGTAAAATCCCCTAAGTCTCATATTGTTGACCTCAGAAATCATTTATGTAGCTGTAATCAATGGAGAGTTACTGGTTTTCCATGTGCACATGCAGTCAAGTGTATTAATAAGTCTAGGTTATCAGTTTATGACTTTGTGGAGGAATATTTTACTGTTAGTGCTTTCAGTTCTTCATATGCTTATGCTATCAATCCAATTCCAGATTTTGATAAGCCAACGGTTGTTGAAAACGATGTTTTGATTAAGCCTCCTAAACAAGTTCGTGGTGCAGGAAGACCATCTACAAAGAGGCGTGGTGGATTTGGATATTCTCAAAATAAAAGAAACAGATGCAGTCATTGTAATGAAGTTGGCCACAATAAAAGGAACTGTCTTGCTTCTTCTAAAATTTAAAAAAAAAAATCATGTTATTTGTTAGTGTAACAGACTTTTTATTTATTGTAAAGCTGTTACAGCTTATTGTATATTGAAGTCAGTATTTGTGAATTGTTTGCAAAATAAAAAATGAAGTTTTATGTTGTCTGTTTTGTTTAATTTTTAATGTCTGGTAATGTCTAATGTCTTTTGCTTTGAAGTCAATTTTTTTTTTAATTTAGGTTATTTTATCATTGCTAACTGTACTTTAGTTCAGTGCATGATTTCAGCATTTCATTTTTACCAATTCTTTTCAATGCTACCTGTACTTATCATTTTTGTTGAATGATAGTTGTAACCAGCATTCCTTTTATCATTGGTATGCATCTTGTATGAAATACTTTTAATGGATCAGCCAATAGACCTAATACTACAAGCTGTTATATCTCATATGCTCTTTTATTAGGAAAACTCTTAACTTATTTGAGGTTAAGTTGTGATGTGCTGATATGGTGGACAGCATGGGAAGCCTACTGTAAAAATGAATTAAATGTTTACATTATTTGGTGAATTTAAGGTTGTTTTGTTCAATTATAATTGTAATTTAGATGAATTCGTGAGTTTATTATATGAGCCTATTTGTATTTAACATTTCAATTGAATGCTAAATTTAACAAGCATTCCATTATAAGTAGTATGCATTTTACGTGATATATAATTTCAACGCTTAAAACTCTAATCAGAGTTTCTATTTACCATAATTATACCGAAATGTCACAACAGAATTTTATTTTCACATAATGCTAGTTTTACATAGCATTTCAATATAAACTATTGTCACCACATGAAAAATACAGAAAACGTATTCAAATTCACGTGACAATTAATTTGCATATACTCTCAGTAGTTCGCACAACGAAAGTACAATGAAAACAGACAATTAAAATTTTAATCCATCAATTACAATCCTATTTGAGCAGTTCGTATGGACAAATTAAAATCAGTAGAAAGTTTGTAAGACTATCTATCATTAGTTGTTATCAGCAACAGCTTTACTCATCATCATGTTTAGTGTTTGTTTGGTGACCAACTGTATTTCGTGTCGTTCAGTACATCAAAAGCAACTGTAGCTCTTAGCATTCTTATGGTCTCTCTTATGTATCTCGGTGGCAATTCTTCCTTGTCCAACTTTTTTATGTTTGCCATCACGATGAAACCACAATCAAGTCTGTATCAAATGTAGAGATAGTAGTTAATATTACGTATAAATGAATGCTAAATTAAGTTATCATTCTTTACTTCAAATGTAGAGATAGTAGTTAATATTACAGTATAAACTAATGCTAAATTAATTTATCATTCTTTACTTTAAACATCTTCAATAAACCACTGAATTTTCTATAGTCTGCATATACTAAACAATTTACATGTGCATCATCTCATGTTAGGAAGAAACTCTTCATACTAGGTTGAACCATTGCTCAAATCCTAGTGTAAACAATCATTTGGGTTTTGATAAATGTATATGCAGTAAAAAAGTATAGATGACAGCTTGAACTGTCATTACTAATTTTATGCTCATTGTATTTTTCAGTTGATTTTGAAATGATTTTGATCATCACGAATGTTTTGCTATGATTTTGATCATCACGAATTGTCAGCTGTATTTTTGAAAATAAAAACAATAATTGGATAAACATACACTATCATCCCATAATCTCTTATGATGCATGTAAATCAAATGATATATTGAATTATCATTCAATTATTGTACATATCTCTAATTATTGTCTACTGTTTATTAAAGATTGATATTCTACTTTCATGTATTATCTATCAATGCATCATAACACATACATTTAATAAATTGTGAATAAAATAAGTAACTTACGAATCAGAATCTTGCGGTGGACTTTTAGGCTGCTGCACTGTTGGTTTGTTGAATTTCTTGTTCATTATACCTTCTTTTACCCACGCATCCTTGAACAGCGACTCAATCAAATTTTTCTGCAAAAAATATATATATATATTAGTGTTGACTTTTACTTGTAGAGTTTAAAAAAAAATAAGAACTCTCTCACAGTGATGATGGCTTGGTTGTAGCTGGGGTTTGATGTCCTTGTTGATCTGGTTTTCGGTTTTGTTGAGTCGTAATGACTCCACTGCATTGTTTCATAATTTAGTACCAATAAGGTCCAATGGTTTCCGAAATGCAGAGGGAAGTACATTTTATCGCACAACTCATCTTTGACAATCTTTTGTATTGTTGGCATGACTATGTCATTGATCACTGTTTTCTGATCATTTGTTATAGCATTCTGCATATTCATATGTATTAGAACAGAGTTTTTTTTTTTAAAGCATTTATAATTTAATGCTATGCTTACCATCATGATTGTAGTGAAGTAATAACTATGCTGGTACATTTCTTGATTGTAGTAAAACCAGTCAATCAGCTGTTTAACCAAAGAAAGGAAGTTTTAAGTGAATGCTAGTTCTAACTATTATTCTATCATCCTATACACATATGCACTAAAAACTGTTAATGATAGTTTCAATTATCATTCTCTCATTCTATACATTTACAGGTATTTAACATATAGCGATGCTACTTCTAGCTTTCATTCCGCTATTCAATTCATATATATAGTAAGAATACTGCTTAAAATATATGAAAAGATGAATGATATGTATAACAATCATTATCAAATTTTGTACACCATATTACTCTTTTATTTACTGTCAAAATTCTAGTTTGATATATACCTGACCTCAGTAAGCCCATCATAAAGAACATCCTCTAGCATTGATTTCACTATTGTTATTCCTCCTTGGTTTCCTTCGTCTTTGTGGTATGCTATAGTGCTGCAATTGATTATCAACATTTTATAAGTCAGTTTTTTATTGAAAGCTTACAATGCTGCAAATATAAAGAAAGAAAACAAGTTACAAATCTTACTTCTCATTTTCGTTGAATTTGAAGAAAGTGATAATCTTTTGTTGCTGTGCTGTAGTCAATAATTTCAGGATATGACTTTTTGTGATATCTTTGCTTTTGTAAGCTTTTCTTGTTGGAGAATATCTATCAATATCAATTATATTTTCATTTTCATGTGTTTCAGATTCAGTTTCAGTTTCTTCTTCATAGTCAGACTGTTCATTTTTTTCTTCTTTCTCTTGTTCAGTTTGGTCACTTTCTTCAGCATCTTCAACGTCTTTAGCTTCTTCAACCTCTTCAGCTTCTTCAACCTCTTCAGCTTCTTCATGATTTTCAACTTCTTTATTTTCACCAACATCATTTTCTTCAACTTTGTCATCTTCACCTTTTTTATTTTCACCTACATCATCTTCTTCAACTTCATCATCTTCACCTTCTTTATTTTCTTCAACTTTTGTTTCCTTCTTTTTATATTTTTTCCTTTGAATAAATTTGTACTGGGATTTCGAATCAAATGTACTCGTTCGTTTGCGGCTTTTAACCCTCTCAACTAAAGAACTTGGTTTTTTCATTGGTTTTGCATTCTTTTTCAGGATTTCCCTTTTTTCCTTTGAACTTTTGTGTTTATCCTCTTGTTTTTTCCCAGTTTCAAGGACTTCACCACTTGTGTCTTGTTTTTTTTCCTTGTTGCATCATTAGCATTTGCTGTGTTACTTGAAGATTAAATGTTGGTGGTTCTACTTCTTGTATTTTTTTTGATACCAACATAGTTACTTTCTTTTTTAGCTCTACCACAAGGGCTTCAGCATCCCTTCTTTTTTGCTTCTCAATTTCAAATTCTTCTTCATTCTTCTTTAATTTCTGTTCCAAATCCTTGTTATACTGTTGCAAAGACTCCACTTGTTTGCTCAATATCTCTATCAGATTATTTGTTGGTTGCATATTTGTGTGTTCATTGGTTTCAATTTGCAGATGTTGATGGTGGGGGATTTTTTCAAGAAGAGCTTTTTCATCTTCTGATATGTTTCTCAATTCAACAAATATCTGTATAACATATATAAAAATGACTGAGTAACACCCAATAAATTAACTAATGCTATGTGTACTTGTCATTCTCCATTTGATGCTATATATAACTATCATTCTTCAGAATTAAGTACATTGCATTCTATTCCTGCATTAACGATAAATTTAACTATCATTTAGACTATGAATGTACTATAATAACATGACTACTATCACTATATTCCAATTTAACATTTATTGCATGTATCTAGTTTGTTTGTGTGTTAAAATATACCTTTTCATCATCCATGTTTGACAAAATATTTCTTGATACAACCTTCTTTAAGCTAGAAATATTCCATCTTCCAAATCTTGGCAATGTTGAAGAGTAGTTTGACAACGGAGATATCAAACTAACATGCTCGCATAGAAAAAACTGAAAATAAAATTTTATTTGTTAAAACATAGAATATGCATAATTTAATTTATAGAAATAAATGCATAAATATAAAGTTAAAATAATGTACTTACCATTGGAAGCATGGAACACCCCGGCATGCTTCTTGGCTTTGTTTTAAAAGGCGTCAAAGATCTAATCAAAGAATAATGGATTGAAACTGGCCAAGATATTGAGTTCATTTTCCTTATATCAATGATATAAGGAATGTATCCCCATGGCAAAATTCTTTGACTATCGGGAAAAAAGAAGGTGATCATTGCAAGAATGAGGATTAGTTTCGGAAAATCGGTTTCATTTTCAGTTTTTTTTGTCTCCAGCACATTGTTTATTTTAGAAATTGTAAGGTCTTTCGAGATATTCCCTACGTTACCAAAATTTCTTAAAACAAAGTCTTTACAATTTTCTGGAAGAACTTGAAAACTCGTTTTAGGTGCTGGAAACAAGTTAATTCCATACATAGGTAATCCGAAAAGAATTGAAATATCCTCTGGTTTCAATTTTAGAAAAACATTCCCAATTTTGAAAGCTTGTTTCTCAATAGAAAATGTTTCTACTATATCATCTAAGGTTGTAGATGATTTAGTGAAAGCCGAAATGGTTAAAATTTGTTTGAAAAAGACATGAACAAACTTTTCAAATGGGGTTTGATTTAAAAAATTGAACTGATTTGCAAGATTATCACCTTTTTGGATAATTTTTTGGAAATTTTTTATCATAGGCAGCAAGCTGCAACGATATTGGACTTTTTCTTGAGATGCCTTTTTTTCTTTTTTCGTGGTTGCTGCCTTTAACTTCTTCATTTCTTTCCCTGTTGATTCCTGCACAATTTTTTTTTGAATGAATCAATGTACATATAATTAATTTTAACGCTATTTACACCTATCGTTAGTAAACAAGTATATGATATGTGAAACTATCATTTCCAATGTCATGTATATCATTAGTAAACAATAATATGATATATGAATCTATCATTCCAAATGTCATTTGCATGTCTACCATTAGCACCCAGTATATGATATATGAAACTATCATTATGAATGTCAACTTCATTTATCATTAGAACCTTATATGATAAGTGAAACTTTCATTCACATCTATCAATAGCACTCAAGTATAAGTAAAGGGAAAGTTACATTTATCACTAGTACCCAACTAATAATGTGTAAAAAAAAGAGTAGTATAGTGTACAAGATTTGATAAAGATTAAGACATAGAGGGAACAAAGACGGGTGAAGCATCATCAGTAAGTGGATGAGAAATACTAAGTTTGGTTGCAAATATTTAAGACTATTAGGTCAATAATTGTAGGCTTGCTGCCTTTATTTAATTTGTTATGGAGGATGAATTTACATAGTGCATGTGTTTACATGTGTATATGTGAATATAAAAGACAGCAGAAGATCAGCACAGGAAAAAATTAAGTTAATAACAAATGTACCTTATCTCGTTTTCTTTTTTCCAATGCAGTTGTCTTTTTTCCCTTTGAAGTTGCTAGTGACAACTTTGTCGAAACAACCTGATTTTCATTTTCCATCATGAATCATTACACAATAAAAAAACATTAAACAATGTGACATATTCGACTATAAGTACGTAATGCTATATTTGTCTACCATTTTTTTTTTTCAAAGCTGAATTTACTTATAAATCCATAGCTATCTATCTAATTTTTTTTTTTATAGATCATTCCCCATAGAGCACACAGCAAAACAATTTGACGTATTCAACTAAACTTTTTCCATGATATGTTTGTATATCATTTTTTTAATGCTATGTTTACACATCATTCTACAACTATGCATATAAAAATTCTGTACAATGCTTGCAACCAATAATATGATATATTGAACTATCATTTTAATAATACGTATAATGCTTCCAAAAAATGAATGATATGTGTGTATATCATTTACCATTCTCCATAGAGCACACAGCAAAACAATTTGACGTATTCAACTAAACTTTTTCCATGATATGTTTGTATATCATTTTTTTAATGCTATGTTTACACATCATTCTACAACTATGCATATAAAAATTCTGTACAATGCTTGCAACCAATAATATGATATATTGAACTATCATTTTAATAATACGTATAATGCTTCCAAAAAATGAATGATATGTGTGTATATCATTTACCATTCCCCATAGAGCACACAGCAAAACAATTTGACGTATTCAACTAAACTTTTTCCATGATATGTTTGTATATCATTTTTTTAATGCTATGTTTACACATCATTCTACAACTATGCATATAAAAATTCTGTACAATGCTTGCAACCAATAATATGATATATTGAACTATCATTTTAATAATACGTATAATGCTTCCAAAAAATGAATGATATGTGTGTATATCATTTATCATTCCCCATAGAGCACACAGCAAAACAATTTGACGTATTCAACTAAACTTTTTCCATGATATGTTTGTATATCATTTTTTTAATGCTATGTTTACACATCATTCTACAACTATGCATATAAAAATTCTGTACAATGCTTGCAACCAATAATATGATATATTGAACTATCATTTTAATAATACGTATAATGCTTCCAAAAAATGAATGATATGTGTGTATATCATTTATCATTCCCCATAGAGCACACAGCAAAACAATTTGACGTATTTAAAAGTACAATGTTATATTCAACTATCATTTAGCATATTGTACATAAGTTATTTCACTTTAAAAAATACAATGTTAAATTCAACTATCATTTAACATATTTTATACATGCTAAGTCACTTTATGAATACAATGCTATATACAACTATCATATTTATATTTTATGCATGTAATTCACTTTAAAAATATGGTGCTATATTTAACTATCATGTAATGTATTCTACACATGCTAATTCAATTTAAAAAATACAATGCTAAATTCGAATATCATTTTATAGTTTATACATGCTAGTACATTTTTTATTATAATGATATATTTAACTGTTATTGAGCATACTACACATGTTCCCTGTTTGTTTTCATAGTATAAATGATATATACAAGCTAATTCTTTTTTAAACATAGTCATATTCAACTATTATAATGCTAGATCACTTTAAAAAATGCAATGCTAAATTCAACTATCATTATTCATATTTTATATACAATACTATTTTTTTGACCATCAATCATTGAACATCTTGATAGCTAAATAATCATTAGTGGTCTCACTGAGATAGACACAGGAATTAATTGTACGCGCACTATACTCATCTAGAATCTAAAAGTAACAAAAGTAAAAATGGAATGTTATATACATCTAGCATTACACTTTAGCAAATTCAACAACAGTCTAAAACTAACTAAAAAAATCAATAAACACAACATTTAATATCTCGATGAGCATACTGCATTGTTTTAATGCTATGTTTAGGTTTCATTCTACATTTACGCATATAACATTTCTGTATAATGCTTGCAAATAATAATATGACATATTGAACTATCATTTTAACATGATATATTTCTATAAAAAATATAGATGTAATGTTATACCTTTGATTTCCTTTTCCTACTGATTATTTCATCGCACAACTCTTGTTGCTTTAGTTGGTCTTGTTTCTCGGTCTCAGCTGTGAGTAATCTTCTCGCTTTTCTTCTTTTTTCCTTAATATTACTCGAATCGACTGGTTTTGACGTTCGTGGAGAAGACCTAGTGCTTGGAGAAACTGGTTTTGATGTTCGTGGAGAAGACCTAGATCTTGGAGAAACCCTAGTTTTGGAGAGATTTGAATCTTCGGGTTTATGTGTAAAATCTGAGGAAGTCGGCGAATTCTCTTCCATTGCTAGAGTCGATTGCGTGAGAAACCTGAAGTTTGATAAGAGAATTATTTTAGAGCGAGAGTAGGGCTGCCATTTTTAGTGAAGATTGAAAAAGTAATTTTGTAGAAGAAAATAAAAGTAATGAATTCACGATGGAGAATTTGCCGCTGTCCTTCAGACGGAAGTTAAAACTTAACGTCCGTTAAATTTAAATATTATTAAACTTTTTCCTTTAAACTAATTTTCTCTGGTGGATATTCCAAGCACTCTATTCTTTGAAACCGTGAGGTGGATATAACCTCACAAACCAAAATAACGGATCGATGTGCTTTTACAACATTAACATATTCTGTTTTCACAACATACTTTTTTATCACTCTTATTCCGACAGAAAATGTAGAATTCACATCATCGTAACAGCAGGTGAATCATCATCTCAATCCCATTTTACAAGTAATTTTTAATCGTACTTGAGAAGAACCAACTTTTGTCACTTCATATATGCGTTGTTTAAGCTCCAAAAAACTGCAACACTTTTTGACTTTCGATCCTTTCTGTTCACCTCCTATATAACTAGGTTTACCCTCTTTATCTATCAAAAAGTGACCATTGCATTGAAGTATAGTTGAAACCATTGATATTATCTGTACATAATTTGAAACATAGATTTAGAAACCATAATTTCTTAAAACCCCTAAATGAGTAATAATTAAATTAATATCTTTGTTCGTGGAGCAGATGACGTTTTTTAAGCAGACTTCAATTCATAGAAAGAACAATTAGATTTTTTTAGACAATTGTACCATGGTATAAGAATTTTAGAGAAAACAAAATAAGTTTTTATGCTTTTCTGATTTGCGGATCAAATGTGGACATGGAAGAAGAAAAATTAATGGCTATTTATTTCAACCTCGAAAAATTACTTCGGCATTTAAAATATGTGCAAGCATATATGCCTTGTGCATTTTTGAAATGCACGATTTCTTTTTAATATACAGCTTGCGCGTTCCATAAACCTTAAGCTATATGAAAGCAACAATTTTTGAAGATCAGAGAAATTAAGTTAGGAAAACAAGAAATTAAATAACATGGATCTTATACGTGTGAAAACTACACCTCTTTGATTTCCATTATCCATTTTCAAATCCTAACTTCGTTGAAATTATTTTTTAGAACCTCTAGCATCATTCATGTAAAAAAAATTATTTCTTCAATAAGCTTGGACAGAGACCTATAACTAAAATAAGTTTGTGTCTGTCGTCTCTTGTTTGAAATTCCATCCTGTAAACTACCAACTCGTCTTTTCTTAACAGTAAGTTTTGCATTGTGAATTAGACAATGTACCTCCAGGTTAATTAAAGTATACTATATTAATTTACATGTAAATATAAGATGGGTTTTCAACATCAATGTAGTGGGGACAATATGCATGTTAAGCAGCCAAAAGGATAAACTAATGATAACAAAACTACAAAAGCCTATGTGGTGGAAATCTTTGCCAGAAACGTAGAAAGTAAAATTGTCATCTGACTTTGTATCTGTATCCAAAATTTCCTTCCAACCTAATGCCAACACTAAAGTGCTGAAATCAGTATGCAAT
This sequence comes from Allium sativum, assembly GCA_030737875.1. Lineage (NCBI taxonomy): Eukaryota > Viridiplantae > Streptophyta > Magnoliopsida > Asparagales > Amaryllidaceae > Allium > Allium sativum. The sequence continues at coordinate 553,706,969 of CM060910.1, read as the reverse complement.
GTATAACTATTTAGATAAGGACAGGATAAGTAGACCACTGAAAACGAGCACATGCATTCTCATAGCAGAACATTCCACAAAGATAACATTATTAAGTCCAGCAAACCATTTCAATGAAAGTCACAAGCATTACTGCTTACTTCAACTTTAAGCTTAGGTTTCATCATCGCTGCAGCATTAAACTCAAGAATACCATTATCATATAATATTTCACTTACAATAACATCCACTGCTGTTGAGACAATAACAGACGTTAGTTCAAACATCAACCAAACGATATGTTGGAGTAGCAAGTAATTTAACAGCCCTAGGCATAGTAAGCCCAAACTTCTCTCCCATATCAATGTCCGAAGGCAACATACCATCTGGAAGCTTCCACTCAAAGCAGTGCACCATGTGAGCGAGCACCAGGGGAACCACAAGCATGGAATAGTTCAGGGCAGGACATCCCCTTCTCCCTCCCCCAAATGGTAGGAGACTGAAATGCTGCCCTTTCAAGTCAATGCTGCAGTCTTCAAACCTTTCAGGTATGAATTTCTCGGAATCGGGCCACAGTCCCGGGTCTCGACCCATCGCCCAAGAACACACAAACACGCTAGATTCTTTTGGGATGTCGTAGCCTTCAAGTACAAAATCCTGCTTCGTGCGGTGCAGGAGGAATGGACCTAAGTGATGGAGTCTAAGTGTTTCCTTAACCACCATAAATAAATAGGGGAGTTTAGGAAGGTCTTGTTCCTCTACTACGCTCTGCATGCCCACAACTTGTTTTATTTCTTCTCTCAGTTTCTTCATTGACTCTGGATGTCTTAGGAGCTCTATGAGAGCCCATTCTACTGCAACTGGAGCTGTGTCCATCGTGCCTTCAAATATATCCTGCATGATAACATGAACTTATATTTGTCAAGTTATGAAGTTGATCTGATCAGTACACATTGTTTGATGATATTGATTACCAAAACAATAGCCTTGATGCCAGATCGATCTATCTTCAGCTCCGCGCCTTTATCAACCATGTAATCTAGCATGATATCTACGAAATCTTTATGAATAGTTGATTCGTCTCTTGAATTTATGTGCTCGTCTATAATCTGGTCTAGAAACTTGTTGAGCTTCTGCTTAACGAATGCAGCTCTCTTTCGAATGCCTCCAAGGTCTAAAGCTTTTAGATATGGTAGAAAGTCGTTCAGATCAAATGATCCAAGAATTCTCATAATATCATCAATATATTCGATCAATTTGCGTCCATCTATAGTTTCATTCATGCATCTCTTCCCTATCACTGCCCTACTCACCATATCAGCTGCCATTGCTCGCAGCTTCATGCATACAATTAAATCAGTTGAATAAGTACAAGAAATGATAGAGCTATTTAACCTTAAGAAAGCATAAATTAAATAAACGAGACAAAAATGCGTAAACAGAAATATAAGAGAAGCGTATACACCAACTTTTGTTTCTCCCCTAAAGAACAAACCCAGACTTACTCAGGTGTTTCAATACCTCAAACATAAATCAAAATTTCCGGCGTTAGACAAATGAATGCATCACAGGTCACAGTGAAAGCTCAAACCAATGTTTCAAATATCCAATTCAATCATGATTCGACCATGGGTAAGGTTAAAGCTTCAGGCAATACAGTCCTAAGAATGGGTTAACCTCAACACATTGCAAAAACAACGAGACTAACCTCTTTGCAGAATATGGTTTTTTTAATTTGAGAAAAAACCTATTGCTTCGTTATTTTTTCCCAACATAATCAATTTAAGAAACAATTTATAAGCTAGAACACCAAATTATAAAAGTACAAGTACTTATCGATTTCGGGCGAAATAGTACAATATTAGGTAGATAATATGAAATTTTGTTAAACAGAATCTCTTTAGTCCTAAAAAAATAGTACAATATTAGGTAGATAATATGAATATTAGGTAGATAAGCGTCGTTTGTTTTTTCAGAACATGTTCGTAGTGACACTACAACATTGCCAAAACTCATGGAGCCTTATCCGTATTTGGTGGAGTATACCCATGAAGCAAATGATCTCTACATGAAAATGAAAGAATCTGCGGTAATTAATGAAAAAATACTACAAAATCAAAAGTCGCTCTAGTCTATGGTCAAATGAATGAACCATGAGCTTATATATATGAGGGTAGGTTTGACCGCATTAACAACGCTAGAATATTTCCGGAATATTAATGAACAAAATGTGTTTTTATTCATCAATAACATTTTTCGTTTCATTAAAGCGGAATCAGAAGTATCTGTCTTATTAGGGAGAATGCCTTCTCTAGTTGGTTATGCATCTACTCTTAGTACTGAAATGGGTTCTTTACAAGAAAGAATTACTTTCATCAAAGAAAGGTCTATACCTTCTATCCATGCAATTTATGTACCTGCAAAATTTTACTAGTTATTCGTGCCTACGTGAATTTGACTTCTTAACAATGTTCCTGAAAGTTGCCAGTTTCGGCCGGATGATGCCTTCAACTATAAATGTACATTATTTGACAGCAAAATAATGTCTTTTTCCATCTCAAATTGGTTTTTCAGGAAGCTTTATCACTTTTTCTAGTTAATATGAAATTATACTTTTTCTTCAAAAGTGGTTGTAATTGCAAAAATTCTCGAAAATGAGCTAATAGTGGATACACATACATTCTTAAACGATATCTATTCAACACCACATATAACCTAGTACCCATATATGCCATATTCTGTAACCATGTGTTTTTTTTCACGAATCCAATTATTCATATTCATCGATATCATATTCATCTTCGCGTTTAGAAAATACACATAGAAGTTCAAGTAACTAAAATGTCATTCATGGCTTCATCTCAAGAGTATGAACCTTTATTATCTTTATTAATAGATGGGTTGGAAGCGCAAACTTTGATCCAAGCAAAAACAACTTTCAAAATTACATTATAATATTTTTATCTTTATATCACTTAAAAGTAGGATCCAACAAAGAAAAAAAAAATCTAGCAATTAAACTATTTTATGATTCAAACTGCATTTCCTGTAAATATTAGAAAATTTAACATCACTTCAAAGGATTAAACAAATAAACTTACTTTACCACATCATTCTTTAAAAGTTAGTAACACGGGTAAAAGGTAAAAGTAATTAAAAATTATATACCCTAATAAAGAATTTTGAAATAAAAGTTCAAGCTAACTACACATACTTCAACACACACATGAAACTAAAAGTCCATGCACGTCATTTTCTTTTCAATGTGTTAAACATGTATAGTTTCCAAAATCATAATTAGGGCGCAAAACATGTATTACAATCACATATGAAGTGCATTTCGTAACGCTCGCTTCGGTTATTATTTTGTCTAATCTTATGGGTGTAAAGGGATTGCATCGAACAACATTTTGCCCTATTTCCATAAGAGATTTATAAAAACTTGTATTAAACATACTTCAAATTTGCAAATTATTCATATTTGCGGATCAATAGACGGAGAGTGTCCAACACATAAAAAAAATGTTATGAATTTTGAACTGAGCCACATGTAGAAAAATGTTATGAATTTTTGGGCCAGGTCGAACATAATAGATGTGAGTTTTAAATGGTGTGGGACTTGATGCACTTGCGTATTAAACAAGAATTTTAAAGAAACAAGAATTTAAAATGGGTTAAGCAAGATTGAAGACGAAGTTGATTGAATTATTTCATGCAGAAAAAACAAGAATTTAAAAGAAACACCGCATTTAAGCATGTTATTTCTCTGCTAACAACAAAACACAGTTTACAAATTAATGGCATTTAAAATCAACCAGAAAAACTCACAAGTCATGTTTATACATGTAGAACCAAAAAAAAATGTGTCAGTATTTTTTTATATAAATAATAGAGGTGTGAAATGGATCATGTGGGGTCATATGAGGATCAACCAAAAATTGACTCAACCCATTTACCACTTATTAACTTTGATTTTTGACCCATTTAACACAAAACCTAACCCAACTCACATACTAAGTGGGTTACTCATCGAACCCATCTAAATGTAGTCTTGTATTTTTTATATACAAATATGAGAATTAGTCTGTTATTTTTTTAAGTATAAACGGTAATCACCTAGGGGAGCTCTAGTGTTCGTTCATAGGTTGAAATATCCGAGTGTTCCATACCCGTTTATAATTTAGGTGAGAACCTATCGGTAAAGTCTCGTTCAGATTCCGAGGTAATATGAAGAAATTACTGTACATTTCAAAAAAAATAGCGACTATGTATGTAGGCAGATTTCAAATATGAGAATATAGTCTGTTATTTTCTAAGTACAACTGTTAGTCACCTAAGAGACTTACGGTGCACGTTGACAGGTAGAAACATTTGAGTATTCCATACTGTCCGTAATCTAGGCGAGAGTCTATCAGTTGAAGTCTCATTTGATTCCGAGGCAGTATGAAGAGATTACTTCGGTTTTTACAAAAAAAATAGCGACTTCGTATGTAGACAGGATTTAAATATGAGAATATAGCCTGTTATTTTCTAAGTACAACAGGTAGTCATCTTGAAGAGCTACAATGTTCAGTCACAGGGCAAAACATCTAAGTGTTTTCACATTGTCCGTAATTGAGATGGGAATCTATCGATTGAAGTATCATCCGGTTCCGAGTTAGTAGAAGAAATTACTGCAGTTTTTACAAAAAAAATTGCAACTTCGTATGTAGGCAAAGTTTAAATATGGAAATATAACATGTTATTTTGTAAGTACAACCGTTGGTCGCCTTGGAGAACTACAGTATTTTTTCATAAGATGAAACGTCTGAGTGTTTCACACTGTCCTTAATTTAGATGAGAATTTATCGGTCGAGATCTCATCCGATTTCGAGGCAGTATAACGAAGAAAACATTGCAGATTTTACAAAAAAAATAGCGATTTCATATGTAGGCAGAGTTCAAATATGGTAATATAACATGTTATTTTCAAAGTACAACCGGTAGTCGTCTTAGAGAACTGCAGTATCCGTTCACAAGATGAAATATCTGATGCTCCATACTGTCCGTAATTTAGGTGTGAGTTTATCGGCCGAAGTCTCGTTCGGTTCCAATGCAGTATAAAGAAGTTGTCACAATTTAAACAAAAAAATAACGACTTTGTATGTAGACAGAGTTAAATGGGTAAGTCCTTTTATGATCCATATTTATTAAAAAAATTAAGTTGATCCAACATGATTGTAATTAAGGTAAAATGGGTTGGGTAAATGGGTAAGTCTTTGACAGGTGTATTAAATAATAACAATTAGGTACAAATTGAGGCAATGTTATTTTACAAATATCAATAACAAGTAGATGAAATGTATATTACACAAGTTTGGGTCCTGCTCTAATCCCCTGATTTGAACAAACATTATAAAGTAACCGATAAATTGTTTTTTTTTTTTTAAACCGATCGGTTTTTAAGGTGACCGCAAATACCTTTATTAAGAGAATGAAACTGGTACTCTGCACATGTACAGAGTAACATTTCTGGTTTGAAGTGTCCAGTCATTAACATTACTGCATACAAAAAATAAGTAAGGTACATAAGAACCTGAGTAACCGATAATTTGTTGATAGTTTAGATCTATAATAATTATACCGGTACATTGGTACCAAAGCAAATCCCCTGTATCCGAAACCTCATATCCTCTGTATCCAACCAATCAGCATCCCCGATTTTCACCTTTTGCAATTAAATCTTTTTTTATCTCCAACTTAATTGCAAAAATGTAAAAATAAGAGGCTCCGATTGGTTGGGTACAGAGAGAATTTTGGGGACAGAAGATTACCATTCCTACAAGGCAGCAGGAAGATGTCATGTCACCTCGGAACCAATTACTTATTATACCGTTATATATATTAACCCATGATTGATTACACGTTAAAAATACAAGTTACAGAAGTGTTAATTTGTTTAAATAAACACTTTGAATGTACATGTATTAGACATACTTTTAAATTTTGGAAATTGTTCGTATCAGCCAACCAATAGACGGAGAGTGTTTAACGCATAGGAAAAATATTATGAATTTTAACTGTTTCGGATGTCGAAAAATGTTATGGACCTTTGGGCCAGGCTTAACGTACTAGATGTGAGTTTTAACTGGTGTGTGACTTGATACACTAGCGTATCAAACACGAAGGCTGAAAGACGAAGTTGATTGAATTATCCCAGGTAGAAAAGGCAAAAATAAACACTGTATTTAAGCATGTTATTAATTCCTTTGCTAAAGTAACAACGAAACACTGTTTAAAATTTTGTTGCATTTAAAATCAACCATAAAAACTCACAAGTGATGCTTACGCATGTAGGCCAAAAAATCTGGGTTTAATATTCTTTTATACAAATATAATAACAAATATTAGATGCAAATTGACGCAATCTGTTATTTTACAAGTACCAATAACAAGTAGATGAAATGTACATATCCCACAAGTAATTTGCGTACGTGCTGCTCTAATTAATCTGGATTTGAACAAAAACCATGAAGTAATTGGTAACTTAATGATAGTTTAGGTCTATAATAACTTTATTGGTACACTCTATACACGCCAGCAGGGAGAGGTCATGTCACCATGGAACCAATTACGTATTACACCATTATATCTACTAACCCATGATTGATTACACGTTAAAAATAGAAGTTACAGAAGTATTTGTTTAAATAAACACTTTGAATGAACATGCAAAGATGACACTCACTATATATATATATATATATATATATATATATATATATATATATATATATATATATATATGCAGGCTGCAGTTAGGGGTGTCAAATGAGTCATTTAGGGTCGTATAAGGGTCAAGTAAATTTTGACCCTATCTTTTTGCAATCCTTTTATTTTGACCTTTTTACCATAACGTCTTACCTGACCCAACCCACATATTATGTGGGTTACCCATTTAACCCACATATTAAAAAATATTACTTTAAAATAACGATTTTTAAAACGAAACATGCCAAAATTACGAAAATACCCTTTATTTTGAAAAATATGAAAAAAATTCATAAAATCCAGAAAATTATGAAATGAAAAGCAATAAAAGAATTATTCAAAAATAATGATTTTTAAAGCTAAAAGGACCAAAATTACGAAAATACCCTTCATATTGGAAAAATGAAAAAAATTCAAAAAATCCAGAAATTATGAAATGAAAAGTAATAAAAGAATTATTTGAAAATAATGATTTTTAAAGCTAAAAGGACCAAAATTACGAAAATGCCCTTCATATTTGAAAAAGTGAAAAAAATGAAAAAATTTCAGAAAATTACGGAATGAAAAGTAAAAAAAGAATTATTTTAAAATAACGATTTTTAAAGCTAAAAATGGTAAAATTACGAAAATGTCCTTCATATTTGAAAAAGTGAAAAAAAATGAAAAAATTTCAGAAAATGCAGAAAATTACAAAATGAAAAGTAAAAAAAGAATTATTTAAAAATAAGGATTTTTAAAGCTAAAATTACAAAAATACCCTTTATTTTGGAAAAAGTAGAAAAAAGTGAAAAAAATTCAGAAAATTACGAAATGAAAAGTATAAAAAATTATTATTTTTTCATAATTTTCTGGATTTTTTTAAATTTATTATTGTTTTCACTTTTTTCAACATGAAGGGCATTTTCGTAATTTTGACATATTTAGTTTTAAAAATCGTAATTTTCGAATAATTCTTGTTTTACTTTTCATTTCGTAATTTTTTGGGTTTTTTAAAATTTATTTATTTATTTCACTTTTTCAGCGTTAAGGGCATTTTCGTAATTTTGACCTTATTTTACTTTAATGAATAATTCTTTTATTAGTTTTCATTTCATAATTTTCTGGATTTTTTGAAATTTTTTCATTTTTCCAATATGAAGGGTATTTTCGTAATTTTTACATTTTTAGCTTTAGAAATCGTAATTTTTGAATAATTCTTTTTTTACCTTTCATTTCGTAATTTTTTAGATTATTTGGAATTTTTTTATTTTTTTCGCTTTTTTCAAAATGAAGGGTATTTTCGTAATTTTGGCCTTTTTAACTTTAGAAATAATTATTTTCGAATAATTCTTTTATTACTTTTCATTTCAAATTTTTCTGGATTTTTTGAAAATTTTTCATTATTTTTTTATTTTTCCAATATGAAGGGTATTTTCGTAATTTTTACATTTTTAGCTTTAGAAATCGTAATTTCCGAATAATTCTTTTTTTACTTTTCATTTCGTAATTTTCTGGATTTTTTGAAATTTTTTCATTTTTCCAATATAAAGGGTATTTTCGTAATTTTTTCATTTTTAGCTTTAGAAATCGTAATTTTTAAATAATTCTTTTTTTACTTTTCATTTCGTAATTTTTTGGATTTTTTCATTTTTTTCACTTTTTACAAAATGGAGGGTTTTTTCGTAATTTTAGTCCTTTTAGCTTTAAAAATCATTATTTTCAAATAATTCTTTTATTATTTTTCATTTCATAAATCGTTATTTTAAAGTATTACTTTTTTACTATTTGGGTAATTGGGTTACCCATTTGTAACCCTTATAAAAAAAGATCAACCCTTTTATGATTCATTTAATAAAAAATTATAAAAGGGTTGACCCGATAGTGCTGTAATTAAGGTAAAATGGGTTGGATAAAAGGGTGGGTCATATTTTGACAGGTCTAGCTGCAGTGGATACCAGCGACGTTGACAAGCCGATCATGAAATTCACACCGGACCAACACGAAATAATTAAACGCTTTGAATAAACATGCAAACCAAAGTTAAATCAGACGACCCTCGGTAGAAAAGGGGAGAGAGGGATAGGTGTAGGCTGCCTGTAGTGGATACCAGCGACGTTGAAAAGCCAATCATGAAATGTACAGTATACTCAACCAACAAGCGTCACTGTGGCCAATACCATTATAAAATATTGTTATGTTAAATTAATACGTATATCTTCAGCTTTAATATGTAGCATGCTGCATGCGGTGCTACTTTACAATAGAAAAATACACCTCTGTCTACTGGAACCTTCGTATTCATATATGAGCATGATTCATCACTCATGTATGTTGGCCGAGAATGAACCATTTTATCATACTAACAATTATGGCTGTATTAGTCACAGCAGTAGCAATTTCAGCGTCCAAAAGAAAGCAAAACTTGAGTTCCTCGTTTTTATGTTTATATTAACAAAGAACGAAAAACAAAAACAAAGACGCAATTTTTTTTATTTTTCACGTTTACTCTACTGCTGTTCTGAAGAAGCGGTACAGTAGCAGTAGATGTGTTTTTGAACGTTAGAAAGATAATAAAAACGTTAGTGTGTTTGTGTGGTGTGTTGGTGTCGCCCAAAACACTGAAACAGTGCAACGCGCCCTGTCTGTCTTTTGATACCACCCCCAAATTCCTGTTTAAATGACACTTCTCCCTCTCGTCAGATACTTCATTATTTGAATAGAAGCCTGAGGTTTAAATCGCCGGACAATTGAAGTGCTCCACTGTTTGTGGTGCAATTCAGTAGCGCTTTACAACAACTTATTCAAATATAAATGTGTAGCTCAAGTTAAGATGTCATGCAACAATATACAAGTATTCTGAAGCTCTCGTGTGTGTGTGTATATTGTATACAGATTTTCTTTACTTTTATGCAGATCTCTAGCCCAAGAATGGCTACGGATTAAAGTTTAACAATGATCAACGTGCATACCTCAGTTGAGAGATCAACCAGTGCTGTATTTGTAGCAGCTTCCTTCAGTCCATCCACAAGCCTAGCCACTTCCTCCCTTCTAATGAATGCCCATGACTCTATCTTCGGTAAACTAAAGAAATGCATGACACTCAACTTTCTTGCTCCACGCCAGTAAGGCCCATAATCGGTAAAAGCTACTCCTTTATGTTCATACGACAGAAATCTCGAAGCAAATGAATTTGGTCGGTTTGCGAAAACAGCATCATGTGTCTTCAGTACTTTCTCCGCTAAATAAGGGGAAGATATAAAAACGGCATGGATGGAGCCAAGGCGAAGGTGAAGAATTGGTCCATATATTTTGGAGAGCTTTGCAATGTCGTGATGAGGGCGGGATGATAACAAGTGAAGGTTTCCGATCACTGGAAGTGGTCGAGGGCCTGGTGGCAGGCGGTAGGCTGGAGTTTTGAAAATGAACTGATACAGAATGTAAATCAATGCAAACAGCGCAGAAACAAATAAGATTTCCGCTGAAAGTGAGAATGGCATGGCTTTCTGGAGGTGACCGATGTATTATTACAAAATGATGTTTGCTGTGGATACAAAAAGGGTTTTTAAAGCATTCGTTTCTAGGCTAGCCCCGAATATGACAAGTTTGTGAGTTGCCTGGTCAAATAAGCAAGCTTTTATTTGGGCAAGCGTGATCGGAGATAGTTTGCATGAAAAAATCATGTTTGCTAGGGCATTATCAAACGAGGGGTTGTTAGGATCAAATCAAGTTCGATTAACTTTCAACTTCCCTCAGTCAAATAGTACATCATCTTAGCCAATTTATTTTAAATCAACTAAGAAACTGCAAAAAAAATTAAAAAAAAGTTCTTAAACAACTTATTTTAAGCTGGGTAACGAAAAAAAAAAAAAAAAAAAAAAACAATTGTAAGAAACAAACCTTAGCAGTAGACTATTGAGTCAAAAAATATAAAACAAAAATTAGCTGGCTTATAGCCGACTTTAAATAAACCGACTAAGGCCTATTTGAGAACAACCCCCAGTTTGTTTTGGCAGTCTTCTATTGGGAATCAGTTGTTTCCCAACCGACTCTCGATTGGGAATGCTCTCGTCAAAAAAAGAGTTAGTTATCTCTTCACTCTTTTTGGATCTAATTGGTAAAGCACAGTAACAATAGAAATTAATTTTCTTTGAGTATAATTAACTTGTGGTAATTTTTATTCTAATCCACGGTTTTAATAAGTTAATCCACCATTTTACTTTAATAAGTTAATCCGCAAGTGGATTAACTTAAAGATTTCACCCTATTATATAGTTAACAGTTGAGTTTGTGCTTCTTGATTTAAATCATTCGTCATGCTCTTGTTTTGTCCTTTCACGACTTCAACAAGTCACTCGTCATCATCATCATTATTTATTAGTCTTGAATAAAACCCTTGATTTTCTGCAATTTCCTTAGTACTATAACAACCATCTCCCTCATCAAGATGTAAACGGCTCCTTTTCTCAGACATGTTTCTATCAATTTCTCAAGATTTTAGAAAATAGCTAACTACAATTATATGTGATAGTGGTGATATTAAAAAAAAAAAGTATACAATTAATCAACTTCAAAAAAAAAAAAAAAAAGTTAAGCTCAAAAATTTATTACTAGACATGATAAACGACTTCTAGTTAGTACATAACTAACCCTTACAACAATCAGCTACCTACAAACTACCAAGAGCTTCACATGACCAATAAACTATGTATGACGAATCAAAAGAGCTAACAATTATAGACTTTCTTCTTATCAGATTATATATAAAAAAAAACTGGAGAAACCAGCCTGCTCATTTTAAAACTGCATTATCAGGAAGCTGCAATTATCGAATGCAGATATTAACAAACACTGCAGCCGCATCAAACCTCGCTACAGGATTTTTTTTTTTTTTTTTTTAAAAAAAAACTACCTACTGTTATGTTGAATTACTCCGCTTAACGCTTGAGCTTGGATTTAGATGCTAGGATTCCAGTACCAAGAAGATGACGGAAAACGCACATAAGAAGACGGAGAAGAAGAGAAAATATGTACGATTTTTTTTTTCTTTTGTGGATACACCGAATAAAATTTAAATTTCAGTAAAATCCAACGATCCATAAAATAGCGTGGATTAACTTACTAATATCGTGGATTAGAATAAAAATTACCTTAACTTATTCTAATAAATAGATTCTCCTACATATTAATTAATTAATTCTAAGAAAATCCATTAGTTGTTTTCTCCTCTTTATTCTAATTTCTTACAATAAACCACAATTTAATTCTACTTCAAATCCTCTCAATCTTTAAAGTTTTTTTTTTATCATAATCAAAGATACTGTCAAAATAAAAGAAGCTTTGGTTCAAGATTCTCTATAGAACATCGTCTTCGTTTCAACTCAAAGTATTCAACTACAATTTGATTGTATACCTTTTTATTAGAGCATCATTTGGCTGGGCTAGGGTAAATAACTTTGTCAAATTTGTACGTAGAGTATAATTATTATTTTTTCTAGTAATATTTCTTAATATACAAAAGTTTATTTGATTTTGTAAATAATGCCAATAGTTCTAATTCTATTTCTTTACAGTGAAGAATTATTGGCTGACAAAGATGATAAACCTAAGCGTTGTAAGCGAAAATGATCAAAAATAAAAATATATTTAGTTTTAGAGAGAGCTTGAGCAATGACCATTTGAATTAAGAAAACCAATCCTTCTGAGTACGATCAACATATAGTAACAAAATGGATAAGGGATGATAGTTCTTCTGTTGATGTAGAAGGTAACGATGATATTAAACCTATGTTTTCAGTTGGAATCAAAGTGATAAAAAAATTATGCTACAATAAAAAAACTGGGTAATGTTATAGAAATACAAATTGTACTCTATCTATGGTAGATTCAATCCCTACAACACAATTTCAAACAATGTTCAACACTTCCATCTAATATGACATATCGTTATGGTGAAGTGTTTGTAAATTTATTAAATGAATAGCATAATTGTTTGAAGATATCGTCTAGTGTAAACACAAAATCTTGATCATAACTTTGTATACCCAACATGTAGTATAATCAATCCCAAACAATCGCCAAGTGAATATTAATTTTAACTTTGAATTTTTTGTACAATTTACTCCACCACAACAAAACCACATATGATAGTATTCAAAAAAAAGCCATAATTGCCTATAATAGTGATTAAATAATCGTTATATATTGATACATTATATTATAATAAAATATTGAACTATTCATAGTAAAATTAAAGCACTATAGAAAGTTTTATTCAAGGGGACGACTATTTAGATACAAAATTGAACACAAATTGATAGACATAAAATCTTAATCATTGGATCACTACGGGAGGTGGAAATCAGATGGCGACACTGCAAGATGCAGCTCAAATTGCGACGAGAGCGAGCAACAACTTGCGACGACTAAAAAGCGGCTGTTGCAAGTCGTTGTAAGCTATTGCATTGTCTACTGATACAATCAGCGGACTGCAAGCTTTCTCCCCCCAACGGTTTCAGAAATAAAAAAAGGAAAATTGTAATGGCCCGAATTTCCGTACCCTTTGAGTCGACTAATATCACCACACGTCTAACCCAAATTGCACAGAAACATGAATCATTAGTAGAAAGAAGTTAGAGGATGAGAAATAGAAAGAAAGAGAAATTAGAATAGAAGAAAACGAAGAACACAATCTCACAGCGGAATGAATAAAATATATTATATAACATAAGCTTTTGAAATACAAATCTGTTTTGCATATACATACCATTATCAGAGTACAACAACAATTTCTGGAACTATTATAAACGCCTGCTTCCAGATATACACAGCAGAAAATATGATAGTCTATAGCTAACTGATGAAGCCTCCTGCTTCAAGCTCCTCCAACTGAATCTGTAAAATCCCGACTACTTGACTGGCCGTACAAATTTGGGCACCCTAGAGTTTATTTTGTTTGCTTTCCCTAAACTCTTGGATGCCCAAATTTGTACGAGCAGTCTAGTAGTCGGGATTTTACAGATTCACTTGGAGGAGCTTGAAGCATGAGGCTTCACCAGTTAGCTATAGACTATCATATTTTCCGCTGTATATATCTGGAAGCAAGCGTTTATAACTGTACCAGAAATTGTTGCTGTACTCTGATAATGGTATGTATATGCAAAACAGATTTGTATTTCAAAAGCTTATGTTATATAATATATTTTATTCGTTCCACTGTGAGAATGTGTTCTTCATTTTCTTCTATTCTAATTTCTCTTTCTTTCTATTTCTCATCCTCTAACTTCTTTCTACTAATGATTCGTATTTCTATGCAATTTGGGTTGGGCGTGTGGTAATATTAGTCGACTCAAAGGGTACAAAAATTCGGGCCATTACAAAAACCCTACCCCATCGCCCCCCGTCGCTGCTGCGATTTCACCCCCTAAAACTCGCTTCCAAGCTTCCTAATTTGTGCTGGTATGTCCTCTAACCTTATTTTTTTGTTTAATTAGAGTTAATTAGGGTTAATTTGCATGTTTATATGTGTTTGTAAATGGATTGTTTATGAAAATGAAATTGGTTGTCATGTTAGATGCTTATGATGATGATTGTGTTGTAGATTGATTTGGGAATAAATGTAGTTAATTAAAAAGTTGATTATCACATATATAAATTATTTAGGAGGTTGAAAACATTGATTATCGCATATGTAATTGGGCTTACGATGATTTTGTTGTAGGTTGATTGTGTTGTTGGTTGATTTGAGAATAGATGGAATAAACGTAATTGTTTAATGTTAATAAATGCAAAGTAGTTAAGGCGAAAGTCTTGAAAGTTGGACTTTTTTTAAGCTCCAATACATACGAGTATGTGGTTTCTTGAAACTGAACAATAAATTACTACTATAAATTGATGAATTCAGTGTTGATAAACATTTTATTTATAGTAATATATATAAAGTTAGTAAACTATTTTATTTACTATAATTCTAATTTTAAGTTTTAAAGTTGATATATTATGTACAGCCCGCAGAGAAAAAATTTCTATTCAAATGCAACTGGTTTAGCAATGTTCCTGATTCTTGCACAAAGATTATAAGCTAATTGAAATAAGACATACGCTGCATTACTATAAGTATGATCCTTACGTTCTATCTAAACAAGCATTACAAGTCTATTTTGCTCCTTATCCGTTTTTTAAAAAATAAAGCAGATTGGTGGACCGTTTTTAAAATAAAGGCGAGATTTATATTTGATGGAAATAATATTCCAGATGAAGCAGCGTGTCAAGCAGATCCTGAGCCAAATAATGAAATAATAATAGCTGATGACGTTGATGTAGGGTTGTTGAATGATGAGTCGAATGTTTAGTAGATGCATTTTTAAGTACTGAAGAAAACAATATAGAGTATGAGGCTGAGTCTGGATCAGAAGATGATGAAGACTGATGTTATGTACTATTATGAGCTACGTACTATATATGTTATGTACTATTCTGAGCTATGTAATAATAATGATGATGACCGTTCTTAACTATGAATTTACCTACGTTCTTTACTATTCTGATTTATGTATTGATAATGATGACCATATATGTTATGCGTTATGAAGAGTTATCCATTGTTCTTCTCATGTACGATTTATGTAATGATAATGATGACTGGTGTTAATAATTCAAGTTATTTTGTATGCATTATATGATTGTGATAGATACGTCAGATTGAAGACGATCGAGGAGTACATCTCAGCCGACTCCTTCACCATCTCCTACACCAGGAGCAGATCCGAACAGCTCGGAGCCAAATACGCGCCAAGTTGCAAAGATTGTTCCGAAGAGTGCAAGGTAAATATCGAATTTATTTCAATTTACATTATTAAAAATGTATGAAATATCTATGTCAACATGTACACAGGAGTTTTGAGATTGAGCCATCAAATTTCATTTTAAAGGTAATGAGGGAGTCTTATAGGGGCAGGATGACTGGGGATTGGCCGTATTGGGATAGTATCCCACCCCATATCAAGAACGTCATTCTAGCTGATTTATTGGTAAGTATTTTTTATATTATTATCGAAAATTAATATATTATAAATAATGCAAAATAAATTTAATATGCAGGCTGTTGTACGTGTGGAGCCACATGACATGAAACTTTTTTTGACTCACTGGACTATAAAGATGCGTAAAAATTACCGAGATACAATTTCAAGGGCGAAGACATCTGGTAAAAAACCTCGATGGATGTGTGACGATGTTTGGGCTGCATTTCTAGCATACTGGGATACAGAAGAATCTAAAGTAAGATATAATGAAAATATTCACATTTATGTTGATTGCATTATTTTAATTAATTGTGTATAAAATTTAATAGAAAGTAGCAACCAGAAATAAAGCAAATAGAGTTAAGAATCCTGCTTTACACCGCGGCAGCTCGAAATCATTCCAACAACACAGAAGAGAATTGATATAAATTTTCAATATTTTTAGCATATGTTCACGTAAAAATTTAGTGTATATTATTAATTCTTATTTTCAATAATTTTATTACGGTATATATACTTAGGTTACAAAGTTAGGAAGGGAGCCGTCGATGGTAGATGTTTTCAGACATACACATGCGGTAGAGCATACTGACGAAGAAGGGAACGTTACGTATGATTGGGCGGATGACAAGGCTGCGAGTGTAATGGTAAATATGCTTATTCGTAATTAAAATGTTTCATATTCGTTCATATCACAGTATATAAGTAAATTATATAGCATTTGTGTTAGAATTATGTTGGTACTGAAGGCGAGATATGGCACAGAGTCGGATAGAGTGACACATGCTACTGGACGAGAGGAGCATACGGTTGTAGGGTCCGATCGCATATGGGATTCTATTATTGATCCGCCTGCTCGTAATAGGCGATATTGCTTCGGCAACCAGGAGTTAAATCTTTTTTAGATTTATAAAATAACATCATGAATATAAATTGAATTATTAACTTTAATGTGAAGTTGAATTATTTTGCAGGCTATTGCTTTTCAACGAGGTTACAGATGGTCCATGGAGGAAGAGACTATAGCGCGGATGCAACAGAAGTTGGATGCGATGAATGATTGGCGAAGAAGCTAGCTGGCCCAACAAATAGATGAGCGCATTGCAGTGTACTATCAGGAGCATGGATCGATGTCTGGGGAGGGAGATGCTGCTGCTGAAGGTAAAGAAGAAGACGATGACGACGAGGAGGAAAATTAGTTTGGTTGTTCTTATGCTTGGGTATGTACATATACTTGGATTTTTATATACTAGATGCACGTACGATGATACGTGGCAATGGTATGGTGTGTTCAGATGCATACGACGATGATATGTGACGATGGTACGACGATATGTGATGATGATATTGTGTTTTGGATGTATGACGATGGTATTTTGATGGTGTCTTAAATTTAATTTTTTTTTTGATATATTATGATTTGGTGAATTGATTATTGATGAGTATTGGTGAATTGATGGAATGATAGTGGTGCGATTGTCAGTATTGATTATACTGGACTAGTGTTAGAATGATATTATTGTTGTGTGGATTGAGGGAAAGGAATAGCTGTGTAGTGCAGAAAATATGTTCCAGATTTGCGACGGCTATTGACGGTTAGCGACGGCTTGCAGGTTCCAGATTTGCGGCAGCTTGCGACGGATTATAGGTTCTAGATTTGTGACGGCTAGCGACGATCTATTTGCAACGGTTTGTAACGCCTTATTACAATTCCCTAGGGAAACAAACTACTTGCCACGTATGATGCTACATGGACAAGTTGCCTTTGCAAATTAAGCGACAGAGCCATCGCTTTTCCTGTGGGCGACGACTTAAATTAAGCGACAGAGCCATCGCAAATCATTGTGTTCTTTGTAGTGCGAACAAATGGTGGAAACACATTATATCATTGACTGTGTCTATTTTTTTGTATTTAGATAGACATTTCCTTAATTTTGTAGTGCTCTAAATTCCTATTGTTCGTTTTCTAACGTAGTGTATTATGTGCTGTATTTATTTATATAGCGCAGAAAAACCACGATAAAATCCTATAATATAAAAGAGACATGTTAGCATTTACTATAGATTTTTGGCCTATTTTAACACAAAAAGCGCAATAATAATAAGGTAACTTGTATTAACTTCTATAATCAAATATCCATCTACATTGTCTCTCGATTAAATAATGTAATAATCACATAAAATAATAAATCTTAAGATGTAAAACATTGTATTAAACACTACCAAATATCCAAACGAATTATCAAAATGTTTTAATCGCATAACATTCCATCGTATATGTTTTAGGCACAAACCAAAAATTAGTAGGAAATGTTTCAACAAAAACACATAGCTAATTGCTTGCATTAAAAAGAAGAAGTACCTCAAAACTTCAATCTAAAACCTACAAATGAAATGAATATCAATATTGGAAATGAATACAAATATGAATATGAATAATGTTAGAAAATGTTGTATCTATAATGAATAAACTGCAAATGTGGAGACTTAGTTAATTGAAATAAACGTGGTTTAATAATTTTACAATGATCCAAAATTTCGAACAATTCTCATTTAATTATCTGAATGTCGAATTTAATGTAATTAAATTAATTTAATAACCTTCTTTATGATCTTTTAATTAATATATAATAATGGTAAAAAAAATTAATTCAAATGTTTTTAAAAATAACAAGTTTAAAGAAATATCGATAATATGAACGAAAATCGTTTTACCAATAAAAAACTTTTATACTTAGTAAATTTTTTTCAAACTTGTTATGCTTGTCTAATTAACTATTATTCCATAAAGTACATTAACACAATAATTTCATATAAGAAAATATGGATCATTCATAAGTTCAAAACACTACAAGATGCAGCCTAAATTGCGACGAGGGTGGGTAATGGCTTGCGATGGCTAAAAAAGCGGCCGTCGCAAGCCATCGCACAATTTCCTGATATCAACCGAAACCCGCGAGCCTTCTTCCCCAAACATTTCAGTATAAAAAAAATACCCTACCCCGTAACACACCCTTCCCCCCCCCCCCAAGACGATGCTGCAATTTCACCGATTTCTCCCCCCAAATCTCACTTCCAAGCTTCCTAATTTGTTCAGGTATGCCCTCTAATCCTATTTTATGTTTAATTAGGGTTAATTTGAATGTTTATATGAGTTTGTAAATCGATTGTTTATAGATATGAAGTTGGTTGTCTTGTGATATGAATATGATGTTTATTGTGTTTTAGGTTGATTTAGGAATAAATGTAATTGATTAGAAGGTTGAAAACGATGATTATCACATATGTAATTTATTTAGGAGGTTGAAAACGACGATTATCGCATATGCAATTGGGCTTACGATGATTGTGTTATAGGTTAATTGTGTTGTAGGATGATTTGAAAATAAATGGAATAAACATAATTGTTTAATGTTAGTAAATTGATTATTATTGAAATGGTGTAATGATGTCCCTCATGTGCATGCACTGTTATGTCACCATCAGATGTAAGAATGGTTGGTCCAAACAAATTTAAAAAATACATTTGCAATTTAAAAGAAAATGTTTTGTTGCCCTAATATTTAGTAAACAAATGTTAATTCAAAATGGTTCTTAACTTCATAATTTATACATTAAACTAAAATTAATTAAAACTAAGTAAAACTATTTTATACTTCATAATTTTCATTGTCATGTTAGTTTACAGATTGAAAGTATGAAAAATTATTATGTAGATGCTATGTAGTCAAGGCGCGCGCTTAGGTGCAAAAAGACATACAAAGGCGCAAGGTGCAACTAAGGGGCTTTTTTGAAGTTTAAGGCGCACCTGCTAGTGAAGCTCAAAAAAAGCGCAAAAAAGCCCAAAGCGCGCTTTTTTCATTTGAAGTGCTTTTTTTTAAACTTAGGTTGAATGTTTTTTTGACTACTTATATGAACCCCTTAGATAAATTTGGCCTCGTCCGACAAGTGTTGTATATGATCGTTATATGGATATTCGTTTTTACATAAAACGGAAATCTATATTCATCAGATACAATATTCATCGGATTTGTCCTACTATTAGACAAATTACAAATATAATAACGTAAGCATATTTTATAAATCATTTCAGTTTGAACGATTAACAAAATTTCGATGGCACTTCCTTTTTGTTCCCTGTGTACATGCATTTGTGTACAATACAGGGACCAAAGCAAAATGTTGCAGAAATTTTGTTGAACCGTTTAACCTGGAATGATTTATAAAATATTCTTACGTTATTATATTTGCAATGGAAAGTAGGTAGACCGGCCGTCAAAGTAAAAAGTAATAAACAAAACAACTGAAAACATGAAGTAGTTATAAATGAAATTTTACAAGATTTCAATTAATATAAAGTGTATGATCGAATTTTCTAACTTGTTTGTTGTAAATCACGAAAATATTCGATTATTTTCATGATCGCAGTTGGATATATCAACCTCGAACCGGTAAGAAAGGGTCGATAAAGGAACATTTTTGTAACGATGTCCAAAAATTTATTAGATTTGCTAAATCTAATAATCGAAGTAACGTAGACATTCATTGCCCGTGTAGTAAGGCGGACATCTGAAGCATTGGAAGCCTGACGTAGTAGAAGTACATCTGTATAAATTTAAGCCATCGCTTTTCCTGTGGGCGACGACTTAAATTAAGCGACAGAGTCATCGCAAATCACGGTGTTCTTTGTAGTGCGAACAAACGGTGGAAACTCATTATATCATTGATTGTGTCTATTTTTTTGTATTTAGATAGACATTTCCTTAATTTTGAATTCTGATTTCTTAATTTGATTAGCTAAACCGTTGTTGTAGAATTTGATTCCTATCTTCCAATTTGAATACTCTTATTCTGATTTGCTTTGGTAGAGAAGAAAGGCTAGGTAAATTTAGATTTGAGCAGCATGGCGCCATGGATTAGCGTAATGAAATTAGGGTTAGGTTCAGGTGTCTATTTATAAGAGTACTAGGTGTATTAGGACGTTTGGATTAGACTAGGAACCATCCGAACCATCCAAACCAGAAAAACACGTCATCCAGCCAATCCCAGAAGGACACATCAGCCTTAGACCACCAAAACACGTCGGTCGGATCTGGGCAGATGGGGGTCGACACCCACGAGTGGGAATTTTCCCACTCATCCCTTTTCGCTGATTTCGAATTTTGAATTCGTTTTTGATTTTTAATTATTATTTAAGTAAATTCTGTTTTAAACTGAAATTTTCTAGGCTTCATAACTTCCTCATATGATATCCAATTTACGCAAACTCAGACTCTATTCCAAGCAGAATTCCGAGATGAACACAATGGCACAGCCCGTTTCCCTTAATTCTTCTTATGAAAATTAAGTATTATTTAATTATCCCTTATGTCATGTTTTAAAATTACGGGGTGTTACATTCTCCCCTCCTTAAAGGATTTCGTCCCCGAATTCTTCAAGTTAAGAAGAATGTATCCTACCATCCATCATCCATCTACTCATCCATCATCCATAAGCATCCATTGTCCTTAAAATATTTCTAATGTTATATGAACATATGCAAAAGTGTGCGTGTATGTCCCCTATCTAATGCAAAGATTAGGCGGTCTACTGATTCATTTGACCTCCTTAATGCAAAACATGATAGTGCCATGCATCCACTATGTATGCAAAAGAATCCTAATGATACATATCATTCCTATATGAGTGCACAACCATTCATTCAAATGTAGCATCCATATGATAACACATCCAATTTCCATCCATAAAATAAAATCATGCACACGCATCCATATGCAATGTGAGAGTGATTGAGCCGATCTTAATGCCTAAAGTGTGTATATATGCATCCACGAGCAACCACTTGCAAACACTTGCATCCACTTGCAACCATCAATCATAACATGTCTCAAACATATGTTTACATCCATTGGCTTCTACCTAAGGATGGAAGATATAATCGAGATGATGTATTAAACGACCGAAACAAATATGAACGAAGCTGGTAGGAAAGGAGAAGTTAAGAATATATACTCAAAAATGAAAGAGTACTATGCACGTATCTTGTCTCCCGTCTTCCAAATCGCATCTCCTTGATCATCTCCCCGTTGAACTTTGACCAACTTGACCTCTCGGTTGCGTAGCTTTTTGGCCTCCAATCCAAGAATGCATATAGGAACATGTCTAACCGCTGCCTCTCGCTCTACTTCCACCTTCCTAAGCATGTCCGGTTCTACTACTTTCGTGGTATCATGCAAACACTACCGCGAATGCGACACATAAAAAAAGAACATCATGAACTCCACTACGTCTCTCCGGTAACTTTACTCTATAGGCCATCTGTCCAATCCTTTCTGTTATGGGAAAGGGCCTTACAAATCTTGGTGCCAATTTCCCTATAAATCCAAAGCGAACTACGTTCCTCAATGGTGACACTTTAATGAAAACCCTTTCTCCAACCTTAACTCAAGATCGGTCCTCCTCTTATCGGCGTACTTTTTCAGTCGGTCATGTGCCGTCTTCATGCGTCTTCGAATCAAGTCTATCTTCTCCAAGGTCTCTCTAATTATCTCGGGTCCAAGAAAAATCTTATCCGTAGACTCCCACCAACAAGTTGGTGATCGGCACGGTCGTCCATAAAAACACTCAAAATGTTCCATGCCAATACTAGCTTAATAACTGTTGTTATAACCGAACTTCACAAATGGAAGGCGCTCTTTTTATGTCCCTCCAAAGTCCAAGATGCATAACCTCAAAAGATTTTCTAGAATATGATTCACTCTTTCTGTTTGGCCGTCCATCTGAGGGTGATAAGCGGTGCTCAAACACAATTACGTTCCTACCGTCTCTTGCATATCACCTTTTTCTCTTGCAACGAAAACTGTTCCAAGCCCTGTCCCGCAAGCATCGGTATATACAGTGAACGGTGTGCTCCCATCTGGCAAAGTCAAAACTGGGGCAGATATCTTCGCAAAGTCCTTAATGAACTTCCTATAAAAGTCCGTTCAACTAAGAAAGCTTCCGTTGTATTCTTTGGAATCCTCCAATCCTGGATTTCCACTACCTTCACGGGATTCTACAACTATCCCTTCTTTAGAGACCCCGTGTCCTAAGAACCTTACTCCCTTTCCAAAATGACGTTTGGAAAACTTTGCCTTAAGATGATGTAGTCGAAGTGTCTCTAAGACTACCTTAAGATGTAAGGTATGCCCAAGATATCATCCACAAAGACTACCACAAACTTGTTTAGAAACTCACTAAACACCCTACTCATTAGGTCTACAAAATAGGCGGGTGCATTCGTCGAACCAAAAGGCATGACAAGCCACTCAAAGAAACCATCTGGAGTTCTAAATGCAGTCTTATCTATACTATCCTCAGCTACCCTCAACTGATGAAAACCTGTAGCTGAGTTCAACTACGAGAAAACCGAAGAACCAACCAACTGATCGAACAAATCACCTATTTTTGTAAATGGGTGCCTATCCTTCTTCGTGAGCTTATTTAGCTCCCTATGTCTATGCACAATCTAAGCGAACCATCAGCCTTCGTAGCAAAAACAACCGGAGCACCTCATTCTGAAATACTTCTTCTTATGAACCATTTCTCAAGCAGCTCACCTACTTGTTTACTGAGTTCCTTCCTCTCTCTCGTAGCCATGTGGCGCACTAGCAATGCAACTGGCTTTGCATTATCTACTAAGTATATTCGGAAGTCTATCTCACGCCTTGGGGGTAAACCCCGAACCTCATCAAAGACGTCATCATGCTCACAGACTACTCGAACAGACTGCAAATCATCGATGGATGCGTCAAGTGATTCTAGGTAGCTAAGCATCACTGAACCCCTAGGGTCATAAGAGATATCAAGGGTCCTTCCACAACGAGTCAACAATCTAACTACCCTCCTTTCACAGTCTAGGATGGCACCATACCTGGCTAGCCAATCCATCCCTAGAATCGGACCATAGCCCATGAAACCAAGTACGTAGGCATTGCATTCAAACCCAATGCCTAAGATATACATTTTCAAATCCCGACAAATCATAGATAAATGAGCTGAGCCACTAATAGGATTTGAGACTTCAACGGGATCCATGACTAAACTAGTATCTAGGTGCAGAGACTCAACAACAAAAGCAGATATAAACAAATGTGAAGTGCTAGAATCAAACAAAGTACATACAGGATGATCGAGAAGGAAAATCAAACTTTTAACAGAAACTTTTCTACCTCTATCAGGTATGCCAGCCGTGAGAGCACGCATCTGTCTTCCGGAAGATCCTGTACTTTGTCCTTGCCCTTGCCTCTTTGGACAATCCCTGATAAGATGTCATGTCTCTTCGCAATGACAACAACCAGTCTTCTTCTTCTTCCTACGGTCTTTGGCTATATATGACCCACCATTCCTCATTAATGACACTTCCTCTTTTCTCAGGGTCTATAGTTCTTTCCACCCTTCTTAGGTTCCATTTCCTTGTTCTGTGATCCTTAAACCCTGACCTCCTTCTTTTCTCCTTTATCTTCTTTGTGCATCAAGGCTATATCCATGAGTTTCTCATCCTTGGGTTGTGCTCCTTAGCCCAAACCCCCTCATTCTCATTCTCATCCTTGTGAAACATGTTAACAAGTCTCTCCAAAACTGCCTCCATCGTGCGAAAAACCCTACAAGGCTGGAAAGAAAATTAGCTGCAGGTGAAACTACTGCGGCTATAGATGGAAGTTAGGCACTTCTTTGCCCTTTGACAAGCGTCGTAGTCTCTTCATGCCTACGAAACCATGCCGTGATGAGGTTACCTCCTAGAAAGCCAGGAGCCTCAGAGACTTAGAAAAGAAGGAAACAAGGATTCAAACAGAAAAATCAAGAGATGTTGCATATGGATTTGGGGAATATGTATTTCAAAACAAACTTTTCTTTTGAAAATACTTCTTTAAAACCGTTTTGAAACCAGCTTTCAAAATCTTTTATCTGATCCGGTAACCTTCAAATCCGATACCACGTGTAACACCCCACGTCCGTTAGTGTCACTCACAAAGGGAATGCATTAAGTTTCATGGAGCGTTATAAGTAAACAGAATAGAATATTACAAGACAGATACATAAAATAGTACTTGAAAATTTTATAACTTTATTGCAGCGGAAACATAAATAAGTTTGGTTACATCTTCGAACCCATTGCATCAAAACCAAGTACATAATATAAGTCTTGTACAAAAGCCATCAGAGTACATAATTTTTAAAGCCATAATCCCCAATCCAAAATGCCATATGAAAGAGAAACAAAGCTAAGCATTGCTTTCAGCACTTCAAGCAGGAAAGTCTGAATCAAGCTTCAACGTGCCCACCCTGAGAACCTGGGGGGGGGGAGGAAAGAAAAGAGGCGAAACAAAAAGGGTCAGACATGAAGTCTGGCGAGTCCATTGACTTTAACAATATAATTAATAAAGCAACATGATAAGAACATAAATTGGATGTAAGACATGACTGTAACATAAGCAGATACGACAAGGTAACAACATGAACAGGAAGTAACATTGACTGCACTTCTAACCACTATAAGATATTCTCTGCACCGCACCAATACTAGTTTCATACTAAAAGATGATCCCTCTTGGCTAAATAGAATGATTATAGTTTCGTGTACTTCTAGCTGCTCTCATAGGAAACCAACGTGCACCTATCACCACTAGATGTATCCCCTATCCTCCATGTTCGATTATGTACCTCTAGCTTCTATCATAGGTAACCAATGTGCACCTATCCCCACTAGATGTACCCTCCCTATAATAATGGTAGCTTCGTGTACTCCTAGCTGCTCTCGTAGGTGCCCCACTTGCTCCTACCACCACTAGTTGTACCCGCTACCCTCCCCATTCGATCGGCTCCCTAACCTCGTAGATACCTGTGTTGGTCCTACAATAGGGAGTATCACTCCCTAAGGTGGCAACCCCGATGCTACTGAAATGCATAGCTTATATTTACACGATGCAACATCGTCTTACCTACCAGCCCGGACCCACGCACGCACATGAATCCGTTGGACTTGCACTGCCATCGTTAACTCTTTATTGACCTCTTACAATCAACCCCAGTAAGCGTGTCCCTGTCCTCGACCTAGTTCGAGCTCATATAGATACCGAAATGGGTTACTGGTTGAAAAGGGTCCACACACTTGACACAAGCTTCCCTCCTAAGCTTGGTCCCCACTAAGAGTTCCCACTTAACCCCTCTTTATCCCCATGTCTAATCACATGTCTCATCTTGGTTAAGTGCTTTTATTATGTTTCACATGCTACCCATGTTACTCACTTAACCCTTTATCATCCCCATGTCTAATCACATGTCTTATCTTGGTTAAGTGTTCATTAATTCATTATAACCGTAATCTTGCAAGACCTCATACATTAGATTACCATTTTGCAGTTGTTGGATTTGTCGGGCGGTTCCGGGCAGGCTTATACCGCAATCTGAATCTAACCTCGTGTCTTTGCATTATTACACATTTAATTTCTTCCATTGACCTCTCACATTAGATTGCCATTTGCGATTGCTGGATATGCCTGGCGGTCCCGGGCAGACTTCTACCGCAAACCAACTCTAACCACGTGTCTTAGGCGTTCATTATCTATTCTTTTCTACGAACCCAAATTCAAGTTCTGCCTTATAACATATATTCCAATTGCTCATAAAATAGGCATATGAAACATGAACTAGCATAGAACAATAAAATAGATCCAATAGGCATATGATAATAGTAATTTGGGTATGAATCTGAAAGATAAGAAATCTACAAAACTTGATATGATTTGTCATACTTATAGGCATGATCATTAAATCTAATTTACAATCCTATCACAATTACTTTTTAATTATATGTGAAAGTAATATAGACTCACAGCAACATGATTTAGGAGAGAGGATAGATCTGAATTCTGATTTCTAAATTTGATTAGCTAAATCGTTGTTGCAGAATTTGATTCCTATCTTCCAATTTGAATACTCTTATTCTGATTTGCTTTGGTGGAGAAGAAAGGCTAGGTTAATTTAGATTTGAGCAGCAGGGAGGCGCCATGGATTAGTGTAATGAAATTAGGGTTAGGTTCAGGTGTCTATTAATAGGAGTACTTGGTGTATTAGGACCTTTAGATTAGACTAGGAACCATCTGAACCATCCAAACTAGAAAAACACGTCATCCAGCCAATCCCAGAAAGACACATCAGCCTTAGACCACTAAAACACGTCAGCCAGATCTGGGTAGATGGGGGTCGACACCCCCTGTCGACACCCCCTGGGTGGGTCGACACCCACGAGCGGGAATTTTCCCGGTCAGCCCTTTTCCCTGATTTTGAATTTTGAATTCGTTTTTGATTTTTAATTATTATTTAAATAAATTCTGTTTTAAACTGAAATCTTCTAAGCTTCATAACTTCTTCATATGATATCCAATTTACGCAAACTCTGACTCCATTCCAAGCAGAATTCCGAGACGAACGCAATGGCGCAGCCCGTTTCCCTTAATTCTTCTTATAAAAATTAAATATTCTTTAATTATCCCTTATGTCTTGTTTTAAAATTACGGGGTGTTACAGAGTCTGAAACCGAAAGTGACCAGAACTGATTAACAATTTATATTTTGAGAGAAGGTAATTTTTACCTTTATTTATGTTACATTGTTCTCATTATAAAAAATGATATGATATGTTAATGATAAATTCTACCACATAATCCTTTTGAGTTTTGTGATAATGTCACACATATTCTTTTATGTTCTGCCATAATATATGTTTCACAAAATTAAATGATATGATTCTTATATATATATATATATATTTCTGTAATAGGTACCACATATGTCTCTTTTCTACAGATGTAGCTCTTCCCATTCAGGATCTCCCTCATTGTAATGCCCCACCTAGAGATGCACCCTAATAAAGAGCATTACTCAGTAGTACTGTCTATTAAGCGAAGAATAGGGCCAGTTAGAAGCGACCATCCATAATTTTGTATTATACTATTATTGAATACGTCAATTGGGTGCATAATATTTTTTATTACCTAAAGTGGATTGACATACCCAGTTCATCAAAAATAAAATTATGATGGTTAAGTTTCATATTCAGAACAGGCTTCAACACTTCACAGATAACAAATCACAGCACAGAACACATATCGATGCAACCACTGAATATAACAAATACATTTGTTACATACTCAAATGATCTAAATTAACCATGTACATATACGTCATGCCCCAAATGAATAAATATACATAAGATACGAATAAATGATTGTACAACTTAATAAATAACTTCAAGGGCGATAGTCCAAGATGATACAGCTAAACCTAAGTCAACAGCGAACAATAACCTGAAATAACTCGGTCCAAACGAGTAATAATACATGGGTAAGTTTAGCTTAATATATTAGCATAATAAATTAAGTAAAGAGTACTATTGTTAAGGGAACAATTCGTTTATTGTTAGGAAAGGAATCACATAATCCTAAATAAAATCAAAAACTCAAAAAAGACGTTTCCTTTCTATTTGAAAGTAATAGAATAACTCTGAATAATATATTTTACAGATAAATTCATGATTTTATTCATAGATTACGCGTGAATACCATGAACACCGACTCAGATGTTTCCATTGATATAGATTACCCAAACACCAAAATGAGGTAATTAAAATTTAGAGCTGTGGGACATAGGATCAACATAAGAAAATTTACCATAATCAACAAGTGCTAGCTTTAAGCTAAACACATCTATCCTCTTTTAAAACCGAAAGTCATCAAACACATACACAAAAAATATCATCAAAAATACTTCACATTATGTATGACAAACTCATAAAAGTTCAACATTGGAAAAGCAATCACAAATTTTAAAATCCTCAAATTAGCCATGTGACTGTGATGGAAACTCATCGCAATATACCACCAAAGATGGATCCAAAACATCACAAACACTAAAATAATCAAATCAGAAAATGAATCAAAAAATCAGAAATTGTTGCATAAGTATCAACAAAACAAAGCTATCTTGACAAGTACTATATATGTCTTTAGTATCTATTATTGTGACCCATCTCGGTCTAGTATATTTCACTACAACCCATGTATGTTGAGTGCACTTCGCTACGACCTACCACGGTCGAGTGTATTCTTACTACGACCCATCTCAGGCGAGTATATCCTCAGTACGACCCATCTCAGTCAAATGTCTTCACTATGATCCGTCTCGATCGAGTATGACTCACTTCGACCCATATTTGTTGAGTATAACTTTGCTATGACTGGTCTTGGTTGAGTATAACTTTATCACAACTCATCTCGATCGGGTGTGCTTGACGACTTCGATCAAATGAACACATATATAAAGACTCCACCGGGTCTTGCTTCACTTCAAAGCAAGTACTAACACCATAAGAATGTGTCACAGACTTTCAAATAATAACTCGAAAAGCGAAAGCAATATTTCCCATACCGCACTTTTCACTAATCGATTCACCATAAGTTATTATACTTCACACTAAAAACAACAAGTATCTTCGATCAATTAGTTATGAACTAATCGATATAATATATTTTCATGTTCCATACCATGAGATTTACTACACCGTTTAATCATGACCTCACCTACTGTAAGGGTGTAAAAACATGCAGTAGTTTAAGAAAATAGGTTTTATAAAATGATTTAGAATTTCCTTTGACTATTTCTGTAAAATCTTTTTTTTTTAATATTGTTTACCACTGTCTTAACACAATTTAATTTACAAACACAAAACATAGAAAATCTTATTAGTCTCAAAGCTAATGATATATATTGAAAATTTCCTTTTCGAAACCGTTATGAAAATGTACATGGTGTCACAAAGAAACATAAAAAATTCATAAGGAATCAACAAGAAATCCATGATCTGAAGTACGCATTCTATATACTTTTGAAAGTCCTAAAATAGGATTTAAGCCTTGTCAACACCATCAAATTCATGTCAAAGCCGCACCAAAACCACCCAGAAAATGCTCTATGATAATACTCAGAATTGGAAATAGGGACAGAAAGGGGTAGTGGAAATTACTTGCACACTTTCTACTGCCTATGTCGACATCAATGTTTCTTATGTCGACACGATGCATGCAAATTGCCCAAGAAATTATCCTTGGATCGCTTCTAAGTTCAAGCTAGTTTTCTTGTCACATTCGCACAATTTCAAATTACATGATTGCATATTTATGAAGTATAAAACTTAGACAACACAAAAAGAAAGAATTATACAATTCCAACAAGAATTAAAGGAAATATTATGCCAAAAGCCCAACCCGGAATTGGACGTTATTGTGAACACAGAGTTTCATTTACAGTAAACATTTTCTAAACTCAAGACAAACAGAAACATTGATATAGGAACATAAACGGATAATAAGCTAGAATGTGTGAGTTGAATAACTCATCTTGCTAGGATTTTAGGGAGAAACCTTGATTTAACTGCAAGGTTGAAGCTTGAGGATCCTAAAACCTAGCTGAAAGAAAAACACTGACATGTAGCAAGAAGTTTACTGTAATCCTCCTCTCCTTAAATCTTTGAGAATGATTTCCACTGTTGATTCTTAATTGTTGTTTAGAGGAAATTTACAAATTCTTTTTATATTTTTATTTGGTAGAAAGATCTGGTTTTTAGAAGAATAGAAAGCTATGGATTTTGTTTCCCTACATCTTTTCTTCTAGAAAGAAAAAAAAAATGTTAATTGAAAGGGGAATGTACATATCAAACATTTGTCATTTGGTACTCTGTTTTGGGCTTGGTTCTAAAATCCACTAATCCAAATTGGAAAGTGTTACAAAATGTATTAATTAGCATAGTGTTACAAATCTCTCATTTGCACTATAGTACAAGACAACCTATATTCAACATACTTCCACAAACTCTTGTGATACTCAATTTTGTTTAAGCCTATTAAATGTTACACTACAAGTAAAAGTTTTTTAAATAAGATTCAATTTATATTTTTATATATTAACACCATAAATTTACAATTTTAACTTGAATTTGTACATCTGTTATCTTTTAAACACAAACACACATTTTTATTCCAGAAATTGTACAAATCACATTATTTTGACATAACGATTTGTACGATCATATAAAAATATTTAACATGTTAATATCGAATTTTCATCAATTTTACACTTTTTCCCTTTTATCTACAACTCAGTAATGTTACCAAAACTTCGTTGTACCCATTTCCAATATATACATATGTATTTGTATATTGCAATACAACATAATAAAACTCATTAAAACTACTTAACACTCTATATTGAAAATAGATTTTCACTTGAATATAGATTGTTAAACTAATTTATATTTTCAATATTTGCTTAAACCATCAAATTATAATTTACAAACACGGATTGGAATAATGTTATTATATGAGTTAGGATCTCGAACCCGTATTTTGTTCACCTTAAGTTAAAATTACAAGACACAATATAATATGTTACCCAGGTACCCTAAAACTCGGGTTGCCACAGATTCCTCACTTAAAGAAATTGCGTTCTCGTAATTTACTTAGGTTATTCATTTACATTTCAAATTACTAACAAAACACCTCAAGATTATCACTTTAGGATATTTTAATATTAATATCCAAATACATAGTTTCGAAAGTTTTCATAATATACCTTAATTTGCTAAATTACGACACTAAAAATTTCAAACTTTAATCCCTCAGTTTGCTAAAGGTTTTTAATTTTCATTCCAAGTACACATAAGATTTAATTAATTGTGACATATCTTTCAGGTAGCATATATGAGACTACACATTCATCATTATCAATTACCAATCAATAATAAAAACCGTCAAGTCATTGAATTTTGTTCCAATTTCCAGAACAATGCTTGCTGTTTTGATTATAATATCGAGCAACCTCGCCATTACTACTTACATTATCAACCTAATGGTTACAACCACCTTTTAATCATAACTATGAGAGTGTACATTTCAAATATATTACTCATGTCCAAGATAGTTAACCATTTAAAATAACTTTTATACCTAATATGCTTTATCTTTACTCACTTAAATCTTTCACCAAACATTATTTTCCGCTTAACATTTCTTTTAATTCATTTTGAATAGTATTAAACCACCATTTTCATAACATCTTTCTTCATTATTTGGCTGCTAAGTCAATATAATATCGTTATTGCTTCGCCAACTTTATTACATTTCTCATCACTATTTTTACTTAAATATTTTATACTATTCTTTCATGAAAAATATTTTATTACACAAAATGTTATGCTCGATCGTCTCGTTTAAATGTTTAAGAAATTCTTGTTGATATTGTTGATCAGACGTACTAACCAGAACTCTTAAAATACCCAACGGACAATTCAACAAAAAAGACAATCACACTTTTCAATCATACATGGTTGTCCCTACCGCTAAATATCACAAATACTCTAGTTCTATTCCAATTAAGGACAACCCAAAATTAAGTTCCACTAATTATTAACCAACACTCTAGCCGAGTTGGTAAAGTGCGGAGTTGAATCGTGATGGGCAATGTCCCAAGTTCAAGGCCCGCAGTTACAATTTTCTAGTGTGACTATCTCGGTGGTGCGAAGACGTTGAAACCCGATTATACATCACTCGTGGAGTTTACTAGGACTGACAAGCTTGGTCTTGAGTGACGTCTTAGGTTCCATACGAAAGTAAAAAAAAAGTTCCACTAACGATTCACTTGATTTATATTCATCGCTCAATTAACTCTTAATAAACACTAAGTCATCATTACTTACCATCACTTTATCCCATTTATAAATTTATTATATTTAGTATAACCAAAACAATTCACTTGTGTCCGCTGCATAACTACAATTTATTTTTGTTTAGCACTTTTACACCCCACTATGGATTTCACTTATATTATATTGAATTTTATTTATTTACCCATCTCGATTCATTCTGGGTTAATTCAATAATCGACTAAACACATAAGGATGAGGTTTATAATTTTCTCAATAATTTTAAACCTAAGTTTTAAACATAAAAAAGATTTGAAAGAATGGAAATTTCTACAAAGATAAGTTATAAATAATTGGGCTCAACACATGGAATCCTATAGAATGAAGCACATTCCTAAACTTATTCCCAATGCTATGATTCACGGACGACTCAACTGATAGATAACACGGGATAAGGATACAACAGAAGTGACAAAAGCAGACATGAACGTTATCCTTCCATGTCATAATGCATACATTATTCTGCTTCTGTTCTATGTTCGTCGTACTTTATTCTATATTTTTCTCTAATACCAATTTGTTATGCCCCACCTTGATACTCACCCTAATAAAGAGCATTACTTAGTAATACTATCTATTAGAGTGAAAAGTGGCGCTATAGGAGAGACCATCCATGATCTTGTATTAGACTAGTATCGAATACGTTGATTGAGTGTATAATAAAAAATTTCTTACCTAAAGTGGATCGGTGTATTCAATTCATCTAATGTAAAACTACAAGATGGCTAAGGATCGTATTCAAAACAGACTACTACACATCACAAATGACATATCATAGAATAAAACACATATGGATACAACCACAGAATACAACATATACATGTGCTACATGTTTGAATGGTTTACATAAACCATATATATACACACATCATGCTCCAAATGTATAAATATATGCACGATACGAATACATGACCGTCTGACTTAAGAAATAACTTCAAGGGAGACAGTTCAAGATGATATTGCTAAACCCAAATCAACAGTGACCTATAACCTGGAAGAACTTGTCTGACTTGAGTATAAATGCACGGGTCAGTTTATCTTAACATATCAGTATAATAAGATAAGTGAAAAGTACGATTTTAAGGGAATAACTCCTTTTCATAGGGAAAGGTATACCATAGTCACCAAATAAACTCAAAAACACAAAAAAAGATGATTCCTTTCTATTAGAAAGGAATAGAATAACTCAGATAACAGATTTCACAAAAGATAGATTCATGTGTTTTTACACAGATTACTCGTGAACATTATAAATACTGAATTGGATGTATCCATCGATACACATTATCCAAGCTTAAATTTGGGTAGTTCAAGTTTAGAGCCATAGAAATAGGATCAACATAAGAAAATTTACTATAATCAACAAGTGTTAGCTTTGAGCTAAAAACATCTATCATCATTTAAACCCCAAAATCATCAAACACATAGACCAAAAATATAAAAAAAAAATACTTGAAATTATGTATGATAACTCATAAGAGTTTAACATTGCAAAAGCGATCATAAATCTTAAAATTCTCAAAGTAGCCATGGCTACGATGGAAAATAATCATAATATTTCACCAAAGATGGATTCAAAACATCACCAACAATAAAATCATCAAAGCCACAAAATATATCCAAAACATCATAAATTGTTGCACAAGTATCGACAAAAGAAAACTATCATGCCAAGTACTATATAAGTATGTAACATCTATTTTTTTATGACCAATTTCGGTCTAGTATATTTCACTACAAACCATCTCGATTGAATGTACTTCACTATGATCCTCCTTGATCGAGAGAAATCTTACTACGATCCCTCTCAATCGAGTATATCCTGTATATGAGCCATCTCAGTCAAATGTCTGTACTACATTCCATCTCGATCGAGTATGACTCACTGCAACCCATCTCGGTTGAGTATAAATTTACTATGACCCTTCTTGGTAAAGTGTGGATTCACCACGACCAACCTTGGTAATGTATACTCGACCACTTCAGTCAAGTGAATGCGTATATATTTGACTCCACCGAGTCTAGCTTCACTTCGAAGAAAGTACAAACACGGCTAGAATGTGTCACAGACTTTTAGGTAGTACTCAAAAAGCGAAAGCAATACAACTCATACCGCGTATTTCAGTAATCAATTTACCACAAGTCAATCTATTTCATATTGAAAAACAAAAAGTATCTTCAATCAACGAGCCTGGAATTAACCGATATAATATATCTTCATGCCCCAAACCACAAGATTTACTACACCGTTTAACCATAATCTCGCTACTCGGTGAGTGCTAAAACGTGTAGTTTTTTATATGTATGGAAAATAAATGGTTTAAGAAAACAGATTTTATAAAATGATTTAGAAAACAATATGATTATTTCTGTAAAATATTTTTATTTAAAAATATTGTTTATTGTTACCTTGAGACAATTTAATTTACAAACCTAAAACGTATAAAATCTTATTAGTCTCAAAGCTAATGATATATATAAGAAATATTCCTTTTCGAAACCGTAATAAAAACATGCATGTGGTCATAAAGAAACACACGAATTCCATAAGAATCAACATTAGAAATCAACACGAAATTCATAATTCGAAGTACTGATTTTATATACTTTTGGTTTGTCCTAAAATTGGATCTAAGCCTCAACAACACTATTGAATCCACTTCGAAATTGAACTAAAAAAACCTAGGAAATGCTCAAAGATAATACTCAGAATTGGAGACAGGGACACAAAGTGCTAATAGAAATTGCTTATGCAATTTCTATTGTCTACGTCGACACAGTACATGCAAATTGGACAGACAATTCTACATGTTCTCTTCCAACTTTGGGCTAGTTTTCTAATCATATTCAGGCGATTTCAGGTTACATAATTGCACAACTATATAGTATAAAACTCAAGCAACACGATAAAACATGAATTATATACTTGCAACATGAATTAAGGGAAATGTATGACCATAATGATCAACCCTGAATTGGATGTTACTATAAACACAGAACCTCGTCTTCTGTGCCTACAGTAAACGTATTTCTCGACTCAAAACAACTAGAAATAGTGAAACAGGAATATGCGCCGATAATAAGCCAGAATGCGTGAGTCAAACAACTCACATTGCTAGGATTTTAGTGCGAAACCTTGATCTAACTGCGAGATTAAGGCACGAGGCACCTAAAACCTAGTTGGAAGAAAAACATTGACAAACTGCAAGAAGTTTACTATAATCTTCCTCTCCTCGAATCTTTGAGAATTATTTCTTTTGTTTGTTCTTAATTATTTTTTAGGGGAGATTTACAGCTTGTCTTTATTTTTTAATTTGTAGAAAGACTTGGTTTTTAGGAATTCAAGAGAGAGGAGGAAGCCATGGATTTTGTTTTTCCTAGATCTTTTCTTCGAGAAAGAAGAAAAAAAGGTGAATTGAATGGAGAATGTACGTGCCAAACATTTATCGCTAGGTACTCTCTTTTGGGCTTTGTTCTAAAATCCACTAACCCAAATTGGCAAGTGTTATAAATTTTATTAATTAGCTAACTGTTACAAATTTCTCATTCGCACTAGAATACAAGACAACCTATATTCAACATACTTCCACAAATTCTTGTGATATTCAATATAGTTTAAGCCTATTAAAATTTACACTACAAGTAAAAGTTTTTTTTTTTTTTAATAAGATTCAACTTATATTTCGATATGTTGACGCCACAAATTTACAATTTCAACTTGAATTATACATCCTGTTATTTTTTTAACCAAAACACATTTTTTTTTTCCAAAAAACAAATCATATTATTTTGACACAATGAATCTGGATATTTTTCTTGTGAATTTGGATGTACGGTTTATGTGGTTAATACAAATTGATTTATTGTTTGTGTATTAGGGTTTGGATTTGAATTTATACACACACACATGCTCGAAAAGGAGCTGTTATGTGGATGAGTATGAATGCATGGCAACATGCTTCAAATTAAAAAAAAAAATCCAATGACTAGTAATGTTTGTCTTATTGGTCTCGATAAACCAACGGCTTCCGACGGCAAGTAACGACATATTTCAACAGATTCTAATGGTTGTCAATATCTACTTGGTCAATGGGATATGCCATGTGTCCGAATTCTCCATTGGAAATGTGTTGTGGACTCCATTAGAAACCGTTACGAATTGTGATTCTCGTTCCAATGGAGTTCTCAACGGCTATCAATGCCCTATCAATGGACGCCTATGTCTGATATCCATCGAAAATCACTTTTGTTCTTATAGTGTTTGTAGTCAAACACAAGAATACATTATGGAAGAAGCAAAAATATCATATAAAATTATATTGCTTCTAAAATATGTAATAAAAATTTCATTTAATCTTGTATCATATTTGTATTTTCCTGGATATTCTATTAAATCGTTATATATTAGAAGTTTAATATTATATAATAAGGTAATTTTTATTCTAATACACAAATTTAACAAGTTAATCCACCATTTTATTTTAATAAGTTAATCCATAATTATTTTGTAAGTTAATCCACGAGTGGATTAACTTATATATTTCACTCTATCATAAAGCTTATAGTCGATTTTTGCGCTATTTGTTTTACTCTATCAAAGAAAAATGAAATGTAGCAATCAGGTATTACTGAAACTTGTTTGGCTAATCAATATGGATGTTAAGCATAGCCATGAAGAGGTTGCTGTTGGTGGTCGGCTTGCTTTGGAACTTTGTCAAGAGCCGGAAGTAATGGAATATTGGGAAGATAAAATTGATGAAATTATCATTGCTTTTGAAAAAAGAAGCAGCATGAAGCTCCTTTACAACATCTCTTTCTGCTGAAATTTATTCATCCAGGTCAATTTTTCAGACATGTTTCTATCAATTTTTCAATATTTCAAAAAATAGCTGACAATTATATGTAATAACGATGATATTAAAAAAAATGCATACAATTAATCAACTTCAAACTAAAAATAAAGAAAGTACTTACTGTTATTACGTTAAATGATGCACTCTGCTTAGACTTGAATTTAGATGTAGGATTTTATAAATAAGAAATATACGATGCAATTCTGAGAAGAAGAAAGACATGAACGGAGAAGAAGAAATATGTAGAGAAGAAGAAACACGCAGAAATGAGAAGAAAAGGATATTTGACAAATTTTTAGGTGGATGAACTAATTAAAAATAAAATATTATTAAAAGTCAACGATTCTATTTTATAGGGTGGATTAACTTATTAAAAATGTGGATTAGAATAAATATTACCATATAATAAACATATATGATAAGATATAAAATACAATATATGATTTAAGGTATCTTGTAAGTATGGTAATTACCAATGTTAATGGTTGATTACCATTACCATACCATATATTTTCTTATGGTTTGATAATGCGTGTAAATTAAATCAGTTACATTTGTTCAACTTAGTTGGTAGCAGTTTATAGTGGTCGGTAGGTGACAATATGATAAAAATGTCCAATCCTAACTTGTATATTTCGTAATTTGTAGCCACATACTTTTCGAATATTTTTTTTTATAGGTTATGTATTGTTCTATTTATCCATTTAAATGGAAGTCATACGAACTAAATTCAGACATTTCACGGTTTTGAACCAAGCCAGATTGTTAAGAAATATTGACAAAAATTTACAGTCCTGTCTAACATAATAGTTGTTAATTTGGAGGATACGTTTAATTGCTGTGGAAGTCGATGCACTTGCGTATCAAACATGAAGGCTGAAGACGAAATTAACGGAATTATCTCATGTGTAAAATGCAAAAATTTAACAGAGACGTCATCTACTCCGCAATCTGAACAAAGACATATAAATTTTACCGCAATTTTATTATCAATTCATTTAACATTGGTATATATTGTTGTTTTCCAAAATCATATCAGAGTTCCTTCCACGACTTATAGACGGAAAGGTTCTAGATACCAAGAACAACCCTGACCCTGTTTCTACAACGAAACACTGTTTAACTATTTTCACATTTAAAATCAGCCATAAAAAACTCACAAGCCATGTTTATATATGTTTTCCTGAAGGAAAGTAAATAATAATTAGCATCATGATATTTAACTTCAAAGAAATGTTGATTTTAAGCTACTTACTTTCGCTAGTTTTCTGCATATTACAAACATTTTTTGAAATGCCTATCGCACATTGTGTAAGCTTCATTAGTAGTTTCAGATACCAAAACAATGATATTTTTTCTTAACAATAATGATATTTTATCTAATGTGGTCTTGCTTGGATAGTATAATACAAGGTGCATGTATCTTCATTTATGATACCACGTGAGGTACTTGTTTGAATATTTCGACTGTATTTCAATTTACAATCTATAAATAAAATTTATTTCTACTTTAAGTTTATTTAAGCGCATCTCAAATATAAAATTTTCAAATTTTAAGTTTTAACGTTAATTTGCGCTATGTCGGTTGCTGCTATCGTAAAACAATCGTATAAATCGACTTAAACGGAACGAGCGAAATTATATTCTTCAATCGAAAGGTAGTATATCTTCCAAACAACACTCATGTATGTCCCATAATTTCAATCACACAATAATTTTTATCTCTTCATCTATTAACTCTCTCTTTTATTCATGTATTATTAAAATATAAATGAGTAGCTAGAAACGAGAGGCAATGCTACAAACCAAGAATGCTATGAAAGGCATCGTCTGTGTATATAAATGCAGCATGCTCAATGGCATCATAATTTGGAAGCATCCAAATAAATTATATTTATAGCCACTCGTTCATTTTAAAATAAGTTAATGAGAAGAGAGTTGATTAGCACAATGATATAGAAATGAGAATGTGGTAGAAATTAGAAGATCATAGAGGTGTTGCACTATTTGAAGTGTTTTTGGTCATATATATATAGACACATACATACATACACACATGGGTTACATGGCACCTCCCTTTTGTTAGACTTTTTCTTACGTAATTTGGTTCTGCGTTAGTTCTTTGCTGCACCTATGTATATTCTCAAGCTGCTTTGTTTGCATCCTTGATAGTTTGTGTTTGTTCTTATCATGTTTTGGTGTAATGCAATTTCTAGTTTTTATTTTATTTTATTTATGAACTGTTGGCAGCCGCCAGCCTGTGTGCACTAGTGTACACTAGTGTACAGTTTGGTTTTCGTAAGCATTGTTGCTTGGTTTTCTTGCACTTGCACATTTGCTGCTGTTTTGACTTTGTAGTTCATAGCATATATGCATATACATATATGTTACAATAGTTAATTAAAGAATTAATTAAAATACAAGAAAAAGTTTATGAAAATATGAGAACTTGACTATGGAAGTTGGACATTTTCTGATCAGTTTTGCAAGAATCGGAGTCGCATGAAGGAGTTATCGAACATGCTATTTTTTTTTTTAAAAGAATTACAGTTGAGTCGACCGGAAAATGGTCGGGCTGACCCACGTGTAGGCTGAGGTGGCACATTCTACAGCGGCCGATGCAAAATACTAAAGATGTAACCTTTCAATGATGTGGATGATTTGGATTTAATCTAGAAATCCAATGATCTGAGATCCCTGGACTACACTATAAATAGACTATTAGACCTAGCTATTTCCCCGCAACACAATCTTTTTCTCTTTGAATTATCTCTTCTAGGAGGAACCTAACCTAAATTTTTCTAAGGAAAGTTTTTATAAAATAAAATTGTACATAACCTAACCTAACCTAACTTAAATAGAATATTAGCCATCTTATTTTTTATTTTATTTTATGAACTGTTGGCACCCTATGTGCACTAGTGTGCACTATTCTACAGTTGGTTTTCATAAGCGTTGTTGCTTGGTTTTTTAGTAGGGAGAATAATATATGTGTAATACTAAGTCCAGTAGCCCATTATTGTTAACAGTTTGTTACTGGGCCTAGCCCACTTCATATATCAAGTCTATATATAGACTATTGTACAAATATTACACTATCTTTTTAGAATACAATTCTTACAGTTTCTCTCAAATAATATCAGTTCAATATTTCTCTTATTACATTCTGTATAAACACTGCTTGCAATCATTCATTTGCAATACGGTTGCAAATCTACCTTGGTATCAAAGTCACTGTGTGCTGACTGCATCGCCAGCAAGTTCTGATCATTATCGATCACTCAAAGGCAATTCTTGCAGTAGTCTATCAGAGGAGCTTCAACATCTGGACTCCTCTCATCAAAGATCTTGCGATCCCATCATTTGAGAGTTGTGACTCTATCAAAAAGGCAATTGTGTCTCGCCATCTTTGCGTGGCTGCAGCAGCTGTTCTTGATGGAGTTTAGCGGTAAAGAAAATCTGAACACAGAGTAACCGATCAAAAAAACTCTAGAAATAATTCAGTTGATCAAAGTGTCGTCCAAAGAAAGTTTTCAAACACTATTCTCATCAAGAATCGAAGCAGACATCATTTTATAAACCTGTTGGTTGCAACTGCTAACAACTGAAAGCATTTCTTAAAGCAATCTCAATTCAAATTTTATCAAGTTCAGATTTTCATACATGTATTCCAGCCAGTTGTATCACCATCTTATTTTTTCTGCCATGACGAATCAAGGAGATATCACTAGTCCTCAAGCGTCAAGCAGCAGAGTCTCAACTGGTCAATCTGATCCCACAATCGATCTGATGAAGGCTATAATCAAACCACAAAGTCAACTACTCTGAAAAGCTTGATGAATCCAATTTCTGTTGTGGAAATTACAAATAGAAACAACCATTAGAGGTTATGGCTTAAATGAATTCATATATGGTACAAAGATTGTGCCACCAAAATTTATCAGAGATAGTGAAGAAAGACTTGTGCAAAATCCTGAGTTCTTGGCCTATCAAAGGCAAGATAGCCTTGTTTGTTCATGGATGATGTCATCCATAGGTCCTACAATATTGCCACAACTAATTGGCGTAAAAATTACCCAAGAAGTGTGGGCTACTATTGAAAGAAACTTCTCTGCACAGTCATCTGCAAGAATTATGCACTACAGACGACAGTTACACAACATCAAAAAAGGAGAATCAACTATAAATGAATATCTTCTTAAAGTAAAAATATATATGTTATCAATTGAGTTCAGTAGGTCAAAAGGTACTCGAATCTGTATAAGTATTGTCCATTGTTAGTGGTCTAGACGATGATTATGAAGTTGTTACAACTATTATTCTATCCATGGATCCTACCAAAAATTTACAGTATGTATACTCTAGTCTACTAGCCTACGATGGCAGAAATGATCACAAGGAAAGTGTTAATTCTGATCTATCCATTAATTACACCTCATATGGAAGAGGAAAATTTCAAGATAAGGGAAATTCATCAAGAAATCAAACCAGCAGTCAAAGGGGTGGTTAGGCATTTAGAGGCTAAGGTAGAGGTAGGAACAATAATAGCGAAGTGAGATGTCAAATTTGTGAGAAGTATGGTCACAGTGCCACTAAGTGTTACTTCAGATTTAAAACAAATTACACTCCTACCAGCAAAACATTAATTCTAGTAACAATTCAAGTGTGAACAATATCAGCAATCAAAGTGACAACAAGTCTGAAGTGCACAATGTAGATGCAGCTAAAGTCGAAGATATTAATAATGATAGTTGGTACCCCGATTCAAGAGCTACAAATCACATGACTAACAATTTGAACAATTTAAATCTTAGAAATCGTGAGTACAAA
Source organism: Allium sativum (assembly GCA_030737875.1). Lineage (NCBI taxonomy): Eukaryota > Viridiplantae > Streptophyta > Magnoliopsida > Asparagales > Amaryllidaceae > Allium > Allium sativum. The sequence continues at coordinate 553,664,764 of CM060910.1, read as the reverse complement.
GGTATGCAAAACTTACTTGCTACAAATGGTAGAAATATTCACATAACACACACTGGAAATGCAGTAATCGATGGACCTAAACAACTATATCTCAAAAATTTATTAAGGGTACCATCAATTAGAAGAGTGTTTCCCAGTTTGCCAAAGATAATAATGTATATTTCGAATTCTTTCCCAATGCTTGTCTAATTAGAGATATACTGACCCATGGAATAATTTTGCAAGTAATGAAACCAATGGACTATACAAGTTTAATGTCAATCAATTTGAAATCAATGACTATAGTGACAACACTCATCTGTTAAATGTGTCTAATGATCATGTATTGACTATTTTCTGTGATAATGTATTTACTGATTCTAATGATCAAGCAATGATTACTGGTAGTAAATCTGTGCAAGATAGTGAGTTCGAATTATGGCATAATAAATTGGGACACCCCAATATGAAAATTATGAAACATGTGATTGAAAAAAGCAATAACATTAGCATAAATAAACTTCCAATAACACATGTATGCACATTTTGTCAAATGGGAAAGAGTCATAAGATTGCATTTTCAGACTCAAACACAAAGCATTCTAGATCACTTGAATTAATTGCTATTGATCTATGGGGTTGAACTCCAATTTGTTATGACTACAGGTACAAATATTACATCTCTTTTATAGATGATTATAGTAGATTTGTCTGGATATATACGGTTAAAAGCAAGTCCGACACTTGCAAAATTGTGCAACATTTTATCACATATGTTGAAAACCAAACTAGCAATAAGGTCAAAGTGCTTCAAACAGATGGGAGTAAGGAATTTTTACCATTAAAACAGTATTTTTCTAATAAGGGTATTTTACACAGAACTATCTACCCCTATACATCTGAACAAAATTGGATTATAGAGAGAAAGCATAGTCACATTGTCGAAACAGAGCTAACATTGCTTGCAAAAGCTTCTATGCCTCTTAAATTTCGGCTTGAAGCTTTTACAACTACAAAATATCAAATTAATCTAATGCCCAATAAAATTTTAAAGTCCTCATGAGATTCTAACTGGTAATAATCCAGATTACAATCACCTGAGAACATTTGGTTGTCAATGCTTTCCCTATCTAAGACCATAAAACAATCATAAACTTGATTTTAGATTTGTACCATGTACATTTTTGGGATACCCAAGCAATCAAAAAGGGTATAGGTGTTTAAATGACAAAGGAAGAATTTATGTGTCCAGACATGTAGTATTCAAAGAAAATGTATTTCCATATAGTAACTCTGAAATTAGAACTACTCATAAATTCAAATTCCAAGACAATCCTTTCTAGCCATACCTGATGTGGTGGACATAGTCATACCAAATCAGCAGTGTCAGACCAGACTACAACTCTTAACACACAGTGCCATCAGATGGGCCAGTTCAAGAGGAGCATGCATCACCATCAACTGCTTCTGATTATAATACTCAGCAACCACACATTAGTGATAATAATCAATCTAGCTACAATAATGATGACAGGGATACAGGTAATACTGTGCAACATGATGTTGTTAAGAATAACAAAAACCAACATCATATGACGATCAGGGAAAAATATGGTGTATTTAAACCAAAAATATACAACACAACATTGGATTATTAAGAACCAGTATCCTATCATTAAGCACCCCAATCCAATCATTGGACTGCAACCATGAATGAGGAGTACCAGGCCTTGATTAAGAACAATACATGGACATTAGCAGCTGCTTCTAATCACAAAAATGTTATTGGCTACAAATGGACATTTAGAATTAAAAGAAATCCTGATGGTTCAATATCAAAGTATAAGGCGAGGCTAGTCTCAAAAGGGTATTCACAACAGAGTGGGTTTGACTTTATTGAAACATTCTCACCTATTGTGAAACCTACCTCTATAGGAATAGTGTTCACCATTGCCTTGCACAAGAGATGGCCCATCAAATAACTCGATGTAAATAATGCTTTTTTGAATCGTATTTTACAAGACGAAGTATATATGGAGCAGCCACAAGGTTTCATACAGCAAGAAAAAGAAGGGCTTGTATGCAAATTACACAAGGTCATCTATGGGTTAAAGTAGGTACCTAGGGTTTGGTTTGACAAGCTTAAAGCAACACTTGTCAGACATGGATATAATTCAATCAAATCTGATAACTCTATCTTTACAAAATTCACCACTATTTCCACTACTTATATACTTATATATGTTGATGATTTTATAATTAAAGGAAATAGTGATGCTGAAATAAGTGAAGTCACAAAAGCCTTAAATTTAGAATTCTCTATAAAAGACCTTGGTGAACTAAATTACTTTTTAGGAATTGAAGTTAAAAGAAAAGGCAACTTAGAAATTCATCTTAGCCAAAGGAAGCATATTTCTAAAATTTTAATTCGAGCAAAAATGAACAATGAAAACTCACTTCCAACTCCTATGGTTACAGGTCCACAATTGTCAAAAACAAAAAGGGGAGCTATCAAAGATGGAAAACAGTATAAAAGTCTGGCGGGAGCATTGCAATACGTCACAATTACAAGGCCAGATATTTTCTATAGTTTTAACAAAATCAGCCAATACATTCAAAATCCACTGGATCAACACTGGCAAGCTTTAAAGAAAATACTCAGATATTTAAAGAGAACTATAACACAAGGACTTATACTAAAGCACAACAAAACTCTCAACAAAAATGCATACCCAGATGTAGATTGGGCAACTGACCAGGACGACAGAAAGTCAACATTTGGGTACTGTGTATATTTAGGCAAAAATCATGTGTCGTGGTATGCAAAAAAGCAAAATATAGTTTCCAGATCCATTACAGAGGATGAGTTCAGAAGTATGGCCAGTACTACTGCAGAATTAACGTGTATAAAGTCACTTTTTAGTGAACTTAAAGTCAAACTCAACAAACAACCTATGATTTGGTGTGACAACACTAGTGTTATCTCATTAACCGCTAATCCAATTGTGCACTCAAAGACTAAACACACTGAATTGGATCTATACTTCATACGTGAACAAGTAATAAAGAATAAACTGGAAATCAGATGTATACCTTCTCAAAATCAAAAGGCAAACATACTTACTAAGCCTCTCTCAAAGGCAAATTTTGCAAGAATCAAGACAGAGCTCAACGCCGATGATGAAGATCCAAGCAAACGAGCAGATCTACAAATCTTCATGACAAAATAGCCGATCTACCAGTCTCGCCGCCTTATTGTGCTTGATTTCCTATGATTGCGGAGTTTTTCTGAAGGGTGAAGCAGCGCCACCATAATTTTATCTCGCTGATGTTGACAAAACCCTATTCTTCGATACGTTTAAGAGGGGGGGGGGGGTAATAGCGAGAGTAATATATGTATAATACTAAGTCCAGTAGTCCATTATTGTTAATAGTTTATTACTGGGCCTAGCCCACTTCGTATTACATCAAGTTTATATATAGACTATTGCACATAACGTTACATTATCTTTTCAGAATACAATTATTACAATTTCTCTCAAATAATATCAGTTCAACAATTCTCTTATTACATTATGTATAAATACTGCTTGCAATCGTTTATTTGCAATACAGTTGCAAATATATCTGTTTTCTTACAATTGCACATTTGCTGCTGTTTTGACTTTGTAGTTCATAAAATATAGGTATGTACATAAGTAAGTGTATACATGTTATGTTCCATTTTCTTATGGTTGCACATCTAAATCCTCTTTAAAAATCTTTGGTTACAGTCGGCTAGATACATGTTTTTTGTTGTTTAAACGGGTGCACCTAACCATTGCTTATTCTCTGGTACATGATCGAGTTAATTCTGATCATGTGTTTACTTTCTTACTGCCTTGCACTTGTGCAGTTTTGGATAATCTAGCCATGACATCGATGCAAATTTTAGTTTGTCAAGGTTGCTCCTTTATGTTGTGACAACCCAAATTTTATGTCATAATAATTAATTAAAGAATTAATTAAAATACAAAAAATAAGCTTATGCAAATATCAGAACTTGGCCGTGGGAGTTGGACATTGTCTGATCAGTTTTACAAGAATCAGATTCACATGGAGGAGTCATCAAACATTCAAATTAAAAAAAAATACAGTCAAGTCGACCTGGAAAAGGGTCAGGCTGACCAGCGTTTGTGCATAGCAGAAAAATTGCCCAGATGCATTGCCAAGAGGGAGTTTTGTATTTAGGCTGAGGTGACATATTCTATTGCGTCCGATGCGAAATCCTAAAGACGTAACCTTTCAATGATGTGGATGACTTGGGTTTAATCTAGAAATCCAGTGGTCTGAGATCCCTAAGCTATACTATAAATAAACTATTAAACTTAGCTATTCCCTCACAACACAATCTTTTTCCCTCTGGATTCTCTCTTCTAAGATGGACCTAACCTAAATTTTTTTAAGGAAAGGATTTACAAAATAAAATATTTATATAATCCTATTAGAGGTAAGATGTACAATATCCAAGAGAAAGAGCTTAGGATCACGAATGAGTGCAATAATTATTTTTTTAGCAAGACCGACCTATTTTTAAAGTAATTTGTAATAATTTTTATTATATCAAAATAATAAACACATGGATAACAGGACATGCATATCCACAACAAAAAAAGAGACTTCCACGCACGGAAGTTAGGACCAACAGAATAGTCCAAAATTATAAACTACAACCATTAAATTCTCAAAATTTAGACAACTAAACTCTAAGGAAGATTGCATGAAGGAACTCACAAAGTAAAATGACAGAGAGAATAACATGAGCAGGAAAGAAGCTCAAAATTGAAATAACCTATGCTCAAATCATTGTTGTTAGAAGGCCTTTAAGCAGTTCACTTTTCCTGCTCCTTGTTACTGGCACTTTTAGCTCATTGTGTCTTGGAAGAGCAGCTGACAATGATGGGTTAGAAAAAACGTTATCATCAGTACTTAGAGGCAGTGGTACCTTATAAGCAGCAAGATGTATGAGATGGGCATAGGGGTTACCCTGCTTGGGGTTGCTCTTCTTCTTAACAGAGGAGGAAGAGGCTTCGTGATCATTACCTCTAGCAACTACCGTGGGAGTCTTGTCAGAAGAAAAGCCAAAGAAACTGGCTTTGCTGACTTGTCATTTGTTCTTGGCATATTCAAAAAGCCTGGTTTTAGCCTCATGGAACTAGCGGTTGGTGATCTAGAAATGAGATAACATCATTCATTAACCGTTCCATGGCATCCTCTTTGTCCACATACAAGTTATCCGTGTTCACTGCATGACCAACTAGACAACAACTATCACTCACTAACAGTTTTCAGGTTATCCCTCTGTATCTGCCTTTAACAACATTGGCAACCACGCTAACAACATCGGTATTATTCTTGGACATGATTTTTTCAAAAGAGTTCCTACTACCTATCACTATGCCATCAACTGTTGGAAATTTTATGAATTATTTAAAATATGAAATAAGTTTATGATGGCTCCTATTTGTGAATAGTCCCACATCATGGGATTATAAGAAAGATGCAAGTATTTATACTTGTTTCTAAGAAGTCATGTTGGGGCCTTGGGCTCCCAATGCATGCTTTGTTGTGAGGAGGGAAACCATGCATCATGACCACCACACGCGCGCGCGACCGACCGACCGACTCAACTCAACCCAGCTCGGTTCGGGATTGGGCTTGGGCTTGGGCCTTCCTAATCTCCGTCTATATATTATCTTCAGTTATAGACGAGATTACTACAGAAAAAAAATACTATTTCTCTCCTCCGCCATTAAAATATTCTTATAGAATTTTTCGAGTAGTTATTAATTTCGAAAGTGCAAATCTGCACTGATTTGTTGTGCAAAGCAAATCAGTTATTAATTTTAGAGAGGCTGTTTTATCCTAGAGGCGGCGGCGGAAGTACGAACTGGTTTTGCACCACCGACCAGATCGCTGAATCGTCTTCAAGAGAGCGACCTAGTCCACGAATCAGCCATTGTTTCCCAACAATTTGAAGACGGTTAATGAAACAATGGCTTTGTCTGCTGCCCCATTCAGTCTCGGCGACCTAATCTCAAATCGCACTGCTTAAGAACAAATTCAGTCAACTTGATCAGCATCTGGATCCTCGAGCCAGCGGTAGGGGTCGGAGATCTGGACCCCATGGTAGTTATCGATGATGATTCGTCGCGACAAACGATTGGATAGTGAAGACTGCTCATCAAATTGCAACCGGACAGTTGCATTATTTTCCAACAAAGTTCTGCCGCAAGTGGTAGAAGAAGTTGGATCATAAAAAGGAGTAATCACTTGGAGAATCAGACTTCATGAAGGTACATTCTATTAACGAGATTTATTCTCTATGCTGATTATGTGCAATAAAACAAATATGGAACCATTAATGGTAGACAATTTTTAAACAGGATGCTGCTCATAATTGTTAGATCTAGGAATTTTCAAGTTACACCTAAGATAGTTCCAAATTTGCTTGGAATATGAGCAGTTAAGATAAAGAAGTTTTATGTCTTCATGAAGGTATTGAGCACAAATTACACTTAGGATCGGTAGATACATTCCAAGTGATAATTTTATCTTTGGTAGTGAAATTATTATTTGAAACCAGCAATGCGTTTAAGGACATTCTGGGAGCACATGTACAATCCCAAATCAAAGAATTTGACCGAACATGGTTCCGTACTGAATTAAAATCAAGGTTTTCATTACCAATAGGCAACTAATGCTAGATATCACTGTCTTTTGTGAGATTTCCTCTGTGAGATACATAGCGTAAAGAATGCTTATGCAGATTTTGATTTTCTGACTTAGATCGAGATTGAGTTCTAAGTATCTATTAAGACTGATAAGTAAAAATGCAGAAATTATTTTTTTCTGTGATTCAATTATGTTAGTCTCTGAGTTTATGAATATTTTCCTATGAGAAAATATAAATTCTCAAACATATGAACATTTAAAATAGTAAGCATCCACAATCGGTCAGTAAATAATAGAATGGAATCCGCAAGGAAACCATAAACGACAGCAACAACCAACCCAAATGAATGATTATGGACAGCTATTCTATAATACAAATGTAGAAAACCAGGTCATATGACACAAAAGTGTCGGAACAGGCCAGACCCTGCACCGCAGGCAAACCTGACCGAGGAGCCTCTAATGGCTATGATTACTGAGATTCACCTTGTTGGTGAATCAGAGGGTTGGTGGGTAGACATTGGTGTTTCTCGCCATGTTTGCTATGATCGTGATATATTCACAATATACACGGTTGCTGACGATCAGAAAGTGTGTTGTGAGATCCTCACACCACTTAAGCTTTAGAGACTGGTAATAATGAAAATAAAGCATATGATTGGAAAGGCATTGATTCTTAAAGATGTGATGCATCTGATATGTTTGAAACATTCAAAATTGAAATCAAGCAAATAGGAAAATTAAGAGACTACATAGTGATAAAGGAACAGAATACGAATCAAATTCTATTCTGGATTTTTTATGTGATATATTGTACATAAGAGAACTGCACCCTATTCACCTGAAATGAACGGTAAAGCTGAAAAAATAGGTCCTTTACCAAATTAGTAATTGTCATTTTATTAAATTTCGGTGCAGAAAAACATTAGTGGGGGGATATTTTATAGACTGTATGTTATGTTCTGAATAGAATCCCCAAATCTAAGAATAAAATTTCGCCTCATGAAATTTTAGAGAAATATAAATCCAATATGTCATACTTTAGAACTTGGTGTTGCTTAGCATATGTTCGCATTCCAGACCTTACGAGAATAAAATTGGCAAGTAAATCATACGATATAAGATATGCTGTTAATAGCAAAGCATACAGAATTTATGACCTAAATACACATAATATATTTTGAATTTAATGATGCCAATTTTTATGAAACGAAATTTCCTTTTAAATTAAGGAATAGTGGGGGCACATCAGGTATGCCTATTAGAACAGAACTTAATAAAAGTTCTGAAACTGAACCTAGAAAAAGTAAAAGAGCAAGAACCATAAAAGATTTTTATTCATATTTTTTGTGCTTTTACTATAGAGGAGGATCCCTTAAACCTCCAAGAGGCCTTATCTTCTTTAGATGCCGTTTTTTTGGCAAGAGGCTATAAATAATGAGATGGATTCTCTGGAATCCAATAAGACTTGGCATTTGATAGATTTACCTCCTGGTTGTAAATCTACAGGCTGTATATGGGTACTTAAAAAGAAATTAAAAGCCTGATAGCACTATTGATAAATATAAAGTACGACTAGTAGTTAAAGGTTTTAAACAAAAAGAAAATATATATATTTCTTCGACACTTTTCACCTTTGTAACAACCCGCAAATTCTGAACCAATTTAAAATTTTTATTTTAGAAAATTTTAATGAATTTTGGGAATATAAAATGATTTATTTAAATAATAATGGCTAAAATTTATTTTAATCAAAGTTGAGACGAATAAATTTAGTTTGACCATAAAAGGAGTTAAAACTAGCGCGGTAGTTTGAAATTTTAATTTTAAACTTTAACTGAATGTACAGAACTCATAATAAATCAGAATTGAGTGAAACAACAAATATTTAAATCTGCTTAACCATATCTTTCTAACGAATATGAAAAATTGAAATTTCGTTTTAAAAATAAAAAGTTATATCCAGTTTAAAATTTAGAAAAGTCGCTGTAGAATTTATATATATTTTAATATAATATATTAGCCTTGAAAATAGTCATTTTTGAAACGACCTCCGTTTTCGACGAAACCACTTTTGTTGGAATCGGGATGTCAAATTATTGCTAGGTTTCAATTTTCAGAATTTTTCGAGTTAATATGTGAGCGTGGCAAAAGAAAATGTGTTTTGACCATTTCAGTCAATTTCAATCGACTTGAAAATGGCCATTTTTCAAACTATCTCAGAATTTGACGAAAATAGTCTTGTTAGGACCGTATCGTCAAAACAAAGCCAAAAATATTTTTTTCTGGAATTTTTAGAGGTCGTATGTGGCCTCGGTGAATTTATTTGTACGATAGAATTAATTTATTAAGGGAATTAAATATTAAATTAAAGAAAAACATATCATAACAGTCGAATTGGGTTACGAAACTTGTTCCATTGTGTCTGGGACGGGGGTATTTGGCTAGGGGCGACACTCGTTGGGTTTGATTTGGTGTTCGTATTGATAAATTGGAAATTTTGCATTAAATAAATTAAATAAAAATAAAAATACACTATAAATACCACCTAAATACGTTAACCCTAATACCACATACCCCAGCCGCCGTATCCTTTCCTCGAATGGCAGAATAACTCCCAAATTCAACCATTAATTTCTCCACAATCCATTCGAATTAAAACCCAATTCAATACTCGAATCGAAGAGCATCTCCTAAGCTATGATTCCATACGGATGTGATGGGATTTAGGTGACTGTAGGGGACAGAATTGGTGAAGGAAGGGGCGGACTTCGGCACGGTTTTCTATGCGGTGGTGAGGGCCAAGTGGGGTCCACGTTTGGGCGTTAGCAGGGGTCGGCGCGGGCTTCAGAGTGGTGGCATTTGATCGAGTTCCGTTGGAATAATGGAGCGTGCGACGGTGGATGAGTTAGGAGATGATGAGTTCGGTGTTCCTGAAGGTAACGAAGAAGAGGAAGGAAGAGAGGGCGACCCTAATTTGTTTAATAGAGTAGTTAACTTTAATTAATTACTTAATTAATTTAAATTATGTTATTAATGTTTGAATGGCCATAACTCGATCGAATTTAATCAGAAATTCGCGAAACAAATTGTGTTAGAACCGTATTGAAAAGATCTACACGACGGGGCAGACCAGATCTGAAACTGAGACAGCTGAAAATTGAGGAAATTTCAGATCTGAATTGAATGGTGAGATATCCATTTAAATTTAATCATTTATTTATTGTGTAATCTATATATAATCATTCTGTATGAAGTTCATGTTGTATGTATATGTTTGTTTCAATGCTGATCGTGCTGTGACTGATTTTGATTGTGTATTTTTGTCTGTTAGGAATTGTGTGTATACGACAAAATCATATATTATTGTATATATAGAATATTTTATATTCATGTATGTCAAATTTAAGTGTAAAATAAAAACAATAATTTTATTTTCATGTTCTGATTTAAATAAAAAGATTAGAATAAATTGTCATTCTGTTTAAACATATCATATTAGAACAGAAACATACATTAAAATAGAAATCACGTTTTTAAATGAAATTTTCCATTAAAATAGAATTTGTAGACAATAAAATTATCCTTCTTATTTGTTTAGATTAGAAGTGTAGAACTTACTTTACAAATAAAATCACTTTTAAATTGTCGTTAAAGTTTATCCTTTTATTTGCATTTACAAATGCAAATATAGATTGAAATGAAAATTATACTTTTAATTTGCATCTACTAATGCAAATATATTTTAAATATAATTTATTCTTTTATTTGCATTCACTAATGCAAACAAACTTTAAAAACAAAATCTATCCTTTTATTTGCATTCATCAATGCAAATATATATTGAAATTAGAAATTGTTCTTTATTTGCATTTATCAATGCAAATATATATTGAAACAAATTATTCTTTAATTTGCAATCACCAATGCAAGTACATATATTTGAAAATAAAGTTATTCCTTTATTTGCATTTATCAATGCAAATATGCATTGAAATTATAGTTTATTCTTTTATTTGCGTTTACAAATGCAAATATAAAATGAAACTAAAGTTTATTCTTTTATCTATATGCACCAATGCAAATATATCACATTCTTATACCTTGAATAGAATTTGTCAAAAATATACATTTTTATACATTGAATAAAATAACAACAATTTTGTCAAATTATGATTAGTGAGTTAAAGGTAACATTTTTGTTAAAACATAAGTAGTGAAAAATAAATACACTTTTGTTAGAGCTTGATTTATTGAAAACAAAAATTTATTCCTTTATTTGCATTTACTAGTGCAAATATACATTGAAATTAGGACTTGTTCTTTTATCTGCATTCACTAATGCAAATATAAATCGGAAATTAAAATTTGTCCTTTTATTTGCATTCACAAATGTAAATATTCATTGAAAATAAAAGTAGTTCTTTTATTTGCATCCATTAATGCAAATATTCATTAAAAATAGAATTTGTTCTTTCATTAGCATCCCTCGTTTTCAAATAAACTATAAATAAAAGTTATATTTATTTATTTATTTATTTGCATTCCTTATTGCAAATAAAACATTAAAAATTAAGGTTTTACTTTTGTTTGCAATTCTAAATGCAAACAAAACATCAAAATGTAAGTTACATTTTGATTACAATTTTGATATCAATAAAATGTCATTTTGAGAGTTGCATTTTTATTTGCATCCTTTATTGCAAATAAAACATGAATTAAATCTCTCACTTTATTTTCAAATTAAGGATTTCCTTTTTATTCACATTTTCAGATGTAAATAAAAGATAGGATTTAAAGGTTATATTTTAGTTACATTCTAGTTGTAGCAAAAATTGTAAGAATTAATGTTTCATTTATTTTCATTTAAAAGACAATAGGAAGCATAGACTTTAGAATTTCATTTCTTAATGAAATTTTATGTGAAATGAAAAGAGTCATTTTGTCAAATATTTTATAGGAAATAAAAAGAGTTCTTTTTATCATTTCAAAAGAATGAATTGAAATGTTTTTTTTAGCTATGGAAAAAGAATGACTAATTAAACATTCATATTTTATCATTAAAGTACAGTAGACAAAAATACTCATTTTTGTCTAAATTAAAAGAATAAAACAAAATATTTACTTTTGTCAATTTGTCTTAGTTGAAAACCAATTATTCTCTTTTGTCAATTTATACATGTTAAAACAAATTGGTCTCTTTGCCAAATTGCAATAGTTAAAAACAAACATGATCATTATTTTGGTGCATAAGTTTTGACAAAAAAAATATATCACTTTTATCTGTTTGATAAATTTAAAATTTTCAATTAAACTAACACATCACTTTTATTTGTTTTGTCGGAATAGATTTGTCGACAAAACAAAGTCATTATTTTTATTGTTTGACCAAATAGATTAATTGAACTAATATATTTATTTTGTCAAGATATAATAGTTGCAGCAAAATTACATTTTGTTAATTAAATTTAGAATAAAACAAAAACCACATTTTTGATAAAAAAAGAGTTAAACACAAATAGCATTTTGTAAAATAGGTTTGTGTTACCTCAAAATAGAAGTAACATTTCTTATACATTTTGTTGGAATAAAACGTGTACGTAAATATAATAATTATTCTTATTTGCATAACATGAAATAGGTTTTATAAGTAAATATAAAGATCATTTTTATTTGCGAACCTACATTAGAAGTTATATTCAAATATAGGAATCGTATTTTTTGTCAAAACATACATTAGAATGTGTAGGTGAACTAAAGTGACAATTTTTATATATCAATGCATACATTAGAATTTGTGTGCAACTTAAAATACACATTTTTATGTGTTAGATTATATATTGGAAATATAAAACAAATAAACGTATCTTGTAGTTGTCATTCCCAATAATGCCATATAAATAAATCACAGTTTATGTGACATTAGAATTGTATAGGAAAATTTTACGAATAAAAATACATTTTTATTCGACATTAGAAATAAATTATATGATGGTTCATTATCATCAACTTGCTAGCAGAATTGGATTGGTTAAATCCTTTAACCAATCATTTATTTTATGAACTGTTTGTTGGCTGAAAACCCCACACTGGTATTGGGATGAAAATTGACTCACACTAATCCCAATATTTATTTGTATGTTGATCGAACGATCGACAGGCTGCGATGAGCGTTATTATTTCATTTTAATGCTCACACAGTTATAGATTGCACTCTGGATGTGAATGGATGGTTTGATGATATTTATCATTACGGTTATATACATTCAATATATGAAATCCATATAACAAAGTTATATGGTAAATGATTTAGTCGCATTCCAATGCAGGATTTCTTTTAAATAAAGAATATCTTTTAAAATAAGGAATTTTTAAAATAAGAACATTATAATATAAAGATATTTTAAAATAAAGAGTATTGTATTATAAGAATATTTTTGTGTAAAGATTATTTTAAATAATGAATATTTTAAATAATATTTAACAAAGAATAAAATGTTGATTTCTATGTCCGTTCTTAGATGGACAAAAGATAAAAAGATATTTCTATTAAAATAAGCTAGTTATCAATTAGAATAAATCTTTTAAATTAAGATTTAATAAAGTCTTACAATTAAATAATATTCCATTGGAATAAAATAAAAGAATTAGATTTTGGGTTGTCGTGAATGGTGTCTTGAATAACACTATTCTTAACCCCGTATTAAAGAGTAAAATCTTTTAATTAAGATTTTTAGAGTTTCAATTATGTTTAACAATTGGAATTAAAAGATATGTGTATTGGGTTTACCGTAAACTATGTTTTAAACGATATTTGTTCTTTAACCCAATTTACATTGAAAATGTGATTTAGAATTTATAACTCTTTTTATCAAGATTTATAAGAGATATTCCAAAGTCAAGTTTCACAATTTAATATAAATTAAATTGGAATTGAATGGAAAATCGATTTGAGAATCATAGAAATAGTCTTCTGTAAAAGAAGACTGATACTATATATGGAATTTAAAAGGCTTTGCCACTATTCCATTTATATTATTGGTCTGATACAGAAATTTATATCGATTATATATTGACTTGATTTCTGTGAAAATTCCATCTTTAATAGAAGATGATTTTAGGTTTATCGTGAACAATGTATTTAAACGACATTGATTCTTTAACTCAATTAAAGACAAGGTTAATTCCTTAAAAATTGGAATAATCATTTTAATAATGATTTTTGACATTAAAACCCCAAATTGGAGTTTTAATGAATCTATAAAAAGAAGGTTAAAGATTGATTTTATAAAGAATTTATCTTTGATAAAATCAATGGGAACCTTTCCCTAATAATGTATTCTATTTAAAAGAATATATTGAATTGGAATGAAGGCGTTGGATGTGTTTTATAGCACTTGATTTTTAATTATAAAATACGCAAGTTATTCCGAAAGACCGGGTTTAACCCATTCCGAATAATTATCACGACGATGAAGAGTCGAAGATATTGAAGACGGTGTTGAAGACCGACGATCCTCACATCGAATGGACAAGGACCACTGATGCTCTGGACTGATTTGCGCCCAGGACAGGGATAAAGTGGTAGTTGTTCGGACGTATTGTTGATTGTTCGGATATGCGAGGTATGATGCCTCCGGTTTCGTTCAGACCCAGAACGGACTTGTAAATGGATTGTGTGTCTGACATTGCATTCCTTTCTACTGTATGTGTTGAACGCTACCGATTATATATTTCTGTTTGGTGGTAAAGAATTTATTCTTCACTTATCACCCTTCTCTAAGACGTATGAGCTTAGAGGTTATATATTTATTGGTAGATGATCAATGATATGGTTGGGTCTGACAATGTGACATGCTAAGATGCAAATGATCAAGGCTTTGTTGAAAAGCAGGCCTTGTGGTTGATGATCAAAGCATAGCCTATTTAGGCATAGCTTTGTGTATATCGTGACTTCGCGAGCCTTACACACCGGTTGAGTCTAAAACGGGAGAAGGGAACGTAGGGAGTGCACACGTTTCTTTCTAGCTAGAAGTGGTGTCAGTGCTTAAACTGGCTGACATTTGGTTATGTGGTTGATGGAATTTTTGCGGGGCCTCGGTTTATTCTTATCGGCCGCCCTCGACCGATTTGTAGGTCCAATAGGATCGGGGAGCGTGTGTTCAGGCATAACTAATCCACTAAAGTATTTGTGGACCGGCCCTGCTGTATCTAAGGGTTCGCCAGCGTCCGAATCCTGAGATATTGCTAGAGTGACTCGAATCGGTCAGGAGCTCCTCCCTAGCCTTGACTCATGATGGGAACCCAATTTCCAATACGCCCCTTGCGGTTTTGATTGTATAACTAGTATGGCGACATAGTAGATGGTAGCTATGCCGTCTAGGATTGATATTATATTTGAAATGTTTTAAATATATATACACACTAATAATAATATCGTTTTTACGTATCAAGCATCCTTTGACCATTATAAGGTAAAACCCTATCCTCCGGTTTGCGTTGCATTGTGTGATGGGACCTAGGTCTTATAATGGTTTCATTTTTTTTCTTAAAAGCATTGCGTTATTTGACGAGTTACTTTATTTTATGCACTGGCAATCCAATGGAGTAAACCCGTTCCGCGTTAGCGACGTGGTCCTGTGATTAGCCTACTTATTAGATAAGTTAAGTATAGATTTCTCACACCAGTCCTTGTTTGGCATGCCTGGTAATAGGATGCAGCATGATGGGGGGGGGGGGTTCTCGTTTCGCGGTTTGGTGGCGAACGGGAGACTCTTACCCCCACATGTCCCTGATTAGGGTTGGTAGGCTGCAGCCGGGGGATCCCGAAAGGGTCGCTGTAAAACAAGGTGTCTGGGGTACCAATGTAAGCCACGGTGGGTTTTCCTGCTGCACTGGGGGATGAAGGGATGGTTGCAAAGCCTACCGGATTTCGGGGTGTCTTTACATGTGGTATCAGAGCTCTGGTTAGCTCAACTCTTTGGGGTACAACTTGTTAGAACTGAACAAAAGACTCATCAGAGATTGGATTAGTAATATCCAATAAGAAAACTCATTAGAGATGGGGTTAGCAATGCCTTAGAATGAGTCAGAGTGAAACGTTTATAACTAACGTACTTGTTATTATATATATACAATTTGATTTTAGAAAATATGATTTTTGAATATATTAAAGTTATATATTTTTGAAAATTTAATCAACTAATTGATTGATGATTTTGTTGTGTGGTTATTAAATTTGGCTAATAAAATTTTTTAACAATAAAAGGGTGAAAATTAAATTAGTTAAATAAACAACTTTTAGCTCAATTCCTTTTCGAGGACGAAAAGATTTTAAGTGGGGGAAATTGTAACAACCCGCGAATTCTGAACCAATTTAAAAATTTTATTTTAGAAAATTTTAATGAATTTTGGGAATATAAAATGATTTATTTAAACAATAATGGCTAAAAGTTATTTTAATCAAAGTTGAGACGAATAAATTTAGTTTGACCATAAAAGGAGTTAAAACTAGCGCGGTAGTTTGAAATTTTAATTTTAAACTTTAACTGAATGTACAGAACACATAATAAATCAGAATTGAGTGAAACAAGAAATATTTAAATCTGCTTAACCATATCTTTCTAACGAATATGAAAAATTGAAATTTCGTTTTAAAAATAAAAAGTTATATCCAGTTTAAAATTTAGAAAAGTCGCTGTAGAATTTATATTTATTTTAATATAATATATTAGCCTTGAAAATAGTCATTTTTGAAACGACCTCCGTTTTCGACGAAACCACTTTTGTTGGAACCGGGATGTCAAATTATTGCTAGATTTCAATTTTCAGAATTTTTCGAGTTAATATGTGAGCGTGGCAAAAGAAAATGTGTTTTGACCATTTTAGTCAATTTCAATCGACTTGAAAACGGCCATTTTTCAAACAGTCTCAGAATTCGACGAAATTAGTCTTGTTAGGACCGTATCATCAAAACAAAGCCAAAAATATTTTTTTCTGGAATTTTTAGAGGTCGTATGTGGCCTCGGTGAATTTATTTGTACGATAAAATTAATTTATTAAAGGAATTAAATATTAAATTAAAGAAAAACATATCGTAACAGTCGAATTGGGTTACGAAACCTGTTCCATTGTGTCCGATACGGGGGTATTTGGCTGGGGGCAACACTCGTTGGGTTTGATTTGGTGTTCGTATTGATAAATTGGATTTTTTGAATTAAATAAATTAAATAAAAATACGCTATAAATACCACCTAAATACGTTAACCCTAATACCACATACTCCAGCCGCCGTATCCTTTCCTCAAAGGGCAGAAAAACTCCCAAATTCAACCATTAATTTCTCCACAATCCATTCGAATTAAAACCCAATTCAATACTCGAATCGAAGAGCATCTCCTAAGCTATGATTCCATACGGATGTGATGGGATTTAGGTGACTGTAGGGGACAGAATTGGTGAAGGAAGGGGTGGACTTCGTCATGGTTTTCTGGGCGGTGGTGAGGGCTGTGTGGGGTCCACGTTTAGGCGTTAGCAGGGGTCGGCGCGGGCTTCGGAGCGGTGGCATTTGATCGAGTTCCGGTGGAATAATGGAGCGTGCGACGGTGGATGAGTTAGGAGATGATGGGTTCGGAGTTCCTGAAGGTAACGAAGAAGAGGAAGGAAGAGAGGGCGGCCCTAATTTGTTTAATAGAGTAGTTAACTTTAATTAATTACTTAATTAATTTAAATTATGTTATTAATGTTTGAATGGCCATAACTCGGTCGAATTTTATCAGAAATTCGCGAAACAAATTGCGTTAGAACCGTATTGAAAAGATCTACACGACGGGACATACCAGATCTGAAACTGAGACAGCTGAAAATTGAGGAAATTTCATATCTGAATTGATCGGTGAGATATCTATTTAAATTTAAATTTAATCATTTATTTATTGTGTAATCTATATATATGCATTTCGTATGAAGTTCATGTTGTATGTATATGTTTGTTTCAATGCTGATCGTGCTGTGATTGATTTTGATTGTGTATTTTTGTCTGTTAGGAATTGTGTGTATACGACAAAATCATATATTATTGTATATATAGAATATTTTATATTCATGTATGTCAAATTTAAGTGTAAAATAAAAACAATAATTTTGTTTTCATGTTCTGATTTAAATAAAAAGATTAGAATAAATTGTCATTCTGTTTTAACATATCATATTAGAACAGAAACATACATTAAAATAGAAATCACCTTTTTAAATGAAATGTTCATTAAAATAGAATTTGTAGACAATAAAATTATCCTTCTTATTTGTTTAGATTAGAAGTGTAGAACTTACTTTACAAATAAAATCACTTTTTAATTGTCGTTAAAGTTTATCCTTTTATTTGCATTTACAAATGCAAATATAGATTGAAATGAAAATTATACTTTTAATTTGCATCTACTAATGCAAATATATGTTAAATATAATTTATTCTTTTATTTGCATTCACTAATGCAAACAAACTTTAAAAACAAAATCTATCCTTTTATTTGCATTCATCAATGCAAATATATATTGAAATTAGAAATTGTTCTTTATTTGCATTTATCAATGCAAATATATATTGAAACAAATTATTCTTTCATTTGCAATCACCAATGCAAGTACATATATTTGAAAATAAAGTTATTCCTTTATTTGCATTTATCAACGCAAATATGCATTGAAATTAAAGTTTATTCTTTTATTTGCGTTTACAAATGCAAATATAAAATGAAACTAAAGTTTATTCTTTTATCTATATGCACCAATGCAAATATATCACATTCTTATACCTTGAATAGAATTTGTCAAAAATATACATTTTTATACATTGAATAAAATACCAACAATTTTGTCAAATTATGATTAGTGAGTTAAAGGTAACATTTTTGTTAAAACATATGTAGTGAAAAATAAATACACTTTTGTTAGAGCTTGATTTATTGAAAACAAAAATTTATTCCTTTATTTGCATTTACTAGTGCAAATATACATTGAAATTAGTACCTGTTCTTTTATCTGCATTCACTAATGCAAATATACATCGGAAATTAAATTTTGTCCTTTTATTTGCATTCACAAATGTAAATATTCATTGAAAATAAAAGTAGTTCTTTTATTTGCATCCATTAATGCAAATATTCATTAAAAATAGAATTTGTTCTTTCATTTGCATCCCTCGTTTTCAAATAAAGTATAAATAAAAGTTACATTTATTTATTTATTTGCATTCCTTATTACAAATAAAACATTAAAAATTAAGGTTTTACTTTTGTTTGCAATTCTAAATGCAAACAAAAAATCAAAATGTAAGTTACATTTTGATTACATTTTTTATATCAATAAAATGTCATTTTGAGAGTTGCATTTTTATTTGCATCCTTTAATACAAATAAAACATGAATTAAATCTCTCACTTTATTTTCAAATTAAGGATTACCATTTTATTCACATTTTCAGGTGTAAATAAAAGATAGGATTTAAAGGTTATATTTTAGTTACATTCTAGTTGTAGCAAAAATGGTAAGAATTAATGTTTCATTAATTTTCATTTAAAAGACAATAGGAAGCATAGATTTTAGAGTTTCATTTCTTATTGAAATTTTATGTGAAATGAAAAGAGTCATTTTGTCAAATATTTTATAGGAAATAAAAAGAGTTCTTTTTATCATTTTAAAAGAATGAATTGAAATGTTTTTTTTAGCTATGGAAAAAGAATGAATAATCATACATTCATATTTTATCATTAAAGTAGCAGTAGACCAAAATACTCATTTTTTTCTAAATTAAAAGAATAAAACAAAATATTTACTTTTGTCAATTTGTCTTAGTTGAAAACCAATTATTCTCTTTTGTCAATTTATACTTGTTAAAACAAATTGGTCTCTTTGCCAAATTGCAATAGTTAAAAACAAACATGATCATTATTTTGGTGCATAAGTTTTGACAAAACAAATATATCACTTTTATCTGTTTGATAAATTTAAAATTGTCAATTAAACAAACACATCACTTTTATTTGTTTTGTCGGAATAGATTTGTCGAAAAAACAAAGTCATTATTTTTATTGTTTGACCAAATAGATTAATTGAACTAATATATTTATTTTGTCAAGATATAGTAGTTGCAGCAAAATTACATTTTGTTAATTAAATTTAGAATAAAACAAAAATCACATTTTTGATAAATAAAGAGTTAAACACAAATAGCATTTTGTAAAATCAGTTTGTGTTACCTCAAAATAGAAGTAACATTTCTTGTACATTTTGTTGGAATAAAATGTATACGTAAATATAATAATTATTCTTATTTGCATAACATGAAATAGGTTTTATAAGTAAATATAAAGATCGTTTTTTATTTGCGAACCTACATTAGAAGTTATATTCAAATATAGGAATCATATTTTTGGTCAAAACATACATTAGAATGTGTAGGTGAACTAAAGTGATAATTTTTATATATCAATGCATACATTAGAATTTGTGTGCAACATAAAATACACATTTTTATGTGTTAGATTATATATTGGAAATATAAAACAAATAAACGTATCTTGTAGTTGTCATTCCCAATAATGCCATATAAATAAATCACAGTTTATGTGACATTAGAATTGTATAGGAAAATTTTACGAATAAAAATACATTTTTATTCGACATTAGAAATAAATTATATGATGGTTCATTATCATCAACTTGCTAGCAGAATTGGATTGGTTAAATCCTTTAACCAATCATTTATTTTATGAACTGTTTGTTGGCTGAAAACCCCACACTAGTGTTGGGATGAAAATTGACTTACACTAATCCTAATATTTATTTGTATGTCGATCGAACGATCGACAGGCTGCGATGAGCGTTATTATTTCATTTTAATGCTCACACAGTTATAGATTGCACTCTGGATGTGAATGGATGGTTTGATGATATTTGTCATTACGGTTATATACATTCAATATATGAAATCCATATAACAAAGTTATATGGTAAATGATTTAGTCGCATTCCAATGCAGGATTTCTTTTAAATAAAGAATATCTTTTAAAATAAGGAATTTTTAAAATAAGAACATTATAATATAAAGATATTTCAAAATAAAGAGTATTGTATTATAAGAATATTTTTGTATAAAGATTATTTTAAATAATGAATATTTTAAATAATATTTAACAAAGAATAAAATGTTGATTTCTATGTCCGTTCTTGGATGGACAAAAGATAAAAAGATATTTCTATTAAAATAAGCTAGTTATCAATTAGAATAAATCTTTTAAATTAAGATTTAATAAAGTCTTACAATTAAATAATATTCCATTGGAATAAAATAAAAGAATTAGATTTTGGGTTATCGTGAATGGTGTCTTGAATAACACTATTCTTAACCCCGTATTAAAGAATAAAATCTTTTAATTAAGATTTTTAGAGTTTCAATTATGTTTAACAATTGGAATTAAAAGAAATGTGAATTGGGTTTACCGTGAACTATGTTTTAAACGACATTTGTTCTCTAACCCAATTTACATTGAAAATGTGATTTAGAATTTATAAATCTTTTTATCAAGATTTAAAAGAGATATTCCAAAGTCAAGTTTCCCAATTTAATATAAATTAAATTGGAATTGAATGGAAAATCGATTTGAGAATAATAGAAATAGTCTTCTGTAAAAGAAGACTGATACTATATATGGAATTTAAAAGGCTTTGCCGCTATTCCATTTATATTATTGGTCTGATACAGAAATTTATATCGATTATATATTGACTTGATTTCCGTGAAAATTCCATCTTTAATAGAAGATGATTTTAGGTTTATCGTGAACAATGTCTTTAAACGACATTGATTCTTTAACTCAATTAAAGACAAGGTTAATTCCTTAAAAATTGGAATAATCATTTTAATAATGATTTTTGACATTAAAACCCCAAATTGGAGTTTTAATGAATATATAAAAAGAAGATTAAAGATTGATTTTATAAAGAATTTATCTTTGATAAAATCAATGGGAACCTTTCCCTAATAATGTATTCTATTTAAAAGAATATACTGAATTGGAATGAAGGCGTTGGATGTGTTTTATAGCACTTGATTTTTAATTATAAAATACGCAAGTTATTCCGAAAGACCCGATTTAACCCATTCCGAATAATTATCACGACGATGAAGAGTCGAAGATATTGAAGACGGTGTTGAAGACCGGCGATCCTCACATCGAATGGACAAGGACTACTGATGCTCTGGACTGATTTGCGCCCAGGATAGGGATAAAGTTGTAATTGTCTGGACGTATTGTTGATTGTTCGGATATGCGAGGTATAATGCCTCCGGTTTCGTTCAGACCCAGAACGGACTTGTAAATGGATTGTGTGCCTGACATTGTATTCCTTTCTACTGAATGTGTTGAACGCTACCGGTTATATATTTCTGTTTGGTGGTAAAGAATTTATTCTTTACTTATCACCCTTCTCTAAGACGTATGAGCTTAGAGGTTATATTTATATTGGTAGATGATCAATGATATGGTAGGGTCTGACAATGTGACATGCTAAGATGCAAATGATCAAGGCTTTGTTGAAAAGCAGGCCTTGTGGTTGATGATCAAACCATAGTCTATTTAGGCATAGCTTTGTGTATATCATGACTTCGCGAGCCTCACACACCAGTTGAGTCTAAAACTGGAGAAGGGAACGCAGGGAGTGCACACGTTTCTTTCTTGCTAGAATTGGTGTCAGTGCTTAAACTGGCTGACATTTACTTATGTGGTTGATGGAATTTTTGCGAGGCCTCGGTTTATTCTTATCGGCCGCCCACAACCGATTTGTAGGTCCAATAGGATCGGGGAGCGTGTGTTCAGGCATAACTAATCCACTAAAGTATTTGTGGACCGACCCTGCTGTATCCAAGGGTTCGCCAGCGTCCGAATCCTGAGACATTGCTAGAGTGTCTCAAATCGGTCAGGAGCTCCTCCCTAGCCTTGACTCATGATGGAAACCTAATTTCCAATACGCCCCTTGCGGTTTTGATTGTATAACTAGTACGGCGACATAGTAGATGGTTGCTATGCCGTCTAGGATTGATATTATATTTGAAATGTTTTAAATATATATATACACACTAATAATAATATTGTTTTTACGTATCAAGCATCATTTGACCATTATAAGGTAAAACCCTATCCTCCGGTTTGCTTTGCATTGTGTGATGGGACCTGGGTCTTATAATGGTTTCATTTTTTTCTAAAAAGCATTGTGTTATTTGACGATTTACTTTATTTTATGCACTGGAAATCCAATGGAGTAAACCCGTTCCGCGTTAGCGGCGTGGTCCTGTGATTAGCCTACTTATTAGATAAGTTAAGTATAGATTTCTCATACCAGTCCCATGACTGACCTGTAGTTTGTTTTACTTTGCAAACTCGGGTGCCCTCCTTCCACACGGGCAGTCGAGTAGTATTTTTGCAGATATAGTTAAGCAGGATCCTAGATTGAAGCCTGAAGTTGTGTCCAGAATATTGATGACCTTCCGCTGAGATTAGTTCCGCTGCACTATATTTACTTTATTGTAAATGTATCTTCCGCTGTATTATTTATCGATGTACTCTGATATTCTGTACTCTAATGTAACATTTATTATTGATGTTATAAAAGTCTGTGTTGTTGTCTGATGTGTTGTATGCCCAAAGTTAAAGTATTCGGAGATTTCTAACTCTTTGGATCAGACCTGTGTGGTTTATGGTCGATCCAAAGGGCGGGGATTTCCGGGTCTTTACAACCTGTAACTAGAATTACATCCATTCGGGTATTAATCTCACTTGTCTCTATTTTTAATTTTTTAATACACCAAATGGATGTGAAAACCGCATTTTGAATGGTGAATTAGACGAAGAAATTTATATAGACCAGTCTGAAGGATTTGTACTACATGATCAAGAACATAAAGTATGCAAATTAGATAAATCATTATATGGTTTAAAACAAGCACCTAAACAATGGCATGAAAAATTTGATAACTTTAATCATTTCACATGGTTTTAAAGTTAATGAAAGTGACAAATGCATTTATTACAAATCTGAGAATGATGTTTGCACTATTATATGCCTTTATGTAGATGACTACTCATTTTTGGGTCAAACATTCATGCCATCAACTCAGTCAAATCCTTATTAAATGCCAGTTTTGATATGGAAAATCTAAGTAAGGCGAGTGTAATCCTTGATATTAAAATTACTAGGTCCAAAAAGGGGTTTTTCTTTGGATCAATCTCATTATATTGAGAAGTCTCTAAAGAAAGATAATTACTTTGACTGTAAATCTGCATGTACATCATACGATCCCAGTGCAAAGATATTTAAGAACACTTGTGAAGGTGTAAGACAGTCAAAGTAAGCGAGCATCATTGGCTGCCTTCGGATGTCACTGATTGTATTAGACCCGACATTGCCTATGTCGTGGGATTATCATGCATGTTAACTAGTAGACCTAGTATAGAGCATTGACATGCTATTGAAAGGGTCATAAGATACCTTAAACGAGCCATGAACCTTGGATTACATTATGAAAAGTTTCCAGCTATACTTGAAGGATATTCTGATACAGACTGGAATACTTTATCAGTTGATTTAAAAGCGACCAACGGCTATATATTTAGCATCGCTGGAGAAGCTGTCTCTTGAAAATCCAAGAAACAGACTATTTTGACTTAGTCTACTATAGAGACTGAGATAATCGCACTAGCAACAGCTAGTGAAGAAGCAGAGAACTAAAGAAATCTGCTAGTTGAGATCCCTATATGGGAAAAATAGACACTAGTGGTGTAATCGATTGTGATGGTTCCACGACTATTGCAAAAAGTATAGAACCGTTATAACAACGGTAGAAAGCGACGTCGTAAGCACAATACTGTAAAAGAGCATCACATATATAGTGATGAAAAAAAATTGACGACTATTGAAAGAAAAACAGAACCGATATTAAAAGGTAAGAAATGACACTTGTATGCACAGTATTGTTAGAGAACATCACATATAAGGTGATGATAATTTGGCAGAACCTTTGACGAAAGGACTGTCCAGAAAGAAAGTCCTTAATAATTCTAAAAGAATGGGACTATTGCCCTGTGATTATGGAATCACGCACAATGGTAACCCAACCTAAATGACTGGAGATCCCAAGAACTAGGTTCAATGGGTAAAAAAAAGTTGTGTAGTGATAGTAGATGAACATGCTACATTTAGATTAAGTAGCATGTATTCTTGAAGTGATTAGAGAATGAGTTAATAAAAACTCTTAATGAGATCTATACTCTATTTGGAGTGGAGTACCTACCTTCAGGAGTGCTCTTGATAGACTCACCTTTGTGAATGTGGAAATGTGGTCGTTTCCTATGAAGTTTTGGGCAAAACTTCTAGAGCGTTCACTAAACTGGGATAGACGTGCATGGCCATAAACGCACAGGCTTATTTGATTGCACTATAGAAAAGATTGTGTGTGGTTTGATGTCAGGAATAGAGTTCAAGACTACGTGTCACTCTAGTAAAAACTGAATCTTATTCACTACGCAAAGGTTCAAGTCGGATGGCACCATTGTTTATGCACAGTCTTATGTTTTTAGAAACTGCTCGATAATATTTTAAAAATTCAAGTGGGGGATTGTTGGAAATTTTATGAATTATTTAAAATATGAAATAAGTTTATGATGGCTCCTATTTGTGAATAGTCCCACATCATGGGATTATAAGAAAGATGCAAGTATTTATACTTGTTTCTAAGAAGTCATGTTGGGGCCTTAGGCTCCCAGTGCATGCTTTGTTGTGACGAGGGAGACCATGCATCATAACCACCACACACGCGAGCGCGACCGATCGACCGACTTGACTCGACCCGGCTCGGCTCGGTTCGGTTCGGGATTGGGCTTGGGCCTTGGGCCTTGGCTATGTGGTGTAGACACTTATATTTTTGGTCCAGAAAACACTGCGTTTTTCGAACTATTTTTTAATACAGAAAATATTTCTGAGTCGAATTTTATTTATGAAGCGGTAAACTCTTGACCCAGTATTTTCAGCAGATCCTATTTTTCTTCCTCTGCCCAGTATTTTCGATTAACCCTAATCTCCGTCTATATATTATCTTCAGTTGTAGACGAGATTACTACAGAAAAAAAATACTATTTCTCTCCTCCGCCATTAAAATATTCTTACAGAATTTTTCGAGCAGTTATTAATTTCGAAAGTGCTAATCTGCGCTGATTTGTTGTGCAAAGAAAATCAGTTATTAATTTTAGAGAGGCTGTTTTATCCTAGAGGCGGCGGCGGAAGTACTGTAACAACCCGTATTTTTATAACATGTTAAAACAAGAAATCAGGGCAAAATTAAATTTTATATCAGAATCAGGGGAAACGGGTTACGCCATTGCTTTCGTCTCGAAATTTTACATGAAATAGAGTCCGAGTTTTCGAAAATCGGAGTCCGGATGAAGAAGTTATGGTCTGTACAAGTTTCAGCAGTTTTCAGGTAGACTGGACCAGGGGGTCGACCTACCCCCTCCCAGGTCGACCATAGGGTCGACCATAGAGTCGACCTACCCCCCAGGTCGACCATAGTGTTGACTCCCCCACCTTACAGGTCGACCTGGTTGGCCTGGTTTGACCCAGAACTCATTTTTGAAGCCTGAGACGTGTTTTGATGGTCCGGATTGATTCTAGGGTTAATCTAAGGGCCTAAACTAGTTTCTACACCTATAAAAACACCCTTAGACCTAAGCTAATTCATATCAAATCATTCTTACACTATTATGCTGCTGGACTTCCGCTTGATCATGGCCACCGCTCTCTAAACTTTTCTCTTAGCCTCCAAACTAGATTCAAACTAGAGATTAAAGCTTCTACAGCAATTCTACAACAATTCAAGAAGATAAATCAATGTCTCCACAATGTTCTACGACAATTTTAGTTCTTAATTCATTAGCCATGCTCTGTAAGTTCTAGTTATTTTCAGATTAAAATAATTAAATTTAATATGGACATGTGATGAAATGAAATTGGACTTTTGATTCAATTCTTGTTTCTTCTTGGATCTCGATCTTGAGAACTTTTCTATCTTTATTCGCATGACAAGTTTATGGTCTATTCAACCTGTTGTAAATCAATTTTTCTTGGTTCATGTTGATATTATTATCAAGATCTATTCTTTATGCCTGAGATGATGCTTTTATGTCGTTTTCTCTCTGATCTTGTTTTTATTGCAACTTCTACCTCCACCTATTTATTTTCTTTTGATGAACCTAGGTCAATTTCGGACCTAGGCCTAAACTACGATATACGTGCGATGGTATACGGGGGAAATATTGGAATATTGCCTAGTGAAATATATGTGTTTGGTGGAATCGAAGGCATAATATGAAAATTTGATGATTGGGGATAATTTACCATTAACATGAAACTTGATATTTGGGTATTATCATTATAATGGTAATTGCAAGAATGGGGATTGGCATATATAATTTGATATGGATCTTGATATATATATATATATAATTTGACATGGATCTTGATATATGTAATTTGGCTAGATCTTGTTATGAGTAAATTTGTGTAAACGTAGTATACATGTAATTTTGGGTATGAAACTTGATCTATGTAAATTGGGCATAGCTTTGTAAACATGTAAATCATGAATCTTGACATGTGTAAAGCGGCATGAAACTTGGTATATGTGTAAATTGGCATACATGTTAAACAGCTTAAATTGAACATATGTAAATTTGGTACGAATTGGGCATATGTAAAACTTACATGTAATCTGGAACTTGGGCATATGTTAATTATGTAAAATTTGGAGTTGAAACATATATGATAATTTATGACTTAGTAGAGGTTTAATATGAACGCGCCTAAGTTGGGTTTTGGGTAATTGGCATGTATTGTAAATAAAAGGCTATAACTTGGCATAACCTTATAGTGAATTATGATAATAATTTGGGAATACGTTTTGGGGCAAAAACGTGAATCATGAACATTTCTATATGTTAAACCATGAACTGATATTGGGGTTTTGGGTGGAATACGACCATTAATGAACCTTTGACACGAGGTTAGACTCGGTTTGTGGTGTAAATCTGCCCGGAACAGCCCGGCAAATCCAGTAGCCACAAAGTGTCAGTCTAATGTGAGAGGTCGAAGGTCGAATTGTAGGCGTAACGATTTATGACACGAGGTTAGACCTAGTTTGTGGTGTAAATCTGCCCAGAACCGCCCGACAAATCGAGTGGCCACAAAATGCACGGTCTAATGTGAGAGGTCATGATTCGTTCGTCATAATGAATGAATTAAAGAATACTAACCATAATAAGACGTGGGTATGGTTAGAGGGTTAGGTGGGATGACATGGAAATTTGACATGTGAATATGGACCTAACCGATATGAGTTAAGAACATGTAAAACTTATAAATGGGGGCTTGACCAATATAACTGTTAATCGGACTAATAGGTAGGTTAAGTAACATAGCTAGGCTAATGACACTTGACTGTTATAACATGACTAGCGGATGGGTTGGGCTAACTTGAATAGGTTGATAACACCCAATCGATATAACCTGATGCGTGGTAGGGTTAAGTAAATACACGAGGGTAACACTTAACCATTATAATATGACTGGTGGATGGGGTTAAGTTAGCATGCACTTAACCAATATAACGTGATGCGTGGTAAGTTTAAGTAACAACAGAGGGTAACGCTTAACCGTCACAACATGATAAGTAGGTGGGCTGAGTCAATGTACACTTAACCAATATGACATGACATGCGGTGGGGTTAAGTTAACATAAGGGAGAACACTTAGCCAGTATAACAAGGCTTGCGGTAGGGTTAAGTAACACAAGGAACAACACTTAACCGGTATAACATGATGTGTGGTAGGGTTAAGTAAAACAAGATGAAACACTTAACCAACTTAACGTAACGGACGGAGAGGGTTAAGTACATGTCGGGTTGGTGGGTAATATTAGTAAATATAGGCCCACAAACTTAACCATTAATAAGCACGCTTGAATAGGTGGGTTAAGTACATATCGGGTTGGTGGATAATATTAGTAAATATAGGCCCACAAACTTAACCATTAATAAGCACGCTTGAATAGGTGGGTTAAGTACATCACGAGAAGGTGGGTAATATCTGTATATATAGGCCCACACACTTAACCAGTAGGAAACCCTAGTAATGGGGACCCATTTCAGCAGTAACCCAAATCAGGTATCAACGGTACCCTGAAGCTAGGCAGGGTAGGGCACGATTACTGGGCTGATTGTAAGCGGTTAAACGACGGCGGTGGGTGCACAGTGTAGGTCTAACGGGATGCGGGCGTGCACACACTCCGGAGCAGACAACCAGGGCACCGGGGGCACTAGTAGTATAACCTATGCCTTCTAGAATTGCGTCGGACCGCCACCATGGGTCTTGATACACCCCATGGTGGGACCAGCATAGGTATCTACAATCATTGGGGGCCGTATGACACATGTAGGTAGCATAATCCCTAGGTTGGACCTAGGTGGCATAAACCCTAAATCCGAGAAGTGTTCAACAGATAGCATAATCCCTAGGTTGGACCTAGGTGGCATAAATCCTGGTTGAATCTAGGAAGCGCTCGATAGAAAACCCTAGATTAGATCTAGGTAGTAAATAATAGATGTACACGTGAAAGTAACCTTAATTTTCGGGGATTGGGATCACGTTATGATTTTATCATTTTATATAGATTACTAGTTGGGACATTAGTTAGGTGGTGCAGAGAAAATTGATATCATTTTAGTGGTGAAGCAGAGAAATCTTGCGATAGAAATCTTGCGATAGAAATCTTGCGAAACTATACTTAGTTCATCTTGAATGGGAACCTTGCAATGTTATACATGATAGAAATTCTATGATGTTATTCTTAGTTATTGTGCCTGTAGCTTATCTTGTCATCATGCTTATGTTTACTTTCAGTTTATTCATGCCATGTTATCTTTACCTGTTTTTATGCTGAAAGTCACTAGGACTTACTCAGTCTTTATGACTGACCCAGTTTGTTTCGCCTCTTTTTCTTCCGTTTCCTCCCCCCCGGTTCACAGGGTGGGAATACAGCTTAATTCGGATCTTACCAAGCTCCAAGGCTCTTTCATGTACGGCTTGGATTTCTCTTGGCTATGGCTTGCTTTGCTTTATTGGGGAATGCTACAGTTTATTTTTATGCTTCTTTGTTTTTTAGCAAGACAGATATTTTAGCTATGTATTTGGGTATTGGAAGTTGATGGACTTTTACTGTAAACAATTCTATTTAATAAATGATTTTGAAGTACTTCTACTTCACTTTCCGCTGTTTTATATATGTTTGTCTTGTAATATTTCTGTTCCAGTACCCGTAATGCTCCATTGAAATTAAGGCATTCCCTTTGTGTAACACCCCACCTCCGCCAGGGTGACTCTTGCAAGCACTCTAACTTTGGAGGGGCGTTTGAATCAGGTAAACATGCATAATGATATATCATGGCAGAACAAGAACATATGTATATATGTAAACAGAGTAAATAACATAGATAAAACAGCGGAAGATTTCAACCCATTTCAAAACAAGTCTGGTACAACATAATGTCAACTTTCCAAATACACAAGTCTAGATAAAAACAACATTTCTGAAAAACTGAAATGCATAAGTACTATCCCCAAATAAGTGATAACCATAGCTAGCTTCATGTCGAAACCGTACATGAGCTAAAATCCCACAAGCAAGTGATCAGAAATCCAGCTAAGCTCCAATATTCCCTCCCTGAGAACCTGGGGGGGGGGGGGGGGGAACGGAAGAAAAGAGGCGAAAGAAAACAGGTCAGTCAAAAAGACTGAGCAAGCCCTACTACAATCAATGTAAACTGATAAAGTTAACTGGCATGAGAAGCAGGTATGATCATAAGGATAACAACATACTAGCTTGGTGATTAACTAACAAGGTAGATAAAGGTGTCATCGCATAATCAGGATTAAGGTTTTTGCACCACAGGTGTACTAGCACACTAACCTGACTTGAATAAACAAGTATTGATCCCTTGGCCCAAGTTTTGGCCCAATAACATGAAATGACCCTAATACAAGGTCCAACCAAACGGTCTAGTCGATCGGCTCCCTAAGCCTAACTCGTCACGTGTTGGTGTCAATACGGCCCAAACATAATTTGTAGTCAGACTGTGCCGGGTCTCCCGTCGGGTGTATCAAGCCCTAGGGTGGCAACCCCTGGACACCATAAACATGCGTGCACAGTCTCGATCTACTGGTACCCATGCTTGACTTCTCCAAATACGGACTACGTGCACGACCATAGTCCGTCCAGAACTACATCGGCGTACCACCCTGCCGTCGTTTATTGGTCGCTTACCTCCACCCCAGTAATCGTGCCCCCTCCCTAGCCTAGTCCCTAGGGTCTTAATGATACAAACTTGGGATTACTGCTGGAGTGGGCCCCCATTGCTAGGATTTTCTAGTGGATTAAGTACGGTTTAACCCTCTTGCTAATCATGGATTAACTTGGTTAAGTGTAACAATGAGTTCACGACTTAACCCTGATTAATCTACCAAGCCCAAATTGGTTAAGTATTAAGTGGACCATGAATTAACCCTAATCATGAGGCATTGATTAATTAATGTGCCTTAACCTCTCACATTAGACTTTGTTGCGGTTACTAGTTAAGCCGGTCGGTTCCGGGTAGCTTTACACCACAATTTGGTCTAACCTCGGGTTCAAGGTACAACATGGCCAACTTCTCACATTGGGTCCTATTGTTTGTAGCAACTAGTTAAGCCGGTCGGTTCCGGGTAGGTTTACGCTACAAACTCAACCCAACCTTGAGTTGGTCACACTTATCTTTTCTAAGTGTCATGTCCATCATGTTTCCAAAACATGTTACAAATTTTCAAGCAATTGGGTAGACCTAACTTAATAGGTAAATTCCCAAGCTTATGTTTTTATGTCTTTTAAGTTTACCCAACCCCAAACGCAATCCCATCGCTTACATATCGCAATAGCGCATAAAGGATAGAAAGAGGGAACTTGGCATAATCATGACATAATGGTGTTGAAGCCACAAGTTCAACATGGTGGCATATGAAATGGACATATGTTCATATACTTGCATATTACATTTTTAGGCCTCAAAAGCATGCATAAAACCAAACTTGGCATATTGGTGATACATAGTGCTAAATGACATGTAGAAATGTCCATAAGTTCGCATTTAGCCTCACATGCAAGTTATCATAAGGGATATGATAACTTACATGTTGCCAAAATGCAACCTTTAGCCTAAAGCTTGAAGCTTTATGCTCATAAACCCAAGATAAGCTTACATAACATGATAACATGATCAAAAGGATCAACCCAAACTTGCATAACATAACTTGCATATCATATGACAAACTTGCATATCCAACTTGCATAACATAACTTGCATATCATATGACAAACTTGCATATCAAACTTGCATAACATACTTGCATATCATATGACAAACTTGCATATCAAACTTGCATAACATAACTTGATGAACTTGCATAACACATCATAGTAAACTTGCATATCATGGCAAACTTGCATATCATACATTTAACTTTAGAGTTTAAGTATGAAGGTAGAATAGGGCTTACAATGCTTATGAGGACTCAAATGAGTATAGCAAATATAAGAAAGCCCTTATGAAATCAAATAAACCCAAAATGCAAGCAAAACCCTTGAGCCAAAATGATCAAAACTCTTTCTTTATGATGCAAATATAGAAACTTGACTTGAATGCAAGCTAATGATGCTCATACAAGTTTGAAAACACTTGTATGCATGGAAAATCTCATAGAAATTTATTTAGGAATTTTATGAAGAGAGTGGAGGCCATGAGAGGATTGATTTTGCCATAGTTTAGTTGTATGAATGAATAATGATGATTTAGGGTTAGGTTAGGGCCTTATTTATAGATTAGGCAAGTGTTTTAGGCCATAGGATTAAACCCTAGTTCCAATCTCAGC
Organism: Allium sativum; assembly: GCA_030737875.1. Classification (NCBI taxonomy): domain Eukaryota; kingdom Viridiplantae; phylum Streptophyta; class Magnoliopsida; order Asparagales; family Amaryllidaceae; genus Allium; species Allium sativum. The sequence goes on along the minus strand of CM060910.1, from coordinate 553,632,011 downwards.
CCTCAAAACCGAATCTGGCCCCCAAGCTCAACACAATCTCTAAATGGTGCACCAGGCTAAACAGCCCGGCTGGACCAAGTCGACAGCCAAGTCGACAGGGCTGTCGACTTGGGTCCAACCAAGTCGACTCCCAAGTCGACAGGGCTGTCGACTTGGGTGCTCTGGCGGGAATTTTCCCGCCTGGCCCAAATTTCCAAATTCAAACTTGAATTTGAAATCTGTTTTTACTTTGAAATTTTCTGAAAACTTCGTTGGGCCTTAATCGGGTCATACGGACTCCGATTTTCGAAAACTCGGACTCTATTTCGCGTATTTTTCCGAGACGAACGCAATGGCATAGCCCGTTTCCCTTGATTCAGATTTTAGAATTAAATTCTGCCTCGATTTACATCATTACAGGTTATTGAAAATACGGGTTGTTACATTCTCCCCTCCTTAAAGGATTTCGTCCCCGAAATCTTCAAGTTAGGAAGAACGTATCCTACCATCCAATCATCCATCTACTCAAAACATCATCCACGAGCAGTCATTGTCCTTACAAGATTCTAAATGTTGTATGAACATATGCAAAGGTGTGTGTATATGTACTTATTTAATGCAAATATCATCAATGCAAATTATGTTAGTGAAATGAATCCATATGTATGCAATTCCTAACATAATGTATAACATCTATATGTGTGCACATCACATACATCCATATGCAACATCCATGTGATAACACAAAAAGTTTCATCCATGAATAAGCATAAACACTCATGCATATGCAATATGAGGAGTGTGTGAGCCGATCTAGTGCCTAACGTTTATAATGCATCCACGAGTAACCACTTGCAAACACTTGCAACCACTTGCAACCATCAAGCATAACATGTTTCAAACACATGTTTCATCCAAAGGGTTTCTACCTAAGGTTCTCATGACAAGATTAACACGATAAACTAGATAAACATGGATAGCAAAGAGAAAGATATGCTAACAAAGAAAAGAGATTGAGAGTGTACCCTAAAAAAGGAATGGATAAAGCCCACGCATCTTCTCCTCGGTTTCCCAAGTTGCGTCTTCTTCGGCTTCACCCCATTGAACCTTTACCAACTTGACCTCTCGATTCCTTAGCTTCTTGGTCTCTGTCCCCAAGATACGAATCGGAGCTCTCCTCAAGGTAGCCTCTTTCTCCACTTCCACATCTTTCAGAACACTTGGCTCAACAACCTTTGATGTTTCATGTAAACATTTCCGGAGATGCGAGACATGAAAACATCGTGTACTTCGGCAAGCTTCTCGGGCAACTTCACTCTATAAGCCACCTGCCCGATCCTCTCTACAATAGGGAATGGTCCAACAAACCTCGGTGCCAACTTCCCAACGGCTCCAAATCGGACCACATTCCGCAAAGGAGAAACCTTCACGAAAACCATATCCCCAACATCAAACTCCAAATCAGTTCTTCGCTTATCAGCATAGGATTTCTGTCGGTCTTGGGCCGCTTTCATCCGTCTCCGAATCAACTCGACCTTCTCGGATGTATCTCTGATCATATCAGGCCCAAGTATAAGCTTATCTGTAGTCTCCCACCAACATGTAGGCGACTTGCACGGCCTCCCATATAAAGCTTCAAATGGTGCCATCCCTATGCTTGCCTGATAACTGTTATTATATGCAAACTCAACAAGAGGAAGATGGTCCTCCCAAGTACCACCAAAATCCAGAATACAAAGCCTCAACAGATCCTCGAGTACCCTATTCACCCTTTCGGTTTGACCGTCCGTTTGTTGGTGATAAGCCGTACTTAGATTCAACCTCGTTCCCATAGCTTCTTGCAAGCTATTCCAGAACTGACTTGTAAAAATTGGGTCACGGTCACTGACTATACTAGAAGGGACTCCATGTAGTCTCACAATCTCACGAAGATATACAGACGCTAGCCAAGATGCGGTCCTCTTGCTCTTCACCGGAATGAAATGAGCACTCTTCGTAAGTCTATCCACAATAACCCAAATGCTTGTATTCCCTTTCCTTGACCTTGGTAGCCCATCGATAAAATCCATGGAAATACTCTCCCACTTCCATAGTGGAATGTCTAGAGGAGGCAGTAGCCCACCGGGCTTCTTCGACTCGGCCTTAACTTGCTGGCAAATGATACATCTAGAGACAAACTCTGCCACATCCTTCTTCATCCCAAGCCAAAAGAAAATGCACTTCATATCTTTATACATCTTATCTCCGCCTGGATGTATAGTCAACTTAGAGCGATGCGATTCCTCAAGAACTTTTCTTACTAAATCTTCTACCATTGGAACACATAACCTTCCGTCTCTCCTCAGCCAACCCTTGTCATCAACAGAATATCGAGCGAGATGACTAGACGCCTCTCCTCGAACCAGCTTATCCATAATCTCAACTATCTGAGGGTCTTCTCTCTGCGAAGCCCCAACTTGATCAAGAAGGGTAGATCTTAGTTCCAGAGATGCTAAAGAACCGGTCATCGACTCAATCGCCAAAGATAAATCAAAGGTTGCCACATACTCTAAATTCTTCATCTCAACGAATAGAGGACTTAGGGTCAACCTTCTTCTACTCAATGCATCTGCTACCACATTCCCCTTGCCAGGGGTATAAGCTATCTCAAAATCATAGGATGCCAAGAACTCCATCCATCTTTGTTGCCTCAGATTCAGATCCTTCTGAGAAAAGAGATACTTCAATGACTTGTGATCGGTATAAAGCTCAAATCTTTCTCCCAGAAGATAATGGCGCCAAGCCTTGAGTGCATATACTATTGCTGCCAACTCTAAGTCATGAGTGGGATAATTCTTCTCATGCACTTTGAGTTGCCTACCGCCAAAGCATATCACCCTTCCTTCTTGCATAAGAACAGCTCCTAACCCCGTGCCACATGCATCGGTGTATACTGTAAATAACTTCCCTCCATCGGGCAAAGCTAGAACAGGAGCTGATGTGAGAGCTCTCTTGAGATTCTGAAAAGCAAGCTCGCATTCTATGCTCCAAGCAAAAACTAAATTCTTCTTCGTCAATTTAGTGAGAGGAGCGGAAATCTTCGCGAAGTCCTTGATGAACTTTCGGTAAAAACCCGCAAGACCTAGAAAACTTCTCACTTCGGTTGCATTCCTTGGAATCTTCCAATCCTGAACTGCAACTACCTTAGCGGGATCCACCGCTAAGCCTTGCTTAGATACTATGTGCCCAAGGAATCTAACTTCCCTTCTCCAAAAGTGACACTTGGAGAACTTGGCCTTCAACTGATGCGCTCTAAGCGTATCCATCACCTCCACGAGATGCCTTGCGTGCTCTTCCTCATCCTTAGAGAAGATCAGAATATCATCTACGAAGACCACGACAAACTTGTTCAAGAACTCCCTGAACACCCTACTCATCAAGTCCACGAAATATGCGGGTGCATTAGTCAAGCCGAACGGCATGACAAGCCATTCGAAGAATCCATCTGGAGTCCTGAACGCAGTCTTGTCTATACTATCTTCAGCTACCCTGAGATGATGGAATCCAGTAGCAAGATCAAGCTGAGAGAAAACAGAAGCACCGACAAGCTGGTCAAAGAGATCATCGATCCTCGGTAACGGGTGTCTGTTCTTCTTAGTCAGCTTATTCAACTCTCGATAATCAACACAAAGTCGGAGAGAACCATCTGCCTTGGTAGGAAATACCACAGGCGCTCCCCATTCAGATATGCTTCGTCTAATGAAGTTCTTTTCAAGCAACTCCTTTACTTGCTTACTTAGCTCCCGTCTTTCACGCGGAGCCATGTGCCGAACGGGCAAAGAAACCGGCTTTGCATTATCCTCCAGATAAATGCGGAAATCAATCTCTCGCTTAGGGGGCAACCCCCTAACTTCGTCAAAAACATCTGGATACTCTCGAACCACTCTCACAGACTGAAGAGTTTCCATTGACGAGTCGAGTGATTCAAGATAGCACAACATGACGGGACCTCTCGGATCACAAGAAATCTCTAGGATGTTTCCGAGGCGAGTCACGAGCCTCACAACCCTATGCTCACAATCAAGGATGGCTCCATATCTGGACAACCAATCCATGCCCAATATCAATCCGTATCCCCTAAAACCAAGAACATAAGCACTGCACAAGAACTCTACACTCAGTATAGAGATCCTCAAATCCCCACATATCATAGACAAATGGGCGGAACCCCCAATAGGATTTGAGACACAGACGGGATCATCTACCAAGCTAGTACTAAGGTGCAAACTATCAACAAGATCAGATGAGATAAAGCTATGCGATGCACCAGAATCAAACAAGGTACAAACTGGAAAATCAGAAATATATACAAGGCTCTCAACAGAAATACTACCTCGATCGGGAACTGGAGCGACATTGAGAGCATGAACTTGCCCTCCTGAAGGTCCAGCACGCTGAGTCTGACCCTGGCCTTGCCCTTGCTTCTTCGGGCAATCCTTACTGAAATGTCCAGTCTCACCGCAGAAAAAGCATTCACCATTCTTCCTTTTCCTCTTCTTACAATCCTTAATAAGATGCCCAACTGAACCGCAATAATGGCACTTCTCCTTGTTGTTCTTGCCCTTGTTGTTGTTCCCCTTGTTGCCTTGACTCTTGTTCTTGTTCTTGTTCTTGTTCTGATTGCCTTGACTGCTCTGACCACTTGGATTACCCTGATTTCCTTTCCACTGGGAATCAGTCTTCTTGGCTTGAGTATCATTCATCTTGACCTCTTTCTTAACATCTCCCTGAAGTAACGCCATATCAACCAAACTCTCAAACGTGGCCCCATGGGGAATATGTGACATAGCCAGTCCCTGCAACGGCTCATTCAATCCTCTAACAAAACGAAGAGCCTTCTTCTGAGGAGTATTCACCATATCCAAGCCAAAACGAGCTAACTGATTGAACTTGTTCACATACTCTTTGACAGACATATCTCCTTGTCTCAGAGTTATGAACCTCTCCATTTGCAGATTCTCCTCGGCAGAAGATAGAAACTTAAGCACGAACCTTGCCCTGAAATCGGCCCAAGTCTCAACAGGCCTAGTACCATTGGTGACTTCCCACCAATAAGCAGCTTCATCCTTCATAAGCCAAACCGCCAACAAGATCTTCCTCTGATCGTCTAACCCAAAGATAGCAAACAAATCCTCGGTCTCTTTCAACCAATTTCTGGCCTCTACAAAAGTCTCAGTGCCTTGAAAGTTCTTGCCACCCATTGCTTTGAAATCTTTGCAAGTTTTTGCGAAGTCGGCTTGAGGATGCTGAGGGGGAGGAGGAAGAGGAACCTCAGCGACAGGAGGAGGAGGAACATTAACTACCGGAGGAGGAGGAGGTACATTAACTACTGGGGGAGGAGGAGGAGGGACATCTGCGGGGCCGGCTTCGGTCGCCCTAGCCTCCAAAAGTCTCCTATACCAAACAGGTACGTGTACTCCCTCCGGAATAGCAAAGTTATCGGCCATACTAAAAATGAAGAAAAAGACAGATTCAGAATGGAGAAAAACGAAGGAATTTTGCTAATGGCTTTTTGGGGAATAGCCTTTAAAATAAGCTAGATTTTTCCTTGGAAAATACTTTATTACTTGGTTTTGAAAATAGGTTTCCAAAAGTTTTCTAAAAACCTTTTTGTTCCTTCTCGTAAACCATATGCTCTGATACCAAATGTAACACCCCACCTCCGCCAGGGTGACTCTTGCAAGCACTCTGACTTTGGAGGGGCGTTTGAATCAGGTAAACATGCATAATGATATATCAAGGCAGAACAAGAACATATGTATATATGTAAACAGAGTAAATAACATAGATAAAACAGCTGAAGATTTCAACCCATTTCAAAACAAGTCTAGTACAACATAATGTCAACTTTCCAAATACACAAGTCTTGATAAAAACAACATTTCTGAAAAACTGAAATACATAAGTACTATCCCCAAATAAGTGATAACCATAGCTAGCTTCATGTCGAAACCGTACATGAGCTAAAATCCCACAAGCAAGCGATCAGAAATCCAGCTAAGCTCCAATATTCCCTCCCTGAGAACCTGGGTGTGGGGGGGGGGGGGGGGGACGGAAGAAAAGAGGCGAAAGAAAACAGGTCAGTCAAAAAGACTGAGCAAGCCCTACTACAATCAATGTAAACTGATAAAGTTAACTAGCATGAGAAGCAGGTATGATCATAAGGATAACAACATACTAGCATGGTGATTAACTAACAAGGTAGATAAAGGTGTCATCGCATAATCAGGATTAAGGTTTTTGCACCACAAGTGTACTAGCACACTAACCTGACTTGCATAAACAAGTATTGATCCCTTGGCCCAAGCTTTGGCCCAATAACATGAAATGACCCTAATACAAGGTCCAACCAAACGGTCTAGTCGATCGGCTCCCTAAGCCTAACTCGTCACGTGTTGGTGTCAATACGGCCCAAACATAATTTGTAGTCAGACTGTGCCGGGTCTCCCGTCGGGTGTATCAAGCCCTAGGGTGGCAACCCCTGGACACCATAAACATGCGTGCACAGTTTCGATCTACTGGTACCCATGCTTGACTTCTCCAAATACGGACTACGTGCACGACCATAGTCCGTCCGGAACTACATCGGCGTACCACCCTGCCGTCGTTTATTGGTCTCTTACCTCCAGCCCAGTAATCGTGCCCCCTCCCTAGCCTAGTCCCTAGGGTCTTAATGATACAAACTTGGGATTACTGCTGGAGTGGTCCCCCATTGCTAGGATTTTCTAGTGGATTAAGTACGGTTTAACCCTCTTGCTAATCATGGATTAACTTGGTTAAGTGTAACAATGAGTTCACGACTTAACCCCGATTAATCTACCAAGCCCAAATTGGTTAAGTATTAAGTGGACCATGACTTAACCCTAATCATGAGGCATTGATTAATTAATGTGCCTTAACCTCTCACATTAGACTTTGTTGCGGTTACTAGTTAAGCCGGTCGGTTCCGGGTAGCTTTACACCACAACTTGGTCTAACCTCGGGTTCAAGGTACAACATGGCCAACTTCTCACATTGGGTCCTATTGTTTGTAGCAACTAGTTAAGCCGGTCGGTTCCGGGTAGGTTTACGCTACAAACTCAACCCAACCTCGAGTTGGTCACACTTATCTTTTCTAAGTGTCATGTCCATCATGTTTCCAAAACATGTTACAAATTTTCAAGCAATTGGGTAGAACTAACTTAATAGGTAAATTCCCAATGGGTAGACTTAACTTAATAGGTAAATTCCCAAGCTTATGTTTTTATGTCTTTTAAGTTTACCCAACCCCAAACGCAATCCCATCGCTTACATATCGCAATAGCGCATAAAGGATAGAAAGAGGGAACTTGGCATAATCATGACATAATGGTGTTGAAGCCACAAGTTCAACATGGTGGCATATGAAATGGACATATGTTCATATACTTGCATATTACATTTTTAGGCCTCAAAAGCATGCATAAAACCAAACTTGGCATATTGGTGATACATAGTGCTAAATGACATGTAGAAATGGCCATAAGTTCGCATTTAGCCTCACATGCAAGTTATCATAAGGGATATGATAACTTACATGTTGCCAAAATGCAACCTTTAGCCTAAAGCTTGAAGCTTTATGCTCATAAACCCAAGATAAGCTTACATAACATGATAACATGATCAAAAGGATCAACCCAAACTTGCATAACATAACTTGCATATCATATGACAAACTTGCATATCCAACTTGCATAACATAACTTGCATATCATATGACAAACTTGCATATCAAACTTGCATAACATACTTGCATATCATATGACAAACTTGCATATCAAATTTGCATAACATAACTTGATGAACTTGCATAACACATCATAGTAAACTTGCATATCATGGCAAACTTGCATATCATACATTTAACTTTAGAGTTTAAGTATGAAAGTAGAATAGGGCTTACAATGCTTATGAGGACTCAAATGAGTATAGCAAATATAAGAAAGCCCTTATGAAATCAAATAAACCCAAAATGCAAGCAAAACCCTTGAGCCAAAATGATCAAAACTCTTTCTTTATGATGCAAATATAGAAACTTGACTTGAATGCAAGCTAATGATGCTCATACAAGTTTGAAAACACTTGTATGCATGGAAAATCTCATAGAAATTTATTTAGGAATTTTATGAAGAGAGTGGAGGCCATGAGAGGATTGATTTTGCCATAGTTTAGTTGTATGAATGAATAATGATGATTTAGGGTTAGGTTAGGGCCTTATTTATAGATTAGGCAAGTGTTTTAGGCCATAGGATTAAACCCTAGTTCCAATCTCAGCCCTCAAAACCGAATCTGGCCCCCAAGCTCAACACAATCTCTAAATGGTGCACCAGGCTAAACAGCCCGGCTGGACCAAGTCGACAGCCAAGTCGACAGGGCTGTCGACTTGGGTCCAACCAAGTCGACTCCCAAGTCGACAGGGCTGTCGACTTGGGTGCTCTGGCGGGAATTTTCCCTCCTGGCCCAAACTGGCCCAAATTTCCAAATTCAAACTTGAATTTGAAATCTGTTTTTACTTTGAAATTTTCTGAAAACTTCGTTGGGCCTTAATCGGGTCATACGGACTCCGATTTTCGAAAACTCGGACTCTATTTCGCGTATTTTTCCGAGACGAACGCAATGGCATTGCCCGTTTCTCTTGATTCAGATTTTAGAATTAAATTCTGCCTCGATTTACATCATTATAGGTTATTGAAAATATGGGTTGTTACACTTTGTGAGTGACCTTAACGGATGTGGGGTGTTACATTTGGTATCAGAGCAGAAGGTTACCAGACTGGGCAAAATTTTCTTAAAACCTTCTGAAATTATTTTCAAAACTGTTTCCAAAGAAGCATTTTTCAAAAAAAATCTTGTTTTATTTAAAGGCTATTCCCCAAAGCCATATGCACTATCTTTTGATTCTCTCCTTGAGTCTCTTCTCTCTTTCTTTTTCACCATAGTTTGTAGGCATGCGACACATGTCGGAGGGCAAAGTAGTGTCCAACCTCCATCTGTAGCCGCAGTAGTTTTACTTGCGACTAATTTTATTTCAAGCTTTGTAGGGTTGCCGTGCGATGGAAGTAGCTTTCGAGAAACTTGTCAACAAGCTATACAAGGATAGTAAGAACGAGGATAAAAGAACACAAGCTTAAGGATAAGAAACTTGTTGATATTGCTTAATCCACGAAGGAGGAAAAGGTAAAAGGGAAGAAGCCAAGTGGAAGAATAATAAAAACCCATGACAAGAGAGAATATCTTTGGTATGGTAAAAAGGGACATGTAATTAAGTATTATAGGACAAGGACAAGGGCAAAGAACAAGATCGTCGAGAGGGCAATTGTATGCTCTCACTACTAGCGTACCTAAGAGAGGTGGTAACGTTTCTGTTAAAGGTTTAGCTTTTCTTTTCTATCATCCCATTAGAACTTTGTTTTTGTACATCGCATCCTTTTAATTCTTCTTCGATAGTTGAGTCTCTGCACCTTAGTACTAGCGTAGTAGAAAATCCCATTTTTGTCTCAAATCCTGTAGGGGAATCGGCTCGTTTATTCATGACTTGTTTGGATTTGAGAATGTCTATGCTAAGTGTTGAGTTTAGAAGTAAAGCTTATGTTTTTGGGCTATGGGTTGATTCTAGGGATGGAGTGGTTGTCCAGAAATGGTACCATTCTCGAGTATGAAAAGAGGGTAGTTAGACGCTCGACTTGCCTTGGTAATGCCCTCGAAGTCTAGTGTAACCCTTAGGGTTCTGCCATGTTTAGTTACCTAGAATCTCTTGATACATTTATCGATCCGTTCTTGATACATTTATCGATCCGCCCAAGTAGTGTTCGCCACTAAGGCAGATGGTTCATTTCGCTTATGCAGGAGTTATAAAAAAAATCACCTTAGTAAGTACACTTGGCAACATGGTTGGCATTTGTTTATTTTCAAGAGATAATTCATTTATGTGGAATACCTTCTAGTAAGTGAATGAGATCCAAGATTCACTAGTAAATTTTGGAGAGCTTGCATGAAACCATGAGTACGCAGTTATGTTTAAGCCGAGTATACTAGAAAAAGAATAAGGGAAAGTGGAACGAGAGGCGACAGTGAAATGAGTTCCAACTCATATTTTGGAAACAAGAATTAAGAAGCTACGGAATTATAAAGTTAAAGACGAACAAAACACAATGGAGTTAAGCTCAAGGAAATGCGACTTAGAAGATTGAAGACTAGACACGTGCATCATATCTCTTCTTAAGAGTATATCCTTAATCCCTCTTTTCCTGTAGAGCTTACACGTATGCTATATTTCAAGTATATCCTCTCGGTCCTATTATCAATCCTATTTTTGTTGCAAACCCCATAGGGGGTAAGACTTATCCGTTAGTAATACATGTTGGGGCTTGAGGGTGTCCGTTGGGTTGACTAAACTTTTTGGGTTTTATAGGATATGGACTGGTGCTTAGGGAGTTCTTCTCCTATTCAGTATATATGTGACGTAGATTTCCAGCTTTGACATTGCCTGATGGGTACAAAGTTTTAACTTGCTTCTATCGTTCGACTATACCTTTAGGTAGGAACAATTGGGTGTAAACATGTGTTTAAGACATGTTATGATTGATGGTTGCAAGTGGTTGCAAGTGGCTGCTCGTGATTGCATAACACACATTAGGCACTAGATCGGCTCAGACACATTTCCATATTGCATACGCATGAGTGTTTATACATGTTTATGGATGAAATTGGATGTGTTATCATATGGATGATGCATATGGATGAATGTTTGGGCACACATATAGTGTTTATATGACTAAGACTATTTGCATACATGTTGGACTCATTGCACTAAACATATTTTGCATTAAGAAGATCAATCAGGCCTGATCATTTGCATTAGATAAGGAACATATACACACACTTTCTCATATGTTCATACTGCATTAGAAATCTCTTAAGGATAATGAATGCCTGTGATTGATGATTGAGTAGATGGATGATTGGATGGTAGGACACATTCTTCTTAACTTGAAGATTTCGGGGACGAAATCCTTTAAGGAGGGGAGAATGTAACAACCCGTATTTTTATAACATGTTAAAACAAGAAATCAAGGCAGAATTAAATTTTAAAATCAGAATCAGGGGAAACGGGTTATGCCATTGCGTTCGTCTTGAAATTTTACATGATATAGAGTCCTAATTTTCGAAAATCGGAGTCCGGATGAAGAAGTTATGGTCTGTACAAGTTTCAGCAGTTTTCAGGCAGACTGGACCAGGGGGTTGACCATAGGGTCGACCTACCCCCCCAGGTCGACCTACCCCCCAGGTCAACAATAGTGTCGACCCCTCCACCTTACAGTTTGACCTGATCGGCCTGGTTTGACCCAGAACTCATTTTTGAAGCCTGAGACGTGTTTTGACGGTCCGGATTGATTCTAGGGTTAATCTAAGGGCCTAAACTAGTTGCTACACCTATAAAAACACCCTTATACCTAACCTAATTCATATAAAATCATTCTTACACTATTATGCTGCTGGACTTCCTCTTGATCATGGCCGCCGCTCTCTAAACTTTTCTCTTAGCCTCCAAACTAGATTCAAACTAGAGATTAAACCTTCTACAACAATTCTACAACAATTCAAGAAGATAAATCAATGTCTCTGCAATGTTCTATGACAATTTTAGTTCTTAATTCATTAGCCATGCTCTGTAAGTTTTAGTTATTTTCAGATTAAAATAATTAAATTTAATATGGACATGTGATGAAATGAAATTGGACTTTTGATTCAATTCTTGTTTCTTCTTGGATCTCGATCTTGAGAACTTTTCTATCTTTATTCGCATGACAAGTTTATGGTCTATTCAGTCTGTTGTAAATCAATTTTTCTTGGTTCATGTTGATATTATTATCTAGATCTATTCTTTATGTCTGAGATGATGCTTTTATGTCGTTTTCTCTCTAATCTTGTTCTTATTGCAACTTCTACCTCCCCCTATTTATTTTCTTTTGATGAACCAAGGTCAATTTCGGACTTAGGCCTAAACTACGATATACGTGCGATGGTATACGGGGGAAATATTGGAATATTGGCTAGCGGAATATATGTGTTTGGTGGAATCGAAGGCATAATATGAAAATTTGATGTTTGGGGATAATTTACCATTAACATGAAACTTGATATTTGGGTATTGTCATTTGTAACACCCTCGGTATGAGATCCAACAAACTGCAAATTCGGTATACAACATGGGTTTCAATCAACTATAACAGTCCCAGGTAATTAACCCCAATAGTCATTGTCATAGTCATAGGTAAAAATCTCATAATTAAGAACCCTAAGCGATTAATTACAATAATCATGGTTAATTATAAAAAATAGTTATAGGCAATAGTCATAGGCAACTAACAGTAATGGTCATAGCTAATGGCCTTATGTTCATAATCATAGGGAATAATTCTCATAGTCAAGAGTCATAGTTGATTAGCCACAATTGTCCTTGTCATAGTCATAGGCAACAGTCTTACGTTCACTGTCATAGGCATAGGCTTAGTCTTATTAGTCATAGGCAGTCTTATGTTCACCGTCATAATCATTGGCATAGTCATATTAGTCATAGGCGGTCTTATGTTCTTAGTCATAGTCCTTGTCTATTAACAATAGATTCAACGTCATAGGCATGTTAAGGTTATAGACACGAGAGAGTTTGATTTACAACATGAATAGGTCCAAAGCAATATTCACGAAAGTCAAGATCGAAGACGAACAAGAATAGATACGAATCAATTACCATACATAGATCCAATTCCAATTTACAACATGGATATTATGTTTACAGCTTTTATCTAAAAGTAACTTGAACTTACAGTGCGTGGATCAAGAATTAGAAAGCAGAATTTGATTGTTGAATCTCCATTTGATCGATTGTGTTCCAATTGAAATCCCCCAATTTGCAAATCCCTAAGCGTAGTCTTGATGGAGAAGGAGCAGTCCTTTTTCTTCCTTTTTATCTTATTATTTTGATTATCTTAGAAGCAGCATAAGGACAGAAAGAAATGGTGTGGAGAAAATGAAGCTAGGGGGCTGTTTATATAGGGTTAGGCAGACGAATCTGGTCAGAAAACGAGCCTAAATACATCAGAATGCATCTGGTTCAGAAAAGTGGTTCGGGAGGCAGGTCGACTCCCAGGTCGACACTATGGTCGACCTGGTCCCTGGGAGTTCGACACTATGGTCGACCCCCAGGTCGACCTGGTCCCTGGGCGGGAATTTTCCTGCCCAACCTGTTCCGGGGTTTGAATTTGAATTTCGAATTCGAATTTCGAGCTGTTTTTTATTCTGAAAATTCCTGAAACTTCGGAGGGTCATATCTCCCTCATACAGACTCCGATTTTCGAAAACTCGGACTCTATTTCATGTAAAATTTCGAGACGAACGCAATTGTGCAACCCGTTTCCCTTGATTCTTGTTTTAAAAATTAATTCTGCCTTGATTTATGACTTTAACATGTTATAAAAATTCGGGTTGTTACATTCTCCCCTCCTTAAAGGATTTCGTCCCCGAAATCTTCAAGTTAGGAAGAATGTGTCCTACCATCCAATCATCCATCTACTCAATCATCAATCACAGGCATCCATTGTCCTTAACAGATTTCTAATGCTGTATGAACATATGCAGGAAGTGTGTGTATATGCTCCTTATCCAATGCAAATGATCAGGCCTAATTGATCTTCTTAATGCAAAATATGTTTAGTACCATGAGTCCAACATGTATGCAAATAGCCTTAATCACATAAACACTATATGTGTGCTCAAACATCCATCCGTATGCAACATTCACATGATAACGCATTCAATTTCATCCATAAACAAGTATAAACACTCATGCATATGCAATATGAAAATGTGTCTGAGCCGATCTAGTGCCTAATGTGTGTTATGCAACCACGAGCAACCACTAGCAGCCACTTGCAACCACTTGCAACCAGCAATCATAACATGTCCCAAACACATGTTTACACCCAATTGTTCCTACCTAAAGGTATAGTCGAACGATAGAAGAAAGTAAAAACTTTGTGCCATTAGGCAATGTCAAAGCTGGAAATCTACGTCACATATATACTGAATAGGAGAAGAACTCCCTAAGCACCAGTCCCGAAGACCGAAATCAACATCAGCCTGACACCCAAAGAATTACTCAACCCAACGGACATCCTAAAGCCTCAACATGTGTTACTAACAGATGATCCCGATGGGGTTTTGCAACAAAAATAGGATTGAGAATAGGACCGAGAGCTTATACTTAAAAGTAAGCTCTAGAGGAAAAGAGGGATCAAGGATATACTCTTAAAAAGGGATATGATACGTGTATCTAGTTTTCAATCTTCTGAGTCGCATTTCCTTGAGCTTAACTCCACTATGCTTTCACCGTCTTTTAACTTCACAATTCTCGTAGCTTCTTAATTATTGTTTCCAAAATATGAGTTGGAACTCATTCCACTGTTGCTTCTCGTTCCACTTTTACTTATTCTTCTTTCTGGTATACTCGGCTTGAACATAACTGCGTACTCATGGTTTCATGCAAGCTCTCCAAAATTCACTAGTGAATCCTGGATCTCATTCACTTACTAGAAGGTATTCCACACAGAAGGGTTATCTCTTGCAAATAAACAGATGTCAACCATGTTGCCAAATGTACTTACTAAGGTGATTTCCTATAACTCATGCATAAGCGAAATGAACCATCCGCCTTAGTCGCGAACACTTACTCGAGCGGATCGATAAATGTATCAGGAGATTCTAGGTAACTAAACATGGCAGAACCCTAAGAGTTACACTAGACTTCGAGGGCATTACCAAGGCAAGTCAAGAATCTAACTACTCTCTTTTCATACTCGAGAATGGTACCATTTCTGGACAACCACTCCATCTCTAGAATCACCCCATAGCCCAAAAACATAAGCTTTACTTCTAAACTCAACACTTAGCATAGACATTCTCAAATCCAAACAAGTCATGAATAAATGAGCCGATTCCCCAATAGGATTTGAGATAAAAATGCGATCCTCTACTACGCTAGTACTAAGGTGCAGAGACTCAACTATCGAGGCAGAATCAAAAGGATGCGATGTATAAAAACAAAGTTCCCACGGTATGATAGAAAAGAGAAGCTAAACCTTTAACAGAAACGTTACCACCTTTCTTAGGTATGCTAGTAGTGAGAGCATACAATTTGCCCTCTCGACGATCTTGTTCTTAGCCCTTGTCCTTGTCCTATGATACTTAACTACATGTCCCTTTTTACCGTACCAACGATGTCCTTTCTTGTCATTCTTTTACTTTGACCTCTTCCCTTTCACTTTTTCCTCCTTCGTGGATTACGCCTTATTAACAAGTTTCTCATCCTTAGGCTTGTGTTCTTTATCCTCGTTCTTACTATCCTTGTAAAGTTTCTCGAAAGCTACTTCCATCGCACGATAACCCTACAAAGTTTGAGATAAGATTAGTCGCAGGTAAAACTACTGCGGCTACAGATGGAGGTTGGACACTACTTTGCCCTCAGACATGCGTCGCATGCCTACAAACTATGGCTGAAAAAGAAAGGGAGAAGAGACTCAAGGAGAGAATCAAAAGATAGTGCATATGGCTTTGGGGAATAGCCTTTTAAATAAAACAAGATTTTTCTTGAAAAATGCTTCTTTGTAAACGGTTATGAAAATAATTTCAAAAGGTTTTAAAAACTTTTGCCCAGTCTGGTAACCTTCTGCTCTGATACCAAATGTATCACCCTCGGTATGAGATCCAACAAACTGCAAATTCGGTATACAACATGGGTTTCAATAAACTATAATAGTCCCAGGTAATTAACCCCAATAGTCATGGTCATAGTCATAGGTAAAAATCTCATAATTAAGAACCCTAAGCGATTAATTAAAATAATCATAGTTAATTATCCAAAATAGTTATAGGCAATAGTCATAGGCAACTAACAGTAATGGTCATAGCTAATGGCCTTATGTTCATAATCATAGGGAATAATTCTCATAGTCAGGAGTCATAGTTGATTAGCCACAATTTTCCTTGTCATAGGCAATAGTCTTACGTTCACCGTCATAGGCATAGGCTTAGTCTTATAAGTCATAGCTAGTCTTATGTTCACCGCCATAATCATTGGCATAGTCATATTAGTCATAGGCGGTCTTATGTTCTCAGTCATAGTCCTTGTCCATTAACAATAGATTCAACGTCATAGGCATGTTAAGGTTATAGACACAAGAGAATTTGATTTACAACATGAATAGGTCCAAAGCAATATTCACGAAAGTCAAGATCCAAGACGAACAAGAATAGATACGAATCAATTACCATACATAGATCCAATTCCAATTTATAACATGGATATTACGTTTACAGCTTTTATCTAAAAGTAACTTGAACTTACAGTGCGTGGATCGAGAATTAGAAAGCAGAATTTGATTGTTGAATCTCCATTTGATCGATTGTGTTCCAATTGAAATCCCCCAATTTGCAAATCCCTAAGCGTAGTCTTGATGGAGAAGGAGCAGTCCTTTTTCTTCCTTTTTATCTTATTATTTTGATTATCTTAGAAGCAGCATAAGGACAGAAAGAAATGGTGTGCAGAAAATGAAGCTAGGGGGCTGTTTATATAGGGTTAGGCAGACGAATCTGTTCAGAAAATGAGCCTAAATACATCAGAATGCATCTGGTTCAGAAAAGTGGTTCGGGAGGCAGGTCGATCCCGAGGTCGACACTATGGTCGACCTGGTCCCTGGGAGGTCGACACTATGGTCGACCCCCAGGACGACCTGGTCCCTGGGCGGGAATTTTCCCGCCCAGCCTGTTCCGGGGTTTGAATTCGAATTTCGAATTCGAATTTCGAGCTGTTTTTGATTCTGAAAATTCCTGAAACTTCGGAGGGTCATATCTCCCTCATACGGACTCCGATTTTCAAAAACTCGGACTCTATTTCATGTATAATTTCGAGACGAACGCAATGCGCAACCCGTTTCCCTTGATTCTTGTTTTAAAAATTAATTCTGCCTTGATTTATGACTTTAACATGTTATAAAAATTTGGGTTGTTACATCATTATAATGGTAATTGCAAGAATGGGGATTGGCATATATAATTTGATATGGATCTTGATATATATATAATTTGACATGGATCTTGATATATGTAATTTGGCTAGAACTTGTTATGAGTAAATTGGTGTAAACGTAGTATACATGTAATTTTGGGTATGAAACTTGATCTATGTAAATTGGGCATAGCTTTGTAAACATGTAAATCATGAATCTTGACATGTGTAAAGCGGCATGAAAC
Source organism: Allium sativum (assembly GCA_030737875.1). Lineage (NCBI taxonomy): Eukaryota > Viridiplantae > Streptophyta > Magnoliopsida > Asparagales > Amaryllidaceae > Allium > Allium sativum. The sequence continues at coordinate 553,614,668 of CM060910.1, read as the reverse complement.
TTGGTATATGTGTAAATTGGCATACATGTAAAACAGCTTAAATTGAACATATGTAAATTTGGTTCGAATTGGGCATATGTAAAACTTACATGTAATCTAGAACTTGGGCATATGTTAATTATGTAAAATTTGGAGTTGAAACATATATGATAATTTATGACTTAGTAGAGGTTTAATATGAACGCGCCTAAGTTGGGTTTTGGGTAATTGGCATGTATTTTAAATTAAAGGCTATAACTTGGCATAACCTTATAGTGAATTATGATAATAATTTGGGAATACGTTTTGGGGCAAAAACGTGAATCATGAACATTTCTATATGTTAAACACATGAACTGATATTGGGGTTTTGGGTGGAATATGACCATTAATGAACCTTTGACACGAGGTTAGACTCGGTTTGTGGTGTAAATCTGCCCGGAACCGCCCGGCAAATCCAGTAGCCACAAAGTGTCAGTCTAATGTGAGAGGTCGAAGGTCGAATTGTAGGCGTAACGATTTATGACACGAGGTTAGACCCAGTTTGTGGTGTAAATCTGCCCGGAACCGCCCGGCAAATCCAGTGGCCACAAAATGCACGATCTAGTGTGAGAGGTCATGATTCGTTCGTCATAATGAATGAATTAAGGAATACTAACCATAATAAAACGTGGGTATAGTTAGAGGGTTAGGTGGGATGACATGGAAATTTGACATGTGAATATGGACCTAACCGATATGAGTTAAGAACATGTAAAACTTATAAATGGGGGCTTAACCAACATAACTGTTAATCAGACTAATGGGTAGGTTAAGTAACATAGCTAGGCTAATGACACTTGACCGTTATAACATGACTAGCGGATGGGTTGGGCTAACTTGAATAGGTTGATAACACCCAATCGATATAACCTGATGCGTGGTAGGGTTAAGTAAACACACGAGGGTAACACTTAACCATTATAATATGACTGGTGGATGGGGTTAAGTTAGCATGCACTTAACCAATATAACGTGATGCGTGGTAAGCTTTAGTAACAACAGAGGGTAACACTTAACCGTCACAACATGACAAGTAGGTGGGCTGAGTCAATGTACACTTAACCAATATGACATGACATGCGGTGGGGTTAAGTTAACACAAGGGAAAACACTTAGCCAGTATAACAAGGCTTGCGGTAGGGTTAAGTAACACAAGGAACAACACTTAACCGGTATAACATGATGTGTGGTAGGGTTAAGTAAAACAAGATGAAACACTTAACCAACTCAATGTTATGGACGGAGAGGGTTAAGTACATGTCGGGTTGGTGGGTAATATTAGTAAACATAGGCCCACAAATTTAACAATTAATAAGCATGCTTGAATAGGTGGGTTAAGTACATATCGGGTTGGTGGGTAATATTTGTAAATATAGGCCCACAAACTTAACCATTAATAAGCACGCTTGAATAGGTGGGTTAAGTACATCACGGGAAGGTGGGTAATATCTGTATATATAGGCCCACACACTTAACCAGTAGGAAACCCTAGTAACGGGGACCCATTTCAGCAGTAACCCAAATCAGGTATCAACGGTACCCTGAAACTAGGCAGGGTGGGGCACGATTACTGGGCTGATTGTAAGCGGTCAAACGACGGCGGTGGGTGCATAGTGTAGGTCTAACGGGGTGCGGGCGTGCACACACTCCGGAGCAGACAACCAGGGCACTGGGGACACAGTAGTATAACCTATGCCTTCTAGAATTGCGTCGGGCCGCCACCATGGGTCTTGATACACCTTATGGTGGGACCAGCATAGGTATCTACAATCATTGGGGTCCGTATGACACACGTAGGTAGCATAATCCCTAGGTTGGACCTAGGTGGCATAAACCATAAATCCGAGAACTGTTCAACAGGTAGCATAATCCCTAGGTTAGACCTAGGTGGCATAAATCCTGGTTGAATCTAGGAAGCGCTCGATAGAAAACTCTAGATTAGATCTAGGTAATAAATATTAGATGTACACGTGAAAGTAACCTTAATTTTCGGGGATTGGGATCACGTTATGATTTTATCATTTTATATAGATTACTAGTTGGGACACTAGTTAGGTGGTGCAGAGAAAATAGATATCATTTTAGTGGTGAAGCAGAGAAATCTTGCGATAGAAATCTTACGAAACTATACTTAGTTCATCTTGAATGGGAACCTTGCAATGTTATACATGATAGAAATTCTATGATGTTATTCTTATTTATCGTGCCTGTAGCTTATCTTGTCATCATGCTTATGTTTACTTTCAGTTTATTCATGCCATGTTATCTTTACCTGTTTTTATGCTGAAAGTCACTAGGACTTACTCAGTCTTTATGACTATCCCGGTTTGTTTCGCCTCTTTTTCATCCGTTTCCTCCCCCCTTGGTTCACAGGGTGGAATACAGCTTAATTCGGATCTTACCAAGCTCCAAGGCTCTTTCATGTACGACTTGGATTTCTCTTGGCTATGGCTTGCTTTGCTTTATTGGGGAATGCTACAGTTTATTTTTATGCTTCTTTGTTTTTGAGCAAGACAGGTATTTTAGCTATGTATTTGGGTATTGGAAGTTGGTGGGCTTTTATTGTAAACAATTCTATTTAATAAATGATTTGAAGTACTTCTACTTCACTTTCAGCTGTTTTATATATGTTTGTCTTGTAATATTTCTATTCCAGTACCCATAATGCTCCATTGAAATTAAGGCATTCCCTTTGTGAGTGACCTTAATGGATGTGGGGTGTTATAAGTACGAACTGGTTTTGCACCACCGACCAGATCGCCGAATCGTCTTCAAGAGAGCGACCTAGTCCGCGACTCATCCATTGTTTCCCAACATCAACAGCTAGGATTTCTCCTTCTTTCACCTTATTAGGTTCAGAAATCTCATTACATTTTTCAGACACTTGCTCAAGAATGTTAAAACTATTCGAAGTACTAATGTTATAAGCTTTAGAATTTGAACTAACATCATCTCCTGCATTATCATCCGTGTTCACCACTTTGATCCACGTTCACTTCTTCTAACTGACAACCTATTGCACTACATCCAACATCCAATTTTTGTATGATTGGATTTTTTCCATTTCCACTATTTTTCATTGGAGAGTTCGTTTGCGGCTTAACATCTCTTTTATTTTTGTTCAAAACCTTTCACCGTGTGAATTTTTTCTTAGCTAAGTGTTCAACATGAACTTTTCTGTTTTTGAAACAAGTTTTACATTTTCAGACTTGCCTAAAATACCACCTTCAGTATTCACTTAGCAAATAGTTGGACAAAAAATACTAGTGATCAAACAATCGAAAAGATCTTGCCCCAAAACTCTACACTTATCACACATCTGGGGTTTCCACAAATAATGAACAAAAATGCAGTTTGTTTAGTCCCATCTGCTAGTTTAACTGGGAATTCAAAGGGCAATGCAAGTTCATGTGTGACTTCAATCATGAATTTCGCAAATTCCAGACGATCAATTTTTTCCGTTGATGCATCCATTCACAAAAATTTACTAACTCTCAAAGCTAACCAACTAATTTCTAACTTAGATCAAATAAATAGTGATATATTCGACAGCTTAGTCCAAACTGGAACACTCTTAATTCCACTAACATTGTTACTAATTTCTACATCCCATGGCTTATCAAAGAAAATTTTGTTTTTGATGATAACACGGTCTACATATATTAACTAGAGATGGTCTTCTAGGTTCGAAAGACGGAAAAAGAAATTATTTCCATTTAATTTTACTTTAATGTTGCTTGTCGGTTTCTTGATCCCCTTGAGGTGAAATCAGTGTATAAAAGTGACTTATTAAGGAAAAAGCCAACACGGTAATATCTCTATTCCTCTTAGCCTATAAAATGTTAATAACCAATCAGTAGAAACGTCTGAAAACCGTTTCTATGAACAGTAACGCTTTTAAGCGTTAGTAATATTGATTCAATGATATTGCAATCGCAACATCAATTATGAATCATAGTTTTGCAAGGGAACCAAAAGAAGCAGTACTGACTAAGTAAAAATGCGGAGAACAAGAGGAATATTACCGAGTAATGACCGAGTCCAGCGAATGCTATTTCCTTGAAACGAAATTGCTCCCTCTATGGCGCTGTAAGGTTTGGTTGAGCGATCGTTTCCCAAGGATGAAATGGTTCCTGTCTGCGATGTTGCGCTACAACCGCAGATTGACGATGAACGCAAGGAAGTGGTTTTACTTTGAAGAGCAGAGCAACGGGGAAGAAGATAAAGAGGAGCGAAATCGGAATAAAATTGTGTCTATGTTTTGATTTTCGCAGGCCTTTATATAGGCTGGAAGAGGCACTTTACATGAGCAGACGTTTCCGTTTGAATTGCAACGGCTACGACTGTTGGAAAGGTTGCGACCCTTTACCAACAGACATTTCCGTTGGTAACTTCATGGCCAAATTCAAAAATAGGGGTCCGTAGCGCAGCGAGCCCATCGGCATCCGGAGGCCCAATTGATCACCAGACCCCAAGAGCCCCAAGGCCCAAGGCCCTATCTTTTGACCATTAAATATTAATATGAGTCCTTATCATGCCATAGTTCATGTCATTGCCTCTCTCTTCCATCTCCTCTTTCTTTTGTAATAACATATCAAGCCTTAGTATAAATAGTGGCAAAGGTGGTATTTTTCCCCAATGTGGGACTAAATGAATTTTGCCAAACCTACTCAACAATTATTCACTCATTTCCAACAATTACCCCACATGAATGAGTATTATCTAATCTGTTATTAAAATTTTGCAAAACATTTATCATATCGGTAAAAGTAGCACAGTGGCCTTGAACTTTTCCTAGTGTTATATCGTTATAACTAACTGGCGAATCAATAGACTAGACTGTCTTTGAACTGTAAGCCGTTTGTGTAAGTCTATAAAGATAACACATGATAAATGCTCTTTAACCCTTAGTTCTCTGTTTGTTTTCATTTTTGCCATGAACATCGCCTTGGTTTCATGAGTGTTTGAAGAATTCGACCTTACGATTCTTCTTGAAGTGGCGCCTTCGCACTCACATAGGTGATTCTATTAAGAGTATCCCGTAATACTACACTTGGTTCTTCATAACACCACAGTATAGACATCATTAAAAGCTAAGCTTATCCTTATCTCCGACGTGTTGTGCACTGACTTATCATAGGAATGGTTTCTATTTAACAATGCTGTCAAGTTTATCTTAAACTTAGTTGTCCCTTTGAACCTAGATCTTGGGATCTCCAGTCAACTTGGTGGGGTTTCCGTTTTAGAAAACTCTTAGTTCATAGGTCTTAAGCCAATTCGAATCGATAAGGTTTGAACTTTCTCTCTTGGCAAGCCTTTTGTTAGTGGATCCGCTATGTTATCCTTTGACCTTGCATAGTCTATAGTGATAACTCCATTAGAGATAAGTTGTCTTATGGTTTTGTGTCTATGACGAATATGTCGAGACTTACCATTATATAGTGTACTATTTGCCCTTCCTATAGAAGATTGACTATCACAATGTATACATATTGGAGGTACAGGTTTTTCCCAATTTGGAATATCTTCCAAGAAACTCCTAAGACAACTTGCTTCTTCTGCGGCTTTATCTAGAGCAATGTAACTCCGATTCCTTTGTCAACCTTGCTATGCAAGTCTGTTTGGATGATTTCCATGAGATTGCTCCATTTTCTAATGTAAACACATATCCACTTGTGGATTTTGTGTCATTTGAGCCAGTTATCCAATTGGCATCACTATATCCTTCTACCACTGAAGGGTACTTCTCATATTGTAATACATAGTTTTGTGTGTACTTCAGATATCCTAGGACCCTGATTATTGCTTTCCAGTGATGTTTGCCAGGATTACTGGTATATCCACTCAGCTTGCTTATAGTGTATGCAATATCAAGCCTAGTGCAATTCATGACATACATGATACTTCCCAGTATGCAAGAGTATTCAAGTTGATATATTCCATCACTGGTGTTCTTTACCCAATTTTGGTTCATATCCACGGGTGATTTTGCAATGGTTATATTATATTGCTTGAACCTTTCAAGTAATTTGGTAATGTAATGTTACTGAGATAAGGCATATTCTTATGGTGTTTTTACAATTTTCACACCCAAGATTACATCAGCCACTCCTAGGTCTTTCATGTCGAATCTAGAGGATAACATATCCTTCGCAGATTTTATTGTGGCATTATTATTTCCTAGGATTAGTAAATCATCAACATAAAGACAAACAATGACATATCCAATATCTGTATATCTTATATATACGCATTTATCTGATTCATTTATTTTGAATCTATTTGATAACATAGTTTCATCAAATTTCTCATGCCATTGTTTCGGAGCTTGTTTAAGGCCATAAAGTGATTTTACTAACTTGCACACCTTATTTTCATTTCCTGGGCTAAGAAACCCTTCAGATTGCTGCATATATATTTCTTCTTCTAATTCACCATTCAAAAAAGCAGTTTTCACATCCATTTGGTGTATTTCCAAATTTAATATAGATGCAATCGCAGTAAGCATCCTAATCAATGTTATTCTAATTACTGGTGAATACGTATCAAAGTAATCTTGATCTTCCTTCTATCTAAATCCTTTTATTACAAGTCCCGCTTTATACTTGTCAATTGAGCCGTCAACTTTTAGTTTTTTCTTAAATATCCATTTATATCCTAGTGGTTTTGATCCTTTGGGTAGATCCACTAGTTCCCACGTACGGTTTTGTAAAATGGATTCTATTTCACTGTTGACAGCCTCCTTCCAGTATGGAGCCTCAGGAGATGACATTGCTTGTTGATAAGTAAGAGGTTCATTTTCTATCACATATGCATAGAAATCGAGTCCAAAGGTTTTCAAAGTCCTTTGACGTTTGCTCCTTCTGGGTTCCTTTACCTCAGTTTCAACATTTCTCTCATTCGAGCTTTGGTTATCATTATCCTTAGGAGTATCTGTATCTCTTGATCTCTTTTGAACAATTGTTTCAATAGAGGTTTTTAGAGGATAAATGTGTTCAAAGAATCTAGCATTTCGTGACTCGATAATGGTGTTTTCATGAATGCCATCAATTTTATATTTGTACACCAAAAATCGATATGCACTACTATTATGAGCCTATCCGATGAATATGCAATCTATAGTCTTTGGTCCAATTTTGACCTTTTTCGGTTTTGGTATTTCTACTTTGGCAAGACACCCCCACACTTTCAGGTATTTGTAGGATGGTGGTCTGTTTTTCCAAAGTTCGTGTGGAGATTTAGATGTTTTCTTTCGTGGTATTTTATTCAAAATATGATTTGCTGAAAGAATAGCTTCTCCCCAAAAGTTATCTGGTAAGCCAGAACTAATTAGTAAGGCATTCATCATTTCTTTAAGAGTTCTATTTTTCCGTTCGGCTATATCGTTGGATTGAGGTGAATACGGTGCTATAGTTTGATGAATAATTCCATGCTCAGCACAGAATTCCTCAAATGGAGACTCGTATTCTCCTCCTCAATCACTCCTTAAAGATTTTATTTTCTTGTTGAGTTGATTCTCAACTTCTGCCTTATATTGTATAAACATGTCGATTGCTTCGTCCTTACTTCTAAGGAGATAGACGTAACAATATCTAGTACAATCATCAATGAATGTGATAAAGTACCTCTTTCTACCTTTAGTTTGACACATTTTCAAATCACATACATCAGTATGTAATAATTCTAGAGGTTCCGTTTCACGTTCAACATGATGAAACGAGGTTCTCGTCATTTTCGCTTCTGCACAAACTTGACATTTATAGTTTGAATCTATATTGCAGTTTGGTATGAATTCTAGATTAATCAATTTTCGCAATGTATCAAAATTTACATGCCCTAATCTAGAATGCCATATGTTAGAAGAGTCAACAATATAAGCAGAAGATTCAATTTTATTCATATCATTATTTGGTACAACAGTGGTTACATTTGATTTAAACAAGCCATCACACACATATCCTCTTCCAACATACACTCCATTCTTTGATATTACAAACTTATCAGCAACAAATGTTAGTTTGAAACCATGTTTGCTGAGCAACGATCCTGAAATCAGGTTCTTGCAGATTTCTGGAACGTGAAGAACGTCATTCAATTTTAGTTCCTTTCCAGAAGTTAACTTCAGTACAATCTTTCCCTTGCCTTCCACCTTTGATGCAGACGAGTTACCCATGAATAGTTGCTCATTATCAGTGGCAGGTTTGTAGGTTGTAAACATCCATTTGTTGGCACATATATGACGAGTGGCTCCTGTATCTAGAAACCACTCCTTGTTGTTGCCAACAAGGTTACACTTAGAAACAACCGCACATAAGTGCATATCTGCAACATCATCTTAATTATCTATCATATTTGCTTCAGGTTTCTTCTTTTTGGGGGCACAACATACGACTACTTTGTGGCCTTTCTTTCCGCAGTTGTGGCAAGATCCTTGAAACTTCTTTTGTTTCTTTGGGTTAGGATTCTGCTCGCGCTTTCTTTTGTTTTTCTTTTCATCCTCAACCACATTGGACTTTGCTCGTAATGAATTGGTAGCCTTTTTCTCTGATTTTCTGTTGTCTTCTTCGATTCGCAGACGAACAACCAGATCCTCCATGGTAATTTCCTTGCGCTTATGCTTCAAATAGTTTTTGAAATCCTTCCATGACGGAGGCAACTTTTCGATAGCGGCAGCCACTTGGAATGACTCACTTAACTCCATCTTTTCATCGTGAATTTCATGAATGATAACTTGGAGTTCTTGAATCTGATTGACAACTGTTTTGGAATCAACCATTTTGAAGTCAAGAAACTTTCCGACAATGAATTTCTTCATTCCGGCATCTTCAGTCTTGTACTTCTTTTCAAGTGATAACTAGAGAATCTTTGCAGTCTCAATGGTACAGTATACATTATATAAACTATTTTCTAAACCATTGAGAATGTAATTCTTATAGATGAAGTCAGAATTCTTCCATGCATTAAAGGCCTCGACTTTGGTGGCGTCAGGCTCCAGTTCTTCAACAAATGGGGGATCCTCCGAAAGGTATTTTGCTAACCTCAATGTTGTGAGGTAGAAAAGCATCTTTTGTTGCCAGCATTTGAAATCCTGGCCATTAAACTTCTCTGGTCTCTCGCCATGTTAATATGGAATAGTTGGTGGAACCAAAGGCGGAACCGGCGGCACAGTCCGTGTCAGCACAGATTTGTCGTTGCTACTTTGCGACATCATCGTCTGCAAGTAGATGCAACAATCAATAACAATTTTGTTTCAAGATTGTTAATAACCAATCAGTATAAACGTCTGAAAATCGTTTCTATGAACAGTAACGCTTTTAAGCGTTAGTAATATTGATTCAATGATATTGCAATCGCAACAGCAATTATGAATCACAGTTTTGCAAGGGAATCAAAAGAAGCAGTACTGACTAAGTAAAAATGCGGAGAACAAGAGGAATATTACCGAGTCCAGCAAATGCTGTTTCCTTGAAACGAAATTTCTCCCTCTACGGTGCTGTAAGGTTTGGTTGAGCAATCGTTTCCCAAGGATGAAATGGTTCTTGTCTGCGATGTTGCGCTACAACCGCAGATTGATGACGAACGCAAGGAAGTGGTTTTACTTTGAAGAGCAGAGCAATGGGGAAGAAGATAAAGAGGAGCGAAATCGGAATAAAACTGTGTCTATGTTTTGATTTTCGCAGGCCTTTATATAGGCTGGAAGAGGCACCTTTACATGAGCAGGCGTTTCTGTTTGAATTGCAATGGCTACGACTGTTGGAAAGGTTGCGACCCTTTACCAATAGACATTTCCGTTGGTAACTTCGCGGCCAAATTCAAAAATAGCGGTCCTCATCGCAGCGAGCCCATCGGCATCCGGAGGCCCAATTGATCACCAGACCCCAAGAGCCCCAAGGCCCTATCTTTTGACCATTAAATATTAATATGAGTCCTTATCATGCCATAGTTCATGTCATTGCCTCTCTCTTCCATCTCCTCTTTCTTTTGAAATAACATATCAAGCCTTAGTATAAATAGTGGCAAAGGTGGTAATTTCCCCCAATGTGGGACTAAATGAATTTTTCCAAACCTACTCAACAATTACTCATTCATTTCCACCATAAAATATGTTTCTTCTGTAGGTAACAATGCCTTGCCATCGAACAGATTTGCTGGGTGAACTCAACAGTGATGACCATTTTTATCTTTCAGCAGGAGTGGCTAGATTTGAATTTGGAGATGGGGAAAGAGATGCAGTGGGGTCAACTTCATTGGAAGGAGGCAGATCTTCAGATGGTGGAATAGGCGGCGGTGGCAAGTGAATAGGAGGGGGCGAGGAGTGTACGTTGAAAAGAGGTGAGCAAATTATAGGGTGTAAGTTCGGCAGTGAAGCCACTGAAGGGCTCGAGGTGAGTTTATATGTGTTCAATTATGAGTACAAAGTAGTTTACAAGTTTAGGGTTTTTAATACTTTTATTTATAGTTGTATTTACAATTTTTCTTGTAGTTTTTAGTAGTCTTTTTTGTAAGTATTTTACTGTTTTCTTATAGTTTCTTTTATCTATTTACGTTCTCTCAGTGCTTCTTTTCTGTTTTCTTTCTGTTAGTCTCTTTCAATTAAATCTTTTTCTTAATAGTTATTTCTTTCTATTATTTCAGTCTTTCTACTATCATTTACATTTTTTAGAGCCGCAAATGTTTGTTTACAAACATAGTTTTTATTCCTTTTTTGCGTCTGGATTAAAATGATAACATAGGACTTCACGGATTTGGGTTAAATAAAAGGTAACTCAATTTACAATGTTACTTGTAAAATTTGCAGTTTTACAATAAAAAGAAATTAGATTAAATTATGCAGATTATAGAAACTTGTAAAACATACATGAGTTTGCATGTCTTTTTGCTAGTAGGCAGGACCTACTAGTGGCCCATTACCACATGATGGTAGAGGCCACAAGATGGCAACAAAAGTGGGTAAGAGCTGATCAAGGGTAGAATTAGGAAAACTAATTCAAACCAAAAGAATTTGGAATAGTAAAGTGCAAACAATCAAAGATGAAACAAAGTTAATAAAACTTATTACTAGAAATCATCTTATTTGTGCATGCGTATGGAGCTGTTATTATATCTATCTTTTTACCTTACTTATCATGCTACTAATAACTTTATTCACTAGGCTTTGTCCGATCTGCTCCTTTTTCTTTCCTTTTCTCACTACAGGCTCACAGGGTTGATTTTTTTATGGATTCATTGGAGGAGCAAGCTTGTTGCATCTCATTTTTAAATTCAGATGTATTTATTTTTCTTTTACCATTTTTAGTTGATTGGCTTATACTGTGACTTGAGAGGGATTTTAGCTGTACTCTTTTTCTTTGATTCAGAGCATCACACTCCTTTATTTTTAGCTCTTTAGTTGACCACCTGCACTTGATTATATCACTAGTTTCATACATGATAGCAGTCCCCAACACCATAGGAGGATCAGAAGAATTTTCTATGGTTCGTAGGGTTTTAAGGACTTTCATCTTAGACATTGTATTTGAGTGCGATGCCTATTTTCTAGAAATTTATGAGTATGGGATGATACTTGGGATAGATCGACTAACATCGTATGGATATACACTAGATTGCTAAGGAGAATTGTCAAATTAGAGACTTGTAGTAGAAGGACTCTTGAGAGATCTTGTGACCCACAGGGGCCAGTTATGCTTATCTTTTTTATTCCCTTTATATTCACCTTTACCTGATATAAATTTTGCTCTAGTAGTGAGAGTGATCCCAGAAATTTTCAAGGAGGTAAGGGGTTTACCCCGCAAGCGTGATATCGACTTCAGGATCTATTTGAGTGATAACTAAACCAGTAGAATTACCAGTTCGCCGTACGACCCTAGGGAGAGGAAGGAATTAAGTAAGCAGAGAAGGGTTTTATTCGATGTAGCATAACAGAGTGGGAGGGGGGCACCAACGGTCTTCGCTATGAAGGTGAATGATTCCCTCAAGCTTTGCATCGATTATAGATTTGAATAGGCTCATTAAACAGAATCGTTATCTACTTAATAAGTTTGGTGATCTTTTCAACCAGTTAGTTGGTGCCTCCATGTTTTCTCAACTAGACCTAGCCACTAGGTTTCATCAGCTCCGAATTGCAGATGATAGCATTGACAAGACTACGTTTAGGCCACCATATGGGTTTTTCGAGTGGTTGCTGGTGTTGTTCTGCCTGACCAATGTCCTAGCATGCTTCGCTGCTTTGATGGGTCGAGACTTCCCAAAAGTTTGGAATAAGTTTGTTGTAGTGTTCACAGATGATATTCTAGGTTCTTCAAAAGTAGTGAAGAGCATAATCATCTTAAGGAGGTTCTTATCACTCTAAGCAAGCATAAGTTAAAAGAAAAAATTTCGAAGTGCCACTTTTGGTAAGATAAGGTGCATATGACGACCCCATTTCCCGTACAGAAAGAGACAAGGGTAATCTTTGGAATATAACACAGAAACAGATAATAGCAGAACAAAATTAATTAAATACACCAGATAAGGAACAATAGAATATACGGGATAAAAGTAATCATCAGAGTTACACAGTATACAGGATCTTACTTAGTACAAATACAGTTCAACTATACATATATGTCTACAGCGGAAAAACAAACATAATGTACAATAGGAGCTGAACAACATAAAAAGAGATAAATGATAGAATCCATCTTCAGCTCCAGCTATCCGGATAAAGCCTGCTAAACCTGAATACAAGGCTGCCCGTGTAGAAAAAGGGGCACCCGAGTTTGAAAGTGAAACAAACTACGAGTCAGTCATGGGACTGGTATGAGAAATCTACTCAACAGGTTTAAAATATGGCTAATCACAGGACCACGCCACTTTCGTGGAACGGGTTTGCTCCATTGGATTGCCAGTGCTTTAAAACAAATCATTCTTTTAAACATCGCAATGCTTTTTATAAAAATGAAGCCATTATAAGACTCAGTTCCCATCACACAATGCAACGCAAACCGAAGGAAAGAGTTTTACCTTATAATGGCCAAAATATGATTGATACGAATAAAACCAAAGCATTTGGTATTACACTAGTGTTTATATGTTTCAAAAACAATTTCAATCATAACTATCAATCATAGACGGCATGGGTACCATATATCATGTCGCCATATATATATATATATACAATCAAAACCGCACGATGTCGAATTTGGAAATTGGATTTCCATCATGAACCAAGGCAAAAGATAGTCCTTACCGACTTCGAGACAATCTAGCCCATGCCTCAGGATCAGAGCTCGAGTGACCCTTGGATCGTCAGGGCCGGTCCACCGATGTGGATTAAAATTCCTGAATAATGCGTTTCCCCGCCCTATGGGGCGTAGGTGAGCCAACGAATGACTCCATCAGACCCGGATCGTCCGATCAAACTGAGGCGCCTCGCAACAGTAACAACTACATAAGTCAAACTCGTCAGGGCGTGTAAAACCACTGACGCCACTTCTAGCTAGAAGGAAACGCATGCCCTCCCTGAGGTCCTTCCTCCCGTTTCTGGTTCATACCGGCTGCGAGGTTCACGAATTCACGTTATACACAAAGCTACGCTACACATGCGGTTCTTTGATCATCACCACAAGACTTTGCTTTTCAACAGAAGCCCTGATCATTTGCCACTTAGGCATGCCACACTAGCAATTCATGCCATGCGACTGATGTCCATCGATATACAACCTCTCAGCTCGTGCGTTTCAAAGAAGGGCGTTAAGCAAAAGAATAAATTCTCCGCCGCCAAACAGATGTATATTTAACAGAGATCAATCAACACAGAATAAAATCCAATGTCAGGCACACAGTCCATTTACAAGTCCGTTCTGGGTCTGAACGAAACCGGAGGCACTAAATACCTCGCAAACCCATCGATCACCACGTACGTCTGGACGATCACCACTCATTATCCATATTTCGGGATGCCTCCCAATCAGGACCTCGGTTACCATCCAAACGAGGTGAAGATCTCCGGTCTTCGACCACCGTCTTCATCTTCGATTTCTTGTCGTCGATTCAGTTATTCAGAATGGGATAAACCCGGTCTTTCTGAGCAACTCGCGTATATAATAAACAAGTGCAACACTAACATACACACGCATCATTTCAATTCATTAGTCACTAACCGTCAATCAGTAAGAGAACGATTTCCCAAATATTAACCCCGAAGGCCGAAACCAACATCAGATCAATACCCAAGAGACCATTCGACTTAGCCAACCTTCAGTTAATTTCTAAATTTCACATCCATATCGTTTATAATATTTTATAACGATTTATCGCTATTTTTATTTATTTTAAAATAGCCAATTTATTCAAAACGACGCTTCGGCCATAACGCGGCCGTGGCGCTGTTTTTCTTCAGATTTGATTTACACATATCTGAAAATCTAACCGTTGGATCTTTACAAAATTTACATCATTAGAAAGATCTTTTCAAAACGAATCCAACAGTTCCAGTTTCGGGAAAATCCGACGGTCGGATCTCCCGGTATAATCGTTTGAAGTTTCGATTTCAAAATACGAACTACAGCGTCGTTATTTGATTAAATATATTTATATTATATATATATATATATATATATATATATATATATATAAATATAATCGATTCTGGCGCTGTTTTTCTTCAAATTTGAATTAAACATTCCAGACAATCCAACCGTTGGATTTTTACAAAGTTGGTGCCGTTGGAAAGATATTTCCAAAGCGAACCCAACGGTTGCGATTTCAGGAAAATCCGATGGTCGGATCTCCCGGTATAATCTTTTGAAATCATGGTTTCAAAATACGAATTGCAGCGTCGTTATTCGATATATTTTAATTCTATTTAAATATATATATCGATTCTTCGATTTCAAAGCTATATCCTTTTCACACATTTGATAAAAATGATATTTTTATCTAACTGTCTTCTTTTTCAACACTTCTCTATATTTGACAATTCATGTATATAGTAAAAATGTGATTTTTATTGTAAAACAATTCATTTCAAAACTCTATTATTTCATATAGTTCATATAGGTAATTAAAATAGGATTTTTATTATAAAACAATTTATTTCGAAACAAGATTATTTTCTATAGTTCATATAGGTGATAAAATAGGATTTTTATTATAAAACAATTTATTTCAAGATATGAATACCATTCAACACATGAATTTCAATTCAACGAATGAATTTCGATTCAACACATGAAGGTTTTCTATAGTTTATATATATAGATAAAAATGTGATTTTTATATTTTAAAACACGAATACCATTCAACACATGAATTTCAATTCAACGAATGAATATCGATTCAACACATGAAGGTTTTTTTATAGTTTATATACATATAGATAAAAATGTGATTTTTATATTCAAAACACGAATACCATTCAACACATGAATTTCTATTCAACGAATGAGTTTCAATTCAACACATGAAGGTTTTCTATTCAACGAATGAATATAGTTTCAACAAATGAAAATAATTCAAACACATGAATATTATTCAAAATTTCGGCAGCATAACGGCAGGGTAGTTAAAACCGGGACCGTCCCTAGTACGGCTCCTCGCTCTACCTTAAAACCTCGCGGTTTTTGACAATGGGGATCATACATCTAGTTCGCACGCAGGCGGCATGTATATTTATTTCATTTCCACAAACTAATCCTATGTGGTTTCAACCTAATATTTCTCAACCACAAACGGGTATTTTTCAACCACAATCAATCAATATCAACCACAAACAATTCCAATCAACCATTCGCTATCAATCAATTTTCACATCAATCACAACCAATAAATATCGTCCATGATTTGTGGACGAGGGGCGTATATATATATATATATATTTATATATAGCAATTCACTTCTATTTCAACACATATATAATTTTTACAACGCATATATAACTTATACATCGAACGTACAACTTATACAACGCTTATACATGAGGTGTACAACGCTTATATAACTCATACATCGACTATATAATTTATACATCGTCGTTTTCCATATCGTTTATAAATTAGAAATCTCACATTGGGTTCCACTCCACCGAAAATAGCAGAAGGCTCAGAAAAATATGCGGTCTCTTCTAAAATGTAGAAGACGTCCACATGAGTCCACTATCTCTTGTTTCACTGAATTTCGTCTAGAAACGAAAAAGATATGATTTTTACAAGGTTTGCAACGGTTTAAAGGTGTTAAAAATCATTTCAGAAAATAAAACCCGTACCTTTCTATTTCTGTTCAAAACTAGGTTTTGATTTTTCTCGACAACCGTTGCACTATAGGACAATCGTCCACTGCCACCTGGAAGAGGAAGGAGAGGCGCGCAGAACGAGGGCAACCTCGTCGAACTCGGTGGTCGGAGGTGATGCTGGCGGCGGCGCAAAGTCGGCGACTTCGGGGCTTCGAAACTCGAAGGATACTCAATGAAAAAAAATCCAAACTTGCTATGGATTTGAAGATCTTGACTAGCTCTACAAAATCCTCAACAGGATGGAGGTCTAATTTTGAGCAGATTGAGAGCAATCGAGGAGAGAAGGGGTTGAGTTCATTTCCGCCGCGCGATCTGGAGTGTCGGGGAGAGAGAAGAGGATGAGGCCCATTCATATTTTTTCTTTTATTTATATATTTTTAAAATTTCGAAAATACCCCTTATCTCATACGAACTCTAATCCAAACCCAACGACTGTCGTCCCTAGCATTTTACCCCCATTCTGAACACAATGGGATATGTTTCGTAGGCCCATTCGACTGTTTCAGTCGGTTTCCATTCAATTTAAAATATATAACATTCAATATTCGATTTGAACGTACATTTCAATTTGCCAGGGCCACAAACTGATTCGAAAAATTCTAGAAAAATAAATCTGGCAATGTTTTGACGATACGGTCGCAACAAAACTAGTTTCGTCGAATTCTGAGACCGTTTGCAAAAAGGCCCATTTCTGGTCGATCCAATTTAACTGTAATTGATCAAAACACGTTTTCCTTTGCCACACTCATATACTAGCTTCAAAAATTATGAAATTTGAAACCTAGCAATAATTTCACATCCCGGATCCAACAAAAGTGGTTTCGTCTAATTCCGAGGTCGTCGGCAAAATGGCCAATTTCACGGGCTATATAAATCCCATAGCGACCTTTCTGAAAATTCATTTGGCCATAACTTTTGCATTCGGCTATGAAAATTCGATTTTTCAGATTCTTTAGAAAGGTATTCACTAACAGTTTTAAATATTTTTTGTTTCACTCAAATGCGTTTTGTTTTGCACCCGGTACAGTCCGACAAATTTTGAATTCAATTTTTGAAACTGCAGCGCCATTTCAGTCCTTGTTTATAATTAGAATTAATTATATTTGTTTTCAAATGTCGATTCAAACTCACTTTACATTACTATTATTTAAAATATTTATTTTAAATATTTAAAATCCATTATTTTAGCCAATTTAAAAATTTTAAATTGGTTCAGATTTTCTGGGTCGTTGCAATCTCCCCCACTTAAAAATTTTCGTCCCCGAAAAGGAACAAAGTCGAAAGTGGTTTGATTAATCAACTCTACGTTCGAACTGGCTTCCATTCTCCAACTTTTCAGTTTCTGAGAATTTTCAAATTCTTCAAAAATTTGGCTAACACCCGGAATTTTTGAAAAATTTCCCCATAACCTCCTTTGTACGGAGAGAGGTTTGGAAATTTATTGGGCCGTATTAGGTACCCAATAAATCCTAATAAGCATACACATATCTATAGTGATATATTCTGGTGTTTACAGGGGAGCGTGTATTGATAATAACTCCAGAGAATAAATTCTCGTCACCCTGTCAAAGCCTGAGGGTGTGTGTATTTTAAATGCTCCAGAGGATAAATCCTCATCACCTCGTCCCGTGTGGGAAATAAATGGTCCATGTGCCATATCTAATAACTAGATAGACGTGATTATTGTCAACTCCAGACCCGGGTGGTTTTTTTTATTAATCTGGCAATTTAATCGTTACAATTTAAATAGTCTATACCAGTCATCAGTTCAACCTGTAAAGTATAGTCATCGCCATACAAGCCTCTCGCTCGTATGATAAATCTTCCACCTCATCACATAAGCTCCAAATGCTTATGTGGTATATGATGAAGTATGCCTATCTTCATAAGTATGCCATGTAATGTAGTTCAAAATTAATTGTTACTATCCTATGGCGACGTTTATTATTTCACACAGAACAACCAGCACTCCGCATCCAATGGCATTCACAGGAGTTGATATAATAATATTTCGCATCCAACTCATTAAGGTTTACCTATTTGTCGGGCACGCAAATAAAATCTTTACTCAACAGCTATCCATTTACCTGTTCAAATATATAAAATGCACATGTATATATTTCTATTTATTTTCTAATCAGTTCAATGTGTGATTTAAATGAATAAATCCTACCATTATTCTATTGTAGATTAAATTAACTATTGTTTCAATAATTCAATTAATCAAATTTACTATCACACAACAGAAACAACTCAAATTGTTTTTAACTTTTCAAAAATATACTAATCAATTTCATATACTCTTTTACTTTTCAAATATATATCTTTTATATATTCAAAAATCATATTTCTAAAACCAGCCTATATATTATCACTAATACGTTATTTAAAAACATATTACCCTCGACTCGTTCTGAGGCACTTCTGACCCCATCTCTAACGAGTTGTTCTGATTCTGCTGTACTCATACTAGGATATTGCTGATCCTATCTGTACTGAGTTACTCGGCCTAGAACACTACTTGTTCTATTTCTAACGAGTTCGTTAATATGTTATATTCCAGAACTAAGCTTAACCAAAGCTCTGATACCACGTTATGACGACCCAATTTCCCGTACAGACGGAGATAAGGGTAATCTTTGGAATATAACACAGAAACAGATAATAGCAGAACAGAATTAATCAAATACACCAGATAATGAAAAATAGAATATACTGGATAAAAGTAATCATCAGAGTTACACAGTATACATGATCTTACTTAGTACAAATACAGTTCAACTATACATATATGTCTACAGTGGAAAAACAAACATAATGTACAATAGGAGCTGAACAGCATAAAAAGAGATAAATGATAGAATCCATCTTCAGCTCCAGCTATCCGGATAAAGCCTGCTAAACCTGAATACAAGGCTGCCCGTGTAGAAAAAGGGGCACCCGAGTTTGAAAGTGAAACAAACTACGAGTCAGTCATGGGACTGGTATGATAAATCTACTCAACACGTTTAAAATATGGCTAATCACAGGACCACGCCACTTTCGTGGAACGGGTTTACTCCATTGGATTGCCAGTGCTTTAAAATAAATCATTCTTTTAAACATCGCAATGCTTTTTATAAAAATGAAGCCATTATAAGACTCAGTTCCCATCACACAATGCAACGCAAACCGGAGGATAGAGTTTTACCTTATAATGGCCAAAATATGATTGATACAAATAGAACCAAAGCATTTGGTATTACACTAGTGTTTATATGTTTCAAAAACAATTTCAATCATAACTCTCAATCATAGACGGCATGGGTACCATATATCATGTCGCCATATATATATACAATCAAAACCGCACGATGTCGTATTTGGAAATTGGATTTCCGTCATGAACCAAGGCAAAAGATACTCCTTACCGACTTCGAGACAATCTAGCCCATGTCTTAGGATCAGAGCTCGAGTGACCCTTCGATCGTCAGGGCCGGTCCACCGATGTGGATTAAAATTCCTGAATAATGTGTTTCCCCGCCCTATGGGGCGTAGGTGAGCCAACGAATGACTCCATCGGACCCGGATCGTCCGATCAAACCGAGGCGCCTTGCAACAGTAACAACCACATAAGTCAAACTCGTCAGGGCGTGTAAAACCACTGACGCCACTTCTAGCTAGAAGGAAACGCATGCCCTCCCTGAGGTCCTTCCTCCCGTTTCTGGTTCATACCGGCTGTGAGGTTCGCGAATTCACGTTATACACAAAGCTACGCCACACAGGCGGTGCTTTGATCATCACCACAAGACTTTGCTTTTCAACAGAAGCCCTGATCATTTGCCACTTAGGCATGCCACACTAGCAATTCATGCCATGCGACTGATGTCCATCGATATACAACCTCTCAGCTCGTGCGTTTCAAAGAAGGGCGTTAAGCAAAAGAATAAATTCTCCGCTGCCAAACATATGTATATTTAACAGAGATCAATCAACACAGAATAAAATCCAATGTCAGGCACACAGTCCATTTACAAGTCCGTTCTGGGTCTGAACGAAATAGGAGGCACTAAATACCTCGCAAACCCATCGATCACCACGTACGTCTGGACGATCACCACTCATTATCCATATTTCGGGATGCCTCCCAATCAGGACCTCGGTTACCATCCAAACGAGGTGAAGATCTCCGGTCTTCGACCACCGTCTTCATCTTCGATTTCTTGTCGTCGATTCAGTTATTCAGAATGGGATAAACCCGGTCTTTCTGAGCAACTCGCGTATATAATAAACAAGTGCAACACTAACATACACACGCATCATTTCAATTCATTAGTCACTAACCGTCAATCAGTAAGAGAACGATTTCCCAAATATTAACCCCGAAGGCCGAAACCAACATCAGATCAATACCCAAGAGACCATTCGACTTAGCCAACCTTCAATTAATTTCTAAATTTCACATCCATATCGTTTATAATATTTTATAACGATTTATCGCTATTTTTATTTATTTTAAAATAGCCAATTTATTCAAAACGACGCTTCTGCCGTAACGCGGCCGTGGCGCTGTTTTTCTTCAGATTTGATATACACATATCTGAAAATCTAACCGTTGGATCTTTACAAAATTTACATCATTAGAAAGATCTTTTCAAAACGAATCCAACGGTTCCAGTTTCGGGAAAATCCGACGGTCGGATCTCCCGGTATAATCGTTTGAAGTTTCGATTTCAAAATACGAACTGCAGCGTCGTTATTCGATTAAATATAATTATATATATATATATATATATATATATATATAAATATAATCGATTCTGGCGCTGTTTTTCTTCAGATTTGAATTAAACATTCCAGACAATCCAACCGTTGGATTTTTACAAAGTTGGTGCCGTTGGAAAGATATTTCCAAAGCGAACCCAACGGTTGCGATTTCAGGAAAATCCGATGGTCGGATCTCCCGGTATAATCGTTTGAAATCACGGTTTCAAAATACGAACTGCAGCGTCGTTATTCAATATATTTTAATTCTATTTAAATATATATATCGATTCTTCGATTTCAAAGCTATATCCTTTTCACACATTTGATAAAAATGATATTTTTATCTAACTGTCTTCTATTTCAAAACTTCTCTATATTTGACAATTCATGTATATAATAAAAATGTGATTTTTTTTTGTAAAATAATTCATTTCAAAACTCTATTATTTTATATAGTTCATATAGGTAATAAAAATAGGATTTTTATTATAAAACAATTTATTTCGAAACAAGATTATTTTCTATAGTTCATATAGGTGATAAAATAGGATTTTTATTATAAAACAATTTATTTCAAGATATGAATACCATTCAACACATGAATTTCAATTCAACGAATGAATTTCGATTCAACACATGAAGGTTTTCTATAGTTTATATATATAGATAAAAATGTGATTTTCATATTTTAAAACACGAATACCATTCAACACATGAATTTCAATTCAACGAATGAATATCGATTCAACACATGAAGGTTTTCTATAGTTTATTTATATAGATAAAAATGTGATTTTTATATTTAAAACACGAATACCATTCAACACATGAATTTCTATTCAACGAATGAGTTTCAATTCAACACATGAAGGTTTTCTATTCAACGAATGAATATAGTTTCAAAAAATGAAAATAATTCAAACACATGAATATTATTCAAAATTTCGGCAGCATAACGGCAGGGTAGTTAAAACCGGGACCGTCCCTAGTACAGCTGCTCGCTCTACCTTAAAACCTCGCGGTTTTTGACAATGGGGATCATGCATCTAGTTCGCACGCGGCGGCATGTATATTTATTTCATTTCCACAAACTAATCCTATGTGGTTTCAACCAAATATTTCTCAACCACAAACGGGTATTTTTCAACCACAATCAATCAATATCAACCACAAACAATTCCAATCAACCATTCGCTATCAATCAATTTTCACATCAATCACAACCAATAAATATCGCCCATGGTTTGTGGACGAGGGGCTTATATATATATATATATATATAGCAATTCACTTCTATTTCAACACATATATAATTTTTACAACGCATATATAACTTATACATCGAACGTACAACTTATACAACGCTTATACATGAGGTGTACAACGCTTATATAACTCATACATCGACTATATAATTTATACATCATCGTTTTCCATATCGTTTATAAATTAGAAATCTCACATTGGGTTCCACTCCACCAAAAATAGCAGAAGGCTCAGAAAAAATGCGGTCTCTTCTAAAATGTAGAAGACGTCCACACGAGTCCACTGTCTCTTGTTTCACTGAATTTCGTCTAGAAACGAAAATGATATGATTTTTACAAGGTTTGCAATGGTTTAAAGGTGTTAAAAATCATTTCAGAAAATAAAACCCGTATCTTTCTATTTCTGTTCAAAACTAGGTTTTGATTTTTCTCGACAACCGTTGCACTATAGGACAATCAGCCACTGCCACCTGGAAGAGGAAGGAGAGGCGCGCAGAATGAGGGCAACCTCGTCGAACTCGGTGGTCGGAGGTGATGCTGGCGGCGGCGCAAAGTTGGCGACTTCGGGGCTTCGAAACTCGAAGGATACTCAATGAAAAAAAATCCAAACTTGCTATGGATTTGAAGATCTTGACTAGCTCTACAAAATGCTCAACAGGATGGAGGTCTAATTTTGAGCGGATTGAGAGCAATCGAGGAGAGAATGGGTTGAGTTCATTTCCTCCGCGCGATCTGGAGTGTCGGGGAGAGAGAAGAGGATGAGGCCCAATCATATTTTTTCTTTTATTTATATATTTTTAAAATTTCGAAAATACCCCTTATCTCATATGAACTCTAATCCAAACCCAACGACTGTCGTCCCTAGCGTTTTACCCTCATTCTGAACACAATGGGACAATATTCGATTTGAACGTACATTTCAATTTTCCAGGGCCACAAACTGATTCGAAAAATTCCAGAAAAATAAATCTGGCTATGTTTTGATGATACGGTCCCAACAAAACTAGTTTCGTCGAATTCTGAGATCGTTTGCAAAAAGGCCCATTTCTGGTCGATCCAATTTAACTGTAATTGATCAAACACGTTTTCCTTTGCCACGCTCACATACTAGCTTCAAAAATTATGAAATTTTAAACCTAGCAATAACTTCACATCCCGGATCCAACAAAAGTGGTTTCATCGAATTCCGAGGTCGTCTGCAAAATGGCCAATTTCACGGGCTATATAAATCCCATAGCGACCTTTTTGAAAATTCATTTGGCCATAACTTTTGCTTTCCGTTATGAAAATTTGATTTTTCAGATTCGTTAGAAAGGTATTCACTAACAGGTTTAAATATTTTTGGTTTCACTCAAATCCGTTTTGTTTTGCACCCAGTACAGTCCGACAAAGTTTGAATTCAATTTTTGAAACTGCAGCGCCATTTCAGGCCTTGTTTATAATTAGAATTAATTATATTTGTTTTCAAACGTCGATTCAAACTCACTTTACATTACTATTATTTAAAATATTTATTTTAAATATTTAAAATCCATTATTTTAGCCAATTTAAAATTTTTAAATTGGTTCAAATTTTCTGGGTCGTTACAGTGCACTTCTTTTGGCATATGTTTCTTAGAAGAAGGGTCAACAGTGGATTTCTATAAAGCAGTAGTACTTCAAGATTGGAAGACATCTAAGAATGCCGCTGAAGTAAGAAACTTTTTAGGGTTGGTTTGCCGGATATGACAGGAAGTTCATTAGGGATATTGCTAAGATAACAACATCGCTTACTCGATTGACTAAGGAGAACTTGGCATTTATGTAGGACATAGCTTGTGAGGATTTCTTCACAATGCATAAGTGGGCCTTTACTAGTGTACTATTGTTTTCATTACCAGATGGAAATAAGGCTTTTAGCATATAGATTGACGCATGTGGTATAGACCCTGTCACGATGTTGATGTAGGAAGAGAGGGTAGTGTGCTACGGTAGTAGGCCATTGAAGGTCCATGAGAAGAACAACTCTACTCATGACCTAGAGTTAGCTGCTATAGTTTTTTCACTTAAGCAGTGAAGGCATTATTTGCTAGGAGACAGGTTCAAGATCAATACAGAAACAAATCATTGAAGTACTTATTCTTTCAAAAATATTTGAATCTCAGACAGCCATGTTGGATGGAGTTCGTTACATCATATGACTTTGAAATAACAAATACCACTAGAAAGGGTAATGAAGTTGTTGATGCATTTAGTAAGAAGATGGAGGATCTTAGCCCTATGCTCATGGAATAGAAGAGTCTAGTACTTTTGATTACAAGCCTTTGATGGACTTTATCCCAAGATTGTTAGCATCACTTTAGATTCAGGCCAATCTCATAGATTATATTGGCTCAAGGAAGTGAAAGGATCAGGAGCTAATGTATATTTTTGAGAGGATCGGCTGAGGAGAATCCTCGGCCATCTCCAATGTTACTCCATAGGGAATAGAGGGTGGTTTAGGATGTGTGGTAGACTTTATGTCCCCTGCACTGGTGATTTGATGGATGCGGTACTGGCTCATCACTCTTGGATGACTATCCATCCGGGTAATGACAAAATATATAGGGACATAAAGAGGTTATTTTATTAGACCGGCAAGAAGAATGACATTGCTGAATATGAGGCCAAGCGCATTGTTTGTCAAGTAATAAAAGCAGGGTAACAAAAACCTGACGGATTGTGATGTGCCATTATGGAATGAGGAGAGTGTATCCATGAACTTCGGTGATGGGTTTCCTATATCTTAAAAAGGCAATACTAGTATTTGGGGAATGTAGACATATTGACAAAGTTTGCGCACTTCATTTGATTTAAGAGAAAGAGTATGTCATCTTGGTTAGCTTCGACATACATCAGAGGGATCATTCAACTCTACGGTATACTTATTAACATTATGAGCGACACTGACCCTATTTTTGCATGAAGTTTTGGAGGAATTTGCAAAAGTAACAAGGAACTCAGCTTAGTTTAGTATGGTTTACCACCCTCAAACTTATGGAGATACTAAGAGGATAAACATGATTCTTGAGGATTATTGAGGCTGTGTATCCTAGACTTTAAAGGGAAATGGAAAGAGCATCTGTCCTTCATAGAACTTGCTTGTAATAATAGCTTCTAGACGAGTTTAAGAATGACTCATTTCGAGGCACTTTATGGATAACGTAACATGTAACACCCGAAAATTTAATACACCATAACCGTACAATAAATACAATAAAAAAAATATTATATTTCAAATATTCAGAATTAAGAAAAACTGACTTTACCGTTGCGTTCGTTTTGGAATTCTAGTTCAGATAGACCTCGAGTTTGCGTAAATCGGGTAATGTATTAGAAAGATATGGACCTATGAAGATTGTACACATATATAAAGGATATATATATATATATATGTTAATGAAATTCAAATAAAAAAATTAGCGTAGGAACCAATGGTCATAGGGCAATCCATCACGTACCTGGGTCTACCCATGGGTTGACACGGTAGGTAGGGGTCGACGCACCGGCATGCAAGTCCAATTTTGTATTATGTATTAGGACTTTTTATATATATTAGGTTCGTTGGATGAAATTTATAGCCATATTTGAAACCCTAAAATCTAATGGTTAAGAATTAGCTCAGTTAGTCTATAAATAGAGTTGGCTTTCTCCCATTTTATCCACACACAACTATTCTTCATTCTCTTCTTCCATGGCTATACTCTAAGTTAATAAATAAAATGGGGGAGACACTGTTGAAAGTTAGATCAACAGAGATAATTCAAGATCTGCAATCAATATACCACCTTTTTCAATAACTATTTCTAATTCTAATGCCTCGCCATGTGAGTTCAAGTTATTTTCAGATTTGATATCTAGAGACGTATTATGACAGTAAATAAATTTCAATCTAGAACATACAATATGTACAATTTATTTTCTATACTTTTCTTTTACTGTTATTCATCTATGCAGTTGTCACAGTAATATATGTTCTTTTATTGTCAGTTGATTAATTAGTTACGTTCATACATGTCTTTCTTCCTTATCCTAATTCTGATGTTTAATTTATTTCTAGTCTTGTTTATATGCCTATTTTATACAGTTTGGTTTTATTTTGTTCTTCTCCTTCTATTTTTTCCTTTTATTTACGATGAGCCTAGGCCATCGAGAGCCTAGGCCATTTTCGATTTAAGATTGCGTATAATTGAATTATGGATAATATGAAATGACAATGAAAAAAGAGAATTTGGGGACATATTATAAATTGAGGACTATTGACTGTAATTTGGGAATATAATCAAAAGGAAGAATATGCAAATGTGTACACATGATAGATTAGACTTAATATAGAGATTAAGTAAAGAACATGTTATGAAAATGCAAGTACCAGATGTAAGTTAAGTAAACTGAATTACTATAGTGTATATATACATCTGGGCATGTGCTTGTTCTGGGGAATGGATTGTACACATAATAACATTTACAAAAAAAATTCATATTACAGCCATGCTTATTAATGAACTTAAAACTGCTATGTTAAAACCTAATCATTAATAAGCTAAGAGGTCCCTCGTTCTACTGTTGTATCGTGCTTTGGGGACTCTTAAATCCTAGTTACTTGGGGACACAAGCTTAGGGTGTTTAGCTTGTGTCAATATGTTGTGTGGAACTCATATTAGTCAGTATCCCTATTGGTATCTTGTTAAGGGCTCGCACTAGGTAGGGGCCATGACACGCTTTACTGATCCAGATAATAAGAGGTTCAAAAAGAGGAAGGTGGGTACATGCATGTTTTGATGGAGTCATGAGCGTGCATTGGGCCGATTAGGGAAACTAAGATGATGTAACACTAGTAAATAGGTCTGTGTTCTATAAGTTGTTAGGTTAGGGAGTGATACACCCTAATGTCAGGGCCAACACAGGGTATTTACGTAGTAGGGAGCCAACTGCATGGGTAGTAATTAGGGTAACACCTAATCATGATATGTAATTAGGGTAAAACCTAACCCAGTTATGTAAATAGGGTAACACCTAAACCTGATATACTAGTATTGATGAAGAGAAAAACTTTTTTAGGATATAAATGAGAAGCTTTACTCGATCATTATTTTATCTTGTTGTCTCAGACTTATATGCTACTGTACTTTCTCATCTAGTCTTATTTATCTGTCTTGATATCTCTATTTTATGCGTATACTGGAAATCACTGGAACTCGCTAGGCTTTATGTCTGACCTATTTTGTTTTGCTTCTTTCTCTTCCTTTCCCCCTTCATGTCCTTAGAGTGGTAGTCCTCCGCAGTGATTAGGATTCTCTTTCAGATTGGATCAGGACTTCTTCCAATTTGATCTGTCGCTTTGATTACCTTTCTACCTTGTTATGGCTTGTAAAAAGGGATATGGTTTTGCATCATTGTATTCTATTTGGCATTATAAGACATATAGTTTTATTTGAAGTATTTGGTATTTGATGATGTAATTGGTTTGGAACAATGTTTTACTTTTAATAATAAAAGTTAATTTTCCTATGCCTATTTATATATGTCTTATGAATTTTAGTTACTGTTTACATATTGCGCTTCACGAAACTTAATGCATTCTCTTACGATGACATTAACGGACGTGGCGTGTCACATTTGATATCAGAGCTGATGGTTACAAGATCAGAGAAAAGTTTTGAAAAATGATTTTCAAAAAGCAAAGTATTTTCAAATATAAACCTAAATTTGAAAAACATATCCCCTCGAGCTATATTAAGTGATCTTTTGATCTCTTTTTGAATCTTTGTTTCTTCTCTTTTTATCATGTTTGGGGCAACCAATCTTCATGATGAAATGCCACTACCGACATGGTTCCGTAGGCATTTAGAGGCCATAGTACCTACCGGTTGTTAAGGAGATGCCCCACTCCCAGCTGCAGTTGTAGTAGCTTCACTCCTTCTGTAGTTAACTGTTATGGGCTTTCTAAGGACTTCTGCGCAGTGGGAGGCATATTATTTCGTGGTACAAAGAATTTTGTTGAGGCGTGCAATTGGCTTAGAGAAACGAAGAATGTGTTTAGTCTTTTCGAGCTCGATGATAGGAGAAAGATACAGTTGGCCGCTTGGCAACTGAAGGAAGAAGCTTTATACTGGTGGGAGTTGACATAGGCAGGATAGCCAGTAGATACTTGGAAGGATTTTAGACAAAGATTTGAGATGAATTTTCATCTTAGGCAGAAGAGGGAATGCAGATGGAGAAATTTTTCGCTTTAAAACAAGGACATATATCTGTTAAGAAACATGTTAACAAGTTTAATCAGCTAGCGAGATTCTGTTTGGACTTGGTAAATACTCCCCATAAGAAGGCTCTTAGGTTTGCGAGAGGGTTGAATCAACATCTCCAAGGACCAGCACTATCACATATACCAATGGCATGGATTTTCGATAGGCTTGTTGACATGGCTTTGATGCATGAGGACGGTAAGGATGAGAAGAAAAAGGTCAAGACCAGGGAGACACAACCCAAGACTGAGAAAAATAAATGGTGGCCTAAGAAGGGAATGCAAAAGAAAGGAGGAAAGCCTAATAAGGATTAGATTAAGATAGAAGTTAAGTGCCATGGTTGTGGAACTTTGGGTCATTTTGTGAGAGACTGCAGAAAGATAAAGAAAGATTGTTTCAAATAAGGTCAAATTGGAATTTCACTAAGCAATGCCCTAACAATCAAGGACAAGAGGCAGGGTCTTCTGGAGAACAAGTGCATGCTCTTGATTTTAATGGACCTGATCGAGGTAGGAAAGTCATAATTAAAGGTTTGATTTCCTTTTTTGACTATCCTATTAGGACTCTCTTTTATTCTGGTGCTTCTCATTCATTTATATCCAATTCCGTAGTAGATAATCTACACCTAGATACTAGTATTGTTTCCGATCCTATTATAGTCTCAAACCCTAAAGGAGGCATGGCTCATTTATCCATGATATGTTAGAGTTTGAGAATTTCTATCTTAGGCGTCGAGTTTGAATGCGATGCATATGTTCTTGGCTTTATGGGTTATGGCTCGATTCTAGGAACGGATTGGCTAGCTATGTATGGTGTCATCCTAGACTGTGAAAGGAGAGTTATTATGCTTTTGATGTGTCAAGGAAGAACTCTCGAGATTTTGTGTGACCCACGAAGGTCAGTTATGTTCAGCTTCCTAGACTCTCTAGATGTTTCTGTTGATGATTTGCGATCAGTACCCATAGTCAGAGATTATCTGAACGTGTTTGATGAGGTTAGGGGATTACCTCCAAGGCGTGAGATAGACTTCTAGATTTACTTGGTATAGAATGTGAAGCCAATTGCTTTACCGGTGCGCGACATGACTCCTGGGAGAGCAGGGAGCTTGCAAGCAAGTAGGGGAGCTATTCGAGAAAGGATCCATTATGTCGAGCATATCAGAGTAGGGAGCTCCAGTTTTCTTTGCGGTAAGGCAAACGGCTCACTTCGTATATGCGTGAATTATAGGGAGTTGAATAAGCTCACCAAGAAGAATAGGCACCCACTTCCGAGGATTGACGACCTGTTTGATCAGCTAGTCGCACATCATTTTTCTCGCAGATGGATTTGGCCACGGGATTTCACAAGTTGTGGGTGGCAGAGAATAGTATTGATAAGACTGCTTTCAGAACTGCAGATGGTTTCTTTGAATGGCTGGTCATGCCTTTTGGCTGACCAATGCACCAACATATTTCGTGGATTTGATGAGTACGGTGTTTACAGAGTTTCTGAATAAGTTTATGGTAGTCTTTGTGGATGATATTTTGATCTTCTCAAAGAACGAGGAGGAACATGCCCAAGATTGAGGAGAGGTTCTACGCACTCTCAGATTGCATCAGCTTAAGGAAACAATTTCTAAGTGTCACTTTTGGAGAAAGGAAGTAAGGTTCCTAGGGAATGTAGTTTCCGAGGATGGGATAACGGTGGACCCCACTAAAGTCATCGAAGTTCAAGATTGGAAGGCTCCAAAGAATGCAATGGAGGTAAGGAGTTTTCTAGAGTTGGAGGGTTATTATAGGAAGTTCATTAAGAACTTTGCAAGGATATCCGCCCCTCTCACTCGACTAACGAAAAAGAACTTGGCTTTTTCTTGGAGAATTAATTGCAAGGATGCTTTTCTAGAGTTTGAAGAGGGCTCTAACATCAGCCTAGTTTTGACTCCTCCCGATGGAAGCAAGGTGTTTACGGTCTAGTGCCGTATTGATGCAAGAAGGTAGGGTAGTATGCTACAGTAGCAGACAATTGAGAGTTCACAAGAAGAACTATCCTACCCATGACCTAGAGTTAGCTGCTATAGTGTTTGTGTTGAAATCTTAGTGACATTATCTACTTGGAGAAAGATTTAAGCTATACACGGATCAGAAGTTGCTCAAATACTTGTTCTCACATAAGGATCTCAACCTAAGGTAGAAACGACGAATGGAGTTCCCAACGTCCTACGATTTTGTGGTAGCCTATACCCCATGCAAGGGTAATTTAGTGGAGGACACGTTGAGTAGGCATAGGATGAACTTGAGTCCTTTATTCTAGAGAGGCAGAGCTTGGAGTTTACATCGACCTTTGATTTTAGGTCCCTACGGATCTTACACCTGGTTTGTTAGCATCGCTGACAGTATAGGCTATTCTTATGGAGCACGTTGTATCTACACAACCAAAAGACCCGCAGATAGCAGACATCATGGACATGATTAGTAAAGGAGAGACCTCCAGTGAACTAAGTGGATACGCAGTGAACGATAAAGGGTGGCTATAACGAGGTTGAAGGATCTATGTTCCCCAAGGTAGAGATTTGTAGAGGACAATCCTTGAGGAGGCTAATCATTCTTGGATGACTATCCATCTGAGCAACGACAAGATGTATCGAGAAATGAAGAGAGTTTTCTTTTGGACTGGTATGAATAAGGATATGGCTGAATTTTTTGGCCGATGTTTGACTTACTAGAAAGAAAAGTATGAATAAAGGAAACCTGGGGTATTACTTCAGCCCTTGGATGTCCCACAATGGAAATGGTAGAGCATCTCTATGGACTTCATTGATGGACTTCCCAGAACGAGGAAGGGAAACAGGTTGGAGAATGGAATGTTGATGATGTTTTGTTGACAACAACCATGTTTTAATCATTATCATTATTGATTATAAAATTCACATACTAACACTTTTATCTAGAGTGTGTATGTGTGCATGTATACATATACATGATTTATATGTAGGTAATAAATATTAAAGACTGTACAGTTTAAGAGATTCAAATATTTCAGAGGAGAATCCAGACTCATGAGTATCAAGATATCAAGAAATCAAGAGTTCAAGATTATCAGAGTAACAGAGTCTGGTTTGTATGTAAAACTTTGATTAACACTCAAATTATGTTTTCAAATTACTCTTTTTAAATTGATTTCAAATTATTTCAAGCTCCTTTCAAAATGATTTTAATCATCCAAAGATTTCACTTATGATTTCATATATATATAAATTTCTTATATAGTTTATATTATATATATATATGTTTCTAATTATATTATATAGTTTTATATCATTTATATATATAGTTTTTATATCATATGGTTAAATAATATTTTATATGTTTTTATACTTGAGAAATTATATTTTAAACAACTAGTTTTATTTTAGGAATTTTCAGAATATATATGTTAATCTAAATACATGAAAAATGGTTCAAAATTCAGATTACAATACATGTGTTGACATACTCTTTTATACATGTCGACATATAACTGTCACAAATTTTAAATTCAAATAGATGTGTCTTTTCATATTTAAAGCGTTCCAGGAATGATTGTGTCCCTTGGAACACTATAAAAGGGTCTGCTTTCGAATTTTTTCATTAGATATGGTCACCTTCTTCCCTACTTCATGTTCCACCATTATTCTACTTTAAATTTCAAGTTCCTACACTTATACTCTGCTGATTTCAACAAAATTATATCATTCTTCTTTTATTCTCAATATCTATCGAATATTCTCAGTTTGGAAGTGCTATTCAAGAGTTTTAGGGAAATTGTAATCGATAAGGAAAGTGTGTGTTCCTTATTGCCCGTAAATCAAGGAATGGAGTGGTGTTAACCTTGTATCCGTAAAATCAAGGGTGTTGGATCCATGTTGAACTGTAGCCGTGAAATCAAGGGTGTTGAATCAGTGTTAACCTTGTGGCCTTGAAATCGAGGGGGTTGTAATTGGATACTAATATTAATAAAACTCTATGCAATCTGGCATTGCGTGGAACTGACGTAGAAGTAGTCCTAACTAGTATAAATTCCGGTGTGTTCTTTCCTTTTCTGCATTTTATTTTTGTTTATATTTGCATCTGTGATTGTTTCTATTGTGATATTCATATTGTGATTCATATAGTTGTTTGAGTAATTGTTAGTTGTTTAAAATTTCTATAAGTTGTTTAAAAACACTATTCACCCTCCCTCCTCTAGTGTTTTTTCTCCTTAAGATCCTTGATCCTCATCCTTAACAATTGGTATTAGAGCATAGGTTTTCAAAATTTCGTCATTTGAATTTTTGGAAATATTAATTGGCAACCAACACTGGAATTGCTAGTTATAACAATTCATTTGTAGAGGGTCAGTCCACCGTTAGACCACCACTATTTAATGGTAGTAATTATTTCTTATTGGGCATGTAGGATGAAAATATATCTACAGGATTAGACACTTGGAATATCACACAAATAGAATATGTTTAACCACCTACTAATTTTACACAATGGACTAATGAACAAAAGGCTACTAAATTCTAAGGCTATGTATATGCTACTCTGTTCACTAGATAGAAATGAATTTAATAGAGTATCGATTTGTAAATCTGCTCATGATATATGGAAAAACATTACAAGTTACTCATGAAGGAACAAATAAAGTTAAATAGACAAAGATATCAATGCTAACTAATCAATTTGAGTTATTTAAAATGAATCAAAATGAATCTATCTCCGATATGTACTGAAGATTTTAGGAAATCGTGCATTCGTTAATGGCTTTGGGAAAAACTTATTCTGTAGTAGATCAAGTTAGAAAAATCCTTAATGCTCTACTCCAGAATGGGATTAGAAAACACTGACAACTGAAAAGGCCAATAGTATTAGTGAAGTGAAGATTGAAAAGTTAATAGGGAATTTGATGTCATTCGAAGTATAGTTACAGAAAAGAAAGGAAAATAAGTTGATAGAAAATAAATTTATATCGTTTAAAGCAACAACCGACGATTCTTATTCAAGAAGTGAGGATGATGAAGAAATTTCCTTAATGACAAGGAACTTAAGAAAATTTCTTCGATATAAAAGGGGAAATAATTTGTAGAGAAATAGTCAAGGAAATTTGGGAGAAAATGACGATAGATGCTACAATCGCAACAAACTAGGTCATGTAAAAAGACTATCCCCATATCCAGATAAATCAAGTCAACAGAAAAACGACAACTCTTTAAAGAAGAGGAAAAGAGCATACACAACAACTTTACATGATTCAGATTCATCATCAAGTGACGAAGAGCCAAAAACCAAAAATTTGAATATGTGCTTCACTGCGATTCAGGATTCAGAAAATATCAAAGGAATGGATCTAAAACCAGATGCGCCTTAATTAATAATTTTTGATTGAAATGGTTGAATGGATTCTTGTTTTCTATCCTTGTTAGATATTTGAATTCTAAAATTTAAATTCTAAAATTTAAATTTGAAATTTGAATTTTGAAATTCAAAACAATAGTAATAAAATAAAAAAATTAAAAATTAATCTTAAAATATTTTTTAAGATAATATCATATCAGGAAATAATAAAAAAAGATAATATAAAATGTTAATATTATATAAACAAATTCAAAAAGCAACTTGAAACTTGAATTGACACATATATGTCGACATGCACGTATATACATGTCGGTATATGCTTCAGAACTTGAAATTCAAATTTCAAATTTCAAAAGTTTAAACTTCAAACTTCCCGCACTCTTTTCATGAACTCCTAAGTCTAAAAAGGTGTCCTTCTACTTAGAAAGATGTGTCCATTTGCTCTATTTAATGACCTATTCAACACTGTTCTTTCTACCTTTCATTCAAAATTCAAAACTATTTTCTTCATCTTATACTCTTCAAAACTATTCTCTAATGGCTTCCTCAAGTAATCCTAAGACCATGAGACTAACTAAGACTCTCAAACATTATCTCTACAACAAGTCGAAGGCTATCCAAGCGTACATTGATTATCTTACGATTGAAAAAGTCAATACGGGAACATTCACTATCTTTGAAGATTTTGCATCCTATGATCTTCCTACTCATTTTCATCGAAATGAAGTTTTGAGTTTAATTGATTCTCGGGATAACGAAGAAATATGTTATCTAAAGCTTGTCAAAATGTTTTATGTGAATTGAATCGTGGATTTTTCGAAAGAAATGAAAATCAAATTTGGAGTAGTGTGAAAGGCACAGAAATTATTTTGGCTAGTGATGTTTTGGGAACCATTTTAAATAGTAAGAAAACGAGTTCGAATTTTTTGATTTTTGAAATTGATGAACACAATTTGGAAATGTTTCATCATATTTTTGAAAGCGATGAACATATCGAATTTAAGAATCGCTTTTTTTCATAAGCAAGAGTGGTTAACCTCCTTCTTTAACATAATCTCACTACCCATTCCGAAAATTTTAATAACCCCACTCTCAAGGTCAAAAAAGCCCTTTTTGCCATCTTTGGCACTTATGACATTAATTGGGCCGAAGCATTTTTTAGAGAATTTAAATCAAAGGAAATGTCTACAAAAGAAAACACTCTTTATCATGTAATTTATCTTACCCGAATCTTTAAATATTTTGGAGTGGATTTCAAAGGAGAGGAATTTGCCCCTACAAATATTTTTAACTCAGAAAATATATCTATTATGCAAATTCCAATCACTTTCAAACCTTATGAGTTATATGCCCAAAAACAAGCTAGAATGGAACAAAAAGAAAATCAAATGGAAATCGATGAAGAAGAATCCTCCATGGAAGGTGTAGAATGTAACAACCCGTATTTTTAATAACATGTTATAATGTAAATCAAGGCAGAATTAAATTCTAAAATCTGAATCAAGGGAAACGGGTTGTGCCATTGTGTTCGTCTCGGAAAAATACGCGAAATAGAGTCCGAGTTTTCGAAAAACGGAGTCCGTATGACCAAGTTATGGCCCAATGAAGTTTTCAGAAAATTCCAAGCCCGAAAAAGTTCAAATTCGAATTCAGATTCGAATTACGACCAAGGAAGAATGGGCGGGGATTTTCCCGCCCCAGGCAGGGTCGACACAGGGGTCGACACTAGTGTCGACCCCCCCAATGGGTCGACACCCATGTCGACCCAGGGGTTGACCCCCCCGGTCGGACCAATTTTTCTGGTGCACCATTTTGACATGTTGGGTCTTGTTCTGGAAGTTTCTGACAGGAGTTGATGGCTCAGATTCGATTTAGGGTTAATCCTATGGTCTAAACTACCCCTAATCTCTATAAAAAGACCCCTAGACCTAGCCTAAACCCTCATTAATCATTCCTACAACTAAATGCTGCCCAAATGTTCACTAATCATGGCCTCCACCTTCTTCATGAGAGCATGAGTGTCTCAAATCAATCTATGTCATAAAGGAGCCATCTTTCTTAAGTAAAAGAGCCATCTTTCTTTGTCTTTGGGGTTATTCCTTCTTGTTCTCAAGTCTTGAAGTGGAGTTTATCGTCTTTGGTTGCGGATTTGCTAGTGTGGCTTCGTCTCAATCTTATTTTATATTAATTCTAGTCTTCATAGCATTGTTAGCCCTATACTACTCTTAGATTCTAACTATGAAGTTAAATATGACATGTTGCAAGTTTGAGTTTGGGCCTAAGTATGATTTGTGCTTTGATCCTATCATGTTATGCATAGATTTACCCTACGCAAGTTTGTAAAGCTATCACCTTGACTATGTGCATAGAAAGCTATGGCCTTTGATTTGGAATGTTGCATTATGCAACATGAGAACTCTCATAACCTTCATGATAACTTGCATATAATGTTATATGCGAACTTCTAGTCATCATCCTATGTCATTTATGATCATGTTTCACTTATTTGCTTAAGTTGATATTATGCATGTTTTGAGGCCCATGATGTAATATGCAAGCTTATGAACATATTTATGCCTCATATGCCACCATGTTTAACTTGTGACCAACCTTATTACCTTATGCCCTTTTGTCATGCTTTTGCCAAGTTCCCTCTTTTGATCTATGTTATGTTATGCGAAACGTACATGCGATGGGAATGCGTTGGGTTTGGGTAATATTAATGACATGAAAACATGGTTTTAAAATATGACATGAACATTGACTTGTGATTATGTTTGTAAACATAATGATGGACATGACACTTAGAAAATATGAGTGTGGCCAACTCGAGGTTGGGTTGAGTTTGTAGCATAAATCTACCCGGAACCGACCGGCTTAACTAGTGGCTACAAACAATAGGACCCAATGTGAGTAGTTGGTCACGTCGTACTTGAAACCCGAGGTTAGACTAAGTTTTGGTGTAAAGCTACCCGGACCCACCCAGCTTAACTAGTAACCAC
Organism: Allium sativum; assembly: GCA_030737875.1. Classification (NCBI taxonomy): domain Eukaryota; kingdom Viridiplantae; phylum Streptophyta; class Magnoliopsida; order Asparagales; family Amaryllidaceae; genus Allium; species Allium sativum. The sequence goes on along the minus strand of CM060910.1, from coordinate 553,577,747 downwards.
AACAAGGTCTAATGTGAGAGGTTGGGTGCATTAAATTAATTAATGCCACATGATAGGGTTAAGTCATGGACTACTTGAATACTTAACCAATTAAACACGATGGATTGGTAGGGTTAAGTCATGGACTACTTGAATACACTTAACCAATTAAACCCGATGTATTGATAGGGTTAAGTCATGAACTGCTTGAATACACTTAACCAACTCAATACATGGTTAGGATAGGGTTAACCACACTTAACCCACTTGAAATCCTAGTTACGTGGTCCTTTTCAGCAGTAATCAACTTCGAAGTATCATGGGTACCCTGGACTAGGCTAGGGTGGGGCACGATTACTGGACTGATTGTAAGAGGCCAAAAGAGACGGCTGAAGGGTGCACCGGTTGTTCAGGCGGACCATGGTCGTGCACATTAAGTCCGTAGTTGAACATGGGCACCAGTAGGTTTAGACTGTGCGTGCTTGAATTGTGTCTGTGGTTTACATCTTAGGGCTGGATACACCTTGAGGTGGACCTAGCACAGTTAACTACATTCCGCGATTAAGCCGTATGACACTGATACACGACGAGTTAGGCTTATAGGGAGCCGATCGACTAGACCGAGTAGATGGACCTCGATTTAGGTCATCTCACGATGTGGGCCAGCTTTGGGCCAAGGGATCATTTCTTGATTATACTTGACATGGATTGGAATACTAGTACACACCTGGTGCAACTTAACCTTGTATATGCGATGCCACACTTGATCTATCTTTTTAACTTTTCACCATGCCAGTTATCACCCTACATCTCATCTCTGTTTTACATGTTCAGTTAACTTTATTAGTTTTTATACTAATAGTAGATAGGACTTACCAGTCTTTTTGATTGACCCGTTTTCTTTCGCCTCTTTTCTTCCGTTCCCCCCCCCTCAGGTTTACAGGGTGGGAATACTGGTACTTATCTTGGATCTTTAGCTGCTTTTCTGGATAGCTCATGTACGGTTTGGACTTGAGCACGCTATGGCTTTCTTCTACCTTGGGGATAGTTACTTTATGATTTTCTTTCCAGTTTTCAGTTGATGTTTCTAGACTATGTTTTGTGGAAAATAATGACCAAGTACTTTGATGTAACTTGACTATGGTTTTGAAATGCTAGTTTTATCCGCTGCTTTATTTACTCTGTTTTTACTTATATGTTCTGTCTTGTGATATATGCATGCATGTTTACCTCGTTTAACGCCCCTCCAAAGCTAGTGTCCTTGCAAGAGTGGTATTGGCGGAGGTGGGGTGTTACATTTGGTATCAGAGCATAAGGTTTACAAGATTTGAGAAAAAGTGTTTTTAAAACTTACCTTTTGAAAAACTATTTTCAAAACCAATTAAGTATTTTCCAAGAAAAGTCTAGTTAATTTAAAAGGCTATTCCCCAAAAGCCATTAGCACTATCCTTCGTTTCCTCGTTCTGAATCTATCTTTTTCTTTTTCAGTATGGCCGACCTTAACCTTCCCGAGGGAGTGACCATTCCCGGATGGTTCCGGAGGTACTTGGAAGCTAGGGCCAACGATGTGGGCCCAGCAAACACCCCCACCGTAACTGAGGTTCCTCCTCCTCCTCCTCAGAATCCACAAGCAAATTTCGCTAAGGTTTGCAAAGACTTTAAGGCGATGGGTGGCAAGAATTTTATTGGGACGGAGACTTTTGTGGAGGCGAGAAATTGGTTGAAAGAAACTGAGGATCTCTTCACTATCTTTGATGTGGAAGACCATAGAGAAGTTCTGTTGGCAGCATGGCTATTGAAAGAAGAAGCTGCTTATTGGTGGGAGGTCACCAATGCTACTAGACCTATAGAGACTTGGGCCGACTTTAGGACGAGGTTTGGGCTTAAGTTTCTATCATCAGCCGAGGCGAATCTACAATTGGAGAAGTTTATATCTTTGAAGCAAGGGGACATGACAGTGAGGGAGTATGTGAATAAGTTTAACCAGCTCGCTCGATTCGGTTTGGACATGGTTAATACTCCCCAGAAGAAGGCTTTATGCTTTGCACGAGGGTTGAATGAGCCATTACAAGGTTTAGCCCTGTCTCATATACCCATGGGGGCCACTTTTGAAGGCCTAGTAGACATGGCATTGCTTCAAGGAGACGATAAGAATGGCAAGAAAGAAGTCAAGACTAATGAGACTCAAACCAAGAAGACGGACTCCAAGTGGGGAGGAAATTAGAGCAATCAGAACAACAAGAACAACAAGGGCAATAAGGCCAAGGCAAAGGACCCAAGAAAATGCAACTTCTGTGGGATTGTTGGGCACATAGCCAAGGATTGCAGAAAGAAGAAGAGGAAGTTGGGTGAATGCTTTCACTGTGGAGAGCCTGGACATCTTAGCAAGGATTGCCCCAAGAAGCAAGGACAAGGGCAAGGGCAGAATCAGCGTGCAGGACCTTCTGGAGGGCAAGTGCATGCCCTCAACACTGCTCCAGTTCAGGACCGAGGTAGTATTTCTGTAGAAAGCCTTGTTTATATTTCTGATTATCCTGTTCGCACCTTATTTGATTCTGGTGCATCGCATAGTTTTATTTCTTCTGACATTGTTGAAAGTTTGCACCTAGGTACTAGTCTAGTTGAGGATCCCGTTAGTGTTTCAAATCCAATTGGGGGTTCTGCCCATCTATCTATGATTTGTGTAGATTTGAGGATTTCTATCTTGACCGTAGAATTCACGTGTAATGCTTATGTTCTCAGGTTCACGGGATACGGGTTGATTTTGGGCATGGATTGGTTGTCCAGTTATGGAGCCATCCTCGATTGTGAGCATAGGGTGGTGAGGCTCATGACTTGCCTCGGTAATACCCTAGAAATTTCTAGTAACCCTAGAGGTCTCGTCATGTTATGTTATCTTGAATCTCTTGACTCGTCCATCGATGATCTGCAATCTTTAAGGGTGGTCCGAGACTATCCTGATGTCTTTGAAGAAGTTAAGGGGTTACCCCCTAAACGAGAGATATATTTCCGCATTTATCTAGTCGATAATGCCAAGCCAGTATCATTGCCCGTTAGGCACATGGCCCCACGAGAAAGAAGAGAGCTCAGTAAGCAAATCAAGGAGCTGCTTGAGAAATTTTTTATTAGGCGAAGCATTTCTGAATGGGGTGCTCTGGTGGTATTCGCTGCTAAGGCGGATGGTTCGCTTCGTCTATGTGTTGATTATCGAGAGTTGAACAAGCTGACAAAGAAGAATAGGCACCCGTTACCGAGGATTGATGATCTCTTTGACCAGCTTGTTGGTGCTTCTGTTTTCTCTCAGCTCGATCTAGCCACCGGATTCCATCAGCTTAGAGTGGCTCAGGATAGTATTGATAAGACTGCGTTTAGGACTCCAGATGGATTCTTTGAATGGCTTGTCATGCCATTCGGTTTGACTAATGCACCCGCCTACTTCGTAGACTTGATGAGTAGGGTGTTCAGGGAGTTCCTTAACAAGTTCGTGGTTGTCTTCGTGGATGATATTCTGATCTTCTCAAAGGATGAGGAAGAGCTTGCCAGACATCTCAAGGAAGTGATGGATACGCTTAGAGCGCATCAGTTGAAAGCCAAGTTCTCCAAATGCCATTTTTGGAGAAGGGAAGTTCGGCTTCTTAGACATATAGTTTCTAAGCAAGGCATAGTGGTGGATCCCGCGAAAGTGGTTGCAGTTCAAGACTGGAAGACTCCTAGGAATGCAACCGAAGTAAGAAGCTTTCTCGGTCTGGCGGGCTACTATAGGAAGTTCATCAGGGACTTCGCTAAGATTTCGGCCCCTCTTACTAAATTGACGAAGAAGAACTTAGTTTTTGCATGGGACTTAGAGTGTGAGCTTGCTTTTCAAAGGCTCAAGAGGGCCCTTACTACCGCTCCAGTTTTAGCATTACCCGATGGCGGTAAGATGTTTACCGTGTACACCGATGCATGTGGCACGGGGTTAGGTGCTGTTCTGATGCAAGAAGGAAGAGTGATATGTTATGGGGGTAGGCAACTTAAAGTTCATGAGAAGAACTATCCCACTCATGATTTGGAGTTGGCGGCGATCGTCTTTTCACTCAAATCCTGGCACCACTATCTTCTAGAAGAAAGGTTTGAGTTGTATACTGATCACAAGTCACTCAAGTACCTTTTCTCGCAGAAAGATCTGAATTTAAGGCAGCAAAGGTGGATGGAATTCTTGGCATCTTATGACTTCGAGATAGCTTATACCCCTGGCAAGGGTAATGTTGTGGCAGATGCACTAAGCGGAAGTAGGTTGATTTTGAGTCCCTTGTTTGTTGAGATGAGGAGCCTAGAGTTCTTGGCAAACTTTGATTTTACAACAGCTGTTGAGTCGATGACGGGTTCATTAGCATCCCTTGAGCTTAGACCCACACTTCTTGATCAAGTTGGGGCTTCCCAGAAAGGAGACCCGCAGATAATCGAGGTCATGGACAAGTTGATTCGTGGTGAGACGTCTAGTCACCTTGCTAGATATACTATTGATGATAAGGGTTGGCTAAGGCGTGATGGAAGGCTATGCATTCCACAAGTAGGAGACTTGGTGCATAAAGTTCTCGAAGAAGCACATCACTCAAAGATGACTATACATCCTGGAGGAGATAAGATGTATAGAGATATGAAGCGCATTTTCTTTTGGGCTGGAATGAAGAAAGATGTGGCAAAGTATGTTTCAAAGTGCATGGTGTGCCAACAAGTGAAAGCCGAGTCAAAGAAACCAGGTGGGCTATTACATCCATTGGAGGTCCCGCAATGGAAGTGGGAGAGTATTTCTATGGATTTTGTGGATGGATTGCCTAGGTCAAGGAAAGGGAACACGAGCATATGGGTCATAGTTGAAAGACTTACGAAGAGTGCTCATTTCATTCCAGTAAAGAGCAAGAGGACCGAATCATGGCTAGCATCTATTTATCTTCGAGAGATAGCGCGATTGCATGGAGTTCCTTCTAGCATAGTTAGCGATTGTGACCCAATTTTCACTAGCCAGTTCTGGAATAGTTTGCAAGAAGCGATGGGTATGCGATTGAATCTGAGTACAGCCTATCACCCCCAGACGGATGGCCAAACCGAAAGGGTGAATAGAGTGCTAGAAGATCTTTTGAGGCTTTGTGTTCTTGACTTTGGTGGTACTTGGGAAGACCACCTTCCTCTTGTAGAGTTTGCTTATAATAATAGCTATCAAGCCAGCATAGGGATGGCACCATTTGAAGCTCTGTATGGGAGGCCGTGTAGGTCACCATCTTGTTGGTGGGAGACAACGGATAGACTTATACTTGGGCCCGATATGATACGGGACACATCCGAGAAAGTTGAATTGGTGAGAAGACGGATGAAAGCGGCCCAAGATAGACAGAAATCCTATGCTGACAAGCGAAGGGCAGATTTGGGATTCGAAGTGGGAGACATGGTTTTCGTGAAGGTTTCTCCTTTGCGTAATGTGGTACGTTTTGGAGCAGTTGGGAAACTGGCACCAAGGTTCGTAGGACCCTTCCCTATCATAGAGAGGATTGGAAAGATGGCCTATAAGGTGGAATTGCCCGAGAAGCTAGCCGGAGTGCATAATGTCTTTCATGTCTCGCATCTCCGAAAGTGCCTACATGAGTCCGCTGAGGTGGTTGAACCAAGCATTCTTGAAGACATGGAGGTGGAGAAAGAGGCAACCCTGAGGCGAGATCTGATTCGTATCATGGAAACGGAGACAAAGAAGCTAAGAAGCAAAGAAGTTAAGCTTGTTAAGGTGCAATGGAGTGAAGCAGAGGAAGACGCAACTTGGGAAACCGAGGAGAAGATGCGTGGGCTTTATCCATTTCTTTTTGAGGGTACATTTTCAATCTCTTTTCCTAGTCAGCATATCTTTCTTTTTGCTATCCATGTTTATCCTGTTTATCTTGTTATCTCGTTAACCTTGTCATGAGAACCTTAGGTAGAAACCCTTTGGATGAAACATGTATTTGAAACATGTTATGCTTGATGTTTGCAAGTGGTTGCAAGTGGATACTCGTGGATGCATGATACACATTAGGCACTAAGATCGGCTCACACACTTTCATACCGCATATGCATGAGTGTTTATGCTTATTCATGGATGAAACTTGTATGCTATCACGTGGATGTTGCATATGGATGAATGTTATGTGCACTCATGTAGAGATTATAAATTATGTTAGGAATTTGCATACATATGGACTCATCTCACTAACATACTTTGCATTAAGGAGGTTTACTGAATCAGTAACCGCCTGATTTTTGCATTAGATAAGTACATATACACACACCTTTTGCATATGTTCATACAGCATTTAGAATCCTTTTAAGGACAATGGTTACTTGTGGATGATGTTTTGAGTAGATGGATGATGGATGGTAGGATACGTTCTTCCTAACTTGGAGATTTCGGGGACGAAATCCTTTAAGGAGGGGAGAATGTAACAACCCGTATTTTTAATAACATGTTATAATGTAAATCAAGGAAGAATTAAATTCTAAAATCTGAATCAAGGGAAACGGGCTGTGCCATTGTGTTCGTCTCGGAAAATACGCGAAATAGAGTCCGAGTTTTCGAAAAACGGAGTCCGTATGACCAAGTTATGGCCCAATGAAGTTTTCAGAAAATTCCAAGCCTGAAAACAGTTCAAATTCGAATTCAGATTCGAATTACAACCAAGGCAGAATGGGCGGGGATTTTCCCGCCCCAGGCAGGGCCGACACAGGGGTCGACACCAGTGTCGACCCCCCCAATGGGTCGACACCCATGTCGACCCAGGGGTCGACACCCCCGGTCGGACCAATTTTTCTGGTGCACCATTTTGACATGTTGGGTCTTGTTCTGGAAGTTTCTGACGGGAGTTGATGGCTCAGATTCGATTTAGGGTTAATCTTATGGTCTAAACTACCCCTAATCTCTATAAAAAGACCCCTAGACCTAGCCTAAACCCTCATTAATCATTCCTACAACTAAATGCTGCCCAATTGTTCACTAATCATGGCCTCCACCTTCTTCATGAGAGCATGAGTGTCTCAAATCAATCTATGTCATAAAGGAGCCATCTTTATTAAGTAAAAGAGCCATCTTTCTTTGTCTTTGGGGTTATTCCTTCTTGTTCTCAAGTGTTGAAGTGGAGTTTATCGTCTTTGGTTGCGGATTTGCTAGTGTGGCTTCGTCTCAATCTTATTTTATATTAATTCTAGTCTTCATAGCATTGTAAGCCCTATACTACTCTTAGATTCTAACTATGAAGTTAAATATGACATGTTGCAAGTTTGAGTTTGGGCCTAAGTATGAGTTGTGCTTTGATCCTATCATGTTATGCATAGATTTACCCTATGCAAGTTTGTAAAGCTATCACCTTGACTATGTGCATAGAAAGCTATGACCTTTGATTTGGAATGTTGCATTATGCAACATGAGAACTCTCATAACCTTCATGATAACTTGCATATAATGTTATATGCGAACTTCTAGTCATCATCCTATGTCATTTATGATCATGTTTCACCTATTTGCTTAAGTTGATATTATGCATGTTTTGAGGCCCATGATGTAATATGCAAGCTTATGAACATATTTATGCCTCATATGCCACCATGTTTAACTTGTGACCAACCTTATTACCTTATGCCCTTTTGTCATGCTTTTGCCAAGTTCCCTCTTTTGATCTATGTTATGTTATGCGAAACGTACATGCGATGGGAATGCGTTGGGTTTGGGTAATATTAATGACATGAAAACATGGTTTTAAAATATGACATGAACATTGACTTGTGATTATGTTTGTAAACATAATGATGGACATGACACTTAGAAAATATGAGTGTGGCCAACTTGAGGTTGGGTTGAGTTTGTAGCATAAATCTACCCGGAACCGACCGGCTTAACTAGTGGCTACAAACAATAGGACCAATGTGAGTAGTTGGTCACGTCGTACTTGAAACCCGAGGTTAGACTAAGTTTTGGTGTAAAGCTACCCGGACCCGCCCGGCTTAACTAGTAACCACAACAAGGTCTAATGTGAGAGGTTGGGTGCATTAAATTAATTAATGCCACATGATAGGGTTAAGTCATGGACTACTTGAATACTTAACCAATTAAACACGATGGATTGGTAGGGTTAAGTCATGGACTACTTGAATACACTTAACCAATTAAACCCGATGTATTGATAGGGTTAAGTCATGAACTGCTTGAATACACTTAACCAACTCAATACATGGTTAGGATAGGGTTAACCACACTTAACCCACTTGAAATCCTAGTTACGTGGTCCTTTTCAGCAGTAACCAACTTCGAAGTATCATGGGTACCCTGGACTAGGCTAGAGTGGGGCACGATTACTGGACTGATTGTAAGAGGCCAAAAGAGACGGCTGAAGGGTGCACCGGTTGTTCAGGCGGACCATGGTCGTGCACATTAAGTCCGGAGTTGAACATGGGCACTAGTAGGTTTAGACTGTGCGTGCTTGAATTGTGTCTGTGGTTTACACCTTAGGGCTGGATACAACCTGGGATGGACCTAGCACAGTTAACTACATTCCGCGATTAAGTCGTATGACACCGATACACGACGAGTTAGGCTTATAGGGAGCCGATCGACTAGACCGAGTAGTTGGACCTCGATTTAGGTCATCTCATTATGTGGGCCAGCTTTGGGCCAAGGGATCATTTCTTGATTATACTTGACATGGATTGGAATACTAGTACACACCTGGTGCAACTTAACCTTGTATATGCGATGCCACACTTGATCTATCTTTTTAACTTTTCACCATGCCAGTTATCACCCTACATCTCATCTCTGTTTTACATGTTCAGTTAACTTTATTAGTTTTTATACTAATAGTAGATAGGACTTACCAGTCTTTTTGACCGACCCGTTTTCTTTCGCCTCTTTTCTTCCGTTTCCCCCCCCCCCCTCAGGTTTACAGGGTGGGAATACTGGTACTTAGCTTTGATCTTTAGCTACTTTTCTGGATAGCTCATGTACGGTTTGGACTTGAGCACGCTATGGCTTTCTTCTACCTTGGGGATAGTTACTTTATGATTTTCTTTCCAGTTTTCAGTTGATGTTTCTAGACTATGTTTTGTGGAAAATAATGACCAAGTACTTTGATGTAACTTGACTATGGTTTTGTAATGCTAGTTTTATCCGCTACTTTATTTACTCTGTTTTTTTACTTATATGTTCTGTCTTGTGATATCTGCATGCATGTTTACCTCGTTTAACGCCCCTCCAAAGCTAGTGTCCTTGCAAGAGTGGTATTGGCGGAGGTGGGGTGTTACATAGAATGTCCAACATCTATTAGAGTCATGACCAAATAAATAATTATCCAAAATCAAGTCAAACTAGCCAAGAACCAAAGGAAAATCAAGAAGCCTCTCAACAAATGTCTTATAAAATGGTAGGTGGAAATTTTGGCGAATAGCAAATTTTGACTCTCGTTAATGGCATCTGAGCTCCCCTCCCTTGATTCGTTATCTTCCCTTCTTTGTCCTCCTGATCCTTCGCCTCCTATCAATCCTCCGCCTCCTATCAATCCCCCGCCTCCTCCTCCTCCATCCCCTCCTTCCCTCCGCAATTTCTTCATCTAGCATTTCTTCTCTTGATAATTTTGTCACCTCAGTTAGATCTGAGTTGCTATCAAATTTTGGTAATTCTTCATTTGAGGATGTTAGGAAAGTTAATCAATCATCCGTTGATGTTTCTAAGACTTTGATTAATCCTAAATCTGACATCAACTCTAAGCATTTCTTCACATATTTCAGATCCTCTAGTGAATTGTTCGATTCTTGATAATGGCAACCTTTTAAATGCCAAGATTGTTGAATCTTTTTCTTCCTTTTCGGATTTCGGTTTGGATAATGTTCTTACAAATAAATCTGTCAGTGACATTTCTTCAAACACCTCGGATCAGATGCTTTCTGGTTTAAATCTTGATGAAGGAAATTTGTCGTGGGCCAAGATTGTGTAAAAGCTGCTCAGAATGATCCTTTGAGTACATGAAATCCTTCTAATCCATCCTCTTCTAACATCAATTCAGCTAATAATACAAATGTAACCTCTTCGAATTTGCCTAACTCTAACCCTAGTCCTATCAAAACTGATTTTGCTTCTCTTTTCAAATCATTTCCTCGAAATGCCGGAGTTTTCAAGCCTCTTCAGTATGAGATTGTCAGACATGGTAAAAAACAAAGATTCTGTTGCAAATTAAAGAGGAAGGTATGAAATACTGGAGGAATCATCTTGTTGGTTTTTTAGATGGTGCTTTATCATATTTGTCTGTTGTGAAATTTTTGCATAGACATTGGAAGTTGAATGGAGATGTGGATATAAAATCAGATGGATTTAATTTTTTGTTCAATTTTTCAAATGAGATTGATAGGGAAAAAGTTCTCTATGAAGACCCAATTTTCATTAGGGGTAGAATGTTCATAATTACTAAATGGGATCCTTCTATTGGTAATTGTCTTGCTTAGATTAGATGTGTACCTATTTGGATTCGTCTTCATAGATTTTCCCTTTTAGTTTGGACACTACATGGTATAAATTAGTTGGTTTGTCACGTGGGTAAATTGCATTGTTTTGATGAGAGTACAAAGAAGTTATATCGCTTTAAATATGCCAAAGAATAAGTAGAAATTTTCCCTGACTTTGAATTACCAGATAGTATTCCTGTGGATGAACTTGGAGAAAATTGTCCCTCAATTAGAGTTTCCTATGACTGAAAACTGAAGATTTGAACTCACTATAGAGTTTTTGGTCACAACACATGTGAATGTGATAAACTAGTAAATAATAAGGAAGGAAAACCATTGGATAGGGAGGTGATGCAGGAGGAACAAGTACATATAAACCGTTATTTAAATCAGTCTTGGACAAGGAATCAAGCTTTTGTGAAGAAGAATGATTGGACATATGTGGCTCCCAAAAAGAAGCAAACGTGGAAGAGAAAGGAAAATGTTGATCAAACAAGTAATATAGATGGGGAAAAATTTGATAATGGTAAGAAGGTTGAGGATCAATGTAAATAAATCAAGGCAAAAGAAAAGGATAAAAGGAAGGTTTTCTTTGTGGACAGTGAAGGTACAGTGCATCATTCAGGAATAAAGAAGAGTAATTTGAGTGAGTACTTTGATTTTGCTAATAAATCTAATGGTAACAATGCTAAAGGTGATCCTACGGATAAAGGCAAACAAATAGTATAAGATATTTCTCATGGGGACAATGTTTTTAAATTATAGAATTCATTCTTTATTTTGGAAAATTTAAATAACAATGATGGTGCTTCCATTGGTGCATCAACATCATCATCTAATCCAAATCTCCAATCCACTACTTGTTGATTTTTCTTCCAGCTTTGACATCCCCCTTAATTCTTCTTTTAGCTGCAAATTAAATTAAGCCAATCTTTCCTATTCTCCATATGCACATCAATATGTCCCTCCGCACATTATACTTCCACCTCCTGTTCAATCTGCCTCTTTTCCTCTTTCATCTTCTTAGCTTGACAATCAATCACCCTCTTTTGGTAGTAAGAAAAATACAAAAGGTAAGAAGAAAAAAGCTAATAATTTAGCTCCTGTTAAATCCGAGGACTTAAATGATGGTAAGGAGTTCTCTATAAAGGATGTTATTCCAGCAGCTAATCAAAATGTCACTAGGCATACACAGAAGCACCCTACACCTTTATCTATTCCTTTATATTTTAAATGAGGCACAACATTGCATTATTGAATATCAGAGGTATGAATCTTACCTCTAACCAAGGAGTCTCTAGAGCTTTGATTAAAGATAATAGTATCCATTTAATTTTCTTATCAGAAACTAAATTGGATTTAAATACTACAACAAGAGCTGCAACTTTTACGGCACCTACTTGGCATTTTAAACACAATTTACTATTGGCTTGTTTTGATATATTATTGGTTTTATGGAATCTAGTTTTGTTCAATCTCTCTAAATTATCCGCATTAGATCAATTCATCCATTTCAAGTGCAATTATCTCCCCATAAAACTTTCTTTCTTTTTGACTTTAGTCTATGCACGTAATGCTCTTTCATTAAGGCAATCTTTTCTTGACAATTTAAATCTTATACAACCATTTTTTGATCCTTGAGTGGTTAGAGGGGATTTCAATTGTATGACTTCTAGTTCTCAAAAATCTGGAGGCTGTCCTCTCTCAATCACTGACATTGCCCCTCTCAATCAAGCTTTATAATCCTTTGGTCTTTCATCTATTAGTTTCTTTGGATCCTCTTTCACCTGGTCTAATAGAAGTAAATTTGGCTCCAATACTTTCTGTAAACATGATCATGTGTTTGCAAACTATCATTTTTCAACCTCTGTCCTAATCCCTTTTATCATGTTCTTCCCTCAACTTTATCTGATAATAATCCCCTTCTTTTATTTTGGGGAGTTGAAGACAACATTAGTTTGGGTAAGTCCTCTTTTAAATTTTTTACATTTTGGTTAAATAATGTTTCTTTTTCTAACATTTTAGTGCAGGTGTGGGAATATCATTTTAATAAGAATCCTTCGGTATCCTTTGTTTACAAATTGAAGGCACTTAAAGTCCATCTAAGGGCTTGGGCCTCTTTAGTTTTTGGCAAGAGGAGTTTGCTTTCATCTACTATTAGAGAAGAATTAAAGGAAGTACAAGAGTTCAGGAATTTAAAGCCTAATGATATTAACCTTTTAATGAAGGAGGAAGAGCTGAAAAACCATCTGAAAAGTCTTTGGATTCTAAAATTCATGCTTTAAGATAGAAGGCTTTTAATAGATGAGATCTTGAAGGTGACAGAAACACAAAATTCTTTCATGATTCCCTGAAGTGTAGAAGGGCTTCTACAAATGTTTTTATGATTTAAGATATGCATGGTGTTATTCAAACTGAGGATTCTGGAATTAACAAAGCTTTTGTTCAATACTTCACTTCAATTTTGGCTTCTTCTAATGGGTTGTTAGCAAATATTCTCCCTCTATTCAACTCCAGGTTGCCATGCTTGTCCAATCAGCAATCAGAGCATCTGGTAGTGCTTATTACTGATATAGAGTTAAAGGAGGCAGTTTTTAGTCTTGATGCTAACAACTGTGGTAGGTTAGACGGTTTTAATGCTTTCTTCTTGCAAAAGTGCTGGGTAATAGTAGGTGATGATATTTTAAATGTAGTAAAAAAAAATTCTTGAACAATTTTTTACCTGCCTCATTATCTACCACTGCTATTTCTCTGATTCCAAAAGTGGATATCCCTATTTCAGTTTCTGATTTTAGACCTATCAGTTGCTGTAATGTAGTGTACAAAGTGATAACTAAAGTTTTGGCTAATAGGATGAAAATTTTTCTTCCATCTATTATTTCAAGTAATCAAGCTGCATTTGTGAGTGGTAGATCTATAAGTGATAACATCCTGTTAACTCAGGAATTGTTGTACGGGTATAGTAAAAGAAATATTTCACCTAGATATATGATTAAACTCGATATTAGGAAGGCTTTTGATTCTGTGTCATGGAGTTCTACTATAGCAATTATGTCAAGGATGAATTTCCCTAAACTATTATTGTCTTGGATTTATACGTGTATTTCTTCTCCAAGTTATCTGATTTCAAGGAAAGGAAGTCTGCATGGATATTTTAGTGGTTCTAATGGTATTAGACAAGGGGACTCCATCTCTCCATACTTATTCATTGTGGTTATGGAGCTTCTGAATCATCTTTTCCTAGATAAAGTTAATAAGAAAGAGTTAGAGCTTCATCCTAAATGTAAAGATCCATGCATTACTCATCTTCTTTTGCGGATAATTTGGTAATCTTGAGTAAGCCAACAATTCCTAATACTCAATGCATATTATCCACATTGCATGAATTCTATTTGATCACAGGGCTGTAAATTAATGTAAGTAAACCATCCATTTTAATTGCTAGTATTAATGATGACAAGAAGAAGGAAATCATTAGTTGTTCTGGCCTTGCGAAGCTTCCAAGGATTGCTACTTATTTGGGTTTAGCACTGATTTGTCCAAGAATTGCAAAGGAAAATGTACCCCACCTTTTGAAAAGATCATTGGTAAATTATTGCTATGGCCTAGTAATAGATTGTCACAAGCTGGTAGACTCACAATAGTTCAATCTATTGCTATAGCCATGACAACATATTGGTTAAGGCACTTTATTCTGCCAATCAAACTCATCAAAATGATAACTAGTGCCTTGAATAAATTTTTATGGCATGGGGACCCTTTCTCAAAGAATCTTATTCCCATTGCTTATAGCAAGTTCTATGAGGACAAGAAGAATGGTGGGCTTGGAATTAAATATTTATTGATTTGGAATAAGTCAGATATTTCTGTTTACTTCAATATGCTTAGTAATGATGGTAGCCTGTGGATTATTTGGACGAATAAGAATATGATATGATATAGAAATTTTTGGATTATGAAGATTAATCAAAATAGTAGCTGGAGCTGGAGGAGTATTTTGAAGTTAAGGGAAGTCTTTTTACATTTAATTCAGTATAATTTTATGGTTATGAAATGCTCTTTCTGGCATGACCCTTGGGCTAAAAAGGGTTTCATTTTAAACAAGCCAGTGGACTTTAATATTAAGATGAATTTAGGAATTTCTAGTACTGCATTGGTGGAAGACTTCATGCATGATGGTGAGATTTTACTGCCATATTCCAGTTCTTCATCTCTTAGGCAACTCTGGAATGAATTGAAAGGATGCAATATTAAAGATCATTCAAGGAATACAATATTATGGATTGGAGGTAATCATAGCATCAAAAATGTTTATATTTCTTTAAAATAAGAGAGTCACTCATTTGCATGGTCAACTCGAATTTGGAATTTGGAAAGCTCAGCAAAGAAGAGTTTCTTATTGGGGAAAGCGATGGCTAACGCAATAAATACGAAATAGAAGCTCCATAGGATGGGTTTAATTACAAATGTTGTATGTGAATTATGTAAAGTTGAGGAAGAAAATAATGTCCACTTTTCCTTTACATGCTCATTTGTATATTGTATTTGGTTGAGAATTCTTTCAAATGGGAATTCCCATAAACCTTCAAGGAATATGAAATTGAATGGTTCAACACATATAAATCAGCCAGATGGAAGAACTGGAAGACTAAATGTTTGTTGAAGATTTTGAAATCTTTCATTTACGAAATATGGTCAGAGAGAAATCGTAGAATTTTTGGTCATAGTGTAAAGAATTCAAATGAGTGTTATGCTACGATTCATAAGGAAGTGTTCCGTGATTTAATGAAGAATGGTTAGCTATATGTTACACAAGAGAGGCTGAAAGATTGAAGTTACAGGAGTAGTTTTGCATCTCTGATATTTATTGAGGAGTTTTTTATGGGTTCAATTCATTCTTATATTGTTTTTTCCCATTATTGTAATATCATGTATCATTTTATGGTGTATTCTTGCATAGACTTCAGGATATTGTTTCATTTGTAATTCTTAGTGTGAATAAAAGATATTTTGCCTTTCAAAAAAAAAAGTCTTCTAAAATGAACAAGTTTTTCGGATAATTAGGAAGAAAAATTGAATTGTCATCTTCCTCATCTTTATACGCTTAAAACTAAGTTTACTAGCTTATGTTATCATTTAATATTAGCTTGTATTTCCTTTTCGTTATTCATATCTTGTATCTTATATCGTTTGAATGTTTTTCCTTTCTAATAGTAATAACTGATCTTGTTTACTGTCAAAATTGATCTTTAATACATGTAAAAACATTAAAATTAAATTAAATAATATAATATAGTAAGAAATAACTCAAAATTGAGTAGAAGTTTAAAAATACCCAAAAGACACATGGGTGTGTCGACATGCATATTTGTACATGTCGACATATAACTGTTAGAAATTCAAATTTGTTCAAATTTGAATTTTTAAATAACTACATTATGTCTCTTCATTTTTAAATGAATCCTGGACTCTATAAATACCTTTTTCTTCCAGAAAAACTCTATTATAATTCTATACTTCTTCTCTACTCGCTCATTCTCTAAATAATGAAATAATGGCCAATCCTATTCACAATCTAAGTGAAAATCTTTAAGAAACCCTCAATTCTTTCAAGAATATCCTATGCATAATCCTTTGCAATCAACATCATCGTGAATTAAGTCAACTAAAGATGATTAAACAACAAGAAAAACACTTTGCTTCTACTCGTTTGATGATCTCTTCTCTTTCTAGGGATGAAGATAATAACATCACTGGAGCACCTCTCACCAAAGACAATGAAGACTAGGAAGCCATAAAAAAGGATCCAATCTTCGGTGGAGATGGATGAGTAGAGGTTCCAAGAGATGTATGAATTTGTTTGATTTGTTGCGCTTTGTGTGGAATGTTTTTGAATTTTTTTACATATTGTATGATTTGATTGGATTTGACTTGTGTTGGTTGGTTCAATACATACAATGATTGCTCATAAATATTGATTGAATTGCTTGGAAATATTGTTTAAATTTCTTTTCTATACTATACTTTATTTAGAATTGCCATAGAATTAGGAAGCGTCCTAAGTTTGTAAATTTAGAATTATAAGTTTAAAAGGAATTTTGTTTGGATTAGTCACTAAGATTATTATTGGTATAAATTTAGGGGGAGTATAGTTAGATACACTTTTTGTCGATGACAAAAAATGAGAAATTATAAAATAGGTATATTTTAAGGGGGAGTTAGAAAGAATTCATGGTGAAAGGGGGAGTAATCGAAGAATCAGATCAATATGTAATATCGGTATGTATGTTTTATATCTAAGGTTGTCATCATCAAAAAGGGGGAAATTATTGGAGAATGGAATGTTGATGATGTTTTGATGACAACAGCCTTGTTTCAATCATTATCATTATTGATTATAATATATACAGTAACAATTTTAACTAGAGTATATATATACACACAAGATTTATATGTAGGAAATAGATATTGAAGATTGTACAGTTTAAGAGATTCAAAGATTTCAAAGGAGAATCAAGACTCATGAGTATCACGATATCAAGAAATCAAGAGTTCAAGATTATCAGAGTAATAGAGTCTGGTTAGTATGTAAAACTCTGATTAGCACTCAAATTCTATTTTCAAATTATTCCTTTTAAATTGATTTCAAATTATTTCTAAGATTGTGCTTGTTTGGAGAGATCATCATAAATTATTAAGGTATGGTATTCATAATACATAAATATTCAGCTAAAGTCGCACTTGTATAAGGAGCAAGGTATTGTAATATAGCAGGTGAGTCCGCAGTTTTGTCTACCACAATAGTATATTCCATTGCCCTCCAAAAATTTTCCTTATGATTTCAAATATATATAAGTTTCTTATATAGTTTTTTTTATATTATATATATATATGTGTGTGTGTGTGCTTCTAATTATATTATATAGTTTTATATCATTTGTATATATAGTTTTTATATCATATGGTTAAATAATGTTTTATTGTTTTTATTCTTGAGAAATTATATTTTAAACAACTAGTTCTATTTCATGAATTTACAGAATATATATATATATATATATTGATTTAACTACTTGAATAATTGTTTAAAATTCAAATTACAATACATATGTCGACATACACTTTTATACATGTCGACATATAACTGTCAAATTTTTTAAATTCAATTAGATGTGTCTTTTCATATTTAAAACATTTTAGGAATGGTTGTGTCCTTATAACACTATACAAAGGGTCTGATTTTGAATTTTATTCTTAAGACATAATCTCCTTCTTCCTTACTTCATATTCTACCATTATTCTACTTTAAATTTCAAGTTTCTACACTTGTACCCTGTCGATTTCAATACAAATTATATCATTCTTTTTGTACTATCAAATACTCTCTGTTTGGATGTGTTACTCAAGAGTTCTAGGGCAATTGTAACTGACGAGGAAAGGGTGTGTTCATTGTAGCCTCCCGATGAAGCCAATAGAAATCCTATCCGAATACTAAAAAGAAAGGGCAGTTTCATTACTGTGGTATACCAGTCGCCAGTTCTGGAACTTCCGCCTGTAAATCAAGGAAAAGGAGCGGTGTTAACCTTGTAGCCATGAAATCAAGGGTGTTGAATCAGTGTTAAAATTTAGCTGTGAAATCAAGGTTGTTGGATCAGTGTTAACCTTATAGCCATGAAATCAATGGGTTTGTAATCAAATACTGATATTAATAAAACTCTGCACAATCCAGCATTGTGTGGGATTGGACATATGAGTAATTCGAACTAGTATAAAATCCAGTGTGTTCTTTCCTTTTCTGCATTTTATTTATGTTTATGTTTGCATCTGTGATTGTTTATGTTGTGATATTCATTTTGTGATTCATATAGTTGTGTGAGTAATTGTTAATTGTTTTAATTTTCTACAAGTTGTTTAAAACACTATTCACCCCCCTCTAATGTTAGTTTTTCCTTAAGATCCTAGACCCTCATCCCTAACACAAAACCAGTATTTGGATGATAGTAGAAAGACTTACGAAGAGCGTTCACTTTGTTCCTGTGAAGAGCAAGAGGACATCAGTTGGCTAGCATCGATATACCTTCGAGAGATAGCCCAAATTCATGGGGTACCTTCCGGCATAGTAAGCGACCATGACCCCATCTCCACTAGTGAGTTTTGGAAGAGCTTACAAGACGCACTATGTACACAGCTATGTTTGAGAACAACATACCACCCTCAGACCAATGGATAGGCTGAGAGGGTGAGTAGGGTTTTTGATGATCTTCCGAGATTGTGTATCCTAGATTTCGGAGGTACTTGGGAGGAGCATCTCCCATTTGTTGAGTCTGCCTACAACAGCAATTATCAGTCAAGCATAGGCATGGAAAACTTCGAGGCACTTTACAGACAAACTTGCAAATCGCTGACTTGTTGGCAGGAGCCTACAGACAGACTTCTACTTGGGCCTGAGATTATTTGAGAGACTTTTGAGAAGATTGATATTATCCGCCGAAGAATGAAAGCAGCTTAGGACAGGCAGAAGTTACATGCCGATAAGAGGAGGACTGATTCAGAATTCAAAGTAGGAGATATGTTCTTCATCAAAGCATCACCTCTAAGAAATGTTGTTCACTTTGGCCCAGTAGGGAAGTTGGAACCACGGTCCGTAGGACTATTTCCCATAGTAGAGAGGGTAGGCCAAATGGCTTGCAGAATTAGACTACCGGAGAGACTGGCGGGAGTTTATGACGTATTCGATGTTTTTCATTGAGGAAAAGTCTTCATGATTTAGCGGAAATAGTGGAGCCAAGCACCCTTAAAGATGTTGAAGTCGGGAAAGGGGCATCAGTTCGAAGATTTCCTACTCATATTCTTGGATCAGAGGTTAAGAAACTATGCAACAAAGAAATTAAACTATTGAAGATACAGTGGGAAGGAGATCGCGAAGATGCGACGTGAGAACTCAAAGACAAGATTCACGCTTCTTACCCTTTACTCTTTGAGAGTACATTCTTAATTTCTTTTCAAGCTTTTAATTTGCATTTGCTTCTATCATTCAAGTATGTTTATCCTATCGTTCGAATCTTCAATCCTTTAGGTAGAAACCAATGATTGGAAACATGTGTTTGGGACATGTCATGATTGATGGTTGCAAGTGGATGCAAGTGTTTGCTAGTGGTTGCCCGTGGATGCATATTGACACACTAGGCACTAGATCGGCTCAAGCACTTACATACTACACATGGATGTGTGCACATTTTTTTATTTTCAATGGATGAAAGTAGTTGAATAATCATATGGATGTTGCATTTTAGTTGGTGATTGTGCACACCTACATATTGGATACATGGAACAGACATATATTGCATTAAGGAGGTCAACCAAATATGTCGATCGCTTGATTTTCGCATTAGTATAAGAACATAAACACACAACACTTTTTGCATATGTTCATACAAGCATTAGAAATTCTTAAGGACAATGAATGTCAGGTGGTTGTTTAATAATAACATTCTTCTTAACTTGGAGATTTCGGTAATAAATTCCTTTAACTAAGGGAGATTGTAACACCCTAAAATTTAATACACCATAACCGTACAATAAAGATAATAAAATAAATATTATATTATTAAATATTCAGAATTAAGTAAAACCAACTTTATCGTTGCGTTCATCTTAGAATTCTAGTTCAGATAGACCTTGAGTTTGCGTAAATCGGATAACATTTGAGAAAGATATGGACCTAAGAAGACTGTATTCACATATAATGGATATATATTGATAAAATTCGAACTAGAAAAATTAGCGTAGGAACCAATGGTCATGGGATAACCCATCCCATTCATGTATTGACCTATGGGTCGACACAGTAGGTAGGGGTCGACCCATCCGCATGCAGGTCCGATTCTGGACGATATATTTGAACTATTTTTATATATTAGGTTCATTGGATGATTCAAATGGCTAGATTTGAAACCCTAAAATCTAACAGCTAAGAATTAGCTCAGTTAGTCTATAAATAGAGTGGCCCTCTACCATTTTATCCACACACAACTATTTTTTATTCTCTTCCTCTATGGCTATACTCTAAATTAATAAACAAAACAGGGAATCAATGTTAGATCAACAGTGATAATTCAAGATCTACAATCAACATACAACTTTTTCCAAGAATTATTTCTAAACCTAATACCTATCCCTGTGATTTCAAGTTATTTTCATATTTGATATCTAGATATGTATTATGATAGTAAATAAATTTTAATCTGGAATATACAGGACTTATAAGTTATTTTCTATACTATTCTTTTATTGATATTCATCTATGCAGTTGCTACAGTAATATATGTTCTTTTACTATCAGTTGATTAATCAGTTATGTTCATACGTATGTATCTTCCTTATCCCTATTCTGTTGTTTGGTTTATTTCCAGTCTTGTTTGTATGCCTATTTTATACACTTTGATTTGATTCTGTTCTTCTCCTTCTATTTTTACCTTTTATTTACGATGAGCCTAAGCCATCGAGAGCCTAGGCATTTCCGATTTAAGATTGTGTATAATTGAATTTGGGATAATATGAAATGACAATGAAAAAGGAGAATTTAGGGACATATCATAAATTGAGGACTTTTGACTGTAATTTTGGGAATATAATCAAAAGGAAGAATATGCAAACGTGTAAACATGTTAGATTAGACTTAATACAAAGATTAAGTGAAGAACATGTTGTGAAAATGTATGTACCTGATGTAAGTTAAATAAACTGAATAACTATAGTGTATATATACATCTGGGCAGGTGCTTGTTTTGGGGAAGGGGTTGTACACATAATAACATTTACAAAAGAATGTCATCTTACAACCATGCTTATTAATGAACTTAAACCTGCTAAATTAAAACTTGATCATTAATAAGCTAAAAGATCCCTCGTTCTACTATTGTATCGAGTTTTGGGGACTCTTAAATCCTAGTTACTTGGGGATACAAACTTAGTGAGTTTAGCTTGTGCCAATCTTGCTGCGTGGAACCCATATCATTCAGTATCCTTATTGGTATCTTGTTAGGGTGGCTCGCACTAGGTAAGGGCCAGGACACACTTTATCGATCTAGATAGTAAGTGGTTCAAAAAGAGGAAGGTAGGTATGGGAACGAATTTTTTCTTAGGATACAAATGAGAAGCTTTACTCGATCATTATTTTATGTTGCTATCTTGTACTTATATGCTACAGTACTTTCTCATCCAGTCTTATTTATCTGTCTTGATACCTCTATTTTATGCATATACTAAAAATCACTAGAACTCACCAGGCTTTATGTCTGACCTATTTTGTTTTGCTTCTTTCTCTTACTTTCCCCCTCATGTCCTCAGAGTGGTAGTATTCCGCAGTGATTAAGATTCTCTTTCAGCTTGGATTAGGACTTCTTCCGATTTGATGTATCACTTTGATTACCTTTCTACCTTGTTATGACTTATAAAAAGGAATATCATTTTGCATTATTGTACTTTGATGTTTGGCATTATAAGACAGATGGTTTTATTTGAAGTATTTAGTATTTGATGATGTAACTGGTTTCGAACAATGTTTTACTCTTAATAATAAAAATCAAATTCCCACTCCCTATTTGTTTCTGTCTTGTGAATTTTAGTTACTGTTTACCTATAGTGCTTCACGAAACTTAACGCATTCTCTTACAGGTGACATTAATGGACATAGGGTGTGACATAGCGAATCACACTCATAATGGTGGGAGATTACTCAATGATTGCTACTTGGTCTGGATATGATGAGAGAGAACTCAAAGAAGATCAATTTTGTAAGGAAAAGGATGAATACGACCCAAGATCGACAGGTTTTCTTATGCCGGTAAAAGGAGGACAAACTGGAATTTAAATTTGGAGATTTAGTTTTTGCAAAGGTGTCACCACTTAGGAATGTGGTAAGGTTTTGTTCGATGGGGAAGCTTGCCTTCAGATTCGCAGGACCATTTCCCATTATGTCCATAGTCGGAAGGATGAATTATGGAGTTAGACAACCCGAGTGACTTTTGGGAGCTCATGATCTATTTCATGTCTTACACTTGTGAAAGTGCTTTCATAATCCAGCTGAATTAGTCAAGCTTAGTCTACTCAAGGATATAGAGGGTAAGAGAAAGAAAGGTGTATGTTCATCGCATGCCTACGCTGACTCTAGGCCATGAAGTAAAGAAACTATAGAATAAGGAGTGAAGCTTATCAAGGTTCGGTGCGGAGACAATGCGGAAGAAGCCATGTGTAAGGTAGAAGTGCAAATATGTACCTCATTCCTTTTTTATGGTAAACTTAGAATCATTCTATCATTATCATTTCTAGGTTCTTTTCGTATCCAAAGTGAGGCTTAGGATATAAACTATGGATGATAGGAGTGGTTGAAAACATGTGAATAGAAAATGTTATGTACTTTGCTCGCAATTTGTTTCAAGTTTTTACTAATAGATGCAACAGATGCATAACACACACTAGGCACTATTAGAGATCAACTAACTAGGATGTAAACATATTATATATGGATATGTGAGCAGTTTTATTTCAATCCTCTAGTCATATATTTGAATACTAACAAATGTTTATTGCATATGAACAATAATTTCAGCAAGCATAATTAGTTACCTATAGGAAATTTGCATTCATTTGGATACATTGCACGGGAATGTTTGCATAAAAAAGAGGTCAACTAAATCAGTAGACGACCTAATGTTTTGCATTAATTAGGGATATACACATTGCATTGTTGCATATTTACATTAATTACATCAGAAAATTTAAGGATAATAGATTCTTTCGGATCATTTTGAGTAGATGGTTTTAGGTATTTGGATGAAAATATTATCGTATTCTCTTATCCTTAAAGATCTCGAGGACGAAATCCTTTAAGGAAGGGAGAAGATAACAACCCAAATTTTAAGCAAAAAATAATAAAATAAGTTTGTATTTTGCAGCAAAAGAAAAACAGATAACCCTATCAAAAGACTTCCCTACAGCAACACAAATTTATATTACTTACACTACACAGTCTGCTTCAAAGAAAGTAAAAGTTGCTTCAAAATACATTTGTAACAACCCGCTCATTCGATGATAATAGATTTAAATATATCGTCGTGTCCGATGTGTCACTCAAAATGTCGTTTTCCACAAACGATAAAATTAGGATTCGGGACCACTTCCATTGAGTCCGGATCATCATTTATGACCTTTTTGACTATAAGCGTCGATACATTCAGAGTTAGGTAAAATTTGGTCGTTTTCTCATTTGAGTGTATAACCAAAATACCACTTTTCGCATACGAATGAATTTGGACTCGAAACCACTTCCATTGAGTTCAAAACATCGTTTGGGAGTTCAAAAAGTATAAATTTTGATATATTCCGAGCTTTGGAATTTTGGCACCTTGGTTAGGTCTTGGTTGAACTAGCCTAGCTCACCATATAACCCCCAAATCAGCCCCTCTTCCTCTCATTCATTCCAAACACTGAAAAGAAGATAGAAATGGGGAGAGGAAAGAGAAATTAAAATTCCTCAGGCTAGGGCTTTCAAACAAGGGCTCAATTCTTGTGCTAATCCGGTTTAGAGACTCAAGTAAGCTCTCTACACTCCTTCTTTATCTCTCTATCATGGAAATTTCGGATTTTTATGATGTTATAACACCTATATGTTTGCATATGTGTTCATGAGGTGATTTCAGAGGATCAACTGATGAAAGAGAGGAGCTTTGCTCGTTTGTGTGCTTTCTAATATGAATGATATTTTCTAAAATAAATGTCAATTTTATGTTTCCTCTATTTCTATTTTACTTATCTTGTTCACTTTAATCTTTGTGATGTTATTCAGTTACACCTACAAACGTTGCACATTTCTTAGTGTTCCTACTCAGGGATATTAAGGAGTGCATGGTGTTTCATGTGTGCCTTTATTGCAGTTTTTTACATGTATACTTAACTTGAATAATTTCATTGTTTTACATGCATTTGCATTTTGTTCGTGCCCTTTCTTGAAGTTGTATTGTATATCCTTGTACACTCTTTGACTTAGAACCTGTGATTGCTACACTTGGTCATAGCCGTTGTTCTTTCTTAGAACTAAAAACTATGGTTTTGAAAATATGGTCTTAACCATGAAGCACATGAGTTGAATTTGGCTTTGCTTAGATTTTACCCCATTCTCATTTGTATGGAGTTGAGCCACCTGACTTGACCTTTACATGCAATGACCCGCCTTTTCAACGTCTTAAGTCAATAATAGAACAAGCTCAAATCATTCGAAACAATAGAATGTTATAACTATAGGGTGTAATAAAATTAAATCATAGAAAACAGACAGATCATTGATATAAAATGGAAAAATAACCCACAACAAAATAAATAACTTAGTAGTTCATAGAGCTACTAGCCGCAAAAACTCAAAATCAAAATACAAATAACAAAGTCCTAAGTTACTACATAAAAAAATCTCAGATACATAGCTACCTACTACATAAGAAAATGATAGTAATAGAATTACATAATCACTAAGATGAAATAGCAGATATATCTAATACATCTCCAACTCTCAAAAGATGAGTCGTAAAAGCTGGACTCCTTAGTCTGCCCGAGTATAAAGTCGAAAAGAAAACACGTGAGTTAGGACTAGCATTCTGAATAGTGAATTATCTCAAGTGAAATGATCAAATGAAATGCATAAATAACTTAAAGGATGTTCAGGATTCCCATCATTTAAGGATCCACTAAACTAGATATCATATAATACAATATGCAATTATAATTGTATCTACGAAAAATATACTATTGAAATTAGTGTAAGCGGGATTACCATTATTACCCTTACACTGTTTACAATACCGTAGTCTATATAGATGCCATAAAGTCCACAGCAAGCTAGTGGCTATCATAGGGTACTTCGTAGGTATGGTAAAAATCAAAATCGCAAGGAGCCCAATCAAGATAATATAACAAGGCACACTAGGCAATACCCAGGGCATGATTATATAATTCACACTCCTAGGCCAGTGGTAACGCATAACTACAAATACCGCTACCTCAAACGATACTCCCATAATAAAAGGGCCCTAATCAAATCACAAAATAGTAGATGGTATCTAAAAGTGTTTGATAAGAGGTGCTACCACTATTAATTGCAGTATAACTTCTGTTTTATTCATTTTAATTATGACCCCATGGTCAAGGCTATCCATCATCGTTCTCTTAATTCATTTCAGTAAGGTTCACCAAACTACCCTAGTTATTTCAGGATTCTCCACCACGTGCACAATTATTAAAGTGGTATCGGTGTTGACAAAGAGTATGTCAAATTCTACTCTTATCGCTTTAACAACCAAACAATTATTTCATACTATGGCCATTTATATTTGCAGTTATATTTTATAATAATCAAATAATAATAATATAATTTTTTATGTTTAAATGCTTAAGTCCTAATATTTTTATGTCATAAATCATATTAGATCAACTCATCATTTGGTTAACTTTGAAATCCAAATTTCAAATTTACAAGCTGGTTTAATTACAATTTGATTTCACATTTCTATATATCAATTGTCATTATTTCAAAAATCCTTATTTTAACATTTCAGATAACTCAGATTGGGCACAATTTTTAAAAAAACTAATAATATAGTATAATGTTATATTTAAAAACAATTATATTCATATAAAATAATTGGATCTAAAATAAATATAAAATATTATAGCAAAATTTAAGAAAAATGGTATAATTATATAGTTGTAGAATGTACAATAATTAAATATGAAATAGTTACACTAAAATAGTTATAAAATAATAGTTAAATTTAATTAGTCTAATTAAATTAGCTTTATATTAGATAATACAATTTCAAATAATCTAACATAGCCCAATTCTAACCATATATCCGTAATTCCAAATTCAACTTAGTATCAATTAGATTTTCAAAACTTCTAGTCAAAACTTTAAATAGAGTATTCTTAAGTTCAATTTATTTGTAAACAGTGTTCAAGTTGGGTTATCCGATTTTATTATTAATATTCACATTACCTTTAAATCATATCTTATAATGTACATATCAATTAAATCAAAATTTCAATTTGATCAATTATAATATTTTAACTTCAATTATGTTTAGATTCAAAACATCTACTTAATATTATTAAATCAATTTATTAAGTCTTATAATCATAACTATTTTATATGCAACCTATTTCATTATTCCCAAATTGCATTTTAAAATCAGTTTAACTAACTTGGTAAATTTCATTTTAATGATGTCACTTAACAAATCAAATTATCATTAAGTTTTTATTTCTCTTTACCTTTATGTACTTATATTTTTATATAATTTATATTTTTATGTATAATTTAAAATTTAAATAATATTTACTTTATAATAAAATCTTCCTTAATTTACTTACAAAATTATTTAAATTTTAAAACTAAATAATATTTGTTTAAAATCTTAAATTTATATTTAAACATGCATTAACTTATGTAGTAAAATTTTATAATGTATAATTTTATTTTAAAAATTGAATTTAAAGCCTTTTTAAATTACCAAAATATAAATTTTAATAAAGTTCTAAATTTAGTTTTCTAAAATACTTTTATTATACCATAATAAATTTATAAATCCAGAAAATATTTTTTAAAATAGACCAATGGTGAATGTATGTAGTTTTCCACCTAAGCCAAGTAGTACGAGTATATATCATTTCAATCCGACTAATATAGAATTCGGGTACATAAAATTTCAACCTGCATCCCAACAAATTTAATTTTACATATACAGTAATTTGAGTATACATATCATTTCAAACCATAATGAGAACAAAATAAATGTAACACTACATATATCGTAAATGCATCATAATATATAACAACAATAAAAT
Organism: Allium sativum; assembly: GCA_030737875.1. NCBI lineage: Eukaryota > Viridiplantae > Streptophyta > Magnoliopsida > Asparagales > Amaryllidaceae > Allium > Allium sativum. The sequence continues at coordinate 553,550,384 of CM060910.1, read as the reverse complement.
ATCGCTTGCAATTAATTCATGTAATATATGTTGAAAGTGTGCTTGTCCCATATGCACAAGTTTATAACAAATAAATCAAGTTTTCTAAAGAAATCCTAACATTTCAAGTGTCATTTCAATAGGTTGATATGAACACGGATACAGAAGTTGACATGATATGAGCAAGCATGATTGAATTAATGAACCAGACCACTAATTTTGAATCAGAGTTTCTCCACGACAAATCAAGACGATTTACCCATTCTCTGAAAACAATTCCAAATCAAGACTTTTCTTATTTTATAATACACACACACACACACACACACACACACACATATATATATATTATATGGAATATTAAAAACAAAATATAACCAACCAATATTTGCTAGGATCGAACACCAAAAATCACACTAATGATTCACATGAACTACCATGAAGCAACTTGTTCTCTCTTGTCACTGCAGACACAACCGAAACACAAACACACAACATATCTGCACCAAATAAACATACACAACCAACACAACACCCAAGGAAGCTCAGGTTCAGGCAATCGACAACGGAGGCCAATGGCTTAGGGAGGTGCGAATGGTTGTGCGTAAGGGAAGGCCAGAGGATCTAGGGTTTTTAGTGTTCTCTTTTTTTTTCCTTTTTTTATCAGGTACGGGTTTCTTCGAATCTAGGGTTTAAAAGGGAGAAGGGATGGAGGTCAGAGATATAGGAAAAGCATGAAAGCAGGGCATCTGGTGGTCAAAGGCTCGGAGGCAATAAGTTGGTCTAGGGAAAGTGATTGGTCACGTTGGTTTTAGGTTCGAGTTCGATCATGTTTCTATCTAGGGTTTTTCACGTAATGGGAAAAGGATTAGCACATGTAAGGTCTTCGAAGAGGCAGGGCATGGCGCTAGCTTCAAGGCCGCTGATGGAGTTTTGGTGCGATGAAGGGAAAGAACAAGATAAATGGATGGTGGAGTACGAGTTCTTGCCTTTTTCCCTAAGCCAAATACACACATGTTTTTATTACGAAGAGGAAGGAATTTTGTATTGTAAATAATGATTTAATTTTATATTTTATAAGTTTTCCTTCTGCAAATTGATTAAAGAAAAAAATTCTTTGAATTTGTATTTGAGATCTAGGAAGGGAGGAGAAGGAGACCTGAAAGAGTTTATGGAGAGAAATGAGGAATACGTTAAAAACTCATTTGTACAAGAGAGGGGTTATAGGTTAAAAAGTGACAACTTAATAAAAAGGTGTCTCCATAAATTCAATACACCCATTAAAATTCATTAATAGTATAAATACTAGTACGAATGACAAGGAAGATACAGATAAGACACAGATTTAATATGGACAAATATACACATAACAAATTCCGTCCATTTTTATAGATAAAAATGTGAATTTCAGACAAATGAATTCGAATTTTAATGAAATGAAAAATGCTAAAAACTCAAAATTCAATGTAGATTCATAAATAAGATATAATTTCAAATTTTGAAACTTTTAAATTTTTAGCTCGAATTCAAATTTTAACCAATTTTTTTTTGAAAAATTTCTATTTCAAATGATTTGCTGGATTAAAATACTCGGTAATACAAATAAATTTTTAAAATTTATATTTTATTAATTGACTTAAATTGAAATAACAAAAATTAAGTCAATTCAATGGTCAAGTTTTGATTTGACCATTGTTAAATTCCATTATTCATATCGTGTTTATTTTTGTTCATATTCAGAAATCAAATTCATTTATTTCTTATAATTCAAAATAAATTGAATTTTAGATATTAAAAGTTTCAATTCCAATCAAATCATTTATTTAGAAAAATCTATTAAAAACTCAGGTCATCACATTGTAGCTCTTCGTAAGGGTGTGTGTTTGGCCTTATGGTATTTACAATTTACTTTAAATATTATAAGTTGTTCATGCACCTATAAGCATAATATATAATACGCACACTCACACATCCTATACATATAATTATATACATACATACATATATATATATATATATGTGCATATTTGTACATGTCTAAAACATTTAGAGAAATATCCCCAAATACTAAAGCAGATAAAAATAAAAAATAATATTTATATTTGCAATTTAAATGTGTTACTTTTTTTAGTTTATTGTGTTGTTTTATTTGATAGGTATAATGGATTATTGAACAATTTATAGGAAGGTCAAATGAAATAATAAATCAAGTGTAAGTGAGTAGGTATATATTGTGCATGAGTTTGTAGTGAGAATGTGAATATATAAAGATAAGAGTTCGCAAAGTTAGTGTGAATTGTAAAATAGTGGGAATTGAAATATATACCATTCACATATGTAATAAAAGATTCATTTTAATAAAATATCTATTCAAAATTAAAATTCTGAATTTGAATATTTTATTCTAGAAATATTTATTTATTATTGTGAAAAGTAAAACTGTACATTAACAAACACATTTATCATATATATATATATATATGTTTATTATCATCAACCAAAAATCATATTGATATACTCAATAATACATGCATATATAGAGCAATGCTACACAAGTCATGTTTTACAGTATCCTCAAAACACCCGAACCACAATTACAAACTTCTTTTTAAATAATGGATTAAGTGGAAGATAGAATAGTCTAAGGAAAGAGAAACAAAAATTGTGGTTGAAATCAAAAGCTATTTGAAGGTGATGCCCTTTGTTAATGTCAAAATTGAACATTAACACCCCAGAAATTGGGTGTACACCTGAAAATTGTTTAGATCCAGATTATGCGAAGTCACAAACACAAAAACAGTAAAAAAAGAGAGAGATTTATAGTGGTTCGGCCTAAGATTTGGCCTACGTCCACTTGGAAGACGGCTTTCATTAACATTCTCAACATTACAAGGTACACAATTTCTATTATTTTGTTCGTCTTTTCTCTTTACAACAATTCTCTCTATTTCTTCTCTTTAATCTCTTGGTTCTGTCGATTTCACCATGGAAATGGTTAGATCTCTTTGATTGCGAAGATTGTTGAAGTAGATCTTCAATAATCGAGCCTTAGACGATCTTTGATGATTTCATTATGATTGACATGACTTGAGATGATAGATTGGAGCTTGAGAGAGCCTTAATGGAGGTATAGATGATTTGGAGTTGCTGAGAAATGAAAATGGTAGCACTTCGTGGTTGGAGAAATTGGCCCCTTTCATGTAGGAGTGACGGGGAATTTATACGTGTGATTTGTATTGGAGTGACAGTTTTGTAATTATGCATGTGCAGTGCCTTAGATTTGTTGATGACCCGACCTAATGTGGACAACCCGAATACATGTAAATGACCTAGCTCACATACTAACGACCTAGTTCTAAAATATATGTAGCTGATCCATATTGTTAGGTCGTTAGCAAATATTCACGTTCCACGCAAAGGCAAATGACCCACTTTTGGCATGAAAACTCCCATGATCCACGTGTCCCATATTTTATGCTTTTGCCATGTAATCCCATTGTTTGTATGCAACTATTCACAGGCAACTTAACAATGCCACGTGGAGTTACACGATGCAAATATATCCAAAACATTTACTGTGCATCTTTATAGCTAGTTTCATAAGAGTGATCGGTCCATCTGATACAAATGATCCCATGTATGCATGATCTACAAATGACCCCATGTCAGCAAGTAGCTAAAATCTCCATATATACAGGTGAACGACTTGATCCAGATGAAACTTAAGAGACCCGACTTAGGTCGTGTGAATGATCTGATTTAGGTCGTGTGAACGACCTGTCTTAGATCGCCTGAACGACACAATCGCTGAAAATGCATGGGTTACAAACGCCTTACTTATACATAGTTCATAGCTGCTTTATTTGTTTTGCACGTGGCTGTATTGTATTTCTCTAGTGCATGTTATCGTTTTCTACCGATCCATACCTGCAACCGATCCATGTATGTTTATTTCAGCGTACTAATGAACCGACCTGCTAATTCATGCTAGTTCACATTTCGTTTCTATGATACATGATTGACATAGAAATGTGTTTATTTTATGCTCTTATATCTTATCTTTTGTATATAAATAAATATTACTTGGGTATTGTTTTGTTATTTTTACAGATATTCCAACCCAGCCCGCATGCAACCAGAAATGTAGAGAAATAGAGTTCAATTTGCTGTGTATTTGCATTTTGAAGAATTGTAGATAAAGATATCACATCTAGTTGCTGTTGGACAAGAAAAGGATTGATAACAAGGCTTTGCACATCACAAATCAATGAAGAAGTGTCAAGGAAGCAAGAGGAAAGGAGAAAAGGCCCAAATTTGCTTTATTTATCTAAGGCCCATTTATGTTTCTCATTGTAAACTAATTAGTGATGTAATGACAAGGCCCAGTTATCATTAGGGTTAGGGTTAGGGTTTGGTTATCCCCTATATATACCCTTGTAATGGCATTGTAGCCACCATCCTATCATATATCCCATTTTCTATTTCTAATAAAGTTTCTAGTTCTTCTTCTTCTTTTTATTTTCTGCATTTTTTTTCTATTTCTTAGCAATTAGTGTGTCTACACGATTAGATTCGGTAGAACACTATTTGTGTTTTGCATTTCTTTTCATTAGTGATTGACCGTCTGATTAGATTCAGCGGTAATCCTAATTTTATTTCCTGTTGTTATTTATATTCTGCACTTTTATTTTCTGTATTTTAATCGCGTTCATAGGTTAAATTGGATTTGATTAGATTTGAATCTGATTTATAGTTTCATTGCTTTTCCATTGAAATTGTGATTTGATCGTCGGTTCAGTTAGATCTGTTCTGAATCAAATTACAGTTTTAATTTTGTTTTGTTTTGCAAAATCAACCTCGAGCTTCGTCTAACTCGCCCAAGAGATTAGATAAATAATTTGATTTAATTCACCTCCCTGTGTTCGACCTGTATGCTACACACCTGTATGCTTGCAGAATTTATTACAAATGTCGCGCTTTTCTAATTCATAGACTAGCGACGATCAAGTTTTTGGCGCCGTTGCCGGGGAGGTAACGATTAAATTTTATTATTTATTTAATTTCCGATTCGTGTTAATTTTTATTATTTTTCTCCTTTTGTTTTTGTGTATATATAGAAAAAATAAATTCTTGATTGGTTAGATTTGGTATTTTATGATATTGTAATCTTCCTAATCAAGAGAAATAAAAAAAATCGTTATTTGTTCTTTTATTTCTTTCCTTTCCAATCTTCATTCATTTTCTCTTCTTTTGCAATTTCTTTCCTCTCTTCAAATTTCCAAAAAGAAACAAAAAAAAACTTCTCTCTTTACAATTTTCTTTCCATTAAATAATAATAATAATAATAATAATCTTCCTAGAATTTCCTTTTGTTCACCCTCAACGCTCCCTTCCACAACAAAATTTCCGAAACCACCACAAACCACATACCGGATACACAAATTCAAACCCTCCACCAGTCATCTTCACGGTCCACGACATACCCTGCATCTTCAAATTCCTTTCGTCTGACCATCCATCATCACAAAATTTCCTTCCCATCCACACAGTTCTCCCTATATCAACGTTCTTACCATCTCATATTTCACACAATTCATCAAACGCTTTGTCCTCACAGTAAGACTCCTTTCCGAATTCAGAAACTCCTTGCTTTCACGCCAAGATCCACGTCATACCCACAAAATCATCCACCAGAAATAAGCAACCCTTCAGACCATATCCCATATCCACAACGAAGCCAACCCTTCGCATACAAACCCCAAAACCTGATTCGCCTACTCCAACAACCACGAGCAAAGGAAACCCCATCCAAACCATACGCCAAAACCAAAATCACAGAAACGAACCCAAATACACCATCACCGCAACCCATTAACAGCCCACCCAAATCGGAATCGAACCAACTGCTAATCGAAATCTCTAGACCCAATATACGAAGCCGATTCAAATCTCTAAAAAAGGAAAAACGAAACAAATCGATCTCAGTTCAAAACCCCTACAATCCCAAATCGAAAACCCTAGACATCCGAAATGGTTTTATACTCCGATTGAGTCTGGAGCGAAAAGGGAGCGTGAAACCGAAGTGGGGCTCGATTCGATTATTTTTAGCTGAGTTAAATTTTTTTTCCTTCAGAGGCGTGAGTTTTATTGTGGGATTGGGTTTCTATCTGCTGAAATTTAAAGAAGCCGAGTCTGCTTTAAAAGGGGACGGATCCACAAACGTGAACGTGAGTTACAGGGTCTGGTTTGGTGTTAAGTTGTTGTATTGGACGAGTTGTTGAGTTGTTTTCTTTTTCTTTTTATATTTTTGAGATACAATTGTCTTTATTTTCTTTCTAGTAGGCCACTTAAGTTAGTTTAGTTGGAATCTCACTTAGTTTTTTTTTCTTTTTCTTTTTTTTTCCTTTCTTTCTCAGTTTATTATTTACATTTCTTTTTCTCTTTTCTCACTTTAGTCTAGTTTTTGTTTTGTTCCAATTTTTTTTGTTTTGTTTCTTTTCTTCATTCCAAAAAAAAAAAAGGATAATTTTTCAAAAACAGGTACAGCTGAAATTTAAAAAAAAGGTCTTAAAAAAAAAAATTCGGGCTCCTAGCCCGAACCCGTGCCGCAGCGCAGTCAAGCAATTAATAGAAGGGGACAACAATAGAAAGCAGTGGACGATTCAGATGGGTTGGAGCGATTGCACACCAAGTGGGGTGTGAACGCGCTAGCGCTTCCCAAATTCACTGGAGGACTGCCGATCAAGGTGAAAACTTTTAAAACTCTACAGGTGCTCTGCCGCAAAGAAAATATATATATATATAGACAATTGTTGTAAAAAATTTCTGTAGGGGCAGCGGCTTGAATGTAAATTTTAATTCTGCAATTTATATTTCTGTGTCTGTTCTGTGACTGATATTTCTGAATTTGTGGTGAGGAACGGTTTTCCATAACTAATCACTCTCATCGATTTTCAATTTTAACACGTGATTTTGATTTTCAAAATAATATAACTGAAAATTGGTGCTTTGTGAAGTTGACTGTCTCGTACAATTGGATCGCGGATATATATTAGTTCAATTTATTGAACTTTTAGCAAAAGAGGTTGCATACTACCCATAAAACATTGGTCGTATCCCTTAGTTTTATATTATACGTGAACGGCCATAAGACCCTCTTCCCCCTTCCAATTGAGTCAGTTACTTAATAGAGCACAACTCATTATTTTATATTATTTTGAAGCGAGAATAATTTCTGTCTTACCGTGACTTCTTTAAAATGTCTGATTCAAAAAAATCATTGAGAGATATGTGGCATAATAATCAGAGTAGACGTCCTCTTGAAGAGTATGATTTTGAATTGCAACTCATGAAGCAAGATTTTTCAAAATTTCGCGAGCCAAATGTCAACAATTTTCAAAATTTTCAAAATGACCAACATTTTCAATGTTATGATCGAAATGGCGACTTCAATTCAAACTTCAATAATTTCGATTATGAGCCACATCCTCATCAAAATAGCTTTGAATCCCAATATAGCTTTGATCCACATCAATATGGGGTTGAAAACCAAAATTTTCAAAATTATAGCTCATATCAACATCATGAAAATAACCAAAATTGCAATTTTCACTCGAATTTTAACAGTTTTGGTTACGAATATAATTTCTATGATCAAAATGATTCCCAATATCACTGTCATTTTTCTGAAAATTCAAACAACCACCACATTGGAAATAATTTTGATTGTGAAATTGATGTGGACTATAATTTTGAGAATCAAGAAATCCACAACGAGAGCTTTCAAATCAACGATTCTGAAGAATATCACCTTAACATTTTTAGAGAGAGGGTAGAAAGGCTAGATAGACAGCTTAATGAAAAAGATAGAAAGATGGATGAACTTCTTTGTTTATTGACATCTTTGAAAGAACAACGAGAGCAACAAAATCAAATTCAAACAAGCGATGAATCAGGAAATAATCCATTCTTTGCTGACATTGAAAATTTTCAAATAACGACTTTTGAAATTGAGAATAATCATCTTGATGAAGTTTTTCAAAATTCAACCAATGATTTGAACTTCAACTCTTTTCAGGAAGAAGATTTAAGCTTAAATATTGATCTTCCTCTTTTAAGCTGTGAGAAACTTGAAAATTTTGAAATTGAACCAAATGAAAATGTTGAATTTTTCAAAAACTCAGAAGTGGAAATGGATTTTAATGAACATGAATTTCTTGATGTGTACGAGGATGAATTGCCAAATAAGGAAGAACTGGATTCATGTCACGAGTTCGAAAATTTTAACTTTGAGGAAATTTCAAATGAACTTGAGATTGTCAGTGTCGAAAATACGTTGACAGTTAATGATGAGAAATGTGATCACACAGTCTTGAACACCACTCAGATGTCAAATTTCACTGAAGTTACATACGATCACAAATTTTTGAAAAATTACACTGACAAATTTGTTGAATACATGAACTATTTTTGGAATGTTAGTTTTGTTGAAAAGCTTCATGTTAGGACGACCCTAGACATTTATCTCCTGGACTATAAATCTAGGTTTAAAGATGATATGGTTTTCAAAAACTCTTGCTTGTTAGAAAATATACCTAGACATAGTGGGAATGGGACTCATAGGGCTAGAACCAAGTGTGGGGGGAAAAGTTGGTGGAATTCTTTGCATCACATACATCGTAAACACATATATCATTGTACATATGATCCATTCTTACATATTGTTAGATTGCATTTCATTTTACAAGTCATTTTATATTTAATCCATCTTTGGGTACGATCTTTCAAATTTAGGAAACGTTACAGTGTGGACACTGTTTAGTTCAAGTGTGGGGGGGAGTCTGCATTTCATCCATTTTCATTTTTCTTTGTTTTTATTTCTTTTTATTTTCAGCCATTTAAGTAGGACCATCATACATTTTAGATTTTAGTAACATACCATAAATTTTTTTTTTGAAATACGACTCATTTTCAATTGATACAACAAAATAAGTTTACAATTTTTAGCCAGTTGATAGTATTTTTCTCTCTCAACTTAGATCGAATAGGAAATATAATGAAAAGTTTAATTTTGAGGGATAATAGTGTAACCGGTACATAGGGAGATTCTTAGGTGATGGCCATGAAATCTATTCTATATTGTAGACTTTGTTTAAATAAGTGGAGGACTTAAAAGACTTATATTGGCTTTTCAAATCTTTAAAACTAAGTTGTGTTAAGTTGAATTCGCGTAACTCTCTTTTTGAGCTTATAAATTCAATAAAAATAATAGTAATCCAAGGGTATCCAACATTGCTTGTATATCGAGCGTTGGTGTGCAAACCCACCAAGCTCTATCCGACATGTTGTTGACAAAGTCAGCATTGGAATATCTTGGTCTCATTTTATGAGATTGGACACCTAAGGATTACCGACACGTTGTTGACAAAGTCAAAGTCGGCCTGCACAATCCGCCAAGCTCTTTACCCACTCTCCGTTAGTCCACGAGGCAGTGCATGGGTGGTAAACCTTGGTCTTTTTAGTTAGGTGTATGTACTTAATCATAAATCTTAAAATTTTATAGAATAAAGAATAAGCGATGATACCCAAACACTTCTTGACCTTATTGATTTGACTAGCCATACATGAGAAAATTAGAATACCACTTTGCAAACTGTGCAAAGCAAACTAAGAATTTATTTCATGGCTGCACTATGTAATCGACCGAACTAACTAGCCAGACTGGAATTTAACATTTGAAAACTTGATTTATATTGAAAATTTGTGACAAGTCGAGGTATCTAAAATAAAATCAACTGATTGGAAATTATTAACTTAATTTGTTGTACCACTTTCCTGAAATAAGTCGTATTTTCATCTTTCGTCTTTTGCATATGTCCATTGCATTCATGTAGTTTCATTAGAATCATAGCATATTACATTTGGATTTTGTGGGTAGTATCCGCTGAAAACCCTCACGAGACACCACTCGTCCTACTAGGGACACCTAGAGGTTTAACGGCTTGTTGCATACGCTCAATGCAATCGTGTTTCCTACGAAAGTGTGACCTATCTAGTTTAGTTTTTCATTTTCTTTTTACTCGAGGACGAGTAAAAGATAAGTGTGGGGGTATTTGATTGACATAGAAATGTGTTTATTTTATGCTCTTATATCTTATCTTTTGTATATAAATAAATTTTACTTGGGTATTGTTTTGTTATTTTTACAGATATTCCAACCCAGCCCGCATGCAACCAGAAATGTAGAGAAATAGAGTTCAATTTGCTGTGTATTTGCATTTTGAAGAATTGTAGATAAAGATATCACATCTAGTTGCTGTTGGACAAGAAAAGGATTGATAACAAGGCTTTGCACATCACAAATCAATGAAGAAGTGTCAAGGAAGCAAGAGGAAAGGAGAAAAGGCCCAAATTTGCTTTATTTATCTAAGGCCCATTTATGTTTCTCATTGTAAACTAATTAGTGATGTAATGACAAGGCCCAGTTATCATTAGGGTTAGGGTTAGGGTTTGGTTATCCCCTATATATACCCTTGTAATGGCATTGTAGCCACCATCCTATCATATATCCCATTTTCTATTTCTAATAAAGTTTCTAGTTCTTCTTCTTCTTTTTATTTTCTGCATTTTTTTTCTATTTCTTAGCAATTAGTGTGTCTACACGATTAGATTCGGTAGAACACTATTTGTGTTTTGCATTTCTTTTCATTAGTGATTGACCGTCTGATTAGATTCAGCGGTAATCCTAATTTTATTTCCTGTTGTTATTTATATTCTGCACTTTTATTTTCTGTATTTTAATCGCGTTCATAGGTTAAATTGGATTTGATTAGATTTGAATCTGATTTATAGTTTCATTGCTTTTCCATTGAAATTGTGATTTGATCGTCGGTTCAGTTAGATCTGTTCTGAATCAAATTACAGTTTTAGTTTTGTTTTGTTTTGTTTTGCAAAATCAACCTCCAGCTTCGTCTAACTCGCCCAAGAGATTAGATAAATAATTTGATTTAATTCACCTCCCTGTGTTCGACCTGTATGCTACACACCTGTATGCTTGCAGAATTTAACAAATGTCGCGCTTTTCTAATTCATAGACTAGCGACGATCAATACATTCATGGCTTCTATTCACAGTCCATCCTGCTTTTGATTGTTCCATGCAAACACATGTTAGCATGTCTTATGCATGAAAAAAGGTAAAAGTGGTCCATTCTAATATATTCCATGCCATAACTATGCACGATCCACACTTTGTATATATTGTATACACTAGTCCACCATATGAATTATACGCAACCCATGCAAGCTATGTATATGCTTTATATATATAATTACAAATGATCCTTCATTTGCTTCGCTGATTTATAATCTCTTTTAATAATGGGGTTAACATTTGCCCCTCGAAGCTTATATTTTTACTTGTAAAAATTGTGGGCTTCGAAATGATAGCTTTAACACAATGCACTCCAAATACATTAATGATTCGCTGCCGTAGATGGATGAAGACAAACTATTCTTGTGGGCTGGCATAAGCAGACTACATTGGACCGTAATTAGCCCACCCCATGGGTTGTAGAGGCCCTTTTTTAAAATTATTTTATACTTCACTTCGGATCCGCCACTTTTTCACTTCATCCCTTTTACCGGGAAAAGTATTTTAATTGTGGTGAACTCTTCTTGAGATAATTTCTACAATCGGATCTGCTGCTGCTACCTCAACTTCAATTGATTTCATCTCTACCTGATTCCAGACGATGCCATCCTTACTCGCGGTTGCCGTTCATCAGATAATCCTTGTCAGCTCGAAATCGATTGTCACAGCAATTATAGTCGATTTTCCTCGATTTACAATTTCTTTTCTAGATCCAGATCAATGTGAGATCATTGTTGATTTGCGAGTTTATTATCAGGATTCGATTGTCAGCTATCTTAAGCAGTTGCCCATCTTCCATCGGTTTTTGTGTTGAACTGATCTTCAGGCATTTAGGGTTTGTGAGGCAATTGGTCTTGGGATCGGTTTTATGACTTTTAGAATTCAAATCGGTTACAAATGCTTTCAGATTTATCTCGATAGCTAATGATTTGTGTGTTCTCGGATTTGGTATGGCATATGATTTCAGGGTGCAAATCATGATTGAGTCTGATTGTATTTTACTATGCTGATCATCTGTTATATGTTGATGTGCAGAACGACTCGATGAATTGCTTGTGAATTTTGGATCTGATTGACCTATAGCTTGCACTCCACCTTCGATTTTTGCTTGAATCTGAAAGTTTAATGTATGTATCTGGTGCTGAACCATCCTGGGTTTTGGAAGCATCAATATGAATTTGCAGAATCGACTCACTATTGTGATCAACTGCAACTCTTTATGGGTTGCGCTTGTTGACAATGGGAATTCCGATCTATCCTGCATGTACTATGATTATTTGAGTTGTTGATGATCATTTGAGTTGCTTTTATTAGTTAGATTTGATAAATTCTCTTGTTTATCCCGATAGATTGGGATTTGTGTATGTATACTTCAACAAATTACTGCTTGGATTTGATGAAAATTACAGCATTCGGCTATTCGTACATTTTGGAATGACGTACGATCTTGACTTCCAAATTATTTAGGATGATGCTTGCGCTCACTTGCATATTTGATGATCCCGACCTTGATTTGAGTTCGGCCATTGTACATGTAAGGACCCGTAACTTCCCCGTGAAGGAAAGAGTGGATACTTTGAGAACAACACACAAAAGGACGCAGACGGAAGAACATTTCATTGTTATTACAAAAATTCCATCAGATACAAGAATATACAGAGTATAAATGAATAAATTACATTCGATAAATATCAGAGATTTAAATTACATTTAAATACATCGCAGCGGAAAATAATACAAAAGAAAAACTAGAAGTAATGCACGGATACAGAGCTTTCCGAGCATCGTTCCAGCTGTAAATCAGGATCCTATGAATATAAATCTGCAAAACCAAAACTACTAGCTGCCCGTGTGGAAAATAGGGGCACCCAGAGTTTAGGTTAAAACAATAAACTCCAGGTCAGTCATGTGACTGGTGTGAGAACTAAAACAGTTATTTAAAACTATACTTTAAAAGAGAGTAACTCAAGGGACCACGCCGTATAACACGGAACGGGTTTCCTCCCAAGAATACTAGTGCATATAACAAAACAGCGCAATGCTCTTTGGAAAAAATGAAGCTATTACAAGACCCAGGTCCCATCACACAATGCAACGCAAGCCGGAGGATAAGGTTTTCCCTTATAATAGCCAAACATGCTTGGTACGTTTAAAACAAATCATTTGATACTATTCTAAGTGTATAGTGTCAAAACAATTCAAATCATAAATATCAATCATAGACAGCATGGGTACCATATATCATGTCGCCATACTAGTTCTACAATTAAAACCGCAATATCACGTATTGGAAATTGGATTTCCGTCATGAGTCGAGGCAAGGGGCAAGCTCCTATCCGTTCGAGAAACTCTAGCAAATGTCTCAGGATCCCACTTTGATCCTTGGAATCGGCTGGGTCGGTCCTCTCTTACTTTTGAGGATTGGCAATTCCTGAACACACGTTTCCCGGTCCTTACAGACCTATATCCGAGGCGCCTCGCATTCCAACAACCACACAGGTGAAAAGTATATAAATGTCAGGGTCGGTAGGTCACTGACACCACCCTAGCTAGAAAGAAACGTCGTGCTCTCCCAGTGGTCCGTCTCTCGTTTTTGACTCATACCGAGGTGTGAGGCTCGCGAATTCACGTTATACACAAAGCTACGCCACACAGGCCGTGCTTTGATCATCAACCACAAGACTTTGCTTTTCAACAGAAGCCCTGATCAATTGCCACTTACGCGTGCCACACTGGAAATTCACTCCATGCGATTGATGTCCATCGATATACAACCTCTGAGCTCGTACTTCTCAGAGAAGGGCGTTAAGCAAGAGAATAAATTCTCCGCCGCCAAACAGATGTATATTTAATGGAGATCAATCAACACAGAATAAAATCCAATGTCAGACATACAATCCATTTGCAAGTTCGTTCTGGGTCTGAACGAACTCGGAGGCACTTTCCTCGCATATCCATCCATCTCCAAATACGTCTAGACGATCACCAACTGTTTCCCTCATCTTGGGTGTACAGCCCAATCGAGATCATCAGTAATCACCCGGACGATGTGAAGACTTCCGGTCTTCAACCACCGCCTTCATCTTCGACATCTCGTCGAATCGGTTATTCAAAATGGGTATAAACCCGGCCTTTCTGAATAACCCACGTATATGATAAACAAATGTTACACAAACACAACAAACGCCTCATTCCAGTTCAGAATATTCTTTTATTCACAAAATCACATTCTTAGGGGAAAGGTTCCCATTAATTTTATCAAAGACAAATTCTTCTAAATTTATTCTTTAATCTTCCTTTGGATATCATATCAAACCATATTGTGGTTTTCCAAACTAGTCCGGATTAGCGAACCACACCGAAGTAATTATTTATTTTATTTCCCAATCCCAACCTATTTATCCCATGGAGCAAAACTGGTAATACTCCATGTCTAACACCACGGTGCCATCGGTAAAATTAATTACCATTTCACGTTCAAATCTAATTAAAGATTTAACTATCGCTTTGGAGCAAAACTGGTGGTACTCCATTCTCGATCACCTTTCAGATTTGATAATTTAAATTATCAATTCACATTTCAATCTAATTAAAGATTCATTAAAACTCCACTTAGTTTTAATCTTCACAAAAATCAATATCCTGCCTTTAACTGGGTTAAAGAACCAATGTCATCTAAAACACGATTCACGATAAACCCAAAATCACACTCTATTGTTAATCGGGTTAAAGAACAGGTGTTGTTCAAAACACCGCTCACGATAAACCCAAAAAGCAATTCAAATTCAATTCCAATTAAATATTATTTAATTGATACACTTCATTAAATCTAAATAGAAAGATTTAATCTTTTTCTCTATTGGGCTTAAGAATAGTGTTAATGAAGACACCATTCACGACAAACCCACATCACATTTGATATTAAGTACAAGGCTCTGAATAGAAAATATACCGGCTTATATTCAATATCAAATCCTGAAACCAACAAATATCGTATTGGAAATAACGATATAAAATATATCTTTCAAATTCCCATAACAATATTTGTATAGTCACGAAATCCAACATCGAAATATTCCGAAGATAATTTCGATTCAACTCCAGTCCAATTCACGTATTGGGAATATTGATTATTTTTAAAATCACTCTCAAATTCAATTTATTTATTTCAAAAATAAATTGATTTTAATTCTATTTCAAAACTAGTTCATTTCGATAAAAATCTCCTTTTATCATTATAAATGTGGAGTTTTTCATCCTAGTTCTTTCCAATTCACATATTATGATTTTACACAAATTATTAATATTTTTAATAATTTTATCAAGGCCCGTACAGTCGATTTCCATCAACGGCCATCGAACTGCACTTACAGCGACCTTTTCTGAAATTGATTTGGACATAATTCCAAATCCAACCATTAGATTTCAAATTTCTAATATTCATTGGAAAGCTCTTTTCGATACGAACCCAACGGTTCCGGTTTTAGGAGAATCCGACGGTCGGATCTCCCGCAACATCAATTCGAAGTCAATGGTCGAAATTCACGAACTGCCGCGGTGCGGCGCGTTCTATTCAGGCCATTATATATATAATATATATTATATATATTTCGTCGATTTCCTTTTTAAAACGTATTTAATAAATCGTTTTAAATTCATTTTCAAAACCATTTCAACTCTATATTCAATTTCAAATCAAAATTGAATATTTCATATCATTACTATATAGATGATAATATTTTCAAAACGTTATATTTCGAAATCACTACCTTTTCTCTATTCATTATAAAAACGAATATAATCGATATAAATATCGTTCACGTCAAAATAGCGCAACTCTAATCAACACGGCTTTATATATTTCAATAAATTCGTTATTCTATCTAACAAATGAATATTTATTCTATTCAACACATGAATCTATATTTCTTTCAACACGTGACTAATTTCAACACATGAGTACTGTCAACACACAACTATTTTTGTTATGTAAAATATTTTATAAAATTATGGTATCTATCGTTTGATTTTTAATCAGACTCCAACTGTAAAGTGGTTCTAATCTTAAATATGATAAAGATGTAAATTTTATTAGTAAAATATTTTACTCAACACATAAATAGTTTCAACACATGAACATCGTCAACACATGACTATTTTTATTTTCAACACATGAATTTCCTTTTATAATATTCATTATTTTCCCAATTGGAATATGGCCCAATCAATTACCATATAACGTTGATTATATGGATTCCATACAACACATGTATATAATAACAACGATGAATAATCAACCATCATCCAAAGTGCATTCTGCACTGTATAAGCATCGAATATAAATATTTAACGCTTATAACAGTCTGTCAATCAATCGATCGTCATACAACTAAACAATCGGGATTAGTGTACGTCAAATATCATCCCAATACCCGTGTGGGGTTTCAAACAATCAAACACAGATTTTATTTGTGCAGTTGGGCGATGTGTAAAATTTATCGTCCCAATCAATATCAGTCAAATCAGTGTATATAAACAAATCGGCCGATTTGTTTATAAATATTTATTTATTCACATTCACGTTAAAAATTATATTTTTAACGATAAAATATTTTTAACTATATAAATATTTTATTTCCTTTCAACACAAGAATATTTTATTATTTAATCATTCCACAACACAATCAATTTTCACAACACATCAATCAAACAAACAAGCCATCCATGGTCTGTGGATGACGGGTGTCGGGTGCTGCTAAGCACCATCTGCATCCTAGTATATATATATATATATATATAACTAGAAAAAGACATTTAGAGTGAGAAGTTCTCACCAAAGCTAATCCAATCATCTCTACTCTTTTTATGTAGAAGTCATCGCTGTTCTCGCTTTTTGTCACTTTCGTTGCCCGTAGCCACTACATATATAAAAATCACATTTTTATATTCTTGCTATGCATATAAAAATTATATTTTAATACTACTACATAGATAAAAATTCTATTTTTACATCGATACTATATAGATAAAAATTCCATTTTTACACCGCTACTATATAGATAAAAATTCTATTTTTACACCGCTACTATATAGATCAAAATTCTATTTTTACACCGCTACTATATAGATAAAAATTCTATTTTTACACCGCTACTATATAGATAAAAATTCTATTTTTACAACGGTGTTCATATAATAAAGATTATATTTTTATAACGCTCCTCTCTATATAAAAATTGAATTTTTACTTTGCTATTCAATATATAAAAATCGAATTTTTACTTTGCTATTCAATATATAAAAATCGAATTTTTATATCATCGCTATAAAAATCGCTTTTCCACTTCAACGTATATATAATAAAAAATCACAACTTCTCTTAACTAAAAATCAAATCTTTATATTTTTAAAACAAAAATCAAAACTTTGTCTATATTAGAAATTAAATCTTTGTTTATAAATAATATAAAAATCCTAACTTTCCTTATACTATGCTTTTCATTCTAGAATAAAACCAGAAAAAAAGAAAATGAAGTAAAATAAAAAAACTTACAGTTCGTTTTGAAAAGGGGGTGAGTTTGCGCTGGTGGTCGGGCTCGCGTCAGTCAGTGGATGGAGGGGGGGTTTCGAGTTCAACTGGAGGAAGATGGGGAGGCGAGAGGGGGTCGGAGGGCTGTGGATGGTGACGGGGGTTAAAGGGGCGTCGGGTTTTGGCAGAGGGGGGTTGCATCAGTCGAGGAGAAGAGGAGGAGAAGGAGGAAGAAGAGGAGAGGAAGATGGCGGAGCTGAGGGGGGAGCGGCGCCTCGAGCGCGGTGGCGGGGGGGGGGGGGGGGGGGGATCGCGACATGCGATTAGGGATTAGGTTTTTTTATTTAATTTGATTTCTGTTCGATGGAGAGAGAGAAGAGGGAATGGGGGGGTTTATATAAAAAATATATATTTAATTATTTATTGATTTCAAAATGCAACTTTTATTTTCGAACTCGAAATCGAACCCACTGCCTGTCGTTCATAGCTAATTACCCCCATTCCGAACGCAATGGGATATGTATCGTAAGCTGATTCGGCAGTTACAATCAGTTTTCATCAAAATCAACATATAACTCTATATATTGAATATGAACGCGCATTTCAATTTACTGGGGTCACACACTAACTCTAAAAATTCCAGAAAAATATTTTCTTGCTTCGTATTGACGATATGGTCCTAAGAAAACTAGTATCGTCGAATTCTGAGAGCGTTGGAAAAATGGCCATTTTCCAGTCGATTATAATCAACTGAAACTGGTCAAACGCGTTTTCCTTTGCCACGCTCACATATTGATTCGAAAAATTATGAAATTTGGAATCTAGCAATTATTTGACATCCCGGATCCAACAAAAGTGGTTTCGTCGAAATCCGAGGTCGTTTGCAAAATGGCTATTTTTAAGGGCCGAAATTCCATAGCGACTATTCAGAATTTTCAATTGGACATATCTTTTGATTCCCGCTATGAAATTTCGATTTCTCGGATTCATTGGAATGATATTCTCAAATAGATCCTATTATTTTTTATTTCGCTAAAATCCGGTTTATTTTGCACCCGGTACATCCAATTGAAGTTTGAAATCGAATTATCGAACTACCGCGCCATTTTCAATTCCTTTTATAATTATATATAATTATTATATTCTAATGACGACGTATATAATATATACATTCGAATTCTATTCAAAATAAATTTCTCGTCGATATTATTTAAAATAATCTGTTTTAAATGTTCAAAATTCACTAAAATTGCCAAAATAAAAATTTTAAACTGGCTCGCATTTCCGGGTTGTTAAAATCTCCCCCACTTAAAACTTTTCGTCCCCGAAAATGAACAAAGCCGAAAGTTGTTTAACAAATCAACTCAACTTCCATTCTTTCGTTACGGCTTAAGTTCTTCAACTTTTCAGTTTCTAAGAACTTTTCAAATTTTTCAAAAATTTGGCTAACACCCTAAATTTTCGAAAAATTTCGCCATAACCTCGCCGCGAAATTGCCATACAGGCCCTCTGATCTCAAAAAGAAAAAGAAAAGGCCAAGAGGCTAGCCAATCGGCTCATAAAATCATCATCACCCAAACAAAACAGTAAATTATGATAAACATGTACCTATTTGTCGGGCAAACAAATTTTATTCTTCTGCTCTAGCCTCCTTGCTATGACCTGTTCAATGTAAGTACATGTATATGCAAGCAAATGCGACCAATTTTCAATACAATTCAATATTTGGTTCAACTAGGCTAAGTGGTTCAAAATTATCAAACAAATAAACAAACAACACAACCATCAATCAATTAGTGGATTAATGTTTCAAATTCATAATTTGATATATATACAGAAAATCATGTTTTTGATGCCAAATCACAACAATAAATCTATCTAAATAAGTTTTGGTTCTCACACCAGTCTAATGGAAATATATAGATATCACACCTTCGAAATACGAACATAAATACTGATGATGTGGCCACATCATCGGAATTATCCCCGGGTGTCTAGAGTGTGATTCTATATCTATCCAGTATATTAAAACTTCGAATATACGTTCATGACGCGTATACGCGAAATCTTTATATACTCGATTGTCCAAATTCAAAATAAATAAATATTCAAATACGTATAAAACGATTTAAATTTCAAAACAAAATTTGTTTTCATTTGAAAAATACACTCTTCACACTCGTTCCAGGATACTACTGATCCTATCTCTAACGAGTCATTCTAATTGGATATTACTAATCCAATATCTGATGAATTCTTTCATATGGTTCTAATATTTCTAGTTCTCGAGCTCTGTAAACCAAAGCTCTGATACCACTGTAAGGACCCGTAACTTCCCCGTGAAGGAAAGAGAGGATACTTTGAGAACAACACACAAAAGGACGCAGACGGAAGAACATTTCATTGTTATTACAACAATTCCATCAGATACAAGAATATACAGAGTATAAATGAATAAATTACATTCGACAAATATCAGAGATTTAAATTACATTTAACTACATCGCAGCGGAAAATAATACAAAAGCACAACTAGAAGTAATGCACGGATACAAAGCTTTCCGAGCATCGTTCCAGCTGTAAATCAAGATCCTGTGAATATAAATCTGCAAAACCAAAACTACTAGCTGCCCGTGTGGAAAATAGGGGCACCCAGAGTTTAGGTTAAAACAATAAACTCCAGGTCAGTCATGTGACTAGTGTGAGAACTAAAACAGTTATATAAACTTTACTTTAAACGAGAGTAATTCAAGGGACCTCGCCGTATAACACGAAACGGGTTTCCTCCCAAGAATACTAGTGCATATAACAAAACAGCGCAATGCTCTTTGGAAAAAATGAAGCCATTATAAGACCCAGGTCCCATCACACAATGCAACGCAAGCCGGAGGATAGGATTTTCCCTTATAATAGACAAACATGCTTGGTACGTTTAAAACAAATCATTTGATACTATTCTAAGTGTATAGTGTCAAAACAATTCAAATCATAAATATCAATCATAGACGGCATGGGTACCATATATCATGTCGCCATACTAGTTCTACAATTAAAACCGCAATATCACGTATTGGAAATTGGATTTCCGTCATGAGTCGAGGCAAGGGGCAAGCTCCTCTCCATTCGAGACACTCTAGCAAATGTCTCAGGACCCCACTTTGATCCTTGGAATCGGCTGGGCCGGTCCTCTCTTACTTTTGAGGATTGGCAATTCTTGAACACACGTTTCCCAGTCCTTACAGACCTATATCTGAGGCGCCTCGCATTCCAACAACCACACAGGTGAAAAGTATATAATTGTCAGGGCTGGTAGGTCACTGACACCACCCCAGATAGAAAGAAACGTCGTGCTCTCCCAGCGGTCCGTCTCCCGTTTTTGACTCATACCGAGGTGTGAGGCTCGCGAATTCACGTTATGCAAAAAGCTACGCCACACAGGCCGTGCTTTGATCATCAACCACAAGACTTTGCTTTTCAACAGAAGCCCTGATCAATTGCCACTTACGTGTGCCACACTGGCAATTCACTCCCTGCGACTGATGTCCATCGATATACAACCTCTGAGCTCGTACGTCTCAGAGAAGGGCGTTAAGCAAGAGAATAAATTCTCCGCCGCCAAACAGATGTATATTTAATGGAGGTCAATCAACACAGAATAAAATCCAATGTTAGACATACAATCCATTTACAACTTCGTTCTGGGTCTGAATGAAACCGGAGGCACTTTCCTCGCATATCAATCCATCTCCAAGTACGTTTAGACGATCACAAACTGTTTCCCTCATCTTGGGTGTACATCCCAATCGAGATCATTAGTAATCACCCAGACGATGTGAAGACTTCCGGTCTTCAACCACCGCCTTCATCTTCGACATCTCGTCGAATCGGTTATTCAGAATGGGTATAAACCCGGCCTTTCTGAATAACCCACGTATATGATAAACAAATGTTACACAAACACAACAAACGCCTCATTCTAATTCAGAATATTCTTTTATTCACAAAATCACATTCTTAGGGGAAAGGTTCCCATTAATTTTATCAAAGATAAATTCTTCTAAATTTATTCTTTAATCTTCCTTTGGATATCATATCAAACCATATTGTGGTTTTCCAAACTAGTCGGGATTAGCGAACCACACCGAAGTAATTATTTATTTTATTTCCCAATCCCAACCTATTTATCCCATGGAGCAAAACTGGTAATACTCCATATCTAACACCACGATGCTATCGGTAAAATTAATTACCATTTCACGTTCAAATCTAATTAAAGATTTAACTATCGCTTTGGAGCAAAACTAGTGGTACTCCATTCTCGATCACCTTTCAGATTTGATAATTTAAATTATCAATTCACATTTCAATCTAATTAAAGATTCATTAAAACTCCACTTAGTTTTAATCTTCACAAAAATCAATATCCTGCCTTTAACTGGGTTAAAGAATCAATGTCATCTAAAACACGATTCACGATAAACCCAAAATCACACTCTATTGTTAATCGGGTTAAAGAACAGGTGTTGTTCAAAACACCGCTCACGATAAACCCAAAAAGCAATTCAAATTCAAATCCAATTAAATATTATTTAATTGATACACTTCATTAAATCTAAATATAAAGATTTAATCTTTTTCTCTATTGGGCTTAAGAACATTGTTAATGAAGACACCATTCACGACAAACCCACATCACATTTGATATTAAGTACAAGGCTCTGAATAGAAAATATACCGACTTATATTCAATATCAAATCCTGAAACCAACAAATATCGTATGGGAAATTACGATATAAAATATATCTTTCAAATTCCCATAATAATATCTTTATAGTCACGAAATCCAACATCGAAATATTCCGAAGATAATTTCGATTCAACTCCAGTCCAATTCACGTATTGGGAATATTGATTATTTTTAAAATCACTTTCAAATTCAATTTATTTATTTCAAAAATAAATTGATTTTAATTCTAGTTCAAAACTAGTTCATTTCGATAAAAATCTCCTTTTATCATTTCAAATGTGGAGTTTTTCATCCCAGTTCTTTCCAATTCACATATTATGATTTTACACAAATTATTAATATTTTTAATAATTTTATCAAGGCCCGTACAGTCGATTTCCATCAACGGCCATCGAACTGCACTTACAGCGACCTTTTCTGAAATTGATTTGGACATAATTCCAAATCCAACCGTTAGATTTCAAATTTCTAATATTCATTGGAAAGCTCTTTTCGATACAAACCCAACGGTTCCGGTTTAAGGAGAATCCGACGGTCGGATCTCCCGCAACGTCAATTCAAAGTCAATGGTCGAAATTCACGAACTGCCGCGGCGCGGCGCGTTCTATTCAGGCCATTGTATATATAATATATATATATATATATATTATATATATTTCATCGATTTCCTTTTTAAAACGTATTTAATAAATCGTTTTAAATTCATTTTCAAAACCATTTCAACTCTATATTCAATTTCAAATCAAAATTGAATATTTCATATCATTACTATATAGATGATAATATTTTCAAAACGTTATATTTCGAAATCACTACCTTTTCTATATTCATTATAAAAACGAACATAATCGATATAAATATCGTTCACATCAAAATAGCGCAACTCTAATCAACACGGTTTTATATATTTCAATAAATTCGTTATTCTATCTTACAAATGAATATTTATTCTATTCAACACATGAATCTGTATTTCTTTCAACACATGACTAATTTCAACACATGAGTACTGTCAACACACAACTATTTTTGTTATGTAAAATATTTTATAAAATTATGGTATTTATCGTTTGATTTTTAATCAGACTCCAACTGTAAAGTGGTACTAATCTTAAATATGATAAAGATGTAAATTTTATTAGTAAAATATTTTACTCAACACATAAATAGTTTCTACACATGAACATCGTCAACACATGACTATTTTTATATTCAACACATGAATTTCCTTTTATAATATTCATTATTTTCCCAATTGGAATGAGGCCCAATCAATTACCATATAACGTTAATCATATGGATTCCATACAACACATGTATATACTAACAACGATGAATAATCAACCATCATCCAAAGTGCATTCTAAACTTTATAAGCATCGAATATAAATATTTAACGCTTATAACAGTCTGTCAATCAATCGATCGACATACAACTAAACAATCGGGATTAGTGTACATCAAAATTTCAAAACGATTTTAACTTCATATTCAATTTCAAATCAAAATTGAATATTCCAATATAAATTCGTTTTAAATACATTTCAAATTGATTTCAATTAAATTTCAATTTAATTCGAATGCAATTCCTTTCGATTTCAATTCGAATTCAATTCTATTCAATTTCCATTCGAATTCATTTCTATTTAATTTCAATTCGAATTCATTTCTATTCAATTTCAATTCGAATTCACTTCTATTCAATTTCAATTCGAATTCACTTCTATTCAGTTTCAATTCGAATTCACTTCTATTCAATTTCAATTCGAATTCACTTCTATTCAATTTCAATTTGAATTCATTTCTATTCAATTTCAATTTGAATTCATTTCTATTCAATTTAATTTGAATTTCAATTCTTTTCAAAATTTCAGATTTTGAAATCACTTTCGATATTCGTTATAAAATGAATAAAATCGATATAAATATCGTTCACGTCAAAATGGCGTCAATCTAATCAACACGGCTTTCAAATATTCTATTTCAAATATTTCCTTTTCAAATATTTCTACTTCTAAACTGGAATGAGGCCCAATCAATTACCATATAATGTTAATTATATGGGTTTTCTACAACACATGTATACAATAACAACGATGAATAATCAACCATCATCCAAAGTGCATTCTACACTGAATAAGCATCAAATATAAATATTCAACGCTTATAACAGTCTGTCAATCAATCGATCGACATACAACTAAACAATCGGGATTAGTGTACGTCAAATATCATCCCGATACCCGTGTGGGGTTTCAAACAATCAAACACAGATTTTATTTGTGCAGTTGGGCGATGTGTAAAATTTATCGTCCCAATCAATATCAGTCAAATCAGTGTATATAAACAAATCGGCCGATTTGTTTATAAATATTTATTTATTCACATTCACATTAAAAATTATATTTTTAACGATAAAATATTTTTAACTATATAAATATTTTGTTTCCTTTCAACACAAGAATATTTTATTATTTAATCATTCCACAACACAATCAATTTTCACAACACATCAATCAAACAAACAAGCCATCCGTGGTCTGTGGATGACGGGTGTCGGGTGCTACTAAGCACCGTCTGCATCCTAGTATATATATATATATAACTAGAAAAAGAAATTTAGAGTGAGAAGTTCTCACCAAAGCTAATCCAATCATCTCTACTCTTTTTATGTAGAAGTCATCGCTGTTCTCGCCTTTTGTCACTTTCGTTGCCCGTAGCCACTACACATATAAAAATCACATTTTTATATTCTTGCTATGCATATAAAAAATATATTTTTATACTACTACTACATAGATAAAAATTCTATTTTTACATCGATACTATATAGATAAAAATTCCATTTTTACACCGCTACTATATAGATATAAATTCCATTTTTACACCGCTACTATATAGATAAAAATTCTATTTTTACACCGCTTCTATATAGATCAAAATTCTATTTTTACACCGCTACTATATAGATAAAAATTCTATTTTTACAACGGTGTTCATATAATAAAGATTATATTTTTATAACGCTACTCTCTATATAAAACTCGAATTTTTACTTTGCTATTCAATATATAAAAATCGAATTTTTATATCATCGCTATAAAAATCACTTTTCCACTTCAACGTATATATAATAAAAAATCACAACTTCTCTTAACTAAAAATCAAATCTTTATATTTTTAAAACAAAAATCAAAACTTTGTCTATAGTAGAAATTAAATCTTTGTTTATAAATAATATAAAAATCCTATCTTTCCTTATACTATGCTTTACATTCTTGAATAAAACCAGAAAAAAAGAAAATGAAGTAAAATAAAAAAAACTTACAGTTCGTTTTGAAAAGGGGGCGAGTTTGCGTTGGTGGTCAGTGTAACACCCAACCTCCGCTAGGGTCACTCGCAAAGGAATGCACTAGCTTTAGAGGGGTATTATTGGTAAACATGTACAGAAATATTACAAGACAGAACATATAAAATAGCGGAAGTAAAACCAACTTTCATATCATTAATAAATAAGGTCTAAAGCCTTTTACATCAGAGAATTTCTTACATGAAAACCTGTCTTGCAATAGTAAAGAAGCATAAAAAACCTTTTCATAAATTATTCCCCAAGTGAAACAGTAAAGTAGCCATAGCCAAGAAAAGTCCAAGCCATACATGATGACCTTCAAACAGAAGAAGTCCGAACTAACAATAGCATTTCCTCCCTGTAACCTAGGGGGGGGGGAACGGAAGACAAAGAGGCGAAACAAAACGGGGTCAGTCATAAAGACTGGTAAGCCCTATCTACTATCAGTATATAAACTAGTAAAGTTAACTGGCATGAGGAACTGAGATGAACATAAGTATAATGACAAGATAGATAAGCTAAACCAAAATAACAGGATGAACTACTGTACCAAGATAAACAAGTGTGTCATGATAAACTACGGTGTCAAGATAAGTCAAGGTATCACATCGTCAGGTTTCTATCAAGTACAATATCGCAAGGTATCTATCATGTATATTCGCTCTGCACCTCCCATACTAGTATCCCGGCCCGCGTCATGTGTTAACTATGAATGTCTCTTGCCCAATGTCATGTAATGGTCCATGTCATCCTAATATATCGTATATGTAGGTTTCCTGATTCGTATGATTCTTTCCATGCATAAGTTCAGTCCTTTGCCGTAGGCCGTACGGGCTTTCTTATGTAAATCTATACCACTTCAATGTAGTACCGTTTTATCCTTGAGGTTATTTTGGACTGCTACCCTTGATCTGGTTATGTTTTCTTACCATGAACTATCGCGTGTTCACTTAGGATTTATGCCACCTAGGGTCACTAGGGATTATGCTACCTAATGAACGTTTCCGTGTTTTGGGTTCAAGCCACCTAGGGCCACTAGGGATTATGCCACCCGTCAACCGCGCCCTTTATCCCACGTATGTATCGTGAATCGTTTCCATGTCTAGACGCACATGTATCTAAATGTGCCACCCGAGTTCCGTGCCAGGGCAAATCAAGAAATACGGAACTCGGTTGGGAGCTTTAAGTCGTCTGCTGATGCAGATACCAAGGTCTGTTTTTGTATCCGTGGCTATGGTCCCACGTGACCCCTCCCTCAACTACTGAAAGGCAATCCAAGAAAAATCATGTATGAGAATTACATCCCGACCCCACTATAGCCCCACTTTCCTATGGGCCAACCTCACCCATGACTCGATAGCAAGAACATGGTCTGTTGGGAGTTCTCTGCCTTTCCGTTCGTACACGATTGACTAAAGATGGTAGGTAGTCGGCGACGTGCTATCCAGGGCAAAAACAAGTATCGTCGACTCCACGCTAATCCATCCCAGTCTTTAGGTCGCTCGCATAGCAACCAAGGCATACTCTTGGATCTTCTACCGCAAACCTTAACCTCTATGAGGCCGGGTTTCATGGACCACTTGCCACCTCACAGAGGGATACCAAGAGTACCCTCACGTCCCCCGAAGCTACCTCTTCGTCACCCAGTTCGCTGGAGCTTTTTATCCAAGTCAGATAAGTTGCTCCTCCTCGTATACTAAGCGATGACTTACCGTATCTATTTATGAACTAGTCCCATGTCCTTGGCTAAGAATTATTACTTAGTTATCCTTAACTATGGTTTACCACTTAGCTTCTCTTCTCACTATCCTTGTTAACTACGATTTTCAACCTAGTCCCTTGAGCTAGGGTTTTGTCTAATGGGTTAAGCGTTGTCATTAAAGTTCATGACCTAACCCGCCCACGAATCGTGTCAAGATTGGCTAAGTACTCAAGTTCAAGGCTTAGCCCTACAAGCTGGTTAATTATACCAAGAAGCTCATGACTTATCCCTATCAAGTCAAATTGGTTAAGTATTTATTTGTCTTAACCCTATCAGATTATCATGTTAGATTGATTAAGCATAGATTATCTTAATCCCATCAGATTATCGAGTCGGATTGGTTAAGTATGGGTTAGCTTAACCCCATCCACTAATCGTATTACAATGGTTAAGCCTAACTTAAAAGGTCTTGTGACTTAACCCTATCAGGTCCACATATTAGATTGGTTAAGTATAGGTTACTTAACCTCATCAAATCATCATGTATAATTGGTTAAGTATAAGTTACTTAACCCCATTAAATTATCATGTTAAGTTGGTTAAGTATTGGTTACTTAACCTCATTAAATTACCAAGTTTAGATTGGTTAAGTGTTTAACTTAACCCCATCGAATTACCGTGATTAGATTAGTTAAGTGAAGGTTGCTTAGCCCCATCTAATTACCGTGTTTAGATTAGTTAAGTCTAAGTTACTTAACCCCATCTAATTACCAAGTCGGATTAGTTAAGTGTAAATTACTTAACCCCATCGAATTTACCGTGTTATATTAGTTAAGTATGGATTACTTAACCTCATCTAATTACCGTGTTTAGATTAGTTAAGTGTAGGTTACTTAACCCCATATAATTACCAAGTCGGATTAGTTAAGTGTAAATTACTTAACCCCATCCCCTAATTGTCTTATATGGTTAAGTGTCATTAAGGAACCAAGTCCGGTTTAACTTAACCTACCCATTCGTGTCATATCGGTTAAGTGTCATTAATCAAAATTACTTAAACTTTTCATGTGGAATTAATTAGATTAATGCACGCCAACCTCTCACATTAGACTTTGTTGTGGTTACTAGTTAAGCCGGGCGGGTCCGGGTAGATTTACACCACAACCTAGTCTAACCTCGGGTTTTAAGTGCTATATGACCAACTACCCACATTGGGTCCTATTGTTTGTAGCCACTAGTTAAGCCGGGCGGGTCCGGGTAGATTTATGCTACAAACTCAACCTAACCTCGAGTTGGCCACTTTCATGTTTGGTCTAGTGTCTTATTACACTTACAACCCATACGTGTCAAGTTTTCAAGTCCCATGTTCATAGCCAAAATTACATGTTGTCATGTTTATACCAATTTACCCAAATCATGTTTCATGTCATTAAAGTTTACCCATACCGTAACCCCAACGCTTTTAAACTCGCATATACATTCGCAACAACGCATAATGGATTAAAAGAAGGAACTTGGCAAAGGTACGACAAAAGGGGTATAAGGCCGCAAGTTAAACATGGTGGCATATGAGACGTAATGTGTTCACAAACTTGCATGTTACATTATTAAGCCCCAAAAACATGCATAACCCCAAAACTTAGCATATAGGTGAATCATGGTGATAGATGACATAGAAAAATGGCTAGAAGTTCGCATCTAGCATTCTGTGCAAGTTAACTTAAGGGATAAGAGAGTTCTT
This sequence comes from Allium sativum, assembly GCA_030737875.1. Classification (NCBI taxonomy): domain Eukaryota; kingdom Viridiplantae; phylum Streptophyta; class Magnoliopsida; order Asparagales; family Amaryllidaceae; genus Allium; species Allium sativum. The sequence goes on along the minus strand of CM060910.1, from coordinate 553,521,185 downwards.
ATGTTGCATAATGCAACATTTCAACATAAAGCTTATAGCTTTTAGCCCACAAAATCAAGGTGATGTCTTTACGAATATGCATAGGATAAATCTACACATAACATGATAGTTTCTAAGCATGTAACCTACTCAAGTTCAAACCCAAAACTTGCAACATGAACATTTAACTTCATAGTTAATATCTAAGAGTAGGAGGGGGCTTACAATGCTATGAAGGCACAAATCAATATATAAAAAGATTGAGACGAAGCCACACTAGCAAAAACCCCAAATCAATATGCTCCAATAAAACCCTTGAGAAAATAATAAGAAAGATCCTTGCTTTGATGAAGATTTGCCTTGAAATCAAGTTTAGAAGCTCTCATATGAACATAGAAACTCTCATACACCCATATGATCATGTAATCTCTCATGTGAATGAAGATAGAATTTATGACAAGAGGATGGAGGCTAGGATTTTGAGTGGAGGCCATGATCATTAGAAATTTTGGCATAGTTTAGTTGTAGGATCAATTTATGAGGGTTTAAGGTAGGGTTAGGGGTCTTTTTATAGAAGACTAGGATAGTTTAGGCCATAGGATAAACCCTAGTTTAGATCCTAGCCATCTAAATCCATCACAAGCCAACAAACTAGACCCAAAGCATGTCTTGGGGAAGAAGTCAAGTGTAGGAACCATTTAGGGCCTTTAGATCAACCCTAGAGTCAATCCGAACCATCAAAACTCATCCCGGGCCTCAAAAATGGGTTCTGGGCCACCCCAGGCCGACCAGGTTGACCTGTACAGGGGGTAAGTCGACACTACAGTCGACAAAAGGGGGGCAGGTCGACTTGGGTGTCGACACTACAGTCGACACGGGTCAGCCTGCCAGAAAGTTTGCTGAAATCTTGTTTTGGCCATATCTTGGTCATACGGACTCCGATTTTCGAAAACTCGGACTCTATTTCGCGTATTTTTCTGAGACGAACGCAATGGTGATGTCCATTTTACCTAGTTCTAATTTTAAAATTTAATTTTGCCTTGATTTCTTGTTTTAAGGTGTTGTTAAAATTCGGGTTGTTACAGTCGGGCTCGCGTCGGTCAGTGCATGGAGGGGGGGTTTCGAGTTCAACTGGAGGAAGAGGGGGAGGCGAGAGGGGGTCAGAGGGCTGTGGATGGTGGCGGGGGTTAAAGGGGCGTCGGGTTTTGGTAGAGGGGGTCGCGTCAGTCGAGGAGAAGAGGAGGAGAAGGAGGAAGAAGAGGAGAGGAAGACGGCGGAGCTCTGGGGGGGGGGGGGGGAGCGGCGCCTCGAGCGCGGTGGCGGGGGAGGGGATCGCGACGTGCGGTTAGGGATTAGGTTTTTTTAATTTAATTTGATTTCTGTTCGATGGAGAGAGAGAAGAGGGAATGGGGGGTTTATATAAAATATATATATTTAATTATTTATTGATTCAAAAAGCAACTTTTATTTTCGAACTCGAAATCGAACCCACCGCCTGTCGTCCATAGCTAATTACCCCCATTCCGAACACAATGGGATATGTATCGTAAGCTGATTCAGCTGTTATAATCAGTTTTCATCAAAATCAACATATAACTCTAGATATTGAATTTGAACACGCATTTCAATTTACTGGGGTCACACCCTAACTCTAAAAATTCCAGAAAAATATTTTTTAGCTTTGTGTTGACGATACGGTCCTAACAAAACTAGTTTCGTCGAATTCTGAGACCGTTGGAAAAATGGCCATTTTCCAGTCGATTAAAATCAACTAAAACTGGTCAAACGCGTTTTCCTTTGCCACGCTCACATATTGATTCGAAAATTATGAAATTTGGAATCTAGCAATAATTTGACATCCCGGATCCAACAAAAGTGGTTTCGTCGAAATCCGAGGTCGTTTGCAAAATGGCTATTTTTAAGGGCCGAAATTCCATAGCGACTATTCAGAATTTTCAACTGGACATATCTTTTGATTCCCGCTATGAAATTTCGATTTCTCGGATTCGTTGGAAAGATATTCTCAAATAGATCGTATTATTTTTGGTTTCGCTAAAATCCGGTTTATTTTGCACCCGGCACATCCAATTGAAGTTTGAAATCGAATTATCGAACTACCGCGCCATTTTCAATTCCTTTTATAATTATATATAATTACTATATTCTAACGACGACGTATATAATATATACGTTCGAATTCTATTCAAAATATATTTCTCGTCGATATTATTTAAAATAATCTATTTTAAATGTTCAAAATTCACTAAAATTGCCAAAATAAAAATTTTAAACTAGCTCGCTTTTCCGGGTTGTTACAGTACACTTGGGATTTGTATTTCAGAATTGCATATATCGGTGTTGCATTCAGCAAATTTCTTTGAATTAAGTTCTGCGCGCACTGATTTGATGAATTATACACAGATTTAACCCATCAAACATTTGTAACCAATTGTTTTTAACGGTGACTGCACCATCTTGTACATGATGACATTGTAGTGTGAACGCCTTTGAAAAGCTGTGTGCCTATCTTTTTTGAGGTTGTGCTTGTCCTTCGGTCCAAATAGTTTGCTCATTGATGAACATACAAGATTTGGACAACCCATGCTTTCAGGTTGTTTGGACGTCCTGTTACTGTGACGATCCCAAAACCCCGTGACACGGTGTTAAGGATAATCATTGGAATATAACACATTAATCATCATTAGCAGATCACAGATAATAGCATAAAACAGAAAATAGAATAATTTACACGCATATGACAGCGGAATCATATAGATATCGTCACATCAGAGAAGCACAGTACAGGATACAACTTATTGCATAATGATACATAGTCAGTCACCATCGCCTGAGGCGGAATCATACATAAAGAGTACACAAAATAATATCAGTCTACATCGCCAACGGCGGAATCATAATATAGATACAATAATGGCGGAGAAAATCCAAGTCAGCACGGTGTAGTCAAGCCTCGCCATGAGCCAAAAGGCGCGTCAGAAACTTGTAACTAGGCTGCCCGTGTGAAAATGAGGGCACCCGAGTTTGCAAGGTGAAACAAACTACGAGTCAGTCATGGGACTGGTATGAGAAATCTACTTAACTTATTAACAACAATAATAAGGCAAATCAAAGGACCACGCCACTTTCGCGGAACGGGTTTACTCCAATGAGTTCTAGTGCATGAAATAAAGTAAATGATTAAATCATCGCAATGCTTTTTATAAAATTAAACCATTATAAGACTCAGGTCCCATCACACAATGCAACGCAAGCCGGAGGATAGAGTTTTACCTTATAATGGCCAAAAATGCTTCATACTTATAAAACAAAGGTGTTTAATATTATTACTAGTGCATATATGTTTGAAAAGCAAATTCAATCATAAATATCAATCCTAGGCGGCATAGTTACCATCTACTATGTCGCCATACTAGTAATACAATCACGTCCGCATATTTCGTATTAGAAATTGGATTCCTTCATGAGTCGAGGCAAGGGGCAAGCTCCTCTCCGATTCGAGACACTCTAGCAAATGTACCAGGACCCCACTATGATCCTTGGATCTTCAGGGCCGGTCCTCTCTTACTTTTGAGGATTAGTTATTCCTGAACACACGTTTCCCGGTCCTTACAGACCTATATCGAGGCGCCTCGTCTTCCAACAACCACAAAGGTGAAAAGTATATATAATGTCAGGGCTGGTAGGTCACTGACACCACCTTAGCTAGAAAGAAACGTCGTGCTCTCCCTGCTGTCACTCTCCCGTTTTTGATTCATACCGAGGTGTGAGGCTCGCGAATTCACGTTATACACAAAGCTACGTCACACAGACCATGCTTTGATCATCAACCACAAGACTTTGCTTTGCAACAGAAGCCTTGATCATATGCCACTCAGGCGTGCCACACAGACAATCCACTCCATGCGACTGATTTCTATCAATACATAACCTCTGAGCTCGTACGTCTCAGAGAAGGGCGTTAAGCAAGAGAATAAATTCCCCACCACCAAATAGATATATATTTAACGGAGATCAATCAACACAGAACAAAATCCAATGTCAGACACACAGTCCATTTACAAGTCCGTTCTGGGTCTAAACGAAATCGGAGGCACCAATTCCTCGCATATCCGTACAATCAACAGTATGTTTGGATGGCTACTACTTCAGTTGCTTCATGGTAGCTACTCCAATCACGAGCATCAGTAACGCCCATCCATCCAATGTGAAGATCGTCGGTCTTCAACCGTCTTCCACTCTTCGACTTCTCAACATCGATCAATTATTTGAAATGAGATAAACTCGGCCTTTTCAAATAACCCACGTATATTTAGATTTTCAAATCAATTATTCACATGGTTGGACTATTCAACATTCACATTTCAGTTCTTTAGTTATAATTTTCATGTTAAATACATTCAACCATCACATATCAAGCAAACACAACAAATTTGGTTTATTTCCACTCTATATCGTCTATAGTATTTTATAACGATATATCGCCATTTTTATTTAATTTAAAATTGCCCTATTTAATTAAACGACGTTTCAGGTCGTGTCGATGCACTGGCGCTGCTTTTCACTAATTTTGTTTTACACATATCTGGAAATCTAATCGTTGGATCTTCACAAATTTTATATCATTAGGAAGATCATTTCAAAACGAATTCAACGGTTTCAGTTTTGGGAAAATCCGACAGTCGGATCTTCCGCACTAGTCATTTGAAGTTACGATTTCAATTTACGAACTGCAGCGTCGTTATTCGATTTAATTTAATTATATATATATATATATATATATATATATATATATAAATATGATCGTTTCTGGCGCTGTTTTTCTTCAGATTTGAATTAAACATTACAGGCAAACCAACCGTCGGATCTTCACAAAGTTGGTGCCATTGGAAAGATATTTCCAAGGCGAACCCAATGGTTGCGGTTTCGGGAAAATCCAATGGTCGGATTTCCCGCACTAGTCGTTTGAAATCACGGTTTCAAAACACGAACTGCACGGCCACGTTTCGTTTTAATTTTATTTATATTTATATAAATATAGTTCATTCAAAAATTCCTATATCGTTTTCACTTCGATTATTTCACTAACGCCTTTAAATTTTGGAAAATTTCGCCATAACCTCCTTTGTACGGGAGGGGCTGGGAAAATTCCCAAATAGCCACACGGGCGTCTCATGTCAAAAAGAAAAAGAAAAAGCCAAGCGGCTAGCCAACAGGCTCATAAAATCATCACCCAAACAAAACAGTAAATGTGTACCTATTTGTCGGGCACAAAATTTTATTCCTCTTCTCTAGCGCCTTTGCTATAACCTGTCCAATAAATATGCATATACATATATACAATTTTTACCACTTATCATTTTCCATTCTACTTCATATTTGATTTACTTTGGTTTAAAAACACCATTCATTCTAATGTTGCATGCATAGGCTAAAATCATATCATTAGCTAATTAATGTATATTTCAACTCATGCATATTTTATTTGAACAAGTGGCTATTTTTAACACTTCACATTTCAAAGATGATAAATTTGGTGAACTAAAATAGATTTCAACACATGACTATTTTATTTAGTTCCTATGCATGTTAAAATTAATATTTCTTCACCAATATTTATTTCAACGTCCGCATATCTCTAGCATATCACATATATGATAAAAATGATATTTTTATCACTTAAAATATTTATTCGACAAATGGATGTTTTCAACACTTCATGGTTTCAATAAAAATGTAATTTTTATTGTTCGATCTTTTTATTCAACACATGAACTTTTCCACTACACACACTTCTCAACACATGAGCAATTCCACACATGGATATTTTATTTATGTTGTTCATATTAGGAAGATGGAATTTTTATTGTTGAAACTATTTATATAAGACGAATATTTTTTCATACTTCATATATATTTAAAAAGGTGATTTTTATTGTTTAGACACTTCATTCATTCACAAATGAATTTAATTTTCACACATCACTTTTCAACACATGAACATTTCCACACATGGATATAGTTTCAACATATGACTTTAATTTCAACACATGAAAATAATTTCAACATATGAAAATAATTCTAACACACAAAGATTATTCAAAATTTCGGCAGCATAACGGCAGGGTAGTTAAAACCGGCACCGTCCCTAGTACGGCTCCTCGTTCTACCTTAAAACCTCGCAGTTTTTGACAATGGGGATTCATGCATCTAATTCGCACGCAGGCGGCATGTTTTATTTTTATTTCCACAAATATTTCCAATTCATTTCAATCACCAATGGGTATTTTTCAACCACAACCAATCAATATCAACCTCAAACAATCATTCAACCATTCGTATTTTTCATCCAATATTTCACACCAATTCACAACAATAAATATCGTCCATGGTTTGTGGACGAGGGGAGTATATATATATATTATATATATTATTGCGATATTTCACTTGCATTTCAACACATATGTCAATTATTCTATGCATGTATAATTCATACTTCGCTTATATAGCTTACACTACGCATGTACATGAGGTATACAACACGTGTGTAATTTATATTTCGCTTATATAATTTATACACGACATTTTCCATTCAAATTCTTTTAATTTAGATTTCTCACATTGGTTTGCGGAGTGCTAAAAATCGTAGATGACTCAGAAAAATCCGCAGCTTCTTCTATGAGGTAGAGAGCTTCCTTGCGGTCGTGATGTTTCTTGTTTCATCGAATTTCATCAACACACTAAAAAGATATGATTTTTCAAAGTGCAAACATAAAAAAGAACTCACCTTTCACGATGGTTCAAAACTAGGTTTGTGGTTTTCGCGAGAACCGAGGCACGAGGGGATGATCGGCAGGTTGGACGTGGAAGAGGTAGGAGAGGCGGTCCTGTCGGTGGTGGTTTGGTGGCGCTCGGTGGTCGGGATCGTCGTCGGCGGTGCTAGGATGTGGCGGGCTTTCTGGCCTCGATTCAGGCGGAGGAGGCGTCGGTCGGGGACGTGGCGGTGTCGATTTGAAGAGGGGGCGAAGGCGAAGCGAACGACGGTGGTAGCGTTGGCTGGAAGTGGCTGTAGCGACGACGATCGACGAGGGAAGCGGCGAAAGGGGTTTCGCCGTTGAAATCGAGGGTTCGGGTATTTTTTATATTTTTTTAATTATGAAAGAAAAAATCCTATTGGCCGATATATATTTTATATTTTTAAATAGTGTTTTCTCCAACGAACTCCTTTTCAAACCCAACGACTGTCGCCCCTAGCTAAATACCGCCATCCCGGACACAATGGGATAGGTTTCGTTGGCCAATTCGACTGTTACAGTCAGTTATTTTCCAAATTAAAGTATAAAACATTTAATTTTTAACTTTGAACGTGCATTTCAGTTTGCCAGGGCCATAAACTGATTCGAAAAATTCCAGAAAAATAAATGTAGCTATGTTTTGACGCTACGGTCCCAACAAAACTATTTTCGTCGAATTCTGAGATCGTTTGAAAAATGGCCATTTTCTGGTCGATCCAATTTAACAAAAATTGACCAAACGCATTTTCTTTTGCCACGCTCACATACTAGCTTCAAAAATTATGAAATTTGAAACCTAGCAATAGTTTGACATCCCAGACCCAACAAAAGTGGTTTCATCGAATTCCGAGGTCGTTTGCAAAATATCAATTTTCCAGGGCTATATATTTTATATAGCGACCATTCTAAAAATTCATTCGGCCATAACTTTTGATTCCCGTTATGAAACTTCGATTTTTCAGATTTGTTAGAAAGGTATTGATAAACAGATTTAAATATTTTTGGTTTCGCTAAAATCCGTTATATTTTCCACCCTGCACAGTCAGTCAAAGTTTGAATTCTAATTTTCAAACCGAATCACTATTTCTAATTCACTATTTTATTGAAATATTCTATTTCAATTGTTCAAATTCCTTTGAAATCACCAATTTAAAATTTTTAAATTGGCTCGTATTTTCCGGGTTATTACAATCTCCCCCACTTAAAACTTTTCGTCCTAAAAAAGGAAACAACAGTAAAGTAGGAAACAAAATGTAAATGCAAAGTATTGTAAAGGTTCCTTGCACCGGAGTTAGTCAGAGATATCCACTCTGCATTTGAGGTAAGCTAGCTTAATGCTTTCCTCAGTCTCCCAAGTACAGTCTCTAGGATCACTGCTCCACTGCACTTTAACTAAATGAACCTTTTTGCTTCTTAGTTCTCTAGTTTCTTTGCCAACCATCTTTAATGGCTCTCTTCTGAGTGCTAATTCTGGAGTTATGTCTATATCCTGTTGCGCTGCTTCTTCTACAACAAGATCCGGATCATGCACATGTCTTCTAAGTTGAGATATGTGAAATACATCATGCACTCCAGGCAACCAATCTGGTAATTGAACCCTATAAGCAAGAGTTCCTATTCGTTCAAGTATAGGAAAGGGACCAATAAATCTCGGTGCCAACTTCCCAGTTTTGCCAAATCTGATTACTCCTCTATCGGAGAAACTTTCAAATAAACATGGTCACCAACAGCAAATGTCAAATCTCTTCTTCTGGAATTTGTATAACTTTTCTATCGGCTTTGGGCGGTTCTCAATCGCTTTTTGATGAAGTCGACTTTATCAGATGCTTCTCTAATCATATCGGGTCCTAACACAAGTCTATTGCCAGGTTCTACCCAACATGCTGGAGATCTGCATGGTCTGCCATATAATGCTTCAAATGGAGATATTCCCAAACTTGCTTGATAGCTATTGTTATATGAGAATTCTGCCAAATGCAAATGATCTTCCCATGACCCACCAAAATCAATTATACAAGCCCGCAATAAATCTTCTAGAATTCTATTCACCCGCTCAGTTTGGCCATCTGTTTGAGGGTGATAAGCGGTGCTCATATTCAGTTTCTTTCCCAATTCTGTCTGGAAAGCCTCCCAGAATTTGCTAGCAAATATCGGGTCTCTATCACTGACTATGCTGATGGGAATTCCATGCAGCTTAACGATTTCTTTGAAATATATCTGTGCTAGACTTTGAGCGGTTCTATTGGATCTGACAGATATAAAATGGGAAGTCTTCGTGAAGCGATCTACGATTACCCAAATGTTGTCATTACCTTTCCTGGTTCGCGGCAAGCCATCTATGAAATCCATGGAAATCTGTTCCCATTTCCAACCTGGGACTTCCAACGGTTGCAACAATCCAGCTAGCTTTTGTTGGTCGCTCTTAACCAATTGACAAGTAGGGCATCTGCTAACATACAAAGAAATATCCCTTTTCATTGCCCTCCACCAGAAAGTGCGTTTGATATCGTTGTACATTTTACTCACACCAGGATGGATACAAAATTTTGATTTATGGCATTCGTCTAGCACTTCTCTTCGAAGGCCTGGAATATTTGGGATGCAAATCCTATTATTTAACCTGAGAACCCCTTATTGTCAATACGAAAACTCGTGGTTTCACCTTCCTTGACCCTCTAACAGATTCTATGAATGAATTCATCGTCTTTTTGAAGGGCTGAAATGTTATCAATCAATCCAGGCGTAATTATAAGATTGGCCATGATTGCGGTTTTTCTACTAAGCGCATCCGCTACAACGTTAGCCTTCCCCGGCGTATACAGGATATCAAGATCATACGCTGCAAGAAATTCTAGCCAACGCTGCTGTCTCAAATTCAAATCTTTCTGGGTGTATAAATACTTCAATGATTGATGATCTGTGTACAGTATAAATTTCTCGCCCAATAAATAATGCCTCCAGATTTTCAAGGCAAAACGATAGCTAGCAACTCAAGATCATGAGTTACATAATTCTTCTCATGTGGTTTCAGTTGGCGGCTTGCATAAGCGACTACTTGGCCTCTTTGCATTAACACTGCACCAAGACCTCTAATAGAAGCATCTGTCCAAACCGTCAAATCCTGATTACCATCAATAATGGTTAACACTGGAGCAGTTGTCAGTTTCGATTTCAATTCCTGGAAAGCTTCTTCACAATCGGAAGTCCACTTAAATTTCTCATGCTTCTTAGTGAGCTTCGTTAACGGACCGGATATCTTCGAAAAATCCTTAACGAACTTTCGATAATAACTAGCCAACCCCATAAAACTTCTAACTTCTGTGGGAGTAGTGGGTTGTTTCCAGTCTTGAATTGCTGTTATTTTGCTTGGGTCAACAGAAATCCCTTTCTCTGACACGACATGGCCAAGAAACTTGACTTCTTCTTGCCAGAAGACACATTTAGAGAATTTGGCTTTGAAGACGTTCTTCCTTAGAATCTCCAATACTTGTTCTAAGTGTTTTTCATGCTCGGGTTTTGATTTGGAGTAGATTAAAATATCATCGATGAATACGAGGACAAATTTATTCAGAACTCCCCTGAACACTCTATTCATTAGATCAACAAAGTATGCTGGAGCGTTGCATAGGCCAAACGACATTACTAACCATTCATAAAAAATGTCTGGACCTCTGAAAGCTGTCAAAGGAACACACTCTTCTGCTATTCTCAATTGATGAAAACCTGTAGCTAGGTCCATTTGGGAAAATACTTTCGCCCCATTCAATTGGTCTAGCAAATCATCGATGCGGGGTAATGGATATTTATTTTTGAGCGTCTGTTTGTTGAGGTCTCGGTAATCAACGCATAATCGAAGAGTACCGTCTGACTTTGGGACAAACACAACAGCTGCACCCCAATTAGAAAAACTAGGTCTGATTAGACCCTTCCACAACAGTTGACGAGTTTGATTGCCTAATTCTTCTTTTTCCTTCAGCGTCATTCTGCGAATTGGATGTACCACTGGTCTGGCATTGGGAATTAGATCGATTCAGAATTCTATTTCTCTTTGCGGAGGTAAGTTTTCAACTTCTTCAAACACATCCGCATAGTTTCTAACAATCGGAATCTTTTCTATGGAAGTGGGGATAACTTCTAATGCTGACCAAAATTCTTCTCTATTTGGATTCGAACCATGACAGGGTACCGTAATATATCCAAGCTTCGTTCGAATTTTAACGATTCTTTCTGCACAATTCACTTCGGCTTCGTATTTCGTTAACCAATCCAGCCCGAGAATGATATCGAATTTGGGAAAATCCATGATGATCAAATTGAAAGAAAATTTGTAGGAAGAATAAGAGATTGGCACTCTACAACATGTACTGAGAGTAATAGAACCCCCTATCGGATTCTGTACTTCAACCGATTCTTTAAGCTTTCTCTGTTTTAACTTTAATTTGTGCATTGTGTTACTAGCAATAAAACTACGCGACGCACCCGTGTCAAACAATATAGAAACAGGAATACTCTTAATTGTAAGGGTACCTCCCAAAACATCAGGTTTACCTGCTCCATCGGAAGCAGCTGGCGGGCTCGACCCGTCATAGACGTGAGCTACGGTAGCTTTCTTCAGCAAAGGACAGTCTTTGACTAGATGATCGGTCTTGCGGCAATTAAAGCAGGAGCGAGGGTTCTGAGAACCCTGGCTTGAACCTTGTGAATTTGTCTTCTGCCTCTTCGGGGATGTGCACACATTAGAGTAGTGCCCCGCTTTGCCACAGTTAAAGCAATTTCCTCTCGGTGGCTTGTCGGTCTGAGGCTTTGAAGATGCAGTTTGGCTTGACTCGGCTTGATTCGCGGCAGGCTTGCGTTTGTTCCCGGCTTGGCTTCTAGCGCGATCCTGCTCCAGATGCCTATGGTCAATGTCTTCGTAGTTGCATGTCATTTCCACCAGTTCGTTGAATTCCAGCTTGACATGGGCCATGACTCTATCATGATACTGTCGCCTTAGCCCCAGGATAAACCTCTTATTTTTGGACTTTGCAGTGGCGACGAGCTCCGGAGCATAGGGCGACAACAGTGTAAATTTTTTCAGATAATCCTACACGGAAAGATCCCCCTGCTGGAGGTTGGCGAAGTCATCGTGCATTCGTTCTAGAGATTGTTCTGGGACATATTTCTCCTTGAAGAGTTCTTTGAATCCATCCCATGTTCTTCCAACTTCTCTATTCCTAGCGGTGAGAGATTCCCACCTTAGTTCAGCTTGTTCCTGCATATGCCAGGCGCCCATAATAGCTTTATCTTCGTCTCCAAGCCTTAGGCCTTCAAGAATTTTCTCGCATGTTTTGAGCCATGCAAGGGCCTCTGTTACTGTGCCAGTTCCCGAGAAGGTCTTGCCTCCTAAGTTTTTGTATCTCTTGGCTACACGGTCCAGCTCGAAGTATTGAGCGGCCGGAGGTTGTATCAAAGGTCCTTCTTGAACTGGGGCTTCTCCCCTTCCTCGGCCTCGGCCGGCACGACCTCCTCTAGCGGCTGCTGCTCTGGTAGCCATTTGTCAAATTCTGTATAAGCAAGAAAAGAGTCAGCTAACAGAAAGGATAGTTTATTGCATAGCTAAGCAGAAAATTTACGGAAAGATAACGAGGGACTGATCAAATTGTTTTTGCTATTCCGCTTGGCTCATTCTAGGACTTTACTAGTCCTATCTCTAATGAGCGACTCGCCTTAGAATACTCCACATTTTATTTTGACGAAGTGTTTAATGTGTTAGACTCCAGAACTAAGGTTAACCAAAGCTCTGATACCAGCTGTGACGATCCCAAAACCCCGTGACACGGTGTTAAGGGTAATCATTGGAATATAACACATTAATCGTCATTAGCAGATCACAGATAATAGCATAAAACAGAAAATAGAATAATTTACACGCATATGACAGCAGAATCATATAGATATCGTCACATCAGAGAAGCACAGTCAGGATACAAGTTAGTGCATAATGATACATAGTTAGTCACCATCGCCTGAGGCGGAATCATACATGAAGAGTACACAAAATAATATCAGTCTACATCGCCAACGGCGGAATCATGATATAGATACAATAATGGCGGAGAAAATCCAAGTCAACACGGTGTAGTCAAGCCTCGCCATGAGCCAAAAGGTGCGTCAGAAACCTGTAACTAGGCTGCCCGTGTGAAAATGAGGGCACCCGAGTTTGCAAGGTGAAACAAACTACGAGTCAGTCATGGGACTGGTATGAGAAATCTACTTAACTTATTAACAACAATAATAAGGCAAATCAAAGGACCACGCCACTTTCGCGGAACGGGTTTACTCCAATGAGTTCTAGTGCATAAAATAAAGTAAATGATTAAATCATCGCAATGCTTTTTATAAAATGAAACCATTATAAGACTCAGGTCCCATCACATAATGCAACGCAAGCCGGAGGATAGAGTTTTACCTTATAATGGCCAAAAATGCTTCATACGTATAAAACAAAGGTGTTTAATATTATTACTAGTGCATATATGTTTGAAAAGCAAATTCAATAATAAATATCAATCCTAGGCGGCATAGCTACCATCTACTATGTCGCCATACTAGTAATACAATCACGTCCGCATGTTTCGTATTGGAAATTGGATTCCTTCATGAGTCGAGGCAAGGGGCATGCTCCTCTCCGATTCGAGACACACTAGCAAATGTCCCAGGACCCCACTATGATCCTTGGATCTTCAGGGCCGGTCCTCTCTTACTTTTGAGGATTAGTTATTCCTGAACACACGTTTCCCGGTCCTTACAGACCTATATCTAGGCGCCTCGTCTTCCAACAACCACAAAGGTGAAAAGTATATATAATGTCAGGGCTGGTAGGTCACTGACATCACCTTAGCTAGAAAGAAACGTCGTGCTCTCCCTGCAGTCACTCTCCCATTTTTGACTCATACCGAGGTGTGAGGCTCGCGAATTCACGTTACACACAAAGCTACGTCACACAGACCAGGCTTTGATCATCAACCACAAGACTTTGCTTTGCAACAGAAGCCTTGATCATATGCCACTCAGGCGTGCCACATAGGCAATCCACTCCTTGCGACTGATTTCTATCAATACATAACCTCTGAGCTCGTACGTCTCAGAGAAGGGCGTTAAGCAAGAGAATAAATTCCCCGCCGCCAAACAGATATATATTTAACAGAGATCAATCAACACAGAACAAAATCCAATGTCAGACACACAGTCCGTTTACAAGTCCGTTCTGGGTCTGAACGAAACCGGAGGCACCAATTCCTCGCATATCCGTACAATCAACAGTATGTTTGGACGGCTACTACTTCAGTTCCTTCATGGTAGCTACTCCAATCACGAGCATCAGTAATGCCCATCCATCCAATGTGAAGATCGTTGGTCTTCAACCGTCTTCCACTCTTCGACTTCTCAACGTCGATCGATTATTTGAAATGAGATAAACTCGGCCTTTTCAAATAACCCACGTATATTTAGATTTTCAAATCAATTATTCACATGGTTGGACTATTCAACATTCACATTTCAGTTCTTTAGTTATAATAATCATGTTAAATACATTCAACCATCACATATCAAGCAAACACAACAAATTTGGTTTATTTCCACTCTATATTGTCTATAGTATTTTATAACGATATATCGCCATTTTTATTTAATTTAAAACGACCCTATTTAATTAAACGACGTTTCAGGTCATGTCGATGCACTGGCGCTGCTTTTCACTAATTTTGTTTTACACATATCTGGAAATCTAATCGTTGGATCTTCACAAATTTTATATCATTAGGAAGATCATTTCAAAACGAATCCAACAGTTTCAGTTTTGGGAAAATCCGACGGTCGGATCTTCCACACTAGTCATTTGAAGCTACGATTTCAATTTACGAACTGCAGCGTCGTTATTCGATTTAATTTAATTATATATATATATATATATATATAAATATAATCGTTTCTGGCGCTGTTTTTCTTCAGATTTGAATTAAACATTCCAGACAATCCAACCGTCAGATCTTCACAAAGTTGGTGCCATTGGAAAGATATTTCCAAGGCGAACCCAACGGTTGCGGTTTCGGGAAAATCCAATGGTCAGATTTCCCGCACTAGTCGTTTGAAATCACGGTTTCAAAACACGAACTGCACGGCCACGTTTCGTTTTAATTTTATTTATATTTATATATTTATATAAATATAGTTCATTCAAAAATTCCTATATCGTTTTCACTTCAATTATTTCACTAACGCCTTTAAATTTTGGAAAATTTCGCCATAACCTCCTTTGTACGGGAGGGGCTGGGAAAATTCCCAAATAGCCACACGGGCGTCTCATGTCAAAAAGAAAAAGAAAAAGCCAAGCGGCTAACCAACAGGCTCATAAAATCATCACCCAAACAAAACAGTAAATGTGTACCTATTTGTCGGGCACAAAATTTTATTCCTCTTCTCTAGCCCCTTTGCTGTAACCTGTCCAATAAATATGCGTATACATATATACAATTTTTACCACTTATCATTTTCCATTCAACTTCATATTTGATTTACTTTGGTTTAAAAACACCATTCATTCTAATGTTGCATGCATAGGCTAAAATCATATCATTAGCTAATTAATGTATATTTCAACTCATGCATATTATATTTGAACAAGTGGCTATTTTTAACACTTCACA
This sequence comes from Allium sativum, assembly GCA_030737875.1. Lineage (NCBI taxonomy): Eukaryota > Viridiplantae > Streptophyta > Magnoliopsida > Asparagales > Amaryllidaceae > Allium > Allium sativum. The sequence goes on along the minus strand of CM060910.1, from coordinate 553,505,707 downwards.
TTTCAAAGATGATAAATTTGGCGAACTAAAATAGATTTCAACACATGACTATTTTATTTAGTTCCTATGCATGTTAAAAATAATATTTCTTCACCAATATTTATTTCAACGTCCGCATATCTCTAGCATATCACATATATGATAAAAATGATATTTTTATCACTTAAAATATTTATTCGACAAATGGATGTTTTCAACACTTCATGGTTTCAATAAAAATGTAATTTTTATTGTTCGATCTTTTTATTCAACACATGAACTTTTCCAGTACACACACTTCTCAACACATGAGCATTTCCACACATGGATATTTTATTTATGTTGTTCATATTAGGAAGATGGAATTTTAATTGTTGAAACTATTTATATAAGACGAATATTTTTTCATACTTCATATATATTTAAAAAGGTGATTTTTATTGTTTAGACACTTCACTCATTCACAAATGAATTTAATTTTCACACATCACTTTTCAACACATGAACATTTCCACACATGAATATAGTTTCAACATATGACTTTAATTTCAACACATGAAAATAATTTCGACATATGAAAATAATTCTAACACACAAAGATTATTCAAAATTTCGGCAGCATAACGGCAGGGTAGTTAAAACCGGCACCGTCCCTAGTACGGCTCCTCGCTCTACCTTAAAACCTCGCGGTTTTTGACAATGGGGATTCATGCATCTAATTCACACGCAGGCGGCATGTTTTATTTTTATTTCCACAAATATTTCCAATTCATTTCAATCACCAATGGGTATTTTTCAACCACAACCAATCAATATCAACCACAAACAATCATTCAACCATTCGTATTTTTCATCCAATATTTCACACCAATTCACAACAATAAATATCGTCCATGGTTTGTGGACGAGGGGAGTATATATATATATATTATATATTATATATTATTGCGATAATTCACTTGCATTTCAACACATATGTCAATTATTCTATGCATGTATAATTCATACTTCGCTTATATAGCTTACACTACGCATGTACATGAGGTATACAACACGTGTGTAATTTATATTTCGCTTATATAATTTATACACGACATTTTCCATTCAAAATCTTTTAATTTAGATTTCTCACATTGGTTTGCGGAGTGCTAAAAATCATAGATGACTCAGAAAAATCCACGGCTTCTTCTATGAGGTAGAGAGCTTCCTTGCGGTCGTGATGTTTCCTGTTTCATCGAATTTCATCAACACACTAAAAAGATATTATTTTTCAAAGTTCAAACATAAAAAAGAACTCACCTTTCACGATGGTTCAAAACTAGGTTTGCGGTTTTCGCGAGAATCGGGGCACGAGGGGATGATCGACGGGTTGGACGTGGAAGAGGGATGAGAGGCGGTCCTGTCGGTGGTGGTTTGGTGGCGCTCGGTGGTCGAGATCGTCGTCGGTGGCGCCAGGAAGTGGCGGGCTTTCTGGCCTCGATTCAGGCGGAGGAGGCGTCGGTCGGGGACGTGATGGGGTCGGATTTGAATAGGAGGCGAAGGCGAAGCGAACAGCGGTGGTGGCGTTGGCTGGAAGCGGCGGCGATCGAGGAGGGAAGCGGCGAAAGGGGTTTCGCCGTTGAAATCGAGGGTTCGGGTTTTTTTTTATTTTTTTAATTATGAAAGAAAAAATCCTATTGGCCGATATATATTTTATATTTTTAAATAGTGTTTTCTCCAACGAACTCCTTTCCAAACCCAACGACTGTCGCCCCTAGCTAAATACCCCCATCCCGGACACAATGGGATAGGTTTCGTTAGCCAATTCGACTGTTACAGTCAGTTATTTTCGAAATTAAAGTATAAAACATTTAATTTTTAACTTTGAACGTGCATTTCAATTTGCCAGGGCCACAAACTGATTCGAAAAATTCCAGAAAAATAAATCTAGCTATGTTTTGACGCTACGGTTCCAACAAAATTAGTTTCGCCGAATCCTGAGATCGTTTGAAAAATGGCCATTTTCTGGTCGATCCAATTTAATAGAAATTGATCAAACGCATTTTCTTTTGCCACGCTCACATACTAGCTTCAAAAATTATGAAATTTGAAACCTAGCAATAGTTTGACATCCCGGATCCAACAAAAGTGGTTTCGTCGAATTCCGAGGTCGTTTGCAAAATATCAATTTTCCAGGGCTATATATTCTATATAGCGACCATTCTGAAAATTCATTCGGCCATAACTTTTGATTCCCGTTATGAAACTTCGATTTTTCAGATTCGTTAGAAAGTTATTGATAAACAGATTTAAATATTTTTGGTTTCGCTAAAATCCGTTATATTTTCCACCCTGCACAGTCAGTCAAAGTTTGAATTCAAAATTTCAAACTGACTCACTATTTCTAATTCACTATTTTATTGAAATATTCTATTTCAATTGTTCAAATTCCTTTGAAATCACCAATTTAAAAATTTTAAATTGGCTCGTATTTTCCGGGCTATTACAGTTACTTCAACCCGATGCACGACCTGAGCTTTTGAAATAGTGGAGAGATCTAAGACTTTAGGTCATTTAGCGACCTAAATGTTGTGTTGTTGAGCGACCTGGACACTAGGTCGTTGAGCGACCTGAACGCTAGGTCGTTGAGCGACCTGATCTTTGACATCGAATACACCTTTTTAATTATAAAGCAACCTGGGCAGATCCTCGACTTAGACTTTAAAACGACCCAAGTTCGTAACTTGATATATGTTTCATGCCTCCTTTTCTGTGATTACAACAAGCATTTGCAAATTTCTTGGACTTATACTTCGCCATCGACCATCCATATCAATAATGAATTAGTTAAATAAATCATACTACAATGAATTTCAAGACAAGAACTGAATGGCGTGCCTTCAAAAGACTATTTGTTCAATAGTTAAATTTATAACTTGTCAAACAATGCTTGTATAGATGCGACACTCTAGTTCTAGTTTGTAGTGACATTTGGGATCAAGTAATTGGCGCACGCCGACTGTGGATTTCAAGCTTCGCTTTAATATGACTAGTATAAATTTTTTACGACGGCTCATGTGTACCTGTACTTTGTTTAAAAATCGAAGTTCCATGTGCATAGTGAATACCAGACAAAAGACTAGTTGTTGTTCTGGAAAGGAAACCATTTCTGCTTAAACTGGAGCTTCAATTTGATTTTCTGAGGCTAGAGCGACTGCAACTTCTGAATTGTAAACAAATCAATATTTGGCTATTCCCTGTCCTCCTGACAATCCACCAGAGTAATGTCATTTGTCCTAACTCAATTTTCTTTTAATCAAGCATGCATCCAGTTTGACATTCCTGAGTTTGACACAAAATTGTCAGGGAAAGAGAAATTTGCTGATCATCCGCCCTGCGACTTTGTTGCAGTAGCCTCGTTGTATTGTTGTCTCTTCTAATAGTATTTGATATCATTGATCATCTCGAGATATACAAAATTTTGAATCTCAAACTCACAATGGCTTGCCCCAGTGCATGACTATTGCTCAGTCTTCTTTTTATATCTCATATTGACTCCATTGATGTATATTAGCTTCAATTCCTTAGGAAGCGTTATTGCTTTAATGGATTTGGACTATGTTATATTCGCACAGTCGCCTTTTAAGCATAGTTTGTACTTAGGTATGAACCAAATGCCATCGGGTTCTTTGAGTTATTTACGATTGGAGCTTTGTAGGCGAGGAGGCTTTTGTGTTGAGAGATTGTAATTGGGTTTCCAAGAATGATTTTCATCGGTGTAGTGAGTCTTATCGACATATCGATTTTATCAAAATTTTCAAATGCCCCATTTTTTGAAGGCATGGTCCTTTTGTGAAGCTTCTAAGGTCAGATCTTCCATTTTTCGCACACCTTAGCTTATATATTTCCGAGTGCATTAGTCTCTTCGTTGAGTTCAACTCGGTTTTTTGCTTTTCACGATATCACGATGATCCCATGGTATGTTTTTTGAGCGTCGTCCAACTCCAATGTGGTTGTGTTGCCCTGTAATGACCCAAAAATCCGGTCCAATTTGAGCTGACTAAATAACAAGAGTCCAACCCCAATTGTACTGGAAAACAGGAAATTAATAGAAAGAATTTAGAGGGTGAGAATAGATAAGATAGAAACTTATAGAATAGAAGAGGAAGAAGAACATCATCATCAGAGTAACACGAATCTCACAGTGGAACGAATAAAATATAACATAACTTTTGAAATACAAACAATATATGTATACAATAACATTTCAGTGTACAACACTTACAACACGGCAGAAATAATAATAGCTATAGAATCTTGAAGCCTCCTGCTCCAATCTTTCCAAGTGTACCTGTAAAATCCCGACTACTTGACTGCTCGTACAAATTTAGGCACCCAAGAGTTTAGGGAAAACGAACAAATAAACTCCAGGTCAGTCATAGGACTGGTATGAGTAAAACAGTTTGAACAAGTAAACGATATCTCATAAGACCACGCCGTATAACGGAACGGGTTTTTCCCTTATGAGAATCCAAAATATCTTTATATCAAAAACCGTTGATATTATAATAATGTCTATCAACCACAATATATTAATCATCTAGCAGAAACGCTTTCATCTCACGTTCTACATATATAGTATACAATCAAAACCGCAAGTACGTATTGGGTAATGGATTTCCAACTATGAGAAGGTATGGAACCACCTTCCGATCAGTGTACTCTAGGAACGATACACTGGAGTTCAACAAGAACATCTTGCAACTCAGCCACACATGACCGACCACTCATTTCGCTTGAGTGTATCGAATGTATATCACCAACGGTTGGGATCGGCAACCGTTTCCCGTATATATATGGGACAACATTGATAGATTAAAGTAGCAAATGGTTATTCTCTAGATAGGTGATTATACACCCTACTTCGGTGCGACCGACTTAGCCATGCTGCCTGCCCGATTTTTGTCATTTCCTGGTTGTTGAGGCTAGAGGCTACGACTACTTTCCATTCATTGATAACACGATCACTTGGAATGCCACATTGTCAGATCCGTTAATCACTAATTGATTTGCACAAATATTCTGGATGTTATGCTAAGGGAATAAATCCGTTGCAACCATATATATTTATACAGACCAATCCATTCGATCATTGGAAATACTTTGTCAGACATTCGTCCATTTACGTTCGTTCTGGGATTTGACGAAACCGAAGGCACTATTCAGTACATCCATCTTAGTCCATTGTTATCTAAGATTTATACAACAGCCCTTGCACTTTACTCCGTCTTCAATTTTCTTCGGCATATTCGCAACGCTTATGCCGATACAGAGTGGTTCTTTGGAAAAGAATCCAACCGGTCTCTCCATAGTAACAACATAAATATGGTCAAAACTTTGATAGTCTGTGATTTAACTATCAAATGGAAACATGTCGGTGTTCACACAACGATCTTAATTCCAAATGGAATTATCGATCAAATCATCCAACATATATATATATATATATATATATATATATATTCATATTTCCTTATTTTCTATGATTAGAAAATACACGTTATTAACACTGGAAAACATTTCCATAGCTTATTCACGTATCACTATTCTTCCACAACCACCAGTCCCTAACTGTAAACTAGTAAGAGAACAATTCTCTAAGTATAAACCCCGAAGGCCGAAACCAACATCAGATCCACACTCAGAAAACCATTCGACTTAACTAATCTCTAGTCAGTTTCTAATATTGTTTTAACTCTATTTGATTAACTCTGATTCGAATAACCCAAATTGATTAACTCTAACTGATTTACTCTAACTGGTTAACTCTTATTGAATAACTTATTTGATTCAACTCCTTTTTGATTAACTCCTTTCGAATACTAATATTCGATTACTTTATTGATTTACAAAGATTTTCCCTTTTAACAACGTTTATTCATTTATAAAGATTTACTTTTAGTAACGGTTCTTCATTTTAAAAAAAATGTCCTTTACCAACGTTTCTCCACTTATACAGATTCCCTTTTAATAATGTTTTCCTTTTTATAACGGTTTCCTTTTTATAACGGTTTCCTTTTTATAATATCCTATTTATTTTCTAAACAAATATCCTCCTTTATAATATCCTATGATTTTATAAATGCTTTATTTTCAAATTTATTTCCTTTTATAAAATCGGTTGATTTTATAAATTCCCTTTATTTCAATATACATTGAAATATTCCTTTTTACATCCCAGGGTTGCTTATGATATTTAAAATATCGAATAACAAATGATCAATATCATTCTAACACACATAACCTATAAAAGATATACATCACATTTTATATCACAATATATGAAAACAGTAAAATAAATGTTGAGGAATCCAGTCGGATCCCTCCAACCTGTATCCCTGTATCCACAGATGTTACACAGTATAATATACATCAATTTCATTTCAATATGAAATGTTCTGATAAACAACATCAACATATATTTAACGGTTTATATATATATATATATTTGTGTATATATGTATATATATATATATATATAATTTCAGCTAACTAACTAGCAGTTCAATCAACCAAATCAACACACATCAATCAACAGATAATTATCAGTTCTAAGAATACGTTATAAAAATATAACTGTTCAGAGTTGGTGAGTTTTACTCACTTTGGCAGTTCATCGTTAATGAATGATAAACTGTTCGCTTGATTTGATTCTGACAATTTATTTCACTATAAATTGTAACGGACTCCAATGGGCTTTCGGTCAGTTCCATCGTGTAGTGTCCGTCCATACGATCCTGTCGGATCTTGTTTCGTCTGATTCTGATATCGTATGACGAAGTTACACATTTTAGAAGTTCGTACACTATTTATAATTAAACATTAAACTAAATAAATGGTTAGTGGGCTTAACTTTATACTCCCGGCCAACTTTCAACCAAAACCCGACCCGACAAACTTCCCTTCTTCCTCCTGCTCTAAATCCCACGGCTTCAGCACCTTTTATCAAAACAAACGCCACAGCTCTGCTATTCTCACCTTATTGTACCTTAACTCTTCAGGAATCCACACTTCCATGGCAAATTCTAAATCCTTATCTCCCCCGAACATCAACCAAATCGGTGGCATTCACTTCTTACGAAGCACATCCACTCTGCTAACAAATCCCGCTCCACGTTCCAGCTACAACATGCCATACCTGCTAATCCTCACTGCAAACAAATTCAAACAAGAAAATGCCATGCCACTTCATCATCTTATTGAAACAACCCTGCTCCCCTAATCACCCTGATTCCAACGCAAAAAACCCATTTCCCATTTCCTTCTTTGTTTAACACAGTCAGACTTACTCGTAGGTACACGGCCAAACACCAAGATGCAGTCCCACTCAACATCACCCTTTTCATCACTGTTTTTCCCACGTTAACCACCCAACATCCACCCCGTCTCCATTCATTCGAACGCACACTGGAACGTGTTTCATCCCTAAAATCCACGCTCCACCACAGCCCTTCATGTTTGCGGCACCCACCAGAACACGGTCACGTCTTCAGTAGCTCCACCCAAACCGCGGCCACTCGGAAATGATCTGAATGCACCACTTCGAAGACGGATCTCGGCCCTGACACCGCTCAGAAACTCAATGAACTCGGTGCCCTCTTTGGGGCTACTTCTGGTCACCGCGATGAGCAACAAATGGTCACAACTGGTCCGCACAACAACTCCTCGAGCAGATTAGATTTGTAGGTGAAAAGATTTTGTCAACAGTCGATGAATTAGAGGAATTTCATGTGGAAAAATCAAATGGTTTCCCATTGTTAAACAATAGTGGCGGCGGAAATTTTTATGTTGACCAAAGAACTGATAAAATTAGGGTTAAGGGTTGGTATTTATAGTGGGATAAAAGTTTAGATATTTTCTATTTGTAATTATTTTATGTTATAAAGTTTACCATCACTTGATACAGAATTTCCTTCCTTTACAAAATGTGGTCGACAGAAGTAAACATACCATTGTAATCAGCTCGGTGCCACGATCCCAAAAATATAATAATACCAGTAGATTAACTCATATTTTGAAACCTCAAAATGTTGATTACAGGGTGTAAAATACTCCAAATAAAAAGTTGTTTATTTAATTAATTAAAAATTACAGTAAAATTCTAAACATTAAATTATTGTTATGTCCCAAAAGAACCTTGTCTGAATTCAAACCCGATTTATAGTTATATCGAATAAACCGTTACGGTCGATAAACGATTCTATAGCGACTATTTTAAAATTTGATTTGGACATATCTACATGACGAAATCCTGATTTTTCTCTTCCATTAGAAATATATACTCCACCAGCTTTGTGCGTTTCTTGTTTCACAGAAATCCGATTTAAAACGAACCCTGTACATTCAGTTGAAGTTCGAATCGCCAAATTACGAATTGCAGCGCCATTTCGAGCTCGTTTTTAATTATATGAAAATTCTACGTTCGAACTATCGTTATTTAAATATATTCGCTAATATATTTCAATATATATTGAATTATACCTTAAATAAAATCCAATTCACACTATATTGTGAATTCCACTATTTTTGATTATTTCTAAATTAAATATATTATTCTATTATTTAATTTAATTAAATATTCACTAAAATTTAATTAACGACCATTTAAATCTCTAAACCACTATTTAAATAATTAAATTAATTAATTATTATACCCCTGGAAATGCAGGTCATTACATTCTTCCCCACTTAAAATAATTTTGTCCTCGAAATTGCTAAGGTAGAGGACGACCCTATCTACTGGGTAAATATTTATCAGTGTACCCCTTAATTTTAGTTTCAACTGAACCAATTAATATCAACTAAAATATTAATTTATTCCACTAACTAAAATTTCCAAAAATTCTAAAAATTTTCTAACGCCTTAATTTTTCAGAAAATTTCGCCATAACCTCCTTTGTACATCCCTATCGGTAAAACTCCAACTCGCCTCTCTAGGCCATCTCCAACTCAAAAGAAAATCAAAGAGCCAAGCGGCTTGCCAAATCGGCTCATCAAAATCTCATACCATATGAAATATAAACTTGTACCTTTTTGCTGACCATATCATTATACCATTCCTATTGGTTATCAACTCAACATATACCAATGTCATTCCAATCCATCTCCTGTCAGTTTTTATCCTCAAACTCAAGCTTTTGCTTATACTCAAGTCAAATTCCATTTCAAACTTAAGTACAATGCTTGATTCCAAATCCCTATAAAATCAATCAACTTACTCGATATCATCCCAATATAATTCCATATTATATTTAAACTTGTCCAAGTTTAATTCACATTTATTTATTCACTTTCAATATTTTAATCCATTTAACTTCATAAGCTAAATTTTAATTCCAGAATCTAAATTACTGGGTTTATGTAAGGACCCGTAACTTCCCCGTGAAGGAAAGCACGAATACTTTGAGAACAACACTCAAAAGGACACAGACGGAAGAACATTTCATTGTTATTACAACAATTCCATCAGATACAAGAATATACAGAGTATATTTGAATAAATTACATTTGATAAATATCAGAGATTACAATAAATTACACAGCAGCGGAAAATAATACAAAATCACAACTGAAAATAATACACGGATACAGAGCTTTCCGAGCATCGTTCCAGCTATAAATCAGGACCCTGTGAATATAAATCTGCAAAACCAAAACTACTAGCTGCCCGTGCGGAAAATAGGGGCACCCAGAGTTTAGGTTAAAACAATAAACTCCAGGTCAGTCATGTGACTGGTGTGAGAACTAAAACAGTTATTAATCTTTATTTTTAAAGTTAGGTAAATCAAGGGACCACGCCGTTTAACACGGAACGGGTTTCCTCCCAAGAATACCAGTGCATAAAACAAACAGCGCAATGCTAAATAAAGAAAAATGAAGCTGTTATAAGACCCAGGTCCCATCACACAATGCAACGCAAGCCGGAGGATAGGGTTTTCCCTTATAACAGCCAAAGCATGCTTGATACGTTTAAAACACCTTATTTTGATATTACTATATGTGTATAGTGTCAAAACAATTCAAATCATAAATATCAATCATAGGCGGCATGGGTACCATCTATCATGTCGCCATACTAGTTCTACAATTAAAACCGCAATACACGTATTGGAAATTGGATTTCCGTCATGAGTCGAGGCAAGGGGCAAGCTCCTCTCCGCGTTCGAGACACTCTAGCAAATGCCTCAGGACCCCACTTTGATCCTTGGAATCGGCTGGGCCGGTCCTCTCTTACTTTTGAGGATTAGTTATTCCTGAACACACGTTTCCCGGTCCTTACAGACCTATATCCGAGGCGCCTCGTATCCAACAACCACACAGGTGAAAAGTATATAAATGTCAGGGCTGGTAGGTCACTGACACCACCCTAGCTAGAAAGAAACGTCGTGCTCTCCCAGCGGTCCGTCTCCCGTTTTTGACTCATACCGAGGTGTGAGGCTCGCGAATTCACGTTACACACAAAGCTACGCCACACATGCCGTGCTTTGATCATCAACCACAAGACTTTGCTTTTCAACAGAAGCCTTGATCAATTGCCACTTACGCGTGCCACATTGGCAATTCACTCCATGCGACTGATGTCCATCGATATACAACCTCTGAGCTCGTACGTCTCAGAGAAGGGCGTTAAGCAAGAGAATAAATTCTCCGCCGCCAAACAGATGTATATTTAATAGAGATCAATCAACACAGAATAAAATTCAATGTCAGACACACAATCCATTTACAAGTTCGTTCTGGGTCTGAACGAAACCGGAGGCACTTTCCTCGCATATCCATCCATCTCCAGGTACGTCTGGACGATCACCAACTGATTCCCTCATCCTGGGTGTACAGCCCAGTCAAGATCATCAGTAATCACCCAAACGATGTGAAGACTTTCGGTCTTCAACCACCGTCTTCATCTTCGACATCTCGTCGAATCGGTTATTCAGAATGGGTATAAACCTGGCCTTTCTGAATAACCCACGTATATAATAAACTAATGTTACACAAACACAACAAACGCCTCATTCCAATTCAGAATATTCTTTTATTCACAAAATCACATTCTTAGGGAAATGTTCCCATTAATTTTATCCAAGATAAATTCTTCTAAATTTATCCTATAATCTTCCTTTGGATATCATTTCAAACTAGTCGGGATTAGCGAACCACACCGAAGTAATTATTTGTTTTATTTCCCAATCCCAACCTATATATCCCATGGAGCAAAACTGGTGATACTCCATATCTAACACCACGGTGTTCTCGGTAAAATTGATTACCATTTCACGTTCAAATCTAATTAAAGATTTAACTATCGCTTTGGAGCAAAACTGGTGATACTCCACTCTCGATCACTTTTCAGATTTGATAATTTAAATTATCAATTCACTTTTTAATCTAATTGAAGATTCATTAAAACTCCACTTAGTTTTAATCTTCTCAAAAATCAATATTCTGCCTTTAATTGGGTTAAAGAACCAATGTCATCAAAACACGATTCACGATAAACCCAAATCACATTTGATATTAAATACAAGGCTCTGAATAGAAAATATATCCGATTATATTCAATATCAAATTCTGAAACCAACATATATCGTATTGGAAATAACGATATATAATATATCTTTCAAATTCCCATAACAATATCTGTATAGTCACGAAATCCCACATCGAAATATCCCGAAGATAATTTCGATTCAACTCCAGTCCAATCCACGTATTGGAAATATCGATTATTTTTAAAATCACTTTCAAATTCAATTTATTCATTTCAAAAATAAATTGATTTTTAATTCTAGTTCAAAACTAGTTCATTTCGATAAAAATCTATTTTTATCTTTTCAAATGTGGAATTTTTCACCCCAGTTCTTTCCAATTCACATATTATAATTTTACACAAATTATAGATATTTTTAATAATTTTATCAAGGCCCGTACAGCCGATTTCCATCTACGGCCATCGAACTGCACTTACAGCGACCTTTTTCGAATTTGATTTGGACATAATTCCAAATCCAACCGTTAGATTTCAAATTTCTAATATTCATTGGAAAGCTCTTTTCGATACGAACCCAACGGTTCCGGTTTTAGGAGAATCCGACGGTCGGATCTCCCGCAATGTCCGTTTGAAATAAATGGTCGAAATTCACGAACTACCGCGGCGCGGCGCGTTCTATTCAGGCCATTATATTATATATAATATATATTTCGTCGATTTCCTTTTTAAAACGAATTTTATAAATCGTTTTAAATTCGTTTCAAAAGCAATTTCAACTATCTTTTCAATTCAAATCAAAATTGAATTCTTCTTTATAAATTCGTTTTAAAATTCATTTCTATTCAATTCAAATTTTAATTCAATTTGAATTCATTTCAATTCACTTTCAATTCAATTCGAAATCGTTTTCAATTCAATTCATTTCGAAATCGTTTTCAATTCAATTCATTTCGAAATCGTTTTCAATTCAATTCATTTCGAAATATTCGACTTCGAAATCACTTTTCAATATTCATTTTCGAATTAAAATCGATATAAATATCGTTCATGTTAAAATGGCGCAAAACTAATCAACACGGCTTTATATTTTTCACAACTTCTTTATTTTATTCAACAAATGAATATTTACCCCATTCAACACATGAATCTATATTACTTTCAACACACGACTAATCTCAACACATGAGTACTGTCGACACATCACTATTTTTGTTATGTAAAATATTTTATAAAACTATGGTATCTATCGTTTGATTTTTAATTAGACTTCTACTGGGAAGTAGTTCTAATTTTAAATATGATAAAGATGTAAATTTTTATTATATAAAATACTTCACTCAACACATGAACATCGTCAACACATGACTATTTTTATATTCAACACATGAATTTTCTTTTATAATATTCATTATTTTCCCGATTGGAATGAGGCCCAATCAATCACCATATAATGTTAATTATATGGATTCCATACAACACATGTATATAATAGCTTTGAAAAATAATCAATCATCAACCAAAGTGCACTACACTGTATAAGCATCAAATATAGATATCTGACGCTTATAACAGCCTGTCAATCAATCGATCGACATATTTAATCAATCAGGATGAGTGAACTTCAAATTTCATCCCAACACCCGTGTGGGGTTTCAAACAATCAAACACAAATTTTATTTGTGCAGTTGGGCGATGTGTAAAATTTATCATCCCATTCAATATCAGTCAAATAGGTGTACATAAACAAATCGGCCGATTTGTTTATGAATATTTATTTTATTCACTTCCACGTTAAAAATTATATTTTAACGATAAAATATTCTATTTCAACACACGAATTTCTATTCAGTTCATTTACATAATAAAAATGATATTTTATTTTTCTAACATATTTTGGGAAATTTCGACGGCATAACGGCACGATACTAGAAACGGGACAAGGCCTAGCCTTATCCCCGGTCTAGTGAAGGCCCACGCCATTCACGCATCAATCAAATCACTTTCGTTATACAAACCACAAAATTTGGAGTAAGAGTCTAACCTAGCCTTACTCCTTCGCCTTATAACGGCGCACGTCTAATCCTAACCAATTTATCGATTCGATTTTTCACACCACAAACCACATTCAAACCAATATCGCAATCAATCACCAAACAGCCAAACAAACAAGTCCATGGTCTGTGGACGATTGTGTCGGGTGCTACTAAACACCGTCTGCATCCTAGTATATATATATATAACTAGAAATTTAAATTGAAGAGTGAGAAGTTCTCACCGAAAGCTATCCACTTCACGACACTTCTTTTGTAGAAAATCTTCTTCGTTATCCCGTCTTCGTCATCTTCGCTGCCCGTAGTCACTATATACATAAAAAAATCACATTTTTATATTTTGATGTCTTTAAAATAAAAATCATATTTTTATTTGTTCACTTTCAATTTAAAAATCATATTTTTATAATCACTTCATATATTTAAAAATCGAATTTTTACTATGCTATTCAATACATAAAAATCCCATTTCAAAAATATAGATTTCGCCTTTCTAAATATAGTTTTCGCCTTTATAAAAATGAAGTTTTCATCGTTATGAAAATCACCACTTTATTTCAACGTATATAAAATAAAAATCAGATTTTTATTTCGCTACATATACAAAGATGATATTTTTATATTCTCTATCCTATAAAGATTATATTTTTAATACTTTAAAAATATAAAAACCATATTTTTAATATTTCTATATAGTAAAGATTATATCTTTAATACTTTAAAAATATAAAAATCATATTTTTATCACTTTAAAAATATAAAGATCATACCTTTTACCAAATAAAAATCCTATCTTTTCACCTTTTAAAGTTCTAATCTCTTTCCATTTAAAATTCAAACCTTTTCTATTTTAAAAATCAGTTTTAAAATAAATAAATAAAAAAATCAGTTTTAAAATAAATAAAATCAGTTTTTAAAATTTAAAAATTCAGTTTATAATATTTAAAAATTCAGTTTATAATATACTTAAAAATCAGTTTTATAAATAAAATAAAATTCAAAAAAACAGTTTTATAGCAAATAAAAAAAAAAAAACAGGGAACTTACGGGGGTTCGTCGGTCTTGGATTGGAGGAGGGAAGAAGAAGGCGGAGGATCGGAGCTCCTCCCTGGAGGCGGCGGTCTGGTGGAGGCGGGGCGAGGTCGGGGATTTTTGCGGCTGTCGATTAGGGCAGGGGGGGTCGGAGCTTCTAGGTGGCGGAGGAGGAGAAGGGGAGGGCGGCGAGCTGAGGGAGGGGGTCGCGGGGTCCACTGGGGAGGGGCGGCGGCGAACGATTGCTACGGGGGATGGGGGGGGGGGGCGGGGGCGATCGCGATTTCAATTTTCTCTTTTTTTTTCCTTTTTTTTTTCCTTTCTGTTAAACGAAAACGGGGGGGGGGGGGGCAAAGGTTATAGGGAGAGAGAATATATATATATATATTTTTATTTTATTTTATTATTTAATTATTAAAAAGTTGACTTTTACAAACGAACTCGAAACGAGGCCCACCGCCTGTCGTCCATAGCGTTTTACCCCCATTCCGAACACAATGGGATATGTACCGTCAGCTGATTCGGCTGTTACAATCAGTTTCCGTTAAATTTACATTTAAATCACTTTATTGAATTTTAAACGTACATTTCAAATTACCGGGGCCACATACTAACTAGAAAAATTCCAGAAAAATATTTTCTAGCTTCGTATTGACGATACGGTCCTAACAAAACTAGTTTCGTCGAATTCTGAGATCGTTGGAAAAATGGCCAATTTCCAGTCGATTAAAATCAACTGAAATGGTCAAAACACGTTTTCCTATGCCACGCTCACATATTGATTCGAAAAATTATGAAATTTGAAACCTAGCAATAATTTGACACTGCGGATCCAACAAAAGTGGTTTCGTCGAAATCCGAGGTCGTTTGCAAAATGTCCATTTTTAAGGGCCTGAATTCCATAGCGACTATTCAGAATTTTCAACTGGACATATCTTATCATTTATAAAGTGAAATCTCAGTTTGTTAACTTCGTTGGAAAGATATCGTCAATTAGATCCTAATGTTTTTGGTTTCACTAAAATCCGGATTGTTTTGCACCCGGTACATTCAATTGAAGTTTGAAATCGAATTATCGAACTA
The DNA here is from genome assembly GCA_030737875.1 of Allium sativum. Lineage (NCBI taxonomy): Eukaryota > Viridiplantae > Streptophyta > Magnoliopsida > Asparagales > Amaryllidaceae > Allium > Allium sativum. The sequence continues at coordinate 553,490,035 of CM060910.1, read as the reverse complement.
CCGCGCCATTTTCAATTTTATTTATAATTATATATAATTATTATATTCTAACGACGACGTATATAATATATACGTCGAATTATATTCAAAATAAATTTTCTCGTCGATATTATTTAAAATAATTTATTTTAAATATTCAAATTCAGCTAAATTTGCCAAAATAAAAATTTCAAACTGGCTCGCATTTTCGGGTTGTTACAATCTCCCCCACTTAAAACTTTTCGTCCCCGAAAAGGAACAAAGTCGAAAGTGGTTTGATTATTCAGCTCTACGCTCAATCTGGCTTCTATTCTCCAACTTTTCAGCTTCTGAAAATTTTCAAAATTTCAAAAATTTGGCTAACACCCTAAATTTTCGAAAAATTTCGCCATAACCTCCCCTGCAATGGGAGCATCGGGGAATTTCAAATAGCTTCCCCGGTCCTTCAGATCTCAAAAAGAAAAAGAAAAAGCCAAGCGGCTAGCCAATAGGCTCACAAAATCATCATCACCCAAACAAAACAGGAAATTATGTAGTAAACATGTACCTATTTGTCGGGCAAACAAATTTTATTCTTCGGCTCTAGCCTCCTTGCTATGACCTGTTCAATGTAAGTATATGTATGCATGCATATGCTACCAATTATCAATACAATTCAATATTCGGTTATATTAGGCTAAATGGTTCAAAATTATCAAACATATAAACAAACAACACAAACATCAATCAATTAGTGGATTAGAATTTCAAATTCATAATTTTTTGATACATATACAGAAAATCACATTTTTAATGCCAATTCACGACCATAAACCTATCTATATTAGTTTTGGTTCTCACACCAGTCTAATGGAAATATATAGAAATCACACCTTCGAAACACGAACATAAATTCTGATGATGATATATCAATCATCAGAACCATCTCCGGGTGTCTAGAATGTGATTCTATATCTACCCAGTATATTAAAACTTCGAATATACGTTCATGACGCGTATACGCGAAATCTATATATACTCGATTGCCCATATTCAAAATAAATAAATAATCAAATACGTTTTAAAATGGCTTAAATTTTCAAAACAAAATTGTTTTCATTTGAAAAATATACTCTTCACACTCGTTCTAGGATACTACTGATCCTATCTCTTACGAGCCATTCTAATTGGATATTTCTAATCCAATATCTGATGAATTCTTTCGTATGGTTCTAATGTGTCTTGTTCTCGAGCTCTGTAAACCAAAGCTCTGATACCACTGTAAGGACCCGTAACTTCCCCGTGAAGGAAAGCACGAATACTTTGAGAACAACACTCAAAAGGACACAGACGGAAGAACATTTCATTGTTATTACAACAATTCCATCAGATACAAGAATATACAGAGTATATTTGAATAAATTACATTCGATAAATATCAGAGATTACAATAAATTACACAGCAGCGGAAAATAATACAAAATCACAACTGAAAATAATACACGGATACAGAGCTTTCCGAGCATCGTTCCAGCTGTAAATCAGGACCCTGTGAATATAAATCTGCAAAACCAAAACTACTAGCTGCCCGTGCGGAAAATAGGGGCACCCAGAGTTTAGGTTAAAACAATAAACTCCAGGTCAGTCATGTGACTGGTGTGAGAACTAAAACAGTTATTAATCTTTATTTTTAAAGTTAGGTAAATCAAGGGACCACGCCGTTTAACACGGAACGGGTTTCCTCCCAAGAATACCAGTGCATAAAACAAACAGCGCAATGCTAAATAAAGAAAAATGAAGCTGTTATAAGACCCAGGTCCCATCACACAATGCAACGCAAGCCGGAGGATAGGGTTTTCCCTTATAACAGCCAAAGCATGCTTGATACGTTTAAAACACCTTATTTTGATATTACTATATGTGTATAGTGTCAAAACAATTCAAATCATAAATATCAATCATAGGCGGCATGGGTACCATCTATCATGTCGCCATACTAGTTCTACAATTAAAACCGCAATACACGTATTGGAAATTGGATTTCCGTCATGAGTCGAGGCAAGGGGCAAGCTCCTCTCCGCGTTCGAGACACTCTAGCAAATGCCTCAGGACCCCACTTTGATCCTTGGAATCGGCTGGGCCGGTCCTCTCTTACTTTTGAGGATTAGTTATTCCTGAACACACGTTTCCCGGTCCTTACAGACCTATATCCGAGGCGCCTCGTATCCAACAACCACACAGGTGAAAAGTATATAAATGTCAGGGCTGGTAGGTCACTGACACCACCCTAGCTAGAAAGAAACGTCGTGCTCTCCCAGCGGTCCGTCTCCCGTTTTTGACTCATACCGAGGTGTGAGGCTCGCGAATTCACGTTACACACAAAGCTACGCCACACAGGCCGTGCTTTGATCATCAACCACAAGACTTTGCTTTTCAACAGAAGCCTTGATCAATTGCCACTTACGCGTGCCACATTGGCAATTCACTCCATGCGACTGATGTCCATCGATATACAACCTCTGAGCTCGTACGTCTCAGAGAAGGGCGTTAAGCAAGAGAATAAATTCTCCGCCGCCAAACAGATGTATATTTAATAGAGATCAATCAACACAGAATAAAATTCAATGTCAGACACACAATCCATTTACAAGTTCGTTCTGGGTCTGAACGAAACCGGAGGCACTTTCCTCGCATATCCATCCATCTCCAGGTACGTCTGGACGATCACCAACTGATTCCCTCATCCTGGGTGTACAGCCCAGTCAAGATCATCAGTAATCACCCAAACGATGTGAAGACTTCCGGTCTTCAACCACCGTCTTCATCTTCGACATCTCGTCGAATCGGTTATTCAGAATGGGTATAAACCCGGCCTTTCTGAATAACCCACGTATATAATAAACGAATGTTACACAAACACAACAAACGCCTCATTCCAATTCAGAATATTCTTTTATTCACAAAATCACATTCTTAGGGAAATGTTCCCATTAATTTTATCCAAGATAAATTCTTCTAAATTTATCCTATAATCTTCCTTTGGATATCATTTCAAACTAGTCGGGATTAGCGAACCACACCGAAGTAATTATTTGTTTTATTTCCCAATCCCAACCTATATATCCCATGGAGCAAAACTGGTGATACTCCATATCTAACACCACGGTGTTCTCGGTAAAATTGATTACCATTTCACGTTCAAATCTAATTAAAGATTTAACTATCGCTTTGGAGCAAAACTGGTGATACTCCACTCTCGATCACTTTTCAGATTTGATAATTTAAATTATCAATTCACTTTTTAATCTAATTGAAGATTCATTAAAACTCCACTTAGTTTTAATCTTCTCAAAAATCAATATTCTGCCTTTAATTGGGTTAAAGAACCAATGTCATCAAAACACGATTCACGATAAACCCAAATCACATTTGATATTAAATACAAGGCTCTGAATAGAAAATATATCGGATTATATTCAATATCAAATTCTGAAACCAACATATATCGTATTGGAAATAACGATATATAATATATCTTTCAAATTCCCATAACAATATCTGTATAGTCACGAAATCCCACATCGAAATATCCCGAAGATAATTTCGATTCAACTCCAGTCCAATCCACGTATTGGAAATATCGATTATTTTTAAAATCACTTTCAAATTCAATTTATTCATTTCAAAAATAAATTGATTTTTAATTCTAGTTCAAAACTAGTTCATTTCGATAAAAATCTATTTTTATCTTTTCAAATGTGGAATTTTTCACCCCAGTTCTTTCCAATTCACATATTATAATTTTACACAAATTATAGATATTTTTAATAATTTTATCAAGGCCCGTACAGCCGATTTCCATCTACGGCCATCGAACTGCACTTACAGCGACCTTTTTCGAATTTGATTTGGACATAATTCCAAATCCAACCGTTAGATTTCAAATTTCTAATATTCATTGGAAAGCTCTTTTCGATACGAACCCAACGGTTCCGGTTTTAGGAGAATCCGACGGTCGGATCTCCCGCAATGTCCGTTTGAAATAAATGGTCGAAATTCACGAACTACCGCGGCGCGGCGCGTTCTATTCAGGCCATTATATTATATATATAATATATATAATATATATTTCGTCGATTTCCTTTTTAAAACGAATTTTATAAATCGTTTTAAATTCGTTTCAAAAGCAATTTCAACTATCTTTTCAATTCAAATCAAAATTGAATTCTTCTTTATAAATTCGTTTTAAAATTCATTTCTATTCAATTCAAATTTTAATTCAATTTGAATTCATTTCAATTCACTTTCAATTCAATTCGAAATCGTTTTCAATTCAATTCATTTCGAAATCGTTTTCAATTCAATTCATTTCGAAATCGTTTTCAATTCAATTCATTTCGAAATATTCGACTTCGAAATCACTTTTCAATATTCATTTTCGAATTAAAATCGATATAAATATCGTTCACGTTAAAATGGCGCAAAACTAATCAACACGGCTTTATATTTTTCACAACTTCTTTATTTTATTCAACAAATGAATATTATCCCATTCAACACATGAATCTATATTCCTTTCAACACACGACTAATCTCAACACATGAGTACTGTCGACACATCACTATTTTTGTTATGTAAAATATTTTATAAAACTATGGTATCTATCGTTTGATTTTTAATTAGACTTCTACTGGGAAGTAGTTCTAATTTTAAATATGATAAAGATGTAAATTTTTATTATATAAAATACTTCACTCAACACATGAACATCGTCAACACATGACTATTTTTATATTCAACACATGAATTTTCTTTTATAATATTCATTATTTTCCCGATTGGAATGAGGCCCAATCAATCACCATATAATGTTAATTATATGGATTCCATACAACACATGTATATAATAGCTTTGAAAAATAATCAATCATCAACCAAAGTGCACTACACTGTATAAGCATCAAATATAGATATCTGACGCTTATAACAGCCTGTCAATCAATCGATCGACATATTTAATCAATCAGGATGAGTGAACTTCAAATTTCATCCCAACACCCGTGTGGGGTTTCAAACAATCAAACACAGATTTTATTTGTGCAGTTGGGCGATGTGTAAAATTTATCATCCCATTCAATATCAGTCAAATAGGTGTACATAAACAAATCGGCCGATTTGTTTATGAATATTTATTTTATTCACTTCCACGTTAAAAATTATATTTTAACGATAAAATATTCTATTTCAACACATGAATTTCTATTCAGTTCATTTACACAATAAAAATGATATTTTTATTTTTCTAACATATTTTGGGAAATTTCGGCGGCATAACGGCACGATACTAGAAACGGGACAAGGCCTAGCCTTATCCCCGGTCTAGTGAAGGCCCACGCCATTCACGCATCAATCAAATCACTTTCGTTATACAAACCACAAAATTTGGAGTAAGAGTCTAACCTAGCCTTACTCCTTCGCCTTATAACGGCGCACGTCTAATCCTAACCAATTTATCGATTCGATTTTTCACACCACAAACCACATTCAAACCAATATCGCAATCAATCACCAAACAGCCAAACAAACAAGTCCATGGTCTGTGGACGATTGTGTCGGGTGCTACTAAACACCGTCTGCATCCTAGTATATATATATAACTAGAAATTTAAATTGAAGAGTGAGAAGTTCTCACCGAAAGCTATCCACTTCACGACACTTCTTTTGTAGAAAATCTTCTTCGTTATCCCGTCTTCGTCATCTTCGCTGCCCGTAGTCACTATATACATAAAAAAATCACATTTTTATATTTTGATGTCTTTAAAATAAAAATCACATTTTTATTTGTTCACTTTCAATTTAAAAATCATATTTTTATAATCACTTCATATATTTAAAAATCGAATTTTTACTATGCTATTCAATACATAAAAATCCCATTTCAAAAATATAGATTTCGCCTTTCTAAATATAGTTTTCGCCTTTATAAAAATGAAGTTTTCATCGTTATGAAAATCACCACTTTATTTCAACGTATATAAAATAAAAATCAGATTTTTATTTCGCTACATATACAAAGATGATATTTTTATATTCTCTATCCTATAAAGATTATATTTTTAATACTTTAAAAATATAAAAACCATATTTTTAATATTTCTATATAGTAAAGATTATATCTTTAATACTTTAAAAATATAAAAATCATATTTTTATCGCTTTAAAAATATAAAGATCATACCTTTTACCAAATAAAAATCCTATCTTTTCACCTTTAAAGTTCTAATCTCTTTCCATTTAAAATTCAAACCTTTTCTATTTTAAAAATCAGTTTTAAAATAAATAAATAAAAAAATCAGTTTTAAAATAAATAAAATCAGTTTTTAAAATTTAAAAATTCAGTTTATAATATTTAAAAATTCAGTTTATAATATACTTAAAAATCAGTTTTATAAATAAAATAAAATTCAAAAAAACAGTTTTATAGCAAATAAAAAAAAAAAAAAACAGGGAACTTACGGGGGCTTGTCGGTCTTGGATTGGAGGAGGGAAGAAGAAGGCGGAGGATCGGAGCTCCTCCCTGGAGGCGGCGGTCTGGTGGAGGCGGGGCGAGGTCGGGGATTTTTGCGGCTGTCGATTAGGGCAGGGGGGGTCGGAGCTTCTAGGTGGCGGAGGAGGAGAAGGGGAGGGCGGCGAGCTGAGGGAGGGGGTCGCGGGGTCCACCGGGGAGGGGCGGCGGCGACGATGGCTACGGGGGGGGGGGGGGGTGGGGGGGCGATCGCGATTTCAATTTTCTCTTTTTTTTTCCTTTCTGTTAAACGAAAACGGGGGGGGGGGGCAAAGGTTATAGGGAGAGAGAATATATATATATATTTTTTTATTTTATTTTATTATTTAATTATTAAAAAGTTGACTTTTACAAACGAACTCGAAACGAGGCCCACCGCCTGTCGTCCATAGCGTTTTACCCCCATTCCGAACACAATGGGATATGTACCGTCAGCTGATTCGGCTGTTACAATCAGTTTCCGTTAAATTTACATTTAAATCACTTTATTGAATTTTAAACGTACATTTCAAATTACCGGGGCCACATACTAACTAGAAAAATTCCAGAAAAATATTTTCTAGCTTCGTATTGACGATACGGTCCTAACAAAACTAGTTTCGTCGAATTCTGAGATCGTTGGAAAAATGGCCAATTTCCAGTCGATTAAAATCAACTGAAATGGTCAAAACACGTTTTCCTATGCCACGCTCACATATTGATTCGAAAAATTATGAAATTTGAAACCTAGCAATAATTTGACACTGCGGATCCAACAAAAGTGGTTTCGTCGAAATCCGAGGTCGTTTGCAAAATGTCCATTTTTAAGGGCCTGAATTCCATAGCGACTATTCAGAATTTTCAACTGGACATATCTTATCATTTATAAAGTGAAATCTCAGTTTGTTAACTTCGTTGGAAAGATATCGTCAATTAGATCCTAATGTTTTTGGTTTCACTAAAATCCGGATTGTTTTGCACCCGGTACATTCAATTGAAGTTTGAAATCGAATTATCGAACTACCGCGCCATTTTCAATTTTATTTATAATTATATATAATTATTATATTCTAACGACGACGTATATAATATATACGTCGAATTATATTCAAAATAAATTTTCTCGTCGATATTATTTAAAATAATTTATTTTAAATATTCAAATTCAGCTAAAATTGCCAAAATAAAAATTTCAAACTGGCTCGCATTTTCGGGTTGTTACAATCTCCCCCACTTAAAACTTTTCGTCCCCGAAAAGGAACAAAGTCGAAAGTGGTTTGATTATTCAGCTCTACGCTCAATCTGGCTTCTATTCTCCAACTTTTCAGCTTCTGAAAATTTTCAAAATTTCAAAAATTTGGCTAACACCCTAAATTTTCGAAAAATTTCACCATAACCTCCCCTGCAATGGGAGCATCGGGGAATTTCAAATAGCTTCCCCGGTCCTTCAGATCTCAAAAAGAAAAAGAAAAAGCCAAGCGGCTAGCCAATAGGCTCACAAAATCATCATCACCCAAACAAAACAGGAAATTATGTAGTAAACATGTACCTATTTGTCGGGCAAACAAATTTTATTCTTCGGCTCTAGCCTCCTTGCTATGACCTGTTCAATGTAAGTATATGTATGCATGCATATGCTACCAATTATCAATACAATTCAATATTCGGTTATATTAGGCTAAATGGTTCAAAATTATCAAACATATAAACAAACAACACAAACATCAATCAATTAGTGGATTAGAATTTCAAATTCATAATTTTTTGATACATATACAGAAAATCACATTTTTAATGCCAATTCACGACCATAAACCTATCTATATTAGTTTTGGTTCTCACACCAGTCTAATGGAAATATATAGAAATCACACCTTCGAAACACGAACATAAATTCTGATGATGATATATCAATCATCAGAACCATCTCCGGGTGTCTAGAATGTGATTCTATATCTACCCAGTATATTAAAACTTCGAATATACGTTCATGACGCGTATACGCGAAATCTATATATACTCGATTGCCCATATTCAAAATAAATAAATAATCAAATACGTTTTAAAATGGCTTAAATTTTCAAAACAAAATTGTTTTCATTTGAAAAATATACTCTTCACACTCGTTCTAGGATACTACTGATCCTATCTCTTACGAGCCATTCTAATTGGATATTTCTAATCCAATATCTGATGAATTCTTTCGTATGGTTCTAATGTGTCTTGTTCTCGAGCTCTGTAAACCAAAGCTCTGATACCACTGTAAGGACCCGTAACTTCCCCGTGAAGGAAAGCACGAATACTTTGAGAACAACACTCAAAAGGACACAGACGGAAGAACATTTCATTGTTATTACAACAATTCCATCAGATACAAGAATATACAGAGTATATTTGAATAAATTACATTCGATAAATATCAGAGATTACAATAAATTACACAGCAGCGGAAAATAATACAAAATCACAACTGAAAATAATACACGGATACAGAGCTTTCCGAGCATCGTTCCAGTTGTAAATCAGGACCCTGTGAATATAAATCTGCAAAACCAAAACTACTAGCTGCCCGTGCGGAAAATAGGGGCACCCAGAGTTTAGGTTAAAACAATAAACTCCAGGTCAGTCATGTGACTGGTGTGAGAACTAAAACAGTTATTAATCTTTATTATTAAAGTTAGGTAAATCAAGGGACCACGCCGTTTAACACGGAACGGGTTTCCTCCCAAGAATACCAGTGCATAAAACAAACAGCGCAATGCTAAATAAAGAAAAATGAAGCTGTTATAAGACCCAGGTCCCATCACACAATGCAACGCAAGCCGGAGGATAGGGTTTTCCCTTATAACAGCCAAAGCATGCTTGATACGTTTAAAACACCTTATTTTGATATTACTATATGTGTATAGTGTCAAAACAATTCAAATCATAAATATCAATCATAGGCGGCATGGGTACCATCTATCATGTCGCCATACTAGTTCTACAATTAAAACCGCAATACACGTATTGGAAATTGGATTTCCATCATGAGTCGAGGCAAGGGGCAAGCTCCTCTCCGCGTTCGAGACACTCTAGCAAATGCCTCAGGACCCCACTTTGATCCTTGGAATCGGCTGGGCCGGTCCTCTCTTACTTTTGAGGATTAGTTATTCCTGAACACACGTTTCCCGGTCCTTACAGACCTATATCCGAGGCGCCTCGTATCCAACAACCACACAGGTGAAAAGTATATAAATGTCAGGGCTGGTAGGTCACTGACACCACCCTAGCTAGAAAGAAACGTCGTGCTCTCCCAGCGGTCCGTCTCCCTTTTTGACTCATACCGAGGTGTGAGGCTCGCGAATTCACGTTACACACAAAGCTACGCCACACAGGCCGTGCTTTGATCATCAACCACAAGACTTTGCTTTTCAACAGAAGCCTTGATCAATTGCCACTTACGCGTGCCACATTGGCAATTCACTCCATGCGACTGATGTCCATCGATATACAACCTCTGAGCTCGTACGTCTCAGAGAAGGGCGTTAAGCAAGAGAATAAATTCTCCGCCGCCAAACAGATGTATATTTAATAGAAATCAATCAACACAGAATAAAATCCAATGTCAGACACACAATCCATTTACAAGTTCGTTCTGGGTCTGAACGAAACCGGAGGCACTTTCCTCGCATATCCATCCATCTCCAGGTACGTCTGGACGATCACCAACTGATTCCCTCATCCTGGGTGTACAGCCCAGTCAAGATCATCAGTAATCACCCAAACGATGTGAAGACTTCCGGTCTTCAACCACCGTCTTCATCTTCGACATCTCGTCGAATCGGTTATTCAGAATGGGTATAAACCCGGCCTTTCTGAATAACCCACGTGTATAATAAACGAATGTTACACAAACACAACAAACGCCTCATTCCAATTCAGAATATTCTTTTATTCACAAAATCACATTCTTAGGGAAATGTTCCCATTAATTTTATCCAAGATAAATTCTTCTAAATTTATCCTATAATCTTCCTTTGGATATCATTTCAAACTAGTCGGGATTAGCGAACCACACCGAAGTAATTATTTGTTTTATTTCCCAATCCCAACCTATATATCCCATGGAGCAAAACTGGTGATACTCCATATCTAACACCACGGTGTTCTCGGTAAAATTGATTACCATTTCACGTTCAAATCTAATTAAAGATTTAACTATCGCTTTGGAGCAAAACTGGTGATACTCCACTCTCGATCACTTTTCAGATTTGATAATTTAAATTATCAATTCACTTTTTAATCTAATTAAAGATTCATTAAAACTGCACTTAGTTTTAATCTTCTCAAAAATCAATATTCTGCCTTTAATTGGGTTAAAGAACCAATGTCATCAAAACACGATTCACGATAAACCCAAATCACATTTGATATTAAATACAAGGCTCTGAATAGAAAATATATCGGATTATATTCAATATCAAATTCTGAAACCAACATATATCGTATTGGAAATAACGATATATAATATATCTTTCAAATTCCCATAACAATATCTGTATAGTCACGAAATCCCACATCGAAATATCCCGAAGATAATTTCGATTCAACTCCAGTCCAATCCACGTATTGGAAATATCGATTATTTTTAAAATCACTTTCAAATTCAATTTATTCATTTTAAAAATAAATTGATTTTTAATTCTAGTTCAAAACTAGTTCATTTCGATAAAAATCTATTTTTATCTTTTCAAATGTGGAATTTTTCACCCCGGTTCTTTCCAATTCACATATTATAATTTTACACAAATTATAGATATTTTTAATAATTTTATCAAGGCCCGTACAGCCGATTTCCATCTACGGCCATCGAACTGCACTTACAGCGACCTTTTTCGAATTTGATTTGGGCATAATTCCAAATCCAACCGTTAGATTTCAAATTTCTAATATTCATTGGAAAGCTCTTTTCGATACGAACCCAACGGTTCCGGTTTTAGGAGAATCCGACGGTCGGATCTCCCGCAATGTCCGTTTGAAATAAATGGTCGAAATTCACGAACTACCGCGGCGCGGCGTGTTCTATTCAGGCCATTATATTATATATATAATATATATAATATATATTTCGTCGATTTCCTTTTTAAAACGAATTTTATAAATCGTTTTAAATTCGTTTCAAAAGCAATTTCAACTATCTTTTCAATTCAAATCAAAATTGAATTCTTCTTTATAAATTCGTTTTAAAATTCATTTCTATTCAATTCAAATTTTAATTCAATTTGAATTCATTTCAATTCACTTTCAATTCAATTCGAAATCGTTTTCAATTCAATTCATTTCGAAATCTTTTTCAATTCAATTCATTTCGAAATCGTTTTCAATTCAATTCATTTCGAAATATTCGACTTCGAAATCACTTTTCAATATTCATTTTCGAATTAAAATCGATATAAATATCGTTCACGTTAAAATGGCGCAAAACTAATCAACACGGCTTTATATTTTTCACAACTTCTTTATTTTATTCAACAAATGAATATTTATCCCATTCAACACATGAATCTATATTCCTTTCAACACACGACTAATCTCAACACATGAGTACTGTCGACACATCACTATTTTTGTTATGTAAAATATTTTATAAAACTATGGTATCTATCGTTTGATTTTTTATTAGACTTTTACTGGGAAGTAGTTCTAATTTTAAATATGATAAAGATGTAAATTTTTATTATATAAAATACTTCACTCAACACATGAACATCGTCAACACATGACTATTTTTATATTCAACACATGAATTTTCTTTTATAATATTCATTATTTTCCCGATTGGAATGAGGCCCAATCAATCACCATATAATGTTAATTATATGGATTCCATACAACACATGTATATAATAGCTTTGAAAAATAATCAATCATCAACCAAAGTGCACTACACTGTATAAGCATCAAATATAGATATCTGACACTTATAACAGCCTGTCAATCAATCGATCGACATATTTAATCAATCAGGATGAGTGAACTTCAAATTTCATCCCAACACCCGTGTGGGGTTTCAAACAATCAAACACAGATTTTATTTGTGCAGTTGGGCGATGTGTAAAATTTATCATCCCATTCAATATCAGTCAAATAGGTGTACATAAACAAATCGGCCGATTTGTTTATGAATATTTATTTTATTCACTTCCACGTTAAAAATTATATTTTAACGATAAAATATTCTATTTCAACACATGAATTTCTATTCAGTTCATTTACACAATAAAAATGATATTTTTATTTTTCTAACATATTTTGGGAAATTTCGGCGGCATAACGGCACGATACTAGAAACGGGACAAGGCCTAGCCTTATCCCTGGTCTAGTGAAGGCCCACGCCATTCACGCATCAATCAAATCACTTTCGTTATACAAACCACAAAATTTGGAGTAAGAGTCTAACCTAGCCTTACTCCTTCGCCTTATAACGGCGCACGTCTAATCCTAACCAATTTATCGATTCGATTTTTCACACCACAAACCACATTCAAACCAATATCGCAATCAATCACCAAACAGCCAAACAAACAAGTCCATGGTCTGTGGACGATTGTGTCGGGTGCTACTAAACACCGTCTGCATCCTAGTATATATATATATATATATAACTAGAAATTTAAATTGAAGAGTGAGAAGTTCTCACCGAAAGCTATCCACTTCACGACACTTCTTTTGTAGAAAATCTTCTTCGTTATCCCGTCTTCGTCATCTTCGCTGCCCGTAGTCACTATATACATAAAAAAATCACATTTTTATATTTTGATGTCTTTAAAATAAAAATCACATTTTTATTTGTTCACTTTCAATTTAAAAATCATATTTTTATAATCACTTCATATATTTAAAAATCGAATTTTTACTATGCTATTCAATACATAAAAATCCCATTTCAAAAATATAGATTTCGCCTTTCTAAATATAGTTTTCGCCTTTATAAAAATGAAGTTTTCATCGTTATGAAAATCACCACTTTATTTCAACGTATATAAAATAAAAATCAGATTTTTATTTCGCTACATATACAAAGATGATATTTTTATATTCTCTATCCTATAAAGATTATATTTTTAATACTTTAAAAATATAAAAACCATATTTTTAATATTTCTATATAGTAAAGATTATATCTTTAATACTTTAAAAATATAAAAATCATATTTTTATCACTTTAAAAATATAAAGATCATACCTTTTACCAAATAAAAATCCTATCTTTTCACCTTTTAAAGTTCTAATCTCTTTCCATTTAAAATTCAAACCTTTTCTATTTTAAAAATCAGTTTTAAAATAAATAAATAAATAAATCAGTTTTAAAATAAATAAAATCAGTTTTTAAAATTTAAAAATTCAGTTTATAATATTTAAAAATTCAGTTTATAATATACTTAAAAATCAGTTTTATAAATAAAATAAAAATCAAAAAAACAGTTTTATAGCAAATAAAAAAAAAAAAAACAGGGAACTTACGGGGGCTCGTCGGTCTTGGATTGGAGGGGGGAAGAAGAAGGCGGAGGATCGGAGCTCCTCCCTGGAGGCGGCGGTCTGGTGGAGGCGGGGCGAGGTCGGGGATTTTTGCGGCTGTCGATTAGGGCAGGGGGGGTCGGAGCTTCTAGGTGGCGGAGGAGGAGAAGGGGAGGGCGGCGAGCTGAGGGAGGGGGTCGCGGGGTCCACTGGGGAGGGGCGGCGGCGACGATGGCTACGGGGGACGGGGGGGGGGGGGGGGCGATCGCGATTTCAATTTTCTCTTTTTTTTTTTCCTTTTTTTTCCTTTCTGTTAAACGAAAACGGGGGGGGGCAAAGGTTATAGGGAGAGAGAATATACATATATTTTTTTATTTTATTTTATTATTTAATTATTAAAAAGTTGACTTTTACAAACGAACTCGAAACGAGGCCCACCGCCTGTCGTCCATAGCGTTTTACCCCCATTCCGAACACAATGGGATATGTACCGTCAGCTGATTCGGCTGTTACAATCAGTTTCCGTTAAATTTACATTTAAATCACTTTATTGAATTTTAAACGTACATTTCAAATTACCGGGGCCACATACTAACTAGAAAAATTCCAGAAAAATATTTTCTAGCTTCGTATTGACGATACGGTCCTAACAAAACTAGTTTCGTCGAATTCTGAGATCGTTGGAAAAATGGCCAATTTCCAGTCGATTAAAATCAACTGAAATGGTCAAAACACGTTTTCCTATGCCACGCTCACATATTGATTCGAAAAATTATGAAATTTGAAACCTAGCAATAATTTGACACTGCGGATCCAACAAAAGTGGTTTCGTCGAAATCCGAGGTCGTTTGCAAAATGTCCATTTTTAAGGGCCTGAATTCCATAGCGACTATTCAGAATTTTCAACTGGACATATCTTATCATTTATAAAGTGAAATCTCAGTTTGTTAACTTCGTTGGAAAGATATCGTCAATTAGATCCTAATGTTTTTGGTTTCACTAAAATCCGGATTGTTTTGCACCCGGTACATTCAATTGAAGTTTGAAATCGAATTATCGAACTACCACGCCATTTTCAATTTTATTTATAATTATATATAATTATTATATTCTAACGACGACGTATATAATATATACGTCGAATTATATTCAAAATAAATTTTCTCGTCGATATTATTTAAAATAATTTATTTTAAATATTCAAATTCAGCTAAAATTGCCAAAATAAAATTTTCAAACTGGCTCGCATTTTCAGGTTGTTACAATCTCCCCCACTTAAAACTTTTCGTCCCCGAAAAGGAACAAAGTCGAAAGTGGTTTGATTATTCAGCTCTACGCTCAATCTGGCTTCTATTCTCCAACTTTTCAGCTTCTGAAAATTTTCAAAATTTCAAAAATTTGGCTAACACCCTAAATTTTCGAAAAATTTCGCCATAACCTCCCCTGCAATGGGAGCATCGGGGAATTTCAAATAGCTTCCCCGGTCCTTCAGATCTCAAAAAGAAAAAAAAAAGCCAAGCGGCTAGCCAATAGGCTCACAAAATCATCATCACCCAAACAAAACAGGAAATTATGTAGTAAACATGTACCTATTTGTCGGGCAAACAAATTTTATTCTTCGGCTCTAGCCTCCTTGCTATGACCTGTTCAATGTAAGTATATGTATGCATGCATATGCTACCAATTATCAATACAATTCAATATTCGGTTATATTAGGCTAAATGGTTCAAAATTATCAAACATATAAACAAACAACACAAACATCAATCAATTAGTGGATTAGAATTTCAAATTCATAATTTTTTGATACATATACAGAAAATCACATTTTTAATGCCAATTCACGACCATAAACCTATCTATATTAGTTTTGGTTCTCACACCAGTCTAATGGAAATATATAGAAATCACACCTTCGAAACACGAACATAAATTCTGATGATGATATATCAATCATCAGAACCATCTCCGGGTGTCTAGAATGTGATTCTATATCTACCCAGTATATTAAAACTTCGAATATACGTTCATGACGCGTATACGCAAAATCTATATATACTCGATTGCCCATATTCAAAATAAATAAATAATCAAATACGTTTTAAAATGGCTTAAATTTTCAAAACAAAATTGTTTTCATTTGAAAAATATACTCTTCACACTCGTTCTAGGATACTACTGATCCTATCTCTTACGAGCCATTCTAATTGGATATTTCTAATCCAATATCTGATGAATTCTTTCGTATGGTTCTAATGTGTCTTGTTCTCGAGCTCTGTAAACCAAAGCTCTGATACCACTGTAAGGACCCGTAACTTCCCCGTGAAGGAAAGCACGAATACTTTGAGAACAACACTCAAAAGGACACAGACGGAAGAACATTTCATTGTTATTACAACAATTCCATCAGATACAAGAATATACAGAGTATATTTGAATAAATTACATTCGATAAATATCAGAGATTACAATAAATTACACAGCAGCGGAAAATAATACAAAATCACAACTGAAAATAATACACGGATACAGAGCTTTCCGAGCACCGTTCCAGCTGTAAATCAGGACCCTGTGAATATAAATCTGCAAAACCAAAACTACTAGCTGCCCGTGCGGAAAATAGGGGCACCCAGAGTTTAGGTTAAAACAATAAACTCCAGGTCAGTCATGTGACTGGTGTGAGAACTAAAACAGTTATTAATCTTTATTTTTAAAGTTAGGTAAATCAAGGGACCACGCCGTTTAACACGGAACGGGTTTCCTCCCAAGAATACCAGTGCATAAAACAAACAGCGCAATGCTAAATAAAGAAAAATGAAGCTGTTATAAGACCCAGGTCCCATCACACAATGCAACGCAAGCCGGAGGATAGGGTTTTCCCTTATAACAGCCAAAGCATGCTTGATACGTTTAAAACACCTTATTTTGATATTACTATATGTGTATAGTGTCAAAACAATTCAAATCATAAATATCAATCATAGGCGGCATGGGTACCATCTATCATGTCGCCATACTAGTTCTACAATTAAAACCGCAATACACGTATTGGAAATTGGATTTCCATCATGAGTCGAGGCAAGGGGCAAGCTCCTCTCCGCGTTCGAGACACTCTAGCAAATGCCTCAGGACCCCACTTTGATCCTTGGAATCGGCTGGGTCGGTCCTCTCTTACTTTTGAGGATTAGTTATTCCTGAACACACGTTTCCCGGTCCTTACAGACCTATATCCGAGGCGCCTCGTATCCAACAACCACACAGGTGAAAAGTATATAAATGTCAGGGCTGGTAGGTCACTGACACCACCCTAGCTAGAAAGAAACGTCGTGCTCTCCCAGCGGTCCGTCTCCCGTTTTTGACTCATACCGAGGTGTGAGGCTCGCGAATTCACGTTACACACAAAGCTACGCCACACAGGCCGTGCTTTGATCATCAACCACAAGACTTTGCTTTTCAACAGAAGCCTTGATCAATTGCCACTTACGCGTGCCACATTGGCAATTCACTCCATGCGACTGATGTCCATCGATATACAACCTCTGAGCTCGTACGTCTCAGAGAAGGGCGTTAAGCAAGAGAATAAATTCTCCGCCGCCAAACAGATGTATATTTAATAGAAATCAATCAACACAGAATAAAATCCAATGTCAGACACACAATCCATTTACAAGTTCGTTCTGGGTCTGAACGAAACCGGAGGCACTTTCCTCGCATATCCATCCATCTCCAGGTACGTCTGGACGATCACCAACTGATTCCCTCATCCTGGGTGTACAGCCCAGTCAAGATCATCAGTAATCACCCAAACGATGTGAAGACTTCCGGTCTTCAACCACCGTCTTCATCTTCGACATCTCGTCGAATCGGTTATTCAGAATGGGTATAAACCCGGCCTTTCTGAATAACCCACGTATATAATAAACGAATGTTACACAAACACAACAAACGCCTCATTCCAATTCAGAATATTCTTTTATTCACAAAATCACATTCTTAGGGAAATGTTCCCATTAATTTTATCCAAGATAAATTCTTCTAAATTTATCCTATAATCTTCCTTTGGATATCATTTCAAACTAGTCGGGATTAGCGAACCACACCGAAGTAATTATTTGTTTTATTTCCCAATCCCAACCTATATATCCCATGGAGCAAAACTGGTGATACTCCATATCTAACACCACGGTGTTCTCGGTAAAATTGATTACCATTTCACGTTCAAATCTAATTAAAGATTTAACTATCGCTTTGGAGCAAAACTGGTGATACTCCACTCTCGATCACTTTTCAGATTTGATAATTTAAATTATCAATTCACTTTTTAATCTAATTGAAGATTCATTAAAACTCCACTTAGTTTTAATCTTCTCAAAAATCAATATTCTGCCTTTAATTGGGTTAAAGAACCAATGTCATCAAAACACGATTCACGATAAACCCAAATCACATTTGATATTAAATACAAGGCTCTGAATAGAAAATATATCGGATTATATTCAATATCAAATTCTGAAACCAACATATATCGTATTGGAAATAACGATATATAATATATCTTTCAAATTCCCATAACAATATCTGTATAGTCACGAAATCCCACATCGAAATATCCCGAAGATAATTTCGATTCAACTCCAGTCCAATCCACGTATTGGAAATATCGATTATTTTTAAAATCACTTTCAAATTCAATTTATTCATTTCAAAAATAAATTGATTTTTAATTCTAGTTCAAAACTAGTTCATTTCGATAAAAATCTATTTTTATCTTTTCAAATGTGGAATTTTTCACCCCAGTTCTTTCCAATTCACATATTATAATTTTACACAAATTATAGATATTTTTAATAATTTTATCAAGGCCCGTACAGCCGATTTCCATCTACGGCCATCGAACTGCACTTACAGCGACCTTTTTCGAATTTGATTTGGACATAATTCCAAATCCAACCGTTAGATTTCAAATTTCTAATATTCATTGGAAAGCTCTTTTCGATACGAACCCAACGGTTCCGGTGTTAGGAGAATCCGACGGTCGGATCTCCCGCAATGTCCGTTTGAAATAAATGGTCGAAATTCACGAACTACCGCGGGGCGGCGCGTTCTATTCAGGCCATTATATTATATATATAATATATATAATATATATTTCGTCGATTTCCTTTTTAAAACGAATTTTATAAATCGTTTTAAATTCGTTTCAAAAGCAATTTCAACTATCTTTTCAATTCAAATCAAAATTGAATTCTTCTTTATAAATTCGTTTTAAAATTCATTTCTATTCAATTCAAATTTTAATTCAATTTGAATTCATTTCAATTCACTTTCAATTCAATTTGAAATCGTTTTCAATTCAATTCATTTCGAAATCGTTTTCAATTCAATTCATTTCGAAATCGTTTTCAATTCAATTCATTTCGAAATATTCGACTTCGAAATCACTTTTCAATATTCATTTTCGAATTAAAATCGATATAAATATCGTTCACGTTAAAATGGCGCAAAACTAATCAACACGGCTTTATATTTTTCACAACTTCTTTATTTTATTCAACAAATGAATATTTATCCCATTCAACACATGAATCTATATTCCTTTCAACACACGACTAATCTCAACACATGAGTACTGTCGACACATCACTATTTTTGTTATGTAAAATATTTTATAAAACTATGGTATCTATCGTTTGATTTTTAATTAGACTTCTACTGGGAAGTAGTTCTAATTTTAAATATGATAAAGACGTAAATTTTTATTATATAAAATACTTCACTCAACACATGAACATCGTCAACACATGACTATTTTTATATTCAACACATGAATTTTCTTTTATAATATTCATTATTTTCCCGATTGGAATGAGGCCCAATCAATCACCATATAATGTTAATTATATGGATTCCATACAACACATGTATATAATAGCTTTGAAAAATAATCAATCATCAACCAAAGTGCACTACACTGTATAAGCATCAAATATAGATATCTGACGCTTATAACAGCCTGTCAATCAATCGATCGACATATTTAATCAATCAGGATGAGTGAACTTCAAATTTCATCCCAACACCCGTGTGGGGTTTCAAACAATCAAACACAGATTTTATTTGTGCAGTTGGGCGATGTGTAAAATTTATCATCCCATTCAATATCAGTCAAATAGGTGTACATAAACAAATCGGCCGATTTGTTTATGAATATTTATTTTATTCACTTCCACGTTAAAAATTATATTTTAACGATAAAATATTCTATTTCAACACATGAATTTCTATTCAGTTCATTTACACAATAAAAATGATATTTTTATTTTTCTAACATATTTTGGGAAATTTCGGCGGCATAATGGCACGATACTAGAAACGGGACAAGGCCTAGCCTTATCCCCGGTCTAGTGAAGGCCCACGCCATTCACGCATCAATCAAATCACTTTCGTTATACAAACCACAAAATTTGGAGTAAGAGTCTAACCTAGCCTTACTCCTTCGCCTTATAACGGCGCACGTCTAATCCTAACCAATTTATCGATTCGATTTTTCACACCACAAACCACATTCAAACCAATATCGCAATCAATCACCAAACAGCCAAACAAACAAGTCCATGGTCTGTGGACGATTGTGTCGGGTGCTACTAAACACCGTCTGCATCCTAGTATATATATATATAACTAGAAATTTAAATTGAAGAGTGAGAAGTTCTCACCGAAAGCTATCCACTTCACGACACTTCTTTTGTAGAAAATCTTCTTCATTATCCCGTCTTCGTCATCTTCGCTGCCCGTAGTCACTATATACATAAAAAAATCACATTTTTATATTTTGATGTCTTTAAAATAAAAATCACATTTTTATTTGTTCACTTTCAATTTAAAAATCATATTTTTATAATCACTTCATATATTTAAAAATCGAATTTTTACTATGCTATTCAATACATAAAAATCCCATTTCAAAAATATAGATTTCGCCTTTCTAAATATAGTTTTCGCCTTTATAAAAATGAAGTTTTCATCGTTATGAAAATCACCACTTTACTTCAACGTATATAAAATAAAAATCAGATTTTTATTTCGCTACATATACAAAGATGATATTTTTATATTCTCTATCCTATAAAGATTATATTTTTAATACTTTAAAAATATAAAAACCATATTTTTAATATTTCTATATAGTAAAGATTATATCTTTAATACTTTAAAAATATAAAAATCATATTTTTATCACTTTAAAAATATAAAGATCATACCTTTTACCAAATAAAAATCCTATCTTTTCACCTTTTAAAGTTCTAATCTCTTTCCATTTAAAATTCAAACCTTTTCTATTTTAAAAATCAGTTTTAAAATAAATAAATAAAAAAATCAGTTTTAAAATAAATAAAATCAGTTTTTAAAATTTAAAAATTCAGTTTATAATATTTAAAAATTCAGTTTATAATATACTTAAAAATCAGTTTTATAAATAAAATAAAAATCAAAAAAACAGTTTTATAGCAAATAAAAAAAAAAAAAACAGGGAACTTACGGGGGCTCGTCGGTCTTGGATTGGAGGAGGGAAGAAGAAGGCGGAGGATCGGAGCTCCTCCCTGGAGGCGGCGGTCTGGTGGAGGCGGGGCGAGGTCGGGGATTTTTGCGGCTGTCGATTAGGGCGGGGGGGGGGGGGTCGGAGCTTCTAGGTGGCGGAGGAGGAGAAGGGGAGGGCGGCGAGCTGAGGGAGGGGGTCGCGGGGTCCACCGGGGAGGGGCGGCGGCGACGATGGCTACGGGGGGGGGGGGGGGGGAATATATATATATATATTTTTATTTTATTTTATTATTTAATTATTAAAAAGTTGACTTTTACAAACGAACTCGAAACGAGGCCCACCGCCTGTCGTCCATAGCGTTTTACCCCCATTCCGAACACAATGGGATATGTACCGTCAGCTGATTCGGCTGTTACAATCAGTTTCCGTTAAATTTACATTTAAATCACTTTATTGAATTTTAAACGTACATTTCAAATTACCGGGGCCACATACTAACTAGAAAAATTCCAGAAAAATATTTTCTAGCTTCGTATTGACGATACGGTCCTAACAAAACTAGTTTCGTCGAATTCTGAGATCGTTGGAAAAATGGCCAATTTCCAGTCGATTAAAATCAACTGAAATGGTCAAAACACGTTTTCCTATGCCACTCTCACATATTGATTCGAAAAATTATGAAATTTGAAACCTAGCAATAATTTGACACTGCGGATCCAACAAAAGTGGTTTCGTCGAAATCCGAGGTCGTTTGCAAAATGTCCATTTTTAAGGGCCTGAATTCCATAGCGACTATTCAGAATTTTCAACTGGACATATCTTATCATTTATAAAGTGAAATCTCAGTTTGTTAACTTCGTTGGAAAGATATCGTCAATTAGATCCTAATGTTTTTGGTTTCACTAAAATCCGGATTGTTTTGCACCCGGTACATTCAATTGAAGTTTGAAATCGAATTATCGAACTACCGCGCCATTTTCAAATTTATTTATAATTATATATAATTATAATATTCTAACGACGACGTATATAATATATACGTCGAATTATATTCAAAATAAATTTTCTCGTCGATATTATTTAAAATAATTTATTTTAAATATTCAAATTCAGCTAAAATTGCCAAAATAAAAATTTCAAACTGGCTCGCATTTTCGGGTTGTTACAGTTTATTTCAAATCAAATTTTAAATCATAAACCAATTCAAAACCTTTGAATTTCTAAACAACTTGTTTTCTCAAAACAATTTGAAAACAAAATCTTTGGTAGTAATCCGTCACTTAGCAACTCGAAAATTACACTGATGATGTATCGATCCATCATCGGAATTATTTCCCAGCGATCAAAGTGAGTTCAATACTATATTCCTTTCAAACCACTTTTATACACTTCCCATTTTGAAATCAATCCCAGATATCCTTATCAAAACAAATTTAAAACCTCCCAGGATTTTAAAATTCACGTATACTTAATCCAGATTCAATTACAAACACTGGTCTGAATTTCCAGTTTTAAATTTCAATTCTAACTTTAATTTCAGATTTAATTCATTTGTAACACTTATACGAATTCTGATTGGTTATTTATAACCATTCCACTTTTATAATCTTATTCGATTATAATAACAACCAACACATTATAATATTTCCAATATATATACTTGGGTAAAATTATTTCATTTACCCTCTTTTCAAAATATACCATGTCAGTTCATCGTATTCAAGTGTTTAGTAACTCCTATCAACACAGTTTGCATTACTGTATCGACCAGAATTCATAAACTACTCGACCAATAAATCTCCACAATATAATACAAATTTTTACATCAAATAACAAATACGCGCTCATACATATACACTCAATCTCAGTCTAGGGTATTACATACCCTATCTTTACCGAGTCACGCCACAGAGCCAAGGTAATACTTAACCTTAAGCTCTGATACCAACTGTAATGACCCGAAAATCCGGTCCAATTTGAGCTGACTAAATAACACGAGTCCAACCCCAATTGTACTGGAAAACAGGAAATTAATAGAAAGAATTTAGAGGGTGAGAATAGATAATATAGAAACTTATAGAATAGAAGAGGAAGAAGAACATCATCATCAGAGTAACACGAATGTCACAGCGGAATGAATAAAATATAACATAACTTTTGAAATACAAACAGTATATGTATATAATAACATTTCAGAGTACAACACTTACAACACGACAGAAATAATAATAGTTATAGAATCTTGAAGCTTCCTGCTCCAAGCTCTCCAAGTGCATCTGTAAAATCCCGACTACTTGACTGCCCGTACAAATTTAGGCACCCAAGAGTTTAGGGAAAACAAACAAATAAACTTCGGGTCAGTCATGGGATTGGTATGAGTAAAACAGCTTAAATAGTTTGAACAAGTAAACGATAACTCATAAGACCACGCCATATAACGGAACGGGTTTTTCCCTTATGAGAATCCAAAATATCTTTATATCAAAAACCTTTGATATTATAATAATGTCTATCAACCACAATATATTAATCATCTAGCAGAAACGCTTTCATCTCACGTTCTACATATATAGTATACAAGCAAAACCGCAAGTACGTATTGGGTAATGGATTTCCAACTATGAGAAGGTATGGAACCACCATCCGATCAGTGTACTCTAGGAACGATACACTGGAGTTCAACAAGAACATCTTGCAACTCAGCCACACATGACCGACCACTCATTTCGCTTGAGTGTATCGAATGTATATCACCAACGGTTGGGATCAGCAACGGTTTCCCGTATATATATGGGACAGCATTGATAGATTAAAGAAGCAAATGAATATTCTCTAGATAGGTGATTATACACCCTACTTCGGTGCGACCGACTTAGCCATGCTGCCTGCCTGGTTGTTGAGGCTAGAGGCTACGACTACTTTCCATTCATTGATAACACGATCACTTTGAATGCCACATTGTTAGATCCGTTAATCACTAATTGATTTGCACAAATATTCTGGATGTTATGCTCAGGGAATAAATCCGTTGCAACCATATATATTTATACAGACCAATCCATTCGATCATTGGAAATACTTTGTCAGACATTCGTCCATTTACATTCGTTCTGGGATTGAACGAAACCGAAGGCACTATTCAGTACATCCATCTTAGTCCATTGTTATATAAGATTTATACAACAGCCCTTGGACTTTACTCCATCTTCAATTTTCTTCGGCATATTCGCAACGTTTATGCCAATACAGAGTGGTTCTTTGGATAAGAATCCAACCGGTCTCTCCATATTAACAACGTAAATATGGTCAAAACTTTGATAATCTGTGATTTAACTATCAAATGAAAACATGTCGGTGTTCACACAATGATCTTAATTCCAAATGGAATTATCGATCAAATCATCCAACATATATATATATATATATATTCATAATTCCTTATTTTCTATGATTAGAAAATATACGTTATTAACACTGGAAAACATTTCCATAGCTTATTTACGTATCACTATTCTTCCACAACCATCAGTCCCTAACAGTAAACTAGTAAGAGAACAATTCTCTAAGTATAAACCCCAAAGGCCGAAACCAACATCAGATCCACACTCTGAAAACCATTTGACTTAACTAATCTCTAGTCAGTTTCTAATATTGTTTTAACTCTATTTGATTAACTCTGATTCGAATAACTCAAATTGATTAACTCTAACTGATTTACTCTAACTGGTTAACTCTTATTGAATAACTTATTTGATTCAACTCCTTTTTGATTAACTCCTTTCGAATACTAATATTCGATTAATTTATTGATTTACAAAGATTTTCCCTTTTAACAACGTTTATTCATTTATAAAGATTTACTTTTAGTAACGGTTCTTCACTTTAAAAAAATGTCCTTTGCCAACGTTTCTCCACTTATACAGATTCCCTTTTAATAACGTTTTCCTTTTTATAACGGTTTCCTTTTTATAATATCCTATTTATTTTCTAAACAAATATCCTCCTTTATAATATCCTATGATTTTATAAATGCTTTATTTTCAAATTTATTTCCTTTTATAAAATCGGTTGATTTTATAAAATCCCTTTATTTCAATATACATTGAAATATTCCTTTTTACATCCCAGGGTTTCTTATGATATTTAAAATATCGAATAACAAATGATTAATATCATTCTAACACACATAACCTATAACAGATATACACCACATCATATATCACAATATATGAAACAGTAAAATAAATGTTGAGGAATCTAGTCGGATCCCTCCAACCTGTATCCCTGTATCCACAGATGTTACACAATATAATATACATCAATTTCGTTTCAATATGAAATGTTCTGATAAACAACATCAACATATATTTAACGGTTTTTATTTATATATATTTGTGTGTGTATATATAATTTCAACTAACTAATAAGCAGTTCAATCAACCAAATCAACACACAGCAATCAACAGATAATTATCAGTTCTAAGAATATGTTATAAAAATATAACTGTTCAGAGTTGGTGAATTTTATTCACTTTGGAAGTTCATCGTTAAAGATCGATAAATTGTTCGCTTGATTTGATTTTGACAATTTATTTCACTATAAATTGTAACGGACTCCAATGGGCTTCCGGTCAGTTCCATCGTGTAGTGTCCGTCTATATGATCCTGTCGGATCTTGTTTCATCTGATTCTGATATTGTATGACAAAGTTACACATTTTAGAAGTTCGTACACTATTTATAATTAAACATTAAACTAAATAAATGGTTAGTGGGCTTAACTTTATACTCCCGACCCAACTTTCAACCAAAATCGGACCCGACAATCTTCCCTTCTTCCTCCTGCTCTAAATCCCACGACTTCAGCACCCTTTATCAAAACAAACGCCACAACTCAGCTATTCTCACCTTATAGTACCTCAACTCTTCAGGAATCCGCACTTCCATGGCAAATTCTAAATCCTTATCTCCCCAGAACATCAACCAAATCGGTGGCATTCACTTCTCACGGAGCCCATCCACTCTGCTAACAAATCCCGCTCCACGTTCCAGCTTCAACATGCCATACCTGCTAATCCTCACTGCAAACAAATTCAAACAAGAAAATGCCATGCCACTTCATCATCTTATTGAAACAGCCGTGCTCCCCTAATCACCCTGACTCCAACGCAGAAAACCCATTTCCCATTTCCTTCTTTGTTTAACACAGTCAGACTTACTCCAGGTACCAGGCCAAACAACCAAGATGCAGTCCCACTCAACATCACCCTTTTCATCACTGTTTTTCCCACGTTAACCACCCAGCATCCACCCTGTCTCCATTCATTCGAACGCACACTGGAACGTGTTTCATGCCTAAAAGCCACGCTCCTCCACAGCCCTTCATGTTTGTGGCACCCACCAGAACACGGTCACGTCTTTAGTAGCTCCACCCAAACCGCGACCACTCGGAGATGATCTAAACGCACCACTTCGAAGTCAGATCTCGGCCCTGACACCGCTCAGAAACTCAATGAACTCGGTGCCCTCTTTGGGGCTACTTCTGGTCACCGCGATGAGCAACAAATGGTCACAACTGGTCCGCACAAGAGCTCCTCGAGCAGATTAGATTTGTAGGTGAAAAGATTTTGTCAACAGTCGATGAATTAGAGGAATTTCATGAAGAAAAATCAAATGGTTTCCCATTGTTAAACAGTAGTAGCGGCGGAAATTTTTATGTTGACCAGAGAACTAATAAAATTGGGGTTAAGGGTTGGTATTTATAGTGGGATAAAAGATTAGATATTTTTTATGTGTAATTGTTTTATGTTATAAAGTTTACCATCACTTGATACAAAATTTCCTTCCTTTACAAACTGTGGTCGATAGAAGTAAACATACCGTTGTAATCAGCTTGGTGCCACGATCCCAAAAATATAATAATACCGGTAGATTAACTCATATTTTGAAACCTCAAAATGTTGATTACAGGGTGTAAAATACTCCAAATAAAAAGTTGCTTATTTAATTAATTAAAAATTACAGTAAAATTCTAAAAATTAAATTATCGTTATGTTCCAAAAGAACCTTGTCTAAATTCAAACCCGATCTCTAGTTATATCGAATAAACCGTTACGGTCGATAAACGATTCTATAGCGACTATTTTAAAATTTGATTTGAACATATCTCCAAATCTACACGACGAAATCCTGATTTTTCTCTTCCACTAGAAAGATATACTCCACCAGCTCTGTGCGTTTCTTGTTTCACAGAAATCCGATTTAAAACGAACCATGTACATTCAGTTGAATTTCGAATCGCCAAATTACGAACTGCAGCGCCATTTCGAGCTCGTTTTTAATTATATTAAAATTCTACGTTCGAACTGTCGTTATTCAAATATATTCGCTAATATATTTCAATATATTCTGAATTATACCTTATATAAAATCCAATTCACACTGTATTGTGAATTCCACTATTTTTGATTATTTCTGAATTAAATATATTATTCTATTATTTAATTTATTTAAATATTCACTAAAATTTAATTAACGATCATTTAATTCTCTAAACCACTATTTAAATAATTAAAGTAATTAATTATTATACCCTTGGAAATGCGAGTCATTACATGCCCCCATTCCATGGGTCGTCACGAATTGCATAGACTAGATATGACCAACTTCTTCAGGTTCCTTTGATTTTGACTAAGGTACTCAAATCTTCTAATTTGTTGGCGATGTCTTTTTGCTCGTGCCAGTTCATTGAGAGCTTCAGAGACTTCCATTTCATCTAAGAAACCCGACTCTGTTAGTTTATCTAGTTTTTCTCTTTAGGATAGTCTTGTGTACCTGTGCCCTCATATGGGAAGTCTTACATTTTTTCCCAATGTTTGTCCACTATCCAGCTTAATTAATTCGAGCATCGAAGACTTTCATCTACTACCAGCCGATTAACTCAAGCATCGGTGGACTAGGCCAGGTTCCCTTGGAGAGGTCTTGGGTTAAAGCCCAACTCCGTCTACAATCCATCTTTATTAATTTAGGCAGCAAAGACTTCCATCTCTAATTAAACTGATCAACCGAAGCATCAGTGACTCAGAGAGGGTTCCCCCAGAGAGGTATTGGGTTAAATCCCAACTCCGTCTACAATCCAGCTTGGTTAATTCAAGTAGTGAAGACTTTTATCTCCAATTAAACTGATCAACCGAAGCATTGGAGACTCGGAGAGGGTACCCCCGGGTGTGGTCTTAGGTTAAAGACCAACATTTTTCATAATCGGGCCAGGTACTTCCTAACACTTATTGTAACACCCCGAATTTTAGTTAATACTAAAATTCACTAATTACAGGATAAATAATCTCAGATGTGGGAATTGGGGTAACGGGCTGCGTCATTGCGTTCGTCTCGGAAAAATACGCGAAATATTGTCCGAGTTTTCGAGAATCGGAGTCCGTACGGCCCAGTTAAGGCCCAATGAAGTTTGCAGAAAAATTAAAGCTAAAAACAGATTTAAAAATTTAAATTCAGATTTCAAAATGGAGCCAGCAGGGGGGCAGGCGGGAAGCTTCCCGCCCTACCCATGTCGACAGGGCTGTCGACAGGCCTGTCGACTGGGGAGTCGACTTGCCTGTCGACTTGCCTGTCGACCTGGGCGCGGCGTCCAGAGAACCTGGGTGCACCAGGTTGGGTTTTAGGCTGACTTGGAGGGCTGGGTTCTAGAGATTTCCTAAATCCAACGGACCTAATCTAACCTAGGGTTAATCTAAGGGCCTAAAACACTCACCTAATCTATAAATACACCCTAAACCTACCCTAATCCATACTAAAAATAGGAATGATGGCCTCATGCCGCCAAAATCAAACTTGAGAGAGCCTCCACTAGTTTATGAAGGAAGTTGCAAGCTAATCACTCTCTAATCAATCTCTAATCATCACCATCTTCATATTTAGCAACTAATTTCACTTCATAAGTTTGCTAATCTTGGGTTTGGTGAGTTTCTATCACTTTAACATCAATTGCTAAAGTAAGTAGATTGGGTGTAATAAGACTTATGGTCTTGAATGCGGATTAGTGAGTTTGAATCATTTGTAATGATATGCATGTTCAATAAGTTGGTTTATGCATGTTTAACAAGTGGGTTTATGCATATTTAATAAGTGGGTTTATGAATGCTTATGCAAGTTATGTATATGGTTAAATGCAAGTTTAACATGATATGCAAGTTATGCATGCTTATGCAAGTATATGGATGCTTATGCAAGTTATGTATATGCTAAAATGCAAGTTTAACATGATATGCAAGTTATGCATGTTTATGCAAGCATATGAATGCTTATGCAAGTTATGTATATGCTTAAATGCAAGTTTAATGTGATATGCAAGTTATGCATGCTTATGCAAGTATGTGAATGCTTATGCAAGTTATGTATATGCTTAAATGCAAGTTTAATGTGATATGCAAGTTATGCATGCTTATGCAAGTATGTGGATGCTTATGCAAGTATGTGAATGCTTATGCAAGTTACGTGTATGCTTAAATGCATGTTATGCAAGTTATGAGAATGCTTATATGCAAGTTCAACATGTTATGCAAGATATGTGTATGATAATATGCAAGTTTGGGTTAAATGTAGTTGGGTTTATATATGCTCATATATGCAAGTTGACATCCTCTTAACCCATGATAAAGTTATATGCTAAGATGTGGTTAAACCCATGATACTTGTGATGGATCTTCCCTTTATTATGTCATGAAATGAGAACGATTTACGTGGGGAACGATGGGGTTAATAAATATGTTAATGATTGGGTATGATTAAGCATACCATAAAAATAAATTAACATAAGTGGGAATTTACCTATTGAGTTAGGTCTACCCCATGGGAATTTACCTATTGAGTTAGGTCTACCCATGTTATGAAAAATGTGTAATTAATTAGGGATAATTAATTGTGGGGGTGATTAATTAGGTATAATTAATCAACTAAGACACGAGGTTGGACCCTTTTGTAGCGGAAGTCTGCCCGGAACCGACCGGCCATCCAGCGGCTACAAATGATTGGCCCAATGTGAGAGGTCTTAGTCATAAATTAAATACATGATTAAAGTAAAGACACGAGGTTAGACCCTTTTGATGACAGAAGTCTGCCCGGAACCGACCGGCATATCCAGCAGTTATAAAAGACGGTCTAATGTGAGAGGTCTTTATGAGGTCATGATCTTAATCAATTGATTAAGAAACACTTAACCATATTAGCATGTAGAGGGACATGAGGGGTTAAGTGGGTGCCTTGGGTGGCATGTGGAAATCTAGTGGTTGCCTTGGGTGGCAATAGAAAATACGATTAGAATACTTAACCAAGTGGAAACATGTAATTAAACATGATTAAAGGGTTAAGTGGGATGCACTAGATAAAGGGACAAGCTTAGGTGGGTATCTTGTGGGGGCCCATTTCAACCAGTAACCCATATGTATCTTATTGGGCTCGACCCATGTCGAGGACGGGACACGCGTACTGGGCTTGACTATAAGAGGCCAAAACGGGGTAGCGGTGGCAACGCAAGTCCAACGGGTTTCATATGCGTGTGTGGACCCGGGCTGGTAGGTAAGACGTTGTTGCATCATGTAGATATAAGCCGTGCACCGTTTGTTGTATTGGGTTGCCACTTTAGGGGAGTGATACACCTCACTGTGGGACCAGCACGGGTATCTACGGTAGGGAGCCGATCATTGGGGAGTAGTGGGGTACGCCTAGTGGAGATAGGGGCAGACGGCACCTATGTGGTCAGCTAGGGGTACATGAAACTACTAGTTATATCTTTCTTTTAAGTCCTTGGGTGGGATCAATCTTTGAGTAGGAATTACTGGTGTGGTGCAGTGTAGTAATTATCCTTGGTGGGTAAATGCGTCTTTACAGTTATCTTAGTTTATCCTAAGTATACCAAGCTGCTTAGTGTAGCCATTCATCCCCAGACATTACCGTGGGTCAAGTTTATGTCTTCTCTGGTTACTTTTGTGATTATATTGTTAAAGTTATAGGACTCGCTCAGACTTATGTCTGACCCCGTTGTTTTTATCTTTTTTCCCAACCCTCAGGTCCTACGGTGGATCCTAGCAGTAGTGGAGCTTGACCAGATTGCTGTTCCAGTCTTTAGGAGCTTGGATAGATGTAAAGCTCCAGTTACCCAGTTATCTTTTCTTTTGTCTTGGCTATTGTATGAGAGAGTGGGATTATGTACTTCTTTATTTTGATGGATATTGTACTTGACTTTTATTGTGGTTTTATGATGTAACCAGACATGTTTACTTCCGCTGTTATGAGATGATGTTTTAAAATTTCAAGTACTATTTATATCTGTCTTGTTGTAATTTTTCTGTTCTATATTCACTAAAATACTCCACCGATGCTATGGCATTCCCTTAGTGAGTGACCATAGCGGGCGTGGGGTGTTACACGTGGTATCAGAGCAAAGGTTACCGGAACAGATAAAATTTTAGAAAGCTATTTTTCTAAAAACATTTTTGGAAGAAATATTTTCAAGGACATGTCTTTTAAGAGAAAAGTTTTTGAAAGAAAAGCATAATCCCCAATAGCCATATCTATATCCTTCGAATTCTCCGTTTTGAATCTTTCCTTTTTCGTTTCAGCATGGCTGAGGATCTTAACTTTCCGGAGGGTGTGACGGTACCAGTATGGTATAGGAGATTGATGGAGGCTAGGGCCACCACTGCGGGTCCAGCAAATGTTCCTCCACCAACCGTAGCACCCGATCTTCCTCCTCCCCCTCCTCCTCGCACAGATACTTTTGCTAAGACTTGCAAGGAATTTAAAGCTATGGGAGGGAAACCTTTTCAAGGATCTGAAACTTTTGTGGAGGCTAGGGATTGGCTTAAAGAGGTGGAAGAATTGATAGATATCTTTGAGATGGAAGAAGGAAAGAAAGTCAAATTAGCTGCTTGGTTAATGAAGGGAGAGGCCTCATTCTGGTGGGAGGTCACTAATGGAGAACGCCCCGTTGACTCTTGGGCGGATTTTAGGCAGAGATTTGTGGCAAAGTTTCTCTCAAGGGCGGAGGAAAACTTGTATATGGAAAGATTCTTGACTCTAAAGCAAGGAAATCTCTCAGTGAAGGAATATGTCAACAAGTTTAATCAATTGGCAAGGTTTGGCCTAGATATGGTGAATACACCGGAGAAGAAGGCTTTGAGGTTCGTCAAAGGCTTGAATGAACCGATGCATTGGTTGGCTATGACTCATATCCCTATGGGGGCCACCTTTGAGAAGTTAGTTGACATGGCACTCATGCATGAAGAAGAGAAGGGTCCCAATGCTAATAAGGCACCCGAGAAGAAGGGAGATCAAAAGAAACCTCAGCAACAACAACAAAACAAAGGTGGGAAAGGCAACGGTGGCAAGGGCAAGAAGAAGAAGTGTTTCAATTGTGGGACACCTGGCCACCTAAGCAAGGATTGTCGCAAGAAGAAGAAGACTGGCTGCTTCCACTGTGGCGAAGCAGGGCATCTAGTGAAAGACTGTCCTAAGAAAGGGCAAAGGACGGGATCTACCTCAGGAGGACAGGTGCAAGCTCTTATGGCACCAGGTCAGGCTAGGGGGCAAGTATAGGCTCTCGCAGTCCCACCAATTCAGGAAAGAGGTAGAACTATCTCCGTTGAAAGTCTGGTTTTTCTATTTGATCATCCTGTCCGTACATTGTTTGATTCAGGCGCATCGCATTCGTTTATCTCATCATCATTAGTTGAGTCACTGCACTTAGACACCAGTCTGGTAGATGATCCCTTGGTTGTTTCAAACCCAATTGGGGGCTCCACTTATTTGTCCATGATATGTTTGGGTTTGAAGATTTCTATACTTAGCATTGAGTTTAGATGTGATGCTTTTGTGTTGGGCTTCATGGGCTATGGGTTGATTTTGGGCATGGACTGGTTATCCAGTAATGGTGCTGTACTTGATTGCGAAAGGAGAGTTGTTAGGCTCATGACCCGCTTGGGTAACACTCTCGAGATTTCTTGTAATCCCATGGATTCTGTTATGCTAAGTTATCTTGAATCGCTTGACGCTTCGGTCGAGAGTTTGCAATCTGTTAGAGTGGTCCGGGAATATCCGGATGTGTTTGAGGAGGTGAAGGGCTTACCTCCGAAGCGGGAGATTGACTTTCGAATATATCTGGTGGATAATGCTAAACCTGTATCTTTACCAGTGCGCCACATGGCTCCTCGTGAGAGGAGGTAACTCCATAAGCAAGTAGGGGAGTTGCTTGAGAAGGGGTTCATAAGACGAAGTATATCGGAGTGGGGTGCTCCAGTAGTATTTGCTACAAAGGCGGATGGGTCCCTCAGACTTTGTGTAGACTATAGAGAAATCAACAAGCTCACAAAGAAGAATAGACACCCATTGCCGAGGATTGATGACCTTTTCGATCAGTTGGTTGGCGCTTCAGTATTTTCTCAGTTGGACTTAGCCACGGGGTTTCATCAGTTGAGAGTGGCTGAGGATAGCATAGACAAGACTGCCTTTAGAACTCCGGATGGTTTCTATGAGTGGCTGGTGATGCCATTTGGGTTGACGAACGCCCCTGCATACTTTGTTGATTTGATGAGTAGGGTGTTCTGGGAGTTCCTTAATAAATTCGTGGTGGTCTTTGTGGATGATATCTTAGTATTTTATAAGAGTGAAGAAGAGCATGCCCTACATCTTGGGGAGGTATTGAAGACTCTTCGAGCATATAGCCTTAAGGCTAAATTCTCTAAATGTCACTTCTGGAGGAAGGAGGTGCAGTTCTTGGGGCACGTGGTCTCCAAGGAAGGGATAGCTGTGGATCCCGCGAAGGTAGTATCAATTCAGGATTGGAAGGTTCCGAAGAATGCTACCGAAGTAAGAAGTTTCTTGGGGTTGGCGGGTTATTATAGGAAGTTTATTAAAGACTTCGCGAAGATATCAGCCCCATTAACCCGCTTGACAAAGAAGAATCTTGTTTTCACATGGGACGTAGATTGTGATGATGCGTTCCGACGGTTAAAGAGAGCTTTAACCACTGCTCCAGTTTTAGTGTTGCCAGATGGGAGTAAGCCATTTGTTGTTTATACCGATGCTTATGGGACAGGACTAGGCGCAGTCTTAATGCAAGAGGGAAGGGTGATAGCCTATGGTGGAAGGCAGTTAAGGGCACATGAGAAAAATTACCCTACCCATGATTTAGAGTTGGCCGCTATTGTTTTTGCGCTTAAGATTTGGCGCCATTATCTTCTTGGTGAGAGATTCGAATTGTTCACTGACCACAAATCATTGAAGTACTTGTTTTCTCAGAAGGATTTGAATCTGAGACAGCAAAGGTGGATGGAATTCTTAGCATCCTATGATTTCGAGATAGTGTATACCCCTGGCAAGGGTAACGTGGTGGCGGACGCCTTGAGCAGGAAGAGGTTGTCCTTGAGTCCATTGTTTGTGGAACAACGAAGCTTGGAATTTATCTCGATGTTTGATTTCAGACCTTCCGTTGACTATGTACCCGGTTTACTAGCTTCTTTGGAGGTTAGACCTACTCTTTTGGGGCGGATTGGAGAAGCACAGAGGGACGACCCAATGTTGGTTGAGTTGGTAGAGAAGCTCATAAGGGGGGAGTCGTCCAGCCATTTGAGTAGGTACACCCTAGACGATAGGGGGTGCTTGCGTAGAGACGGTAGACTTTGTGTACCGCAAGACGAGGGTTTGAGGAAGGCTATTCTTGATGATGCACACCGTTCTAGGATGACCATTCATCCCGGTGGGGACAAGATGTACCAAGACATGAAGAGGGTTTTCTTCTGGGCCGGTATGAAGAAAGATGTGGCCGAGTATGTCGCTCGATGCTTGGTGTGCCAACAAGTGAAGGCGGAGCAAAAGAAACCAGGTGGGTTGCTTCACCCATTGGAGGTTCCGCAATGGAAGTGGGATAGCGTCTCAATGGATTTTGTTGACGGGTTACCCAGATCAAGAAAGGGTAATACGGGAATTTGGGTGGTGGTAGACAGACTTACTAAGAGCGCCCATTTCATACCTGTGAAGAGCAAGAGGACCGCTCCATGGCTAGCTTCAGTATATCTTCGAGAGATAGTTCGATTGCATGGGGTACCCTCTAGCATAGTGAGTGATCGAGATCCTATCTTCACTAGCGAGTTCTGGAGAAGTTTGCAAGAAGCAGTGGGGACTCAATTGTGTCTGAGCACCGCATATCATCCTCAGACGGACGGCCAGGCTGAGAGGGTGAATCGTGTTCTAGAAGACCTTTTGAGGCTTTGTATCTTAGATTTTGGAGGTACATGGGAAGAGCATCTTCCATTGGTGGAGTTCGCATATAATAACAGCTTTCAGTCCAGTATTGGTATGGCTCCTTTCGAAGCTCTCTATGGAAGGCCTTGTCGATCACCTACATGTTGGTGGGAATCTACGGATAAGATCTTGCTTGGGCCTGATATGATTAGGGAGACTTCTGAGAAGATTGACTTGATTTGAAGAAGGATGAAAGCAGCGCAGGATAGGCAAAAGTCTTATGCGGACAAGAGAAGGACGGATCTTGAGTTTGGGGTTGGGGACATGGTCTTTGTCAAAGTGTCTCCGTTACGAAATGTGGTTCGCTTTGGATCTGTTGGGAAGTTATCACCAAGGTTCGTTGGGCCATTTCCTATTAAGGAAAGAATTGGACGGATGGCATATAGAATGGAGTTGCCCGACAGACTTAGTGGTGTACATGATGTATTCCATGTGTCCCATTTGAGGAAGTGCTTACATGAGACCGCAGAGGTGGTAGAGCCGAGCTTGCTTAAAGAAGTGGAAGTAGAGCGTGATGCGACTATTCGACGAGCTCCTACTCGCATCCTTGGGTCAGAGACTAGGAAATTGAGGAATCGAGAGGTTCAACTAGTCAAAGTGCAATGGGGAGAAGATGAGAGCAACGCAACTTGGGAGACGGAAGCGAAGATGCGTTCATTTTACCCATTTCTTTTTGAGGGGATGTCTTTACTTTCTCCTCTATCGTTGTCTAGTACTTATCTTATCTTTAGTATATCCTCTCGTTAGTACTGATTGACCTTTAGATAGGGTAAACCTGTGGTTGAAACATGTGTTTGAGACATGTTATGGTTGGTGAATGCAAGTGGATGCAAGTGTTTGCTAGTGGTTGCTCGTGGATGCATATACACACACTCTAGGCATTAGATCGGCTCAGTCACTTCATATTGCATATTGCATAAAAATTGTGTGTAGGAAGCTATATTTATGGATGAATAATGATTGTGTTATCATATGGATGATGCATTTTGGGTGAATGATTGTGCACTCATGTAGATATTGTATGTGTCAATAGGGTTCTCTCGCATACATAATGGATGCATGGCACTATCATGGTTTGCATATGTTCATACATTAGATAGGGAACATATACACACACTTTTTGCATATGCTCATACATCATTAGAAACTGTTAAGGACAATGGATGCCCGTGGTTGATGGTTTGAGTAGATGGTTGTTTGGATGGTAGGATATGCATTCTCCTTAGCTTAGAGATTTCGGGGACGAAATCCTTTAAGGAGGGGAGAATGTAACACCCCGAATTTTAGTTAATACTAAAATTCACTAATTACAGGATAAATAATCTCAGATGTGGGAATTGGGGGTAACGGGCTGCATCATTGCGTTCGTCTCGGAAAAATACGCGAAATAGAGTCCGAGTTTTCGAGAATCGGAGTCCGTATGGCCCAATGAAGTTTGCAGAAAAATTAAAGCTAAAAACAGATTTAAAATTTTAAATTCAGATTTCAAAATGGAGCCAGCAGGGGGGCAGGCGGGAAGCTTCCCGCCCTACCCATGTCGACAGGGCTGTCGACAGGCCTGTCGACTGGGGAGTCGACTTGCCTGTCGACTTGCCTGTCGACCTGGGCGCGGCGTCCAGAGAACCTGGGTGCACCAGGTTGGGTTTTAGGCTGGCTTGGAGGGCTGGGTTCTAGAGATTTCCTAAATCTAACGGACCTAATCTAACCTAGGGTTAATCTAAGGGCCTAAAACACTCACCTAATCTATAAATACACCCTAAACCTACCCTAATCCATACTAAAAATAGGAATGATGGCCTCATGCCGCCAAAATCAAACTTGAGAGAGCCTCCACTAGTTTATGAAGGAAGTTGCAAGCTAATCACTCTCTAATCAATCTCTAATCATCACCATCTTCATATTTAGCAACTAATTTCACTTCATAAGTTTGCTAATCTTGGGTTTGGTGAGTTTCTATCACTTTAACATCAATTGCTAAAGTAAGTAGATTGGGTGTAATAAGACTTATGGTCTTGAATGCGGATTAGTGAGTTTGAATCATTTGTAATGATATGCATGTTCAATAAGTTGGTTTATGCATGTTTAACAAGTGGGTTTATGCATATTTAATAAGTGGGTTTATGAATGCTTATGCAAGTTATGTATATGGTTAAATGCAAGTTTAACATGATATGCAAGTTATGCATGCTTATGCAAGTATATGGATGCTTATGCAAGTTATGTATATGCTAAAATGCAAGTTTAACATGATATGCAAGTTATGCATGTTTATGCAAGCATATGAATGCTTATGCAAGTTATGTATATGCTTAAATGCAAGCTTAATGTGATATGCAAGTTATGCACGCTTATGCAAGTATGTGAATGCTTATGCAAGTTATGTATATGCTTAAATGCAAGTTTAATGTGATATGCAAGTTATGCATGCTTATGCAAGTATGTGGATGCTTATGCAAGTATGTGAATGCTTATGCAAGTTACGTGTATGCTTAAATGCATGTTATGCAAGTTATGAGAATGCTTATATGCAAGTTCAACATGTTATGCAAGATATGTGTATTATAATATGCAAGTTTGGGTTAAATGTAGTTGGGTTAATATATGCTCATATATGCAAGTTGACATCCTCTTAACCCATGATAAAGTTATATGCTAAGATGTGGTTAAACCCATGATACTTGTGATGGATCTTCCCTTTATTATGTCATGAAATGAGAACGATTTACGTGGGGAACGATGGGGTTAATAAATATGTTAATGATTGGGTATGATTAAGCATACCATAAAAATAAATTAACATAAGTGGGAATTTACCTATTGAGTTAGGTCTACCCCATGGGAATTTACCTATTGAGTTAGGTCTACCCATGTTATGAAAAATGTGTAATTAATTAGGGATAATTAATTGTGGGGGTGATTAATTAGGTATAATTAATCAACTAAGACACGAGGTTGGACCCTTTTGTAGCGGAAGTCTGCCCGGAACCGACCGGCCATCCAGCGGCTACAAATGATTGGCCCAATGTGAGAGGTCTTAGTCATAAATTAAATACATGATTAAAGTAAAGACACGAGGTTAGACCCTTTTGATGACAGAAGTCTGCCCGGAACCGACCGGCATATCCAGCAGTCATAAAAGACGGTCTAATGTGAGAGGTCTTTATGAGGTCATGATCTTAATCAATTAATTAAGAAACACTTAACCATATTAGCATGTAGAGGGACATGAGGGGTTAAGTGGGTGCCTTGGGTGGCATGTGGAAATCTAGTGGTGGCCTTGGGTGGCAATAGAAAATACGATTAGAATACTTAACCAAGTGGAAACATGTAATTAAACATGATTAAAGGGTTAAGTGGGATGCACTAGATAAAGGGACAAGCTTAGGTGGGTAGCTTGTGGGGGCCCATTTCAACCAGTAACCCATATGTATCTTATTGGGCTCGACCCATGTCGAGGACGGGACACGCGTACTGGGCTTGACTATAAGAGGCCAAAACGGGATAGCGGTGGCAACGCAAGTCCAACGGGTTTCATATGCGTGTGTGGACCCGGGCTGGTAGGTAAGACGTTGTTGCATCGTGTAGATATAAGCCGTGCACCGTTTGTTGTATTGGGTTGCCACTTTAGGGGAGTGATACACCTCACTGTGGGACCAGCACGGGTATCTACGGTAGGGAGCCGATCATTGGGGAGTAGTGGGGTACACCTAGTGGAGATAGGGGCAGACGGCACCTATGTGGTCAGCTAGGGGTACATGAAACTACTAGTTATATCTTTCTTTTAAGTCCTTGGGTGGGATCAATCTTTGAGTAGGAATGACTGGTGTGGTGCAGTGTAGTAATTATCCTTGGTGGGTAAATGCGTCTTTACAGTTATCTTAGTTTATCCTAAGTATACCAAGCTGCTTAGTGTAGCCATTCATCCCCAGACATTACCGTGGGTCAAGTTTATGTCTTCTCTGGTTACTTTTGTGATTATATTGTTAAAGTTATAGGACTCGCTCAGACTTATGTCTGACCCCGTTGTTTTTATCTTTTTTCCCAACCCTCAGGTCCTACGGTGGATCCTAGCAGTAGTGGAGCTTGACCAGATTGCTGTTCCAGTCTTTAGGAGCTTGGATAGATGTAAAGCTCCAGTTACCCAGTTATCTATTCTTTTGTCTTGGCTATTGTATGAGAGGGTGGGATTATGTACTTCTTTATTTTGATGGATATTGTACTTGACTTTTATTGTGGTTTTATGATGTAACCAGACATGTTTACTTCCGCTGTTATGAGATGA
Organism: Allium sativum; assembly: GCA_030737875.1. Classification (NCBI taxonomy): domain Eukaryota; kingdom Viridiplantae; phylum Streptophyta; class Magnoliopsida; order Asparagales; family Amaryllidaceae; genus Allium; species Allium sativum. The sequence goes on along the minus strand of CM060910.1, from coordinate 553,449,897 downwards.
TGTTTTAAAATTTCAAGTACTATTTATATCTGTCTTGTTGTAATTTTTCTGTTCTATATTCACTAAAATACTCCACCGATGCTATGGCATTCCCTTAGTGAGTGACCATAGCGGGCGTGGGGTGTTACACTTATGATCCTACTGGATATCCCTGGAGAGGTCTTTGGTTAAAGCCCAACATTCGCCATAATCGGTCCTGATACTTCCTGACACTAACGATCTAATTGGACGCTTCAGTAGAGGTCATTGATTTTACCCCAATGTTTGTCGTAATTGGGTCAGGTACTTCCTGAAACTAACGATCTCATTGGAAGCCTCCGTAGAGGTCATTGATTTTACCCTAATGCCATAATCGGGTCAGGTGCTTCCAGACACTGACGATCTCATTAGACACCTCCGTAGAGGTCATTGATTTTACCCCAATGTCATAATTGGGTGTGATACTTCTTGACACCGACGATCTCATTGGACGCCTTCGTAGAGGTCATTGATTTTACCCCAATGTCATAATCGGGTCAGGTACTTCCTGGCACTGACGATCTCATTGGGTGCCTCTTTTTGACTGAGATATCTGAAGGCTTCACTTTGAGAGGCTTTCTGTTGCTGTATCGTTTCACAGGACAGACTCCAGCTCCTTGACCAGATGCTTGAATTAGTAAGTTATCTCAATTAAAGAACCAGAGCCTTGAACCTCTCATTTTGGGAGATGCCTCTCAAGTGGAAGTTACAAGCCTTGCTTTTTGTTGCTGCGGTTTTTCACCGCTTGACTCTTTGTGACTGTTTCCATTCACTTTTCAAGGAGGTGCTCTTTATCTTCGTACTTATGCATATTGATGTTTATAGCACTCGACACTTGAGTTGGCGTTACTGGGGTCATCATGCTTGGTCGAACTTTGAGGAAGCAAGCGCTCATCGGGTAGCAAGCATGCTGTTAGTAGTTGATATGATCTTCAATTACAATCCCTCCTTCACTAGGGTAGTATATATTTGTAAAATAAAGTATGGTAATTTTTCATAAGAACTGAGGAGTGCTTTATGCAGAGAATTGAAGCAAGCTATCGCTATTCCAGGCTCTTGGTATTTGAACCCTATTAACGGTCATTAGAGTGAATGTGCCATCCGAGAGTCTTTGGATGAACTTATAAGGCCCTTGCCAATTAGGTCCTAGCACTCCAGCGCCATTCATTTCCCATTTCAAGACAAGGTCTCCGACTTTGAGAGTTCTTTACTGGGCTTTGGTGTGGAAATGTCTGGCTACCATTGGATGAATGAGAGCTTCTAATTCCGCAAAGATGGTTGCTTATGTCGGACTGTATTTCAGAGAATTTGAATAACTGTCCATCCTTTCCCCAGTTTTATCAGCTGAGCGAGAGCTACCTGCTATAGTACTGAGCATTGGCCTTGCACTATTCCATTCCAAAGCTTTGCCACTTGGACCCGATTGATGGACGGGAATGTTTTCCCCCTTAGGAATTCAAGGAGGATTTGCTAGATTCGGTTTCCTAACACATCGTTGTAGCTTGTTTTTCCCCATTAATTGATTGAGCTCTTTAAATGCCCGAATTCATTGGTGTCGTGACCAGGCTGGTTGTGGTAGCGGCAGAATCTTCTAGAATTCACTACTTTGTTCGACAACTTCAGCGATGGTGGCAGCTTTGGAAAATACTCTGCATACTTAGCAGCAAAGAAGATGTTCTTTGAGGTGTCATTTAGTGGGGCGAACTCTTTTGGTTTGAAAAAGTGAAACTTCTTGGTGTAACGCTTTTCATTTTCCCTTTTTTACCCCTTAACATCTTTTAAATTGTCTTGTAGGTAGATATGGAAAAAAGGACCTTTGGGCTTGTCTACCCCTTTGCCATGATAACCAAAATCCTTTCTGTGAAGATCCAAAGTAGAAGAACGTGAATTTTCTTCCACATCGATGTCAACTTTGCAATCTATCGCATTAGTAGTAGCTACTAGGTGGCCATATACCTTCTCCGACAACATCTCATTTGAGGCATCAATTTTCTAATTCAGATCAGCTACAGAAGCATTCAATTCTTCCCGAGTTAAGACATCTCTTGTAGTTTGGTCAACGGTAGGATTACTAGTCTAAGAAGTCATGGAAACGTCCTCAACAGCTTTACCAGAAGCTCTTGTAGCTATACCGTGTTTTCCTGAATAAACTCTTGGAGGTAAGAGATTAGCATGAGTGGTGAGAAGCATATCTAGCTTATACATTATGGCTTTATTTGAAGTCGTCCTTTGTCGATTCAAGTCAGCCACAACCGTATTCAATTGATCTCGGGTTATGCCAACTCCAATTCCTGAGAACTGACCAACATTTGGACGGCTAGTTCGTGGAGTAACGATAGTTTCATGATGAACATTCTTTGAATCTCTAGTGGACTCACTACCATCTTTCCTCGATGAAGCCATAATTTTGTGCAGCATTCTAATTATTCGTAGCAATCTTTTGAATCGACCTGACTTCTAGACCGTGAAGATCTATCATAGAATGACAGGCCTCAATCCTCGATGTCCCCCACAAGGCACTTAACCTTTGGATGTGAATGTGGCCCCATGGTGGGCGCCAAAAATGTTAATGTCAAAATTTGAACACTAGCAACCCAAAAAGTTTGTGTACACCTTCAAATTGTTTAGATCTTGATTATGGGCAACCACAAACACAACAATAGTAAAAAGAGAGAGCTTTACAGTGGTTCGGCCTTAGATTTGGCCTACATCCACTTGGAAGAGGGATTTCATTAACATTCTCAACATTACAAGGTACACATTTTCTATAATTTTGGTCATCTTTTCTCTTTACAACAATTCTCTCTATTTCTTCTCTTTAATATCTTGATTCTCTCGATTTCACCACGGGAATGATTAGATCTCTTTGGTTGCGAAGATTGTTGAAGTAGATCTTCAATAATCGGGCACTTAAAAACGATCTTTGATAATTTCATAACGATTGTTATGACTTGAGATGATAGATCAGAGCTTGAGAGAGCCTTAACGGAGGATTATATGGTTTGGAGTTATTGAGAAATGAAAATGCCAGAACTTCGTGGTTGGAGAAATTGGTCCCTTTCATGTAGGAGTGACGGGGTATTTATAGGTGTGATTTGGAGTGGAGTGACAGTTTTGTGATTATGCATGCGTAGTGCCTTAGGTCGATGGACGACCTGACTTAACGCGGATGACCCGAATGCATGTAAATGACCTAGCTCACATACTAACGAGACTTGGTGCTAAAATATATGTAGCCGATCCATATTGTTGGGTCATTATCAAATATTCACATTCCAGGCAAAGGCAAATGACCCATTTTTGGCATGAAAACTAACATGATCCATGTTTCCCATATTTTATGCTTTTTCCATGTCATCCCATAGTCTACTGCACCTATTCACAAGAAACTTAACAATGCCACGTGGAGTTACATGATGCAAATATATCTGAAACATTTACTGTGTACCTTTATAGTTGATATAATTAGAGTGACCATCCCATCTGATATATACAAACGATCCCATATGTGCACAATCTATAAACGACCCATGCCAGCAAGTAGCTAAAATCACGATCCATATATATATATATATATATATATATATATATGGGTGAATGACCTGATCTAGATTGTATCAACCCATAATTTCCATATATTTAAAGTTTACATTTGGTATTAATAAATTGAATGATAATGGTTAAAATGTGAATCTTGTTGATTTTGATAATAATAATTATCTGAATAGAATATATATATAATTTTAATTTAACTTATATTAGTATTTGTTGAATTTTTATTAGTATTATAATAATTGAATAAGATTTGAGTTGTTTGGTTTATAACTGAAATTTAGACATTACATTGTCATTAATTAAATTTGAAATTTTCTTTACTAGAAATCTATTTATAAGCTTGATTTTTGGTTAATTTTTAGTGATCATAATAATAAAGTAATTTTCCTTGAATATAAATGAAATTTTAATTTAATTATGTTGATTAAGAATTCGAATTTTGAATTTAAATATTTGTGAATTCGAATGGAATTTGTATTATTTAATGTATAACTAGAATTGAATGTTAATGGTAAATATATGATTTTGGGGACTTAAAATTTATGAAATCGTTTTATAAAATTTATTCAAGCTATAATTGAATTAAAATGGAATTTAGTAAATATTTAAATTGAATTTAAACAGTTAAATGAATAATTGAATATTTTGTTAATTAATTAACTGTGGAATTTAACTGTTTTGGAGGCTGTCTCGGAATTCGGCGAAACTAGTCTCATCGGATCCAGAATGCTGAATTACTGTAGAATTTCAAATTTTATAACAAACCGACTTGCCATTTGATTGTACGGGATAAAACCTGAATGGAATCAATGTATTAAGATAAGTGTTGTTTCTCATATTGTGCCTTCTATATTTATAATAAATAAAATTCCTTTCCTTCACTCATCAGCCCATTTCCATTGTACGTACATTTTCCTATCTGCTCATTTTATCTCCAATGGCAGAACCAAATTTTCAAAACACTAACAAATAAAAATACAAACTTTAAAATCAAATCTCCTCCAAATACTAGCAAATTATATATCGAATCGAAGCTCTCGACGATACAAAGCTATAAGTACCATTTGTTTCGACATGAAGTGCCCGGATTTATTGGAAATTGATAGTGAAAGCTCTGAATCGCGAAACCCATGAAATCAAAATTGGGCGTTTTCAATTTGGGACTTAATCGGAGAAATTGGCATCTGGGTATTGTTCAGATCGTCGCTAGGATCGCAAAGAGCTTGGTCTCACCAGTTATTATCAGTCATGGCACTTGAAAATCACGGTTTAGTGTTTTAAAATCCTTCCGTTCATCATCGTCTGCAGCAAGGAGGCGGCTACCGGAAGCGAAGGCGCCGTTGCAGGGAGGTGCAGTTTTGGATGAGCTTTCAGTTGGAGGTGGTGGTTCGTCAAACGGTGGCCAGAGTTGGGAGCATTAGTTGGTCAAAATTGATCGATTATGGGGGTTTTCCGCGCCTGCTACTACAGCAAATCCAAAGTGGAGCAGGAAGATCGGTTTGAAGGAAGCTAACGTGGCATGTTTTGAGTGGGTGGTGTTTATTTTGTTTATTATATATATTAGTGTATGCCATTGATCTAATGCACGTATCCTTTGCATACGGATTCTGATTTGGACGCGTTTGGGTGCATTGGAATAGTGGCGAAATTGCGGATATGAGACTGGTTTGGCTGCATTTAGAGACTGTAAAATTTTGGCCTTTGGTTGGACGTTTGATCAACTAAAGACCCAAAGGTGAGTGATTTTCTCGCTCACAACTAACTGAATTGTTCCTTTATTTATTAAATTAAATTAAGTAATAGGTTTGGCTGCATGGTTGTGATTGATTGTGAATGGTTGCTTAAAATTGACATGCGAGTATATTAACATGCAAATGGAAGTCGATAATTAATTATTTAAATTTAATTTAATTTCTAGTTGAAAAATTGACTATTGTAATCAGTGAAATAGTATAATACTTATCAATTGGATGGAATGTGTAACACCCCACACCCGCTAAGGTCACTCATAAAGGGAATGCCTTAACTTCGGTGGAGTATTTTAAGTGAATATAGAACAGAAAAATTACAACAAGACAGATATAAATAATACTTGTTAACTAAAACATCATTTCATTGCAGCAGAAGGTAAACATGTTTGGTTACAATAACAAAACCATAAAACAAGAGTCAAGTACTAAATATCCATCCTGATAAAATCATAAGTACATAATCCCACTACATAACTAATAGCCATAATAGAAAAGATAAGCTGAGCTTTACATCAACGGTCCAAGCTACAAAAGATAGATAAAGCAATCTGATCAAAGCCCACTAGTGCTAGACCCACTCTGAGAACCTGAGGGTTGGGAAAAAGATAAAACAACGGGGTCAGACATAAGTCTGAGCGAGTCATATAACTTTAACAATATAATCATTAAAGTAATTAGGGTATGATATAAACTTGGTACGGTAACGACTGGGGATAAATGACTACACTAAGCAGCCAACTAGACATAGGAAGAACGAAGATAATGGTAAAGACGCATCTACCCACCCAAGGATAATTACTACACTACACCACACCAGTCATTCCTAACTTAAAGGTTGATCCCACCCAAGGACTTAGAAAATTTAACTAGTAGTTTCGTGTACCCCTAGCTGACCACATAGGTGTCGTCTGCCCCTATCTCCACTAGGTGTACCCACTACTCCCTAACGTAGATACCCGTGCTGGCCCCACAGTGGGGTGTATCATTCCCCAAGGTGGCAACCCGATACCAACTCTGATGCACGGCTTATACCTACACGATGCAACAACGTCTTACCTACCAGCCCGGGTCCACACACGCATATGAAACCCGTTGGACTTGCGTTGCCACCGCTAACCCGTTTTGGCCTCTTATAGTCAAGCCCAGTACGCATGTCCCGTCCTCGACATGGGTCGAGCCCACAAAGATACATATGGGTTACTGGTTGAAATGGGCCCCCACAAGCTACCCACCTAAGCTTGCTCCCTCTAGTGTATCCCACTTAACCCTTTAATCATGTTTAATTACATGTTTCCACTTTGGTTAAGTATTCTAATCGTATTTTCTATTGCCACCCAAGGCAACCACTAGATTTCCACATGCCACCCAAGGCACCCACTTAACCCCTCATGCCCCACTACATGCTTATCTGGTTAAGTGTTTCTTAATTGATTAAGACCGTAACCTTTGTAAAGACCTCTCACATTAGACTGTCTTTTATGGCAGCTGGATTTGCCGGTCGGGTCCGGGCAGTCTTACGCCATAACAGAGTCTAACCTCGTGTCTTTACACTTGTCATGTATTTAGTTTATGCCTAAGACCTCTCACATTGGGCCAATCATTTGTAGCCGCTGGATTTGCCGGTCGGGTCCGGGCAGTCTTATGCTACAAAAGGGTCCAACCTCGTGTCTTAGTCGATTAATTACACCTAATTAATCACCCCCATATTTTGAATTAATTTTCCCTAATTAATTCCAATTTAATGATGTACATAATTGACTCAATTATGTCCATCCACTTATGGTATGCAACATCATACCAATTTCACCACAATTTTGTTAACATGAATATTAACCCCATCGTTCCCCACGTAATACGCTAATATGACATACTTAAAAGGGAAGATTCATCACAAATACAATGGGTTCAACTTAGCATAACATTAGCATCAACATGGGTTTTAAAGGTGTCAACTTGCATATATGACCATAGCATCAAACCCAACTAGCATAAATAATCAACCCAAACTTGCATGAATCACATATGTCATAAAGAGGGTAACTTGCATAGATGTTCATGTCATAGACCTATCATAAAGGGATAAACTTGCATACATGTCATAGGTCTAAAAAGGGATGAACTTGCATATGTTACTCATACCATAAAAAGTGGTAAACATGCATATATATATGCATGACATACAAAAGGGGTAAACTTGCATATGTATGCATATCATACAAAGGTGTAAACTTGCACATGTTACTTGCATATAATCAAACACCAAACTTGCATAACATGTCATATATGAACTTGCATATAATCAAACACCAAACTTGCATAACATGTCATATATGAACTTGCATATAATCATACACCAAACTTGCATAACATGTCATATATGAACTTGCATATAATCAAACACCAAACTTGCATAACATGGTGTCATAATGGATCAATGTTTATCATAGTGATTTGCATAACTAGCATCATGAACATATAGCATAAAACTTGCATAACTAGCATCATGGACATATAGCATAAAACTTGCATAACTAACATCATGAGCACATAGCATATGATAACATAACTTGCATTGATCCACATTCATAACCATAACCTCATTACATCCTATCATAATTAGTTTAGCAATTGCTTGCTAAAGGCATAGAAACTCACAACTTGTTGATTAGCACTCCTATGAAGAAGATTAAGTTGCTAGAGTTGATTAGAAGTTGATTTGAGAAGCTATCTTCATCTAAAATTTGATGGAGGCTCCTTCTAATTGCATTTTGATGGCATGACGACGTTGTATCTATTTTTAGTATGGATTAGGGTAGTCTTAGGATGTATTTATAGATTTAGGATGTAGTTTAGGCCCTTAGATTAACCCAAGATTAGTTTAGAGCCGTCAGATTTCGTCACAAGCCCCAAAACACAGCCCAAACCCCTTCAGACTGCAACCAGGCCAACCTGGCCGAGCACCCAGGTCGACACCCGTGTCGACTGGGCAGTCGACATGGGTTGGGGCGGTGTCGACTGGGCAGTCGACACCCCTGTCGAGTTGGCCTGCGCGGGAATTTTCCCGCCTTGCCCCCTGTGTGTTGAATTTCGAATTTTGCTCTAGTTTTTGAACTTCAATTTTTCTGAAAACTTTGTTGGGCCATAACTGGGTCATACGGACTCCAAATCACGCAAACTCGGACTCTATCTCAACCAGAATTCCGAGACGAACACAATGGCGCACCCCGTTTCCCTTAATTCTCACATCTGGGATTAGTTATTCTTTAATTTGTGAATATTAATATTAACTGAAATTCGGGGTGTTACATTCTCCCCTACTTAAAGGATTTCGTCCCCGAAATCTCTAAGTCAAGAAGAACGTATCCTACCAACCAAACAACCATCTACTAAACCATCAAACACTGGCATCCATTGTCCTTATAGTTTCTAATGCTGTATGAACATATGCAAAAAGTGTGTGTATATGTTCCCTGTCTAATGCAAAATCAGGCGGTCTACTGATTCAGTTGACCTCCTTAATGCAAACCATGATAGTGCCATGCATCCAATATGTATGCGAAAGAACCCTATCGACACATACTATCTCTACATGTGTGCACAATCATACACCAAAATGCATCATCCATATGATAACACAACCGTTATACATCCATTAATATAGCTACCTACACACAGTTGTATGCAATATGCAATATGAAGTAACTGAGCCGATCTAGTGTCTAAAGTGTGTGTATATGCATCCACGAGCAACCACTAGCAAACACTTGCATCCACATGCATCCATCAATCATAACATGTCTCAAACACATGTTTCAACCATAGGTTTACCCTATCTAAAGGTCAAAGGTACTAATGAGAGGACATACTAAAGATAAGATAAGTACTAGACAAATGATAAAGGAGAAGTTAAAAGACATACCTTAAAAAAGAAATGGGTATAGTAAACGCATCTTCGCTTCTGTCTCCCAAGTAGCGTTGCTCTCATCATCTCCCCATTGCACTTTGACTAGTTGAACCTCTCTGTTTCTCAACTTCCTAATCTCTGACCCAAGGATGCGAGTAGGAGCTCGTCGAATCGTCGCATCACGCTCTACCTCCACTTCTCTAAGCAAGCTCGGCTCTACCACCTCTGCGGTCTCATGTAGGCACTTCCTCAAATGTGACACATGGAATACGTCATGTACACCACTAAGTCTCTCAGGCAACTCTACTCTATATGCCATCTGTCCAATCTTTTCCTTAATAGGAGACGGTCCTACAAACCTTGGTGCTAACTTCCCAACGGACCCAAAGCGAACAACATTCCGTAATGGAGATACTTTGACAAAGACCATGTCCCCAACATCAAACTCAAGATCTGTCCTCCTCTTATCCGCGTAGGATTTCTGTCTGTCTTGCGCCGCTTTCATCCTTCTTCGAATCAAATCAATCTTTTCCGAAGTCTCTCTAACCATATCAGGCCCAAGCAAGATCTTATCCGTAGATTCCCACCAACATGTAGGTGACTGACAAGGCCTTCCATAAAGAGCTTCGAATGGAGCCATACCAATACTAGACTGAAAGCTGTTATTATATGCGAACTCCACCAATGGAAGATGCTCTTCCCATGTACCTCCAAAATCTAAGATACATAGCCTCAAAAGGTCTTCTAGAATACGGTTCACCCTCTCGGTCTGGCCGTCCGTCTGAGGATGATATGCGGTGCTCAAACACAACTGAGTCCCTACCGCCTCTTGCAAACTCTTCCAAAACTCGCTAGTGAAGATAGGATCTCGATCACTCACTATGCTAGAAGGTACACCATGCAATCGAACTATCTCTCGAAGGTAAACTGAAGCTAGCCATGGAGCAGTCCTCTTACTCTTCATGGGTATGAAATGGGCGCTCTTAGTAAGTCTGTCTACCACAACCCAAATTCCCGTATTACCCTTCCTCGATCTCGGTAACCCATCGATAAAATCCATCGAGACGCTATCCCACTTCCATTGCGGAACTTCCAATGGGTGGAGCAACCCACCGGGTTTCTTTTTGCTTCGCTTTCACTTGTTGGCACACCAAGCATCTAGCAACATACTCGGCCACATCTTTCTTCATACCGGCCCAAAAGAAAACTCGCTTCATGTCTTGGTACATCTTGTCCCCACCGGGATGAATGGTCATCTTCGAACGATGTGCATCATCAAGAACAGCCTTCTTCAAACCCTTGTCTTGCGGTACACAAAGTCTACCGTCTCTACGCAACCACCCCTTACCATCTAGGGTGTACCTACTCAAATGGCTGGACGACTCCCCCCTTATGAGCTTCTCCACTAACTCAACCAACTGTGGGTCGTCCTGCTGTGCCTCACCAATCCGTCCCAAAAGAGTAGGTCTGACCTCTAAGGATGCTAGCAAACCGGGTATAAAGTCAATGGAAGGTCTGAAGTCAAACATCGAGATAAATTCCAAGCTTCGTCATTCAACGAACAATGGACTCAAAGACAACCTTTTTCTGCTTAAGGCGTCTGCCACCACATTACCCTTGCCAGGGGTATACACTATCTCAAAATCTTAGGACGCTAAGAACTCCATCCACCTTTGTTGTCTTAAGTTCAAATCCTTTTGAGAAAACAAGTACTTCAACGATTTGTGGTCAGTGAACAATTCGAACCTCTCGCCAAGAAGATAATGGCGCCAAGACTTAAGCGCAAAAACAATAGCGGCCAACTCTAGATCATGCGTAGGGTAATTTTTCTCATGCACTCTCAACTGCCTTCCCCCATAGGCTATTACCTTTCCCTCTTGCATTAAGACTGCGCCTAGTCCTTTCCCACAAGCATCGGTATAAACAACAAATGGCTTACTCCCATTCGGCAACACTAAGACTGGAGCTGTGGTTAAAGCTCTCTTTAACCGTTGGAACGCATCATCACAATCTACGTCCCATGTGAAAACTAGATTCTTCTTCGTCAAGCGAGTTAATGGGGCTGATATCTTCGCGAAGTCCTTGATAAACTTCCTATAGTAGCCAGCCAACCCCAAGAAACACCTTACCTCGGTAGCATTCTTCGGAACCTTCCAATTTTGGATGGACACTACCTTCGCGGGATCCACAGTTATCCCTTCTTTGGAGACCACGTGCCCTAAGAAACGCACCTCCTTCCTCCAAAAGTGACATTTAGAGAATTTAGCCTTAAGGCTATGCGCTCGAAGAGTCTCCAACACTTCCCTAAGATGTAGGGCATGCTCTTCTTCACTCTTAGAAAAGACCAAGATGTCATCCACAAAGACCACAACGTACTTATTAAGGTACTCCCTGAACACCCTACTCATCAAATCAACAAAGTATGCAGAGGCGTTCGTCAAACCATAGGGCATCACCAGCCACTCATAGAAACCATCCGGAGTCCTAAAGGCAGTCTTCTCTATACTATCCTCAGCCACTCTCAACTGATGAAACCCCGTGGCTAAGTCCAACTGCGAAAACACTGAGGCGCAAACCAACTGATCAAAGAGATCATCAATCCTTGGCAATGGGTGTCTATTCTTCTTTGTAAGCTTGTTGAGTTCTCTATAGTCTACACAAAGTCTGAGAGACCCATCCGCCTTCGTGGAAAAAACCACTGGAGCACCCCACTCCGATATACTTCGTCTTATGAACCCCTTTTCAAGCAACTCCCCTACTTGCTTATGGAGTTCCCTCCTCTCACGAGGAGCCATGTGGCGCACTGGCAAAGATACTGGCTTAGCATTGTCCACCAGATATATTCGGAAGTCTATCTCCCGCTTCGGAGGTAAGCCATCCACCTCCTCAAACACATTCGAGTACTCCCGGACCACTCTAACAGATCGCAAACTCTCGAACGAAGCGTCAAGCGATTCAAGATAACTTAGCATAACAGAATTTATGGGATTACAAGAGATTTCGAGAGTGTTCCCCAAGCGGGTCATGAGCCAAACAACTCTCCTTTCGCAATCAAGAACGGCACCATTACTGGATAACCAGTCCATGCCCAAAATTAACCCATAGCCCGTGAAGCCCAAAACAAAAGCATCACATCTAAACTCAACGCTAAGTATGGAAATCTTCAAACCCAAACATATCATGGATAAATAAGTGGAGCCCCCAATTGGGTTTGAAACAACCAAGGGATCATCTAATAGACTGGTGTCTAAGTGCAGTGACTCAACTAATGATGATGAGATAAATGAATGCGATGCGCCAGAGTCGAATAAAGTACGGACAGGATGATCAAACAGAAAAACCAGACTTTCAATGGAAATAGTTCTACCTCTTTCCTGAATCGGTGGAACCGCAAGAGCCTGAACTTGCCCCCTTGCCTGACCTGGTGCCATAAGAGCCTGCACCTGTCCTCCTGAGGTAGATCCCGTCCTTTGCCCCTTCTTAGGGCAGTCCTTCACTAGATGCCCTGCTTCGCCACAGTGGAAGCAGCCAGTCTTCTTCTTCTTCCGACAATCTTTGCTTAGGTGGTCTGGTGTCCCGCAATTGAAGCACTTCTTCTTTCCCTTGCCACCGTTGCCTTTCCCACCCTTGTTTTGTTGTTGCTGTTGAGGTCTCTTCTGATCTCCTTTCTTCTCAGGTGCCTTATTAGCATTGGGACCCTTCTCTTCCTCATGCATGAGTGCCATATCTACTAGCTTCTCAAAGGTGGCCCCCATAGGGATGTGAGTCATAGCCAATCCATAAATCGGTTCATTCAAGCCTTTAACGAACCTCAAAGCCTTCTTTTTCGGTGTATTCACCATGTCTATGCCAAACCTTGCCAACTGATTAAACTTGTTGACATATTCCTTCACTGATAAATTTCCTTGCTTTAGTGTCAAGAACCTTTCCATATACAGATTTTCTTCCGCCCTTGAGAGAAACTTTGCCACAAACCTTTGTCTGAAATCCGCCCAAGAGTCAACAGGGCGCTCTCCATTAGTGACCTCCCACCAGAACGAGGCCTCTCCCTTCATTAACCAAGCAGCTAACTTGACTTTCTTTCCTTCTTCCATCTCAAAGATTTCTATCAACTCTTCTGTTTCCTTAAGCCAATCCCTAGCTTCCACAAAAGTTTTTGATCCTTGAAAAGGTTTCCCTCCCATAGCCTTAAATTCCTTGCAAGTCTTAGCAAAAGTATCCGCACGAGGAGGAGGCGGGGGAGGAAGATCGGGTGCAACTGATGGTGGAGAAACATTTGCTGGACCCGCAGCGGCGTCCCTAGCCTCCATCAATCTCCTACACCATACTGGTATCGCTACACCCTCCGGAAAGTTAAGATCTTCAGCCATGCTGAAACGAAAAAGGAAAGATTCAAAACGGAGAATTCGAAAGATAAAGATATGGCTATTGGGGATTATGCTTTTCTTTCAAAAACTTTTCTCTTAAAAGACATGTTTTTGAAAATACTCCTTCAAAAATGTTTTTAGAAAAATAGTTTTTCTAAACGTTTTATCTGTTCTGGTAACCTTCAGCTCTGATACCACGTGTAACACCCCACACCCGCTAAGGTCACTCATAAAGGGAATGCCTTAACTTCAGTGGAGTATTTTAAGTGAATATAGAACAGAAAAATTACAACAAGACAGATATAAATAATACTTGTTAACTAAAACATCATTTCATTGCAGCAGAAGGTAAACATGTTTGGTAACAATAACAAAACCATAAAACAAGAGTCAAGTACTAAATATCCATCCTGATAAAATCATAAGTACATAATCCCACTACATAACTAATAGCCATAATAGAAAAGATAAGCTGAGCTTTACATCAACGGTCCAAGCTCCAAAAGATAGATAAAGCAATCTGATCAAAGCCCACTAGTGCTAGGCCCACTCTGAGAACCTGAGGGTTGGGAAAAAGATAAAACAACGGGGTCAGACATAAGTCTGAGCGAGTCCTATAACTTTAACAATACAATCATTAAAGTAATTAGGGTATGATATAAACTTGGTACGGTAACAACTGGGGATAAATGACTACACTAAGCAGCCAACTAGACATAGGAAGAACGAAGATAATGGTAAAGACGCATCTACCCACCCAAGGATAATTACTACACTGCACCACACCAGTCATTCCTAACTTAAAGGTTGATCCCACCCAAGGACTTATAAAATTTAACTAGTAGTTTCGTGTACCCCTAGCTGACCACATATGTGCCGTCTGCCCCTATCTCCACTAGGTGTACCCACTACTCCCCAAGCGATCGGCTCCCTAACGTAGATACCCGTGCTGGCCCCACAGTGGGGTGTATCATTCCCCAAGGTGGCAACCTGATACCAACTCTGATGCACGGCTTATACCTACATGATGCAACAACGTCTTACCTACCAGCCCGGGTCCACACACGCATATGAAACCCGTTGGACTTGCGTTGCCACCGCTAACCCGTTTTGGCCTCTTATAGTCAAGCCCAGTACCCGTGTCCCGTCCTCGGCATGGGTCGAGCCCACAAAGATACATATGGGTTACTGGTTGAAATGGGCCCCCACAAGCTACCCACCTAAGCTTGCTCCCTCTAGTGTATCCCACTTAACCCTTTAATCATGTTTAATTACATGTTTCCACTTTGGTTAAGCATTCTAATCGTATTTTCTATTGCCACCCAAGGCAACCACTAGATTTCCGCATGCCACCCAAGGCACCCACTTAACCCCTCATGCCCCACTACATGCTTATCTGGTTAAGTGTTTCTTAATTGATTAAGACCGTAACCTTTGTAAAGACCTCTCACATTAGACTGTCTTTTATGGTAGCTGGATTTGCCGGTCGGGTCCGGGCAGCCTTACGCCATAACAGAGTCTAACCTCGTGTCTTTACACTTGTCACGTATTTAGTTTATGCTACAAAAGGGTCCAACCTCGTCTCACATTGGGCCAATCATTTGTAGCCGCTGTATTTGCCGGTCGGGTCTGGGCAGTCTTATGCTACAAAAGGGTCCAACCTTGTGTCTTAGTCGATTAATTACACCTAATTAATCATCCCCATATTTTGAATTAATTTTCCCTAATTAATTCCAATTTAATGATGTACATAATTGACTCAATTATGTCCATCCACTTATGGTATGCAACATCATACCAATTTCACCACAATTTTGTTAACATGAATATTAACCCCATCTTTCCCCACGTAATACGCTAATATGACATACTTAAAAGGGAAGATTCATCACAAATACAATGGGTTCAACTTAGCATAACATTAGCATCAACATGGGTTTTAAAGGTGTCAACTTGCATATATGACCATAGCATCAAACCCAACTAGCATAAATAATCAACCCAAACTTGCATGAATCACATATGTCATAAAGAGGGTAACTTGCATAGAAGTTCATGTCATAGACCTATCATAAAGGGATAAACTTGCATACATGTCATAGGTCTTAAAAGGGATGAACTTACATATGTTACTCATATCATAAAAAGGGGTAAACATGCATATATATGCATGACATACAAAAGGGGTAAACTTGCATATGCATGCATATCATACAAAGGTGTAAACTTGCACATGTTACTTGCATATAATCAAACACCAAACTTGCATAACATGTCATATATGAACTTGCATATAATCAAACACCAAACTTGCATAACATGTCATATATGAACTTGCATATAATCAAACACCAAACTTGCATAACATGTCATATATGAACTTGCATATAATCAAACACCAAACTTGCATAACATGGTGTCATAATGGATCTATGTTTATCATAGTGATTTGCATAACTAGCATCATGAACATATAGCATAAAACTTGCATAACTAGCATCATGGACATATAGCATAAAACTTGCGTAACTAACATCATGAGCACATAGCATATGATAACATAACTTGCATTGATCCACATTCATGACCATAACCTCATTAAATCCTATCATAATTAGTTTAGCAATTGCTTGCTAAAGGCATAGAAACTCACAACTTGTTGATTAACACTCTTATGAAGAAGATTAAGTTGCTAGAGTTGATTAGAAGTTGATTTGAGAAGCTATCTTCTTCTAAAATTTGATGGAGGCTCCTTCTAATTGCATTTTGACGGCATGACGACGTTGTATCTATTTTTAGTATGGATTAGGGTAGTCTTAGGGTGTATTTATAGATTTAGGATGTAGTTTAGGCCCTTAGATTAACCCTAGATTAGTTCAGAGCCGTCAGATTTCGTCACAAGCCCCAAAACACAGCCCAAACCCCTTCAGACTGCAACCAGGCCAACCTGGCCGAGCACCCAGGTCGACACCCGTGTCGACTGGGCAGTCGACATGGGTTGGGGTGGTGTCGACTTGGCCTGCGCGGGAATTTTCCCGCCTTGCCCCCTGTGTGTTGAATTTCGAATTTTGCTCTAGTTTTTGAACTTGAATTTTTCTGAAAACTTTGTTGGGCCATAACTGGGTCATACGGACTCCAAATCATGCAAACTCGGACTCTATCTCAACCAGAATTCCGAGACGAACACAATGGCGCAACCCGTTTCCCTTAATTCCCACATCTGGGATTAGTTATTCTTTAATTTGTGAATGTTAATATTAACTGAAATTCGGGGTGTTACAGAATGGTTGTGATGGATGTTTTGGTTGAAATTGATTACTGAATTGATATTGACATTGCTAATGCTTCATTTTCAGTAAACTATATTGCAGGTTTATTATGACGATTTATCTCAATTTACCCTTGATCTTACGGGCATCTAATAAACCCGGGATTTATCGATTTATAATAAATTAAGAACACAGGTTGAAATGATAAATATCTGTGATGCTGATTTGATTGAAATGATATATCCATCCCTGGAATATCAAAAAATTAAATTAATATCACTTGGCCACAGGATAGAAAAATTATATATAGACATTGGCTAGTATTTTTTTTAAATATTCGAAATTCTATTTGATGCAATTTTATTTAAAGGAAATGTGTTGATTTCGATGAAATTTATTTTCCTTTAAAACATGAACCTTGAATGATTATGAAATTTTCAAGAGAATTATCCAAATAATTGATAATTTCAAAATGGAATTTTTAAGTATGTTTGGGGTTACAAATTTATGGTAAAATGTGAATTTGATAAATTCTCCATGAATTAAATTTTGGAAATGAAAGTTATTTGATTATATTTGGAATTATTTCGAATTTGATATGAATTTGGGTTGAATCCTATAAATCGAATGGTTGGTTTGAATGGTCTTTGAAACAAGAAATTGAAACTATGTAAACTCCATTGAGCCTGAAGTGTAGATTCAAGTATTTGAAATTCGGAAGAAAGGAACAATTACGGTTTAAAGAATTTTATTTATATAGATTATATATATATATATATATACACACACACTGCTTGATTTCAAATAAACTATTACTTTTCTTAAAAATTTATTTATTAAAACTCTTAACCTATAAACTATTTTGTTATAAATAAATTTCCCTTATATTCTATTACTTAAAATTATTTAGTAAACTTTTAATTTATGTATGTACATAGGGATTTAAATTATCTTATTTTATTCTAACTACTATATTCTATATATATGTATATTTTATATAAAGATTTTTTTATAAGCATCTATTTTTCATAATTATATTTTATGAAGTGTAAATTTCTTCCAAATGGAAAGTGTTTGGATTTAAACCATTGGTTCAAATGGAGTTGATAAAAAGTTACATTCTATTGAATATGAATTGATTGAAAAGTGATTGTAATATTGAATTGTAAGCTTTATTCTACTTGAATATAAATGGAATCTCCAAAATGATTAAAATGAGTTGATAGGAAATATATATTCTATTTGACTATGAATGGATTTCGAACATAAATCGAGTTGAAATAATTATAATCTTTAATATGAAGTATGTTCTACTGGAATTCAAATCAATTTTGAAATATTATATGATTATAATATAATGATATGGAAATATATTTTTGTCTAGAATATAATCGGTTTTGGAATGATTGTAATATTTTGATATGAAATTATATTATATTCTGAATAAAAATTGGGTTCGAAACAAATATGATATTTCGATATAAAGCGAACCTTTGTGAAAAGTAAAAGAATCGACCGATGTGGAAAATGTAAGCGTTGGTTGTTAAAGAGACCGGAGTCGGCAAGTGGCATACTCTCTGTCAGTGTTGATACCACTTTAATAACTGTGTATGTGGCGAAATATCCGGAACGAAGCATGATGACTTGGAGGTGATTACTGGATTAAGAAAGGCGAATGATAACGAAATGGCCTTGACCTTCGGGTCATAATTAAAATGACTAAAACAGGAGCTATACCCTGACTAGTTGAGGTAACACCTCTTATCAAACACACTTCTTTGATACTATTTCTATCACTACGATGATGATTTGGGCCTTTTTTGATTTTGGGAGTGTGTTCCGAGGTGGGCGGTAGTGGCTGCTATGCGTTACCACCGGTCCGGGAGTGCAATTGGTAGAATCCTACCCTGGGTATTGCCTCAAGTGCCTTGTCATATTTATCCTTATCGAGCCCATATGATTTTGATTTAGTGTTGCTTTATATGGAGTGCCTTCTAATAACACCAGTATGGTGAATTTATGATACTGTATAGACTGTGATGTCTATAAACGGCGTAGGGGTAATATGGTAATCCCGCTTACGCTATTTTCGATATGTTTACTTTACTGGATAAACACTACCATAATAGCGTACAATAGTATGTATGTATTAGTTTAATGGATCCTTGAGAGATGGAAAAATCCCGTAACCTCTTTGAGTTACTGCACCCATGACACTTAGGTTATTTCGTATTTTAATTTAACTAATATGAGAATGATTTAGTGCTGATCCGAGTGTTTGTTGTGTTTTCATTTTATGCAATTCGCTCAGGTCAGTAGAGGTTTGCAGTTAGCAAAGATTTCTTTTCTTGGAGCTCGAAGATGAAGATTTGGTATATATCTACTATATATAAGTATTTCAGCTACACTTTGTTTCCACTGTCTTGTTATATAGATATGTATATGTGTAACTCTGATAATCATTGTATGTTATAGCCAAATGTATATATATTTCAACTGCTTTTAAATTGATAGTTATCTATTATATGTTGGCCTTCCGCTGTAAGAACTCTATTATTGTTTTTCTCTTCTTTCTTATTTTTCTTCTTTTCCCAATAAATACATGTATTTGTGATTCGTTTGGGTCGACATGTGTGGTTTATTACCGATTTGAACGGTAAAAAATCCAGGTCGTTACAAGTTGGTGTCAGAGCTCTGGTTTGCGATAACCTTGGCTCTATTTTGGAATTAACTCATTAGAGATAGGGTTAGTAATGCCCTTGAATGAGTTTGAGATATATACGAGAGAGCATACTTGTATTTCTCATATAAAATGGTTTTATATTGTGTTGATTTGTTCTGTTGAATATTTATAGATTCTGGTCGATATATGGGACGCTATGGTATCGATAGGAATTTCTAAATAATCGAACAGAATGGATCGACATAATATTGTTTTGGATTATAATTTAAGTGTATCAAATATATTATAGGTTTTAAAATATATGCATTTGTTGTTAGTAGGTAATGTTATCAAGCCACTATCAATATAGTTAACTAGTAATAAATCTAGTAAGGACTGATAGTAAAATATGATCTGCAATTGAAATAAATGTAAATTGGAACTTTAGAATTTGATTTTGGTGCTTTAGAAATTGGATTTGCAAAGATTTGGAAATATGGAATTCTAAGAGAGTAATTTCAAGATGGAAATGGATTTCCAAGGATTTTAAAGGAATAAGTGTGCAATCCCTCCTTAGATATTTGAAATGACTTCAGTAATGAGTGAACACATTAACGATGTTTATTTTGAAGAGTTTGAGTGGGGGAGAGACCACTCAATGATTATTATAATGTGATGACAAAGGATTTTGGATTTAATCCCATATGGTATAAATTTTATATAAAGGTATTAGTATATGTTATTTAAAGTTGAATTCAAGATTTACCCAGAATTGAAAATTTCTATGTTCTTTATTAATTAAGGATTTGGATTTAAGTTTTATACATGTTTTCTATAAATAGTATAAGTACATATATTATTTTAAACTTAGTTTAAACCCGAAATCAAAGCATTTAAGTTCATCTTAACTAATGATATTGGTTTAAGTACTAAAGTAACTCGATTCATTAGAATTTTGATTTTAAAAACTAGGAACTGGACTTAAGTATTAAGAGAAAGAAAAATTGTCATTTAAATGCTTAAGCGTGAGTAATAATAAAATTTAAACAAATTCCAAAATTGGTCGATAAGAGTACTGGAGAAATAAAAAAAATTAGTGTGAAACTACATTCAATTGAAGTTGGCTAAAATAAATTGGAAAGTTTTGTTGTGTAAATAAAATGGCAATAGCTTATAGCTTGGGATAATTTAATAAAGCAAATTAAGTTAGTTCGAGAAGGTGTTGAAAGGAATTATGTTAGTTGATAGAATATGAATGGCCGATAAGTTAAAAATAAGGAATTAAATGGTAAGTTAGTGTATATGTGAAATGAAGGCATAAAAAACTAAATAGGGTGAACCTCGTTAGGACAATATATCGAATGTAAATCTGGGTATGAACAATGAAATTATTGGAATGCAAATCATTTCATCGAATGGAATATAATTTAATTTTAGTAAATGAATTGAGTTAAATAAAGTTTAATTTAAGAAATCGAATAATAATGGTTGAGAACTAAGTATAAGATTGAGTTATGAACAAACCATAATTCAATTCATGATTTGTGAGTCAAACAAATTGTAAAGACGCGTAACTTCCCCGATAAGGAAAGAGCGAATACTTTGAGAACAACACACAAAAGAACGCAAAAAGAAGAACATTTCATTGTATATTACAACGATTCCATCAGAATACAAGAATATACTGAGTATGAATAAATATTACACAGAAAATATCATAGATTACAATACATTACTGCAGCAGAAAATAATACAAAACACAACTAAAAGAGATATACGGATACAGAGCTTTCCGGATATCATTCTAGCTGTAAACCAGGTTCCTGTGAATATAAATCTGCAAAACCAAAACTACTAGCTGCCTATGTCAAAATAAGGGCACCCAGAGTTTAGGTTAAAACAATAAACTCCAGGTCAGTCATGTGACTGGTATGAGAACTAAAACAGTTATTAATCTTTATTTTAAAGTTAGGTAAATCAAGGGACCACACCGTATAACACGGAACGGGTTTCCTCCCAAGAACACGAGTGCATAAAACAACAGCGCAATGCTAAATAAAGAATAACGAAGCTATTATAAGACCCATGTCCCATCACACAATGCAACACAAGCCGGAGGATAGGGTTTTACTTACAATAGCCAAAGAAGGCTTGATATGCTAAATTTCATCTTTTATTATTACTATAAGTGTATAGTGTCAAAACAATTTCAATCATAAGTATCAATCATAGACGGCATAAGTGCCCCATCCCACTATGTTGCCATACTAGGCTCTACAGTCAAAACCGCAAAGACACGTATTGGAAGTTAGATTTCCATCTGTGAACCAAGGCAAGGGATCGTCCTTACGAATTCGAGACGCTCTAGCCCGTGTCTCAGGAACAGAACGCATCGTCCCTTGGATCATCAGGGCCGGTCCACCGATGTGAATTAAAATGCCAGAATACTGCGTTTTCCCATCCTATGGGGTGTCAATGAGTCCAATGACTCCATCGGCTCCACACAGTCACCGATATATCCGAGGCGCCTCGCAACAACAACAACCACATAAGTCAAACTCGTCAGGGCGTGTAAAACCACTGACGCCACTTCTAGCTAGAAGGAAACGCATGCCCTCCCTGATGTCCTCTCCCGTTTTTGGTTCACAACTGGGGTGTGAGGCTTGCGAATCAACGTTACACAAAGCTATGCCACACAGGCGGTGCTTTGATCATCAACCACAAGACTTTGCTTTTCAACAAAAGCCTTGATCAATTGCCACTTAGGCATGCCACACAGGTAATTCACTCCATGCGATTGATATCCATCAATATATAACCCTTGAGCTCGCACGTTTCAGAGAAGGGCGTTAAGCAAGAGAATAAATTTTCCGCCACCAAACAGATATACATATATATAACAAAAATTAATCACACAGAATAAAATCCAATGTCATACACACAGTCATTTACAAGTTTGTTCTGGGTCTGAACGAAACCGAAGGCACCTTGTACCTCGCATATCCATCGATCTCCAAGTACGTCTGGATGATCACCAACTGATTCCCTCCTCTTGGGTGTATAGCCCAAACAAGATCATCAGTAATTATCCAAACGATGTGAAGACCTCCAGTCTTCAACCATCGTCTTCATCCTCGACACCACGTCGAATCAGTTATTCAGAATGGGATAAACCCGGTCTTTCTGAATAACTCGTGTATATAATAAACAAGTGTTACACAAACACAACATACGCCTCATTCCAATTTAGAATATTCTTTTATTCAAATATTCTTACACTTTGGGAAAGGTTCCCATTAATTTTATCAAGGATAAATTCTTTAAATTTATTCTTTAATCTTCTTTTGAATATCAATTCAAACTAGTCGGGATTAGCGAACCACACCGAAGTAATCATTTATTTTATTTACCAATCCCAACCCATTCATCCTATGAAGTTAAACTGGTCATACTTCATATCTAACACCATGGTGTTATCGGTAAATTCAATTACCATTTCACGTTCAAATCTAATTAAAGATTTAACTATCGCCTGGAGCAAAACTAGTGACACTCCATTCTCGATCATTTCAATCTACTTAAAGATTCATTAGAACACTTGGTTTTAATCTTCCCAAAAATCAATATCAATGATTATTTAACTTGGGAATTCTAATCCCGTCTTTTAACTGGGTTAAAGAACCAATGTCATTTATAACACGGTTCACTATAAACCCAAAATCACATTCCATTCCAATTCAATTATTGAAACTTCTGGTTACTTTTAAAACCCTTTCAAATCCAATTTATTTATTTAAAAATAAATGGATTTTAAATCTAGTTCAAAACCAGTTCATTTCGATAAACATCTACTTTTATCTTTTCAAATATGGAATTTTTCGTCCTAATTCTTCACAAATCATTTCTTATGATTTTACACAAATTATTACTATTTTTAATAATTTTATCAAGGCCCATACAGTCAATTTCCATCAACGGCCATCGAATTGCACATACAGCGACCTTTTTCAAATTTGATTTGGACATAATTCCAAATCCAACCATTAGATTTATAATTTCTAATATTCGTTAGAAAGCTCTTTTTCGATACGATCCCAACGGTCTTGGTTTTAGGAGAATCCGACAGTTGGATCTCCCGTAATATCCATTCAAAGTCAATGGTCGAAACTCACGAACTGCCACAACACGGCGCGTTCTATTCAGGCCATTATATATATAATATATATTATATATATTTCATCGATTTCCTTTTAAAACGTATTTTATAAATTGTTTTAAATTCGTTTTCAAAACGATTTCAACTTCATATTCAATTTCGAATCAAAATTGAATATTCCACATTATCGATATACAAATGATAATATTTTCAAAACGTTATATTTTGAAATCACTTTCTTTTCTACATTCATTATAGAAATGAATAAAATCGATATAAATATCTTTCACGTCAAAATGGCGTCAATCTAATCAACTCGGCTTTTATTCAACACATGAATGTTTATTCTATTCAACACATGAATATTTATTCTATTCAACACATGAATTTATTTTCTATTCAACACATGAATGTATAGTTTTACTCAAAACATGAATTTATATTTCTACTCAACACATGAATTTATTTTCTATTCAACACATGAATATATATATTTCTATTCAACACATGAATATATATTTTATTTCAATACATGAATTTATAATTCTATTTAACACATGAATTTATATTTCTATTCAACACATGAATTTATTTTTCTACTCAACACATGAATTTATTTTTATAATATTCCTTATTTTCCAAATCGGAATGAGGCCCAATCAATTACCATATAAGGTTAATTATATGGATTTTCTACAACACATGTATATAATTGCAACGATGAACCATCAACCATCATCCAGAGTGCACCACACAACTGCATAAGCATTAAATATAAATAATCAACGCTTACACGGTCTGTTAACCCATCGATTGGCATACAACTAAACAATCGGGATTAGTGTACGTCAAATATCATCCCAATACCCGTGTCGGGTTTCAAATCAACAAACACATATTTTATTTGTGCAGATGGGCGATGTGAAAAATTATCGTCCCAATCAATATCAGTCAAATCAGTGTATATAAACAAATCGTACGATTTGTTTATTACTATTTATTTTATATAC
Organism: Allium sativum; assembly: GCA_030737875.1. Classification (NCBI taxonomy): domain Eukaryota; kingdom Viridiplantae; phylum Streptophyta; class Magnoliopsida; order Asparagales; family Amaryllidaceae; genus Allium; species Allium sativum. The sequence goes on along the minus strand of CM060910.1, from coordinate 553,425,205 downwards.
ACCTTAAAAATCATATTTTCAACTATAAAATATTTTCCACTATAAAATATTTTATTTCAATCCACATCACACAATCAAATTTCACAACATAGCAATCAAACAAACAAGCCGTCCATTGTCTTTGAATGACGGGTGTCGGGTGCTACTAAGCACCGTCTGCATCCTAGTATATATTTCAACTAGAAATTAAAATAAAAGCGAGGAGTTCTTACCGAGAGCTAAACCAAACGTCGCGACTCTACATATGTAGAAAATCTTCTCCGCATTTCCAATCAGTTCCATCACACTCTGTTTCACACTATTTATATAAAAAAATCATATTTTTATTTCAATGCTATATAGAAAAAAATATATTAATACAATGTTATATATATAGAAAAGATTATGTTTTTACAACGCTAAAAATTAGATTTTTACTTCGCTAAAAATTAGATTTTTACTTTGCTAAAAATTAGATTTTTTACTTCGCTAAAAATTAGATTTTTAATTCGCTAAAAATTAGATTTTTACTTCGCAAAAAATTATATTTCTCTATATTCAAAAATCCAAGCTTTTCTATTTTTAAAAATTCAATCTTTTCCCATTTATATATATATATATATATTTCATTTTAAAACCATGGATGCATATAAAAATCAGAAGAAAACTACATTATAAAAAAGAAAAACTGATTTTTAAAAGTAAAATAAACAAGAAAACTCACCAATTTCTATTTTTATTTAAAGGGAGAGGGGCGTCGGGGGCTTCACGGCGTCGAGTAGGTGGCGTGGTGGTGTGGAAGGCGGAGTTCGGGTTTCAGGCGAGTCTAGGGTTGCGGTTGGGTTCAATCTGGGTGAAGTTAGAGGAAGGAGAGAAGCGCGAGGGGGGGAGGGAGCGTGGTGGGTAAGGGCGGCGCGATGGGCGGCGGTTCTTCCCCAGGTGGCGGCGAGGTGGATGGGGAGGGAGGGGCATCGTGATTTGGGGGGGGGGGGGGTGACTGTGTTGTTTTTTTTGCTTTTCATTTTGATTTCGTCTGAGAGGAAAAAGGGGGAGGAGGATGAGAGAGTATAGAGGGAGTTGACTTATAATATTTTTTTTTATTATTTTAAAATTTTGAAAAGCAACTTTTTATTTTGAACTTGAAATCGAACCCACCGACTGTCGTCCATAGCTAATTACCCCCATTCTGAACACAATGGGATGTGTATCGTAAGCTGATTCGATTGTTTCGATCAGTTTCCGTCAAAATCAAAATATAAATGTATATATCGGATTTGAACGCGCATTTCAATTTACCGGGGCCACATATAAGCTCTAAAAATTCACAAATTTTTTTTTCTAGCTTCGTATTGACCATACGGTCCTAACAAAACTAATTTCATCAAATTCTGAAATCGTTTGAAAATCGGTCATTTTCCAGTCGATTAAAATCAACTAAAACTGGTCAAACGCGTTTTCCTTTGCCACGCTCACATATTGATTCGAAAAATTACGAAATTTAGAATCTAGCAATAACTTGACATAACAGATCCAATGAAAGTGGTTTCATCGAAAACCGAGGTCGTTTGCAAAATTTCCATTTTTAAGTGCTATAATTCCATAGCGACTATTCTGAATTTTCAACTGGACATAAATTTTTATTCCTACTATGAAATTTTGATTTTTCAGATTCATTTGAAAGATATTCTCAAATAGATTCTAATATTTTTGGTTTCAGTAAAATCTGGTTTATTTTGAATCCTGTACATTCATTTGAATTTTGAAATCGAATTTTCGAACTACCGCACCCTTTTCAATTCCTTTTATAATTAAAATAAATATTTATATTCAAACGACGATCTATATAAATATATACGTTCTAATTCTATTCAAAATAAATTTCTCGTTGTTATTATTTAAAATATTCATTTTAAATATTCAAAATTCACTAAAATTCCCAAAATAAAAAAAATTAAATGGGCTCGGATTTCTGGGTTATTACAATCTCCCCCACTTAAAACTTTTCGTCCCCGAAAAGGAACGAAGCCAAAAGTTGTTTAACTAATCAACTCGACTTCTATTATTTTCTTTACGGCTTAAGTTCTTCAACTTTTCAGTTTCTAAGAACTTTTCAAATTTTTCAAAAATTTGGCTAACACCCTAAATTTTTGAAAAATTTCGCCATATCCTCCCCTGCACCGGGGACTTCGAGATATTTCAAATAGCCTCCCATGGCCCTCATCAATCTAAAAAGAAAAAGAAACAGCCAAGCGGCTAACCAATCGGCTCATAAAATCATCCAAACACAATAAATTTGTAAACATGTACCTATTTGTCAGGCAAACAATTTTATTCTTCTGCTTTAGCCTCCTTGCTATGACATGTTCAATGTAAGTACATGTACATGCATGCAAATGCGACAAATTTTTAATACACTCGCTATTTGACTAAATGGTTCTAATCACAACAATATCAAACAACACAATCATCAGTCAATTAGTTGATTATCATTTCAAATTCATATCTTTGATACATATACAGAAAATCATGTTTTTGATGCCAATTCACAACAATAAGCCCTACCTAGTTTTGATTCTCACACCAATCAATAGGAAATATATAGAAATCCCACTTTCGTCACTCGAACATAAATTCTAATGATGATCGATCAATCATCAGAATCAGCTCCGGGCGACTTTAGTGTGATTCTATATCTATCCAGTATATTAAAACTTCGAATACACGTGGATCAGATGTACACGCAAAATCTTTATATACTGGATTGTCCAAATTCAATATAAAATAAATAATCAAATACGAATAATTGAATTAAATTTTCAAAACAAAATTTGTTTTCACTTTTATTTTTCAAAACAACACTCTTCACACTCGTTCTAGAATACTACTGATCCTATTTCCAACGAGTCATTCCCATTGGATATTACTAATCCAATTTCTGATCAATTCTTTCGTATGGTTCTAATGTGTCTTGTTCTTGAGCTTTTTAAACCAAAGCTCTGATACCAAAATGTAAAGACCCGTAACTTCCCCAGTAAGGAAAGAGCGGATACTTTGAGAACAACACACAAAAAAACGCAAACAGAAGAACATTTCATTGTATATTACAATAATTCCATCAGAATACAAGAATATACAGAGTATGAATAAATATTACACAGAAAATATCAGAGATTGCAATACATTACTGCAGCAGAAAATAATACAAAACACAACTAAAAGAGATATACGGATACAGAGCTTTCCGGATATCATTCCAACTGTAAACCAGGTTCCTGTGAATATAAATCTGCAAAACCAAAACTACTAGCTGCCCGTGTCAAAATAAGGGCACCCAAGGTGAAACACCCCACCTCCGTTAGGGTCACTCTCAAAGGGAATGCCCTAATTTTGGTGGAGGTTTATAAGTACAAGTCACAGATATACAAGACAGATATAAGAACACATATTTGTAAACAGCGGAAGAACAACAAACTTTATTTCATAAAGTCAAATACGTGTTACAACAACATCCTTTCCAAAAACATAACATAACACTTTCATAATCTGTCTTGAGTACATTATTTAAAGAAGCATAAATAAAACATAGATAAACTGCAAAAGCCCCATAGTGGATTGTCCAAAGCCATAGTTCAAAACAGGAAAATCCAAGCAATACATTTCTCTTCTTCAAGCTGGATGTTGAGGTAGGTCAAGCGGCTGTGTTCCCTCCCTGAGGACCTGGGGAGGGGGGGGAAACGGAAGAAAGAAGACGAAAGAAAAGTAGAGTCAGACATAAAGCCTGAGTAAGTCTAGTACTATTTTGTCTATGAATAAAGAACTGGGTATGATAAGGATAAACAAGAAGTGGGAATGCACTATAACTTGGTTAAGTTGTCTAGGTCGAATATACTATCGTACCCCATGTTGATCTCTGAACCCGTATAAACTAGTTTCCAACTGGCACCCCATAATCAGGGTGATGTGATCCATTCAATGATGATCGGCTCCTACTCGCATAGTTACATGTGTCTTACGGCTCCCGATGTTTGTAGTTACCTATGCTGGTCCCACCATGGGGTGTATCAAGTCCCATAGTGGCAACCCGACACAACCTTAGAGTGCACAGGTATGCTACTGGTGTCCAGTGCCTTGTTTTTCTGCACCGGAGTGTGTGCACGCCCGCACTCCGTTAGAACCTACACTGCTACACCACCGCCGTCGATTTGACCTCTTACAATCAGCCCAGTAATCGTGCCCCACCCTGCCTAGTTTCAGGGTATCCTGATACACCTTTTAGGGTTACTGCTGAAAAGGGTCCCCCGTTACTAGGTTTTCTATCTCTAGCCAACATGCTAAGTTGGTTAAGTGTTTTCTAACCTAACCCCCACCAGTCCGTTTAGTTTAGCATGTTCCATTTTGATTAAGTCTTTAGTTCACTTAATCCTAACAATCCTGACTCAGCCTTAATTGTCTTATTGAGGCCCTGACCTCTCACATTAGACAGGTATTGTTGTGGCTGCCTGTTGCCGGTTGGTTCCGGGCAGTCTTACGCCACAACTCAGTCTAACCTCGGGTCCTTATTGGGCTCCATGTTTAACCTCCCACATTGGATAGGTATTGTTGTGACTACTGGGCAGCCGGGCGGTTCCGGGCAGGTTTACATCACAACTCAATCCAACCTCGGGTTAAACACATCGTATGTTCTACATTTACATATTTTGTCTTTCCTCTTTATTTTCTTATATGTAAATATTTGCGGCCAATTATTAAGTTAATGGTGTAAAGGTTACACCAATCATGGGGCCAACCCATACCTGAATTTGGGCCCTTCTATTTTATATTTTCATTCATTAGTAATTTCAACCCAACGTTATTTTCCCCCGTTTTACACGTCCGTTTATATATATATTGGGCTTAGCCTTTTAAAGCCCAATTTAGCCATGCGAAAAGGGGAGGCTTATGGCGTGATTACATACACAAAAAGGGAAGGTGAGCGTATGAACTTGCAATATGACGTTGGGAATACAAAATAGAAACTGGTGTACTTGCATAGTAGTGACATAGGTGACATGAATCAAAGCATGTGAACTTGTAATTGAGATATCATTATTGTCACATGAACCTATATTTTTATTTAGGCATAATGTCAAACATAAGCATGGCATAAATATTTCTAGCATAAGCATGGCATAATGTCAAACATAAGCATGGCATAATATCAAACATAAGCATGGCATAAGTATAGTTAAATTTGTTCACATAACCATGGCATAAATATTTCTAACATGAAATCATGATTCTTACTTTAGCCATGTAAACTTACAAAAAGGGACCTTTTGAACCTAACCTAGCCATGTACCACATATGTCATCATATAATTCTTGTAAACAAGATAGACCTAATCATGGTTGCCAAATATCAATCATAGCCTAGCCATATTCATAAGTTTGCAAATAGGTTTTCTAGTACAAAAGCATGGCTTAATACATAATGCCAAATTCTCAACATAATTTCATATGGATAATAACCAAACTTGTTCCAATTACTTACAAAATGATTTATGCACAAAAATATACATCATGGTGGCATAGAAGCAAACCCCAAACTTGCATGAATTTAAATCAACTACATACATGTAGCTTCAACATGGATTACATAATTTGCGAAATATTCCAAACGTATACTTGCATAGAACTACCGCATGTAGTTCTTTATAACATGAATAACATAATTCAAGAATACCCAAACGTATATAATATTTCAAATTGATAAGAACGCACAAATATGAATAACTCTATTGCCACAATTCAAGCATACAAACCAACACAACTGTTTATTCATACCAAAGTAATACTCTACTTAAAATGGTTTGATGAATTCTCTAGTTTAGGGATTGAAGACGCAAATTCCTTTGTTGAATTGATTTGTTTAGGTTGCTTTAAGCTTTAGAATCTTCCTCCTAATCCTCTCTCAAATTTGGTGGCTACTCCTAGTCGTTCCTCAGCAACATGGCGGCTATGTTCTTAATTTTGAATGAATAGATTAGGGTTTAGTCTAGGGTTGTTTATATAGAGGTTAGGAACTGATTAGGACCATTGATGTTGCTTGGATTGATCGTAGCCATTCATTAGGAAGAGAGACCAATTAGAACCCGCCACCTAGCCCTAGTGACAAAGCAGACCACAGAAAATCGACCACATAGAGAATAGGCCAGCCGGGTTAGACTGGGCTCGACCTGGGTCTGGACCAGGTCGACACCCCTGTCGACAGCCCTGTCGACAGGCCTGTCGACCTGGTTAGACCAGGTCGACAGCCCAGTCGACTTGGTGGGTCAGGCGGTTGTTTTTCCGCCCTGGCCCATTGGGCCCCATTTTCGAATTTAAACCTGATTTATTCTGTTTGAATTTAAACTTGATTCTCAAACTTCCGAAGGCCATATCTTCTTCATACGGACTCCATTTTTCGAAAACTCGGACTCTATTTTGCGTATTTTTCCGAGACGAACGCAATGGCCTATCCCGTTTCCCTTAGTTCTTTGATTTGAAATTAATTATACTTTAATTTGTGAATTTCACAGTTATATAATTCGCGGGGTGTTACATTCTCCCCTACTTAAAAGGATTTCGTCCCCGAAATCTTCAAGTTAGGAGGAATGTATATCCTAACATCCAATCATCCATCTACTCATCCATCAAACACGAGCATCCATTGTCCTTAAAAGACTTCTAATGCTTCATGATCATATGCGAAGTGTGTGTGTACATGTACTTATCTAATGCAAAATCAGGCGGTCTACTGATTCAGTTGACCTCCTTAATGCGAATTATGTAAGTGCCATGAATCCATTATGTATGCAAATTTTCCTATTCTTGATTCTACATGAGTGCACAATCATTCAATACAAATGCAGCATCCACATGACAACACATTAAAGTTCAACCATACGAATGCAAACATATATGCATATGCAATATGAAGTGACTGAGCCGATCTAAACCCTAGATTGTGTGTGTATATGCAACCACGAGCAACCACTAGCAATCACTTGCAACCACTTGCAACCATCATCCATAACATGTTTCAATTACATGTTTCCATCCAAAGGGTTTCTACCTAAAAGATAAGGTCAAGGAAATATACCTAAAAAGATAGATAAAAGCGCAACTTAAGGAAAATGAAAGATCAAGGATGTACCCTCGAACAGAAAAGGGTAGGCCGTACGGATTCTAGCTTCAGTTTCCCAAGTCGCGTCTCCCTCGGCGTCGCTCCACTGAACCTTGACGAGCTTGACTTCGCGGTTGCGTAGCTTCTTCACTTCCGTTCCTAATATGCGTGTTGGAACTTTTCTTATGGTTGCTTCGCATTCCACTTCGGCCTCTTCGAGTATATTTGGCTCTACCACTTCAGCAGACTCATGTAGACATTTTCGGAGATGTGAAACGTGAAAAACGTTGTGGACTCCAGCCAACTTCTCGGGTAGCTCTAATCTATAGGCCATTTTCCCAATTTTCTCGATAATAGGGAATGGCCCTACGAACCTTGGTGCTAGTTTTCCTGTGGTTCCAAAATGAACAACGTTCCTTAGCGGTGATACCTTGAGAAAAACTCTGTCTCCAACCTCAAATTCAAGGTCGGTCCTCCTCTTGTCGGCGTAGGACTTTTGTCTGTCTTGGGCCGTCTTCATCCTTCTTCGTATTAAGTCTACTTTCTCTGAAGTCTCTCGGATCATATCTGGTCCAAGTATGAGCTTATCAGTAGACTCCCACCAACAAGTGGGCGATCGTCATGGTCTTCCATATAAAGCTTCGAAGGGCGCCATTCCGATGGTTGCTTGATAGCTGTTGTTGTAGGCAAATTCCACCAACGGAAGGTGGTCTTCCCATGTCTCTCCGAAGTCAAGGACGCATAGCCTTAAGAGGTCTTCCAAAACTCTGTTCACTCTCTCTGTTTGGCCGTCGGTTTGGGGATGATAGGCTGTGCTCAAGCATAACTGCGTTCCTACTACTTCTTGCAGACTCCGCCAAAACTCGCTGGTGAAGATGGGGTCTCGGTCACTAATAATGCTAGATGGTATTCCATGGAGTCGAACGATTTCCTTGAGGTAAAGTGATGCTAGGGATGAGGCAGTTCTTTTACTTTTGACAGGTAAAAAGTGGGCGCTTTTAGTAAGCCTATCCACTATTACCCAAATGCTAGTGTTGCCTCTCCTAGACCTAGGCAGCCCATCGATGAAGTCCATTGAGATGCTATCCCACTTCCACTGTGGGACCTCCAGAGGATGTAGTAGTCCGCCAGGCTTTTTCTGTTCCGCCTTAACCTGTTGGCACACCATACACTTAGAAACGAATTCTGCCACGTCCTTTTTCATGCCGTTCCAGAAGAAAGTCCTTTTTATATCTTTGTACATTTTATCTCCGCCTGGGTGTATCGTCATCTTGGAGTGATGTGCTTCCTCGAGAACCTTCTTTATTAAATCTTTTGTCTGTGGGACGCATAGTCTTCCGTCTCGCCTTAGCAATCCCTTATCGTCGATGGAGTATCTGTTGAGGTGACTTGAAGTCTCACCCCTAATTAGCCTATCAATTATTTCCACAAGCTGAGGGTCTTCGCGTTGTGCTGTCCCTACTGAGTCCACTAAAGTTGGGCGCACTTCGAGAGATGCTAGCAAGCCTGGTACGAAATCGGTGGAAGGCCTAAAGTCGAAACTGGCTATAAACTCTAGGCTTTGTCTTTCAACAAACAACGGGCTTAGGGTCAATTTCTTTCGGCTCAACGCGTCTGCCACTACATTGCCTTTGCCCGGAGTATAGGAGATTTCGAAATCGTACGAGGCAAGGAACTCCATCCATCTTTGTTGCCTCAAGTTAAGATCTTTCTGCGAGAAAAGATATTTCAACGATTTATGGTCAGTGTAAAGTTCGAACTTCTCACCTAGGAGATAGTGTCGCCAAGACTTGAGTGCAAAGACGATGGCGGCTAACTCAAGATCGTGGGTTGGGTAGTTCTTTTCGTGCACCTTCAACTGCCTCCCGCCATAAGCTACTACCCTTCCTTCTTGCATTAAGATGGCGCCTAGCCCTGTCCCACATGCATCCGTATAAACAGTGAACATCTTGCTCCCATCTGGCAGCGTCAAAACTGGGGCTGTTGTAAGAGCCCTTTTCAGTCGTTGGAAAGCAAACTCGCAATCCAAATCCCAATTGAACACTAGATTCTTCTTGGTCAACTTCGTGAGTGGAGCTGAAATTTTCGCAAAATCCCTTATAAACTTTCGATAGAAACCTGCTAGTCCTAGAAAGCTTCGGACCTCAGTTGCATTCCTTGGTGTCTTCCAATCCTGTACCGCTACTACCTTAGCAGGGTCCACTGCTAACCCTTGTTTGGATACTATGTGCCCAAGGAACCTCACCTCTTCTCTCCAAAAGTGGCATTTGGAGAACTTGGCTTTTAGTTGATGGACTCGCAAAGTTTCCATGATTGCCCTTAAGTGTTGAGCATGTTCCTCTTCACTCTTTGAGAAGATAAGGATATCATCTACGAAGACCACTACGAATTTTTTGAGGAAATCTCTAAATACCCTACTCATCAGGCCCACGAAGTAAGCAGGTGCATTTGTCAAGCCGAAAGGCATGACAAGCCATTCAAAGAAGCCGTCTGGGGTTCTGAATGCCGTTTTATCGATGCTATCTTCAGCCACCCTTAGATGATGAAAACCGGTTGCTAAATCGAGTTGGGAGAAAATAGACGCCCCTACAAGCTGGTCAAATAAATCGTCAATTCTAGGGAGAGGGTGCCTATTCTTTTTCGTTAGCTTGTTGAGCTCCCTATAGTCAACACATAGACGGAGTGAACCATCCGCCTTTGTAGCGAACACCACCGGAGCGCCCCATTCTGAAATGCTCCTCCTAATGAACCCCTTTTCTAGAAGCTCTTTAATCTGTTTACTGAGCTCTTTCCTTTCTCGTGGAGCCATATGTCTAACGGGAAACGCAACGGGCTTTGCATTATCTACAAGATATATGCGGAAGTCTATTTCCCGCTTCGGAGGCAAGCCCTTCACCTCTTCAAAGACATCCGGATATTCCCGGACCACTCTAACTGATTTCAAATTTTCAACAGAGGCATCTAGCGATTCAAGATAACTAAGCATAACCGCATACGAGGGATTACAAGAAATTTCCAAAGTATTACCGAGCTGGGTTAGGAGCCTAACAACCCTTTTCTCACAATCAAGGATGGCCCCATTACTGGATAGCCAATCCACACCCAAAATCAAACCATAACCCGAAAAGCCCAAAACAAAGGCACTACATTGAAATTCTATACTTAGAATAGAAATTTTCAATCCCACACAGATCATAGACAAATGAGCTGGGCCCCCAATTGGGTTTGAAACAATTAAGGGGTCCTCTACCATACTAGTTTCTAGGTGCAGAGATTCTACTAAAGCAGACGAGATAAAGGAGTGTGATGCGCCAGAATCAAATAAAGTATGAACGGGGTGATCATAAAGATAAACTACACTTTCTACAGAAGTATTTATACCTCGCTGTTGCAAAGGTGGCGCTTCCAGCACATGAACCTGTGCCCCTGGGGTGGATCCAGCCCTCTGCCCCTGTCCTCGTTTCTTTGGGCAGTCCTTAGCCCTGTGGCCTGTCTCACCGCAAGAAAAGCACCCACCATTCTCCTTGGCCTTCTTTTTCCGGCAGTCCTTTACTAAGTGCCCCACTTTGCCACAGTAATTGCACTTCCTCTTCTCTTTGTTGCCTTTCCCGCCCTTCTTAAAGTCTGTCTTCTTGGGCTGCAAACCCTCTTTCTTCTTGCCCTTATCCTCTTCATTCAGCAATGCCATTTGCACCAATCTTTCATATGTGGCTCCCATGGGTATATGGGTCATGGCCAAACTATGTAATGGCTCATTCAACCCTTTGACGAAACGGAGAGCCTTCTTATGCGGGGTGTTGACTAGGTCAAGCCCAAACCTAGCCAGCTCATCGAACTGATTCACATACTCTCTGACTGTCTTGTCCCCTTGCTTAAGAAATAAGATTTTTTCTAACTGCAAACTTCTTTCTGCATCTGAGAGAAATTTAGTCTCAAACCTTGCCCTAAAGTCCTCCCATGTCTCCACTGGTCTTTCAGCATTGGTGACTTCCCACCAGTAGGAAGCCTCGCCCTTCAATAGCCATACTGCCAATTGTACTTTTTGTCTGTCTTCTACCTCAAAGATGATGAATAGGTCCTCAGTTTCTTTCAGCCAATTTCTAGCTGCTACGAAGGACTCAGTTCCATGGAAATCCCTTCCTCCCATAGCTTTAAAATCTTTACATATCTTAGCAAACGTGTTTCCCCGAGGAGGAGGTGGAGGAAAAGGTGCCGCTGCGGCTGGATGATTTCCTTCAGCTGGGGGAGGAGGAATGGTAGGACCTGGCTGAGTGGCCCTTGCTTCTAAGAACCGTCTAAACCAACCAGGTATTGGCACCCCTTCCGGCAAGTTAAGTTCTTGGGACATGCTGAAACAAAAAGGATAGATTCAAAACGAAGGATAAGAGATAGTTCCTATGGCTTTGGGGGGTGGACTTTGCCTTTTTAAAATAAAATAATATTTTTCTTTTAAAAATGCTTCTTTAAATTTCCTTTTTGAAAATAATTTTTCAAAACTTTTTATCTTATCTGGTAAACCTATGCTCTGATACCAAGTGAAACACCCCACCTCCGTTAGGGTCACTCTCAAAGGGAATGCCCTAATTTTGGTGGAGGTTTATAAGTACAAGTCACAGATATACAAGACAGATATAAGAACACATATTTGTAAACAGCGGAAGAACAACAAACTTTATTTCATAAAGTCAAATACGTGTTACAACAACATCCTTTCCAAAAACATAACATAACACTTTCATAATCTGTCTTGAGTACATTATTTAAAGAAGCATAAATAAAACATAGATAAACTGCAAAAGCCCCATAGTGGATTGTCCAAAGCCATAGTTCAAAACAGGAAAGTCCAAGCAATACATTTCTCTTCTTCAAGCTGGATGTTGAGGTAGGTCAAGCTGTTGTGTTCCCTCCCTGAGGACCTGGGGGGGGGGGGGGGAAACGGAAGAAAGAAGACGAAAGAAAAGTAGAGTCAGACATAAAGCCTGAGTAAGTCTAGTACTATTTTGTCTATGAATAAAGAACTGGGTATGATAAGGATAAACAAGAAGTGGGCATGCACTATAACTTGGTTAAGTTGTCTAGGTCGAATATACTATCGTACCCCATGTTGATCTCTGAACCCGTATAAACTAGTTTCCAACTGGCACCCCATAATCAGGGTGATGTGATCCATTCAATGATGATCGGCTCCTACTCGCATAGTTACATGTGTCTTACGGCCCCCGATGTTTGTAGTTACCTATGCTGGTCCCACCATGGGGTGTATCAAGTCCCATAGTGGCAACCCGACACAACCTTAGAGTGCACAGGTATGCTACTGGTGTCCAGTGCCTTATTTTTCTGCACCGGAGTGTGTGCACGCCCGCACTCCGTTAGAAACTACACTGCTACACCACCGCCGTCGATTTGACCTCTTACAATCAGCCCAGTAATCGTACCCCACCCTGCCTAGTTTCAGGGTATCCTGATACACCTTTTAGGGTTACTGCTGAAAAGGGTCCCCCGTTACTAGGTTTTCTATCTCTAGCCAACATGCTAAGTTGGTTAAGTGTTTTCTAACCTAACCCCCACCAGTCCGTTTAGTTTAGCATGTTCCATTTTGATTAAGTCTTTAGTTCACTTAATCCTAACAATCCTGACTCAGCCTTAATTGTCTTATTGAGGCCCTGACCTCTCACATTAGACAGGTATTGTTGTGGCTGCCTGTTGCCGGTTGGTTCCGGGCAGTCTTACGCCACAACTCAGTCTAACCTCGGGTCCTTATTGGGCTCCATGTTTAACCTCCCACATTGGATAGGTATTGTTGTGACTACTGGACAGCCGGGCGGTTTTGGGCAGGTTTACATCACAACTCAATCCAACCTCGGGTTAAACACATCGTATGTTCTACATTTACATATTTTGTCTTTCCTCTTTATTTTCTTATATGTAAATATTTGCGGCCAATTATTAAGTTAATGGTGTAAAGGTTACACCAATCATGGGCCCAACCCATACCTGAATTTGGGCCCTTCTATTTTATATTTTCATTCATTAGTAATTTCAACCCAACGTTATTTTCCCCCGTTTTACACGTCCGTTTATATATATATTGGGCTTAGCCTTTTAAAGCCCAATTTAGCCATGCGAAAAGGGGAGGCTTATGGCGTGATTACATACACAAAAAGGGAAGGTGAGCGTATGAACTTGCAATATGACGTTGGGAATACAAAATAGAAACTGGTGTACTTGCATAGTAGTGACATAGGTGACATGAATCAAAGCATGTGAACTTGTAATTGAGATATCATTATTGTCACATGAACCTATATTTTTATTTAGGCATAATGTCAAACATAAGCATGGCATAAATATTTCTAGCATAAGCATGGCATAATGTCAAACATAAGCATGGCATAATATCAAACATAAGCATGGCATAAGTATAGTTAAATTTGTTCACATAACCATGGCATAAATATTTCTAACATGAAATCATGATTCTTACTTTAGCCATGTAAACTTACAAAAAGGGACCTTTTGAACCTAACCTAGCCATGTACCACATATGTCATCATATAATTCTTGTAAACAAGATAGACCTAATCATGGTTGCCAAATATCAATCATAGCCTAGCCATATTCATAAGTTTGCAAATAGGTTTTCTAGTACAAAAGCATGGCTTAATACATAATGCCAAATTCTCAACATAATTTCATATGGATAATAACCAAACTTGTTCCAATTACTTACAAAATGATTTATGCACAAAAATATACATCATGGTGGCATAGAAGCAAACCCCAAACTTGCATGAATTTAAATCAACTACATACATGTAGCTTCAACATGGATTACATAATTTGCGAAATATTCCAAACGTATACTTGCATAGAACTACCGCATGTAGTTCTTTATAACATGAATAACATAATTCAAGAATACCCAAACGTATATAATATTTCAAATTGATAAGAACGCACAAATATGAATAACTCTATTGCCACAATTCAAGCATACAAACCAACACAACTGTTTATTCATACCAAAGTAATACTCTACTTAAAATGGTTTGATGAATTCTCTAGTTTAGGGATTGAAGACGCAAATTCCTTTGTTGAATTGATTTGTTTAGGTTGCTTTAAGCTTTAGAATCTTCCTCCTAATCCTCTCTCAAATTTGGTGGCTACTCCTAGTCGTTCCTCAGCAACATGGCGGCTATGTTCTTAATTTTGAATGAATAGATTAGGGTTTAGTCTAGGGTTGTTTATATAGAGGTTAGGAACTGATTAGGACCATTGATGTTGCTTGGATTGATCGTAGCCATTCATTAGGAAGAGAGACCAATTAGAACCCGCCACCTAGCCCTAGTGACAAAGCAGACCACAGAAAATCGACCACATAGAGAATAGGCCAGCCGGGTTAGACTGGGCTCGACCTGGGTCTGGACCAGGTCGACACCCCTGTCGACAGCCCTGTCGACAGGCCTGTCGACCTGGTTAGACCAGGTCGACAGCCCAGTCGACTTGGTGGGTCAGGCGGTTGTTTTTCCGCCCTGGCCCATTGGGCCCCATTTTCGAATTTAAACCTGATTTATTCTGTTTGAATTTAAACTTGATTCTCAAACTTCCGAAGGCCATATCTTCTTCATACGGACTCCGTTTTTCGAAAACTCGGACTCTATTTTGCGTATTTTTCCGAGACGAACGCAATGGCGTATCCCGTTTCCCTTAGTTCTTTGATTTGAAATTAATTATACTTTAATTTGTGAATTTCACAGTTATATAATTCGCGGGGTGTTACACAAGGTTTAGGTTAAAACAACAAACTCCAGGTCAGTCATGTGACTGGTATGAGAACTAAAACAGTTATTAATCATTATTTTAAAGTTAGGTAATTCAAGGGACCACGCCATATAACATGGAACGGGTTTCCTCCCAAGAACACCAGTGCATAAAACAATAGCGCATTGCTAAATAAAGAACAATGAAGCTATTATAAGACCAAGGTCCCATCACACAATGCAACACAAGCCGGAGGATAGGGTTTTACCTTACAATAGCCAAAGAATGCTTGATACGCTAAATTTCATCTTTTATCATTACTATAAGTGTATAGTGTCAAAACAATTTAAATCATAAGTATCAATCATAGACGGCATAAGTGCCCCATCCCACTATGTCGCCATACTAGGCTCTATAACCAAAACCGCAAAGTCACGTATTGGAAGTTGGATTTCCATCTGTGAACCAAGGCAAGGGATCGTCCTTACTGAATTCGAGATGTTCTAGCCCTTGTCCCAGGAACAGAACGCATCGTCCCTTGGATCGTCAGGGCCAGTCCACCGATGTGGATTAAAATGCCTGAACACTACGTTTCCCCACCCTATGGGGTGTCAATGAGTCCAATGACCCCATCGGCTCCACACAGTCACCGATATATCTGAGGCGCCTCACAACAGCAACAACCACATAAGTCAAACTTGTCAGGGCGTGTAAAACCACTGACGCCACTTCTAGCTAGAAGGAAACGCATGTCCTTCCTGATGTCCTCTCCCGTTTCTGGTTCACAACCGGGGTGTGAGGCTCGCGAATCAACGTTACACAAAGCTATGCCACACAGGCGGTGCTTTGATCATCAACCACAAGACTTTTCTTTTCAACATAAGCCTTGATCAATTGCCACTTAGGCATGCCATACAGGTAATTCACTTCATGCGATTGATATCCATCAATATATAACCCCTGAGCTAGTACATCTCAAGGAAGGGCGTTAAGCAGGAGAATAAATTCTCTGCCGCCAAACAGATAGATATTTAACAAAAATCAATCACACAGAATAAAATCCAATGTCAGACACACAGTCCATTTATAAGTTCGTTCTGGGTCTGAACGAAACCGGAGGCACCTTTTACCTCGCATATCCATCGATCTCCAGGTACGTCTGGACGATCACCAACTGATTCCCTCCTCTTGGGTGTACAGCCCAATCAAGATCATCAGTAAGTATCCAAACGATGTGAAGACCTCTGGTCTTCAACCACCGTCTTCATCCTCGACACCACGTCGAATCAGTTATTCAGAATGGGATAAACCCGGTCTTTCTGAATAACTCGCGTATATAATAAACAAGTGTTACACAAACACAACATACACCTCATTCCAATTCAGAATATTCTTTTATTCAAATATTCTTACACTTTGGGAAAGGTTCCCATTAATTTTATCAAAGATAAATTCTTTAAATTTATTCTTTAATCTTCTTTTGAATATCAATTCAAACTAGTAAGGATTAGTGAACCACACCGAAGTAATCATTTATTTTATTTCCCAATCCCAACCCATTCATCCCATGAAGTAAAACTGGTCATACTTCATATCTAACACAACGGTGTTATCGGTAAATTCAATTACCATTTCACGTTCAAATCTAATTAAAGATTTAACTATCGCCTGGAGCAAAACTGGTGATACTCCATTCTCGATCATTTCAATCTAATTAAAGATTCATTGGAACTCCACTTGGTTTTAATCTTCCCAAAAATCAATATCAATGATTATTTAACTTGGGAATTCATATCCTGTATTTAACTGGGCTAAAGAACCAATGTCATTTAAAACACGGTTCACTATAAACCCAAAATCACATTCCATTCCAATTCAATTATTGAAACTTCTGGTTACTTTTAAAACCCTTTCAAATCCAATTTATTTATTTAAAAATAAATGGATTTTAATTCTAGTTCAAAACCAGTTCATTTCGATAAAAATCTACTTTTATCTTTTCAAATATGGAATTTTTCGTCCCAATTCTTCACAAATCATTTCTTATGATTTTACACAAATTATTACTATTTTTAATAATTTTATCAAGGCCCGTACAGTCGATTTCCATCTACGGCCATCGAACTGCACTTACAACGACCTTTTTCAAATTTGATTTGGACATAATTCCAAATCCAACCTTTAGACTTCTAATTTCTAATATTCTTTAGAAAGCTCTTTTCGATACAAACCCAACAGTCCCGGTTTTAGGAGAATCTGACGGTCGGATCTCCCGTAATATCCATTCGAAGTCAATGGTCGAAATTCACGAACTGCCGCAACGCGGCACGTTCTTTTCAGGCCTTTATATATATATAATATTATATATAAATATCGTCGATTTCCTTTCAAAACGTATTTTATAAATCGTTTAAATTCGTTTTCGAAATGATTTCAACTTCATATTCAATTTCGAATCAAAATTGAATATTCCACATCATCGATATACAAATGATAATATTTTCAAAACGTTATATTTTGAAATCACTTTCTTTTCTATATTCATTATAGAAATGAATAAAATCGACATAAATATCGTTCACGTCAAAATGGCGTCAATCTAATCAACTCGGCTTTTATTCAACACATGAATGTTTATTCTATTCAACACATGAATATTTATTCTATTCAACACATGAATTTATTTTCTATTCAACACATGAATATATATTTCTATTCAAAACATGAATTTATATTTCTATTCAACACATGAATTTATTTTCTATTCAACACATGAATATATATATTTCTATTCAACACATGAATATATATTTTATTTCAACACATGAATTTATATTTCTATTCAACAAATGAATTTATATTTCTATTCAACACATGAATTTATTTTTCTATTCAACACATGAATTTATTTTTATAATATTCCTTATTTTCCAAATCGGAATGAGGCCCAATCAATTACCATATAAGGTTAATTATATGGATTTTCTATAACACATGCAAATAATAGCAACGATAAATCATCAACCATCATCCAGAGTGCACCACACAACTGCATAAGCATTAAATATAAATAATCAACGCTTACACAGTCTGTCAACCCATTGATTGACATACAACTATACGATCGGGATTAGTGTACGTCAAATATCATCCCAATACCCGTGTGGGGTTTCACATCAACAAACGCAGATTTTATTTGTGCAGATGGGCGATGTGTAAAATTTATCGTCCCAATCAATATCAGTCAAATCAGTGTATATAAATAAATCGTCCGATTTGTTTATTACTATAGATTTTATATACACGTTAAAAATCATATTTTCAACTATAAAATATTTTCCACTATAAAATATTTTATTTCATTCCACATCACACAATCAAATTTCACAACACAGCAATCAAACAAACAAGCCGTCCATGGTCTGTGGACGATGGGCGTCGGGTGCTACTAAGCACCGTCTGCATCCTAGTATATATTTCAACTAGAAATTAAAATAAAAGTGAGGAGTTCTCACCGAGAGCTAAACCAAATGCCGCGACTCTTCATATGTAGAAAATCTTCTACGCGTTTCCAATCGGTTCCATCGCACTCAGTTTGACATGATTTATATAAAAATCATATTTTTAATTCAATGCTATATAGAAAATATTATATTTTTACAATGTTATATATATAGAAAAGATTATGTTTTTACAACGCTAAAAATTAGATTTTTACTTCGTAAAAATAAGATTTTTACTTCGCTAAAAATTAGATTTTTACTTCGCTAAAAATTATATTTTTTACTTCGCTAAAAATTATATTTTTTACTTCGCTAAAAATTAGATTTTTACTTCGCTAAAAATTATATTTCTCTATATTAAAAACTCTAAGCTTTTCTATTTTTAAAAATTCAATCTTTTCCCATATATATATATATATGTGTGTGTGTATATATATATATATTTCATTTTAAAACCATGGATGCATATAAAAATCAGAAGAAAACTATATTATAAAAAAGAAAAATTGGTTTTTAAAAGTAAAATAAACAAGAAAACTCACCAATTTCGATTTTTATTGAAGGGGAGAGGGGCGTCGGGGGCTTCACGGCGTCGAGCAGGTGGCGTGGTGGTGTGGAAGGCGGAGTTCGGGTTTCAGGTGAGTCTAGGGTTGCAGTTGGGTTCAATCTGGGTGAAGTTAGAGGGAGGAGAGAAGCGCGAGGGGGGAGGGTGCGTGGTGGGTGAGGGCGACGCGATGGGCGACGGTTCTTCCCCAGGTGGCGGCGCGGTGGACGGGGAGGGATGGGCATCGCGAGTTTGGGAGTGAGGGGGAGGGGGCGACTGTGTTTTTTTTTTTCGTTTTGATTTTGTCTGAGAGGAAAAAGGGGGAGGAGAGAGAGAGAGAGAGTATAGAGGAAGTTGACTTATAATATATATATATATATATCTATTTATTATTCTAAAATTTCAAAAAGCAACTTTTTATTTCGAACTCGAAATTGAACCCACCGACTGTTGTCCATAGCTAATTACCCCATTCTGAATACATTGGGATATGTATCATAAGCTGATTCGATCGTTTCGACCAGTTTCCATCAAAATCAAAATATAAATCGATATATTGAATTTGAACGCGTATTTCAATTTACCGGGGCCACATATGGACTTTAAAAATTCCCGAAAAATATTTTCTAGCTTCGTATTGACGATACGGTCCTAACAAAGTTAATTTCGTAAAATTTTTGAGATCGTTCAAAAAATGGCCATTTTCCAGTCGATTAAAATCAACTGAAACTGGTCAAACGCATTTTCCTTTGCCACGCTCACATATTGATTCGAAAAATTACGAAATTTGGAATCTAGCAATAACTTGACATTACGGATCCAACAAAAGTAGTTTCGTCGAAAACCGAGGTCGTTTGCAAAATTTCCATTTTTAAGGGCCAGAATTCCATAGCGACTATTCTGAATTTTCAACTGGACATAACTTTTTATTCCTGCTATGAAATTTTGATTTTTCGGATTCCTTGGAAAGATATTCTCAAATAGATTCTAATATTTTTGGTTTCACTAAAATCCGGTTTATTTTGAATCTTGTACATTCATTTGAAATCATGTACATTCTATATAAAATAAATATAAATATTCAAAATTCACTAAAATTGCCAAAATAATTTTTTTTAAATTGGCTCGGATTTCCGGGTTATTACACAAATAAATTGAATTAATGGACTTAGATTTAATTTAAAATGAAAATGAGAATAAGTGAATAAGGAAATGGTTAAAGGTATGAATCAAGGTGCCAAAATAAGAGAAATGAGATGAAAAGTTAAAAATTTGGCTTATTCGGAATAATATAATTGTTAAATGAATTCTAATTTGGGAATTAAATATTTTGAAATGTGATATAAAAATAAAACTTAATCTGATTTGGATGGATTAATGGGTAAGTAAGTAAATGAAAATTCAGGAATGAGATAAAATAATAGCGTTTATGTAAAACCATAACTGATCTTAATCCATTAATATAGATTCGAAGTTAACTAAATTGAACGAGGAAATAAAATAAAGTGGGAATGGGAAATATGAAAGAAGTTGTAGGAAATAGGAAATATTAAACCGAAGCCTAATTTACTAAATTATAATATCGAAAAATTTGAAACTAAGTAGATTCAATTAATTCAAATGAATTAGAATAAATGGAAGTAAACTCGAGAAATGTGAATTGGTCGATTTAAACCAAATATAAATGAATGAAAACGAAGTATGGATGAATTTCAATAATTAGAATAAATAAAGTCGGATTTAAATCAGATGAATGGCTAATCGAATATGTACAAATGTAACAATATTTGGTGTAATATGGATGAAATAAATAGGAATAAGTAATGAAATGTGGTAACTCAACCAAGGTTAATGAATTAATGATTTAATATAATTGAGTTAGTTCGGAAAGTAAAATGAATTCAAGTTTTAACTAGAATTTAATGCTTGGAATGAAACGGGAAAATGGATAGAAAATATATCAGAATGGAGTAAACAAATTGAATGCAAATCCATTTCTCGATTAATTAAATGATAACAAATTTTAGAGTGTTAAAGGTTTACAAATTTTTTGAAATTGGAAGGTTTGAACTTGAAAATAAAATAAATCGACGTTTATGCGAAAAGCGGAACTATTAGATAAGCTGAAGCTAAAATGACCATAACTTTCGAATGGATGATCGAAATTCGATGATTCCGGACTTTTTGGAAACCTTAGAAACTGAGATAATACTTTCATTAATAGAGCCATGTTGAAATTTTCATGTTTACTAGGCTGAAATTCAAGTTTTTGTTGTAATACAATGCACAGAACATCAAAAACTAAAGCGTATATCGATATAGTTTTGACCATAACTTCCTAAGGTCATCGGATTTTGATGCACTTGTACAATTCGGAAAGCTCAGGATCCGAGTTAAAACTTTTATTTAATGTACTTGGTAAAATTTTGCTGTTTAAAGGGCTAAAAACCGGGTGGAACAACTCAGGCCTGCATTTTTCATTGTGTGGGCTGAAGCGTTTGCTTTCGCTAAAACAGTCATAACTTTTGAATAGGTATCCAAATTCGATGAATTCGGGAAATTCGAAGAGCTTGAAAAGAATGCAATAACTTTTCCTGTGTGCTTTGGTCAAATTCCATCATTTAAGGGGTGATAAACCTTGATTTGTTCGCTGTCCTATCACGAGTAATACGGTTTTGTAGTTGAAATGTTATAATATGTGTTGTGTAAGTTGTACGTTTGCTATGTATTTATATGTTTAATTCTTATGCATATGTGTGTATGTAGCAGGTGTAAAGAAGTTGCGCTACACTTTGGAGCTCGCTTGCGCTAAATACTAAAGTGCTAAGATAAATAAATTTGCAAATAACGCTAAAAAAGGTACGTATTTGTTTTATATAGTTGTTAGTATACATATTTTGTTTCCCCATTATTTGGGATGCCTTATCGTGTGATGAGATGTATATTTGGACTTATATATATTGTGATTTTTCTGGACCTCTTCATACAAAGGAGATGCTGCCGAAATTTTCTGTGATTTTCGGAGTTAGAAAATTATATGACATTTTACAACTACATAACTTATTTTATAAATGCTATCTTATAAGTATAGATGTGAAAGTATGTATGTGCTCAATATTCTATTTCGTTCTCTTTTCGAGGACGAAATGATTTGAGTGGGAGAGAATGTAACAACCCATAATTCCCATATATTTAAAGTTCACATTTGGTGTAAATAAATTGAATGATAATGGTTAAAATGTGAATCTTATTGATTTTGATAATAATAATTATTTGAATAGAAAATATATATATAATTTTAATTTTAATTATATTAGTATTTGTTGAATTTTTATTAATATTAGAATAATTGAATAAGATTTGAGTTGTTTGGTTTATAACTGAAATTTAGACATTTCATTGTCATTAACTAAATATGAAAAACTAAATTAGATGAAATCTATTTACAAACTTAATTTTTGGTTAAATTTTAATGATCATAATAATAAAGTAAATTTCCTTGAATATAAATGAAATTTTAATTTAATTATGTTGATTAAGAATTGGAATTTTGAATTTAAATGTTTATGAATTCGAATGGAATTTGTATTATTTAATGTATAACTGGAATTGAATGTTAGCGGTAAATATATGATTTTGGGGTCTTAAAATTTATGAAATTGTTTTATAAATTTTATTTAAGACGTAATTGAATTAAAATGGAATTTAGTAAATATCTAAATTGAATTTCAGCCGTTAAATGAATAATTGAATATTTTGTTAATTAATTAACTGTGGAATTTAACTGTTTTGGAGACTGTCTCGGAATTCTGCGAAACTAGTCTCATCGGATCCGGAATGGTGAATTATTGTAGAATTTCAAATTTTATAACAATTCGACTTCCCATTTAATCGTACGGGATAAAACCTGAATGGAATCAATGTAATAAGATAAGTGTTGTTTCCCATATTGGGCCTTCTATATTAAGAACACATATCTCGAAATCTAACCGTTGGATTTTTAGAAAATTTATATCATTGGGAAGATGCCGTTTTGCGAAGATCTTCCCAATGATATAAATTTTGTCAAAATCCAACGGTTAGATTTCATGATATGTGTAAATCAAATTTCGATAAAAACAGCGCCAGGGCTGCCTTTCGACCCGAATCGTCGTTGAATTAATTTAGCTATTTTTATATAAATAAAATTTTTTTTAAACCATTATAAATTGATATTAACGATATGAAATGATTTTAAATTATATACATGCGAGAATTATTTGAAAAGACCGAGTTCAATCTCATTTCAAATAATTATACGACAATTTAAGTCGAAGATATTAAAGACGACGATTAAAAACCGGCGATCTTCACATCGAATGGATGACTACTGATGCCCGGCATTGGGTAGCTCCCAGTAAAGGGTTAATAGTGGTAGTTTGTCCCGACGTACTTGTTGATTGTCCGAATACGCAAGTGCCTCTCCTTCGTATTGGACAAAGGGAGGAATAAGGTGACTTCGGTTTCGTTCAGACCCAGAACGGACTTGTAAATGGATGTGTGTCTGACATTGGATTTCATTCCATGTAAAGTAAATTGATTTCTATCTAATGTGTATCTGTTTGGTGGCAGAGAATTTATTCTCTTCCTTAACACCCTCAGAGGGTATATATGGGTAGTTATTGATCGCATGGCGTGGATTGTCAATGTGGCATGCCAAGATGCAAATGATCAATGCTTTTGTTGAAAAGCAGGCCTTGTGGTTGATGATCAAAGCATAGCCTATTTAGGCGTAACTTTGTGTATAGCGTGACTTCGCGAACCTCACACCCCGGTATGAGTCAAAAACGGGATTAGGACTGCAGGGAGTGCATACGTTTCTTTCTAGTTAAGGAGTGGTGTCAGTGACTTGCCAGCCCTGACATTTTTACTTATGTGGATGACGGATTATGAGGTACCTTGGTTTTATAGGTTGCTAATGGCCATATTAGAGGTTCAAAAGAACAGCGAAGAATGTGTTCAGGAATTGCCAATCCACTAGCGTTATGTGTGGACCGGCCCTGAAGATCCAAGGGTTCACTACGGGGAATCCTAAGGCATTTTCTAGAGTGCCTCGAATCGGAGAGGACGATCCCTAGCCTTGACTCATGATGGAAACCGAATCTCCAATATGACATTACGGTTTTGATTGTAAACCTATATACGGCGACATAGTATATGGTATCTATGTCGTCTAGGATTGATACATTATGATTGAAATTTTTTTTGAAACATATATACACTAATAATAATATCAAAACCCGTATCGTTACAGTTGGTATCAGAGCGAGGTTTCGACCCTCGGACCTGTGGGTTATGATTGAAACTGTAACGATACGGATCTTGCCCAGACCTAATCGATAGCTAAATCGACCAAGACTATTCAAATCTCGCATACATTAACTTTGGGAATACAACACATCAAAACAACAACAAAAGACTTTTATAAAACACTATGATAATATTACATCAGAGTACAGAATATCAGAGTGCATCGATAAATAATAATATAGCGGAAGATAAATTACAATAAATTTAATACATTGCAGCGAAAGACTATAAATGCTCTGGACACAGCTTTAAGCTTCAATCCAAAATCCTGCTCAAGAGATAAATATCTGCAAAACAAGCTATTCGACTACCCGTGTGGGAAATATGGGCACCTGAGTTTGCCAGTGAAACAAACTATAGGACAGTCATAGGACTGGTATGAGAAATCTAACTCAACTAATCTAATAATAAGGCTAATCACATGACCACGTCGCTAACTCGGAACGGGTTTACTCCACTGGATTTCCAATGCATAAATTAAAGTAAATCGTTAAACAATGCAATGCTTTTAAGAAAAATGAAACCATTATAAGACTCAAGTACCATCACACAATGCAACGCGAACCGGAGGATAGCATTTTACCTTATAATGGTCAAAAATGCTTGATACGATAAAAATGGATTTTGATATTTTTATTTAACATGACATTTCTAAATCAAATGGCATTTTTATATTACATGATATTTCTGAATAAATGACAATTTAATATACTTTAACATAACATGACATATTTATTAACATATGTTTTCTAACACAAAAATGACATATTCTTATTTTTTTTCAATTCTTATTCAATACACATGATGTTTTCATATGGCAATTTTTATTCAACATAAAAACGATGTTCTTATATGAAATTCTTATTTCAACATAAATGATATGATTTATTTTGTCAATTCTTATTCAATATAAATGACATGATTTATTTCGATACCTTTTTCCTATGTACTCTAATGACAAATAAAAGAATATTTTATTTGTTTACCTTTTTCTATGTGTTCTAATAACATATAAAATAATATTTTAAGTGTTTACATTTTTCTATGTATTCTAATAACATATAAAAGAATATTTTATATGTAAACATTTTTTATGTATTATAATATCATATAAAAGAATATTTTATATGTAAACATTTTCTATGTATTCTAATATCATATAAAAGACATTTTATATGTAAACAATTTTCTATGTATTCTAATATCATATAAAAGAATATTTTATATGTAAACTTTTTCTATGTATTTTAATTACAAATAAAAAGAGAGTTTTAATGTCATAACATTTTCCTATATTTCCAATGACAATAAAAGGAGAGTTTTAATGTCATAACATTTTTCTACATTTCTAATGACAATAAAAGGAGAGTTTCAATGCGACAAAATGACTAATTTTATTGATAACTTTCAATACAAAAAAAATGATAAATTCTGTTCATTAACTTACAATGCAACAAAAATGATTAATTTTGTTAAAATATTTTAATGCAACAAAAATGATTAGTTTTTCTTAAATCATTCAATGCAACAAACATGAAACTTTTTAATTATAACAAAATGACCATGAAATTATGTACTTTTAATAAAGAAAAATTTTCATCCTTTTTAATTTCAACAAATTCGACAATGGAAAATTGTCCTTTTTAATTTAATTAAATATGACCCTTAAAAATATAAACTTTTTAATTAAAAACAAATGACAACCAAAAATGTTTAACATATTATTAATCTTTTAATTTAAAACAAATGACAACAAAGACGATGTCTTTATAGTGTAATCTTGATTTACAGTAAAAATGAAATCTCTTTTTCTTCTATTGCAATCTTTTGTTGAAAACAAAATGAAGAAAAAAAATCTTTGCTTTTATTAAAGACATAATGAAAATAAAAATGAAATCTCTGCTCATAGATTCAATTAAAAATCAGATCTATATACTTAGATTCAAACAAAGGGAAATTTTTGTTATACAAGATCAGATCTATCACACACGAACAGTACAATCAATCACCAACAACAAACAATAAATTTCAATGCAAACATCACAGATACGATTTAATAAACATATATACATGAAATTCAAACAGCGAGGAATAATATTTAAATAAAAGAATAGAAATTTCACCGTGCTTTGAATTTCATGTGAATCAGATCTGAAATTTGGCCAAAATTTGATTTGCTCGGAATCAATTCTAGTCAGTCTAGAATTGTAGATCTCGGACTCACGATCGTGGCGTATCTGAAATCGTTTAATACCGAGCCCGTACGCATTAGATATGATTTAGTTTAAATTGACTATAATTTGAATTAATTAATTAATAAGGTAATTACTCTTCTTCTTCCACAAATAAGAATTGGTCGTTAGCTTCCTCTTTGAGTTCAAATCAAGGGTTCCCTTTTGCGATCAAATCTTTAAACTTGAAGACGATCAAAAGGTGGCACGTCAGAGAGGAGGAGAGGGGGTTTCTTGCGCCTGGGGTGGGGTCCAGCATGGTGGGGCCTAGGGGGTGCGGTTTGGGCTGAAGCGGCACGGGTTAGGGGTGTTGAATCTTGAGCTACGTGCAAATTCAGGTGGAGAACTTAGTATGGATGCGAAGAGGAGGAAATTCTCTACAAAAAATTCTAAAGGAGGAGGATCTAATTATTTGTGTAGGAGGAGAAATTAGAGGAGAAAGAATTGAAGGTTCTAGGCCATGAAAATAGAGGAACGATGGCTGAGTTATGAGGACGAAGGATTATGGTTCTAACTAATTACAATTTATAATAATTTAATATCCACTAATCACTTATAGGCTCGTTTAGCCAGTAACTCAGAATTAGGCCCAACGACTATCGTTTGTAGACAAATACCCCTATTTCGGATGCAATGGACTAGGTCCCGTCATCCCATTTGGTCGTTTCAGCCCATTTTTCTTTAATTTAAAATATAAACATTTAATATTAAATTCGAACGCACATTTTAATTTACCAGGGCCAAATACTGACTCCGAAAAATAAATTTAGCTATGTTTTGACGATACGGTCCTAACAAAATTAATTTCGTTGAATTTGGAGACCGTTTGAAAAATGGCCTTTTTCAAGTCAATCAAAATTGACTAAAATTGACAAAACACATTTTCTTTTGCCACACTCATATATTAATTCCAAAAATTATGAAAATTTAAATCTATCCATATTTTGACATTTCGGATCCAACAAAAGTCGTTTCATCGAAAACAGAGGTCCTTTGTAAAATGACTATTATTAATGGCTTTAAT
The DNA here is from genome assembly GCA_030737875.1 of Allium sativum. Classification (NCBI taxonomy): domain Eukaryota; kingdom Viridiplantae; phylum Streptophyta; class Magnoliopsida; order Asparagales; family Amaryllidaceae; genus Allium; species Allium sativum. The sequence goes on along the minus strand of CM060910.1, from coordinate 553,397,671 downwards.
ATTATTTAAAAATAAAAATTTTAATTTCTGACGTATTTTCTATCAAAAATTCTTAAAATAAAAATTTTAAATTGGTCCAAATTTTCTGGGTTGTTACATATTGGGTAGCTCGCGTCCTCTTTTACTCGGAGCGGTATATGGTATTGAAGGAGAAGGCTATTGTTTATAGCGGGTAGGCATGGAAATGGGATAAATTCAAATGTGAGGCCCATGTTTTTTAACAATGTTAAGTTTAATTATTATTATTTTTAAATCGAATAACATATTAACCTGAAAAATCTAATATCCCGTCTATACGTGGTCAAAATTTCGAACGGTCTGATCCGTTGGGATCGTAGGGACACAAGCTGCATCACAGAACCAGTCTGGAGCAATTTGGAGTTTGTTACGATTTTAGGCAAAATTGAATGCCGGAATCGAATCAACGAATGTTTATCGCTATTTAACGATAAACCGACCAATGTGAGTAAATCTCAATAAGTCTGTACAGTTTATATTTTTATAAATATAATCTAGTATTGATAAATGATGATTGATTGCTGTGTGTTGATTATTTGGTTGAATTGCTGATTTATTGCTTGAAATTATAGATAACGATATATATATATATATATATATATATATATATATATCGTTAATCAAATATTGATTCTGTTTATCAAAATATTTCATATTGAAATGGAATCGATGTTATTTATACTGTTTAACTTCTGTGGATGCAGGGAAATAGGTTAGAGGGATCCAACTGGATTCCTCAATATTTATAATATTGTTTGTTTTTATATATTGTGATATATGATGCGATATATAACCTGTGATTGATTATGATGACACTGGTCTGTTTAATTGGTATTTTAGATACCATAAGAAATACTGGAATGTAAAAAGCGAATTTTCAAAGTGTATATTATAAATGAAATATTCATAGGAAAGTAAATAGAATTGTAAAAGGAAATATTTGGAAAGTAAATAGAATTATAAAAGGAAATATTTGGAAAATGAATAGAATTTTATAAAAAGAGAATTTTACATTAGGAAGGTTTAGACCCGTGCTTCGCACACAGGTGTAACACGATATTGATTTAAAGTAAATATTTAATAAAAATCTATTTTAGTAGTTAAATTGAGGAGAATAATTTATAAACGAAGTTATAAATTAAGGAAATATTTATAATTTGATAAACTGAATATATAAATTTGCATTTATATAGAGAAGTTAAATTGGTTTTTAACAACAACAATTGAAATGGAAAGTGAACGTTGTAGTTATAAAGGAAATTTGCAATGAGATTATAAATGTTGGAAATGAAGTAAGATTCGTATGAATAACTCTACAAATAAAAATATAAATAGAATTTGGGTTTGAGATATTCCTTCTAAATAGGAAATCAAACTGCTTTGATTATATAAAGAAATATTATTCACATTCTATGTGAAAAATTAGATTTAAAGTAAATATTTTGTAAATAAAATATTATAAAGGAATTTGGGGTTTGAATTAGGAATTTAAATGGAATTACTGAAATTAGAAACTGATTGGAAATTTGAGTTGAATGACTTTCTGGGTATCGTTCTGATGTTGGTTTTGATCTTCGGGGTTTATACTTGGGAAGTTGTTCTCTTACTAGTTTACAACTAGAGACTAATAGATGTGGGAAGATATTGATGCGTGAATCAGAAACAGAAACGTTTTCCAAAGTTAACAGTGTATATTTTCTAATTTTAGAAAATAAGGAATTTTTGAGTATATGGAAACGATAAATGGGAAATTTGGAAATGAAATGATGATTGAACGGTAAGATCTCCATTTGGAAATACGATCGTTGTTTGTACACATGTTTTCCTTTGATAGTAGAATCACTGACTATTAAAGATTTTGACCATTTCTGCTATCAATACGGAGAGACTGGGATCAGATATATTATCTGAAAACCACTCCGTATGGCATTAGCGTTGCGAATAAAATATGATGAAGATAACTGAAGACGAAGTTATGCAAGGGTTGTTCAGTAAATCCTAGGTAGAAATTTCCTAAGATGGATTTACAAAATAGTGCCTTCGGGTTATCCGGTCCTAGGACAACTTGAATGGACGAATGTCTGACAGAGTATATCTGGTAGATCGTGTAAGTTGATCGTTTCAAACGTATTTACGTTGGTGGTTGAAGCGACCCGAACTTCCCCGGTCTCCGAAGAGATGAGAAAGAACGAATTACTGTGAGGACAAGACAAATCAGAACGCAGACGGAAGAACATTTCATTGTATATTACAACAATACCATCAGATTACAAGAATATACAGAGTATAAATGAATATTACACAGAAATATCAGAGATTTAAATTACATTTAAATACGTCGCAGCGGAAAATAATACAATACACAACTAGAAGTAATACACGGATACAAAGCTTTCCGAGTATTGTTCCAGCTGTAAACCAGGATCCTGTGAATATAAATCTGCAAAACCAAAACTACTAGCTGCCCGTGTCAAAATAAGGGCACCCAGAGTTTAGGGTAAAACAATAAACTCCAGGTCAGTCATGTGACTGGTGTGAGAACTAAAACAGTTATTAATCTTTATTTTAAAGTTAGGTAAATCAAGGGACCACGCCGTATAACACGGAACGGGTTTCCTCCCAAGAATACCAGTGCATAGAACAAACAGCGCAATGCTAAATAAAGAAAAATGAAGCTATTATAAGACCCAGGTCCCATCACACAATGCAACTCAAGCCGGAGGATAGGGTTTTTACCTTATAATAGCCAAGGAATGTTTGATACGTTTAAAACAGATTATTTGATATTATTATAAGTGCATAGTGTATAAAACAACTTCACATCATAAGTATCAATCATAGACGGCATAAGCGCCCCATCCCACTATGTCGCCATACTAGGCTCTACAAATAAAACCGCAAATGTCACGTATTTGGAAATTGGATTTCCATCTATGAACCGAGGAAAAAGATAGTCCTCAACCGATTCGAGACTCTCTAGCCCGAGACTCAGGATCAGAACGCATCAACCCTTTAGATCGTCAGGGCCGGTCCACCGATGTGGATTATTATGCCTGAACACTACGTTTCCCCACCCTTTGGGGGCGTAAATGAGCCAACGAATGACTCCATCGGACCCGGATCGTCCGATCAAACCGAGGTGCCTCGCAACAGCAACAACCACACAGGTGAAAAGTATATAAATGTCAGGGCTGGTAGGTCACTGACACCACCCTAGCTAGAAAGAAACGCATTCCCTCCCTGAGGTCCGTCTCCCGTTTTTGGTTCACAACCGGGGTGTGAGGCTCGCGAATTCACGTTACACAAAGCTATGCCACACAGGCAGTGCTTTGATCATCAACCACAAGACTTTGCTTTTCAACAGAAGCCTTGATCATTTGCCACTTAGGCATGCCACACAGGCAATTCACTCTATGCGTTTGATATCCATCAGTATATAACCCCTGAGCTCGTACGTCTCAGAGAAGGGCGTTAAGCAAGAGAATAAATTCTCCGCCGCCAAACAAATATATATTTAATAGAAATCAACCACACAGACTAAAATCCAATGTCAGACACACAGTCCATTTACAAGTTCGTTCTGGGTCTGAACGAAACCGGAGGCACCTAGTACCCCGCATATCCATCGATCTCCAAGTACGTCTGGACGATCACCAACTGATTCCCTCCTCTTGGGTGTATAGCCCAAACAAGATCATCAGTAATTATCCAAACGATGTGAAGACCTCCGGTCTTCAACCATCGTCTTCATCCTCGACACCACGTCGAATCAGTTATTCAGAATGGGATAAACCCGGTCTTTCTGAATAACTCGTGTATATAATAAACAAGTGTTACACAAACACAACATACGCCTCATTCCAATTCATCAGTCACTAACCGTAAATTAACAAGAGAATAATTCCCCAAATATTAACCCCGAGGGCCGAAACCAACATCAGATCAATATCCAGAAAACCATTCTGCTTAGCTAACCGACGGTTAGTTTCTAAATTTCACATTCATAGGGAAAGGTCCCCATTAATTTTATCAAAGATAAATTCCTTGAATCTATTCTTTAATCTTCTTTTGAATATCGATTCAACTAGTCGGGATTAACGAACCTTACCGAAGTAATCATTTGTTTTAATTTCCCAATCCCAACCTATTCATCCCATGATGTAAAACTGGTAATACTTCATATCTAACACCACGGCGTTATCGGTAAATTCAATTACCATTTCACGTTCAAATCTAATTAAAGATTTAACTAACGCCTGGGGCAAAACTGGTGATACTCCATCCTCGATCATTTCAAACTAATTAAAGATTCATTAAAACTCCACTTAGTTTTAATCTGTGACTGGATTAAAGAATCAATGTCATTTAAAACACGGTTCACGATAAACCCAAAATCACATTCATTAATTATCGGGTTAAAGAACAAGTGTTATTTAAAACACTGTTCACGATAAACCCAAAAATCAATATCAATTCAATTAAATATTATTTAATTGGTATACTTCATTAAATCTAAATAAAAAGATTTAATCTTTTCTCAACTGGGTTCAAGAACAGTGTTAATGAAGACACCATTCACGACAAACCCAAATCACATTTGATATTAAATACAAGGCCCTGAATAGAAAATATATCGGCTTATATTCAATATCAAATTCTACGACTAACAAATGTCGTATTGGGAATAACGATATATATATATATATACATCTTTCAAATTCCCATAACAATATCTGTATCATCACGAAATCCAACATCGAAATATTCCGAAGACAATTTCGATTCAAATCCATTCCAATTCAAATATTGGAAATTCTGGTTATTTTCAAAACCATTTCAAATCCAATTTATTTATTTAAAAATAAATAGAATTATAATTCTAGTTCAAAACTAGTTCATTTCGATAAAAATCTATTTTTATCTTTTCAAATATGGAGTTTTTTTTATCCCAATTTTTCCCAAATCATTTCTTAAGATTTTACATAAATTATTACTATTTTTAATAATTTTATCAAGGCCCGTACAGTCGATTTCCATCAACGGCCATTGAACTGCACTTACAGCGACCTTTTCCAAATTTGATTTGAACATAATTCCAAATCCAACCGTTAGATTTCTAATTTTTAATATTCATTAGAAAGCTCTTTTCGATACGAACCCAACGGTTCCGGTTTTAGGAGAATCCGACGGTCGGATCTCCCGTAATGTCCGTTCGAAGTCAATGGTCGAAATTCGCGAACTGCCGCGGCGCGGCGCGTTCTATTCAGGCCATTATATTATATATATAATATATACTTCGTCAATTTCAATTCAAAACGTCTTATATAAATCGTTTTTAAATTTGTTTTCAAAACGATTTTAACTTCATATTCAATTTCAAATCAAAATTGAATATTCCAATATAAATTCGTTTTAAATTCATTTCAAATTGATTTCAAATTGATTTCAATTAAATTTCAATTTAATTCGAATGCAATTCCTTTCGATTTCAATTCGAATTCAATTCTATTCAATTTCAATTCGAATTCATTTCTATTCAATTTCAATTCGAATTCATTTCTATTCAATTTCAATTCGAATTCATTTCTATTCAATTTCAATTCGAATTCACTTCTATTCAATTTCAATTCGAATTCACTTCTATTCAATTTCAATTCGAATTCACTTCTATTCAATTTCAATTTGAATTCATTTCTATTCAATTTCAATTTGAATTCATTTCTATTCAATTTAATTCGAATTTCAATTCTTTTTAAAATTTCAGATTTTGAAATCACTTTCGATATTCGTTATAAAATGAATAAAATCGATATAAATATCATTCACGTCAAAATGGCGTCAATCTAATCAACACGGCTTTCAAATATTTCTACTTTCAAATATTCTATTTCAAATATTTCCTTTTCAAATATTTCTACTTCTAAACTGGAATGAGGCCCAATCAATTACCATATAATGTTAATTATATGGGTTTTCTACAACACATGTATACAATAACAACGATGAATAATCAACCATCATCCAAAGTGCATTCTACACTGAATAAGCATCAAATATAAATATTCAACGCTTATAACAGTCTGTCAATCAATCGATCGACATACAACTAAACAATCGGGATAAGTGTACGTCAAATATCATCCCGATACCCGTGTGGGGTTTCAAACAATCAAACACAGATTTTATTTGTGTAGTTGGGCGATGTGTAAAATTTATCGTCCCAATCAATATCAGTCAAATGTGTGTAAATAAACAAATCGTTCGATTTGTTTATATTAATTTGTTTCATTTCATATACACGTTAAAAATTCTATTTTTAACTATAAAATATTTTCCACTATAAAATATTTTATTTCGTTCCACATCACATCACACAATCAATTACACATCAAAATCAAACAAACAAGCATACAAGCCGTCCATGGTCTGTGGGCGACTTGTGTCGGGTGCTACTAAACACCGTCTGCATTCTAGTATATATTTTAACTAGAAAAACAAAATTAAAAGGTGAGAAGTTCTCACTGAATAGCTAATCCAACGCCACGACTCTTCTTATGTAGAAATCTTCACCGTTCTTGATTCTGGTCACTTTCTTTGCCCGTATTCACTACATATATAAAAACCACATTTTTACTTTGCTATTCAATATATAAAAATCGAATTTTTACTTCGCTATTCTATATAAAAAGATTATATTTTTACATAGCTATAAATAGAGAAAAGATTATATTTTTATACTTCTACTATAATAAAAATTATATTTTTAACCTTCTACTATAATAAAAATTATATTTTTAAACTTCTACTATAATAAAAATTATATTTTTAACCTTCTACTATAATAAAAAAAATATTTTTAACCTTCTACTATAATAAAAATTATATTTTTATTCTGTTCTTCCCATACTAAAAATCACTTCTTTTTATGGTTAAAAATCAGACATTTCACTATTTAAAAATCACATCTTCAATCATGTTAAAAATCACAACTTTGAGATGTTAAAAATCAGCACTTCGAGATGTTAAAAACCATCACCTCATATCACAAACAAATATAAACAAAAATGAATTTTAAATTGATAAAAATAAGCAGAAAAACTTACAGTAAACGAAAGGAGGGGGGAAGCTGCTTCGCTCAGCGGTAGAGGCGAGCGGAGATGGAGTGCTCAGGGCGTTGTTGTGGCTAAGGGGGCGTCGGGTCCTTTGGGGGTGCGGGCTCGCGCCTTGAATCAAGAGAAGGGAGAAGACGAAGGGGAGGGGGAAGGCTAACGCGTGAGGGGTCGTCGCAGCAGGAGGGGGCGCGGGGTTAGCGGGGGTCGGAGGTGGGCCTAGGGTTCCGGCGGGGGCGTCTTGAGTTGAAGAGGGAAAGCGAGCAGAGGAGGAGGACGAGGAGGGGAGGGGCGCGATCATCAGAGCGCGGCGGGCGGCGCGTCGCAGGTGGCGGCATGGGGAGAGAGGAGGAATCGCGGTCGGGTTTTTTCTAAAAAGGGGCTCGACTGAAAAATGAAAGGAGGCGGGGAGGATCTTAAGTGGAAAGAAAAGGGTTATTTAATTATTTATCTAATTTTCCATATAAAGTTGACTTTTTATTCGAAATAGAAACGAGACCCACCGACTGTCGTCCCTAGCGTTTTCCCCCATTCCGAACACAATGGGATATGTATCGCAAGCTGATTCGATCGTTACAATCAGTTTTCGTCAAAATCAACATATAACTCTATATATTGAATATGAACGCACATTTCAATTCACCGGGGTCACATACGAACTCTAAAAATTCTAAAAAAATATTTTCTAGCTTCGTAGTGACGATACGGTCCTAACAAAACTAGTTTCGTCGAATTCTGAGACAGTTTGAAAAATGGCCATTTTCCAGTCGATTAAAATCAACTAAAACTGGTCAAACGCGTTTTCCTTTGCCACGCTCACATATTGATTCGGAAAATTATTAAAATTGGAATCTAGCAATAACTTTACATCACGGATCCAACAAAAGTGGTTTCGTCGAAATCCGAGGTCGTTTGCAAAATTTCCATTTTTAAGGGCATGAATTCCATAGCGACTATTCAGAATTTTCAACTGGGAATATCTTTTGATTCCCGCAATGTAATATTGATTTTTCGGATTCATTGGAAAGATATTCTCTATTAGATTCAAATATTTTTGGTTTCACTAAAATCCGGTTTATTTTGCACCCAGTACATTCAATTGAAATTTGAAATCAAATTATCGAACTACCGCGCCATTTTCAATTCCTTTTATAATTATAATTAAATAATTATATTCTAACGACGATCTATATAAATATATACGTTCGAATTCTATTAAAAATAAATTTCTCGTCGTTATTATTTAAAATAATTCATTTTAAATAATCAAAATTCGCTAAATTTGCCAAAATAAAAATTTTAAACTGGCCCAGATTTCCGGGTTATTACAATCTCCCCCACTTAAAAATTTTCGTCCCCGAAAAGGAACGAAGCCGAAAGTTGTTTCACAAATCAACTCAACTTCCTCTATTTTGATTACGGCTTAAGTTCTTCAACTTTTCAGTTTCTAAGAATTTTTCAAATTTTTCAAAAATTTGGCTAACACCCTAAATTTTCGAAAAATTTCACCATAACCTCCCCTGCACCGGGAGCAACGGGAAAATCCCGAAATTTCCATATAGGCCTTCTGATCTCAAAAAGAAAAAGAAAAAGCCAAGCGGCTAGCCAATCGGCTCATAAAATCATCATCACCCAAACAAAACAGTAAATTATAGTAAACATGTACCTATTTGTCGGGCAAACAAATTTTATTCTCTGCTCCAGCCTCCTTGCTATGACCTGTTCAATGTAAGTACATGTATATGCATGCAAATGCGACAAATTTTCAATACAATTCACTATTTGATACAATTTGGCTAAAGGTTCAACATTTTAATTTATCAAACTATAATCAAACAACACAATCAGCAATCAATTAGTTGATTAGCTTTTCAAATTCATAACTTTGATATATAGTCTAAAAATCAGATTTTTGATGCAAAATCACAACAATAAGCCCTATCTAATTTTGGTTCTCACACCAGTCAATAGGAAATATATAGATATTACACGTTCGTCACTCGAATATAAATTCTGATGATGATATATCAATCATCAGAATCACCCCCGGGCGACTAGAGTGTAACTCTATATCTATCCAGTATATTAAAACTTCAAATACACGTTTGCATGGCGTATATGTAAAATCTTTATATACTGGACTGTCCCAATCAATATATATAAATAATCAAATACGAATAATTGATTTAAATTTTCAAAACAAAATTTGTTTTCACTTTAAAAATATACTATTCACACTCGTTCTAGGATACTACTGATCCCATCTCTAACGAGTCATTCCCATTGGATTTTACTAATCCAATAACTGAAGTATTCTTTCGTATGGTTCTAATGTGCCTTGTTCTCTGAGCTTTGTAAACCAAAGCTCTGATACCAAATGAAGCAACCCGAACTTCCCCGGTCTCCGAAGAGATGAGAAAGAACGAATTACTGTGAGGACAAGACAAATCAGAACGCAGACGGAAGAACATTTCATTGTATATTACAACAATGCCATCAGATTACAAGAATATACAGAGTATAAATGAATATTACACAGAAATATCAGATATTTAAATTACATTTAAATACATCGTAGCGGAAAATAATACAATACACAACTAGAAGTAATACACGGATACAAAGCTTTCCGAGTATTGTTCCAGCTGTAAACCAGGATCCTGTGAATATAAATCTGCAAAACCAAAACTACTAGCTGCCCGTGTCAAAATAAGGGCACCCAGAGTTTAGGTTAAAACAATAAACTCCAGGTCAGTCATGTGACTGGTGTGAGAACTAAAACAGTTATTAATCTTTATTTTAAAGTTAGGTAAATCAAGGGACCACGCCGTATAACATGGAACGGGTTTCCTCCCAAGAATACCAGTGCATAGAACAAACAGCGCAATGCTAAATAAAGAAAAATGAAGCTATTATAAGACCCAGGTCCCATCACACAATGCAACGCAAGCCGGTGGATAGGGTTTTTACCTTATAATAGCCAAGGAATGCTTGATACGTTTAAAACAGATTATTTGATATTATTATAAGTGCATAGTGTATAAAACAACTTCACATCATAAGTATCAATCATAGACGGCATAAGCGCCCCATCCCACTATGTCGCCATACTAGGCTCTACAAATAAAACCGCAAATGTCACGTATTTGGAAATTGGATTTCCATCTATGAACCGAGGAAAAAGATAGTCCTCAACTGATTCGAGACTCTCTAGCCCGAGCCTCAGGATCAGAACGCATCAACCCTTTAGATTGTCTGGGCCGGTCCACCGATGTGGATTATTATGCCTGAACACTAAGTTTCCCCGCCCTTTGGGGCGTAAATGAGCCAACGAATGACTCCATCGGACCCGGATCGTCCGATCAAACCGAGGCGCCTCGCAATAGCAACAACCACATAGGTGAAAAGTATATAAATGTCAGGGTTGGTAGGTCACTGACACCACCCTAGCTAGAAAGAAACGCATGCCCTCCCTGAGGTCCGTCTCCCGTTTTTGGTTCACAACCGGGGTGTGAGGCTCGCGAATTCACGTTACACAAAGCTATGCCATACAGGCGGTGCTTTGATCATCAACCACAAGACTTTGCTTTTCAACAGAAGCCTTGATCATTTGCCACTTAGGCATGCCACACAGGCAATTTACTCTATGCGTTTGATATCCATCAGTATATAACCCCTGAGCTCGTACGTCTCGGAGAAGGGCGTTAAGCAAGAGAATAAATTCTCCGCCGCCAAACAGATATATATTTAATAGAAATCAACCACACAGACTAAAATCCAATGTCAGACACACAGTCCATTTACAAGTTCATTCTGGGTCTGAACAAAACCGGAGGCACCTAGTACCCCGTATATCCATCGATCTCCAAGTACGTCTGGACGATCACCAACTGTTTCCATTTTCTTGGGTGTACAGCCCAATCAAGATCATTAGTAATTACCCAAACGACGTGAAGACCTCCGGTCTTCAACCACCGTCTTCATCTTCGACTTATCGTCGTATCAGTTATTTAGAATGGGATAAACCCGGTCTTCCCGAATAACTCACGTATATAATAAACAAGTGCTACACAAACACAACATACGCCTCATTCCAATTCATCAGTCACTAACCGTAAATTAACAAGAGAATAATTCCCCAAATATTAACCCCGAAGGCCGAAACCAACATCAGATCAATATCCAGAAAGCCATTCTGCTTAGCTAACCGACGGTTAGTTTCTAAATTTCACATTCATAGGGAAAGGTTCCCATTAATTTTATCAAAGATAAATTCCTTGAATCTATTCTTTAATCTTCTTTTGAATATCGATTCAACTAGTCGGGATTAACGAACCTTACCGAAGTAATCATTTGTTTTAATTTCCCAATCCCAACCTATTCATCCCATGAAGTAAAACTGGTAATACTTCATATCTAACACCACGGCGTTATCGGTAAATTCAATTACCATTTCACGTTCAAATCTAATTAAAGATTTAACTAACGCCTGGAGCAAAACTGGTGATGCTCCATCCTCGATCATTTCAAACTAATTAAAGATTCATTAAAACTCCACTTAGTTTTAATCTGTGACTGAGTTAAAGAATCAGTGTCATTTAAAACACGGTTCACGATAAACCCAAAATCACATTCATTAATTATCGGGTTAAAGAACAAGTGTTATTTAAAACACTGTTCACGATAAACCCAAAAATCAATATCAATTCAATTAAATATTATTTAATTGGTACACTTCATTAAATCTAAATAAAAAGATTTAATCTTTTCTCAACTGGGTTCAAGAACAGTGTTAATGAAGACACCATTCACGACAAACCCAAATCACATTTGATATTAAATACAAGGCTCTGAATAGAAAATATATCGGCTTATATTCAATATCAAATTCTACGACTAACAAATGTCGTATTAGGAATAACGATATATATATATATATATATATCTTTCAAATTCCCATAACAATATCTGTATCATCACGAAATCCAACATCGAAATATTCCGAAGACAATTTCGATTCAAATCCATTCCAATTCAAATATTGGAAATTCTGGTTATTTTCAAAACCATTTCAAATCCAATTTATTTATTTAAAAATAAATAGAATTATAGTTCTAGTTCAAAACTAGTTCATTTCGATAAAAATCTATTTTTATCTTTTCAAATATGGAGTTTATTTTATCCCAATTTTTCCCAAATCATTTCTTATGATTTTTCATAAATTATTACTATTTTTAATAATTTTATCAAGGCCCGTACATTCGATTTCCATCAACGGCCATCGAACTGCACTTACAGCGACCTTTTCCAAATTTGATTTGGACATAATTCCAAATCCAACCGTTAGATTTCTAATTTCTAATATTCATTAGAAAGCTCTTTTCGATACGAACCCAACGGTTCCGGTTTTAGGAGAATCCGACGGTCGGATCTCCCGTAATGTCCGTTCGAAGTCAATGGTCGAAATTCGCGAACTACCACGGCGCGGCGCGTTCTATTCAGGCCATTATATTATATATAATATATATAATATATACTTCATCGATTTCAATTCAAAACGTCTTATATAAATCTTTTTAAATTCGTTTTCAAAACGATTTTAACTTTATATTCAATTTCAAATCAAAATTGAGTATTCCAATATAAATTCATTTTTAATTCATTTCAAATTGATTTCAATTCAATTTCAATTTAATTCGAATGCAATTCCTTTCGATTTCAATTCGAATTCAATTCTATTCAATTTCAGTTCGAATTCATTTCTATTCAATTTCAATACGAATTAATTTCTATTCAATTTCAATTCGAATTCATTTCTATTCAATTTCAACTTGAATTCACTTCTATTCAATTTCAATTCGAATTCACTTCTATTCAATTTCAATTCGAATTCACTTCTATTCAATTTCAATTTGAATTCACTTCTATTCAATTTCAATTCGAATTCATTTCTATTCAATTTAATTCGAATTTCAATTCTTTTCAAAATTTCAGATTTTGAAATCACTTTCGATATTCGTTATAAAATGAATAAAATCGATATAAATATCGTTCACGTCAAAATGGCGTCAATCTAATCAACACGGCTTTCAAATATTTCTACTTTCAAATATTCTATTTCAAATATTTCCTTTTCAAATATTTCTACTTCTAAACTGGAATGAGGCCCAATCAATTACCATATAATGTTAATTATATGGGTTTTCTACAACACATGTATACAATAACAACGATGAATAATCAACCATCATCCAAAGTGCATTCTACACTGTATAAGCATCAAATATAAATAGTCAACGCTTATAACAGTCAGTCAATCAATCAATCGACATACAACTAAACAATCGGGATTAGTGTACATCAAATATCATCCCGATACCCGTGTGGGGTTTCAAACAATCAAACACAGATTTTATTAGTGCAGTTGGGCGATGTGTAAAATTTATCGTCCCAATCAATATCAGTCAAATGTGTGTATATAAACAAATCGTTCGATTTGTTTATATTAATTTATTTCATTTCATATACACGTTAAAAATTCTATTTTTAACTATAAAATATTTTCCACTATAAAATATTTTATTTCGTTCCACATCACATCACACAATCAACTACACATCAAAATCAAACAAACAAGCATACAAGCCGTCCATGGTCTGTGGACGACGGGTGTCAGGTGCTACTAAACACCGTCTGCATCCTAGTATATATTTTAACTAGAAAAACAAAATTAAAAGGTGAGAAGTTCTCACTGAATAGCTAATCCAACGCCACGACTCTTCTTATGTAGAAATCTTCGTCGTTCTTGCTTCTTGTCACTTTCTTTGCCCGTATTCACTACATATATAAAAATCACATTTTTACTTTGCTATTCAATATATAAAAATCGAATTTTTACTTCACTATTCAATATATAAAAATCGAATTTTTACTTCACTATTCAATATATAAAAATCGAATTTTTACTTCGCTATTCTATATAAAAAGATTATATTTTTACATAGCTATAAATAGAGAAAAGATTATATTTTTATACTTCTACTATAATAAAAATTATATTTTTAACCTTCTACTATAATAAAAATTATATTTTTAACCTTCTACTATAATAAAAATAATATTTTTATTCTGTTCTTCCCATACTAAAAATCACTTATTTTTATGGTTAAAAATCAGACATTTCGCTATTTAAAAATCACATCTTCAATCATGTTAAAAATCACAACTTTGAGATGTTAAAAATCAGCACTTCGAGATGTTAAAAACCATCACCTCATATCACAAACAAATATAAAAAAAACTAAATTTTAAATTGATAAAAATAAGCTGAAAAACTTACAGTAAACGAAAGAAGGGGGAAGCTGCTTCGCTCAGCGGTAGAGGCGAGCGGAGATGGAGTGCTCAGGGCGTTGCTGTGGCTAAGGGGGCGTCGGGTCCTTTGGGCGTGCGGGCTCGCGCCTTGAATCAAGAGGAGGGAGAAGACGAAGGGGAGGGGGAAGGCTAACGCGTGAGGGGTCGTCGCAGCAGGAGGGGCGCGGGGTTAGTGGGGGTCGGAGGTGGGCCTAGGGTTCCGGCGGGGGCATCTTGAGTTGAAGAGGGAAAGCGAGCAGAGGAGGAGGACCAGGAGGGGAGAGGCGCGATCATCAGAGCACGGCGGGCGGCGCGTCGCAGGTGGCGGCGTGGGGACAGAGAGGAGGAAACGCGGTCGGGTTTTTTCCAAAAAGGGGCTCGACTGAAAAATGAAAGGAGGCGGGGAGGGTGTTAAGTGGAAAGAAAAGTGTTATTTAATTATTTATCTAATTTTCTATATAAAGTTGACTTTTTATTCGAAATCGAAATGAGACCCACCGAGTGTCGTCCCTAGCGTTTTACCCCCATTCTGAACACAATGGGATATGTATCGCAAGCTGATTCGATCGTTACAATCAGTTTTCGTCAAAATCAACATATAACTCTATATATTGAATATGAACGCACATTTCAATTTACCGGGGTCACATACGAACTCTAAAATTGCAGAAAAATATTTTCTAGCTTCGTAGTGATGATACGGTCCTAACAAAACTAGTTTCGTTGAATTCTGAGACCGTTTGAAAAATGGCCATTTTCCAGTCGATTAAAATCAACTGAAACGGGTCAAACGCGTTTTCCTTTGCCACGCTCACATATTGATTCAGAAAATTATGAAAATTGGAATCTAGCAATAACTTTACATCACGGATCCAACAAAAATGGTTTCGTCAAAATCCGAGGTCGTTTGCAAAATTTCCATTTTAAAAGACCTGAATTCCATAGCGACTATTCAGAATTTTCAACTGGGCATATCTTTTGATTCTCGCTATTAAATTTTGATTTTTCGGATTCGTTGGAAAGATATTCTCTATTAGATTCAAATATTTTTGGTTTCACTAAAATCCGGTTTATTTTGCACCAAGTACATTCAATTGAAATTTGAAATCGAATTATCGAACTACCGCGCCATTTTCAATTCCTTTTATAATTATAATTAAATAATTATATTCTAACGACGATCTATATAAATATATACGTTCGAATTCTATTCAAAATAAATTTCTCGTCATTATTATTTAAAATAATTCATTTTAAATAATCGAAATTTGCTAAATTTGCCAAAATAAAAATTTTAAACTGGCCCAGATTTCCGGGTTATTACAGTGGTGGAGTAATTCATTTCTCTTAGCTTATACCCATGATATTTTTGGGGAAATCAATTTGTAATTTGACGGGTATGAAGATGTGGCATTCAAAGTAAATGAAGGAGTGATCTGCTAAAAGATACATTATGACCTCAAGCCCCATCAACTGGGAAATGACAGAAATCAGGTAGGCAACATGACTAAGTGGGTCGCACCCAATTAGGGTATATTGTCACCATCTAGAGAATATTCATACTTGTTACTTCTTTCAATTTTGTATCTCCCGGGAACGGTTATGTTGGTATACCAACCGTAAGGTGACAATATATTCAGAACATTCAAGCGAAATGAATAGCCGGTCCTGTGTGGCCGAGTTACAAGATGTTCTTGTTGAACTCCAGTGTATCGCTTCTAGAGTACATGGATCAGAAGGTGGTTTCATGCCTTGTCATAGTTGGAATCCATTACCCAATAAGGGACTGTGGTTTTTGATTGTATATTATATATGTAGATCGTGAGATGAAATCGTTCTACTACATTGCTATCTACTTGATTTAGACATTATTATAATATCAAAAAATATTGATCTTAAGAAATATTTTGGGTTGTCGTAAGGTAAAAACCATCTGTATTTATGTATGGATTGGTCTTATGATTATCATTGCTTTTGAAAAGGATTTGGAAAAGTTAAACCAAGTGTTCGGAGCTTACTCACACCATTCACATGACTAACCCAATGTAATGACACGAATTTCGCCCGAACCTGAACGATCGCTAAACCGACCAAGACTGCTCGAATCCTGCATACGCTAACTCTGGGCATACAACACATCAGAACAAATAACATAAGACTTTTATAAACATCATAATAATGTTACATCAGAGTACAGAATATATCAGAGTATATCGAAATACAATACAGCGGAAGATTAATTTTACAATAAATGTAATACAATGCACAGCGGAAATATAAACTACACAGCGGAAGAGGATAAACGCACTGGACACAGCTTTAAGCTTCGATCCAGAATCCTGCTCATATATCTGCAAAATAAACTACTCGACTGCCCGTTTGGAAAATAGGGCCACCCGAGTTTGCAAGGGAAAAGCAAACTACAGGTCAGTCATGGGACTGGTGTGAGAAACTCTAAACAGTTATAATTAACTTATTTAATAATATGGCATATCACGGGACCACGCAGCTAACGCGGAACGGGTTTACCCCCATGAGTGTCAGTGAATAAACAACAATCAATATAGGTATATGGATCTACTATGCTTCAATCAACATGCAATATCCCAATCTACCCATTTAAATTAATCACCACACATAGATTTTCTAAATCCAATTCAATTTACAGAAATTATTCCTTTGGACTTTATTTCCCGATTTCTATTTCAAATCATTTGAAATACATATCTAACTTTCTATAACAAAGTAGATTTCACTTCGGGATCTCAAATCAAATCTTTTGGAAATATGAATTCCAAAACATAATAATGCATACAAACAAGTATGCAACCAAATATCGTGCTCTCCATCGATAAGGAAAAGGGTACGCACCTCGCAACTCGATATATAAATGTGCACCTACCCCACATAGGAGCTGGCTACACTGACGATGCACCTCCCACACATGGAGAGCATACACCGCACTCTCACCCATACTTTTAGTCTCAGGGTACCCGAATCTTTAGACACATACTAAATCATTTCATATCCCGAATTAGGGAAAAATCATTTCACAACATAATAATCACAAGTACTTTCAAAATATAGTACTTCACATCAGTAATTCACACATATGATCAGTTACTATTAATCACATAACCTTTGAGCTCGTATGTCTCAAAGAAGGGTGTTAAGCAAGAGAATAAATTCTCCGCCACCAAACAGATACATCATTAATAGCAACTAATCGAATATGTGATGAACTACAATGTAAAACCATAATACATTTCCAAATCATTTCGAAATCATTGGGTTTTAGGCCTCGAAATCCTTTCTGTTTTATAAAACGTTTTTATAAAACATTCCCTATCCAAAATCGGGAATACATTTCTTTTCACTTAAGAAAAATATATCATTTCAAAATCGCTCATTAAATTTGAAATGAACACAACATCGCTAAACACCTTATCGTCAAATCGTGAAGTGTTTCATAAGGCGTTAGCATATAGATATTTTCAACCCAACCCAATGCTAAATGTAAAAGCATATTATGCTCATAAACTAGTCGAGCACCATTCACACAATCAATCAGTCACAATCAATATCAACAACCACATATATTTGGTTTACACCACATCTCATGTTTTTGGTAAATTTAATCACCATTCATTCTTTCAAATCATAATTAAAGATTTATTCTAACTCCAATTGATTTCATCTCTAAAATCATTTCATATTGATTGTTCTGCTTTTTGGAAATTAATCCTTCTTTTACTCGGGTTAAAGAACTAATGTCATTTAAACACCGTTCACGACAAACCCCAAATCCAATTTGATATTAAACACAAGGCTCTGAATAGAAAATAGTATCGACTTATATTCAACATCAAATTCTGAAACCAACAAATATCGTATTGGAAATAACGATATTAATATATCTTTCAAATTTCCACAACCATATCAGTATAATCACGAAATCCAACATCGAAATATTCCGAAGATAATTTTGATTCAAATCCATTCCAATTCATATATTGGAAATTCTGGTTGTTTTTAAAACCATTTCAAATCCAATTTATTTATTTAAAAATAAATAAATTATTATTCTAGTTCAATTCGATAAAAATATATTTTAACCTTTTCAAATATGGAATTTTTCATCCTAATTCTTTTCAAATTATTTCTTTTGATTTTACACAAATTATTAATATTTTTAATTATTTTAGTAAGGCCCGTACGGTCGATTTCCATCAACGGCCATCGAACTGCACTTACAGCGACCTTTTCCAAATTTGATTTGGAAATAATTCCAAATCTAGCCGTTAGATTTCAAATCTCTAATATTCATTAGAAATCTCTTTTCGATACGAACCCAACGGTTCCGGTTTCAGGAGAATCCGACGGTCGGATCTCCCGTAATGTCCGTTCGAAGTTAATGGTCGAAATTCGCGAACTGCCGCAGCACGGCGAATTCTATTCAGGCCATTATATTATATATATAATATATATTTCGTCGATTTCCTTTTTAAAACATATTTTATAAATCGTTTTAAATTTGTTTTCAAAATGATTTCAACTTCATATTCAATTTCTAATCAAAATTGAATATTCCATATACACGACAATTTTATACAGTGTATATATGTTAAAAATTATATTTTTAAAAATCAAATCATTTTCACATTTCATATATATATATATATATATATATATATATATATATATCGTTTTCATTTCATATATACATCGTTTTCACATTTCATATATATATATATCGTTTTCACATTTCATATATATATCGTTTTCATTTCATATACATATATATATATATATATATATATATTATTTCCACCTTTCATATATATAATATTTTCACTTTCAATATATATGATATTTTCACTTTTCAATATATACGATATTTTCACTTTTCAATATATACGATATTTTCACTTTCAATATATACGATATTTCACTTTTCAATATATACGATATTTTCACTTTTCAATATATACGATATTTTCACTTTTCAATATATATGATATTTTTACTTTTCATATATATATATATTTATTTATTTCATTTCACATCACGATCAATTTATTTCATTTCATATCACGATCAATTTTCACATAGAATACAATCAAACAAGTTGTCCATGGTCTGTGGACGACGTGGAGCAGTTCATATATGCATTTACAAATTAAATAACTGTACAGAAACTTTAAAGTGAGAGAATTCTCACTGTGGGATCCACTCCGTCAGTTTTATCTAAATTTATGTTCTGTTTTGATTTGAAATTGCCTGAAATTATGACGTGCTCTGTTTTGGACGCGATCTGTTTTCTTGTGAAGCTCTCATCCTCCCGATCACAACAAATCCAGTTTTGCGCGATTCCGACCTCATATGAAGAAGATGTTGTTGTTTATTGAATTATATAATTTAAAATAATATTTAAATTGCTATTTACATTTTTTTCCCCTGTCCCTTTCTTCTACATCCCATAATTGTCTGCTATGAAGAACCCATCGGCTCAATTGAAGAAACTGCCCTCACAAGCACCAGACGCTGCCGGAATTGGATCCACCATCGCCACATCGAGCTCCTCCTTGAGAGCTTCCATCGCTCCAACCACCACTGAATTCGGTGGTCTCAGGCAGTGTAGAAACCCACGTGAAGCGCGCCGCTTCGTGGCTCGATATCTCCCTCAACAGAACATGAAATATGATCAAACTTGTATAGCTTTGAAGATCCGAATGTGTACTTCCATTTTCGTTTAGGATTGATCTCTAATTTCATTGTAATTTGGGAGAATTTGAGATCCAAAATTCTGACAATTTCAGCCGTGTATTCTGAAGTGGAGGCTATGAACATAGTGGGGAGGGCTAGGGTTTCTTTTGGGGTTATTATATAAATTATATTATTATTTTATTAAATTAAGTTCTAAAAATTGAATTCCTTATTCGAACTCCAAATCAAACCCAACGACTCCCACCCCTAGCTAAATACCCCCATTCCGAACACAATGGGATATGTTTCGTAAGCCAATTCAGCTGTTTCGATCAGTTTTCGTTTAAATTAAAATATAAATCTACATATTCAATTTCAAACGTACATTTCTATTTACTGGGGTCACATACGGACTCTAAAAATTACAGAAAAATTATTTCTAGCTTCGTATTGACGATAAGGTCCTAACAAAACTAATTTCGTCAAATTCTAAGACCGTTTGAAAAATGGCCATTTTCCAGTCAATTAAAATTGACTAAAACTGTTCAAACATGTTTAACATCGCCATGCTCACATATTGATTCAGAAAATTTTGAATTTTGAAACCTAGCAATAATTTGACATCCCGGATCCAATAAAAGTGGTTTCGTCGAAAACGAAGATCGTTTGCAAAATTTCCATTTTTAAGAGCCTTTATATATATTAATATATATATAAATTCCACATCGACTTTTCTGAATTATAAACTGGACATATCTTTCAAATTCTAAAGTGAAATCTCAGTTTCTCAACTTCGTTAGAAAGATATGATTAAACAGATTCAAATATTTCTTGTTTTGTTCAATTCCGACTTATTTTGCACCAGGTACATTCATTTGAAATTTGAAATCGAATTATCGAACTACTGCTCCATTTATAATTCCTTTTATAATTATAAATAATTATTTATATTCTAACGATGATTCAAATAAACATATACGTTCTATTTCTATTCAAAATAAATTTCTCGTCACTGTTATTTAATATAGTTCATTTTAAATATTCAAACTTCATTAAAATTGCCAAAATAAAAATTTTGAATTGGCTCAGAATTTCCGGGTTATTACACCCAGAGTTTATTTTCTTTAGTTTTCCCTAAACTCTTGGGTGCCCAATTTGGTTCGGGCAGTCAAGTAGTAGGGATTTTACAAATACTTGGAGAGCTGGAGTAGGAGGCTTCAGGATTATATATGTAACGAACTAGGAATTTCCGGCCCCAAAAATCGACATAAATACCCTTACCATGACTTATGCCGACCTTCCAAACACCGAAAAACACTGGAACGTTTATGGAAAGAAATTAGAGGGTGAGATAAGAAAGAAAGAAATATTAGAATAGAAGAGGAAGAAGTATCAACACACCAGAGAGTCTCGCATCGCAGCGAAAAAAAATATAGTACAAAAATAAATCTTTATTGAAAGCTTTAAAAATACTTACAATATCAGAGTACATCACACAATGGGACAGTTATAATGACCTGTTCCCATATACAACACACATCGGAATAGTAGCTATATAATATCATATGTCTGACCATCTCCATCTTGACTCTGGACTTCACAGCATTCGATAACCTGAACCTGTATGCCCCGGGCTAACCCGAGCATTTACAAAACACCGGGTCAGTCTGGTGAACCAGAGTGAAAAAAAACTCGCATGGTATTAAGGCATCACATAACTTGATTTTAAAGTTAAAATACTTTCGAAAGAAAAAGATAATCGTAAGACCCCATCCACACATAAACACGGACGGTTTTTACCTTACGATAACCCAAAACAGTTTTCGAAATCAATATCTTTTCTGATATTATAATAGTGTCTAAATACAAGTAAATATCAATCTAGTGGAACGCTTGCATCTCACGTTCCACATATATAGTATATAATCAAAACCACGGTGCTTATTGGAGATTGGATTCCACTTTGACAAGGTATGGGACCACCTGCCGATCGTGTATCTCTAGAGGCGAATACACTGGGTTCTACAAGAACATCTTGCAACCCGGCCCTCACATGACCGACCACTCATTTCGCTTGAGTGTTTCGAATGTATATCACCAACGGTTGGGCTCAAACCACCGTTTCCCGAATGGGCAGAATCGATAAAGTAAGAAACAAAAGGAATTTCTCTAGATAGGTGATTATACAACCTGATGCGAGCGACCCACATAGCCATGCTGCCTGCCCGATTTTTGTCATTTCCCGATTGATGAGGCTTGAGGTCAGAACATATCTGGTCATCATACACTTTGAATGCCACATCGTCATATCCGTCAAATCACTAATTGACGTCCATAAATATACTCTGGGTTTTAAAGAATGGCCATTCTTTGCCACCAACTCGGTATATTTGTAAAAATCAACGTACGTGGTTTTAAGGAAATACTCCGTCAGACATTCGTCCATACAAGTCATCCAAGAACATGATGAACCGAAGGTACTCTCCTACTGCATCCAATATAGGAATCACCCCATGGATTAGTACCGATAGTCCTTGCAATCCACAGATTCAACCACGATAGAACCCCGGTATATCTCCGGGTCGAATCAGAGATTGTAAGCGGTTCTTCCGCTTTACTAAAATCTATGGTCTTCACATGCTCATCTCGATCATCGTCTGATTTCTTCTATATATTCGTATTTGTTGGTCGGAATGGTTTTCAAATATATATTCGATCCCGGTCTTTCCATACCAACAATCGTAAAGGTCAGACTTGATAGTCGGTTATTTAACTATCAAGTAAACATCCATGAAATCATAAAAATAGATCTACTGGTTTTGTTCTCAACATCACTTTGGCTTTTAAAATTTACCGCCCAATCTCTTTTAATTCTGTTACTAGGAAAATATAATCTCATATCATTTCCTTTACTTTGGAAATCTTTTCACCCATTCCTGACATTACCAACTAGTATCATCTTTGGATAATCCCAAAGTCGTTCAAGTTGGGGTAATTTAATTACCTCTCAGACCTTGATCAACAACGTTCTTATCTTCAGATAAATACGAGTTGAAATTCAAGAACCAATATTTAATCTTACATCGACACATTCCACTTGTTAAAATATAGATATGATCAATGTCGCTTAATTTGATAATTAAATAATTCCTTACTAACACCACCTTATTCACTCTCGATCTATTCAAACGACTTTGTTTCACAAACTGAATTATTACAAATCCAATTTCCAACCTTGTTTATCAAGCTCAAATCGAACCCCTTTTCAATCCCCTTTTCTTTCAGGAAATTCCCTTTTTGAATCCATTGATTAAACTTAATACCATTATTAATTATTTTCATTTAAAACAACGTTTAACTCACATTCCATTTATAAACCTCGTTTATAAATTTTAGGTTTAATATAAACCCTTTACATCTTCACCTTCTTTTACTTAATTCAAACGTTAAGTAAAACTTTCCATTTAAGCTAGGTGTTTGATTAGACCTTTCTATCGCTTCATTATAAGACTCGAGCTCAAATAAGGAAAACTTATCTCTAGCCCTTTTCCAACACTCGATCATATCAAACTAGGTTACTTAAATATATTTCATTTAATCATTTCAAAACAATTGACTCCTTTATTTACTAGAATAATAAATAAATTTCTCTTTTATTTCTTACTAGGATTATCCAATTATTCATTAGTTACTTCACTAATTCAAAGGTCTAACTTGGTTTAAATGGTCGACTCAGTCAACACAAACATGATTATTCTTCTAACCAATTCTATTTAATTCCTCTTTTAAATTAATTAAAATATAATTAATTTAAATAACTTCATTTAACTGTTCACTTGACGTGATTAATCGAGTACTTAACCACTGGGTTATTACATCTCATTTGCTTTATAACTCTTATTAACGTAAGAATTTATTTTCAAAAAAACCATTTCATAATTTCTTATAACTTTAATTAATAAACAATTAATATTCATTTCCTTAAAATAATTTGAAAGTAATAACTTTCAAAACCTACTTTAGTTATAAAATAACTTCAATATTATCGATTCACCGTCAATAAAACTCCATACCTTATAAATCGATCAATTTCTAAGCCAGGTGATGCCAATTACCCAACCAGACTACCCATTGGTTACTATTAGAACAAATGTTGAAATCAGGTTCAACAATTTACAATAATCAAACATTTCTTTTTATTCGACTGATAATTTCTATAACGATCAACAACCAAGTAACAAATCATTCAAACAATTCAAACAATTTCAAACACGTTTATAAACGTGACCAATCAAGGGAAGTTACTTTATTTGGGTCAAATCGACATGGTTGGTGTTTTACCGAAGTTAAACGACCGTTTAATTTCAGAAATTGAATCAACAATAAATATATATAATTAGCAAACCACTAGCAATCAGAACATTCAAAATAAAAACCCAATTTATATAATATATAAATGGGAAGAGATGAGTGAGTTTAACTCACCTGGATTTAAATCCGTCGATAAATATCTGGTTTTTAGTCGAATTAAACTGACGTTTAATTCGAACAAATTTCTCAGTTGTTCCCGATCCTGACCAACCTCTGCTCCATCTCGAAGTTCTCGTTTTTACGGTCTCAACGAGCCTGATCGCGTTAAAATCTGTTAATGGATGTATGAGATATCGTAGGAACAATCTTATAAAATAATTAGATTTTAAACATAGATTTTCCTTTGAAATTAAACTGGGCTCTTACCTCAACCATCCGGCCCAAACTTTTCCAATCTGCTCCCTTAAAACCCTTAACCAACGATCCTCTTTTCATTAGTTCAGCCGCCTCCATCAATTTTCAAAGCCGAGGAAAAAAAACCTAATGCCCTTTTAAATTCTTCTGCCCAAAACAAAAAAAAATGGCGTCGCCACCTCCTCCATCTACACAAACGTACTCCGAGCCCCCTTTACTCCTCGTACCCAGTTGCGTCTGCGAACCTTAATGCCCCTTCAACAATCGTCACCTCGTCGTTAGTCAACCCTGAACCCCTAGAAGTGCGACGGCTCCCTCCACCCTATTAAGCTAAGTTTTCTTTTACGATTTTATTACTGACTTATTTTGATTTTCTTTTTCTGGTTTCGAATGGGATTTTTCTTCTTTGGTTTGTGAATTGGTGGTTGAACACTACTGCGTGATAGCGTATTTATACTTGTGGTTTGATTAGGATAGGATGAACGTCCATCGGTGGCCACGAATTGTTATTTCAATCGAATTCGAATCTGAAATTTAGATTTTTGGTTCGGATTTCAAACGTATGAAATCAGTGAATGGTATATGGATTTGACTGTAGAAATAAACCTATATATCGTTGTATTGATTAGGTTAGGTAGCTGTGCTATGTATTGTTCATTCAATATAGACATTAGGATATGCCTTTAGATTTTGTTCGGATTTAAAAATATATGAAAAACAGTGATCCTCTTTACTGTTAATGCATGTGACTTTACTGGTTCGATAAGGATTTTGTGTACACCAATATATATATATATATATATATATATATATATATTTTAGCTTTATGTTTTGCTTTGAGTTGTTTTAATCAAATCGAGTGATTTGAAAAATGCATGTTAGATCTTGAGTTTAGATTTTTAAATATAAGAAGACAGTAAATTAGATTTTTTGTATATATATATATATTAGCTGTTCTTAGCTGTTTTTGTACAGCCTGTAGCTGTTTTTAGCTGATACATTATCCTTTGCTGTTTTCTTCATGTATTGTCTTGTTGTCCACTGTTCATGATTTCCTATTTGGATTTGATGATCTCATTTTCTGTTGCTCATATCATTCTAGTTCAAGATTTGGTTTTGTATCATACATACATTTTATTTTATTATACGGCCATACATGTCACTGTTGTTTTAGCAGTTCATCACATTTTTTGTCTTTTTTCCCGTTTATTTCTATCATGAAATCACCCTTTTAATGGGTTTTCTTCTTTTTCTTTCACAGATCTCACTTGATCGAGATGGATTCACTGGTTCGGCAAAACCTGAAGAAGCTGATTTACAAATATTGTTCTGTCTAATTTGTTTTGCATTGTACAAACTATATATATATATATATATATCTTAGCTTCTCATGATCTTTCCTTTTTGTTTTCTGTTTCAGATCTTAAGGTGACAATTCGATCAACTGTTGCTTGAAGGAAACAGGACATGCCGAATTATCTTATCTTCTTACTTTGCATTTGTACGAACAATGAATATTCTTTTCTTTGCACTTGTATTTGTATAAATAAAATATATGTATATATATATATATGTTTGTTTTTCTTGTATTGATTACTTCACAATCTGTTTCTTCCATATTGTATGAATTTTGCTGTTGTAATTATAAGTTATGATCATCCTTTTCTGTGGGTCCTGACGTTATTGATATAGTAAATTTTAACAAAAGTAAAACTCTAAAGCCTAAGGAACAAGTGCAAATTTCAGTAATACAATATATGTGAGCAAACAACTTAAAATCCGCTATTGTTCATATTCAGATACAAGTTATGATGAACCACTGCATACACTTATGAATTCCAAATGTAAGTCCAAATTTCCAGGCAGAAATATGTTGAAACAAGTATATAGAAGTTTTTCTTTTGGTCTGTTGGTCTGTGATACTACAAAAATAAGGAACGAGTTGCAGAACCTGATCAAGGGATGGAAGCAATACACTAATTAGTACGATGAACGATAAACGCCACAAATGGATATTTTTAGAGATGGGTATACTTAGAGCAGATGACAGTTTTATATTTTTGGTAAAATTTTCATGAAATACATGTCTTATGCCGACCAGCAAATATATGCCTATTTTGAAACAACGGTCAGCTAACACTAGTTCTATTTTGAAGTTTAAAATACCTTTTCGGTATTATCCTTGATCAAGAATCGCTTCAACTTAATTAATTCATAAATTTATGTCATATTATTTTATAAAACAAACCGCTTTAAATTTTAAACAATAGCATTTAAAGCTCAACATTAAAATTTCTGAGTTTGAATGATACCTCATTTATATAAAAATTATTTTGTAATTTATTAAATAAACGCTATCGTTTATAAATCGAAATCCATAGCAATTCAATATTAAAATACATTAATATTCCAAATAAAAATATTTAAAATAATAAATTAAATTAAATATTTGACTGCCAAAAACACGGGTCGTTACAATATAGCTTTTGTTATTTTCGTTGTGTTGTAATCTGATAATAGTATTGTATACCGATACTGTTTTATTCCAAAGTTATGTTATATAATATATTTTATTCGTTCCGCTGTGAGATTCGTTTTACTCTGATGCTGTTGTAGTTGTGTTCTTCTTCTATTCTAATTTTCTATCTTATCAATTCTTATCCTTTAACTTCTTTCTATTGATGTTCCGGTATATTTCGATTCTTGGATAGTCGACATGGTGTTGTATGTCGATTACCGCAGTCGCAAATCCCCGGGTCGTTATAGTGGTATCAAAGCTGAAGGTTGAGTAATTACCTTGGCTCTGTGGCGTGACTCAGTATAGATGGGATTAACAATATCCTAGATTGAGTTTGAGTGTATATATATGAGCACGTATTTGTTATTTGACATAAAACGGTTTTATATTATGGAGATTTATTGGTTGAGTTGTTTATGGTCGATCAGTTTGATCCACTGTATCGGTAGGAGTTTCTAAACACTCGAATACGATGAACCGACATGGTATGTTATGAAAAGAGGGTAAACGAGATAATTTTACCCAAATTATATTTTGATATAAAAGAATGATTTATATTTGAAATATTATAATATATAGGATGTGTTGGTGGTTATTACAACTAAATGAGATTATAAAAATAAAATGGTTATGTAAATAGCCAATCGGGATTCATATAAGTGTAGTTTGTGAAATTAAATGGATTGAATCTGAATTTAAAATCAAAATTGAAATTAAAGCCCTGGAAATTTGGAGGGGTGTTTGTAAATGGATTTGGAGTTAATATAAGAGAATTTTAAACTCCTGGGAGTTTTTAAATTATTTTACAAGCATTGTGAATGGTATTTCAAATGGTTTCAAAATGGAAGTGTTTAAAAATAATTTTGAAAGTGATATAGTATTGAACTCACTTCGTTCGCTGGAAAATAATTCCGATGATGATCCGCACATCATCGGTGTTCATTTTTGAGTTTCTAAGTGACGGATTACTACCAAAGATTTTGATTTGAATTGTTCGGAGGAAACAAGTTGTTCAGAAATTCAAATGTTTTGAATTGTTATTATGATTTCGAATTGATTTGAAATAAAACCCCAGAATTTAAATTCTGGAACTTAAATTTAACTTATGAAGTTAAATAGATTGAGATGGTAAAAGTAAATAAATAAATTAGAAATTAACTTGAAATAAGTTAAATAAAACTGGATTTGATTAAAGGATAATCTGGAATGGAATTGAGTTGATAAGTTAAGAGTTTGGAATTTGAGACTGGAGTTCGAATGGAATTCGACTTGGATATGATCGAATGATTTGGTTTGAGAAACAATTGATCAGAGATTGATTGGGATGACATTGGTATATGCAGAATTGGTAATAGATGGAAATGATATAATGAAATGCCCGACAAAAGGGTATAAGTTTATTTTATATGGGTATGAGATTTTTTTGAGCCGATTTGGCAAGCCACTTGGCTGTTTGATTTTCTTTTGGATTGGAGAAGGCCCAGAGAGGGGAGTTGTAGTTGTACCGATTGAGCCATACAAAGGAGGTGTTGGCGAAGTTTTTTGAAATTTTAGGGTGTTAGAAAATTTTCAGAATTTTTGAAAATTTTCTTTGGTAAGAATGAATTAAAAATTTAATTGAAATTAATTGGTTCAGTTGAAATTGAAATTAAAAAAAAAGATTTTTACCCAGTTAATAGGGTTTGTTTTCTACCTTAGCAGTTTCAGGGACGAAATTATTTTAAGGGGGGAAGAATGTAACGTCCCATATTTTTACGGTATAATAATTTATTTATTTAAATATTTAAATAGTGATTTAGAGATTTAAATGGTTTTTAATTAAATAATATTGAATAATAGTATAAATAATAGAATAATATATTTATTTCTGAAATAATCAGAAATAACAAAATTCACAATATTATGTGAATTGGACAATTTAAACTATATAATTCAGTTTAGAATTGAATTTTTTTAATGAATTTATTTATAAATGTTAGTTGAACGTATAACTAATATTATAATTATAATCAAGCTCGAAATGGCGCGGCAGTTCATAATTTGGCAATTCAAACTTTAAACGAATATACAGAATCCGTTTTAAGTCGGATTTCGGTGAAACAAGAAATGTTCGTAGCTGATGAAGTATAATTTTCTAATGGAAGAGAAAAATGGATATTACATCTTATACATTGTGAGTTGTATCCAAATAAAATTTTCAAATAGTCGTTATGGAATCGTCATAAATCATAACGGTATATTTAATTTTAAAATATTAGCTTTGAATTTAGACAGGATCTTTGAGACATAGGTATAAGTAAATTTTTAGAATTTTACTGTAATTTTTAATTTAAGAAAATAAGCACTTTTTATTTTGAAGTATTTTACACCATAAACTAGCATTTTGGGGTACCACAGAATAAGCTAACTTGTCCATTTTATTATAGTTTTGGGATCGTTGCACACTTCTGAACATGACGGTATTTATATTTCTGTCTATAGATGTCCATAAAATGAATGAAATTTGTGTATCAAAAAACGTAAAAACTTCACCTTGAAAATAACTGCGTACCACTAAAATAGGAGTAATTAACAATAGAGTTCGATTTCCAGAACTTATGACTAGTTCATGGGAATTATTACTGCATGAAATTTGAACTTTAAATGGGATGATAATAATATATGTGACCGGTTCTAAAATAAAGGAATTAAAATATGAATCCTTATCCCTTAAGCTTTCAATCCCGTCACGCAGTGCTACCCTATTTATTCTTCCATGTATAATCAAATCAAATGAGCTACTGTAATCTCAAATCAACATTTAAATGAATCTGCAAGCCTACGTTGGAGGGTGTACTTCCTTCCAAAACAGTAATACTTAGTCCTTAAGTCTTTGGTCCTATAAATATACATCACGAGTCCGCTGCTTGTTTTCTTCTTCAGTAAAACATTTCTTTTTTCCCCTTTTCCGCATCCTTTCATGATATTTAATAATCGAAACCCATACTACTCTGAAATTGACGAAGCGTATATATTTGACACCATCGTGGCTTTCTCTTCAATAAGATATGCATTGTGTAACGTGCGATCCCGTTTTGGGATGATGGGTTTCCACAACCATCGACTAGGAGTAGGACATTGGTTCACTATAGAAAGTTGCAAGCGTGGAGATTAGATCTCCCATGAAGCCTACAAAGTGAATGAAACGGTGGCTGCTAGGGGTGGTTAGTGGCGAGCACTTGATTAGCCAAGTTGAAATGTTGGTTGTGTGTAGCTCGAGAAGACATGGACTTCATGTTGGCTTTCCTTGTACAGGAACTTGCGTGGGCGTTTGATAAGAAAGTATGTGATCTATGTGCATGTGAATGGATGGAGCAGGGTGGTAAAAGGATTGGTGTTGGCTTGATAAAAGTATGATGGTGTTTTTGGTAAAGAAGAAAGGGGGTATGGGGAGTTCAACGTCAAGGCGAATGGTGCATGAATATAGAGCAGGAGCAGTAGTGTAGGAATGAAGTGTGGAGCTTGCGCTTGATTTTTGGAGAGAGAACAGAACTCGTGAAGTTTTATTGCGTGATTGTCTTCAGGGAAGTGGTGGGGTTTTTGCCTGAAGCTACATCGGAGAAGCAGGGTTCGAACGTAATCAGATGGTGGCAGGTGGATGGGATTTACAAAGGGATGAGGACTGGTAAAGTTTTTTTGTTGATTTATGGGGTAATGGGGTAGCATGATGATACAGTAATGTCCATGCATATTTGGTAGCTCGCGTCCTCTTTTACTGGGAGCGGTATATGGTATTGAAGGAGAAGGCTACTGTTTGTAGCGGGTAGGCATGGAAATAGGCTAAATTCAAATGTGAGCCCATGTTTTTTTTAACAATGTTAAGTTTTATTATTATTATTTTTAAATTGAATAACATATTAACCAGAAAAATCAAATATCTCGTCCATACGTGGTCAGAATTTCAAACGGTCTGATCCGTTGGGATTGTAGGGACACAGGCTACATCACGGAACCAGTTGTAACAACCCGCAATTTTAAATCAGGACATAAGATATAATAAAAGAATAATTAATTACAAATGCGAGAATTAAGGGAAACGGGTTACTCCATTGCGTTCGTCTCGGAATTCTGCTTGAGATAGATTCCAAGTTTGCGTAAATCAGACACCGTATGAAGAAGATATGGGCGAACGAAGTTGGGCAGAAAACCAGAAGAAGAGAGAAAAAAATATAAATGCACTGGTGCACTTGGGAAGTGCGCCAGTACGAAAATTGCACTGGCGCACCTGCCAAGTGCGCCCAGGTCGGGCTGAAAGCCTGCACAGCTTTCTGGTGTGTTCTGATCCGTACTGTGACTCATTGCTGAGTCCTTTCTGACTCCTTGCTGAGTCATTAGGGTTGAGGTGTCACCCTATCCTGACTGAATGGTTGTGGTTAACTCTAGGTTCATACGACGACTCTAATTAAGTTGAAATTCTATATAAACTACCTAACACTTAACCCTAAAATCACGGTAATTCATTCCAAGAGCCGTCATACCGCTATACTCAACCTAGGACAACCACCATTCTCTTTCAACTAAAAAGAAAACTAGAAAGATATGAATTGAATCAAATCTGAATTATAAGAACAACGATCTACATCAAAGGCGAGCATTCCAACTTCAGAATTCAGATTCCATAAATCAAGAATTCCTTCTTTGTAAATTCGGTTATTCCTTAGATTTGAACATGTAATTGGAATCGTGAATGTAATACGTCAAAATATAGAACTGTACCTATTTGCAAGTTAATTATCTTTGATTCATGCTTATGTCAAATCTAAAGTTATCTATGCCTTTGGATTTGATTTACGACTATGAATATGGTTCGTGACTATGAAACTGTTGCCTATGAAGCTATTGCCTATGATTATGACTATGACTATGAGACTTTTTCCGATGACTATGGTACGTGACTATGAGACTATTGCCCACAACTATGATTCATAACTATGAGATTATTGCCTATGACATTTATTAAGAAATTATTGTGATTAGTCACCCATGACTATTGTGGTTAATTGCCTATAACTATTGTAGTTAGTTGCTTATGCCTATTCCCATTGTTACGATTAACCAAGCATGTTGTATCTTGAACTGACATTATGTTGGATCAAATCACCTATGTATATTCCCTTAATTATGTTGGATCTCATATTTAGTGTGTACCTTGGCCAGTTTATTCCTGTTCACTATTATGTACATCAAACCTGTTGGACCAATATTTTTGCATGCCTATTCTTTTATATCAATCCTTGTGCTTATCCCCTATTCCTTTTGTTAGTGCCATTTCATGAGTACTTAGGAAACTTGTGAAATCATGTTATACATATGATTATGATGCGGGGATTGGGCATATCTTAATTAAGATGATTTGGCATAATAAATATGTTGGCATAATCTGAATGGGCTATAATAGTGAATAATTTACATGCATATTAGACTTGGGCACAAATGATAAATTTTAATTGGCCGCAAAGTATGTAATTGGCATGTAAACCAATTTTTGGACATAAACAGTAAACTAGAGTATTAAATATAGTTTTGACATGAACTGTAAATTGGAATATTAATCCAGATTGGGCATGAATTGTAAAAGGGGAATATTAAATCTAAATTTGTATAAACTGCAGGTTGGGTTAATTGATAGGTAAATCAAGTTTTGGGCATAGAATATAAATATGTTAATTTGCATGATAAATGAATATGATCTAGGCTAAATTGATTTATGGAAAATTTACATGAATAGTAAATATGTAAAATTAGAGAAGAGGAAAATGCCTAAATCGAGGTTAGACTGAGTTGTGGTGTAAAACTGCCTGGAACCACCTGGCACATCCAGTAACCACAACAATACCTGTCTAATGTGAGAGGTTAGTGCATCAAGCTCAGAAAGACCTAAAGTTAGACTAAGTTATGGTGCAAAACTGCCCGGAACCGACCGGCACATCCAGTAACCACAACAATACCTGTCTAATGTGAGTGGTTGGTGCTTTAATTAATTAATTAATTAAAGCTCATGAACAATCAAGCTAGAAATGGTGAGGTTAAGTAATTAAGGAAAGACTTAACCAACTTAACATGTTAACAAAGATAAGAAGGGTGGGGTTAGTAATCGAGAAAACACTTATCCAATTCAACATGTTAACTAGACAAGATTGATAGGGGTTAAGTTAATTTGGACACTTAACCAACTTAACCAAGGCAAGATTTGTGGGGGTTAAGTAACTAAGGAAACACTTAACCATTATAACATGTAAAATAGACAAGTGGGTAAGGTTAAGTAAATGATTAACCGTTATAACATGCTAACTAGACTAGACGGTGGGGTTAAGAAAACTTAGAACACTTAGCCGTTATAGCATGATAAATAAACAGGGTTAAGTTAATGAGAGACACTTGACCAGTATAACGTGACAAACAGTTAAGGTTAAGGAACACTTAACCAATTTGACATGATATATGGGTAGGTTAAGTCAACATAAGCTGCTGGATAACACTTAACCAATCCAACATGACGATGAAGGGAACGAAGTAGTAAACCTTAGTTAAAAGGTGTAATAACCCGGAAATCCGAGCCAATTTAAATTTTTTTATTTTGGCAATTTGATGAATTTTGAATATTTAAAATGAATTATTTTAAATAAGAACGACGAGAAATTTGTTTTGAATAGAATTAGAACGTATAAATTTATTTGAATCGTCGTTAGAATATAAATATGTATTTATAATTATAAAATGAATTGGAAATGGCGCAGTAGTACGAAAATTCGATTTCAAAGTTCAAATGAATGCACAGGATTCAAAATAAACCGGATTTTAGCGAAACCAAAAATATTAGAATCTATTTCAAAATATCTTTCCAATGAATCCGAAAAATTGAAATTTCATAGCGGGAATCAAAAGTTACGTCCAGTTGAAAATTTAGAATAGTCGCTATGGAATTATGGCCCTTAAAAATGGAAATTTTGCAAACGACCTTTGTTTTCGACAAACCACTTTTGTTGGATCTGGGATGTCGAATTATCTCCAGATTCCAAAATTCATAATTTTCTGAATCAATATGTGAGCGTGGCAAAAGAAAACGTGTTTGACCAATTTCAGTTGATTTTAATCGAGTGGAAAATGGCCATTTTTCAAACGGTCTCAGAATTTGATGAAATTAGTTTTGTTAGGACCGTATCGTCAATAAAAAGCTAGAAATAATTTTTCGGGAATTTTTAGAGTTAATATGTGGTCCCGGTAAATTGAAATGTGCGTTCAAATTCAATATATAGATTTATATTTTGATTTTGATGGAAACTGATTGAAACGGCCGAACTGGCTCATGATACATATCCCACTGTGTTCGGGATGGGGGTAATTAGCTAGGGACGACAGGCGGTGGGTCTCGTTTTGAGATCGAAATTTAAAGCAACTTTTAGGAGAAGTAAAAATAAATAAAAATAAAAATATATATATAAATAAGCCCCCTCTCTTTCTTTTGTTTTCATCGATCAGAACCTTAAACCCTTTCCCTAAAATTCCTGTCGCCCCTCACAACTACAGCCGCCACACACAAATTGGCCTCCGCCAGGCCGTGCCTCCCCCTCCGATCCGCCGTCCCCAAACCCTCCTTCCTCCTTCTCCATTCAGTTCTCCCCAATCCCGTCCAAGAACCACCGCTCGAGCCTCCAACAGCCATTGCCAACCCCCTGGACGGATCATCGACCACCTCCAACCC
Source organism: Allium sativum (assembly GCA_030737875.1). Lineage (NCBI taxonomy): Eukaryota > Viridiplantae > Streptophyta > Magnoliopsida > Asparagales > Amaryllidaceae > Allium > Allium sativum. The sequence continues at coordinate 553,362,504 of CM060910.1, read as the reverse complement.
TAGAGCCACACTCCTCCGCCACGTGAGTCCATTGTGGGCCCCGCCATTAAATAAAAATTCAATTTTTATGTTTTCCCATTCCCCGTTTGACACCATGCCGACCTGAAGTGACCCCCACTCCACCCGCGGCTCCACAACACCCCCTTGACAGCAAGCATTCTCCTCTCCTTTGAAAATCAGTAAGTGGTTATATATTATTCTAGTTATTTTATATTTTAATTTGCTATGATTTATAATTCGCAAAGTTAAGGTTTTTCTAATCAAAGTTATGATTTTTAATATATAAAAATACAGTTTTAATTGATGAACAACAAATAAAGATTGGATCTTTATTTTATATGAACGACATATAAAGGTTTGATTTTTTATTTATTTATAGGAACGACATAGAAAAGAAAATAATGAGATTTTCGATCATATAAAGTTGAGATTTTTATGGAAGGAAGAAAACATGTTTGGCAAATTAAAAATATGATTTTTATATAATTGAGAATATAAAAATGTGATTTTTATATCTGTAGCGAATTAAAAATATGATTTTTATATAATAGAGAATATAAAAATGTGATTTTTATATATGTTGCGAATACGGACGACAAAAGTGATAAAGGGCGAGCACGGCGAAGATTTCCTACATAAGAAGAGTCGTGACATTTGGTTTAGTTTCTCGGTGAGAACTCCTCACCTTTAATTTATTTCTAGTTTGAAATATATACTTGGATGCAGACGGTGCTTAGCAGCACCCGACACCCGTCGTCCACAAACCATGGATGGCTTGTTTGTTTGATTAATGTGTTGTGAAAGTTGATTGTGTGATGTGGATTGAATAAATATTTTATAGTTAAAAATATAATTTTTAACATGTATATAAAATAAATATTTATAAACAAATCAGACGATTTGTTTATATACTGTGACGGCCGCGAATTTCGCTCGATCCGAATCAGTCGTTAAACCGATCTAGACCGTTCGAAACCCCTGATCGTTTGAGAACAGGACAAATCAGAACACAATATATTACAACAATGCATCAGATACAAGAATATACAGGGTATAAATGAATAAATTACATTCGATAAATATCAGAGATTTAAATACAGTATTGCAGCAGAAAAATAATACAAAACACAACTGAAGGTAATACACGGATACAGAGCTTTCCGAGCATCGTTCCAGCTGTAAATCAGGATCCTGTGAATATAAATCCGCAAAACCAAAACTACTAACTGCCCGTGTCGAAAATAGGGGCACCTAGAGTTTAGGTTAAAACAATAAACTCCAGGTCAGTCATGTGACTGGTGTGAGAACTAAAACAGTTATTTAAAGATTTATTTTAAAAGAGAGTAATTCAAGGGACCACGCCGTATGACACTGAACGGGTTTCCTCCCAAGAATACCAGTGCATAGGGTAAACAACGCAATGCTTTTTCGAAAAATGAAGCTATTATAAGACCCAGGTCCCATCACACAATGCAACGCAAGCCGGAGGATAGGGTTTTCCCTTATAATAGCCAAACATGCTTGGTACGTTTAAAACAAATCATTTGATACTATAATAAGTGTATAGTGTCAAAACAATTTCAATCATAAATATAAATCATAGACGGCATAAGTGCCCCATACCACTATGTCGCCATACTAGGCTCTACAAATAAAGACGAAATACACGTATTGGAAATTGGATTTCCGTCATGAGTCGAGGCAAGGGGCAAGCTCCTCTCCGCTTCGAGACACTCTTGCAAATGCTCAGGACTACACACTCTGGGCAGCCACTTGGATCGGTTGGGCCGGTCCTCTCTTACGTTTGAGGATTATTTATTCCTGAACACACGTTTCCCGGTCCTTACAGACCTATAATCGAGGCGCCTCGCATTCCAACAACCACAAAGGTGAAAAGTATATAAATGTCAGGGCTGGTAAGTCACTGACACCACCAAAGCTAGAAAGAAACGTCGTGTTCTCCCAACGGTCCGTATCCCGTTTTTAACTCATACTGAGTGTGAGGCTCGCAAATTCACGCTATACACAAAGCTGCCACGTAGGCCGTGCTTTGATCATCAACCACAAGACTTTGCTTTTCAACAGAAGCCTTGATCCATGCAACTCAGCGTGCCACACAGGAAATTCATGCCATGCGATTAATATCTATCGATATATAACCTCTAAGCTCGCACGTCTCAGAGAAGGGCGTTAAGCGAGAGAATAAATTCTCCGCCGCCAAACAGATATATATATTTAACAGAAATCAATCAACACAGAATAAAATCCAATGTCAGACACACAATCCATTTACAAGTTCGTTCTGGGTCTGAACGAAACCGGAGGCACTTTCCTCGCATATCCATCGATCTCCAAGTACGTCTGGACGACCACCAACTATTTCCATCCTCTTGGGTGTACAGCCCAATCAGGATCATCAGTAATTATCCAAACGATGTGAAGACTTCCGGTCTTCAACCACCGTCTTCATCTTCGACTTATCGTTGAATCGGTTATTCAGAACGGGTATAAACCCGGCCTTTCCGAACAACCCGCGTATATTAAAAACAAATGTTACACAAACACAACATACGCCTCATTCCAATTCATTAGTCACTAACCGTAAATCAACAAGAGAACAATTTCCCAAATATTAACCCCGAAGGCCGAAACCAACATCAGATCAATACCCAGGAACCATTCTTCTTAGCTAACTTACAGCTAGTTTCTAAATTTCACATTCTTAGGGAAAGGTTCCCATTAATTTTATCCAAGATAAATTCTTTAAAATTTATCCTTTAATCTTCCTTTGGATGTCATTTCAAACCAAATTATGGTTTTCCAAACTAGTCGAGATTAGCGAACCACACCGAAGTAATTATTTGTTTTATTTCCCAATCCCAACCTATTCATCCCATGAAGCAAAACTGGTAATACTCCACATCTAACACCACAGTGTTATCGGTAAAATTAATTACCATTTCACGTTCAAATCTAATTAAAGATTTAACTATCGCTTTGGAGCAAAACTGATGACACTCCATTCTCGCTCATTTTCTATATTTGATAATTTAGATTATCAATTCACATTTCGATCTAATTGCAGATTCATTAAAACTCCTTTTACTGGGTTAAAGAACTATTGTCTTTTAAAACACCGTTCACGACAAACCCAAATCACATTCTATTTATTTATCGGGTTAAAGAACAAGTGTCATTTAAAACACCCTTCACGATAAGCTCACAAATCATTTCTATTTACAACCCATTTCAATTCGTTTTCAATTAAATTCGAATTCGTTTTCAATTCAATTCGAATTCGTTTTCAATTCAATTTGAATTCGTTTTATATTCAATTCAATTCAATTCAAATTGGTTTTCTATTCGATTCAATTCAAATTGGTTTTCTATTCGATTCAATTCAAATTGGTTTTCTATTCGATTCAATTCAAATTGTAAAAACGAATATAATCGATATAAATGTCGTTCGCGTCAAAATGGCGCATCTCTAATCAACACGGCTTTATAAATTTCAATAATTCCGTTATTCTATTCAACAATTGAATATTTATTCCATTCAATACGTGAATTTATATTTTCGTCAACACATGACTAATCTCAACGAATGAGTACTGTCCACGTGTGACTATTTTTGTTATTTAATATATTTTATGAAAATTAAGGTATCTATCGTTTGATATTAAATCAGACTCCAACCGTAAATTAGTAAGAGAACGATTCCCTGAATATTAACCCCGAAGGCCGAAACCAACATCAGATTAATATTCAGGAGACCACTCATCTCATCTATTTTCCAGTTGATTTCTAATTTTATATATGATAAAGATGTAAATTTTTTTGTTAAAATATTTCGTTCAATACATGACTAATCCCAACGGATGAGTACGGTCAACACATGAACCTTTGTTTTATAAAATTCTTTATTTTCTAAATTGGAATGAGGCCCAATCAATCACCATATAAAGTTAATTATATGGATTCCATACAACACATGTATATAATAGCAACGAAAAATAATCAACCATCATACAAAGTGCACTACACTGTATAAGCATCAAATATAGATATCTAACGCTTATAACAGCCTGTCGATCCATCGATCGACATACAACTAATTATTGGGATTAGTGTATGTCATATTTTATCCCAATACCCGTGCGGGGTTTCAAACAATCAAACACAGATTTTATTTGTGCAGTTGGGCGATGTGTAAAATTTATCGTCCCAATCAATGTCAGTCAAATCAGTGTACATAAATAAACCGTCCGGTTTGTAAATGAATATTTATTTATTCACATTCGCGTTAAAAATTATATTTTTAACGATAAAACATTTTATTCAACCTCTGAAAATATTCTATTCAGTTCATTTATTAAATAAAATGATATTTTTATTTTTCTAACTTATTTTAGAAAATTTCGGCGGCATAACGGCACGATACTAGAAACAGGACAAGGCCTAGCCTTATCCTTGATCTAGTAATGGCCCACACCATACACATATCAATCAAACCCAATTCAATTCACCAAACAATTCAATTCAAACCAAATAATCTAACCAACTACACAACCAAACAAACAAGTCCATGGTCTGTGGACGATGGTGTCGGGTGCTACTAAACACCGTCTGCATCCTAGTATATATATATATAACTAGAAAAAGAGATTTTGAGTGAGAAGTTCTCACCAATAGCTAAACCAAATGCCATGACTCTTCATATGTAGAAAATCTTCGCCGTGCTCGCCTTTTGTCAATTTCGTTGCCCGTAGCCACTACATATATAAAAATCATATTTTTAATATCTACATTATATAAAAATATTATCTTTATATCTTCTATAAGTTAAAAATCGGATTTTTATCCTCTCTATAATATAAAGATCATATTTTTATTTACTTCATATGTCAAAAACTGTAGAAGCTTTAAAACGGAGAAAACTCACTTTTTTTCTAATGCCCGGATTCGCTGTTCTGGTTCCAGAATTTGCAAACGAGCTTCAATCTTCACACAATCTTTTTTATAGCTTAAACGCGCCATTCCGGACAACTTTCGCCTAAGGATCTTTTTGCCGAAAATGCTCCAATTCGCCAGAATTCGCGAAAGTACACGAATTTTACCGCTTTTGAACAGTAGACTTCGAACGAGTTTTCCGAGTAGCTTCGAACTCCAAAACACGACTTCCATATAGCCAAATCGAAGAGAATTTCGTGCTCTACAACTTTGATCTAGAGGGACTTTGGCCAAAAATGCACCGTTTGGGAGTTATTTGCGAAATGGTGACAGGGTGTTATTTGCAAAACGGGATTTTTGGTGAAAATGGATTTTTGGGTGTAGCGGGGCCCACTGTAACAACCCGTATTTCGATAACATGATTAAAGACGAGAACCAAGGCAGAATTTAATTTTAAATTCTGAATCAAGTGAAACGGGATATGCCATTGCGTTCGTCTCGGAAAAATACGCGAAATAGAGTCTGAGTTTTCGAAAATCGGAGTCCGTATGACCAAGATATGGCCTCGCGAAGATTCACGAAAAATTCCCAAATTAAAGTATACTTAATTAAGTGAAATGGGTTGCGCAGAGAAATATATATATTGATATATATATATATATATAATTGAAAATTAAATAAATAAATATGCAAAAATGTTCAAAACAACGAATTGGGATAGGGGAATAACCGAACCGGCCGATTTTTGAGGTCGACCCGAGCTCGCTGGGTCGACTGGGGGTTAATCCAGGGTGTTTGGCTGTCAACCCGTGGGCCGATTCGCTCAAATGCAGATTTTGCATTTGGATGGTTCTCATGGTTCATCTTTAATCTAAAGGCCCTAGATGGTTCCTACACTTGACTTCTTCCCCAAGACATGCTTTGATGGCTTGGATTGAATCTAGGTTTAATCCTATGGCCTAAAACACTTGCCTAATCTATAAATAAGACCCTAACCTATCCTAAATCCTCATTATTCATTCATGCAACTAAACTATGGCAAAATTCCTACTCTCATGGCCTCCACTCAACTATCCTAGCCTCCACTTCATTTCTATGAGAGGTTTCATGATCATGAGAGTATTAGAGAGTCCCTATGTTAGTATGAGAGCTTCTCAAGTTGATTTCAAGGCTAAAGCTTTGATCTTTGTTCATAAAGATGGGGTTTTTATTGATTTGGAGTGTTCATCTTTGGGTTTTTGGGTGATGACATGCATAGGCTTCATCACAAGCTTTAGTTTAATCGATTTAGGCCTTCATAGCTATGTAAGCCCTTTCCCTACTCTTAGATATTCACTATGAAGTTAAATGTTCATGTTGCAAGTTTGGGTTTGATCATTGAGAATGATACATGCTATCATGTTATGCAAGCTTATGAAGTCATTATCTTGATCTTATGAGCTAAAAGCTACAACCTTTATGTTGATATGTTGCATTATGCAACATGAGAACCTTCATAACCTTTTATGTCAACTTGCATATGAAGTCATAACCCTTATATGATGATATATGCGAGTCTCTAGTCATCATTCCATGTCTTTTGTCACCATGATTCGCTTATGTGCCAAGTTTGGGTTTATGCATGTTTTTGAGGCTTAAGAATGTAACATGCAAGCTAATGAACACATTTGTGCCTCATTTGCCACCATGATTAACTTGTGGCTTAATATCCATTTTTGTCATGCCTTTGTCAAGTCTCTCCTTTTAATCCATTACGTTGTTGTGAACGTATATGCGAGTTTAAAAGCGTTGGGGTCACATTATGGGAAAACATAATGACATGAACATGATTTGGGTAAATGGGTATAAACATGACAACGTGTAACGTTAAATATGACATGTGTTTATACTTGAAAACATGACTTGAAATATAACATGGAAGTTGACATGTAAGTATGCATAAAAACATAAGCTTGGGAATTTACCTATTAAGTTAGGTCTACCCATTGGGAATTTACCTATTAAGTTAGGTCTACCCAATTGCTTGAAAACTTGACTATGAACATGACACAAGACTAAACATGAAAGTGGCCAACTCGAGGTTGGGTTGAGTTTGCAACGTAAAACTACCCGGAACCGACCGGCCTAACTAGTAGTTGCAAACAATAGGACCCAATGTGAGAAGTTGGTCATGTTGTGCTTGAACCCGAGGTTAGACCAAGTTGTGGTGTAAAGCTACCCGGAACCGACCGGCTTAACTAGTAACCACAACAAAGTCTAATGTGAGAGGTTGGGGTGCATTAAGTAATTAATGCCACATGATAGGGTTAAGTTAATTTGATTAATGACTCTTAACCAAATATGACATGGGTAAATGGGTTAAGTAAATTGGTTAGGCTAATGATACTTAACAAAACATGACAAGGTTGGGTAGGTTAAGTGATTTGATTTGCCTAATGACGCTTAACCATTTTTATACGACTAGTGGACGGGGATTAAGTTAACCAACACTTAATCAATCCAACATGATAATTTGGCAAGGTTAAGTAAGTTTTCTTAATGACACTTAACCATACAAGATGATTAGGGGATGGGGTTAAGTAATTTGCACCTAAGTAATCCGACACGGTAATTAGATGGGGTTAAGTAATCCACACTTAACTAATCTAAACACGGTAATTCGATGGGGTTAAGTTAAACACTTAACCAATTTAAACTCGGTAATTCAATGAGGTTAAGTAACCAATACTTAACCAACTTAACGTGATAATTTAATGGGGTTAAGTAACTTACACTTAACCAATCTAATACGCGGACCTGATAAGGTTAAGTCACAAGACCTTTTTAGAATATACTTAACCATTGTAGTACGATTAGAGGATGGGGTTAAGCCAACCCATACTTAACCAATCCGACTCGATAATTTGATGGGATTAAGATAATCTATGCTTAATCGATCTAGCAAGATAATCTGATAGGATTAAGGTAAGCTAGTACTTGACCAATTTGACTTGATAGGGTTAAGTCATGAGCCTCTGGGTACACTTAACCAACTTGTGGGACTAAGTCTTGAACTTAAATACTTAGCCAATCTTTGACGTGATTCGTGGGCGGGTTAAGTCATGGACTTGAATGATAACACTTAACCCAATAGACAAACCCTAGCTAGAAGAACTAGGTAGAAAACCGTGGTTAATCAAGGATAACGGGAAAGGAAGCTAAGTGGTAAACCTTAGTTAAGGGTAACTAAGTAATAATTCTTAGCTAAGGACATAGGACTAATTCTCAAAACGATGAGTAACCTGATACGGTAGGTCATCGCTTAGTATACGAGGGGGAGCAAGTTATCTGACTTGGATAAAAGCTCCAGCGCACTGGGTGCCGAAGTGGAAGCTTCGGGGGACGTGAGGATATTCTTGGGATCCCTCTGTGGGCTGCCAGGTAATTATACTAGGCCCATGAGAGGTTAAGGTCTGCGTTAGAAGGACCAAGAGTATGCCTTGGTTGCTATGCGAGCAACCTAAAGACTGGGATGGATTAGCGTGGAGTCGACGATTCTTGTTTTTGCCCTGGATAGCACATCGCCGACTACCTACCATCTTTAGTCAATCGTGTACGTGCGGAAAGGCAGGGAACCCCCAACAGACCATGTGCTTGCTATCGAGTCATGGGTGAGGTTGGCCCGTAGGAAAGTGGGCTATAGTGGGGCCGGGGAGTGGTTCTTATACATGATTTTTCTTGGATTGCCTTTCAGTAGTTGAGGGAGGGGTCACGTGGGACCATAACCACGGGTACAAAAACAGACCTTGATATCTGCATCGGCAGACGATTTAAAGCTCCCGACCGAGTTCCGTATTTCTTGATTTGCCCTGGCATGGAACTCGGATGGCACATTGGGGAACATGTGCATCTAGACAAGGAAAACGATTCACGATACATACGTGGGATCAAGGGCGCGGTTGACGGGTGGCGTAATCCCTAGTGGTCCTAGGTGGCCAAAACCCAAACCGAGACACGGAAACGTTCATTAGGTAGCATAATCCCTAGCGGTCCTAGGTGGCATAAATCCTAAGTGGACGCGCGATAGTTCATGGTAAGGAAACACAACTAGATCAAGGGTTGCAGTCCAAAACAACTTCAAGGATAAACCGTTTATATGGGAAAGCCCGTACAGCCTACGGCAAAGGACTGAACTTATACATGGAAAGAAACATATGAGTTGAGTAACCTATATATGCGGCATATTAGGTTGACATGGACCATTACACGACTTTTGAGTAAGGGTCATTCACGGATAACACGTAATACAGTTGGGGTACTAGTACGGTAGGTGCAGAGCAGATGTACAGGATAGATACCATGGGACGTTATACGTGATAGATATCTTGGGGATATTATACTTGGTAGAAACCTGACGATGTGATACCTTGTTTTATCTTGACATCGTAATTTATCATGACACCTTAGTTTACCTGAGTTCAGTAGTTCATCCTGTTATTTTGATTTAGCTTATCCATCTTGTTATCATGCTTATGTTCATCTCAGTTTCTCATGTCAGTTAACTTTACTAGTTTTTATACTAATAGTAGATAGGGCTTACTCAGTCTTTTTGACTGACCCGTTTTGTTTCGCCTCTTTTCTTCCGTTTCCCCCCCCCCCCAGGTTACAGGGAGGAAATACTGTTGTTTAGTTCGGACTTCTTCTGCTTGAAGGTCATCATGGATGGCTTGGACTTCTCTTGGCTATGGCTACTTTACTGTTTTTACTTGGGGAATAATTTATGAAAAAGTCTTTATGCTTCTTTATTATTGCAAGACAGGTTTTGATGTACTCTGATGTAAAAGGCTTTAGACCTTAATTATTAAAGTTTGATTTTACTTCCGCTATGTTATATGTTCTGTCTTGTGATATTTCTGTGCATGTTTACCAATAATGCCCCTCTAAAGCTAGTGCATTCCTTTGCGAGTGACCCTAGCGGAGGCGGGGTGTTACACCCACGGCCGGAGTTGGGTGGTGCTGAGGGGGTGCACCGGCCTGACTGACGTGGGGGAGGGGCTGAGGTGTGGCGGTGGGGTCCACGGAGGCGGGTGGTGGTGATTTGGGGCTTAGGGTTTGCAAATGGAGAGAGGAGAGAGAGGAGGAAGAGGAGGAGGAGAGGGAGGCGGTGCGACAGCTCAAGGTGGTGCGGCAGCGGGGAGGAGGGTGGTGGCAGCGGCAAGGAGGAGGCGGTGGCCATTAATGAGTTTTTTTTTTGAAGAAAGAGGAAGAGGAAGAAAGTGAAGAAGAAAAGGAAGTAAAAGTGTTTATATGCTAGTTTCTCGCGTATCGCCTGAATGCTAGCGATCTCCGATGGCCGCGGATTTCGGACACGAGATAGTAGACATGATGACGAGTCCAACGAAACAAGTTTCGTCGAATTCCGAGTTCGTTTGACCATTCAAAAAAATCACAAAAATGCTCAGATAAGCTCTAAAAATGCTATTTTGGCGCACCCTTTCTTCTCGCACGCTCACATGCTAACTCAAAAAATCAAGCCCTCTTGGATTTAACCATTATTAGACGATACAAATCCATAAAAAAACGAAATCGAATTCTGAGGTCGTATCAATAATGTTCCTTTGTAAAATGACTACTCGCTTTACCCGGAACTGTTTCAGCTCGCACGGCCACATACTAACTCCGTTCGACGCGCCATTTGGAACTCAACAATGATTTGTCATTATGAATCCATAAAAATTTATCTCGTCGAATTCTGAGCTCGTATGCAAAATTTTACTTTTTAAGGGCTATGTTTTGTTAACCGAAACTGTCAATTGCCACTATTCCGGATATCAGAATATATCGAAGCTTATACTTTTCAGAGTTCTAAACGGCATTTGGAACTCAATGGAAGAGGTTTCGAGTCCAAATTCATCCGTATGCAAAATTTGACTTTTTGGGCCATGTATAATTTACATAGCGACTATTCTGAATTTTCAAGTGGGCATTACTTTTGATTCCCGCTATGAAATTTCGATTTTTCAGAATCGTTGGAAAGATATTTACGAATAGATTCTAATATTTTTGGTTTCACTAAAATCCGGATTGTTTTGCACCCGGTACATTCAATTGAAGTTTGAAATCGAATTATCGAACTACCGCGCCATTTTCAATTCCTTTTATAATTATAAATAATTATTTATATTCTAACGACGACGTATATAATATATACGTTCTAATCCTTTTAAAAAATAAATTTCTCGTTGATATTATTTAAAATAATCTATTTTAAATATTCAAAATTCGGTAAAATTGCCAAAATAAAAATTTTAAACTGGTTAAGAATTTCCGGGTTATTACATATACACTGATTTGACTGATATTGATTGGGACGGTAAATTTTACACATCGCCCAACTACACAAATAAAATCTGTGTTTGTTGATTTGAAACCCCACACGGGTATTGGGATGAGATTTGACGTACACTAATCCCGATTGTTTAGTTGTATGTCAATCGATGGATTGACAGACTGTGTAAGCATTAATTATTTATATTTAATGCTTATGCAGTTGTGTGGTGCACTCTGAATGATGGTTGATGATTTATCTTTGCTATTATATACATGTGTTGCAGGGAATCCACATAATTAACATTATATGGTAATTGATTGGGCCTCATTCGAATTTGGAAAATAAGGAATATTGCAAAAGGAAATTCATGTGTTCAATAGAATAAATATTCATGTGTTGAATAGAATATATATTCATGTGTTGAATGCAATAAATATTCATGTGTTGAATAAAAATATATATTCATGTGTTGAATAGAATAAATATTCATGTGTAGAATAGAGTATATATTCATGTTTTGAGCGGAATAAATATTCATGTGTTGAAATAAAATATAAATAATTATGTGTTGAAATAAAAAATATATATATATATATATATTCATGTGTTGAAATAAAATATATATATTCATGTGTTGAAATAATATATATATATATATATATTCATGTGTTGAAATAATATATATATTTATTCATTTGTTGAAATAAAATATATATATATATATATATTCATGTGTTGAAATAAAATATATATATATATATATATATATTCATGTATTGAAATAAAATATATATATTCATGTGTTGGAATAAAATATATATATTCATGTGTTGAAATAAAAAATATATATATATTCATATGTTGGAATAAAATTTATATATATTCATGTGTTGAAATAAAATATATATAGTCATGTGTTAAAATAAAATATATATATTCATGTGTTGAAATAATATATATATATATATATATATATATAGTGTTGAAATAAAAAATATATATATATTCATGTATTTAAATAAAATATATATTCATGTGTTGAAGTGAAATAAATATTCATTTACAAATCGAACGATTTGCTTATGTACACCGATTTGACTTATGTTGATTAGGACGATAAATTTTACACATCGCCGAACTGCACAAATAAAATATGTGTTTGATTGATTGAAACCCCACACAGTGTTGGGATGATATCGACGTACACTAAACCCAATTGTTTAGTTGTATGTCAATCGATTGGTTGACAGAATGCGTAAGCGTTAATTATTTATATTTAATGCTTATGCAGTTGTGTGGTGCACTTTGGACGATGGTTGATTATTTATCATTGCTATTATATACATGTTTTGTATAGAATCCATATAAATAACATTGTATGGTAATTGAGTGGGTCTCATTCCAATTTAGAAAATACAATATATATATTCATGTGTTGAATAAAAGAAAATTCATGTGTTGAATAGAAAGAGAATTCATGTGTTGAATAGAAAAAAAATTCATGTGTTGAATAGAAAGGAAGTTCATGTGTTGAATAGTATAAAAATTTATGTGTTGAATAAAAATATAAATTCATGTGTTGAGTAAAATATATATATATATATATATATTCATGTGTTGAAGAAAATATTCATTTGTTGAATAGGATAACGAAGTTATTGAAATATATAAAGCCGTGTTGATTAGATATGCGCCATTTTGACGCGAACGATATTTATATCGATTAGATTCGTTTTTAAAATGAATATAGAAAAGGAAGTAATTTCAAAATACAACGTTTTGAAAATATTATCATTTGTATATCGATGATGTGGAATATTCAATTTTGATTAGAAACTGAATATGAAGTTGAAATCGTTTCGAAAACGAATTTAAAACGATTTATAAAATACATTTTAAATGGAAATCGACAATATATATATATATATATATATATATATATATATATATATATATGTGTGATGACCCCAAACTTCCGTAGACCGAAAGTAAGGATAATCATTTAGGAATACAACATATTTACAACAAAAACAGATCTCAGATAATTATCATAACACATAAACCATTGCAGCGGAAATAAATGTCATCAGCATCATAATATCCAATACATCAGAGTACACAGTACATGATACAACTTAGCCAAATAAAGAGTCTCAACAAAAAGGGAAATAAGTTTCCAAAAGGAAAAGAAACAATCTCAAACTTCATCACGTACATCAAAGCTAAAAAGGTAAAATGTCTCAAGCAGAAGTAAAAACTAGAGAAAAGGGTCTTCTTCTTCTTTCGTCCAAGCAAGCTCCAATCAGAATGTATCACCTGAACCTGTCAATTGGCTGCCCGTGTGGAAAGAGGGCACCCGAGTTTGCAAAAGTGAAACAAACTACGAGTCAGTTATGGGACTGGTGTGAGAATTCTTAACTAAATTAACTATAAATATTGCGAATCACAGGACCATGCCGCTAATGCGGAACATGTTTACTCCATTGGATTGCTAGTGCATAATTTTATAAAGTTTGTATAAAATAGCGAAATGACTTTTGAAAAATGAAATCATCATAAGACTCAAGTCCTATCACACAATGCAACGCAGACAGGAGGATAGAGTTTTCCCTTATGATGATCAAACATGCTTAATACGTGAAAAGTAATATTTTAATATTATCATTAGTGTCTAAGCAGTATTAAAATACTTAAAAATAAATATATCAATCCTAGACGGCATAGGTACCATATACTATGTCGCCGTATATAAGTTTACAATCAAAACCGAAATGTTGTCGTATTGGGAATTGATTTTCTGTCATGAAATCGAGGCTAGGGATCGTCCTCTTCTGGTTCGAGACACTCTAGCAAATGCCTCAGGATCCCCCGCAGTGAATCCTTGGATCTTCAGGGCCGGTCCCCACCTAACGGTAGTGGATTAATTATGCCTGAACACACGTTTCCCAGTTCCTATGAACCTATAGTATGACCACTTCCGGCCTATAAAAACCCCGAGGTACCTCAATCCAAAATCCACATAAGTAAAATGCCGAGCCATGTTAAAACCCAAACACCACTAGCTAGAAAGAAACGTGTGCACTCCCTGCAGTCCCAATCCCATTTTTGACTCATACCGGGGTGTGAGGCTCACGAAGTTACGTTATACACAAAGCTATGCCTAAACAGGCTATGCTTTGATCATCATCCACAAGGCCTGCTTTTCAACAAAGCCTTGATCATTGCATCTTGGCGTGCCACGTTGACAATTCAACGCCATGCGATCGATAACCATTACTATGTATCAGGGTGTTAAGTAGAGAATAAAATTCTCTACCACCAAACAGACATATATTAATAGCAATCGATTTAATTACATGAAGTGAATTTCAACGTCAGACACGCATCCATTTACAAGTCCGTCCCGGGTCTAAACGAAACCGGAGACACCAAAAAGGCGCTCGCTTATCCGCACAACCAACACACATGTCCGGACAATTACTGCTTCAACCCTGCCCTGGGAGCAAATCAGTCTAAGGTATCAGAAGTCATCGTCCATTCGATGTGAAGATCGTCGGTCTTCAACCGTCGTCTTCTTACATCTTTGATTTAATCGCCGTTCAATTATTTGAAATGAGTTAAACTCGGCCTTTTCAAATAATTGTCGCATAATTATAGTTTAAAACATTCCATATATATTTATAACTATTTATCGCTATTTTTATTTATTAAAAATAGCTCGAAATAAATAAACGACGTTTCGGGTCAATGGGCGGCCCTGGTGCTGTTTTTACCAAAATTTGATTTACACATATCTTAAAATCTAACCGTCGGATTTTGATGAAATTTATATCGTTGGAAAGCTCTTCCCAAAGCGGTCCTAACGGTTCCAGTTTTGGGAAAATCCAACGGTCGGATCTTTCTATATATTCGTTTGAAGTTACGATTGTCGATATGCGAACTGCCGCTCTCGTTTCGTTTAATTTTATATTTTATATTTATATAAAATATATAAACCGTTGGGCGATTCCCTTTATTAAAATTCATTCCTTTTACTCTATGCAAATAACATTTTTGTCCGCCAATTCTAATGCGACAAAAATGATGTTTTCAACATGTATATTTTTATATTCAACAAAAATGAAATTTTTGTTCGCCAATTCTAATGCAACAAAAATGATGTTTTTAACGATGTATAATTTTATATCAAATAAAAATGACATTTTTGTTCGTCAATTGTAATGCAACAAAAATGATGTTTTTAACGATGTATAATTTTATATCAAATAAAAATGACATTTTTGTTCGCCAATTCTAATGCAACAAAAATAATGTTTTTAACGATGTACAATTTTATATCAAATAAAAATGACATTTTTGTTCGCCAATTCTAATGCAACAAAAATGATGTTTTTAACGATGTATAATTTTATATCAAATAAAAATGACATTTTTGTTCGCCAATTCTAATGCAACAAAAATGATGTTTTTAACGATGTATAATTTATATCAAATAAAAATGACATTTTTGTTTGCCAATTCTAATGCAACAAAAATGATGTTTTTAACGATGTATACTTTCTTTAATTATAAAAATGTTCTTTTAACCTATTTGTTTTAAAGACATAAAAATGAACTTTTTATTCTAATCCATTTTTACAACATAAAAATGAACTTTTTATCCTAATCCATTTTTATAACACATAAATGTACTTTTTATAAAATGTAAATGTTTCATCTCTTTTTCTTTGATAATGAAAAATGTAAATTCTTTTGCATTGAAAAAAAAATGTGAACCTTTCATTATTACATAGAAAAATTGTAAATCTTTCATCTTTCACACAGGTAAATGTAAATCTTATATTTTAACATAGAAAAATGTAAATTTTCTATCTCTCTTTATTACAATAGAAAAATGTAAATTTCCTATTACACTTTATTACAATAGAAAAATGTAAATTCTCTATTACTCTTTATTACATTAGAAACATGTAAATTCTCTATTTATTGTTTATTACATTAGAAAAATGTAAATTCTCTATTTATTGTTTTTATTTACATATGTAAATTCTCTTTTTATTGCTTTTATTTACATATGTAAATTCTCTTTTTTTCTTCTCTTTTACATTGAAAAATGTTAATATTTACTTTTCTTTTCTTTTACATTGAAAAATGTAAATATTTTCCTTTTTTTTCTTTTACCCTTACATTGAAAATGTAACTCTTTCTTTCCTTTTCCTTTACATAGAAAAATGTAAATGTTCTATTATTTTTTCTTTACATAGAAAAATGTAAATGTTCTATTATTTTTCTAAGTTTCAATTTTTAACCCAACACCGAAGTATGTTCATTTCAACTAAATAGACATAATGATGAAATTTTGATACATTTCAACCAAATTAACATAACTATGAAATTTTTGTGTCATCACAACAATGACAACATAACGATGAAATTTTGTGTCATTACAACCAAATTAACATAACGATGAAATTTTGTTTCATCACAACCAAATTAACATAACGATGAAATTTTGTGTCATTACAAGCAAATTAACATAACGATCGGGTGTATAATTTCCATGAATCAAAATAAAAGGTCCCACCTTTATTTTGTGAAATCAAACAAAATATATGGACTTTATTTAATTCAATAAATTAGAATAAAAGACAAAATCTTTATTTATTATATAAATCCAACTTTCTTTTATTTTATAAATCAAAATAAAAGATCAAATCTTTATTTATTATATCTCAACATAAAAGATCAAATCTTCTTTTATTTTATTATATAAATCAAAATAAAAGGCTCAACTTTGTTTTGATTTGTTTCAAGAAAAAAAGATCAAAATTTTATTATATTTTGTTTCAAAAACAAAAGATCAAAACTTCGTAAATTTTGTAAATCAAATTAAAATTCTAACTTTGCTTTCTGTTTCAAAATAAAAATTCAACTTTAATAGAAAGGAATAAAAAAAAGATGAGAACTTTATTATGATTACATCAGAATTTTACAGATCCAAACTGACATTCTATAACAATGATATCAGAACGAATATAATTCAACTATACAACAATCACCACATAACAGATCAGAAATAACATACAATGATTCAACTGATCGAATATAATTAAATTATTTAATTATTCAAATTCAGAAATCTCACAGTCATTGAAGATTTTGGCCAAAATTCAAACTATTCAGAATGGTCCCGTTTCTATCTCAACGCGTTCTATTCGCTGTTACGATTCCAACGCTTCCGAAATCGTCAGATTCTGAGTTGAAATGAATCAGTTATGGTTAAATGAAGTTTTAAAACAATTTAAATAAATTAATTAATAAATTAGTTAGGCAATTACCCTTTCTTCCCCAAATAAGCTATCGGCCGTAGCTTCTTCCTATTGTTCGATTCTAGGTCTGAAATTATCGAACAAACCGTGGGGCTTTGGGATGATCAGAGGGTGCAGGGTGGTTGGCTCAGGGCGGCGCACGTGGGGAGGGGGGTGGTTTGGCCGAGCTCGGTCGAGCCTAGGAGGGGCCGACGCGGTGGAAAACGGCAGACTTCGGGGAATTGCTGCTCGGACTTCAGGCGATGAGAGGATGATCTATCCGTATGGAATTAAAGGGGGAGGAAAGGGCTTCGATTTGGTATATGTGAGGGGTTCTAATTCGAAGAGATGAAGGAGAAATTAGTGGAGGAAGTTTGGAGGTCAGTGGCCATTGATTTGGGAGGTGGCGGCTGGGAGATGGTGAATAGTGAACTTTAGGGTTTAATCTCCTATTATTTATAATATTTTAATGTATTTTTACAAAAAAAAACCATATCTTTCAAACCGGTTCAATTTCAGTCCAGCAGAAAGTGACCCTAGCCAATAGCCCATATCCCGGATCTAATGGGACAGGTCCCGTCAGCCCAAACGCCTATCTGTGGCCTGTATTATTTAATTTAATATTTAATTCCTTTATTAATTTAATTCGTCTGCATAAATAAATTCACCGAGGCCACAAACGGACTCAGAAAAATCCAGAAAAAATATATTCTTCTATGTTATGACGATACGGTCCTAACAAAATTAATTTCGTCGAATTCTAAGACTGTTTGAAAAATGGCTATTTTTCAGTCGATTAAATTTGACTATAATCGACCAAACACATTTTCCTTCGCCACGCTCACATATTAATTCGAAAAATTCTAAGAATTGAAATCTAGCAATAATATGAAATTCCGGTTCCAATGAAAGTGGTTTCGTCGAAAACAGAGATCGTTTGAAAATTGACTATTTTCACTGGCTTTAATATTATTTAAAAATGAAATTTTTAATTTCTGCCACATTTTTCCACCAAATAATTCAAAATAAAAATTTTAAATTGGTACGGATTTTTCGGTTCATTACAATATATATATAAATATATATTATATATATATAATGGTCTGAATAGAACGCGCCGCGCTGCGGTAGTTCGCGAATTTCGACCATTGACTTCGAGTGGACATTACGGGAGATCCGGCCGTTGGATTCTCCTAAAACCGGAACCATTGGGTTCGTATCGAAAAGACATTTCTAATGAATATAAGAAATTTGAAATATAATGGTTGGATTTAGAATGATGTCCAAATCAAATTTGGAAAAGGTCGTTGTAAGTGCAGTTCGATGGCCATTGATGGAAATCGACTGTACGGGCCTTGATAAAATTATTAAAAATAGTAATAATTTGTGTAAAATCATAAGAAATGATTTGGAATGATTTGGGATGAAAAATTCCATATTTGAAAAGATAAAAATAGATTTTTATCGAAATGAACTAGTTTTGAACTAGAATTATAATTCCATTTATTTTTAAAATAAATAAATTAGATTTGAAATGGTTTTAGAAGTAATCAGAATTTCCAACAATTGAATTGGAATGGATTTGAACCGAAATTGTCTTTGGAATATTTCGATGTTGGATTTCGTGATTATACAGATATTGTTATGGAAATTTGAAAGATATATTTATATCGTTATTTCCAATACGATATTTGCTGGTCGTATAATTTGATATTGAATATAAGCCGATATATTTTCTATTCGGAGCCTTGTATTTAATATCAAGTGTGATTTTGGGTTTATCGTGAACCGTGTTTTAGATAACATTGGTTCTTTAACCCAGTTAAAGATAGGATATTGATTTTTTTGGAAGATTAAAACTAAGTGGAGTTCTAATGAATCTTTAATTAGATTGAAATGATCGAGAATGGGGTATCACCAGTTTTGGTCCAGGCGAGAGTTAAATCTTTAATTATATTTAAACGTGAAATGGTAATTGAATTTACCGACAACACCGTGGTGTTAGATATGAAGTATGACTAGTTTTACTTCATGGGATGAATAGGTTGGGATTCGGAAATAAAATAAATGATTACTTCGGTATGGTTCGCTAATCCCAACTAGTTTGAATTGATATTCAAAAGAAGATTAAAGAACAAATTTAAAGAATTTATCTTTGATAAAATTAGTGGGAACCTTTCCCAAAGTATAAGAATATTTGAATAAAAGAATATTCTGAATCGGAATGAGGCGTATGTTACGTTTGTGTAATACTTGTTTATTATATATGCGAGTTATTCAGAAAGACCGGGTTTATCCCATTCTAAATAACTGATTCGACGATGTGTCGAGGGTGAAGACGTTGGTCGAAGACCGAAGGTCTTCACATCATTTGGATAATTACTGATGATCTTGATTGGGTTGTACACCCAAGGGGAGGAAATCAATTGGTGATCAACAAAACGTATTTGGAGATCGATGGATATGCGAGGGACAAGGTGCCTTCGGTTTCGTTCAGACCCAGAACGAACTTGTAGATTGACTGTGTGTCTGACATTGGATTTTATTCTATGTGATTGATCTCTATTAAATATATGTCTGTTTGGCGGCGGAGAATTTATTCTCTTGCTTAACGCCCTTCTCTGAGACGTACAAGCTCAGAGGTTATATATTGGTGGATATCAATCGGTTGGAGTGAATTGCCTGTGTGGCATGCCTAATTGGCAAATAATCAAGGCTTTTGTTGAAAAGCAAAGTCTTGTGGTTGATGATCAAAGCACGGCCTGTGTGGCATAGCTTTGTGTAGCATTGATTCGCGAGCCTCACACCCTGGTTGTGAACCAGAAACGGGAGAGGACCTCAGGAAGGGCATGCATTTCCTTCTAGCTAGGGTGGTGTCAGTGACCTACCAGCCCTGACATTTATATTATTTTCACCTATGTGGTTGGTGTTGTTGCGAGGCGCCTTGGATATATCGGTGACTATTTGGAGCCGATGGAGTCATTTGGCTCATTTACGCCCAAAGGGCGGTGAAACACATTGTTCAGGCATTTTAATCCACATCTGTGGACCGGCCCTGACGATCCAAGGGCCCACCTGAGTCTGGGTCCTGAGACACAGGCTAGAGCGTCTCGAATCGGTAAAGGACTATCTTTTGCCTCGTTTCATAGATGGAAACCCAACTTCCAATACGTGATATTTGCGGTTTTGATTGTAGAGCCGAGTATGGCGACATGATATATGGTACCCATGCCGTCTATGATTGATATTTATGATTGAAATTGTTTTGACACTATACACTTGTAATAGTATCAAATGATTTGTTTTTAACTTACCAAGCATGTTTGGCTATTATAAGGGAAAACCCTATCCTGCGGCTTGTGTTGCATTGTGTGATGGGACCTGGGTCTTATAATAGCTTCATTTTTCCAAAAGCATTGCGCTATTTTGTTATATGCACCGGTATTCTTGGGAGGAAACCCGTTCCGTGTTATATAGCGTGGTCCCTTGATATATCTGATTTAAAGTAAAGCTTTAAATAACTGTTTTAGTTCTCACACCAGTCACATGACTGACCTGGAGTTTATTGTTTTAACCTAAACTCTCAGTGCCCCTATTTTCCGCATGGGCAGCTAGTAGTTTTGGTTTTGCAGATTTATATTCCCAGGATCCTGATTTACAGCTGAAGCGGTATTCTGAAAGCTCTGTATCCATGTATCTGTTTTCAGTTGTGCTTTGTATCGTTTTTCCGCTGCGATGTATTTAAATGTAATTTAAATCTTTGATATTTTTCTATGTAATATTTGTTTATACTCTGTATATTCTTGTATTCTGATGAATTGTTGTAATAAAACAATGAAATGTTCTTCTATTTGCGTTCTGATGTGGCTTGTCCTCAAAGCAATCCGCTCTTTCCTTACCGGGGAAGTTACGGGTTCTTACATTTGGTATCAGAGCTTTGGTTTACAAAGCTCGAGAGCAAGACACATTGGAACCATACGAAAGAATTCATCAGAGATTGGATTAGTAATATCTAATAAGAACGACTCATTAGAGATGGGATCAGTAATATCCTAGAACGAGTGTGAAGAGTGTATTTTTAAAATGAAAACGAATTTTATTTTGAAAATTTAAACCTTATTCAACGTATTTGAATATTTACTTGTATTGATTTGGACAATCAAGTATATAAAGATTTTGCATAAATATCTGATCTGCGTGTATTTGAAGTTTTAACATGCTGGATAGATGTAGAATCACATTCTAGACACCCGGGGATGATTCTGATGATGTGGCCACATCATCAGTATTTATGTTCGAGTTTCGAAAGTGTGATATCTATATATTTCCATTAGACTGGTGTGAGAACCAAAGCTAGATAGGTTTATTGTTGTGATTTGGCATCAAAAATGTGATTTTTTTTGACTATGTATCAAAATTATGTGTTTGAAATGATAATCAACTAATTGATTGATGGTTGTGTTGGTTGATTATTGGTTGATTAATAAAATGTTGAACCTTTAGCCAAATTGTATCAAATAGTGAGTGTATTGAAAACTAGTCACATTTTCTTGCATATACATGCACTTATATTGAACAGATCACAGCAAGGAGGCAAGAGAAGAGGAATAAAATTGTTTGCCCGACAAATAGGTACATTTTTACAGTATTTCTTGGGTTTTTGATGATTTTATGAGCCGATTGGCTAGCCGCTTGGCTGTTTCTTTTTCTTTTTGGATTGGTGAGGGCCATTGGAGGCCATTTAAAATATCCCAAAGCTCCCGGTGCAGGGGAGTTATGGCGAAATTTTTCGAAAATTTAGGGAGTTAGTCAAATTTTTGAAAAATTTGAAAAGTCCTTAGAAACTGAAAAGTTGAAGAACTTAAGCCGTAAAGAAAATAATGAAAGTTGAGTTGATTTGTAAAACAACTTTCGGCTTCGTTCCTTTTCGGGGACGGAAAGTTTTAAGTGAGGGAGATTGTAATAACCCGGAAATCCGAGCCAATTTAAAAAATTTATTTTGATGAATTTTGAATATTTAAAATGAATTATTTTAAATAATAACGACGAGAAATTTAATTTGAATAGAATTAGAATGTATAAATTTATTTGAATCGTCGTTAGAATATAAATAATTATTTGTAATTATAAAAGGAATTGGAAATGGCGCGGTAGTTCGAAAATTCGATTTCAAAGTTCAAATGAATGTACATGATTCAAAATAAACCGGATTTTAGCGAAACCAAAAATATTAGAATCTATTTGAAAATATCTTTCCAATGAGTCCGAAATATTGAAATTTCATAGCGAGAATCAAAAGTTACGTCCAGTTGAAAATTCAGAATAGTCGCAATGGAATTCTGGTCCTTAAAATGGAAATTTTGCAAACGACCTCTGTTTTCGACGAAACCACTTTTGTTGGATCCGGGATGTCGAATTATCTCCATATTCTAAAATTCATAATTTTTCGAATCAATATGTGAGCGTGGCAAAAGAAAACGCGTTTGACCAGTTTTAGTTGATTTTAATCGACTGGAAAATGGCCATTTTTCAAACGGTCTCAGAATTTGACGAAATTAGTTTTGTTAGGACCGTATCGTCAATACGAGGCTAGAAATAATTTTTTGGGAATTTTTAGAGTTAATATGCGGTCCCAGTAAATTGAAATGTGCGTTCAAAATCAATATATAGATTTATATTTTGATTTTGACGGAAACTGATTGAAACCGCCGAACTGGCTATGATACATATCCCATTGTGTTCGAAATGGAGGTAATTAGCTAGGGACGATAGGCGGTGGGTCTCATTTTGAGATCGAAATTTAAAGAAACTTTTAGGAGAAGTAAAAATAAATAAAAATAAAAATATATATAAATAAGCCCTCCTCTTTCTTTTGTTTTCATCGATCAGAACCTTAAACCCTTCCCCTAAAATTCCCGTTGCCCCTCACAACTACCACCACCCAAATCGGCCCCCGCCGGGACGTCCGACCCTCCCTCTCACCTCTGACGTCCAGCCGCACCCCTCCCCCTCTGATCCGCCGTCCCCAAACCCTCCTTCCTCCTTCTCCATTCAGTTCTCCCCAGTCCCATCCAAGAACCACCGCTCTAGCCTCCAACGGCCACTGCCAACCCATGGACGGATCATCGACCACCTCCGACCCTAGAGCCACCCTCCTCCGGCACGTCAGTCCATTGTGGGCCCCCATTAAATAAAAATTCAATTTTTATGTTTTCCCGTTCTCCTTTGATGCCATGCCGACCTGAAGTGACCCCCACTCCACCCGGGCTCCACCAACACCCCCTTGACAGCAAGCATTCCCCTTTTTCCAAAAATCAGTAGGTGGTTATATATTTTTCTAGTTATTTTATATTTTAATTTGCTATGATTTATAATTCGCAAAGTTAAGGTTTTTATAATCAAAGTTATGATTTTTAATATATAAAAATACGGTTTTTAATGATGAACAACAAATAAAGATTGGATCTTTATTTTATATGAATGTCATATAAAGGTTTGATTTTTTTATTTATTTATAGGAACGGCATAGAAGAGAGAAAAATTGAGATTTTTGATCATATAAAGTTGAGATTTTTATGGAAGGAAGAAAACATGTTTGGCAAATTAAAAATATGATTTTTATATAATAGAGAATATAAAAATGTGATTTTTATATATGTAGCAAATTAAAAATATGATTTTTATATAATAAAGAATATAAAAATGTGATTTTTATATATGTAGCGAATACGGACGACGAAAGTGATAAAGGGCGAGCACGGCGAAGATTTCCTACATAAGAAGAGTCGTGGTGTTTGGTTTAGCTTCTCGGTGAGAACTCCTCATCTATAATTTATTTCCAGTTTGAAATATATAATAGGATGCAGACAGTGCTTAGCAGCACCCGACACCCGTCCTCCACAGACCATGGATGGTTTGTTTGTTTGATTAATGTGTTGTGAAAGTTGATTGTGTGATGTGGATTGAATAAATATTTTATAGTTAAAAATATAATTTTTAACGTGTATATAAAATAAATATTTATAAACAAATCGGACGATTTGTTTATATACACTGATTTGACTGATATTGATTGCAACGATAAATTTTACACATCGCCCAACTGTACAAATAAAATCTGTGTTTGTTGATTGGAATTCCCACACGGGTATTGGGACGAGATTTGACATACACTGATCCCGATTGTTTAGTTGTATGTCAATTGATGGATTAACAGACTGTGTAAGCGTTAATTATTTATATTTAATGCTTATGCAGTTGTGTGGTGCCCTCTGGATGATGGTTGATGATTTATCGTTACTATTATATACATGTGCTGTAGGGAATTCATATAATTAACATTATATGGTAATTGATTGGGCCTCATTTAAGGAATATTATAAAAGGAAATTCATGTGTTGAATAGAATAAATATTCATGTGTTGAATAGAATATATATTCATGTGTTGAATGGAATAAATATTCAATGTGTTGAATAAAAATATATATTCATGTGTTGATTAGAATAAATATTCATGTGTTGAATAGAATATATATATATTCATGTGTTGAAATAAAATATATATATTCATGTGCTGAAATAAAATATATGTATATTCATGTTTTGAAATAAAATATATATATATTCATGTGTTGAAATTAAATATATATATATATTCGTGTGTTGGAATAATATATATATATATTCATGTGTTGAAATAAAATATATATATATTCATGTGTTGGAATAAAAAATATATATTCATGTGTTGAAATAAAAAAAATATTCATGTGTTAAAATAAAATATATATATTCTTGTGTTGAAATAAAATATATATATATATATATTCATGGGTTGAAATAAAATATATATATATATTCATGTGTTGAAATAAAATATATATTCATGTGTTGAAGTAAAATAAATATTCATTTACAAATCGAACGATTTGTTTATGTACACCGATTTGACTGATATTGATTGGGACGATAAATTTTACACATCGCCCAACTGCACAAGTAAAATATGTGTTTGATTGATTGAAACCCCACATGGGTGTTGGGATGATATCGACATACACTAATACCAATTGTTTAGTTGTATGTCAATCGATTAGTTGACAGACTGTGTAAGCATTAATTATTTATATTTAATGCTTATGCAGTTGTGTGGTGCACTTTGGATGATGGTTGATTATTTATCATTGCTATTATATACATGTGTTGTATAGAATCCATATAAATAACATTATATGGCAATTGAGTGGGTCTCATTACAATTCAGAAAATAAAATATATATTCATGTGTTGAATTAAAGAACATTCATGTGTTGAATAGAAAGAGAATTCATGTGTTGAATAGAAAGAAAATTCATGTGTTGAATAAAAAGGAAATTCATGTGTTGAACAGAATAAAAATTTATATGTTGAATAAAAATATAAATTCATGTGTTGAATAAAATATATATATTCATGTGTTGAAGAAAATATTCATTTGTTGAATAGGATAACGAAGTTATTGAAATTATAAAGCTGTGTTGATTAGATATGCGCCATTTTGACGAGAACGATATTTATATCGATTAGATTTGTTTTTAAAATGAATATAGAAAAGGAAGTAATTTCAAAATACAATGTTTTGAAAATATTATCATTTGTATATCGATGATGTGGAATATTCAATATTGATTAGAAATTGAATATGAAGTTGAAATCGTTTCGAAAACGAATTTAAAACGATTTATAAAATATGTTTTAAAAGGAAATCGACAAAATATATATAATATATATATATAATATATTATATATATATATATAATGGCCTGCAGTTCGCGAATTTCGACCATTGACTTCGAATGGACATTACGGGAGATCCGACCGTCGGATTCTCCTAAAACCGGAACCTTTGGGTTCGTATCGAAAAGAGCTTTCTAATGAATATTAGAAATTTGAAATCTAACGGTTGGATTTGGAATAATGTCCAAATCAAATTTGGAAAAAGTCGCTGTAAGTACAGTTGGCCGTTGATGGAAATCGACTGTACGGGCCTTGATAAAATTATTAAAAATAGTAATAATTTGTGTAAAATCATAAGAAATGATTTGAAAGAATTGGGATGAAAAATTCCATATTTGAAAAGATAAAAATAGATGTTTATCGAAATGAACTAGTTTTGAACTAGAATCATAATTCCATTTATTTTTAAAATAAATACATTGGATTTGAAATGGTTTTAGAAGTAACCAGAATTTCCAACAATTGAATTGGAATGGATTTGAATCGAAATTGTCTTTGGAATATTTCGATGTTGGATTTCGTGATTATACATATATTGTTATGGAAATTTGAAAGATATATTTATATCGTTATTTCCAATACGATATTTGCTAGTCGTAGAATTTGATATTGAATATAAGCCGATATATTTTCTATTTAGAGCCTTGTATTTAATATCAAGTGTGATTTTGGGTTTATCGTGAACCGTGTTTTAGATGACATTGGTTCTTTAACCCAGTTAAAGATAGGATATTGATTTTTTTGGAAGATTAAAACTAAGTGGAGTTCTAATGAATCTTTAATTAGATTGAAATGATCGAGAATGGGGTATCACCAGTTTTGGTCCAGGCGATAGTTAAATCTTTAATTATATTTAAACGCGAAATGGTAATTGAATTTACCGACAACACCGTGGTGTTAGATATGAAGTATGACTAGTTTTACTTCATGGGATGAATAGGTTGGGATTCGGAAATAAAATAAATGATTACTTCGGTATGGTTCGCTAATCCCAACTAGTTTGAATTGATATTCAAAAGAAGATTAAAGAACAAATTTAAAGAATTTATCTTTGATAAACTTAGTGGGAACCTTTCCCAAAGTATAAGAATATTTGAATAAAAGAATATTCTGAATCGGAATGAGGCGTATGTTGCGTTTGTGTAATACTTGTTTATTATATACGCGAGTTATTCAGAAAGACCGGGTTTATCCCATTCTGAATAACTGATTCGACGATGTGTCGAGGGTGAAGACGTTAGTCGAAGACCGAAGGTCTTCACATCATTTGGATAATTACTGATGATCTTGATTGGGTTGTACACCCAAGGGGAGGAAATCAATTGGTGATCAACCAAACGTATTTGGAGATCGATGGATATGCGAGGGACAAGGCGCCTCAGGTTTCGTTCAGACCCAGAACGAACTTGTAGATGGACTGTGTGTTTGACATTGGATTTTATTCTGTGTGATTGTTCTCTATTAAATATGTATCTGTTTGGCGACGGAGTATTTATTCTCTTGCTTAACGCCCTTCTCTGAGTCGTACGAGCTCAGAGTTTATATATTGATGGATATCAATCGCATGGAGTGAATTGCCTGTGTGGCATGCCTAAGTGGAAAATAATCAAGGCTTTTGTTGAAAAGCAAAGTCTTGTGTTTGATGATCAAAGCACAGCCTGTGTGGCATAGCTTTGTGTAGCGTTGATTCGCGAGCCTCACACCCCGGTTGTGAACCAGAAATGGGAGAGGACCTCAGGGAGGGCATGCGTTTCCTTCTAGCTAGGGTGGTGTCGGTGACCTACCAGCCCTGACATTTATATTATTTTCACTTGTGTGGTTGTTGCTGTTGCGAGGCGTCTAAGATATATCGGTGACTATGTGGAGCCGATGGAGTCATTTAGCTCATTTACGCCCCAAAGGGCAGGGAAACGCAGTGTTCAGGCATTTTAATCCACATCGTGGACCGGCACTAACGATCAAAGGGCCCACCTGAGTCTGGGTCCTGAGACACGGGCTAGAGCATCTCGAATCGGTAGAGGACTATCTTTTGCCTTGGTTCATAGATGGAAACCCAACTTCCAATACGTGACATTTGTGGTTTTGATTGTAGAGCCTAGTATGGCGACATGATATATGGTACCCATGCCGTCTATGATTGATATTTACGATTGAAATTGTTTTGACACTATACACTTATAATAGTATCAAATGATTTGTTTTTAACGTACTAAGCATGTTTGGCTATTACAAGGGAAAACCCTATACTCTGGCTTGTGTTGCATTGTGTGATGGGACCTGGGTCTTATAATAGCTTCATTTTTCCCAAAAGCATTGCGCTGTTTTGTTGTATGCACCGGTATTCTTGGGAGGAAACCCGTTCCGTGTTATACGGCGTGGTCCCTTGATATATCTGATTTAAAGTAAATCTTTAAATAACTGTTTTAGTTCTCACACCAGTCACATGACAGACTTGGAGTTTATTGTTTTAACCAAAACTCTGGGTGCCCCTATTTTCCACACGGGAAGCTAGTAGTTTTGGTTTTGCAGATTTATATTCACAGGATCCTGATTTACACCTGAAGCGGTGTAACAACCCGTGTTTTTATAATGTGTAATAACCATAAATCAAGGCAGAATTAATTTTTGAAATAAGAATCAGGGGAAACGGGTTGCGCCATTGCATTCGTCTCGAAATTCTGCTTGGAAACGAGTCCGAGTTTTCGAAAATCAGAGTCCGTATGACCAAGTTATGACCATTCGAAGTTTTCAGAAATTTTCAAGTCCAAAACAGAATCAATTCGAATTCAAAAATTCGAATTTCAAACCTCCAAATGGACTGGGCGGGAAATTTCCTGCCCAGGACCAGGTCAACCTGGGGGTCGACTATTAGTCGACCTACCCAGGACCAGGTCGACCATAGTGTCGACCTGGGGGTCGACCTGGTGCCCGAGTCCATTTCTAAAGCTGGATTCACTCTGATTGTAACACTCCACCTCCGTTAAGGACACTCACAAAGGGAATGCCTTAACTTTGGTGGAGCATTTTAGTAAACAGAACAGAAACTCACAAGACAGATAAAAACAGTACTTGAAAAATTCTAACTTTATTACAGCAGAAACAGAAATCAGTATGGTTACATCCTTTCAAATCTCAGAATTCAAGTACAAAATATCAGTCTTGTACAAAAGCCTTCAGAATGCATAGTTTAAAATCATAATCCCCACAGAAGAAAACAAGCCATACTTTAAGCACTTCAAGCAGAAGAAATCCGGATCTAGCTAGAGTATTCCCTCCTTAGAAAACCTGCGGGGAAACGGAAGAAAAGAGGCGAAACAACAAGGGTCAGACATAAAGTCTGGCAAGTCCAGTGACTTTCAGCATATGAACAGATAATAATAATATGACATGAACATAAAACTGGATGAGAGATAACTGTAACAGGTGTAGCAGATATAACAGAAGAACAGAATGATATAAGCTATTGCTTTACACTTCTCTGCACTAATACTAGTTTAACAGGATTAGGTGTCACCCTAATGTCTAAACTGAAACAGAAGCGGGTACAGAATAATTTAACAGAAACAGAACGCTAATAATGGGCCTTTATTACCCGATCAGAGACAGACAGAAGCAGAATGCGGATAATGGGCCTTTGCCACCCAAACAGAAATAGAAACAGATTAATCCCTATGGAAACAGAATGTAGAATTAGGTGTACACTAGTAATTGGGCCTTTACCACCCGAACAGACGGTACCACGCAGAAACAGACAGGTGTTGCCACCCAACAGAAACAGACGGTACCAACAGAAACAGACAGAACTAAGTGTACCCTAAAACCCTACCCCAAGCGATCGGCTCCCTAATACATAAATACCCTGTGTCGGCCCCACAGTAGGGTGTATCACTCCCTAAAGTGAGAACCAATTGGCACAGACCTATTTACAGATGTCACGGCGTCTTACATCCTCAGAGGTAGACCGGGATCCATGCACGCACATGACCCGGTTGGAACGCACCATCAACACGCCTCGCCATTATCAGAATGAACCGCTTATAATTAGTTCAGTAAGCGTGTCCGGACCCTACTTACTGTTGGGTCAAAGTTTTGATACCAGAAAGGGTTACTGACTAATATGGGTCCCAAACAACAGATGACACAAGTAATTCCCCTCCTAACCTTGTGTCCCCAGACTAACAGATTTCAGCTTAACTCGTCTACAAGTTTCAGACATACAAAATTTAGATTAACTAGTTCACAGATCAGACAATCAAGTTAACAGGTTTTCAGACTAACGGATCAGATGTTCGGATTAACAGGCTTACAGATTAACTGGTTACAGATTAACAGACTTACAAATTAACTGGTTAGAGATTATCTAACTTTGTATTGGGCCTACGGATTCACGAAACGGGTTTATCAGATTCATTGGTCCAATTGGTTTAGCCTTACCCAACACGTTTTGGACATTATAATTATCTCAGATTTTCATTAATTAAATATTAATGCCCAAACCTCTCACATTAGACTGACAGTTTGCGGCTACTGGTTAGGCCGGTTGGTTCCGGGCAGGTTTCTGTCGCAAACTGAGTCTAACCTCGGGTTTCAAGCACGTTATGACTAACTTCTCACATTAGAACCTATTGTTTCCGACCACTGGAATATGCCGGGCGGTTCCGGGAAGAATTACGCCGCAAACTCATTCTAACCTCGAGTTAGCCATGTTTATCTTTGCGGCCAATTAATTATTGATTTACCATTTATACCCACGCCTAATATACATGTCAATTATTCATAGCTAATTCAGATTATGTCAATAGCGGACTAATCATACCAACTCAACAGATATAGCAGATAACAGATTCTTCAGATTAGGCGACTTAACGGATTTATCAGATTAAGCAAACTAGCAGATTTAGCATTTTCAACAGACTTAGCAAATGACAGATTTGGCAGATGAACAGATCTAGCAGACTAGGCAGTAGAGCAGAACTAGCAGATTAAGCAATATAACAGAACTAGTAGATTAGGCAATGTAACAAAACTAGCAAATTAGGCAAATATAAAAGATTTAATCATTTCTTAAAGTTTCACAAACATATCTTGTCTAATTATAAATTTGCCTAAGTTCACATGCATAAATAATAGTCTTGATTCACAATATGATCATATACCCCATGTTTGCATTACATTTACATAGCCTAGATTATGGTCATAATTTACCATATATCATATGTTTCAATTTTTATTAAACTTGCATCGTACAGAAGATGCATATATAAATTATACCAAATATAGTTATCGACTACTATGCATGTCATATATTCCAAAGATCCCTTACTTAGTTGTTTATTTACATTAATAGATACTCTACTCTCATGTAAATCTTTATACCTAAGCCATATTCTCTTTATCTCAAGTCATATGTTCAATTACCCTTTATGTTATAAATATAACATGTCCAATCATATGTCTCAAATTTATGTTCTAGCTACAGTCCATGTTCTTTCCTCAAATCAGTCACCTATTGGTCATGCCCAATTCATGCATCATTCATTTTATTGTCCCAAACATTTTAGCGTATGTTAATCTCTTATGAGATTGGCTCAGGCTCGTGGTAGCCTGGCTATAGAACAGAAGGAGGAAAGAGATACAAAATAAGATAGATCCAAACAGAACAGAACAGATATAACCTCAGATTCAGATTTATAATTCATGTCATAATCAGAATAAACGTTTATATCGGAAAATAACTGCACTTGCCTTGATAGGATTAAAGAAAGAACTTTAGTTGTTACAGAATT
Organism: Allium sativum; assembly: GCA_030737875.1. Lineage (NCBI taxonomy): Eukaryota > Viridiplantae > Streptophyta > Magnoliopsida > Asparagales > Amaryllidaceae > Allium > Allium sativum. Next base: position 553,330,374 of record CM060910.1, on the reverse strand, counting down.
GAGCTTTAATCTCTAATTTGAATTGAATTGCTTAGGTTGATGTTGATTAGCTTCTAGTTTTGATTCCAGCAGAGTAGCGACGCCATTTTTATTTTTATTTAGAACAGAGGCAGAGAAGAAGAAGAATAGAATTGTGTGTAGAGGAGGCTAGGTCTTAGGGTGTATTTATAGGTGTAGGAACTCATTTCAGCCATCAGATTAACCCTAAAACCAATCCGGACCATCAAAAATAATCCCAGGGCTTCAAAAATGGGTTCTGGGCTACCCCAGGCCGACCAGGTCGACCTGTACAGAGGGGGGGTCGACACTATAGTCGACCTGGGGAGGGGGGGGCAGGTCGACTATAGTGTCAACACTATGGTCGACCTGGGTCAGTCTGCTAGAAAGTCTGCTGAAATCTTGTTTTGGCCACATCTTGGTCATACGGACTCCGTTTTTCCGAAAACTCGGACTCTGTTTCGCGTATTTTTCCTAGAGGAACGCAATGGTAATGTCCATTTTACCTAATTCCTGATTCTTGAATTAGTTATCCTTATTTTACTATCTTTTCCGTTACATACATCGTTATCGAACTAATTTTTCTTCTCTTCCATGTATTAATTAATTCTTCTTATGCATCACCATTATTTACCTATCATAAGCATATTTTCATATATTTTATTTCATTTTTAATTATACTTAAAAATGCGGGGTGTTACATTCTCCCCTCCTTAAAGGATTTCGTCCCCGAAATCTTCAAGTTAAGAAGAATGTGTCCTACCATCCAATCATCCATCTACTCAATCACCAATCACAGGCATTCATTGTCCTTAAGAGATTTCTAATGCTGTATGAACATATGCAAGAAGTGTGTGTATATGTTCCCTATCTAATGCAAAGATCAGGCGGTCCACTGATTCAGTTGACCTCCTTAATGCGAATTATGCCAGTGCCATGAGTCCAACATGTATGCAATTTTCCTACTCGATACATATCATTTCTATATGAGTGCGCAACCATTCAGTCATATGCAACATCCATGAGCTGAGTCAATCATTTTGCATCCACAAAAATTGAAAATGCTCACACATCCATATGCAGTATGAGAGTGTTTTCGAGCCGATCTAGTGCCTAGTGTGTGTATATGCATCCACGGGCAACCACTAGCAACCACTTGCATCCACTTGCAACCATCAAACATAACATGTCTCAAACACATGTTTACACCCATTAGTTTCTACCTAAAGTTCGAAGATTTGATCGATAGGATACAGTCGAATGATGGAAGCGAGTACAGATAGAACGAAGACTTGGTTCCCATTAGACATTGGTTGAGAAAATAATTCCCCTAAGTATCAACCCGAAAGACCGAAATCAATATCATATTGACACTCAGAGGATTACCCACTTTAGACAATGTCAAAACTGGAAATCAGAATTATTCAGATATTTACAGATTACTGATACAGATCAGGTTCCCTAATGATTCTTAGGAAGCTAAGCATGATAAAATCATAGCCCACAAAACCTCAGAATGTATGTGTCATACTTGACGCCTAACACAGATATCTCTCAAACCCCAATCTATCACAAACAGATTTATCATAACCCTTATGGGTTTGAGTCTACAGCGGGATCAGAAATAATACTAGTATTAAAGTGCAGAGTATCGATTACAAAATCAAAATACCAGAATCAGAAAGAGTCTTAACTCCATAATCAGATAAAGAAATTAAACCTACTATAGAAATTTCCCTATTTCTATCCTAGCCACTAGCCTCGAGAGTGTTTGCCTGCCCTCCTTTCCCTCGTCTCTTCGGGCAGTCCCTAGTGAAGTGTCCCATCTCTCCACAGTTGAAGCAAGCGCCTTTCCTTGGATTCACTTTCTTATCGTGTGTCCTATCCATATCTCCCATGTACGTTCTCCATTCGTGACCTTCCACCAAAATGAAGCTTCATTTTTCATTAACCAAGCAGTTGGTTGAACCTTCCTCCCATCGTCTATCTCAAAGGTACCAACAAGTCCTCTACTCCGTTGAGCCAACTTCTAGCCTCGACAACGTCTCGGTCCCATAAAGCGGTTTTTCGCCCATCGCACGGAAGTTCTTACATATCTTAGAAAAAACATCTATACGCGGAGGAAGAGATTCAAAAGGGAAAGAGGAAGGAACTCGAAACAAAGAATCGAAAGAAAGATATATGGCTTTTGGGGATTATGTTTTTTTTTAAAATAAGCTTTACTTTTGAAAATACTTCCTTTTTAAAACATAGTTTTCAAAAACTTTTTATCAAATCTGATAACCTTCAGCTCTGATACCAAGTGTAACACCCCACCTCCGTTAAGGACACTCACAAAGGGAATGCCTTAACTTTGGTGGAGCATTTTAGTAAACAGAACAGAAACTCACAAGACAGATAAAAATAGTACTTGAAATTTTTTAACTTTATTACAGCGGAAACAGAAATCAGTATGGTTACATCATTTCAAATCTCAGAATTCAAGTACAAAATATCAGTCTTGTACAAAAGCCTTCAGAATGCATAGTTTAAAATCATAATCCCCACAGAAGAAGACAAGCCATACTTTAAGCACTTCAAGCAGAAGAAATCCGGATCTAGCTAGAGTATTCCCTCCTTAGAAAACCTTGGGGGGGGGGGGGGGGAACGAAAGAAAAGAGGCGAAACAACAAGGGTCAGACATAAAGTCTGGCAAGTCCAGTGACTTTCAGCATATGAACAGATAATAATAATATGACATGAACATAAAACTGGATGAGAGATAACTGTAACAGGTGTAGCAGATATAACAGAAGAACAGAATGATATAAGCTATTGCTTTACACTTCTCTGCACTAATACTAGTTTAACAGGATTAGATGTCACCCTAATGTCTAAACTGAAACAGAAGCGGGTACAGAATAATTTAACAGAAACAGAACGTTAATAATGGGCCTTTACTACCCGATCAGAGATAGGCAGAAGCAGAATGCGGATAATGGGCCTTTGCCACCCAAACAGAAACAGAAACAAATTAATGCCTATGGAAACAGAATGTAGAATTAGATGTACACTAGTAATTGGGCCTTTACCACCCGAACAGACGGTACCACGCAGAAACAGACAGGTGTTTCCACCCAACAGAAACAGACGGTACCAACAGAAACAGACAGAACTAAGTGTACCCTAAAACCCTACCCCAAGCGATCGACTCCCTAATACATAATACCCTATGTCGGCCCCACAGTAGGGGGTATAACTCCCTAAAGTGACAACCAATTGGCACATACCTATTTACAGATGTCACGACGTCTTACATCCTCAGAGGCAGACCGGGATCCATGCACGCACATGACCTGGTTGGAACGCACCATCAACACCCCTCGCCATTATCAGAATGAACCGCTTATAATTAGTTCAGTAAGCGTGCTCGGACCCTACTTACTGTTGGGTCAAAGTTTTGATACCAGAAAGGGTTACTGACTAATATGGGTCCCAAACAACAGATGACACAAGTAATTCCCATCCTAACCTTGTGTCCCCAGACTAACAGATTTCAGCTTAACTTGTCTACAAGTTTCAGTCATACAAAATTTAGATTAACTAGTTCACAGATCAGACAATCAAGTTAACAGGTTTTCAGACTAACGGATCAGATGTTCGGATTAACAGGCTTACAGATTAATCGGTTACAGATTAACAGACTTACAGATTAACTGGTTACAGATTATCTAACTTTGTATTGGGCCTACGGATTCATGAAACGGGTTTATCAGATTCATTGGTCCAATTGGTTTAGCCTTACCCAACACGTTTTAGACATCATAATTATCTCAGATTTTCATTAATTAAATATTAATGCCCAAACCTCTCACATTAGACTGACAGTTTGCGGCTACTGGTTAGGCCGGTTGGTATCGGGCAGGTTTCTGTCGCAAACTGAGTCTAGCCTCGGGTTTCAAGCACGTTATGACTAACTTCTCACATTAGAACCTATTGTTTGCGACCACTGGAATATGCCGGGCGGTTCCGGGTAGAATTACGCCGCAAACTCATTCTAACCTCGAGTTAGCCATGTTTATCTTTGCGGCCAATTAATTAATGATTTACCATTTATACCCACGCCTAATATACATGTCAATTATTCATAGCTAATTCAGATTATGTCAATAGCGGACTAATTATACCAACTCAACAGATATAGCAGATAATAGATTCTTCAGATTAGGCGACTTAACGGATTTATCAGATTAAGAAAACTAGCAGATTTAGCATTTTCAACAGACTTAGCAGATGACAGATTTGGCAGATGAACAGATCTAGCAGACTAGGCAGTAGAGCAGAACTAGAAGATTAAGCAATATAACAGAACTAGCAGATTAGGCAATGTAACAAAACTAGCAAATTAGGCAAATATAACAGATTTAATCATTTCTTAAAGTTTCACAAACGTATCTTGCCTAATTATAAATCTTGCCTAAGTTCACATGCATAAATAATAGTCTTGATTCACAATATGATCATATACCCCATGTTTGCATTACATTTACATAGCCTAGATTATGGTCATAATTTACCATATATCATATGTTTCAATTTTTATTAAACTTGCATCGTACAGAAGATGCATATATAAATTATACCAAATATAGTTATCGACTACTATGCATGTCATATATTCCAAAGATCCCTTACTTAGTTGTTTATTTACATTAATAGATACCCTACTCTCATGTAAATCTTTATACCTAAGCCATATTCTCTTTATCTCAAGTCATATGTTCAATTACCCTTTATGTTATAAATATAACATGTCCAATCACATGTCTCAAATTTATGTTCTAGCTACAGTCCATGTTCTTTCCTCAAATCAGTCACCTATTGGTCATGCCCAATTCATGCATCATTCATTTTATTGTCCCAAACATTTTAGCGTATGTTAATCTCTTATGAGATTGGCTCCGGCTCGTGGTAGCCTGGCTATAGAACAGAAGGAGGAAAGAGATACAAAATAAGATAGATCCAAACAGAACAGAACAGATATAACCTCAGATTCAGATTTATAATTCATGTCACAATCAGAATAAACGTTTATATCGGAAAATAACTGCACTTGCCTTGATAGGATTAAAGAAAGAACTTTAGTTGTTACAGAATTGAGCTTTAATCTCTAATTTGAATTGAATTGCTTAGGTTGATGTTGATTAGCTTCTAGTTTTGATTCCAGCAGAGTAGCGACGCCATTTTTATTTTTATTTAGAACAGAGGCAGAGAAGAAGAAGAATAAAATTGTGTGTAGAGGAGGCTAGGTCTTAGGGTGTATTTATAGGTGTAGGAACTCATTTCAGCCATCAGATTAACCCTAAAACCAATCCGGACCATCAAAAATCATCCCAGGGCTTCAAAAATGGGTTCTGGGCCACCCCAGCCCGACCAGGACGACCTGTACAGAGGGGGGGTCGACACTATAGTCGACCTAGGGGGGGGGGCAGGTCGACTACAGTGTCGACACTATGGTCGACCTGGGTCAGTCTGCCAAAAAGTCTGTTGAAATCTTGTTTTGGCCATATCTTGGTTATACGGACTCCGTTTTTCGAAAACTCGGACTCTATTTCGCGTATTTTTCCAAGAGGAACGCAATGGTGATGTCAATTTTACCTAATTCCTGATTCTTGAATTAGTTATCCTTATTTTACTATCTTTTCCGTTACATACATCGTTATCGAACTAATTTTTCTTCTCTTCCATGTATTAATTAATTCTTCTTATGCATCACCATTATTTACCTATCATAAGCATATTTTCATATATTTTATTTCATTTTTAATTATACTAAAAAATGCGGAGTGTTACACTGATGTATTTGGCCTCGTTCCTGTCCACATTCGTTGACCTGACCCTATAAATACAGCCCCTAACACCAGTCCCTCTACACAAAATTCTTTCTGACCTTATACTGCTCTGATTCTTATTGAAAAGTTTGAGAGAAGGACTGCTTCTTCTCCGTTGAGACTGCGTTAAGGGAATTGCTGATTTGGGGACTTCTATTAGGACTTGACTAAGCAACAATCGACTCTCCTTTTCTAATTCTCGAACCACGATCTGTAAGCCCCAGTTATTTTCAGATTTAAACTGTAAATGTATTATGAATATGATGTAAATTGAAATTGGACCTATGTATGATGACTATTTACATTCATCCTCGTTCATCTTGGATCTTGAATCTTGAATATTACTATGACATTGATTTGGGGCCTATTCATGTTGTAAATCAAAAGAATCCCCTCTTATTATCATGTTGAATCTGTTATTAGTCACATGTTTATGACTATCACCTTATGACAGTCGTTACCAAGACTATACTATCACCTTATGACAGTCGTATCATGACTATACTATCACCTTATGACAGTCGTTACCATGACTATACTATCACCTTGTGACAACTGTTATTTTGACTAGTACCTTATCTTGCTAGAGTAGGAATCTTTATGTTTGAGGCCAATATTTCATATGCTAGTAAATGTCTTAATCTTTTAATTCAAGGTCATATCATGCTATGCTAGTAATCACTTTTGCCACATTATACCCGTTCCTTTTTATGTTATTCCCTATTAGATTCATTTGTATCGATTCGAACTTACGTGCGATGGGAATACGATTTGGGTAGACCGGGTAAAACATAAATTAGCTTTAAACTTGAACATGAATGTTGTTATGACTTGAACCTGAATATGGACATGAACTTGACACGATTTGACATGAAACATGACTTGAAAACTTGACATGAATCTAGACATGAAAACTTGAATGTGGGCATGACAACTAGATAACTTGAAAATGGCCAACTCGAGGTTGGGTTGAGTTTGCAATGTAAATCTTCCCGGAACCGCCCGGCAAATCCAGTGGCTGCAAACAATAGGATCCAATGCACGTAAAAACCTGAGGTTAGACTATGTTGTGGTGTAAATCTGCCCGGAACCGCCCGGCAAATCTAGTAACCAAAACAGCTAGTCTAATGTGAGAGGTTGGCGTGCACTAATGAATTAATGCCACATGATAGGGTTAAGTCATGAACCACTTGAATATAAATAACCAACTTGACACGATGACTTGATAGGGTTAAGTCATGAACTGCTTGAACACACTTAACCAACTTGATACACGATCTGGATAGGGTTAAGTCACGAGTTTGAATGACAACACTTAACCCATTAGAAACCCTAATTACGCGGTCCTTTTCACTAGTAACCCACTTAGATGTATCACGATACCCTGGGACTAGGCAGGGTGGGGCACGATTACTGGGCTGATTGTAAGCGACCAGAACGACGGCTGAGTAGGTGCGCCATTGTAGGTTCAGGCGGGCTATGGTCGTGCACGTAGTCCGAGGTTGAAAAAGCAGGCATTGGGCACCCATAGATTTACATTGTGCGTGCTTGATTCGTGTCGATGGTTGACACCATAGGACTTGATACACCCTATGGTGGACCTAGCACAGGTAATTACATTTCTGGATAGGGCCATATGACACAGACACATGACGAGTTAGGACTTGTAGGGAACCAATCGATTAATAGACCGTACCGTAGGACCCTGTAATGGGTCACTTCATGACACTGGGCTAAGGGATCATTTCATGATCAATACTTGACATGGGTTAGAACACTAGTACAGATGGTGCAGCGAAGCTTGAATATGCGATGCTAGACTTGACTTATCTTGATTCTTCATTATCCTACTAATACTTTTATCATCCTTATGTTTAATTCCAGTTTTCACATATCATGTTACCTTTACTAGTTTTCATACTGAAAGTCACTAGGGCTTACCAGTCTTTATGACTGACCCTTTTTCTTTCACCTCTTTTTCTTTCGTTTCTTACCCCCAGGTTCTCAGGGAGGAAACACTAGCTCTTAGCTTGGATTCAACTTGCTTTCTAACAGCTCATGTACGGTTTTGTCTTGGGCTATGCTATGGCTGCTTCTGCTATTTATGGGGAATAATTTACTTTTGTTTTAAAGTTTATGCTTCTTTATTGTGAACTTGATGTAATGGAATAATTTGTATCTTGGATATATGAGCTTTTGACTCTTTCCTGGAAAATAATAAGAGGTTGGTTTTCAATTTCTACCGCTGCTTTATTTATGTTCTGCCTTGTGATATCTCTGTGCATATTTACCTAGATAATACTTCATCGAAACTAGTGCATTCCCTTTGTGAGTGACCCTAGCGGAGGTGGGGTGTTACAATTTGGTATCAGAGCAGAAGGTTACCAGGCTGGGCAAAAGTTTTAAAAACCTTCCGAAACTATTTTCAAAACTATTTATAAAGAAGCATTTTTCAAGAAAAGTTTTATGTTTAAAAATGTTATTCCCCAAGAAGCCATTAGCACTTCCCTTTGTTTCCTCGTTTGAATCTTTTTTTTGTTTTTCAGCATGGTCGATCTTAACCTTCCTGAGGGAATACCCGTGCCTGGATGGTTCCGAAGGTACTTAGAAGCCAGGGCCAACGACGCGGGCACGGCAGACATCCCTCCTCCTCCCCCAATGGCTGCGGTTCCTCCTCCTCCTGGTACCGCCTTTGCTAAAATATGCAAAGAATTTAAAGCAATGGGCGGCAAGAACTTCGTTGGAAGTGAAACCTTCGTTGAGGCACGAAACTGGCTAAAGGAGACAGAAGACTTGTTCATTATCTTTGATATGGAGGACCATAGGAAAGTTCAGTTGGCAGCATGGTTGTTGAAAGAGGAAGCTGCATTTTAGTGGGAAGTCACCAACACTACTAGGCCAGTTGAGACCTGGGCAGACTTTAGAGAGAGGTTTGGGCTTAAATTCCTATCGTCCACAGAGGAGAACCTTCAGATGGAGAGGTTCCTAGCGCTCAAGCAAGGGGATATGTCTGTGAGGGAGTACGTGAATAAGTTTAATCAGCTTGCTCGGTTCGGTTTGGATTTGGTCAACACAGCCTAGAAGAAGGCTGTACGCTTTGCTCGAGGATTGAACGAGCCACTACACAGCTTGGCCCTAACTCATATACCAATGGGGGAGACCTTTGAAAGCTTGGTGGATATGTCTCTAATTCATGAGGAAGACAAGAATAGCAAGGAGGTTAAGCCTAACGAGACTCGGAATAAGAAAGCTGACTTCAAGAAGGGGAACAACAAGAATAATAAGAATAACAAGAGCAACAACAAATCACATGAGACGAGGAAGTGCAACTTCTGTGGTATTACTGGACATTTAGCTAAAGACTGTAGAAGGAAGAAGAGGAAGTTGGGTGAATGCTTTCATTGTGGAGATATTGGACGCATCAGCAAGGATTGCCCTAAGAAGCAAGGACAGGGGCAAGGGCAGACCCAGCGAGCAGGACCTTCTGGAGGGCAGTTGCATGCTCCCAACACCACTCCAGCTCCTGACCGAGGTAGTAATATTTCCGTAGAAAGCCTTTTTTACATTTCTGACTTTCCTGTTCGGACCTTATTTGACTCTGGCGCATCGCATACTTTTATTTCTTCTGATATTGTTGAAAATCTGCATCTAAGTACTAGTCTAGTTGAGGATCCCGTTATAGTTTCAAATCCAATTGGGGGCTCCGCCCATTTATCTATGATGTGTGTGGATTTGAGGATCTCTATCTTAAGCGTAGAATTCACGTGTAATGCTTATGTTCTCGGATTCATGGGATACGGTTTGATCCTAGGGATGGATTGGCTATCCAATTATGGAGCCATTCTTGATTGTGAATGATGGGTAGTAAGGCTCATGACTCGCCTTGGCAATACCCTTGAAATTTCTTGTAACCCGAAGGGTCCGGTCATGTTGTGTTATCTTGAATCCCTTGACTCGTCCGACGATAATTTGCAATCTGTAAGAGTTGTCCGAGAATATCCAGATGTCTTTGATGAAGTGAGGGGATTACCTCCTAAACACGAGATAGAGTTCCGAATTTATCTTGTTGATAATGCCAAGCCAGTTTCATTGCCCGTTAGGCACATGGCCCCGCGAGAAAGAAGAGAGCTCAGTAAACAAATTAACGAGTTGCTTGAGAAAAATTTCATAATACGAAGCATTTCTGAATGGGGTGCTTCGGTGGTATTCGCTACTAAGGCGGATGGATCGCTTCGTCTGTGCGTAGATTATCGTGAGTTAAACAAGCTGACAAAGAAGAATAGGCACCCGCTACCAAGAATCGATGATTTGTTTGACCAGCTTGTGGGAGCATCTGTTTTCTCTCAACTCGACCTAGCCACAGGATTCCATCAGCTTAGAGTGGCTGAGGATAGCATTGACAAAACTACGTTTAGGACTCCAGATGGGTTCTTCGAATGGCTCGTCATGCCGTTTGGGTTAACGAATGCACCCGCGTACTTTGTAAATTTGATGAGTAGGGTGTTTCGGGAGTTCCTTAACAAGTTTGTGGTGGTTTTCGTGGATGATATTTTGATCTTCTCAAAAGATGAAGAAGAGCATGCTAGGCATCTCAAGGAAGTCATGGAAACGCTTAGAGCACACCAGTTAAAGGCTAAGTTCTCCAAATGCCATTTTTGGAGGAAGGAAGTTCGGTTCCTTGGACATTTAGTTTCTAAGCAAGGCAGAGCCGTGGACCCTGCAAAGGTAGTTGCGGTACAGGACTGGAAAATTCCTAAGAATGCAATGGAGGTGAGGAGCTTTCTCGGTTTGGCGGGCTACTACAGGAAGTTCATTAAGGACTTCGCTAAGATTTCAGCCCCTCTTACTAAATTAACAAAGAAGAACCTACCTTTTGCATGGGACATAGAATGTGACGCTGCTTTTCAGAGACTTAAGAGAGCCCTCACCACAGCTCCAGTTTTAGCATTACCCGATGGAGGTAAGATGTTTACCGTGTACACAGATGTGTGCGGCACGGGGTTAGGCGCTGTCCTAATGCAGGAAGGAAGAGTAATATGCTACGGGGGCAGAAAACTTAAAGTTCATGAGAAAAACTATCCCACGCATGACTTAGAGTTGGCCGCGATTGTCTTTGCACTTAAAGCGTGGCGTCATTTTCTTATAGGGGAGAGGTTCGAGCTGTATACCAACCACAAATCGCTTAAGTACCTCTTCTCACAGAAAGATTTAAATCTGAGACAACAGCGGTGGATGGAATTCTTGGCATCATATGACTTCCATATAGCTTATACCTCTGGCAAGGGTAATGTGGTGGCAGACACGCTAAGTAGAAAAAGCTTGACTTTGAGCCCCTTGTTTGTTGAAATGAAAAGCCTTGAGTTTATAGCCACCTTTGATTTTACACCTGCTGTTGAGTCATTGACTGCTACGTTAGCATCTCCTGAGCTAAGACCTACACTTCTAGACCAAGTAGGGACTTCACAGAAGGAAGACCCACAGATAGTTGAAATCATGGACAAGCTGATTAGGGGTGAGACGTCGAGTCACCTCAGTAGGTATGCCATAGATGACAAGGGATGGCTAAGACGCGATGGGAGACTGTGTCCCACAAGTGGGAGACTTAGTAAGAAGAGTTCTCGAAGAGGCGCATCACTCGAAGATGACTATACATCCCGGAGGGGATAAGATGTACAGGGATATGAAACGCATTTTCTTTTGGGCTGGAATGAAAAAGGACGTGGCAGAGTTCGTCTCAAGATGCATGGTGTGCCAACAAGTAAAGGTCGAGTCGAAGAAGCCCGGTGGACTATTACACCCTTTGGAAGTTCCACAATGGAAATGGGAGAGTATCTCGATGGATGGATTGCCTAGGTCAAGGAAGGGAAATACTAGCATATGGGTCATAGTTGATAGACTCATGAAAAGTGCTCACTTCATTCCAGTGAAGAGCAAGAGGACCGCATCAGGGCTAGCGTCTATTTACCTTCGAGAGATAGTACGGTTGCATGGAGTTCCTTCTAGTATAGTTAGTGATCGTGACCCGATTTTCACTAGCCAGTTCTGGAATAGTCTGCAAGAAGCAATGGGAACACGACTGAACTTAAGCATGACCTGTCACCCACAGACGGATGGACAAACCGAAATGGTAAATAGGGAACTAGAAGATCTCCTAAGGCTATGTATTCTTGACTTCGGTGGTACTTGGGAAGACCATCTTCCTCTCGTGGAGTTTGCATATAACAATAGTTACCAAGCTAGCATCGGAGTGGCACCATTCGAAGCCCTGTATGGAAGACCGTGCAAGTCGCCAACTTGTTGGTGGGAGACGATAGACAGGCTTATACTTGGCCCTGATATGATAAGAGACACTTCTGAGAAGATTAAATTGATACAAAGACGGATGAAAACGGCCCAAGATAGACAGAAATCTTTTGCGGACCAGAGAAGGACAGACCTAGAGTTCGAAGTCGGAGATATGGTCTTTATAAAAGTTTCTCCGTTACGCAATGTAGTTCGTTTTAGAGCAGTTGGAAAGCTAGCACAAAGGTTCGTAGGACCGTTCCCCATCACTGAGAGGATTGGACGAATGGCCTATAAGGTAGACTTACCCGAGAAGCTGGCCGGAGTACACAATGTCTTTCACGTCTAGCATCTCCGGAAGTGTTTGCATGAGTCAGCCGAAGTAGTTGAGCCAAGCATCCTTGAAGACGTAGAAGTGGAAAAAGAAGCGACATTAAGGCGAGTTCCGATTCGTATCTTAGGAACGGAGATTAACAAGCTAAGGAATTGAGAAGTCAAACTAGTGAAAGTGCAGTGGAGTGAAACCTAAGAAGACGCAACTTGGGAAACCGAAGAGAAGATATGCGCGCTTTACCCATTTCTTTTTGAGGGTACATTCTCTATCTCTTTTTCCTTGAAAACCTTTTCGTATCATGCTTCTACTATCTATGTTTGTCGTGTTATCTTCTCGATCTTATCTTGAGAACCTTAGGTAGAACCATATGGATGTAAACATGTGATTGAAACATGTTATGGTTGATGTTTGCAAATGGTTGCAAGTGGTTGCAAGTGGTTGCTAGTGGATGCATGACACACATTAGGCACTAGATCGGCTCAGTCACATTTTCATGTTGCATATGCATGAGTGCTAATACTTGTACATGGATGGAACTTGTTATGATGTCACTTGGATGTTGCATATGGATGAATGTTTGTGCACTCATGTAGAGATTATGAACTATGTTAGGAATTTGCATACATGTTGGATTCATGACACTAACATATTTTGCATTAAGGAGGTTTACTGAATCAGTAACCGCCTGATCTTTTGTATTAGATAAGTACATATACACACACTTTCTTCATATGTTGATACAGCACTAGAAATCTTTTAAGGACAATGGTTGTCTGTGGATGATGCTTTGAGTAGATGGATGATTGGATGGCATGACACATCCTCCCTAACTTAGAGATTTCGAGGACGAAATCCTTTAAGGAATGGAGAATGTAACAACCCGTGTTTTTATAACGTGTAATAACCATAAATCAAGGCAGAATTAATTTTTAAAATAAGAATCAGGAGAAACGGGTTGTGCTATTGCGTTCGTCTCGAAATTCTGCTTGGAAACGAGTCCGAGTTTTCGAAAATCGGAGTCCGTATGACCAAGTTATGACCATTCGAAGTTTTCAAAAATTTTCAAGTCCAAAACAGACTCAATTCGAATTCAAAAATTTGAATTTCAAACCTCCAAATGGACTGGGCGGGAAATTTCCCGCCCAGGACCAGGTCGACCTGGGGGTCGACTATGTAGTCAACCTACCCAGGACCAGGTCGACCATAGTGTCGACCTGGGGGTCGACCTGGTGCCCGAGTCCATTTCTGAAGCTGGATTCACTCTGATGTATTAGGCCTCATTCCTGTCCACATTCGTTGACCTGACCCTATAAATACAGCCCCTAACACCAGTCCCTCTACACAAAATTCTTTCTGACCTTATGTTGCTCTGATTCTGATTGAAAAGTTTGAGAGAAGGACTGCTTCTTCTACGTTGAGACTGCGTTAAGGGAATTGCTGATTTGGGGACTTCTATTAGGACTTGACTAAGCAACAATCGACTCTCTTTTTCTAATTCTCGAACAACGATCTGTAAGCCCCAGTTATTTTCAGATTTAAACTGTATATGTATTATGAATATGATGTAAATTGAAATTGGACCTATGTATGATGACTGTTTACATTCATCCTCGTTCATCTCGGATCTTTACTCTTGAATATTACTATGACATTGATTTGGGGCCTATTCATGTTGTAAATCAAAAGAAACCCCTCTTATTATCATGTTGAATCTGTTATTAGTCACATGTTTATGACTATCACCTTATGACAGTCGTTACCATGACTATACTATCACCTTATGATAGTCGTATCATGACTATACTATCACCTTATGACAGTCGTTACCATGACTATACTATCACCTTGTGAAAATTGTTATTTTGACTAGTACCTTATCTTGCTAGAGTTGGAATCTTTATGTTTGAGGCCAATATTTCATATGCCAGTAAATGTCTTAATCTTTCAATTCAAAGTCATATCATGCTATGCTAGTAATCACTTTTGCCACATTATACCCGTTCCTTTTTATATTATTCCCTATTAGATTCATCTGTATCGATTCGAACTTATGTGCGATGGGAATACGATTTGGGTAGACTAGGTAAAACATAAATTAGCTTTAAACTTGAACATGAATTTTGTTATGACTTGGACCTGAATATGGACATGAACTTGACATGATTTGACATGAAACATGACTTGAAAACTTGATATGAATCTAGACATGAAAACTTGAACGTGGGCATGACAACTAGATAACTTGAAAATGGCCAACTCGAGGTTGGGTTGAGTTTGCAGTGTAAATCTGCCCGGAACCGCCCGGCAAATCCAGTGGCTGCAAACAGTAGGATCCAATGTGGGTAGTTGGTCATATTGCACGTAAAAACCCGAGGTTAGACTATGTTGTGGTGTAAATCAGCCTGGAATCGCCCGGAAAATCCAGTAACCACAACAGCTAGTCTAATGTGAGAGGTTGGCGTGCACTAATGAATTAATGCCACATGATAGGGTTAAGTCATGAACCACTTGAATATACTTAACCAACTTGACACGATGACTTGATAAGTCATGAACTGCTTGAACACACGTAACCAACTTGATACACGATCTGGATAGGGTTAAGTCACGAATTTGAATGACAACACTTAACCCATTAGAAACCCTAGTTACGCGGTCCTTTTCAGTAGTAACCCACTTAGATGTATCACGATACCCTGGGACTAGGCAGGGTGGGGCACGATTACTGGGCTGATTGTAAGCGACTAGAACGACGACTGGGTAGGTGCGCCGTTGTTGGTTCAGGCGGGCTATGGTCATGCACGTAGTCCGGAGTTGGAAAAGCAGGCATTGGGCACCCGTAGATTTACACTGTGCGTGCTTGATTCGTGTCGGTGGTTGGCACCATAGGACTTGATACACCCTATGGTGGACCTAGCACAGGTAACTACATTTCTGGATAGTGCCGTATGACACAGACACATGACGAGCTAGGACTTGCAGGGAGTCGATCGATTAATAGACCGTACCGTAGGACCCCGTAATGGGTCACTTCATGACACTGGGCTAAGGGATCATTTCATGATCAATACTTGACATGGGTTAGAACACTAGTACAGATGGTGCAGCGAACCTTGAATATGCGATGCCAGACTTGACTTATCTTAATTCTTAATTATCCTACTAGTACTGTTATCATCCTTATGTTTAATTCCAGTTTTCACATATCATGTTACCTTTACTAGTTTTCATACTGAAAGTCACTAGGGCTTACCAGCCTTTATTACTGACCCTTTTTATTTCGCCTCTTTTTCTTTCGTTTCTTCCCCCCAGGTTCTCAGGGAGGAAACACTAGCTCTTAGCTTGGATTCAACTTGCTTTCTGACAGCTCATGTACGGTTTGGTCTTGGGCTATGCTATGGCTGCTTTTGCTATTTATGGGGAATAATTTACTTTTGTTTTAAAGTTTATGCTTCTTTACTACGAACTTGATGTAATGGAATAATTTGTATCTTGGATATATGAGCTTTTGACTCTTTCCTAGAAAATAATAAGAAGTTGGTTTTTAATTTCTACCGCTGCTTTATTTATGTTCTGCCTTGTGATATCTCTATGCATGTTTACCTAGATAATACTCCACCGAAACTAGTGCATTCCCTTTGTGAGTGACCCTAGCGGAGGTGGAGTGTTACAAGCGGTATTCTGAAAGCTCTGTATCCGTGTATCTGTTTTCAGTTGTGCTTTGTATTGTTTTTCCGCTGCGATGTATTTAAATGTAATTTAAATTTCTAATATTTTTTTGTGTAATATTTGTTTATACTTTGTATATTCTTAAATTCTGATGAATTGTTGTAATAAAACAATGATATGTTCTTCTGTTCGCGTTCTGATGTGGCTTGTCCTCAAAGCAATCCGCTCTTTCCATACCGGGGAAGTTACAGGTTCTTACAAAAGGACTAAGTTGTAAACCTTAGTTAAGAAAACGAAAAATTCCGGAAACTAAGTAGTAAACCATAGTTAAGAGAACTAAGTTGTAAACCTTAGTTAAGAAAACCAAGTAGAATATGAGGAGGAGAGAACGTCCATCTGATCATGAAGAAAGCTCCAATGAACTGGGTTACGAAGCATGCAGCTTCGAGGGGACGTGAGGGTTCTCTTGGTATCCCTCTGTGAGGCAGTAGATGATCCTCCTGGGCTCACAGAGGTTAAGGTCTGTGTTACAAGAGCCAAGGGTATGCCTTGGTTGCAATAATAAGGCAACCTAAAGACTAGGATAAACCAACGTGATTCGGCTAGACCAGTTTTGCCCTGTTATAGCAACTCATCGTCTACCTACCATCTTGAGTCAGTCGAGATAGGCGAAGCGGAAAGGCGGAGAACTCCAACAGACCATATACTTGCTATCTAGTTATGAGTGAGTTTGGATCATAGGTTGGTGGGGGCATAGAAGGGCCTGCGTATTGTTCTCATTCTTGATTTTCTTGGGTGCCTTTCATTTGTTAGTTAAGGGAGGGGTCTAGTGGGACCATAGCCACTGTAAAAGCAGACCTTAGCATCTGAAATTGGCAGATATCTGAAAGCTCCCGACCGAGTTCCGTGTTTCTTGACTAGCCCTGCCACGGGACTTGGGTCGCACATATAGAGGACATGTGCACCTAGACATCGATTACGATTCACGACACATACATGGGGAAAGTCGAGGAACATATACCACTCTGCGTAGTGTGTCCTAGACTAGGGGGCATCTTTCGATAGGTAGCATAATCCCTAGTTGGACCTAGCTCGCGTAAACCCTGAATCCGAGAAGCCTTCAATAGGTAGCATAAACCCCAGTGGCCTTGGGTAGCGTAAACCCTGGTTGAATCTAGGAAGCGCTCAATAATAAACCCTAGATTAGATCTAGGTAATAAAGGGAATCCCTATAATAGATGTACACCTGAAGGCAACCACAATTACGGGGATTGGGGTCACTTTACCATAAGATCATTTTATATAGATTACTAGTTTGGACACTAGTTAGGTAGTGCAAAGATATAGAAATCAGTATAATAGGGTAGTCGCGAAGCAGAGAAGGAGTAGAAGCACATTCAGTTTATCAGTATATTCAGTTTATTAGTAAATCCAGTTTATCGTACATTCAGTTTATCTTGCCATATCACATCCCATGCTTATCCCATGTTATCTTGTTACTATGGTTTAGTCTTATATCTAGTTTATTCATGTGATGACCCATTTCCTCGTTTAAATGCTAAGAATAACTGAGCTTACCAGGCTTTATGTCTGACCAAGTTTGCTTTCGCCTCTTTTCTTCCGTTCCCCCTCAGGTAGTCAGGGAGGGAAAAGCTCAGCTCATTTTGGGGCCGTTACTCTTTCCGAGCTTGAAGATTCTTTGGTGCATCGCTTTGTACTCCATTTTCTACTGCTATGGCTGGCTCATGCTTTATTGGGGAATGTCATTGTCAGTTTGTGCTTCTTTGTATTAAACAAGACAGATGCTTTGTTGTAATAAGTATTGGTGTTGTAAGACAATCTTTGTACAAGCTGTTTTAATCAATAAAGGTTATTTATTTTCCGCTGCTTTATTTGTCTGTCTTGTAATTTTTCTGCATCTTACTAAAAATGCTCCACCGAAGTTAAGCATTCCCTTTGCGAGTCACTTTAACGGAGGTGGGATGTTTCACTTGGTATTAGAGCTGAAGGTTACCGGATCAGATAAAAAGATTTGAAAAATTATTTTCAAACGGTTTTAAAGGAAGCATTTTCAAAAGAAAAGTTTTGTTTTAAAGGCATATTCCGCAAAGCCATATGCACTATCTTTTGATCCTCTGTTTGAATCTTTGTTTCCTTCTTTCCTGAGTCTCCGGGGCTCCTGGCTTTCTTGGAGGTAACCTCATCGCGGCATGGTTCTGTAGGCTTGATGAGACTACAACACTTATCAAAGGGCAAATAAGTGCCTAACTTCCATTTGTAGCCGTAATTTTTTTTCGAGCTTTATAGGATTCTCCGTGTGATGGAGGAAGCTTTCGAGAGATATGTAAACAAGTTACACAAGGATGGCAAAGTTGAGAATGAGGGGGTTTGGCTAAGGAGCACAACACAAGGATGAAGAACCCATGGATAGAGACCTTGTTCACAAAGGAGGGGAGGAAAGAATAGTAAAACCTAAAACAAGAGGAAGTATCTTTATTTTGGTATAACGGGTCGTATAATTAAGGGCAAGGGCAGGAACAAGGGATAGGATTTTCCGGTAAGCAAGTGCATGCTCTCACCCCAGCATACCTGAGAAAGAGGCAGTAAGATTTCTGTTAAAAGAGATTTTCCTTTTTTGATTATCCTGTTAGTACTCCTTCTGATTTTAGTGCTTCACATTCATATATATCTACTTCCATAGTTGAGTCTCTGCACCCTAGATATTGTATAGTAGAGGATCCCATTTTAGTCTCAAATCCAATTGCTGGTTCAGCCTATTTATCTTTGACTTGTGAGGATTTGAGAATAGCTATATTTATGCTTATGTTTTTGGGCTATGGGTTGATTCTAGGCATTGATTGGTTAGCTAGTAATTTTGAAACAAGGGTAGTTAGACTTTCGACTTGCCTCAGGAATACCCTTGAGATTTCGTAAGATCCTAAGGGATCAGTTTATCTTAGCTACCTAGAATCACTTTACTTATCTATCGACGATTTTCGATCCGTTGGGGTAGTCCATGAGTACGCAAGATGTTTTGATTGGGGTAGGGGTTTTCCCCCTAAAACTCGGGACAGACTTCCGCATGTATCTTGATGACACTGCAAAGCCGGTTATGTGGTCAACGATAATTCTGGAGCAAGATTGGCGAGGATAGCCATAGTCGATAAAGTGCTCAATTGTTTGGTTGTTTTGTTAGTATCATCTCACATAGATCATCCAAATTCGGAGGAGGTATCCCTTGGGTGCTTGTATGATATTGGTTTAGGCCTTGGGGTTTGTACTTGAGGGATGTCGAGTTCGACTAGGATGGTTTGCGTGAGAAATAAATGGTCGGGGCTGGCACCCTAAGTTGGACTGACCTTAAGGGAGGTAACAAGCACATAGTAACCATTAGCTTTAGACCCTCAGATTTGCAGCATGATGGATAAGCTAAGTAGAGGAGAGACCTCTAATCATATTAGGATATACACTTGATATCATGGTTAATATCTGTTTATCTTGGAAAGATAGTTCACTACATTGGATACCCTCTAGCGTAGTAAGTGATCGAGGGCCTATCTTTACTAGTGGGTTTTGGGGAATGGAGGTCAAGAAGCTTCGCAACCATGAAGTTAAATTAGATAAGGTACAGTGGAGTGAAGCTCAAGAAGATGCGACTTAGAAGACTAAAGACTAGATATGCGCATCATATCCTTTTTAAGGGTGTATCATTGATTCCTCTTTTTCTGTAAAATTTATTTGCATGCTATTCTTTATCTTTTAAGGTATATCCTCCAAGTCATATATTCGATTCTTAGGTAGAAGCCAATGGATGTAAACATGTGTCTGAAACATGTTATGATTGATCGTTGCAAGTGGTTGCTAGTGGTTGATGGTGGATGCATATGCACACATTTGGCACTAGATCAGCTCAGTCACTTTCATATTGCATTTGCATATATGTATTTGTTTATGGATTGAACTTGATGTGTTATCCTGTGGACGTTGCATTTGAGTGAATGGTTGTGCACTCATATAGAAATAATATGTATCATTAGGATTGCATACAAATTGGACTCACGACACTAACATAATTCGCATTAAGGAGGTCAACTGAATCAGTAGACCGCCTAATTTTGCATTAGATAAGGACATGTACACACAGTATGCATATGATCATGAAAGCATTAGAAATATTTTAAGGACAATGGACGCCAGTGATTGAATGGTTGAGTACATGGATGTTGGATGATAGGATATGCATTCTTCTTAACTTAGAGATTTCAGGGACGAAATCCTTTAAGGAGGGGAGAATGTAACACCCCGCAATTTTAAATCGGGACATAAGATATAATCAAAGAATAATTAATTTCAAATTTGAGAATTAAGGGAAACGAGTTACGTCATTGCGTTCGTCTCAGAATTCTGCTTGAGATAGTGTCCGAGTTTACATAAATCGGACACCGTATGAAGAAGATATGGACGAACGAAGTTAGGCAGAAAACCAGAAGAAGATAAATATATATTTATATATATATATATATATATATGCACTGGCGCACTTGGGAAGTGCGCCAATACAAAAATTGCACTGGCGCATCTGCCAAGTGCGCCTAGGTCGGGCTGAAAGCCTGCACAACTTTCTAGTGTGTTCTGATCCATACTGTGACTCATTGCTGAGTCCTTTCTGACTCCTTGCTGAGTCATTAGGGCTGAGGTGTCACCTTATCCTGACTGAATGGTCATGGTTAACTCTAGATTCATCCGACGGCTCTAATTAAATTGAAATTCTATATAAACAACCTAACACTCAACCCTAATATCACACTAATTCATTCCAAGAGCCACCATACCGCCATACTTAACCTAGGACAGCCACCATTCTCTTTCAACTAAAAAAAAAACTAGAAAGGTAAGAAGCGAATCAAATCTGAATTATAAGAACAACGATCTACATCAAAGGCGAGCATTCCAACTTCAGAATTCAGATTCCAGAAATCAAGAATTCCTTCTTTGTAAGTTCGGATATTCCTTAGATTTGAACGTGTAATTGGAATCGTGAATGTAATACATCAAAATATAGAACTATACCTATTTGCAAGTTAATTATCTTTGATTCATGCTTATGTCAAATCTAAAGATATCTATGCCTTTGGATTTGATTTACGACTATGACTATGGTTCGTGACTATGAAACTATTGCCTATGAAGCTATTGCCCATGAATATGACTATGAGACTTTTGCCTATGACTATGGTTCGTGACTATGAGACTGTTGCCCACGACTATGATTCATAATTATGAGACTATTGCCTATGACATTTATTAAGAAATTATTGTGATTAGTCGCCCATGACTATTGTGGTTAATTGCCTATAACTATTGTAGTTAGTTGCTTATGCCTATTCCCATTGTTACGATTAACCAAGCATGTTGTACCTTGAACTGACATTATGTTGGATCAAATCACCTATGCCTATTCCCTTAATTATGTTGGATCTCATATTTAGTGTGTAACCTAGCCAGTTTATTCCTATTCACTATTATATACATCGAACTTGTTAGAGCCATTATTTTTGCATGCCTATTCTTTTATATCAATCCTTGTGCTTATCCCCTATTCCTTTTGTTAGTGCCATTTCATGAGTACTTAGGAAACTTGTGAAATCATGTTATACGTACGATTATGATGCGGGTATTGGGCAAAGCTTAATTAAGATGATTTGGCATAATAAATATGTTGGCATAATATGAATTGGCTATAATAGTGAATAATTTACATGCATATTAGACTTGGGCACAAATGATAAATTTTAATTGGCCGCAAAGTATGTAATTGGCGTGTAAACCAAGTTTTGGACATAAACGGTAAACTAGAATATTAAATCTAGTTTTGACATGAACTGTAAATTGGAATATTAATCCAAATTGGGCATGAATTGTAAAAGGGGAATATTAAATCTAAATTGGTACAAACGGCAAGTTGGGTTAATTGATAGGTAAATCAAGTTTTGGGCATAGAATATAAGTATTTTAATTTGCATGACAAATGAATATGATCTAGGCTAAATTGATTTATGGAAAATTTACATGAATAGTAAATATGTAAAATTAGAGAAGAGGAAAATGCCTAACCCGATGTTAGACTGAGTTGTGGTGTAAAACTACCCGTAACCGCCCGGCACATCAGTAACCACAACAATACCTGTCTAATGTGAGAGGTTAGTGCATCAAGCCCAGAAAGACCCGAGTTTAGACTGAGCTGTGGTGTAAAACTGCCCGGAACCGACCGGCACATCGAGTAACCACAACAATACCTATCTGATGTGAGTGGTTAGTGCTTTAATTAATTAATTAATTAAAGCTCATGAACAATCAAGCTAGAAATGGTGAGGTTAAGTAATTAAGGAGACACTTAACCAACTTAACATGTTAACAAAGACAAGAAGGGTGGGGTTAAGTAATCGAGAAAACACTTAGCGAATTCAACATGTTAACTAGACAAGATTGATAGGGGTTAAGTTAATTTGGACACTTAACCAACTTAACAAGGCAAGATTTGAGGGGGTTAAGTAACTAAGGAAACACTTAACCATTATAACATATAAACTAGACAAGTGGGTAAGGTGAAGTAAATGATTAACCGTTATAACATGCTAACTAGACTAGACGGTGGGGTTAAGAAAACTTAGAACACTTAGCCGTTATAGCATGATAAATAAACAGGGTTAAGTTAATGAGCGACACTTTACCAGTATAACCTAATAAACAGGTAGGGTTAAGGAACACTTAACCAATTTGACATGATATATGGGTAGGTTAAGTCAACGTAAGCTGCTGGATAACACTTAACCAATCCAACATGACGAGGAAGAGAACTAAGTAGTAAACCTTAGTTAAAAGGACTAAGTTGTAAACCTTAGTTAAGAAAACGAACGATTCAGGAAACTAAGTAGTAAACATTAGTTAAGAGAACTAAGCAGTAAACCTTAGTCAAGAAAACCAAGTAGAATACGAGGAGGAGCGAACGTCCATCTGATCACGAAGAAAGCTCCAATGAACTGGGTTACGAAGCACTCAGCTTCGAGGGGACGTGAGGGTACTCTTGGTATCCCTCTGTGAGGCTGCAGATGATCCTCCTGGGCTCACAGAGGTTAAGGTATGCGTTAGAAGAGCCAAGGGTATGCCTTGGTTGCAATAATAAGGCAACCTAAAGACTAGAATGGACCAGCGTGATTCGGCGAGACCAGTTTTTCCCTGTGATAACAACTCGTTGTCTACCTACCATCTTGAGTAAGTCGAGATACGCGAACCAGAAAGGCGGAGAACTCCAATAGACCATATACTTGCTATCTAGTTATGGGTGAGGTTGGCCCATAGGTTGGTGGGGCATAGAGGGGCCTGTGTACAGTTCTCATTCTTGATTTTCTTGGGTGCCTTTCATTTGTTAGTCGAGGGAGGGGTCTAGTGGGACCACAGCCACTGTAAAAGCAGACCTTAGCATCTGCAATCGGCAGATATCTGAAAGCTCCCGACCGAGTTCCGTGTTCCTTGACTAGTCCTGCCACGGGACTCGTGTCACACATATAGAGGACATGTGCACCTAGACATCGATAACGATTCACAACACATATGTGGGGAAAGTCGAGGAACATATACCGCTCTGGGTAGTGTGTCCTAGACTAGGGGTATCGTTCGATAGGTAGCATAATCCCTAGTTAAACCTAGGTCACGTAAACCCTGAATCCGAGAAGCATTCAATATGTAGCATAAACCCCAATGGCCCTGGATAGCGTA
The DNA here is from genome assembly GCA_030737875.1 of Allium sativum. Classification (NCBI taxonomy): domain Eukaryota; kingdom Viridiplantae; phylum Streptophyta; class Magnoliopsida; order Asparagales; family Amaryllidaceae; genus Allium; species Allium sativum. The sequence continues at coordinate 553,306,446 of CM060910.1, read as the reverse complement.
AACCCTGGTTGAATCTAGGAAGCGCTCGATAGTAAACCCAAGATTAGATCTAGGTAATAAAGGGAATCCCCATAATAGATGTACACCTGAAGGCAACCACAGTTACGGGGATTGGGATCACGTTATCGTATGATCATTTTATATAGATTACTAGTTTGGACACTAGTTAGGTAGTGCAGAGATATAGAAATCAGTATAACAGGGTAGTCACGAAGCAGAGAAGGAGTAGAAGCGAATTCAGTTTATCAGTATATCCAGTTTATCGGTACATTCAGTTTATCTTGCCATATCACATCCCATGCTTATCCCATGTTATCTTGTTACTATAGTTTAGTCTTGTATTTAGTTTATTCATCTCATGAACCTTTTCCTCGTTTAAATGCTAAGAATCACTGAGCTTACTAGGCTTTATGTCTGACCTAGTTTGCTCTTGCCTCTTTACTTCCGTCCCCCCCAAGGTAGTCAGGGAGGGAAAAGCTCAGCTCATTTTGGGGCCGTTACTCTTTCCGATCTTTAAGATTCTTTGGCGCATTGCTTTGAACTCCATTTTCTACTGCTATTGCTGGCTCATGCTTTATTGGGGAATATCATTGTCAGTTTGTGCTTCTTTATATTAAACAAGACAGATGCTTTGTTGTAATAAGTATTGGTGATGTAAAACAATCTTTGTACAAACTATTTTAATTAATAAAGGTTATTTATTTTCCGCTGCTTTATTCGTCTATCTTGTAATTTTTCTACATCTTGTACTAAAAATGCTCCACCGAAGTTAAGGCATTCCCTTTGCGAGTGACTTTAACGGAGGTGGGGTGTTTCACCAGTCTGAAGCAATTTAGAGTTAGTTGCGATTTAAGGCAAAATTAAATGCTAGAACCGAATTAACGAATGTTTATCGCTGTTTAACGATAAACAAACTAGTGTGAGTAAATCTCACAAACTCTTTACAGTTTATATTTATATAAATATATTTTAGTATTGATAAATGATGATTGATTGCTGTGTGTGGATTGTTTGGTTGAATTGATGATTTATTCGTTGAAATTATAGATAACTATATATATATATATATAAATCGTTAATCAAATATTGATTCTGTTTATCAGAATATTTCATATTGAAATGGAATCGATGTTATTTATATTGTTTAACATCTGTGGATGCAGGGTAACATGTTGGAGGGATCCAAGTGGATTCCTCAATATTTATAATACTGTTTGTTTTCATATATTGGGTATATATGATGTGATATAGAACCTGTGATTGATTATGATGACACTGGTCTGTTTAATTGGTATTTAAATACCATAAGAAATACTGGAATGTAAAAAGGGAATTTTCAAAGTGTATATTATAAATGAAATAATATTATAAATGAAATATTTATAGGAAAGTAAATAGAATTATAAAATGAAATATTTGGAAAACAAATAGAATTATAAAAGGAAATATTTGGAAAATGAATAGAATTTTATAAAAAGAGAATTTTACCTTAGGAAGGTGTAATGACCCGAAATTCTGGTCCAATTTGAGCTGACCAAACAATACAAGTCCAACCCCAATTACACTGGAAAATCAGAACACTAATAGAAAGAAAACAGAGGGTAAGGAAAGATAAGATAAAAACTTAGAATAGAAGAAGAAGAAACACAACATCAGAGTGACACGAACCTCATAGCGGAACGAATAACATATAATAGATAACATATCCTTGAAATAAATCAGTATATGTATACAATAACATTTATCAGAGTACAACACTTACAACACAACGAAAATAATTATAGCTATATTATACTGAAGCCTCCTGCTCCAAGCTCTCCAAGTATCTGTAAATCCCGACTACTTGACTGCCCGTACAAAATTAGGCACCCAAGAGTTTAGGGAAAACAAAACAAAATAAACTCCGGGTCAGTCATGGGACTGGTATGAGTAAAACAGTTTAAAACAGTTTGAACAAGTAAACGATATCTCATAAGACCACGCCGTATAACGGAACGGGTTTGTCCCTTATGAGAATCCAAAATATCTTTATTTCAAAAACCTTTTGATATTATAATAATGTCTATCAACCATAATATAATAATCATCTAGCAGAAACACTTTCATCTCACGTTCTACATATATAGTATACAATCAAAACCGCAAGCACGTATTGGGTAATGGATTTCTAACTATGACAAGTTATGGGACCACCTTTCGCTAGTGTACATCTAGAAAGGAATACACTAGGTTCTATAAGAACATCTTGCAACCCGGCCACACATGACCGACCACTCATTTCGCTTGAGTGTATCGAATGTATATTTCCAACAGTTGGGATCAGCAACCGTTTCCCGAATGAGACAGCATCAACATTAGATTTTTAGAAGTAAATGAAACTCTAGATCAGGTGATTATACACCCTACTTCGGAGCGACCGACTTAGCCATTCTGCCTGCCCGATTTCTGTCATTTACCGGATGTGAGGCTAGAAGCTACGCTTCATCATCACATCAAATTCACTTCGAATGCCACATTGTCACATCCATCGAAAATCACTAATTGACGTCTACAACTGTACATTACGTGTTAGCTAAAAAAAGGTTTCCTTCTCCGCTTCCACTCTTGGTACGGTTGAAGAAATCAATGTATGTGACCTTTCTGGAAATACTCTGTCAGACATTCATCCATACAAGTCATCCAGGAACATGATGAACCGAAGGCACTATTCAGTACATCCATCTTAGGCACTGTTATCTAAGACTTATACAATAGCCCTTGCACTCTACTCCGTCTTCTATTATCTTCATATAATCTGATTTGCAACGCTACTTCCAATACGGAGTGGTTCTTTGGATAATAATCCAACCGGTCTCTCCATATTAACAACGTTAAAATGGTCAAAACTTTGATATTTTGTGATTTAACTATCGAATAAAAAAAGTGTGCAAACAACAATATTATTTCCAGATGGAAATTCTATCAATCAATCATCAATCATATATATATATATATATACATATATATATATTCATATTTCCTTATTTTCTATGTTCAGAAAATGTACGTTAATACTGGAAAACATTTCCATTTCTAATCCATATTTCAAATTTCAATATTTGATTACGTTTCTGATTCTATTTGGAAAACATTTCCAAATCTTCTTTACTTGGATTTAAACAGATGTTTAAATCAACATCGCGACGACAACTCAAACCACTATACTTATTTACTAAATCACTTAACCACTTTCACTCTCGAACCTTAACCATTCCTTAGTTAAAAATGGAGTCAATCAAGTTGGGGTAATACTACCTCTCAGACCTTAACTGAACAACGTTTCTAACCTTGAAATAGACAAAGTTCAACCTTTTAATTCTTTAACAACTTCCTTACGTAACTTTCCTTCGAATTATCTCTTATTCGATAATTCTTTCCTTCGAATAAGGTATATTCGATAACTCTATTCAATTTACTCTATTCGATTAACCCTTATCAATTAACTCTATTTGACTAGCGCTATTGGATTAACTCTATTGGACTAACGCTATAGGATTAGCTCTATCAGACTAACGCTATTGATTTACTCGTTTCACTTAACTCCTTTCGAATAAACTATATTCGATAACTCCTTTTACTTTATTCGAATCACTAATATTCGATTAACTCAATTGATTCTATTCGAATAAACTATATTCAATTAACTCCATCAAATAACTAAATTCGATAACTCCTTCAAATAACCAAATTCGATAATTCCTTTCGAATAAACTATATTCGATAACTCCTTCGAATAACCAAATTCGATAATTCCTTTCGAATAAACTATATTCGATAACTCCTTCGAATAACCAAATTCGATAATTCCTTTCGAATAAACTATATTCGATAACTCCTTTTACTTTATTTGAATCACTAATATTCGATAATTTCCTTTTTATAATCCTATTTATTTTCCCAATAAATATTCCTTTATTCTATTTATTTACTTTCTACGTAAATATCTTTCTTTATACTTCTATTTACTTCTTAAATAAATATCGTTTTACACTTCCATTTACTTGCTAAGTAAATAATCGTTTTATAAAATTCTTTGATTTTATAATTATTCCCTTTCTAAATATCTCCTATTTATAAATATTCCAATTTGTAAATATCCCAGTTTATAAATATCTTATTTTCAATATTACTTTGAAAATTCCCTTATCAACATTCCGGTATGTTATGGTATTCAACATATCAAATCACGGTGATCAATATCGTCCAAACACATATAATTGACAACAGATTATATATCACATCATATATCACAATATATGAAAAACAGTAAAATAAATGTTGAGGAATCCAGTCGGATTCCTCCAACCTGTTTCCCTGCATCGACAGATGTTACACAATAAAATCAACACCACTTTCAGTTCCATATGATATATTCTGTTAAACATAATCAATATAGAAATTCAACTAACTGACTAGCAGTTCAATCAAACAGTCAACACACAGTCAATCAGCTAATATTTAACAGTTCTAAAAATACAACCTGAAATTATAAACTGTTCAGAGTTAGTAAGATTTACTCACATTGGACGATCATCGTTAATAACGATGACCATCGGTTTATTCCAACGGACAATTTATTTTGCGATAAATTGTAATGAGCTCTGATGGACTTCTAGTCAGTTCCATGTTGCAGTGCCCGTCCATTCGATCCCAACGGATCCGACCGTTTGAAATTCTGATATCGTATGACCCATATATTTAATTTACAAGTCAAACATATATTTAAATTAAATAAAACAAAACTTGGACTTTAGATTATTGGGCCTCACCCTATCTTGAAATCGGCCCAACCATCACAGTATACACCTGCGTGGACCTCTTCTTCCTCAATTTCCAGTTTGAACCGTTTCCTCATGTTGCCATTAACACAACCTTCTAGCTCAATCACCATTCCATCTTTTAGCTGAATTAAAAACTGAAAGCACCAATGATCGCCTCTTCCTTTACTCTCTCTCCTCGTATCACTCAACCTGAATTCGACCCTTCCAACCAAAACGCATCTTCCTGCTTCTGTTCGAGCCACCACAAACAGGTGCGAACTTTTCTAGTTCGAAAGCCAGAAAGAATTACCCCAAAACCTTCGAAACTTTCCAAACATCTCAACTACAATCACCATTTCCAACCCCGTTGCTTACATCGAATGTACAACAAAACCCTAGTTTTCGTTGGAGAAAACCCATCGACACAGAACGAACCGAACACCACCATACTCATATCAAAATGAAGAGCAAGTCCCATAGATTTCAAATATACAAACTACAAGATTTATATAATTTTATTTCTATTTTTCATTGATTTTTAAAACATGGAAATTTTACTGTAAAAATATTAGGAACCGACGGCGCGAATTCAGTTTGACTAGAGGATGAAATTAGGTTTAGCAGATGTTAAGGGGTTTATATAGAGAAGTATAAATATTTTAATATTCATTAATTCATTTATTTTTAGTCTCACGCTACTTGTATTTCATAGTAAAAATTCGTATGGTCACATACGATACCCAAAAATCACGAAAACTGGCATGCAGCTACAGTTCGACATTACGGTCCCAACGAAACTGGTTTCGTCGAATTCCGACTTCGTTTGCTCACACAGCTTATTTTTAATCGTCAAAATATCGACTGTTTTTCACTCTTAAAATCCGTACGACCATACAGTGACTCTAAAAAACACGAAACTGGAAATCTAACAACTATTTGACATTGCGAATCGAACAAAATTAGTTTCATCGAATTCCGACTCCATTTACAAAAGTGGCTATTTTTAAAGCTCTAAATGACCCTTTTAAATATATAAATATATTTAAATATAATTGAATTAAATATTTATAAATAAATATTATCGTATATATATTCACAACAGAATATCATACAACTCCAAAATAATTATATACTCGATATTCCAAGTCCGGGTTGAATCGATATTCAATTTATATTGAAATTCCTTTTTTTAAAATATAAATAATTCCTTTATAAATTATAAAGGAATTCCACAGCGACTTTTCTAGAATTTGAATTGGAAATAAATCAAAATCTACACAACGAAACCCCGATTTTTCTCTATATAATCCACCAGCTCCATACGTTTCTTGTTTCACAGAAATCCGGCTTAAAACGAATCTAAACTGAATTAAATATCACAGATGATCCAGTTCACACCATATCGCCATTTCAGCCAATTCTGGTTATTTCCGAATTAAATATATTATTTAATTTATTATTTTAATTAAATATTCACCATTATTTAATTCCACGACCATTTAATTCACTATATAACTATTTATATAATTAAATAAATTAATTATAATACCTCTGTCAATGCGGGTCATTACAATCTTCCCCACTTAAAAAAATTTCTTCCTCGAAATTGCTAAGGTAGAGAACGACCCTATCGATTGGTTAGAACATATTTGTTCACTTCTAAACTTCAATTTTCAACTGAACCAATTTAATTTCAATTAAATTATTAATTAATTCTTATCAATGAAAATTTTCAAAAATCCTGAAAGTTTTCTAACTCCTAAACTTTTTGAAAAATTTCGCCAGCACCTCCTTTGTGCTGGTCAATCGGTTAAACTCCAACTGGCCTCTCTGGGCCATCTCCAACACAAAAGAAAATCAAATAGCCAAGCAGCTTGCCAATTCGGCTCATAAATATGATGCTTATATCAAATATAAACTTGTACCTTTTTTTCGGGCATATCAACTCTATCACTTTCACCTGCTGTCAATTCAGCAGATACAAGGGTCATCCCAATCAAATTCCAATCTGCTTTTATCCACAACACAGCCATTCGTTTATATCCGAGCCAAATATCATTTCAACTCGAGTTTCTTATCGATTCCCAACTCTTGATTATCACATTACATTTCAAATTTGAATCTCACAATAAAATTTGTCTTGATATCATTCTAATTCAACCTCAGTTACCACTTTACTGGCTTTACTTTAATTCAAATTTGCTTTCACAAATTTCTGTTAAATTTATTTTTTATTCAAACAGTCTTTCCCTGGGAGTTTTTTGTGAGGCCGGGAATTTCGCTCGATCCGAATCGGTCGTTAAACCGACAAAGACCGTTCGAAACCCCTGATCGTTTTGAGAACAGTACAAATTGGAATGCAAACAGAAGAACATTTCATTGTTATTACAACAATTCCATCAGATACAAAAATATACAGAGTATAATTGAATAAATTACATTCGATAAATATCAGAGATTCCAATAAATTACATAGCAGCGGAAAATAATACAAAGCACAACTGAAGGTGATATACGGATACAGAGCTTTCCTGATATCATTACAGCTGTAAACCAGGATCCTGTGAATATAAATCTGCAAAACCAAAACTACTAGCTGCCCGTGTCAAAATAAGGGCACCCAGAGTTTAGGTTAAAACAATAAACTCCAGGTCAGTCATGTGACTGGTGTGAGAACTAAAAACAGTTATTAAAACTTTATTTTAAAAGAGAGTAATTCAAGGGACCACGCCGTATAACACGGAACGGGTTTCCACCCAAGAGTACCAGTGCATATCAATAAACAACGCAATGCTTTTTCGAAAAATGAAGCTATTATAAGACCCAGGTCCCATCATACAATGCAACGCAAGCCGGAGGATAGGGTTTTCCCTTATAATAGCCAAACATGCTTGGTACGTTTAAAACAAATCATTTGATACTATAATAAGTGTATAGTGTCAAAACATTTTAATCATAAATATCAATCCTAGGCGGCATGGGTACCATCTATCATGTCGCCATACTAGGCTCTACAAATAAAACCGAAATATCTCGTATTAGAAATTGGATTTCCGTCATGAGTCGAGGCAAGGGCAAGCTCCTCTCCGCTTCGAGACACTCTAGCAAATGCCTCAGGACTACACACTCTGGGTAACCCCTGGGATCCTCCAAGACCGGTCCTCTCTTACGTTTGAGGATTAATTATTCCTGAACACATGTTTCCCGGCACTGTAGGACCTATAATCGAGGCGCCTCGCATCCAAACCACAAAGGTGAAAAGTATATAAATGTCAGGGCTGGTAGGTCACTGACACCACCCATAGCTAGAAAGAAACGTCGTGCACTCCTTGGGTCCTCATCCCGTTTTTGACTCATACCGAGGTGTGAGGCTCGCGAATCCACGCTATACACAAAGCTGCCACGTAGGTCGTGCTTTGATCATCAACCACAAGACTTTGCTTTTCAACAGAAGCCTTGATCCATGCAACTCAGCGTGCCACACAGGCAATTCATGCCATGCGATTGATATCTATCGATATATAACCTCTAAGCTCGTACGTCTCAGAGAAGGGCGTTAAGCAAGAGAATAAATTCTCCGCCGCCAAACAGATATATATTTAACAGAAATCAATCAACACAGAATAAAATCCAATGTCAGACACACAATCCATTTACAAGTTCGTTCTGGGTCTGAACGAAACCGGAGGCACTTTCCTCGCATATCCTTCGATCTCCAAGTACGCCTGGACGACCACTAACTAATTCCCTCATCTTGGGTGTACAACCCAATCAAGATCATCAGTAATCACCCAAACGATGTGAAGACTTCCGGTCTTCAACCACCATCTTCATCTTCGACATATCGTCGAATCGGTTATTCAGAACGGGTATAACCCCGGCCTTTCTGAATGACCGCGTATGTAATAAACAAATGTTACAAAAACACAACATACGCCTCATTCCAATTCATTAGTCACTAACCGTAAATCAGTAAGAGAGCAATTCCCCAAATATTAACCCCGAAGGCCGAAACCAACATCAGATCAATATCCAGGAAACCATTCTTCTTAACTAACCTATAGCTAGTTTCTAAATTTCATATTCTTAGGGAAAGGTTCCCATTAATTTTATCCAAGATAAATTCTTTAAAATTTATTCTTTAATCTTCCATTGGATGTCATATCAAACCAAATTATAGTTTTTCCAACTAGTCGAGATTAGCGAACCACACCGAAGTAATTATTTATTTTATTTCCCAATCCCAATCTATTCATCCCATGAAGTAAAACTGGTAATACTCCATATCTAATATCACAGTGTTATCGGTAAAATTAATTACCATTTCACGGTCAAATCTGATTAAAGATTTAACTATCGCTTTGGAGCAAAACTGGTGATACTCCATTCTCGCCCACTTTCTAAATTTGATAATTTAAATTATCAATTCACATTTCAATTTAATTGCAGATTCATTAAAACTCCTTTTATTGGGTTAAAGAACTAATGTCATTTAAAACACAGTTCACGACAAACCCAAATCACATTCTATTTATTATCGGGTTAAAGAACAAGTGTCATTTAAAACACCATACACGATAAACCCACAAATCAATTCTATTTAAAACCCATTTCAAATCCAATTTATTTATTTAAAAATAAATGGATTTTAATTTTAGTTCAAAACTAGTTCATTTCGATAAAAATCAATTTTTACCTTTTCAAATATGGAGTTTTTCATCCCAATTTTTTCCAAATCATTTCTTATGATTTTATACAAATTATTACTATTTTTAATAATTTTATCAAGGCCCGTACATTCGATTTCCATCAACGGCTATCTAACTGCACTTACAACGACCTTTTCCAAATTTGATTTGGATGTATCTCCAAATCCAACCGTTAGATTTCAAATTTCCAATATTCGTTAGAAAACTCTTTTCGATACGAACCCAACGGTTCCGGCTTTAGGAGAATCCGACGGTCGGATCTCCCGTAATGTCCGTTCGAAGTCAATGGTCGAAAATAACGAACTGCCGCGGCGCGACGCGTTCTATTCAGGCCATTATATTATATATATAATATATATTTCGTCGATTTCTATTCAAAACGAATTTTATAAATAGTTTTAAATTCGTTTCAAAAACAATTCAACTTCTGTTTCCAATTCAAATCAAAATTGAAATTTTCCTTATAAATTCGTTTTAAAATTCATTTCAATTCAATTCAAATTCGTTTTATATTCAATTCAGTTCGAATTCGTTTTCTATTCAATTCAATTCGAATTCGTTTTCTATTCAATTCTATTGGAATTCGTTTTCTATTCAATTCTATTCCAATTCGTTATATATTTAATTCTATTCGAATTCGTTATATATTCAATTCAATTCGAATTCGTTTTCTATTCAATTCAATTCGAATTCGTTTTCTATTCAATTCTATTCGAATTCGTTATATATTCAATTCAATTCAATAAAAACGAATATAATCGATATAAATATCGTTCGCGTCAAAATAGCGTATCTCTAATCAATACGGCTTTATATATTTCAATAATCCCGTTATTCTATTCGACAAGTGAATATTTATCCTATTCAATACGTGAATCTATATTTTTGTCAACACATGACTAATCTCAACGAATGAGTACTGTCCACGGGTGACTATTTTTGTCATTCAATATATTTTATAAAAATTATGGTATTTATCGTTTGATTTAAAATCAGACTCCAACCGTAAATTAGTAAGAGAACGATTCCCTGAATATTAACCCCGAAGGCCGAAACCAACATCAGATCAATATCCAGGAGACCACTCATCTCATCTATTTTCTAGTTAATTATGGTATTTATCGTTTGATTTAAAATCTGACTCCAACCGTAAATTAGTAAGAGAACGATTCCCTGAATATTAACCCTGAAGGCCGAAATCAACATCAGATCAATATCCAAGAGACCACTCATCTGATCTATTTTCTAGTTAATTTCTAATTTTATATATGATAAAGATGTAAATTTTATTGTTAAAATATTTCGTTCAACACATGACTAATCTCAACGGGTGAGTACTGTCAACACATGAACCTTTATTTTATAATATTCTTTATTTTCCCGATTGGAATGAGGACCAATCAATTACCATATAAAGTTAATTATATGGATTCCATACAACACATGTATATAATGGCAACGATAAATAATCAACCATCATCCAAAGCGCACTGCACTGTATAAGCATCAAATATAGATATCTAACGCTTATAACAGCCTGTCGATCCATCGATCGACATACAACTAATTATTCGGATTAGTGTATGCCGTGTTTTTTCCCAATACCCATGTGGGGTTTCAAACAATCAAACACAGATTTTATTCGTGCAGTTGGGCGATGTGTAAAATTTATCGTCCCAATCAATGTCCTTCAAATAGGTGTACATAAACAAACCGTCCGGTTTGTAAATGAATATTTATTTATTCATGTTCACGTTAAAAATTATATTTTCAACGATCAAATTATTTTATTCAACCTATGAATATTCTATTCGGTTTATTTATTAAATAAAATGATATCTTTATTTTTTTTAACTTATTTTAGAAAATTTCGGCGGCATAACGGCACGATACTAGAAACGGGACAAGGCCTAGCCTTATCCCTGGTCTAGTGATGGCCCACGCCATTCACACATCAATCAAATCAATTTCCATTTCCCCCAAACAATCAAATTCAACTCAAATAATTTAACTAATCTATGCAACCAAACAAACAAGTCCATGGTCTGTGGACAGTGGTGTCGGGTGCTACTAAACACCGTCTGCATCCTAGTATATATATATAACTAGAAAAAGAAATTTAGAGTGAGAAGTTCTCACCGATAGCTATCCCAATTCCACGACACTTCTTTTATAGAAATCTTCGTCGTTCTCGCCTTTTGTCACTTTCGTTGCCCGTAGCCACTACATATATAAAAATCACATTTTTATATTTCTATTCAATATATAAAAATCGAATTTTTACTTCCCTATTATATAGATAAAAATTCTATTTTTACACCGCTACTATATATATAAAAATTCTATTTTACACCGCTACTATATAGATAAAAATTCTATTTTTACACCGCTACTATATAGATAAAAATTCTATTTTTACACCGCTACTATATAGATAAAAATTCTATTTTTTACATCGCTACTATATAGATAAAAATTCTATTTTTACACCGCTACTATATAGATAAAAATTCTATTTTTTACATCGCTACTATATAGATAAAAATTCTATTTTTACACCGCTACTATATAGATAAAAATTCTATTTTTACATCGCTATTCTCTATATAAAGATTTCTTCTTTTCAAATATAAAGATCATAATTTTTTTTATATGCCATTAGTATAAAAATTATATTTTTAACTTTTCTATATTATAAAAATTATATTTTTATTTCGTTCATTACATAAGGAAGATTATATTTTTCCTTCATGCACTAAAATTAATTTCTTTTCTAAAGTGAAAATTAGTTCTTTCTAATATGAAAAATCAAATCTTTCTATCGTTAAAAATATCAACTTCCATACGATAAAAATCAAATCTTTTTATATTTAAAAATCGTATTTTTATACCATCAGAAATTATATCTTTTCCTATACAAAATATAAACTTTTTAAATATAAAATTCCTATCTATATGATTTAAAATCAGAATTCTTTTTATAAAATAAAATAGCATAAATCTAGATAGGAAAAAGGGGCTTACATCGTTCGGAAAAGGAGGGGGTTTGCTCGCCGTGGTTTGTGGCTCTTTAGATCTAACGGAGGGCGCCTGGCGTCGGTGGGGGAAGGCGGCGCAGGAGGCGGGGTCGGCGATCCAAGGTGGTGGCGGCGTCTGCTGTGCTTCGTGGTGGTGGTCAGGGCGTGGGGTTGAGGGCTGCGTCGGGATCAAATCGAGTTGGGGGGGCCCGAGTGGTTCGATCAGGAGATGGGGACGATGCAAAGAAGGGGGAGAGGAGCGTCGGCCTCCGGCAATCGTGGCAAGGGGAGCGACGGGTTGGTGGTCCACCTGGAGCGCCATCGCGATTTTCTTTTTAGGGTTTTTTATTTATTTCTTAATCGATTCTGATTTTATAAAGGGGGGGGGGTATTTAAAGAAAATATATATTATAATTTATTATTTTAAATTTCCTAAAGGCAACTTTTTATTTTTAACTCGAAATCAAACCCACCGACTGTCGTCCCTAGCGTTTTACCCCCATTCCGAATACAATGGGATATGTACCGCAGGCCAAATCGACCATTATGATCAGTTTCCGTTGAATTTACATTTAAATCATTATACTGAATTTTAAACGTATATTTCAAATTACCGAGGCCACATACTAACTCTAAAAATTCCAGAAAAATATTTTCTAGCTTCGTATTGACGATACAGTCCTAACAAAACTAGTTTCGTCAAATTCTGAGACCGTTTGAAAAATGGTCATTTTCCAGTCGATTAAAATCAACTAAAACTGGTCAAACATGTTTTCCTTTGCCACGCTCACATATTGAATCGAAAAATTATGAAATTTAAAACCTAACAATAATTTGACATCGCGGATCCAACAAAAGTGGTTTCGTCGAAATCCGAGGTCGTTTGCAAAATTCCCATTTTTAAGGGCCTGAATTCCATAGCGATTATTCAGAATTTTCAACTGGACATATCTTTTGATTCCCGCTATGAAATTTCGATTTTTCGGATTCGTTGGAAAGATATCATCAATTAGATCCTATTTTTTTGGTTTCGCTAAAATTCGGTTTGTTTTGCACCCGGTACATTCAATTGAAGTTTGAAATCGAATTATCGAACTACCGCGACATTTTCAATTCCTTTTATAATTTAAAATAAATATTTATATTCTAACGATGACGTATATAAATATATACGTTCTAATTATATTCAAAATAAATTTCTCGTCGATATTTTTTTAAAATAATTCATTTTAAATATTCAAAATTCGCTAAATTTGCCAAAATAAAAAATTTAAACTGGATCGCATTTCCGGGTTATTACAATCTCCCCCACTTAAAACTTTTCGTCCCCGAAAAGGAACGAAGCCGAAAGTTGTTTAACAATTCAACTCAACTTCCTTTTTCCTCTTTATGGCTTAAGTTCTTCAACTTTTCAGTTTCTAAGAACTTTTCAAATTTTTCAGAAATTTGGCTAACACCCTAAATTTTCGAAAAATTTCGCCATAATCTCCCCTGCACCGGGAGCACCGGGAAAATCCCAAAATTGCCATATAGGCCTTCTGGTCTCAAAAAGAAAAAGAAAAAGCCAAGCGGCTAGCCAATAGGCTCATAAAATCATCATCACCCAAACAAAACAGTAAATTATGGTAAACATGTACCTATTTGTCGGGCAAACAAATTTTATTCTCTGCTCTAGCCTCCTTGCTATGACCTGTTCAATGTAAGTATATGTATATGCAAGCAAATGCGACCAATTTTCAATACAGTTTAAAAATTGGTTCAATTAGGCATAATGGTTCAAAATTATCAAACAAATAAATAAACAACACAAACATCAATCAATTAGTGGATTAACGTTTCAAATTCATAAATTTGATATATAGTCAAAAATCATGTTTTTGATGCCAACACACAGCCATAAATTTATCTATATAAGTTTTGGTTCTCACACCAGCCTAATGGAAATATATAGAAATCACACCTTCGAAACACGAACATAAATTTTGGTGATGGAGCACCATCATCAAAATCATCTCCGAGCGACTAGAGTGTAATCCTATATCTATCTAGTATATTAAACTTCGAATATACGTTCATGACGCGTATATGCAAAAACTTTATATACTAGATTGTCCAAATCAATATAAATAAATATTCAAAAACGTATAAAGCGATTTAAATTTTCAAAAAAAAATTGTTTTCATTTGAAAAATATACTCTTCACACTCGTTCTAGGACACTACTGATCCTATCTCTAGCGAGTCATTCTAATTGGATATTACTAATCCAATATCTGATGAATTCTTTCATTCGGTTCTAATGTGTCTTGTTCTCGAGCTCTATAAAGCAAAGCTCTGATACCAAATGTGACAGCCGGGAATTTCGCTCGATCTGAACCGGTCGTTAAACCGACAAAGACCGTTCAAAACCTCTGATCGTTTTGAGAACAGGACAAATTGGAATGCAAACAGAAGAACATTTCATTGTTATTACAACAATTCCATCAGATACAAAAATATACAGAGTATAATTGAATAAATTACATTCGATAAATATCAGAGATTCCAATAACTTACATAGCAGCGGAAAATAATACAAAGCACAACTGAAGGTGATATACGGATACAGAGCTTTCCGGATATCATTCCAGCTGTAAACCAGGATCCTGTGAATATAAATCTACAAAACCAAAACTACTAGCTGCCTGTGTCAAAATAAGGGCACCCAGAGTTTAGGTTAAAACAATAAACTCCAGGTCAGTCATGTGACTGGTGTGAGAACTAAAAACAGTTATTAAAACTTTATTTTAAAAGAGAGTAATTCAAGGGACCACGCCGTATAACACGGAACGGGTTTCCTCCCAAGAGTACTAGTGTATATCAATAAACAACACAATGCTTTTTCGAAAAATGAAGCTATTATAAGACCCAGGTCCCATCACACAAAGCAACGCAAGCCGGAGGATAGGGTTTTCCCTTATAATAGCCAAACATGCTTGGTATGTTTAAAACAAATCATTTGATACTATAATAAGTGTATAGTGTCAAAACATTTTAATCATAAATATCAATCCTAGGCGGCATGGGTACCATCTATCATGTCGCCATACTAGGCTCTACAAATAAAACCGAAATATCTCGTATTGGAAATTGGATTTCCGTCATGAGTCGAGGCAAGGGGCAAGCTCCTCTCCGCTTCGAGACACTCTAGCAAATGCCTCAGGACTACACACTCTGGGTAACCCCCGGGATCCTCCAAGATCGGTCCTCTCTTACGTTTGAGGATTAATTATTCCTGAACACACGTTTCCCGACCCTATAGGACCTATAATCGAGGCGCCTCGCATCCAAACCACAAAGGTGAAAAGTATATAAATGTCAGGGCTAGTAGGTCACTGACACCACCCATAGCAAGAAAGAAACGTCGTGCACTCCTTGGGTCCTCATCCCGTTTTTGACTCATACCGAGGTGTGAGGCTCGCGAATCCACGCTATACACAAAGCTGCCACGTAGGCCGTGCTTTGATCATCAACCACAAGACTTTGCTTTTCAACAGAAGCCTTGATCCATGCAACTCAGCGTGCCACACAGGCAATTCATGCTATGCGATTGATATCTATCGATATATAACCTCTAAGCTTGTACGTCTCAGAGAAGGGCGTTAAGCAAGAGAATAAATTCTCCACCGCCAAACAGATATATATTTAACAGAAATCAATCAACACAGAATAAAATCCAATGTCAGACACACAATCCATTTACAAGTTCGTTCTGGGTCTGAACGAAACCGGAGGCACTTTCCTCGCATATCCATCGATCTCCAAGTACGTTTGGACGACCACTAACTAATTCCCTCATCTTGGGTGTACAGCCCAATCAAGATCATCAGTAATCACCCAAACGATGTGAAGACTTCCGGTCTTCAACCACCGTCTTCATCTTCGACATATCGTCGAATCGGTTATTCAGAATGGGTATAACCTCGGCGTTTCTGAATGACCCGCGTATATAATAAACAAATGTTACACAAACATAACATACACCTCATTCCAATTCATTAGTCACTAACCGTAAATCAGTAAGAGAGCAATTCCCCAAATATTAACCCCGAAGGCCGAAACCAACATCAGATCAATATCCAGGAAACCATTCTTCTTAACTAACCTATAGCTAGTTTCTAAATTTCATATTCTTAGGGAAAGGTTCCCATTAATTTTATCCAAGATAAATTCTTTAAAATTTATTCTTTAATCTTCCATTGGATGTCATATCAAACCAAATTATGGTTTTTCCAACTAGTAGAGATTAGCGAACCACACCGAAGTAATTATTTATTTTATTTCCCAATCCCAATCAATTCATCCCATGAAGCAAAACTGGTAATACTCCATATCTAATATCACAGTGTTATCGGTAAAATTAATTACCATTTCACGTTCAAATCTGATTAAAGATTTAACTATCGCTTTGGAGCAAAACTGGTGATACTCCATTCTCGCTCACATTCTAAATTTGATAATTCAAATTATCAATTCACATTTCAATTTAATTGCAGATTAATTAAAACTCCTTTTACTGGGTTAAAGAACTAATGTCATTTAAAACACAGTTCACGACAAACCCAAATCACATTCTATTTATTATCGGGTTAAAGAACAAGTGTCATTTAAAACACCGTTCACGATAAACCCACAAATCAATTCTATTTAAAACCCATTTCAAATCCAATTTATTTATTTAAAAATAAATGGATTTTAATTTTAGTTCAAAACTAGTTCATTTCGATAAAAATCTATTTTTACCTTTTCAAATATGGAGTTTTTCATCCCAATTTTTCCCAAATCATTTCTTATGATTTTACACAAATTATTACTATTTTTAATAATTTTATCAAGGCCCGTACATTCGATTTCCATCAACGACCATCGAACTGCTATTACAGCGACCTTTTCCAAATTTGATTTGGACGTATCTCCAAATCCAACCATTAGATTTCAAATTTCCAATATTCGTTAGAAAGCTCTTTTCGATACGAACCCAACGGTTCCGGTTTTAGGAGAATCCGACGATCGGATCTCCCGTAATGTCCGTTCGAAGTCAATGGTCGAAATTAACGAACTGCCGCGGCACGACGCGTTCTATTCAGGCCATTATATTATATATATAATATATATTTCGTCGATTTCTATTCAAAACAAATTTTATAAATAGTTTTAAATTCGTTTCAAAAACAATTCAACTTCCGTTTCCAATTCAAATCAAAATTGAATTTTTCCTTATAAATTCGTTTTAAAATTCATTTCAATTCAATTCAAATTCGTTTAATATTCAATTCAGTTCGAATTCGTTTTCTATTCAATTCAATTCGAATTCGTTTTCTATTCAATTCTATTCGAATTCGTTTTCTATTCAATTCTATTCCAATTCGTTATATATTTAATTCTATTCGAATTCGTTATATATTCAATTCAATTCAAATTCATTTTCTATTCAATTCAATTCGAATTCGTTTTCTATTCAATTCTATTCGAATTCGTTATATATTCAATTCAATTCAATAAAAACGAATATAATCGATATAAATATCGTTCGCGTCAAAATAGCGTATCTCTAATCAACACGGCTTTATATATTTCAATAATCCCGTTATTCTATTCGACAAGTGAATATTTATCCTATTCAATACGTGAATCTATTTTTTTGTCAACACATGACTAATCTCAACGAATGAGTACTGTCCACGGGTGACTATTTTTGTCATTCAATATATTTTATAAAAATTATGGTATTTATCGTTTGATTTAAAATCAGACTCCAACCGTAAATTAGTAAGAGAACGATTCCCTGAATATTAACCCCGAAGGCCGAAACCAACATCAGATCAATATCCAGGAGACCACTCATCTCATCTATTTTCTAGTTAATTATGGTATTTATCGTTTGATTTAAAATCATACTCCAACTGTAAATTAGTAAGAGAACGATTCCCTGAATATTAACCCTGAAGGCCGAAACCAACATCAGATCAATATCCAGGAGACCACTCATCTCATCTATTTTCTAGTTAATTTCTAATTTTATATATGATAAAGATGTAAATTTTATTGTTAAAATATTTCGTTCAACACATGACTAATCTCAATGGATGAGTACTGTCAACACATGAACCTTTATTTTATAATATTCTTTATTTTCCCGATTGGAATGAGGCCCAATCAATTACCATATAAAGTTAATTATATGGATTCCATACAACACATGTACATAATGGCAACGATAAATAATCAACCATCATCCAAAGTGCACTACACTGTATAAGCATCAAATATAGATATCTAACGCTTATAACAGCCTGTCGATCCATCCATCGACATACAACTAATTATTGGGATTAGTGTATGCCGTGTTTTTTCCCAATACCCATGTGGGGTTTCAAACAATCAAACACAGATTTTATTCGTGCAGTTGGGCGATGTATAAAATCTATCGTCCCAATCAATGTCCTTCAAATAGGTGTACATAAACAAACCGTCCGGTTTGTAAATGAATATTTATTTATTCATGTTCACGTTAAAAATTATATTTTCAACGATCAAATTATTTTATTCAACCTATGAATATTCTATTCGGTTTATTTATTAAATAAAATGGTATCTTTATTTTTTTTAACTTATTTTAGAAAATTTCGGCGGCATAACGGCACGATACTAGAAACGGGACAAGGCCTAGCCTTATCCCCGGTCTAGTGATGGCCCAAGCCATTCACACATCAATCAAATCAATTTCCATTTCCCCCAAACAATCAAATTCAACTCAAATAATTTAACTAATCTATGCAACCAAACAAACAAGTCCATGGTCTGTGGACAGTGGTGTCGGGTGCTACTAAACACCGTCTGCATCCTAGTATATATATATATAACTAGAAAAAGAAATTTAGAGTTAGAAGTTCTCACCGATAGCTATCCCAATTCCACGACACTTCTTTTATAGAAATCTTCGTCGTTCTCGCCTTTTGTCACTTTCGTTGCCCGTAGCCACTACATATATAAAAATCACATTTTTATATTGCTATTCAATATATAAAAATCGAATTTTTACTTCCCTATTATATAGATAAAAATTCTATTTTTACACCGCTACTATATAGATAAAAATTCTATTTTTACACCGCTACTATATAGATAAAAATTCTATTTTTACACCGCTACTATATAGATAAAAATTCTATTTTTACGCCGCTACTATATAGATAAAAATTCTATTTTTTACATCGCTACTATATAGATAAAAATTCTATTTTTACACCGCTACTATATAGATAAAAATTCTATTTTTTACATTGCTACTATATAGATAAAATTTTTATTTTTACACCGCTACTATATAGATAAAAATTCTATTTTTACATCGCTATTCTCTATATAAAGATTTCGCCTTTTCAAATATAAAGATTATATTTTTTTATATGCCACTAGTATAAAAATTATATTTTTAACTTTTCTATATTATAAAAATTATATTTTTATTTCGTTCATTACATAAGGAAGATTATATTTTTCCTTCATGCACTAAAATTAATTTCTTTTCTAAAGTGAAAATCAGTTCTTTCTAATATGAAAAATCATATCTTTCTATCGTTAAAAATATCAACTTCCATACGATAAAAATCAAATCTTTTTATATTTAAAAATCGTATTTTTATACCATCAGAAATTATATCTTTTCCTATACAAAATATAAACTTTTTAAATATAAAATTCCTATCTATATGATTTAAAATCATAATTCTTTTTATAAAATAAAATAGCATAAATCCAGATAGGAAAAAGGGGCTTACATCGTTCGGAAAAGGAGGGGGTTTGCTCGTCGTGGTGTGTGGCTCTTCGGATCTGACGGAGGGCGCCTGGCGTCGGTGGGGGAAGGCGGCGCAGGAGGCGGGGCCGGCGATCCAAGGGGGTGGCGGCGTTTGTTGTGCTTCGCGGTGGTGGTCAGGGCGTGGGGTTGAGGGCCGCGTCGGGTTCAAATCGAGTTAGGGGGGCTCGAGTGGTTCGATCAGGAGAGGGGGACGATGCGAGGAAGGGGGAGAGGAGCGTCGGCCTCCGGCGATCGTGGCAAGGGGAGCAACGGGCTGGTGGTCCACCTGGAGTGCCATCGCGATTTTCTTTTTAGGGTTTTTTTTTATTTCTTAATCGATTCTGATTTTATAAATGTGGGGGGGGGGGTATTTAAAGAAAATATATAATATAATTTATTATTTTAAATTTCCTAAAGGCAACTTTTTATTTTTAACTCGAAATCAAACCCACCGACTGTCGTCTCCAACGTTTTACCCCCATTCTGAACACAATGGGATATGTATCGCAGGCCAATTCGACCATTACGATCAGTTTCTGTTGAATTTACATTTAAATCATTATATTGAATTTTAAACGTACATTTCAAATTACCAAGGCCACATACTAACTCTAAAAATTCCAGAAAAATATTTTCTAGCTTCGTATTGACGATACGGTCCTAACAAAACTAGTTTCGTCAGATTCCGAGACCGTTTGAAAAATGGCCATTTTCCAGTCGATTAAAATCAACTGAAACTGGTCAAACACGTTTTCCTTTGCCACACTCACATATTGAATCGAAAAATAATGAAATTTGAAACCTAACAATAATTTGACATCGCGGATCCAACAAAAGTGGTTTCGTCGAAATCCGAGGCCGTTTGCAAAATTACCATTTTAAGGGCCTGAATTCCATAGCGACTATTCAGAATTTTCAACTAGACATATCTTTTGATTCCCGCTATGAAATTTCGATTTTTCGGATTCGTTGGAAAGATATCATCAATTAGATCGTATTATTTTTAGTTTCGCTAAAATTCGGTTTGTTTTGCACCCGGTACATTCAATTGAAGTTTGAAATCGAATTATCGAACTACCGCGACATTTTCAATTCCTTTTATAATTTAAAATAAATATTTATATTCTAACGACGACGTATATAAATATATACGTTCTAATTATATTCAAAATAAATTTCTCGTCGATATTTTTTTAAAAATAATTCATTTTAAATATTCAAAATTCACTAAATTTGCAAAAATAAAAATTTTAAACTGGCTCGCATTTCCGGGTTATTACATTTTTAAACAGTTTACTCTTTTCAAAAATCAAATTTTCCTTTTGAACATGTCACTGAGCCCTTAATTAATATTCCATTAGTTAAATCACTACTCTATTTCGTTATCAATATTTGTTATCCAAATATTTTCAATAACCATATTGGCCTTTTACGTTATTTGGAAAACATTTCCGAATATCGCCTTCCTTTATTTCCTAAACTTTAGAAAATATATGCTATTTATAATTGGAAAATATTCCAATTACTTATCTCTTTTCGGATCTCGTTTATTTCTATAATTAGGAAATATTCTTTATTATATTTCCAAGCTTACACTTATTTGGGTTAAAACGGATGTTGTGTAAAACATCATTACGACAACCCAAATACTATATTCAACTAACTCTTATTCAACATTGATCTTCGAGCCTGAAATCTTACTATTTATTTGTTAATAATGAAATCAATCAAGTTGGGGTATAACTACATCTCAGACCTTGACTGAATAACATTTGTAACGTTAAAACAGATAAGACTACTTACTCGAATAATCAATACCATACAACTACTTATTCACTTTTAAACACGTACACTTTCTCTTTCTATTCTTACTAGATTTTTATTCTAAGTTTTCCTTTTTGATTTTACTATTCTATTTCTAAGTTCGTTTCCTTACCGACTTCTATATATATCGATACGTTGATTTCTAACTATCAAATTATCTTAAAAATATTCTAACTTCTTAAATTCCCGGAAAAATTCGACATGACCTCCGTTGTACCAGGAGCATCGGGATATTTCAAATAGCCTCACATAGCCCTCACCAATCCAAAAGAAAAAGAAAAAGCCAAGCGGCTAGCCGATACAGCGCATAAAATCTCATATATGAATTAAATACATACCTTTTCATCGAGCATTCTATTTATATACCTTCATACCTTATCCATACCTATCTCATGTATATTTATACCTGCCCAATCTATTTTAACTATACCTGATCGTTTTAACTCAATTCGTTAATTAATTTGTTACTTAACTCTTTAGTCTATTTCACTTTTATATTTGAACATGACATGTTCAAATATATTTTAACTTGCTTATTAACTATTTTGAATCCAAATTTCAAATTTAAGTTCTATATTCGATTTCGAATAACCATTTACAAATCCAATTCACCTTTGAAAGTTCAACTTCAAATTCAAAACTCGATTAACTAATTCCTCTTCGACTTAGTTCATTCTATTCAATTTCTATTCAAATTTTATATCACTTCTATTATTCAAATCTATTTCACTTCTATTATTCAAATTCAATATATCAAATTCTATATTATAAATCCCATTTTGAAATTTAACACAACTTGTCTTTCCCAAAACAAATTCAAAACAGTATCTCTGGTAGTAATTCGTCACTTACAACTCGAAAATGAATACTAATGATGCAGCTGTCATCATCAGAATCTATTTTCCAGCGATCGAAGTGAGTTCAATACTATAAAACCATTTCTAAACATTTCCACTTTGAAATCCATTTCAAAATATAATTCACACTGCTTGTAAAACAATTTAAAATCTCCCAGGATCTTAAATTTTCCTTATTTTTAATCCAAATCCATTTACAAACACTTATCCAATTCTCCAGTATTTTAATTCAATTTCTGGCTTAAATTTCATATTTAACTCATCTGATTTCATGTATTTCACTTATATGAATTCTGATTGGTTAGTTACATAACCATTTAATTTATAATCTTACTCGATTATAATAACAACCAACATATCCATTATATTATAATTTTGATATATATATATATATATATCTTCTCTATATAAAGATATACCTTGGGTAAACTTATTTTAATTTACCCTTTTTTTCAAAACAAATCATGTCGACCCATAGTATTCGAGTGTTTATAAACTCCTACCGATACAGTGGATCAAACTGATCGATCAGAACCCATAAACAACTCAACCAATGAATCTTCACAATAGAAAACAATTTTTATATCAATAACAAATTAGTTCACTCGTATATATACACTCAAACTCAATCTAGGGTATTATTAACCCTATCTCTACCGAGTCACGCCACAGAGCCAAGGTAATTCACTTAACTTAAGCTCTGATACCAACTGTAATGACCCGAAATTCCGGTCCAATTTGAGCTGACCAAATAACACAAGTCCAACCCCAATTACACTGGAAAATCAGAACACTAATAGAAAGAAAACAGAGGGTGAGGAAAGATAAGATAGAAACTTAGAATAGAAGAAGAAGAAACACAACATCAGAGCAATACGAACCTCACAGTGGAACGAGTAACATATAATAGATAACATATCCTTGAAATAAATCAGTATATGTATACAATAACATTTATCAGAGTACAACACTTACAACACAGCGGAAATAATTATAGCTATATAATCCTGAAGCCTCCTGCTCCAAGCTCTCCAAGTATCTGTAAATCCCGACTACTTGACTGCCCGTACAAAATTGGGCACCCATGAGTTTAGGGAAAACAAAACAAAATAAACTCCGGGTCAGTCATGGGACTGGTATGAGTAAAACAGTTTGAACAAGTAAACGATATCTCATAAGAACACTCCGTATAACGGAACGGGTTTTTCCCTTATGGGAATCCAAAATATCTTTATATCAAAAACCTTTTGATATTATAATAAAGTCTATCAACCACAATATAATAATCATCTAGCAGAAAAGCTTTCATCTCATGTTCTACATATATAGTATACAATCAAAACCGCAAGCATGTATTGGGTAATGGATTTCCAACTATGACAAAGTATGGAACCACCTTTTGCTAGTGTACCTCTAGAAAGGAATACACTGGGTTCAACAAGAACATCTTGCAACCCGGCCACACATGACCGACCACTCATTTCGCTTGAGTGTATCGAATGTATATTTCCAACAGTTGGGATCAACAACCGTTTCCCGAATGGGACAGCATCAACAATAGATTTTTAGAAGTAAATGAAACTCTAGATCAGGTGATTATACACCCTACTTCGGAGCGACCGACTTAGCGATGCTGCCTGCCCGATTTCTGTCATTTACCGGATGTGAGGCTTGAAGCTACGCTTCATCATCACATCAGATTCACTTCGAATGCCACATTATCAAATCCATTGAAAATTACTAATTGACGTCTACAACAGTACATTACGTGTTAGCTAAAAAAAAGTTTCCTTCTCCGCTTCCACTCTTGGTACGGTTGAAGAAATCAATGTATGTGACCTTTCTGGAAATACACTGTCAGACATTCATCCATACAAGTCATCCAGGAACAGGATGAAGCGAAGGCACTATTCAGTACATCCATCTAAGGCACTGTTATCTAAGACTTATACAATAGCCCTTGCACTCTACTCTGTTTTCGATTATCTTCATATAATCTGATTTGCAACGCTACTGCCAATACGGAATGGTTCTTTAGATAATAATCCAACCAGTCTCTCCATATTAACAACGTTAAAATGGTCAAAACTTCGAAAGTCTGTGATTTAACTATCGAATAAAAACAAGTGTGCAAACAACGATATTATTTCCAGATGGAAATTCTATCAATCAATCATCAATCATATATTTATATATATCTATATATATATATTCATATTTCCTTATTTACTATGTTTAGAAAATATACGTTAATACTGGAAAAAATTTCCATTTCTAATTCATATTTCAAATTTCAATATTTGATTACGTTTCTGATTCTATTTGGAAAACATTTCCAAATCTTCTTTACCTGGATTTAAACAGATGTTTAAATCAACATCGCAACGACAACTCAAACCACTATACTTATTTACTAAATCACTTAACCACTTTCACTCTCGAACCTTAACCATTCCTTAGGTAAAAATGGAGTCAATCAAGTTGGGGTAATACTACCTCTCAGACCTTAACTGAACAACATTTATAACCTTGAAATAGTTCATCCTTTTAATTCTTTAACAACTTCCTTACTTAACTCTCCTTCGAATTATCTCTTATTCGATAATTCTTTCCTTCAAATAAGGTATATTCGATAACTCTATTCAATTTACTCTATTCGATTAACCCTTATCAATTAACTCTATTGGACTAGCGCTATTGGATTAACTCTATTGGACTAACGCTATTGGATTAACTCTATCGGACTAACGCTATTGATTTACTCGTTTCACTTAACTCCTTTCGAATAAACTATATTCGATAACTCCTTTTACTTTATTCGAATCACTAATATTCGATTAACTCAATTGATTCTATTCGAATAAACTATATTCGATTAACTCCATCAAATAACTAAATTCGATAACTCCTTCAAATAACCAAATTCGATAATTCCTTTCGAATAAACTATATTCGATAACTCCTTCGAATAACCAAATTCGATAATTCCTTTCGAATAAATTATATTCGATAACTCCTTTCACTTTACTCGAATCACTAATATTCGATAAACTCTTTTCTACCTCATTAATTTCCTTTTTATAATCCTATTTATTTTCCCAATAAATATTTCTTTATTCTATTTATTTACTTTCTACGTAAATACCTTTCTTTATACTTCTATTTACTTCTTAAATAAATATCGTTTTACACTTCTATTTACTTTCTAAGTAAATAATCGTTTTATAAAATTTTTTGATTTTATAATTATTCCCTTTCTAAATATCTCCTATTTATAAATATTCCAATTTATAAATATCCCAGTTTATAAATATCTTATTTTCAATATTACTTTGAAAATTCCCTTATCAACATTCCGGTATTTTATGGTATTCCACATATCAAATCACGATGATCAATATTGTCCAAACACATATAATTGACAACAGATTATATATCATATCAATTATCACAATATATGAAAAACAGTAAAATAAATGTTAAGGAATCCAGTCGGATTGCTCTAACCTATTTCCCTGCATCCACAGATGTTACACAATAAAATCAACACCACTTTCAGTTCCATATGATATATTCTGTTAAACAAAATCAATATAGAAATTCAACTAACTGACTAGCAGTTCAATCAAACAGTCAACACACAGTAAATCAGCCAATATTTAACAGTTTTAAGAATACAACATGAAATTATAAACTGTTCAGAGTTAGTGAGATTTACTCACATTGGACGATCATCGTTAATAACGATAACCATCGCTTTATTCCGACGGACAATTTATTTTGTGATAAATTGTAATGAGTTCTGATGGACTTCCAGTCAGTTCCATGTTGCAGTGCCCGTCCATACGATCCCAACGGATCCGACCGTTTGAAATTATGATATCGTATGACTTAGATATTTAATTTACAAGTCAAACATATATTTAAATTAAATAAAACAAAACTTGGACTTTAGATTATTGGGCCTTACCCTATCTTGAAATTGGCCCAACCATCACAGTATACACCCGCGTGGACCTCTTCTTCCTCAATTTCCAGTTCGAACCGTTTCCTCTTGTTGCCATTAACGCAACCTTCTAGCTCAAACACCATTCCATCTTTTAACCAAATTAAAAACTGAAAGCACCAATGATCGCCTCTTCCTTTACTCTCTCTCCTCGTATCACTCAACCTCAATTCGACCCTTCCAACCAAAACGCGTCTTCCTGCTTCCGTTCGAGCCACCACAAACAGGTGACAACTTTTCTAGTTTGAAATCCAGAAAGAATTACCCCAAAACCTTTGAAACTTTCCAAACATCTCAACTACAATCACCATTCCCAACCCCGTTGCTTACATCGAATGTACAACGAAACCCTAGGTTTCGCTGGAGAAAACCCATCGACAGAGAACGAACCGAACACCACCATACTCATAACAAAATGAAGAGCAAGTCCCACAGATTTCAAATATACTAACTACAGGATTTATATAATTTTATTTCTATTTTTCATTGATTTTTAAAACATGGAAATTTTACTGTAAAAATATTAGGAACCGACGGCGCGAATTCCATTTGACTAGAGGATGAAATTAATTTATATAGAGAAGTATAAATATTTTAATATTCATTAATTTATTTATTTTTAGTCTCACTCTGCTTGTATTTCATAGTAAAAATTCGTATGGTCACATACGATATCCAAAAATCACGAAAACTGGCATGCAACTACAGTTCGACATTACGGTCCCAACGAAACTGGTTTCGTCGAATTCCGACTCCGTTTGCTCACACAGCATATTTTTAACCATCAAAATATTGACTGTTTTCACTCTTAAAATCCGTACGACCACACAATGACCCTAAAAATCACGAAACTGGAAATCTAGCAACTATTTGACATTGCAGATCGAACATAATTAGTTTCGTCAAATTCCGACTCCATTTGCAAAAGTGGCTACTTTTAAAGCTCTTAATGACCCTTTTAAATATATAAATATATTTAAATATAATTGAATTAAATAATTATAAATAAATATTATCGTATATATATTCACAGCAGAATATCATACAGCTCCAGAATAATTATATACTCGATATTCCAAGTTCGGGTTGAATTGATATTCAATTTATATTGAAGTTCCTTTTTTTTAAAATATAAATAATTCCTTAAATTATAAAGGAATTCCATATCGACTTTTCTAGAATTTGATTTGGACATAAATCAAAATCTACACGACGAAATCCCGATTTTTCTCTTCCACTAGAATGATATAATCCACCAGCTCCACACGTTTCTTGTTTCACAGAAATCCGGCTTAAAACAAATCTTGTACATTCAGTTGAAGTTCAAATCGCCAATTAACGAACTGCAGCGCCATTTCGAGCTCGATTTTAATTATAATATAATTATACGTTCAACTGTCGTTCAAATAATATATTCGTTAATCTAATTCAATTCTAAACTGAATTAAATATCACAGATGATCCAGTTCACACCATATCGCCATTTCAGCCAATTCTGATTATTTCAGAATTAAATATATTATTTAATTTATTATTTTAATTAAATATTCACCATTATTTAATTCCATGACCATTTAATTCACTATATCACTATTATATAATTAAATAAATTAATTATAATACCTCTTTCAATGCGGGTCATTACAATCTTCCCCACTTAAAAAAATTTCGTCCTCGAAATTGCTAAGGTAGAGAACGACCCTATCGACTGGTTAGAACATATTTGTTCACTTCTAAACTTCAGTTTTCAACTGAACCAATTTAATTTCAATTAAATTATTAATTAATTCTTATCAACGAAAATTTTCAAAAATCCTGAAAATTTTCTAACTCCTTAACTTTTCGAAAACTTTCGCCAGCACGGGTCAATCGGTTAAACTCCAACTCGCCTCTCCGGCCATCTCCAACCCAAAAGAAAATCAAACAGCCAAGCAGCTTGCCAATTCGGCTCATAAATCTCATGCTTATATCGAATATAAACTTGTACCTTTTTGTCGGGCATATCAACTCTATCACTTTCACCTGCTATCAATTCAGTAGATACAAGGGTCATCCCAATCAAATTCCAATCTGCTTTTATCCACAACACAACCATTCGTTTATATCCGAGCCAAATATCATTTCAACTCGAGTTTCTTCTCGATTGCCAACTCTTAACTTGATTATCACATTACACTTCAAATTTGAATCTCACAATCCAATTTGACTTGATATCATTCTAATTCAACCTCAGTTACCACTTTACTGGCTTTACTTTAATTCAAATTTGCTTTCACAAATTTCTGTTAAATTTGTTTTTATTTCAAACAGTCTTTCCCTGGGAGTTTTTAAACAGTTTACTCTTTTCAAAAATCAAATTTTCCTTTTGAACATGTCATTGAGCCCTTAATTAATATTCCATTAGTTAAATCACTACTCTGTTTCTTTATCAATATTTGTTAACCAAATATTTTCAATAACCATATTGGCCTTTTACGTTATTTGGAAAACATTTCCGAATATCGCCTTCCTTTATTTTCTAAACTTTAGAAAATATATGTTATTTATAATTGGAAAATATTCCAATTACTTATCTCTTTTCCGATCTCATTTATTTCTATACTTAGGAAATATTCTTTATTATATTTCCAAGCTTACACTTATTTGGGTTAAAACGGATGTTGTGTAAAACATCGTTACGACAACCCAAATACTATATTCAACTAACTCTTATTCAACATTGATCTTCGAACCTGAAATCTTACTATTTATTTGTTAATAATGAAATCAATCAAGTTGGGGTATAACTACCACTCAGACCGTGACTGAATAACATTTATAACATTAAAACAGATAAGACTACTTACTCGAATAATCAATACCATACAACTACTTATTCACTTTTAAACACGTACACTTTCTCTTTCTATTCTTACTAGATTTTTATTCTTAGTCTTCCTTTTTGATTTTACTATTCTATTTCTAAGTTCGTTTCCTTACCGACTTCTATATATATCGATACGTTGATTTCTAACTATCAAATTATCTTAAAAATATTCTAACTTCTTAAATTCCCGGAAAAATTCGACATAACCTCCGTTGTACCAGGAGCATCGGGATATTTCAAATAGCCTCCCATAGCCCTCACCAATCCAAAAGAAAAAGAAAAAGCCAAGCGGCTAGCCGACACAATGCATAAAATCTCATATATGAATTAAATACATACCTTTTCATCGAGCATTCTATTTATATACCTTCATACCTTATCCATACCTATCTCATGTATATTTATACCTGCCCAATCTATTTTAACTATACCTGATCGTTTTAACTCAATTCGTTAATTAATTTGTAATTTAACTCTTTAGTCTATTTCACTTTTATATTTGAACATGACATGTTCAAATATATTTTAACTTGCTTATTAACTATTTTGAATCCAAATTTCAAATTTAAGTTCTATATTCAATTTCGAATAACCATTTACAAATCCAATTCACCTTTCAAAGTTCAACTTCAAATTCAAAACTCGATTAACTAATTCCTCTTCGACTTAGTTAATTCTATTCAATTTCTATTCAAATTTTATATCACTTCTATTATTCAAATCTATTTCACTTCTATTATTCAAATTCAATATATCAAATTCTATATTATAAATCCCATTTTGAAATTTAACACAACTTGTCTTTCCCAAAACAAATTCAAAACAGTATCTCTGGTAGTAATTCGTCACTTACAACTCGAAAATGAATACTGATGATGCAGCTGTCATCATCGGAATCTATTTTCCAGCGATCGAAGTGAGTTCAATACTATAAAACCATTTCTAAACATTTCCACTTTGAAATCCATTTTAAAATATAATTCACACTGCTTGTAAAACAATTTAAAATCTCCCAGGATCTTAAATTTACCTTATTTTTAATCCAAATCCATTTACAAACACTTATCCAATTCTCCAGTATTTTAATTCAATTTCTGGCTTAAATTTCATATTTAACTCATCTGATTTCACGTATTTCACTTATATGAATTCTGATTGGTTAGTTACATAACCATTTAATTTATAATCTTACTCGATTATAATAACAACCAATATATCCATTATATTATAATTTTGATATATATATATATCTTCTTTATATCAAGATATACCTTGGGTAAACTTTTTTTAATTTACCCCTTTTTTTCAAAACAAATCGTGTCAACCCATCATATTCGAGTGTTTATAAACTCCTACCGATACAGTGGATCAAACTGACCGACCAGAACCCATAAACAACTCAACCAATCAATCTTCACAATAGAAAACAATTTTTATGTCAATAACAAATACGTTCACTCGTATATATACACTCAAACTCAATCTAGGGTATTACTAACCTTATCTCTACCGAGTCACGCCATAGAGCCATGGTAATTCACTTAACTTAAGCTCTGATACCAACTGTAATTACCCGAAATTCCGGTCCAATTTGAGCTGACCAAATAACACAAGTCCAGCCCCAATTACACTGGAAAATCAGAACACTAATAGAAAGAAAACAGAGGGTGAGGAAAGATAAGATAGAAACTTAGAATAGAAGAAGAAGAAACACAACATCAGAGTAACACGAACCTCACAGCGGAACGAATAACATATAATAGATAACATATCCTTGAAATAAATCAGTATATGTATACAATAACATTTATCAGAGTACAACACATACAACACAGCGGAAATAATTATAGCTATATAATCCTGAAGCCTCCTGCTCCAAGCTCTCCAAGTATCTGTAAATCCCGACTACTTGACTGCCCGTACAAAATTGGGCACCCAAGAGTTTAGGGAAAAAAAACTCCGGGTCAGTCATGGGACTGGTATGAGTACAACAGTTTAAAACAGTTTGAACAAGTAAAAGATATCACATAAGAACACGCCGTATAACGGAACGGGTTTTTCCCTTATGGGAATCCAAAATATCTTTATATCAAAAACCTTTCGATATTATAATAATGTCTATCAAGCGCAATATAATAATCATCTAGCAGAAGCGCTTTCATCTCACATTCTACATATATAGTATACAATCAAAACCGCAAGCACGTATTGGATAATGGATTTCCAACTATGACAAGGTATGGAACGACCTTTCGCTAGTGTACCTCTAGAAAGGAATACACTGGGTTCAACAAGAACATCTTGCAACCCGGCCCCACATGACCGACCACTCATTTCGCTTGAGGGTATCGAATGTATATTTCCAACAGTTGGGATCAGCAACTGTTTCCCGAATGGGACAGCATCAACAATAGATTTTTAGAAGTAAATGAAACTCTAGATCAGGTGATTATACACCCTACTTCAAAGCGACCGACTTAGCCATGCTGCCTGCCCGATTTCTGTCATTTACCGGATGTGAGGCTAGAAGCTACGCTTCATCATCACATCAGATTCACTTTGAATGCCACATTGTCAGATCCATCGAAAATCACTAATTGACGTCTACAACAGTACATTACGTGTTAGCTAAAAAAAGTTTCCTTCTCCGCTTCCACTCTAGGTACGGTTGAAGAAATCAATGTATGTGACCTTTCTTGAAATACTCTGTCAGACATTCATCCATACAAGTCATCCAGGAACAGGATGAACCGAAGGCACTATTCAGTACATCCTTCTTAGGCACTGTTATCTAAGACTTATACAATAGCCCTTGCATTGTACTCCGTCTTCGATTATCTTCATATAATCTGATTTGCAGCACTACAGCCAATACGGAATGGTTCTTTAGATAATAATCCAACCGGTCTCTCCATATTAACAACGTTAAAATGGTCAAAACTTCGATAGTCTGTGATTTAACTATCGAATAAAAACAAGTGTGCAAACAACGATATTATTTCCAGATGGAAATTCTATCAGTCAATCATCAATCATATATATATATATATATCTATATATATATCTATATATATATATATATATATTCATATTTCCTTATTTTTTATGTTTAGGAAATATATGTTAATACTGGAAAACATTTCCATTTCTAATTCATATTTCAAATTTCAATATTTGATTACGTTTCTGATTCTATTGGGAAAACATTTCCAAATTTTCTTTACTTGGATTTAAAAAGATGTTTAAATCAACATCGCGACGACAACTCAAACCACTATACTTATTTACTAAATCACTTAACCACTTTCACTCTCGAACCTTGATCATTCCTTAGTTAAAAATGGAGTCAATAAGTTGGTGTAATACTACCTCTCAGACCTTAACTGAACAACGTTTCTAACCTTGAAATAATTCGTCCTTTTAATTCTTTAACAACTTCCTTACATAACTCTCCTTCGAATTATCTCTTATTCGATAATTCTTTCCTTTGAATAAGGTATATTCGATAACTCTATTCAATTTACTCTATTCGATTAACCCTTATCAATTAACTCTATTGGACTAGCGCTATTGGATTAACTCTATTGGACTAACGCTATTGGATTAACTCTATCGCACTAACGCTATTGATTTACTCGTTTCACTTAACTCCTTTCGAATAAACTATATTCGATAACTCCTTTTACTTTATTCGAATCACTAATAGTCGATTAACTCAATTGATTCTATTCGAATAAACTATATTCAATTAACTCCATCAAATAACTAAATTCTATAGCTCCTTCAAATAACCAAATTCGATAATTTCTTTCGAATAAACTATATTCGATAACTCCTTCGAATAATCAAATTCGATAATTCCTTTCGAATAAATTATATTCGATAACTCCTTTTACTTTACTCAAATCACTAATATTCGATTAACTCTTTTCTATCTCGTTAATTTCCTTTTTATAATCCTATTTATTTTCCTAATAAATATTCCTTTATTCTATTTATTTACTTTCTACGTAAATATCTTTCTTTATACTTCTATTTACTTCTTAAATAAATATCGTTTTACACTTCTATTTACTTGCTAAGTAAATAATTGTTTTATAAAATTCTTTGATTTTATAATTATTCCCTTTCTAAATATCTCCTATTTATAAATATTCCAATTTATAAATATCCCAGTTTATAAATATCTTATTTTCAATTTTACTTTGAAAATTCCCTTATCAACATTCCGGTATGTTATGGTATTCAACATATCTAATCACGATGATCAATATCGTCCAAACACATATAATTGACAACAGATTATATATCACATCAATTATCACAATATATGAAAAACAGTAAAATAAATGTTGAGGAATCCAGTCGGATTGCTACAACCTGTTTCCCTGCATCCACAGATGTTACATAATAAAATCAACACCACTTTCAGTTCCTTATGATATATTCTGTTAAACAGAATCAATGTAGAAATTCAACTAACTGACCAGCAGTTTAGTCAAATAGTCAACACACAGTAAATCAGCCCATATTTAACAGTTCTTAGAATACAACATGAAATTATAAACTGTTCAGAGTTAGTGAGATTTACTCACATTGCACGATCATCGTTAATAACGATAACCATCGCTTTATTCCAACGGACAATTTATTTTGCGATAAATTGTAATGAGCTCTGATGGACTTCCAGTCAGTTCCATGTTGCAGTGCCCGTCCATACGATCCCAACGGATCCGTCCGTTTGAAATTATGATATCGTATGACCTAGATATTTAATTTACAAGTCAAACATATATTTAAATTAAATAAAACAAAACTTGGACTTTAGATTATTGGGCCTCACACTATCTTGAAATCGGCCCAACCATTACAGTATACACCCGTGTGGACCTCTTCTTCCTCAATTTCCAGTTTGAACCGTTTCCTCCTGTTGCCATTAACGCAACCTTATAGCTCAACCACCATTCCATCTTTTAACCGAATTAAAAACTGAAAGCACCAATGATCACCTCTTCCTTTACTCTCTCTCCTCGTGTCACTCAACCTCATTTCGACCCTTCTAACCAAAACGCGTCTTCCTGCTTCCGTTCAAGCCCCTACAAACAGGTGCGAACTTTTCTAGTACGAAAACCAGAAAGAATTACCCCAAAACCTTCAAAACTTTCCAAACATCTCAACTACAATCACCATTTCCAACCCCGTTGCTTACATCGAATGTACAACGAAACCCTAGGTTTCGCTGGAGAAAACCCATCGACCGAGAACGAACTGAACACCACCATACTCATATCAAAATGAGGAGCAAGTCCCATAGATCTCAAATAGACTAACTACAAGATTTATAGAATTTTATTTCTATTTTTCACTGATTTTTAAAACATGGAAATTTTATTGTAAAAATATTAGGAACTGAAGGCGCGAATTCCATTTGACTAGAGGATGAAATTAGGTTTAACTGATGTTAAGGGGTTTATATAGAGAAGTATAAATATTTTAATATTCATTAATTTGTTTATTTTTACTCTCACGCTACTTGTATTTCACAGTAAAAATTCGTATGGTCACATATGAAACCGAAAAATCACGAAAACTGGCATGCAGCTACAGTTCGACATTACGGTCCCAACGAAACTGGTTTCGTCGAATTCCTACTCCATTTGCTCACACAGCATATTTTTAACCATCAAAATATCGACTGCTTTTCACTCTTAAAATCCGTACGACCACACAGTGACTCTAAAAATCACGAAACTGGAAATCTAACAACTATTTGACATTGCGGATCGAACAAATTTAGTTTCATCGAATTCCGACTCCATTTGCAAAAGTGGCTATTTTTAAATCTCTAAATGACCCTTTTAAATATATAAATATATTTAAATATAATTGAATTAAATATTTATAAATAAATATTATCGTATATATATACACATCAGAATATCATACAGCTCCAGAATAATTATATACTCGATATTCCAAGTCCGGGTTGAATTGATATTCAATTTATATTGAAATTCCTTTTTTTAAAATATATATAATTCCTTAAATTATAAAGGAATTCCATATCGACTTTTCTAGAATTTGATTTGGACATAAATCAAAATCTACACGATGAAATCCCGATTTTTCTCTTCCACTAGAATGATATAATCCACCAGCTCCACACGTTTCTTGTTTCACAGAAATCCGGCTTAAAACAAATCTTGTACATTCAGTTGAAGTTCAAATCGCCAATTAACGAACTGCAGCGCCATTTCGAGCTCGATTTTAATTATAATATAATTATACGTTCAACTGTCGTTCAAATAATATATTCGTTAATCTAATTCAATTCTAAACTGAATTAAATATCACAGATGATCCAGTTCACACCATATCGCCATTTCAGCCAATTCTGATTATTTCAGAATTAAATATATTATTTAATTTATTATTTTAATTAAATATTCACCATTAATTCATTCCACGACCAGTCAATTCACTATATCACTATTTATATAATTAAATAAATTAATTATAATACCTCTGCCAATGCGGGTCATTACAGAAAGTTTAGACCCGTGCTTCGCACACGGGTGTAATATGATATTGATTTAAAGTAAATATTTAATAAAAATCTATTTTAACAGATAAATTGAGGAGAATAATTTATAAATGATGTTCATAAATTAAGGATATATTTATCATTTGATAAATTGAATATATAAATTTTAATTTATATAGAGAAGTAAAATCGGTTTTTAACACCGACAATTGAAATGGAATGTGAACGTTTTAGTTATAAATGAAATTTGCAATGAGATTATAAATGTTGGAAATGAAATAAGATTTGAATGAATAATTCTACAAATAAAAATACAAATAGAATTTAGGTTTGAGGCATTGTTTTTAAATACGAAATCAAACTGTTTGGATTATATAAAGAAATATTATTCACATTCTATCTGAAAAATTAGATTTAAAGTAAATATTATGCAAATAAAATATTATAAAGGAATTTGGGTATTGAAATAGGAATTTAAATGGAATTATTGATGACTGGAAATTTATTGAGTTGAATGGCTTTCTGGGTATCAATCTGATGTTGGTTTCGACCTTCAGGATTTATACTTGGGAAGTTGTTCTCTTACTAGTTTATAGTTATAGACTGATAGAGGTGGGAAGATATTAGTGTGTGAATCAGAAATGGAAACGTTTTCCATAGTTAATAATGTATATTTTCTAATTTTAGAATATAGGGAATTTATGAATATATGGAAGCGATAAATGGGAAATTGGGAAATGAAATGATTATTGATCGGTAAGATTTCCATTTGGAAATATGACCGTTGCTTGTATACATGTTTTCCTTTGATAGTTAAATTGCTGACTATCAAAGATTTTGACCATTTCCATTGTCAATACGGAGAGACCGAGATTAGATATATTATCTGAAAACAACTCCGTATGGCATTAGCGTTGCGAATCAAATATGATGAAGATAATTGAAGATGACATTATGCAAGGGCTGTTCAGTAAATCCTAAGTAGAAATTGCCTAAGATGGATTTACAAAATAGTGCCTTCGGGTTGTCCAGTCACTGGACAACTTGAATGGACGAACGTCTGACAGAGTATATCCGTTAGATCACGTAAGTTTATTATTTCAAACGTGTTTATGTTGGTGGCAGAGGAATTCGTTTCCTTAGCTTATACCCATGGTATTTTTAGGGAAATCAGTTTGTGATTTGATGGGTATGACGATGTGGCATTCAAAGTAAATGAAGGAGTGATATGTTAAAAGATACGTTATGACCTCAAGATCAACAGGGAAATGATAGAAATCGGGCAAGCAGCATGGCTAAGTGGGTCGCACCCAATTAAGGTATATTGTCACCATCTAGAGAATATTCATAATTGTTACTTCTTTCAATTTTGTATCTCCCGGGAACGGTTATGTCGGTATACCAACCGTAAGGTGATAATATATTCAGAACATTCAAGCGAAATGAATGGTCGTTCATGTGTGGCCGAGTTACAAGATGTTCTGGTTGAACTCCAGTGTATTGCTTCTAGAGTACACTGATCGGAAGGTGGTTTCATACCTTTTCATAGTTGAAATCCATTACCCAATAAGAGCCCGCGGTTTTTGATTGTATATTATGTATGTAGAGCGTGAGATGAAAGTGTTCTACTAGATTGCTATCTACTTGATTTAGACATTATTATAATATCAGAAAATATTGACCTTAAGAAATATTTTGGGTTATCGTAAGGTAAAAACCATCCGCATTTA
Source organism: Allium sativum (assembly GCA_030737875.1). Lineage (NCBI taxonomy): Eukaryota > Viridiplantae > Streptophyta > Magnoliopsida > Asparagales > Amaryllidaceae > Allium > Allium sativum. The sequence goes on along the minus strand of CM060910.1, from coordinate 553,268,258 downwards.
TGTGTGGATTGGTCTTACAATTATCTTTGTTTTTGAAAAGGATTTGGTAAAGTTAAACCTAGTGTTTGGAGTTTACTCACACCAGTCACATGACTGACCTAGAGTTTATTTTGTTTTGTTTTCCTTAAACTCTTGTGTGCCCAATTTGGTACGGGGAGTCAAGTAGTCAGGATTTTACAGATACTTGGAGAGATAGAGAAGGAGGCTTTAGGATTATATAGCTATTGTTATTTTCGTTGTGTTGTAAGTGTTGTACACTAATAATAGTATTGTATACTAATACTGTTTTATTCCAAAGTTATGTTATATTATATATTTTAGTCGTTCCGCTGTGAGATTCGTGTTACTCTAATGTTGTTGTTGTTTTGTTATTCTTCTTCTATTCTAATTTTCTATCTTATCTATTCTCACACTTTAACTTCTTTCTATTGACGTTCCGGTATATTTCGATTCTTGGATAGTCGACATGGTGTTGTATGTCGTTTACCGAAGTCACAAATCCCCGGGCCGTTACATCAGGTTTACAAGGAACACGCCAACACCATTCCATACTATTTCTGATTACAATTGCCCTAGAACTATTTAGTAGCAATTCCAAACAAAGAGTATTTGATCGAGAATGAAAATAGGAGAAGAATGATATATTTTTTCTTGAAATCGGCGACGTATAAGCATATAAACTTAGAATTTTGAGAATAATAATGGTGGAATGTTAATAGAGGAAGAAGATGATGATAAGTTATAAAAAATCAAATTTAAAGATTTTTATAGTGTTCCAAATGGTGTAACCGTTTCTGAAACGTTTCAAAAATCAAAAGACAACTTTTAAAATTAAAAACATATTACAGTTATATGTCGACATACTTAAAAGGTGTATATCGACATACCCCCTTTATATTTTATTTTTTAAATGATTTTCAAAGTATATAAATTAATATATATTTATCCTAGAAACCTCTGAAATAAAACTAGTTGTTAATATTATTTTTCAAGTACAAAAACATAAAAAAAATTGATTTAAACATATAACTAAAAACTACATATATAAGTGATATAAAAACTATATAATATACACATATATATAAACTATATAAACATAAAAGGTCTTATTAAAATTTAAAGTTAAATAAGAATATTTGAAATTATAATCAAATATAAACTAAGTACATAAAATATTTATATAAATGGTTTAGTATATAAACCTATAAAAATAAGAAACTAGTAAGTTAGAAATATTGAAATCATAATTTTGTAATCCTTGGATGATTTAAAATCTTTTTGAGAGAAGTTTGAAATCAATTTGAAAATCGTTTAAAATCAATTTGAAAAGAGATAATTTAAAAACAGAGTTTGAGTGCTATTAATAGTTTTACATAATATCTAGACTTTGTTACCTGATAGTCTTGGACTCTTGAACTCTTGACACCTTGATACTCATAAGTTTTGATTCTCCTTTGAAATCTTGATTTTCTCAACCGTACAGTCTTTAATGTCTATTGCCTGCATATAAATCCTTCATATATATATTTATATTATGGATAAAAGTGTTAGTATATATTTTATGATCACTAATGATAATGATTGAAACAAGGTTGTTATCATTAAAACATCATCAACATTCCATTCTCTAATAATCTCCCCCTTTTTGATGATGACAACCTTGATTTATAAAATATTCATACCTTATATTACCTGTTAATCTGATCCATCGATTTGTTGACGTGGGAAGTTGTGACTGCCCCAAAACCCCGTACTGACGGTGTCAAGGGTAATCTTTGGAATATAACACATAAACAGATAACAGCAGAGCAGAATTAAATAAATACACTAGATAATGTACAAATAATACACTGGATAAACATAATCATCAGAGTTACACAGTATACTGGATCATAGGTAGTTCAAATATAGTTCAGCTATACATAAATGTCTACAGCGGAAAACAAACATAATATGTGCAATAGGAGCTAAACAGCATAAAAGAGATAAATGATAGAATCCATCTTCAGCTCCAGCTATCCAGAAAGAGCCTGCTAAAACCTGAATACAAGGCTGCCCGTGTAGGAAAAAGGGGCACCCGAGTTTGCAAGTGAAACAAACTACGAGTTAGTCATGGGACTGGTATGAGAAATCTACTTAACACATTTTATAATATGGCTAATCAAAGGACCACGCTACTTTCGCGGAATGGCTTTACTCCATTGGATTTCCAGTTCTTTAAAACAAGTAAATCTTTTAAACATCGCAATGCTTTTTATAAAAATGTAGTCATTATAAGACTCAGTTCCCATCACACAATACAACGCAAACCGGAGGATAGAGTTTTTACCTTATAATGGCCAAAATATGCTTGATACGAATAAAACAGAAGCATTTGGTATTATTACTAGTGTTTATATATTTCAAAAACAATTTCAAATCATAAGAATCAATCATAGACAACATTAATGCCCCATACCACTATGTCGCCATATATAGGTATACAATCAAAACCGCTCAGTCACGTATTTGGAAATTGGATTTCCGTCATGAACCAAGGAAAAAGATAGTCCTTACCGACTTCGAGACAATCTAACCCATGTCTCAGGACCCAGACTCAGGTGGGCCCTTGGATCATCAGGGACGGTCCACCGATGTGGATTAAAATGTCTGAATACTGCATTTCCCCGCCCTTTGGGGCGTAAATAAGCCAACGAATGACTCCATCGGTCCCGGATCGACCGATATATCGGAGGCGCCTCGCAACAGCAACAAACACACAGGTGAAAATAATATAAATGTCATCCAGTTTAAGCGCTAACACCACCTCTAACTAGAAGGAAACACATGCCCTCCCTAATGTCCTCTCCCATTTTTGTTCATACCGAGGTGTGAGGCTCGCGAATTAACGTTATACACAAGGCTATGCCACACAGGTCGGGCTTTTATTATCAACCACAAGACTTTGCTTTTCAACAGAAGCCTTGATCACTGCATCTTAGCGTGCCACACAGGCAATTCACATCATGTAACTGATGGCTATCAATCACATAGAATGAATTCCAATGTCAGACACACAGTCCATTTGCAAGACTGTTCTGGGTCTGAACGAAACCGGAGGCACTATATACCTCGCATACCCATCGATCTCCACATACGTCTGGACGATCACCACTCATTATCCATATTTTGGGATGTCTCCCAATCAGGACTTCAGTTATCATCCAACCGAGGTGAAGATCTCCGGTCTTCAACCACCGTCTTCATCTTCGACTTCTTATCGTCGATTCAGCTATTCATAATGGGATAAACCCGGTCTTTCTGAGCAACTCGCGTATAAAATTAACAAGTGCTACACAAACACAACATGCGCCTCATTCCAATTCATCAGTCACTAACCGTAAATTAGTAAGAGAACGATTTCCCAAATATTAACCCCGAAGGCCGAAACCAACATCAGATCAAAACCCATGAAACCATCCGACTTAGCCAACCTCCAGTTAATTTATAAATTTCACATTCAACCATCAAATATTCAATAAACCGGGTAAATTCGGTTTATTTCCATTCCATATCGTTTATAATATTTTATAACGATTTATCGCTATTTTTATTCATTTATTTAAAGCCAATTCATTCAAACGACGCTTCGGGCCATAACGCGGCCGTGGCGCTGTTTTTCTTCAGATTTGATTTACACATATCTGAAAATCTAACCATTGGATCTTCACAAATTTTATATCATTAGAAAGATCTTTTCAAAACGAATCCAACGGTTCCAGTTTTGGGAAAATCTGATGGTCAGATCTCCCGGTACACTCGTTTGAAGTTTCGATTTCAAAATACGAACTACAGCGTCGTTATTTGATTTAATTTAATTATATATATATATAATCGATTCTGGCGCTGTTTTACTTCATATTTGAATTAAACATTTCAGACAATCCAACCGTTGGATTTTCACAAAGTTGGTGTCGTTGGAAAGATATTTCCAAAGCGAACCCAACGGTTTCGGTTTTGGGAAAATCCGATGGTTGGATCTCCCGCACTAATCGTTTGAAATCACGGTTTCAAAACACGAACTACAGCTTCGTTATTCGATATATTTTAATTATATACATATATATATATATACAAATATAATCCATTCTTCGATTTCAAAACCATATTCTTTTAATACATTTGATAAAAATGATATTTTTATCCAACAGACATTTATTTCGACACTTCGCTATTTTTAACAATTCATGTATATAATAAAAATGTGATTTTTATTGCAAAACAATTTATTTCATAACACGACTATTTTATATAGTTCATATAATGATAAAAATATGATTTTTATTATAAAACAATTTATTTCAAAACACGACTATTTTATATAGTTCATATAGATGATAAAAATATGATTTTTATTATAAAACAATTTATTTCAAAAAACGACTATTTTATATAGTTCATATAGATGATAAAAATAGGATTTTTATTATAAAACAATTTAACTAAAACACGAATACCATTCAACACATGAATTTCTATTCAACGAATGAATTTCTATTCAACACATGAATGTTTTCTATAGTTCGTATATATAAAATAAAATTGTGATTTTTATTGTTAAAACAATTTATTTAAAACACGAATACCATTCAACACATGAATTTCTATTCAACGAATGAATTTCTATTCAACACATGAATGTTTTCTATAGTTCGTATATATAAAATAAAAATGTGATTTTTTTCGTTAAAACAATTTATTTAAAACACGAATACCATTCAACACATGAATTTCTATTCAACGAATGAATATCTATTCAACACATAAATGTTTTCTATTCAACACATGAATATAGTTTCAGCACATGAAAATAATTCTAACACATGAATATTATTCAAAATTTCGGCAGCATAACGACAAGGTAGTTAAAATTGGGGCCGTCCCTAGTACGGCTCCTCGCTCTACCTTAAAGCCTCGCAGCTTTTGACAATGGGGATTTCATGCATCTAGTTCGCACACAGGCGGCATGTATATTTTTTCCTTTTCCACAAACTAATCTTATGTGGTTTCAACCAAATAATTCTCAACCACAAACGTGTATTTTTCAACCACAATCAATCAATTTCAACCACAAACAATTCTAATCAACCATTCGCTTTCAACCAATTTTTCACACCAATCACAACCAATAAATACAGTTCATGGTTTGTGGACGAGGGGCGGATATATATATAAGTATATTTCACTTCTATTCAACACATATATAATTTTTACAACGCATATACAACTTATACATTGAACGTACAACTTATACAATGCTTATACATGAGGTGTACAACGCTTATATAACTCATACATAGACTATATAATTTATACATCATCGTTTTCCATATTGTTTATAATTCAGAAATCTCACATTGGGTTCCACTCCCCCAAAAATAGCAGGAGGCTCAGAAAAATATTCGGTCTCTTCTAGAATGTAGAAGACGTCCACACGAGTCCACCGTCTCTTGTTTCACTGAATTTCGTCAACAAACGAAAAGGATATGATTTTTACAGTGAAATCAAAAACCGTAGCACTTTAAGGTGCTATAATATAGTTTAATTAAAATCAGCCGTATACCTCGTTTTGATGTTCTAAACTAGGTTTAGATTTTTCTCGTAATCCGCGCAACGGGGTGACGATCGGAGGGTACCACCGTGGAGAGCTTGGAGGGGCGCACGGATCGAGGTAGGGGCAGCCCACTCTGGTGGCTTCTGGCGTCGTCGGCGGCGGTTCCGAGCAGCGGAGTTTGGAGGTACGGTTCTCACGATTCAGGCAACGAAAAAAATATAAATCCTATACGAATTTGAAGATCTTCGAGAGGGCTACAAAATTCCCCAAAGCAACAGGTTGTTTTGGTGAGTGGATTGTGAGATTTTGAAGAGTGAAGGGGGATAAGCCTTTCCGCCATCGCGATTGGAGCTGTCGGGGAGAGAGAAGATGAATGATGGCCAATGGGAATTTTTATTTTATTTTATAATTTTTAAATTCCCAAAAATACCCCTCTTCACATAATAACACCAATCCAAACCCAACGACTGTCGTCCCTAGCTAAATATCCCCATTCCGAACACAATGGGATATGTTTCGAAGGCCCATTCGACTGTTTCAGTCAGTTTTCCTTCAAACTAAAATATAAAACATTCAATATTTAATTTGAACGTACATTTCAATTTGCCGGGGCCACATACTGATTCTAAAAATTCCCAAAAAATAAATCTAGCTATGTTTTGACTACACGGTCCCAACAAAACTAGTTTCGTCGAATTCTGAGGCCGTTTGAAAAATGGCCCTTTTATAGTCGATCCAATTTAATAGTAATTGACCAAAACACATTTTCCTTTGCCACGCTCGCATACTAGCTTCAAAAATTATGAAATTTTAAACCAAGTAATAATTTAACATCCCGGATCCAACAAAAGTGGTTTCGTCGAATTCTGAGGTCGTTTGCAAAATGGCCATTTTCACAGGCTATATAAACTCTATAGCGACCTTTCTGAAAATTCATTTAGCCATAACTTTTTCTTCCCTCTATGAAACTTCGATTTTTTAGATTTGTTCGAAAGATATGCACTAACAGATTTATATATTTTTGGTTTCACTGAAATCCGTTTTGTTTTGCACCCGGTACAGTCAGTCAAATTTGAATTCAAATTTTGAAACTACCGCGCCATTTCAGGCCTTGTTTATAATTAAAATTAATTATATTCATTTTCAAACGTCGACTCAAACTTACTTTTCATCGTTATTATTTAAAATATTTATTTAAAATAATTAACATCCACTAAAATAGCCAAATTAAAAGTTTCAAACTGGTTTAGATTTTCCGGGCTGTTACAATCTCCCCCACTTAAAACTTTTCATCCCCGAAAAGGAATAAAAGTCGAAAGTGGTTTGATTAATCGACTCTACCTTCAATCTGGCTTCTATTCTTCAACTTTTCAGTTTCTAAGAATTTTCAAATTCTTCAAAAATTTGGCTCAAACCCTAAATTTTCGAAAAAAATCGCCATAACCTCCTTTGTACGGGGAGGGGTTTGGAAATTTATTGGGCCGTATTAGGTACCCAATAAATCCTAATAAGCATCCACATATTTATAGTGATATATTCCGGTGTCCACAGGGGAGTGTGTATAGATCATAACTCCAGAGAATAAATTCTCGTCACCCTATAAATGGTTTTTGTGCCTTAATGACCAGAGAGACGTGTTTATTGTCATCTCCAGACCCGTGTGGGGTTTTTATTAATCTTCTAATTTACCGTTACATTTTACATAGTCCATATCAGTCATCTGTTCAACCTATAATACATAGTCATCGCCATAAAAGCCTCTCGCTCGTATGGTAAATCTTCAGCCTCATCACACAAGCTCCAAATGCTTATGTGGTATATGATGAAGTATGCCTATCTTCAAGAAGTATGCCATATAGTGTAGTTCAAAATTAATTGTTACTATCCTATGGCGATGTTTATTGTTACACACAGAACAACCAGCACTCTGCATCGAATGGCATTCACAGGAGTTGATATAATAATAAAATTGCGCATCCAGCTCATTAAAGTTTACCTACTCCGCATCCAATGGCATTCACAGGAGTTGATATAATAATAAAATTGCGCATCCAACTCATTAAAGTTTACCTACTCCGCATCCAATGGCATTCACAGGAGTTGATATAATAATAAAATTGCGCATCCAACTCATTAAAGTTTACCTATTTGTCGGGAACGCAAATAATTTCTTTACTCAACAGCTAATCCATTTACCTGTTGAAAAAAATATAATGTACATGTATATATTTCTATCTATTTTTAAATCTGTTCAATGTGTGATTTAATCGAATAAATTCAACCCTTCATTCTCTTATTGATTAAATTAACTATCGTTCTAATAATTTAATTAAACAAACCCACTATCATACAACACAAACAACAATCAATTTTATTTTTAACTTTTCAAAATATATCTTTTATATATTCAAAAATTATATTTCTAAAACCAGACTATATATACAATCACAAACACGTTATTTATAAACATATAACTCTCAACTCGTTCTGGGGCACTTCTGACCCCATCTCTAACGAGTTATTCCTATTCTGCTATACTCGTGCTAGGATATTGTTGTTCCTATCTGTAATGAGTTATTCGTCCTAGAACACTACTGGTTCCATCTCTGACGAGTTCGTTAATGTGTTATATACCAGAACTAAGCTTAACCAAAGCTATGATACCACGTTGTGATAATACCGCGAAATCCGGTAGGCTTTACAACCATCCCTACATCCTCCAGTACAGCAGGTAAAACCCACCGCGGCTCACAATGGTTCCCCCAGCCCCTTGTTTTACGGCGACCCTCTCGAGTCTCCGGGCTTTTGCTGAAACAACCCTCAACAGGGACATGTAGGGGTAAGAGTCTCCCGTTCGCCACCAAACCGTGAAGCGAGAACCCCCTATCATGCGTACCCACACTACAAGAAATTGGTTTATTTATAGCATTTTTTTCATAGCGTTTCTGTCTATGTGGGGATTAGTTAAACTTGAAATAAAAAAATTCCAAAATACAGAACGCTATACGTTTCCCGTATAGTCACAAATTGTTCGTCAATTTTACTTAAACGTGTATTTAAACGCTATACGTTTAACTTTAGACCATCCGAAATAAAAAAGCGTAAGTGGGTCCTTTATTTTCCCTTTTTTTCATTTTCCACCAAAAATTTCGCTTCCCACCGAACCAATCGTCATCATCTTCCCTATCAATCATCGCAACTCACAGAAAATGAAATCCATCACAAATTCCATGCCCTAGCTTCCTTATCTTCGATTGATCGTACTGTCAAAATCTCAATAGGCCAAACCCTAATTCTCCTTTATTTCAGGTACTTTAGCTTACTTCATCAATATGGATTGTTCTTGGCTTGAAGTCTTTTTGCTTAAACATCATTGCTTCAACAAATGTGTATTACTTCTGTTTGTTTTTATTTCCTGATATTCTTATGCAGTTTAATGCTAGAAAGTGTAATTTTTGTGTGATTCGTGCTTAATTTGAACCTTGAAAAAAGGAATTTCCGCATTTGATTACCATCATTAGCATGGTTAGGTGAACTGAGAGAAGCTAGCGCAATCCATGTTCATATCTAAATGTAGAAAAAGACTTTTGCAATTTTTTAAAAGTTTTACTTAAATAAACTGGTCATATGCTTCAGAGAGTTTATGATTCTTTAGTATGATGTAGGCCTCACAACTGTTGCTGCCAATGCATTAGCAAGGTTTTATATATGAATTATCACTTACATAGCAACCTAGATTTTTTTTAGAAAATATAGTTAGCTTTACATTTAATTCATGTTATGATGTATATGCTGGTACTAGGTAGCTAGTTCAATGGCAATTCATATATTCTGACCCCATCCTTAATTTGAGTTACCCTTGCTGATTTGCCTGAGATACTTACAGCCAACCTTCACGTTGCTACAAACAGTGCCATGAATCCACGTTGAATCGGAAACTCCAACTATGTTTTTTCCTTAGCATGGATTGGTTATATGGTTAAGGTACTCTGCTTTACTTTTGTTTTCGTACTGAACACAAATACAGATTGAAAAAGGCTTATTTTGTAGGTTATATTGTTTAACTACAATGTTAATTATAAGGTTCGTTTAGATCACAAATTTTGATATATTTTATGCGTTGAACAGTTGCTTTTGTATAATATTTTGTACAGTCAATAAATTTTTGTATTCGGCTTATCAATCACATATTTTTCATAAAATAAATATGCGACAAAGGTTGATTGTCATATACTTTCTAAAAACCACCTCGCTAAACACTATAAGGCAGAACAATACTAAAACCACATTCACATGTGTATTTCAAGAAAGCAAACTAAACAAACTGGTACCCACCTTAAATTATGATAGTTGATAAAGCAGTAGAAACTAGAGAACCAGTACCAATAAATGGAAACAATGAATAATTGTTATTGGTTTCCAAGAACTTATAGGCCCTTGCATTGCTTTCGATTAATAACAGGAAATTTCCTTAGTTAGTATAGATTGAAAATCTAACTATATAATCCAATGAAAAAGGCACAGAACCTCTGAAATAATTGTGAACCAAGCACGAACTGAATTCTGCTACCCAGTTCAAACTTGTGTAGCGATATAGGGAGGCCAAGGTAGACAATTTATTTAAGATTTACTTGTCGTATTTTGTGAAGCTTATTTCGTTATCTTAATGAATTGTAGATTCAAAATCTAACCATATAATCCAATGAAAAAGGCACAGAACCTCTAAAGTAATTGAGAACCAAGCACGAACTGAATTCTGCTACCCAGTACAAACTTGTGTAGCGATACAAGGAGGCCGAGGTAGACAATTCATTTAAGATTTACTTTTCGAATTTTGTGAAGCTTATTTTGTTATATTAATGAATTATAAAAATAAAATAAAAAGGCTTGTTTTGATTATAAGAATTAAAATGGTGGAAGTAACAGAAAACACTCATAAAGTTCAGTATGGTGTTTGGAACATTGACCAGACACCGTTAAAGTTTGGTTTAACTTCACGGTGCAAAAAAAACGAAACAAATATTACAATGTAGCATGAAAGCGTAGCCAATTCACGCATGTATGTGTATTTTATTACTGTTTTATATAGTGTTTAGCAAGGTGGTTTTTAGAAAGCATGGATATGTTATATGGTTAAGGTTTTTATCAATCGCATTTTAAGTTTCTACCAAAGATACCTATAGCCAACCTAATTTTGCAATTACTAATAGACTTTGTTCAAATTTCTATATTCAGCTTCCAATATCCTCTTCACCAATTTCACATTACGACATGGGAACATAATCTGGCTTCTTAATTTGCGCTAGACTGATAATATGCTCATTATCAGTAACCTGAGGTTCAATTCAAGTATATTTTTACAAAGCTTGCATGGAGAAAATTAACGCCAGTATAGTTTATATATTATTTTGGATAATGCTTATCTGGACATGTGCTGAAGTTTGTTCTTATGTTTCAACGAAATTTACTCTTATTGGAAAGTGCTTGCATACATCTAGCTTCTTACTTTAAGTTATATCTTTGAATCTTTGTAGAGTTTCTCAATATCAACTACAAATTTATTAACTTCTAGCACTTCATCGGGTATGGTGGTCGATCATCTTCTTCCTCCATCGTACTACCAAAAACTTCATTTTAGCCCCTACCTTTTTCCTTCAAAATGACTATTCATATATTGTTCTCTAGGATGTGACATTTTGCAATTAGAAATGCATTTTCTGTTGTTTCTCTTCCTTTTTTTTGGTAAAGTAGACTATGACCAATGTCATATCCTGATAAAATATATTTTTAATTGTTTAATGGCATTCATCTTTATTATGTTCTTAGCTGCTCAAATGATAACTGGTAGACCATTACATGGTTCCATGCATAATTGTCCAAAAGTTTCCTTATTCCATATGAGATAACTAGTTATGCAAGCATAAGCATTGTTCTGGTGGCGTTATGTGTTGTACTGGAAGGAAAAACATAGAATGATGCTAATACCTCCTTTGTAATTGTAGATTGTCACCTGGTAGTGGAAGAGTTTGCTGAATAGTGTGTGATGACATGGAAGGACATCTGGCAAGTCAATTGGTCATACAGATTCACATAATGGAAGATAGAGGCTTTGATAGACTAATGGGTTTTACTTTGACTCAGAGAGCTTCAATCAGTCAGTGTAAAGCACCAAGGTGTTTGAAGTCGGAGAAGATGACCAGATTATGAGTTGCATGGAAGATATTCACGTAACATTTCATTTTGCTACAAGTTTATTTCCCACTATATTCAATTTTGTCGTTTGTTCCTATGTTGACTTTTCCCTTTTCTTCACTATTTAATCATGTGTCTTGTTTAAGATTATATAATGGATATTCACATGGGTGACCCATGTATGATCCCAATGGCATAGGGACATAATAAGATTTGGTTTTCCACTTCAACTAGATGACTTTAAATATATTTTATACTACCTTTTAATTTTGTCTCATACATAAATTTGGTCTGTTTTTATAAATTTAAGTCCAGTTAGAAGTTTACTTTAACCACCATTACACCATTAGTAAAAACACCTTTATTCATCCTCAATCATCCTTTATAGTTGGAGTTATTAGTTTGTGACATATTTAAGGAGATCTATGGATCCCAATCTTCCTATAATTTTGTTATCTTCCATTGAGTTTGCTTATTGTGAACTTTGCCAAAGAGTTTGTGTGGTGCCTAGTGGTATAACAGTGGTTGATTGCTCAGCAGGTTTAATCGAAGACCATTTCTAGTACAGCACGGTATTGCTGTTACATTTGCAACTTTATTTGTTTATTTTGAGAGATGATCATTTGATTGGATTGTTTTTATAGATTTTTGATCATAAGCTGAATTTCTGGTGTTTGTGTGTGCCGGACGAGTCCAAGCATAGTTGGAATAATATTTCATAATTTTAAATAGCCATATTGTACCGGTTGTTTCCTATCAAGACTAGCATTGGAAATGGATTGACTGGAAATAATTGGGAAAATATCGCTGAAGACTTTAGTAAACATAATCTCAAAGGATATAGTTTATGAATCAATATATTAATAGTATACCTTATTGTTATTTATTTTCCTTAAGATATAATAATTGAGAACTGCATAGGCAAAAGTTTGAACTCACTATGATTTGATTATTTTGGTTATACAAAATATAACAATAATATTCCGTATTACTTTCCAATAGATATTACTTTCCAAAATTAGAAGATCCTGTTAGCATATTGTTATAAAAACCGTGATACATATACACGATATTTCTACCTTATTTCTTTTCTATCCCAAATAATGTTATAAAATTTACTTTGAATTTTTTATAAATTTGTAATTGTAGTATTCTTGAAGCGAACATCATTCAACAAGTAAAGTCATTTATAGTAGTTTTATATATTTCCTGCAAGTTAGTATTATACTACTTTCATCTTTTGTTTACCTTTAACTGGAACTAGGAAACATCAAGGGAATATAACTTTTGTTAGTCACATAAACAAGAATTTTAAGACCACAAATTTTATTATCATACATCGTTGACACTAGCAGTGGCTTTCAATCATTTCTCATTTTATATTATAAGTATTTCTTTTTCGTTTTTTGGTTGTGTTGATATCTCTTTATAGTTTTATTTTCTGTACATATATCATGTAAAACTGTGTTGAATATAGTTACTAAAACAAATGATAGTGTCAGTTTGAGGTAGAAGAAGTTGCAGAGTAGAATCGTGGCATAGCTACTGTCAAATGATGGTGTTAGATTGAATTATGGTGTCAAGTGACAGTGTAAAATGAATATTACAGTGAAATATTTATGATATTAATGGAGAACTGTGAAAAAATTATGTTATGTGGAGTAAGGTGGTCCAAGACAAGGCTGCTTCAAAGATTGGAGTGAGTAATATTCTCCATCTTCTTTTCTGCATATTTTCTATCTGTTGGAATATTTCCAAGTAGAAGTAACACATAAAAATTTGTTTCTAATTGTCTCTAATACGTTTTTCTTAATAATTAATTGATTTGCTTGCATTACACAAAAAGATTGTTTTCTGAAACAAGTCACTTTTGAAGTTCTATTACGTAGATATGCCAATTTGAGGAAAAGAAAAATATAAATTCAAACTAGTAAGTGAAACGATGACAGACTGTAATTGGAAATAAGTGAATAAATATTAGTACAAGTTGACAGCATGCACATAAACTTTTTATAAATTATTAAGTTAGAGTTCAGGCACAAACAAATAAGGTTATAAAAGGCCACACTCAATGTACAATTTAATATTATGGTGAAAAGAAATATCATTGAACAATAATATATTATATATATAAAATCATCCTCTAAACAATGAAAGACGATTTTTTTTTTACAAAAGGATATATATGTAGTTAGTGCCTTGCTATAACTGACATGGTTTGTAATAACCCGGAAATCTGAACCAGTTTGAGCATTTTATTTCTGAAAATTTTGCTGAATTTTGAGTCCAAATTTAAAATTTCCAATTTTAAATAACTCTGAAACAGTTAAAAATGGCCATGTTACAAACGACCTCGGAATTCGACGAAACCACTTGCGTTGGATCTGGAATGTCATGATATGGCTAGGTTTCAATTTTTAGAATTTTTCGATTTAATATGTGAGCGTAGCGAAAGAAACTGTGTTTGGTCAAATACAGTTGAAATTGAACGACTGAAAAATAGCCATTTTTCGAACGGTCTCAGAATCCAACGAAATTAACTTTGTTAGAACCGTATCGTCATCACGATGCCAAAAATAATTTTTCTGGATTTTTCTGAGTTCGTATGTGGCCGCAGGAAATTAAAACGTATGTTTGAATTTAAATTAAACAATTTAAATTGAAAATAAAAGAAAAAATACTGTAACTTCAGAAGTGGACCTTGGCGATAGCACCATCGCGTTCAGAAGACGTCAAAACATTAAGTTCGACAGTCGTTGAGCTTCGTTTGGAGATCGTATGTGAAAACAGTAGTTTCTAGAATTAATTAATTAATTAATTATAAAAAAAACCCTAAAATACCAGTATAAATACGCCCGTATATGTACAGCGTCTTCTTCCCCAAATTAGAGCCACCGAGACCCATTACTGCTCAAATCTTTGAGCACCGATTACAACTCCATCTCTCTACGAAATTTCTCAAACCAATACTCGTTTCGAAGAGAAAACAAAGCTCTTCGATTTGGTACCCGAGCCAGCGCCCCTCGTCGCCCGTAGCCACCTCCCCGATGCCCCGAAGTGCCGCCCGAAAACCGCCCGCCCCACCCAGTTGGACCCACCGAGTTCGCCAGCGAGCTCGCCGCGGCGGCGCCCTCCGACCGGCGTCCATCTGCCCCCGTCCGTTCCAAAATCCGTCGACCAAATCGCCCGATAAGTGGGTCTGAAGTTCTGAACCTTTTTGACTATCATCGGCCTTGTTTTAAGGTATAATTCAACTCAGAAATTGCCACGCTTTTATTCGTTACAACTGCAGTTGTTAAAAATCAGTATTGTTAAAACATTGATAACTAATTCATAGGATTCCGAATCTGAAAATTTCAGATCCGATAGGACCGTGACGACGATTAGGATCTGCTAGGATTGGTTGGAACATTCTGGAAATTACTTGGATTTATTATAATTCTTATCCAAATAAGGTGAGAATTACTTATTTAAATTTAATATTAAAATAAACTATTAAGTTTACGATGTAAATAAAGTATATGATTCAGATCTGTTGTAGTTCGGTCATGTTTGATGATGATTGTTTTATGATTGAGTAGCTAGTGTAGATCCATTTGATTTTCATGCTTATACCATGTCATGTTATCACCATCACATGTTATCACTTTGGATTGATATGAAATTGATCTAATTTTCAATTTAAAATAAAAGGAAATAAAACGGTCACCATTCACATGCTATCCCTTGTGTTAGGATTTGACTGTTTTAATCTATCATCGAAGAAATTTGATTATCGCTAGCATATGTTGTCGCTTGTGTCAGGATTTGGATTGATGGAATGAAAATTCACTTTGTAATTTAAGAAGAGAATTCACCGTATGATTGATTAACATATTTTTAATGTTAATAAAAAGAGAAATAACACCGTATGTATTAACATTATTTTTAATGTTAAAATAAGATAATTTTCATCGTAGGAAAATTGCATTTGTGTTAATATAATAAAAAGTGAATTTTTTTTACATTGTAATAAAAAGAGAAAATTTACATTGAAATAAAAAGATTGAATTTACTTTGTAATAAAAAGAGTGAATTTACATTGTAAGGAATTGACATTTTCGTTAATGTTAAAAATGAGAAATGGAATTGACATTTTCGTTAATGTTAAAAATGAGAAATTTACATCGTAGGAAAAAAAATTGACATTAACATTTATTTATAATGTTAATATTAGAGTATTTTCACCGCATGATAAGATGCACATTTCTATTTGTAAAAAATAAAATAGCAATTTACATTATATGACAAGATGTACATTTTTATTTGTAAAAGTAAGTTGGCATTTTCATGATAAGATTTACTTTTTTGTAAAATAAGGTAGGAATTCACCGCATGACAAGATTTACTTTTCATTTTGTAAATAGTAGGAATTTGCGATGTATCAAATTATACATTTTTCATGTGTAATGTTAAGATAGAAGAATATACATTATTTATAATATATAAAAAAAAGAATTTATGTCATAGGATGAATATACATTATTTATAATATATAAAAAAAGAGAATTTATGTCATAGGATGAATATACATTATTTATAATATATATAAAAAAAAGAGAATTTATGTCATAGGATGAATATACATTATTTATAGTGTATATGAAAAGAGAATTTATGTCATAGGATGAATATACATTTTTTTATAATGTATATATATATATATATAAAGAAATTTATGTCGTAAGATAAAGGTACATTATTTTTAATGTATATAAAATAAATTAAAAGAATGATTCATCATCTAATCCTAAACTACATTGTCATGTGAGTGGAAAAGTAAAAGATAAGGGAAGAAGGAAAGGTATGTCAGGACGATGAGTTAAACGAACTATTTATATATATATATATATATATATATTTATATATATATATGTATAATTAAAATATAACGAATCGAGCGCGGTAGTTCGCGTTTTGAAATCGAACTTTTAAACGACTATACCGGAAGATCCGACCGTCGGATTTTCCCAAAACTGAAACCGCTAGGACCGTCTAGGAAAAATCTTTCCAACGACATAAGCTACGTTAAAATCCAATGGTTAGATTTCGAAAAATGTGAAAATCAAAATTGATGGAAAATAGCGCCAGAGTCGCCCTTGACCTGAAGCGTCGTTAAATAAAGAAATTAATTATATTAAGTAATTAAGGCAAGGATTAATCGTTATAAAACAACATAACGACATGAAATGTGTTTTTCTCAAATTATGAATGCGAGGTTATTTGGAAAGTACGGGTTAATCCCATTCCAAATGATTGTACGATTTCAAGAGTCTAAATATGAAGACGGCGTATGAAGACCGTAAATCTTCCCTCGAATGGACAACGATCAAGACTCTGAATTGGGTAGCTCCCGATTCAAGAGTCGGGGTAATTGCCCAAACGTACGCGTTGGTTTCACGGGTTTGACCCTCGCTCAGACCCAGAGCATGGGTGTAAACGGACGGTGTGTCTAACATCGTACCCCATTAAATATCATGTTGTCGATTTTCTGTCAATATATAAATGTTGGTGGTAGAGGATTCATTCTCTACTTAACACCCGTTTATATATTGACAGACGATCGATGGTACGGTATGGAGTGACGGTGTGGCATACTAAGATGAAATGGTCAAGGTTTCCTGTTGAAAAGCAGAACCTTGTGGTATGGTATATATGACTTCACGAGCCTCACAAACCGGTAGAGTCTAAAACGGGGGAAGGGAACGCAGGGAAAGTAGCACGTTTCTTTCTAGTTAGTAGTCATTTTACTTTTGTGGATGATGAAATGAGGCGCCTCGGATAGGTCCTATAGGACCGGGGGATGTGTACTTAGGAATAACTAATCCTCTAAGCTGTATTTGAGGACCGGCCCTGCCATTTCCAAGGGTTCACTGCGGGGGATCCTGAGGCATTAACTAGAGTGTCTCGAATCAGTAAGGAGCTCCTCCCTAGCCTGGACTCATGATGGAAACTCAAATTTCCAATACGACCCCGACGGATTTGATTGTATTACTAGTATTGGAGGCATAATATATGGTACCTATGCTTCCTAGGATTAATACATTGCTTTGCATTGTTTTGAAAACTATACACCTTAATAATAGTATTAGTTTCGTATTTGGCGTATTTAGCATGTTTAACCACCATAAGGTAAAACTCTATCCTCTTGGTGTGCGTTGCATTGTGTGATGGGACCTGAGTCTTATGGTGGTTCCATTTTTCGAAAGACATTGCGTTGTGTTACGTTTTATTTATCTGTACTAACATTGTAATTATGCACGGCAATCCATTGGTACAACCCGTTCCGCATTAGCGGCGTGGTCTTTGGATTTGCCCTATTTCTAGTAGTAAATTTAGTTAAGAATTCTCACACCAGTCCCACGACTGACCCATCATTTGTTTCACCTTTTTGCAAACTTCGGTGCCCTCTCTTCCACACGAGCAGCCAAGTAGACAAGTTCACTTTCTGCTTGGAGTTTTCTTTGGAGCTGCTTATATTCTCTCTCTTGGAATTTGATTTGGTGAAGAGGTGATGACTTGGAGCTTCGAAGACCCTCTATCTTTTGCTTTATCACATTTTTTCCTTTTTATTTCAGACATCAGACTTATTTCCATTTCATGTTATTTAAATTTGGAGTTGGAACTTACGTCATTTTCTGAAAAACTTGTTGTAATAACTTAGATTCTGTGACTGTGGATTTTCTATTGCTGATGACATTATACCTCAGCTGCTATGATGTTGTTATTATATGGATTTCCTGTGCTATGTTGTTTCTGTGACTTGTCATATTATATTTATGTTGTATTCCATATGATTTCTCCTTGCTTTCACTCCGTGGAAGTTTGGGGTTATCACAGTTGGTATCAGAGCTTTGGTTTACAAAGAGGAATATAACATATTTATAGTAACTCATTTACGTAGAATTACATTATTCTACGGCGAACATTTCATAAGAATACATAATAGTCAGTCACTTTATCACCATCTTTTATCTATCCTTTTATCTTATCATTTCTTAAAATCATCATTAAAGTTGTTCTGACTCTTCCCTTGATTGTACAGAACTAACTTAAAATGAGTACCGCTGCTGCTAGAGCCGCTAGGAGAAGGCGAAATACCACTGAAACCGAGGAGCCCACTGTCCAACAACAACCCCCACCACCACCACTGCCTCAGCCTTTTGATTTGGATAAGGTGGCAAAGAAGTTCAAGAATTTAGGTGGAGTTCCATTCACCGGTTCCGAGACCATGGTACAAGCTCAGGCGTGGCTGAAAAATTGTGAAAAGATATTTGGAGGACTGGGACTAGATGATCAGAGAAAGAGATTCACTGCAGCATGGCATCTTCAAGGTGAAGCGCAAAACTGGTGGGAGGTGGTCAACATTGGAGGCGACGAAGATAATATGTCTTGGTATAGATTTAAGGAGCTTTTCAATGATAAATACATTCCGAGGCAGGAGGTAGAAAGGCTGCACGACGAGTTCGCCAATCTGAAGCAAGGCGACAAGTCCATTTCAGAGTATGTTCGTAGATTCGAGGACCTTTCCCGTTATGCCCCTGAACTGATTCGAGATGACTTTCAGAAGAATAAGAGATTCATAAATGGACTTGCAAGGAAATATATTGATAGAGTCACTTCCCACATCGACCTTTCCTTCAATAAGATGGTGGAGTTCGCTTGCCGTTATGAAGAGAATGACAAGAAGGTTTCTCAGCAGGACAGAGAGAGGAGCTTAGCCAACAACAACAACAAAAGGAAGCAGCCTGAGAAGAAGACTGAAGGGAGTAGTTCGGGAGCCGCTAAGAAGGGGGATAAGCAAAAGGTGCAATGTTTTAACTGCCAGCAATTTGGACATTATAGCTCGGAGTGCAAGAATCCAAAGAAGGCTAGGAGTGATAGCACCAAGGACTGCTACAACTGCCAAAAGAAGGGTCACGTCAAGGCCAACTGCCCATTGTTGAAAGGGGCTCAGATTGCACATGTCTATGAGGGAACAGGTACACCATCTTCCTCTGCACCAACTGAGGGAGGTAAGCCTGATGTTCTGGATGGTACTGTTTCTATTAAAAATATTCCTGTCACTGCTTTGTTTGATACGGGTGCATCAAGAAGTTTTGTTTCTAGCAACACGGTTAAGAAGTTAAAATTAAAACAAAGAAGCCTTATAAAATCAATTAATGTTCATAATCCTATAGGGGGTTCTATCGTCCTTGATTTATACTGTAGGGTGCCTATTTCTTTCTCTCGTTTCAAATTTCCATTTAACTTGATCGTCATGGATTTTTCTGAGTTTGATATCATCCTTGGCCTTGATTGGCTAACAAAATATGAAGCTGAAGTACTATGCTTTGAAAGAGTAGTGAAGGCGAAACCAGGTTTCGGAAATACCGTTGCTATACCTTGCCATGGCTCAAAGCCTGATAGGAAAGCTTTTTGGTCTTCTTCAGAAGTCACGCCCATTTCTTCAGAAAATATTCCTATTGTTAAGAATTATGCGGACGTATTTGAAGAAGTAGATAGTTTACCGCCGCGGAGGGAAATAGATTTCAGAATTGATCTTGTCCCTAATGCAAGGCC
This sequence comes from Allium sativum, assembly GCA_030737875.1. Lineage (NCBI taxonomy): Eukaryota > Viridiplantae > Streptophyta > Magnoliopsida > Asparagales > Amaryllidaceae > Allium > Allium sativum. The sequence continues at coordinate 553,247,872 of CM060910.1, read as the reverse complement.
TGTAGTTCATGCTATTCGAAGGATGACCCCTAAAGAAAAAGAAGAGTTGAGAACCCAAACTAAACAGCTCTTGAAGAAGGGATTGATCCGGCCTAGCTTTTCCAATTGGGGTGCAGCTGTGGTGTTTGTCCCTAAATCTGACGGCACTCTAAGGCTCTGTGTGGATTACCGCGACCTAAATAAACAAACTTTGAAGAACAAATACCCCTTGCCTCGCATAGATGATTTGATGGACAATTTAAATGGAGCCAAGGTGTTTTCGAAGATGGACCTAGCCACAGGTTTCCACCAACTTCGCATAGCCGAAGAATGCATCCCTTTGACCTCTTTCAGAGGTCCTGACTTATTCTACGAATGGTTGGTAATGTCGTTCGGTCTGTGCAATGCTCCAGCCTATTTCGTTGACTTGATGAATAGGGTCTTCCGAGAGGTCTTGAATAAATTCGTCTTAGTCTTCATTGATGATATCTTGATCTTTTCTAAAACCAGGGAGGAGCATAAAGGGCATTTAAGAGAAGTGCTAGAGATACTGCGAAGAAATGTTCTAAAAGAAAAATTTTCAAAATGCACATTTTGGCAAGAAGAGGTAAAATTCTTGGGCCATGTTGTGTCAAAAGAAGGCATTGCTGTGGACCCAAGCAAAATTTCCGCCATCCAAGATTGGAAGCAGCCCACTACACCCACTGAAGTAAGAAGCTTCCTAGGGTTGGCTGGATATTACAGAAAGTTCGTCAAAAACTTTTACAAGCTGTCTGGCCCACTAACTCAGCTCACCAAAAAACATACCAAGTTCATTTGGACGGCAGAGTGTGAGGAGTCCTTCCAAAGGCTAAAGGTGAGTTTGACCACTGCTCCCGTGCTGGCCATCATCGACGACAACCAAGATTTAGCCGTCTATACCGATGCTTCTCAAAATGGTGGTCTTGGCGCAGTATTGATGCAAAGGGGCAAAGTTGTTGCATATGCAAGCCGTCAACTAAAGCCACATGAGAAAAATTATCGTGTCCATGACCTAGAGCTGTTGGCCATAGTCTTTGCTTTAAAAATTTGGAGGCATTATCTCTTGGGCGAAAAATTCGAATTATTCACAGACCATCAATCTTTGAAATATCTCTTCGATCAAAAGGACTTGAATTTAAGGCAGCTAAGGTGGCTAGAATTTCTTGCGGCATATGAACTCGACATCTTGTATACGCCGGGGAAAGCCAATGTTGTGGCAGACGCACTCAGTAGAAAGGCTGTCATGGTCGCAAGCTTCATCGTTACCCCTTCTTTGATTGATAAAATTTCTACCCTTCAAAAGAAGGATAAGTTTATTCAAAGGATGATCAAGAGGGTTCAAGAAGGTGAAAGCACGAGCTTCCAAATAGATCGTATGGGAGTCCTTAGATTGCAAGGGAGAATCTGTGTTCCAAGAATCCCAGAGCTCATCAGGGAAGTTTTAAATGAAGGGCACAAATCAAAGCTTTCCATCCACCCAGGCGTGAACAAGATGTATCGTGATCTAAAGCGCACGTTTTGGTGGAGAAATATGAAGAGGGATATATCCATTTATGTGAGTAGGTGTCCTACATGCCAGCGAGTTAAGAGCGATCAACAAAAGCCTGCAGGATTGTTGCAACCATTGCCGGTACCAGAAGGGAAGTGGGACCAAGTCTCCATGGATTTTATAGATGGTTTGCCCCATACTAGGAAAGGGAATGACAGCATTTTGGTGATCGTGGACCGCTTCACCAAGGTCGCTCATTTCATACCTGTCAAGTCCACCAGAACTGCTCAAAGTCTGGCACAAATTTATTTCAAAGAAATAGTCAGGCTATATGGGTAATAAAACTAAATCTTTCCTTTTCATTGTTTTCTAAATGAAAATTTTCATGTCTAATTAAAGAAAATCTTTCGTGTTGAACAGAGTTCCTAGCTGTATTGTTAGCGACCGTGATCCTATCTTCACTAGCAAGTTTTGGGAAGCATTCCAAAATGAGTTAGGAATGAAGTTAAACCTTAGTACCGCATACCACCCTCAGACAGATGGCCAAACTGAGAGGGTGAATCGCATTCTTGAGGATTTGTTGCGGGCTTGCATACTCGATTATGGAGGTTCTTGGGAGGATCACTTGCATTTAGTTGAATTCTCATATAACAATAGCCATCAAGCAAGTTTGAAGATGTCTCCATTCGAAGCCTTATATGATAAGCCATGTAGATCGCCAGCCTGTTGGATTGAAAAAGGAGATCGCCTTGTTTTGGGTCCAGACATGATCCGAGAAGCTTCAGACAAAGTTGATAAAATTAAGAAGCGATTACTGGCTGCGCAAAGCCGACAAAAAAGCTATGTAGACAAACGTAGAAGAGATTTACAATTCTCCGTTGGAGACCATGTGTACTTGAAGGTTTCTCCACTAAGAGGTGTGATTCGATTTGGAAAGACAGGAAAACTTGCACCAAAGTTCATAGGCCCTTTTCCTATTCTTGAGAGGATTGGTACCCTAGCTTACATAATTCAAATGCCCGACTGGTTGCCTGGAGTTCACGATGTATTTCATGTATCTCAACTTCGAAGGCATGTCCATGATCCGGATCTAGTTGTGGAGGAAGCATCACAGCAGGATTTGTATATTACTCCGAGTCTAACCGTGAGAAAAGAGCCGATAAAAATTATTGGCAAGGAAACCCGAGCTCTGAGGAATAAAAGAATTAATCTAGTCAAAGTGCAGTGGAGTTGCAATCCTAGGGACTGCACTTGGGAAACTGAAGAGAGTTTCAAACAGGCCTTTCCCAAATGCAGGGTGGATATCTCAGATTAAATTTTGTTTTGAGGTACGCTTAATCACTGCAGTATTCTCTGTGTTGGTTCCTACTCTTCTGTTTTCCTTTTCCTTTTCGAGGACGAAAAGTTCTTAAGGAGGGGAGATTGTAATAACCCGGAAATCTGAACCAGTTTGAGCATTTTATTTCTGGAAATTTTGCTGAATTTTGAGTCCAAATTTAAATTTTCCAATTTTAAATAACTCTGAAACAGTTAAAAATGGCCATGTTACAAACGACCTCGGAATTCGACGAAACCACTTGCGTTGGATCCGGAATGTAATTATATGGCTAGGTTTCAATTTTTAGAATTTTTCGATTTAATATGTGAGCGTAGCGAAAGAAACTGTGTTTGGTCAAATACAGTTGAAATTGAACGACTGAAAAATCGAACGGTCTCAGAATCCAACGAAATTAACTTTGTTAGAACCGTATCGTCATCACGATGCCAAAATAATTTTTCTGTATTTTTCTGAGTTCGTATGTGGCCATAGGAAATTAAAACGTATGTTCGAATTTAAATTAAACAATTTAAATTGAAAATAAAAGAAAAATTACTGTAACTTCAGAAGTGGACCTTGGCGATAGCGCCATCGCGTTCAGAAGACGTCAAAACATTAAGTTCGACAGTCGTTGAGCTTCGTTTGGAGATCGTATGTGAAAACAGTAATTTCTAGAATTAATTAATTAATTATAAAAAAAACCTAAAATACCAGTATAAATACGCCCGTATACGTACAGCGTCTTCTTCCCCAAATTAGAGCCACCGAGACCCATTACTGCTCAAATCATTGAGCACCGATTACAACTCCATCTCTCTACGAAATTTCTCAAACCAATACTCGTTTCGAAGAGAAAACAAAGCTCTTCGATTTGGTACCCGAGCCAGCGCCCCTCGTCACCCGTAGCCACCTCCCCGATGCCCCGAAGTGCCGCTGGAAAACCGCCCGCCCCACCCAGTTGGACCCACCGAGTTCGCCAGCGAGCTCGCCGCGGCGGCGCCCTCCGACCGGCGTCCATCTGCCCCCGTCCGTTCCAAAATCCGTCGACCAAATCGCCCGATAAGTGGGTCTGAAGTTCTGAACCTTTTTGACTATCATCTGCCTTGTTTTAAGGTATAATTCAACTCAGAAATTGCCACGCTTTTATTCGTTACAACTGCAGTTGTTAAAAATCAGTATTGTTAAAACATTGATAACTAATTCATACGGATTCCGAATCTGAAAATTTCAGATCCGATAGGACCGTGACGACGATTAGGATCTGCTAGGATTGGTTGGAACATTCTGGAAATTACTTGGATTTATTATAATTCTTATCCAAACAAGGTGAGAATTACTTATTTAAATTTAATATTAAAATAAACTATTAAGTTTACGATGTAAATAAAGTATATGATTCAGATCTGTTGTAGTTCGGTCATGTTTGATGATGATTGTTTTATGATTGAGTAGCTAGTGTAGATCCATTTGATTTTCATGCTTATACCATGTCATGTTATCACCATCACATGTTATCACTTTGGATTGATATGAAATTGATCTAATTTTCAATTTAAAATAAAAGGAAATAAAACGGTCACCATTCACATGCTATCCCTTGTGTTAGGATTTGACTGTTTTAATCTATCATCGAAGAAATTTGATTATCGCTAGCATATGTTGTCGCTTGTGTCAGGATTTGGATTGATGGAATGAAAATTCACTTTGTAATTTAAGAAGAGAATTCACCGTATGATTGATTAACATATTTTTAATGTTAATAAAAAGAGAAATAACACCGTATGTATTAACATTATTTTTAATGTTAAAATAAGATAATTTTCATCGTAGGAAAATTGCATTTGTGTTAATATAATAAAAAGTGAATTTTTTTTACATTGTAATAAAAAGAGAAAATTTACATTGAAATAAAAAGATTGAATTTACTTTGTAATAAAAAGAGTGAATTTACATTGTAAGAAATTGACATTTTCGTTAATGTTAAAAATGAGAAATGGAATTGACATTTTCGTTAATGTTAAAAATGAGAAATTTACATCGTAGGAAAAAAAATTGACATTAACATTTATTTATAATGTTAATATTAGATTATTTTCACCGCATGATAAGATGCACATTTCTATTTGTAAAAAAATAAAATAGCAATTTACATTATATGACAAGATGTACATTTTTATTTGTAAAAGTAAGTTGGCATTTTCACTGTATGATAAGATTTACTTTTTTGTAAAATAAGGTAGGAATTCACCGCATAACAAGATTTACTTTTCATTTTGTAAATATAAAGTAGGAATTTGCGATGTATCAAATTATACATTTTTCATGTGTAATGTTAAGATAGAAGAATATACATTATTTATAATATATAAAAAAAAGAGAATTTATGTCACAGGATGAATATACATTATTTATAATATATAAAAAAAAGAGAATTTATGTCATAAGATGAATATACATTATTTATAATATATAAAAAAAAAAGAGAATTTATTTCATAGGATGAATATACATTATTTATAGTGTATATAAAAAGAAAATTTATGTCATAGGATGAATATACATTTTTTTATAATGTATATAAAAAAAAAGAAATTTATGTCGTAAGATAAAGGTACATTATTTTTAATGTATATAAAATAAAATAAAAGAATGATTCATCGTCTAATCCTAAACTACGTTGTCATGTGAGTGGAAAAGTAAAAGATAAGGGAAGAGGGAAAGGTATGTCAGGACGATGAGTTAAACGAACTATTTATATATATATTTATATATATATAATTAAAATATAACGAATCGAGCGCGGTAGTTCGCGTTTTGAAATCGAACTTTTAAACGACTATACCGGAAGATCCGACCGTCGGATTTTCCCGAAACTGAAACCGCTAGGACCGTCTTGGAAAAATCTTTCCAACGACATAAGCTACGTTAAAATCCAACGGTTAGATTTCGAAAAATGTGAAAATCAAAATTGATGGAAAACATCGCCAGAGTCGCCCTTGACCTGAAGCGTCGTTAAATAAAGAAATTAATTATATTAAATAATAAGGCAAGGATTAATCGTTATAAAACAACATAACGACATGAAACGTGTTTTTCTCAAATTATGAATGCGAGGTTATTTGGAAAGTCCGGGTTAATCCCATTCCAAATGATTGTACGATTTCAAGAGTCTAAATATGAAGACGGCGTATGAAGACCGTAAATCTTCCCTCGAATGGACAACGATCAAGACTCTGAATTGGGTAGCTCCCGATTCAAGAGTCGGGGTAATTGCCCAAACGTACGCGTTGGTTTCATGGGTTTGACCCTCGCTCAGACCCAGAGCATGGGTGTAAATGGACGGTGTGTCTGACATCGTACCCCATTAAATATCATGTTGTCGATTTTCTGTCAATATATAAATGTTGGTGGTAGAGGAATCATTCTCTACTTAACACCCGTTTATATATTGATAGACGATCGATGGTACGGTATGGAGTGACGGTGTGGCATACTAAGATGAAATGATCAAGGTTTCCTGTTGAAAAGCAGAACCTTGTGGTATGGTATATATGACTTCACGAGCCTCACAAATCGGTAGAGTCTAAAATGGGGGAAGGGAACGCAGGGAAAGTAGCACGTTTCGTTCTAGTTAGTAGTCAATTTACTTTTGTGGATGATGAAATGAGGCGCCTCGAATAGGTCCTATAGGACCGGGGGACGTGTATTTAGGAATAACTAATCCTCTAAGCTGTATTTGAGGAACGGCCCTGCCATTTCCAAGGGTTCACTGCGGGGGATCCTGAGGCATTAACTAGAGTGTCTCGAATCGGTAAGGAGCTCCTCCCTAGCCTGGACTCATGATGGAAACTCAAATTTCCAATACGACCCCGACGGATTTGATTGTATTACTAATATTGGAGGAATAATATATGGTACCTATGCTTCCTAGGATTAATACATTGCTTTGAATTGTTTTGAAAAATATACACCTTAATAATAGTATTAGTTTCGTATTTGGCGTATTTAGCATGTTTAACCACCATAAGGTAAAACTCTATCCTCTTGGTGTGCGTTGCATTGTGTGATGGGACCTGAGTCTTATGGTGGTTCCATTTTTCAAAAGACATTGTGTTGTGTTACATTTTATTTATCTGTACTGACACTGTAATTATGCACGACAGTCCATTGGTACAACCCGTTCCGCATTTGCGGCGTTGTCTTTGGATTTGCCCTATTTCTAGTAGTAAATTTAGTTAAGAATTCTCACACCAGTCCCATGACTGACCCATCGTTTGTTTCACCTTTTTGCAAACTTGGGTGCCATCTCTTCCACACGGGCATCCATGTAGACAGGTTCACTTTCTGCTTGGAGTTTTCTTTGGAGCTGCTTATATTCTCTCTCTTGGAATTTGCTTTGGTGAAGAGGTGATGACTTGGAGCTTCGAAGACCCTCTATCTTTTGCTTTATCACATTTTTTCCTTTTTATTTCAGACATCAGACTTATTTCCATTTCATGTTATTTAAATTTGGAGTTGGAACTTACGTCATTTTCTGAAAAACTTGTTGTAATAACTTAGATTCTATTACTGTGGATTTTCTATTGCTGATGACATTATACCTCCGCTACTATGATGTTGTTATTATATGGATTTCCTGTGCTATGTTGTTTCTGTGACTTGTCATATTATATTTATGTTGTATTCCATATGATTTCTCCTTGCTTTCACTCCGTGGAAGTTTGGGGTTATCACATGGTTAAACAGGAGCAAAAAAAGTAGCAGCTACATATGCTGACATGGAAGCAACTGGTGGTGACAGGGTACTGGGTGAACACCCGGAGAGGGGGGAACCTTGGCCTAAAACCATGCATGTTTGGACATTGTATATTGGTGTAGTGGTCGACGGATTTGGTAAGGGTGGAACTTGACGTACTATTAGATGTGACACTTCAGGTATTGTATAATCTCTTTTCTTGTTTAGGTTTGCCTGCAGTAATAATAATATTTCATCTATGCTTTCTATTGGCAACCAAGGCATAAACAACCTTAGTTATGTCTAACCTATATAAATTTTATCATTGTAGATTATGTTTAGGAATATGCGCCAACCGCTTTGGTGGTCACAAACATATATACACTTGTATTTTTGTTCTTTTATCATTTTTTAGTTTAATTCTATTTTAGTATCCGAGCTAGGATTTACAACTATTACCTAATTGTCATGGAAGAGCTAATATTTTCAAAACTACTTTATAATAGTATTAATGAAGTCTAATTTGAAAACATCCCATACCAAAATTTTAAATTATTATTAGAATTGCAGTTGCAATATGGTGGCTAAAACTAGAATTTTGTTCAGTGTTTCTGAATTTGTTCAGCCTTGGTACTTTGAGATACATAGGTTGTTCAAGGATGCTCTCTTATTAAGTTTGGGCATTACTAGTTGCCTTACAAGGGCTTGTCGTCACATAAGGCTTTATAGTATCGAAGACTATAATTGTATAGGGAAGAACACAAGAAAATTCTGAAGGATGAGGCTCTTTTAGGTGAATATAAGATAAGTTTATTTAGATCACAGACAAAATATGTACTAGTTATTCCACTGAATCTGTTGCAAAGCTTCTCAACAAGAGCTTCCATTAGTTTATCTTGGTAAAAGTTGAATTACTAGTATATTACATTTTGAGAAAATAAACAAAGTGAAAACATATTATATTTTAGAACTCTGTTTTACTGTTTTTTTTTTACAGAAACCCACTTATATTGTCAGTTTTTGCCTTATGTATTATTGCTCATACCATGTCATGTATTACCAAATGTCCTCAAAAAAGCTGACTTAGAGCATTAGACTTTTAGCTTTTGTATTATTGTTCCTACGGGTCATGTTCTCTGAGCATCTCCAACAGTGGGCTGATTCAGCTCTTGAACCATGAATTAGAGGAGAATTCGTCCCCAAAAAATATTACAATCAGTAATATACAACAAGATATTACGGGGCCAATTCAGAATTCTGAATTAGCCCGCGAGCCGATTTTATCGGCTCGCAACAATTTCTCAGTGGAAAAAAAGGCGCGAGCCGATAAAATCGGCTCCTCACGTAAGGAGAAAATTGAGAAATACGTGTATTTCTCCCACGCCGATAAAATCGGCTCGCCACCGTTGGGGAAAATTCATCTTCTTCTCCGTAATCTTACAGATCGTGATATTCTTCCCTGTAATACTGTTGGAGATGCTCTTACCCTATTCTCTCCTATGGAGGTTCTGTTTTTCATTTTATAAGCCAAATTGAAACATCTATTGTCAAATAATAGTTAACAATCATTTCAAAGAAATTCAATGGACTAGCAGCTGGTGTTCTGAATGGACGGAAGTCAACAACAAGTTATTCTCTTCAAATAAAAAATTAGATGAACTTTTCAGTACTTAGAATAATAAATTAACAAAAAACTAGACTGGACTGTAGTCGGAGTGCAATTAATCGAGGGTCGTTGGACTATACAGCTTGGAACTGAATTAGACGTTAAAAGATGCAAAAACCATAATTAGGAAATTGCGAGAACATGTCAAAACCAATAATCCGAAACAAAAGAATCACTATTACTGGGTGCAGTTATTTTAGTTGCGAACAAACTAAATAGGTCTTAATACAACGCTCATGTATCTTAACTACCTCTATGTGATAAACTTGTGAGGGTAGCTGCTTTATACAAAATTCTGAAAACTGTTGCTTTTTGTAAGCAATATTAGACAATCCTTGCTTTGCACTACATATGGTCAAAATACTATTTGTAAACTCATGGTATGGACTGCATGTATATTTATTTTGTAAAATGCCTAATGTGGGTTCTAGTTTCCAGAGAGAAAAAATGGTGCTGCTGCAACCAACAGCAGCTAAAAAAAACATCCACAGGGGATGTTGCCAGTTTGAAAAAATAATAATAATTGAAAATGAATGTTAAAACAGACAGGATTAAGCAGTTTGAGTGAATGTGAGAGTTTAAGTTTGCTTTGTAGTTGTGTTGATGATGTTTGTTGTGGTGAAGAATTGATGGTTAATGGTTGTAGAACTGCTGCATGAATATGTGTCTCTATGAAAACTTACATATTTGCTGCATCTATTACTTTATTTAACATTAAATAGGTTACACATAGTTTGTCTATACACACACACACACCCACACACACACACACACACACACACACATATATATATATATATATATGTATATATATATTTTAATAACGTATAATGCACATCATATTGCCTTGCTGCATAATATTTTAAGTCCTAAACGTATATTTTCTTCTGTTGGGACTCTTTTACTTTGTTAATATTTGACATAAAAATTACTAACATCTTGATTGTTTGTTTGTATTGCAGATGTTAGAGAATATCAAAAGCAAAGTAAGATGAAATCAAATGTTTGGTTGGTTTGTAAGTAAGTTGATACAAATCATACAAAATATTATGTATGGACATAGGATAAGTTGCTAAAACAATATGTATAAAATACTATGTTTGGATATGGTAAAATTGTTTTAATATGTATGAAGTGTTATACTTGGATATGCCAAAAGTTTGAACATGTATGAAATTTATGTTTATACAAGGGAAAGTTGTTTGAATATATATGAAATATCATGATGTAATTTACATTTTTTTTTGTTTATGAAATATGATAAATTTATATGTTGAGAAGAATTGGTTAGTGGTTACTATGTGAAAAGGCTGGAAGAACAGCGAACAAAATCTGCAAAATAAATATTAAATTTAATAGCGTTTGAAAAACGCTATTGTAAAACAAACGCTACAGAAAGCGATCATAAAAATCGCTATTAAAAGTAACTATGGATGATCTTTCTTATAGCATTTTTGTCTAATAGCACATGAAAAACGCTATAGAAAAGCTATTTTGCATAGCGTTTATGTCACTGCTATTTAAAGCTAAGGGTCTATGATAGCATGTCGTTCCCTAGCGTTCTCTGAAACGCTATAGCAGGGTAACATAGCGTTTTTCAAACGCTATGAAAGCCCTTATTTGTTGTAGTGCCAGCCTACTCAGGACCAGCAACAAGGACTGGTATGAGATATCTACTTAACACATTCTATAATATGGCTAATCACAGGACCACGCCACTTTTGCGGAACGGGTTTACTCCATTGGATTGCCAGTGCTTTAAAACAAGTCAATCTTTTAAACATCGCAATGCTTTTTATAAATATGAATCCATTATTAGACTCAGTTCCCATCACATAATGCAATGCAAACCAGAGGATAGAGTTTTTACCTTATAATGGCCAAAATATGCTTGATACGAATAAAACAGAAGCATTTGGTATTATTACTAGTGTTTATATATTTCAAAAACAATTTCAAATCATAAGTATCAATCATAGACGGCATTAATGCCCTATACCACTATGTCGCCATATATAGGTATACAATCAAAACCGCTCAGTCATGTATTTGGAAATTGGATTTCCGTCATGAACCAAGACAAAAGATAGTCCTTACCGACTTCGAGACAATCTAGCCCATGTCTCAAGACCCAGACTTAGGTCGGCCCTTGGATCGTCAGGGCCGGTCCACCGATGTGGATTAAAATGCCTAAACACTGCGTTTCCCCGCCCTTTGGGGCGTAAATGAGCCAACGAATGACTCCATCGGTTCCGGATCGACCGATATATCTGAGGTGCCTCGCAACAGCAACAACCACACAGGTGAAAATAATATAAATGCCAGCCAGTTTAAGCACTGACACCACCTCTAACTAGAAGGAAACGCATGCCCTCCCTGATGTCCTCTCCCGTTTCTGGTTCATACCGGGGTGTGAGGCTCGCGAATTAACATTATACACAAAGCTATGCCACACAGGTCGTGCTTGGATCATCAACCACAAGACTTTGCTTATCAACAGAAGCCTTGATCACTGCATCTTAGCATGCTACACAGGCAATTCACACCATGCAACTGATGGCTATCAATCACACAGAATGAATTCCAATGTCAGACACACAGTCCATTTGCAAGTCCGTTCTAGGTCTGAACTAAACCGGAGGCACTATATACCTCGCATACCCATCGATCTCCACGTACATATGGACGATCACCACGTATTATCCATATTTTGGGATCCTCCCAATCAGGACATCAGTTATCATCCAACCGAGGTGAAGATCTCCAGTCTTCAGCCACCGTCTTCATCTTCGACTTCTTATCGTCGATTCAGTTATTCATAATGGGATAAACCCGGTCTTTATGAGCAACTAGCGTATATAATTAACAAGTGCTACACAAACACAAAATACTCCTCATTCCAATTCATCAGTCACTAACCGTAAATTAGTAAGAGAACGATTTCCTAAATATTAACCCCGAAGGCCGAAACCAACATCAGATCAAAACCCATGAAACCATCCGACTTAGCCAACCTCCAGCTAATTTATAAATTTCACATTCAACCATCAAATATTCAATAAACTGGGTAATTTTGGTTTATTTCCATTCCGTATCATTTATAATATTTTATAACGATTTATCGCTATTTTTATTCATTTACTTATAGCCAATTCATTCAAACGACGTTTCGGGCCATAACGCGGTCGTGGCGCTGTTTTTCTTCAGATTTGATTTACACATATCTGAAAATCTAACCATTGGATCTTCACAAATTTTATATCATTAGAAAGATCTTTTCAAAGCGAATCCAACGGTTTTAGTTTTGGAAAAATCCGATGGTCAGATCTCCCGGTACACTCGTTTGAAGTTTCGATTTCAAAATACGAACTCCAGCGTCGTTATTCGATTTAATTTAATTATATTTATATATATAAATATAATCGATTCTGGTGTTGTTTTTCTTTAGATTTTAATTAAACATTCCAGACAATCCAACCGTTGGATCTTCACAAAGTTGGTGTCGTTGGAAAGATATTTCCAAAGCGAACCCAACGGTTTCGGTTTCGGGAAAATCCGATGGTCGGATCTCCCGCACTAATCATTTGAAATCACTGTTTCAAAACATGAACTGCAGCTTCGTTATTCGATATATTTTAATTATATTTATATATATACACAAATATAATCCATTCTTCGATTTCAAAACCATATTCTTTTCATACATTTGATAAAAATGATATTTTTATCCAACAGACATTTATTTCGACACTTCACTATTTTTAACAATTCATGTATATAATAAAAATGTGATTTTTATTTCAAAACAATATATTTCAAAACACGACTATTTCATTTAGTTCATATAGATGATAAAAATATGATTTTTATTATAAAACAATTTATTTCAAAACACGACTATTTTATATAGTTCATATAGATGATAAAAATAAGATTTTTATTATAAAACAATTTATTTCAAAACATGACTATTATATATAGTTCATATAGATGATAAAAATGGTATTTTTATTATAAAACAATTTATTTAAAACACGAATACCATTCAACATATGAATTTCTATTCAACAAACGAATTTTTATTCAATTCATGAATGTTTTCTATAGTTCTTATATATAAAATAAAAATGTGATTTTTATTGTTAAAACAATTTATTTAAAACACGAAAACCATTCAACACATGAATTTCTATTCAACGAATAAATTTCTATTCAACACATGAATGTTTTCTATAGTTCGTATATATAAAATAAAATTGTGATTTTTATTGTTAAAACAATTTATTTAAAACACGAATACCATTCAACACATGAATTTCTATTAAACGAATGAATTTCTATTCAGCACATGAATGTTTTCTATTCAACACATGAATATAGTTTCAACACATGAAAATAATTCTAACACACGAATATTATTCAAAATTTCGGCCGCATAATGGTAGGGTAGTTAAAACCAGGGTCGTCCCTAGTACGGCTCCTCGCTCTACCTTAAAGCCTCGCAGCTTTTGACAATGGGAATTTCATGCATCTAGTTCGCACACAGGCGGCATGTTTATTTTTTCCTTTTCCACAAACTAATCCTATGTGGTTTCAACCAAATAATTCTCAACCACAAATGGGTATTTTTCAACCACAATCAATCAATTTCAACCACAAACAATTCTAGTCAACCATTCGCTTTCAACCAATTTTTCACACCAATCACAACCAATAAATATCGTCCATGGTTTGTGGACGAGGGGCGTATATATATATATATACATATATATATATATATAAGTATATTTCACTTCTATTCAACACATATATAATTTTTACAACGCATATATAACTTATACATCGAACGTACAACTTATACAACGCTTATACATGAGGTGTACAACGCTTATATAACTCATACGTCGACTATATAATTTATACATCGTCGTTTTCCATATTGTTTATAATTCAGAAATCTCACATTGGGTTCCACTCCACCAAAAATATCAGGAGGCTCAGAAAAATATCCGGTCTCTTCTAGAATGTAGAAGACGTCCACACGAGTCCATTGTCTCTTGTTTCACTGAATTTCGTCAACAAACGAAAAAGATATGATTTTTACAGTGAATCAAAAACCGTAGCGCTTTAAAGTGCTATAATATAGTTTAATTAAAATCAGCCGTATACCTTGTTTTGATGTTCTAAACTAGGTTTAGATTTTTCTTGTAATCCGCGCAATGGGGTGACGATCGGAGGGTACCAACGTGGAGAGCTTGGAGGGGCGCACGGATCGAGGTAGGGGCGGCCCACTCCGGTGCCTTCTGGCATCGTCGGCGGCGGTTCAAAGCAGCGGAGTTTGGAGGCATGGTTCTCACGATTCAGGCAACGAAAAAAATACAAACCCTATATGGATTTGAAGATCTTGGAGAGGGCTATAAAATTCCCCAAAGCAGCAGGTTGTTTTGGTGAGTGGATTGGGAGATTTGGAAGAGAGAAGGGGGATAAGCCTTTCCGCCATCGCGATTGGAGCTGTCGAGGAGAGAGAAGATGAATGATGGCCAATAGGAATTTTTATTTTATTTTATACTTTTTAAATTCTCAAAAATACCCCTCTTCACATACTAACACCAATCCGAATTTTTATTTTATTTTATAATTTTTAAATTCTCAAAAATACCCCTCTTCACATACTAACACCAATCCAAACCCAACGACTGTCGACCTTAGCTAAATACCCCCATTCCAAACACAATGGGATATTTTTCGAAGGCCCATTCTACTGTTTCAGTCAGTTTTCCTTCAAATTAAAATATAAAACATTCAATATTTAATTTGAACGTACATTTCAATTTGTCGGGGCCACATACTGGTTCTAAAAATTCCCGAAAAATAAATCTAGCTATGTTTTGACTATACGGTCCCAACAAAACTAGTTTCATCGAATTTTGAGACCGTTTAAAAAATGGCCCTTTTTTGGTCGATCCAATTTAATAGTAATTGACCAAAACACATTTTCCTTTGCTATGCTCGCATACTAGCTTCAAAAATTATGAAATTTGAAACCTAGCAATAAGTTAACATCCTGGATCCAACAAAAGTAGTTTCGTCGAATTCTGAGGTCTTTAGCAAAATGGCCATTTTTATGGACTATATAAACTCTATAGCGACCTTTCTGAAAATTCATTTAGCCATAACTTTTGCTTCCCGCTATGAAACTTTGATTTTTCAGATTCCTTAGAAAGATATTCACTAACAGATTTAAATATTTTTTGTTTCACTAAAATCCGTTTTGTTTTGCACCCAGTACAGTCAGTCAAAGTTTGAATTCAAATTTTGAAACTACCGCGCCATTTCAGGCCTTTTTTATAATTAAAATTAATTATATTCATTTTCAAACGTCGATTCAAACTTACTTTTCGTCGTTATTATTTAAACTATTTATTTTAGATATTTAAAATCCACTAAAATAGCCAAATTATAATTTTCAAACTGGTTCGGATTTTCCGGGTTGTTACAGAAATTGTTGTTTACTTAACACACGCCAACAACCAATGTGTATACAAATGCGTTAAGAACACAGTAATCCAAATAATTAGTAAAGTAAAATAAATGCAGGGAGACACAAATTTTATAGTGGTTCAGCACTAACACCTACGTCCACTCTATAATGATTATTCATCATATGATATCCGATTACAATATTGTATAGTTTAGATGATATTCGAGTACAACGTATTACAATAGAATAGCAGTGTTCTTGTTAATTCTAAACATTTACTAAAATTCCCTTCTTCTTCCTCCTTTAGATGAGTTGACTTGGTCAACTATGTCCAGTTTTATTCTTAATGTTCAAGAAGTACAAAAGAGCCTAAAAGTAGTGTACTTATCCTTGTGAATGTCCAAATATTTATGGAAAACGTGCAGTCCACATTTTAATCGTCCAAGCCATGTCCAAGCCATGTCCAAAAGAGCCTAACAGACTTCTACTGCAAACTCGTCCTAACCTCGAGTTTTGGGCTTAATGCGCTAACCTCTCACATTAGATCTATATTGTTGCGGTCGCTGGATGTGCTGGGCGGTTCCGGGCAGTCTTACACCGCAACTAAATCTAACCTTGGGTTAGACACATTCGTCTTTAACCAATTTACATATTTACCATACATGTCCAAGTCTAGATTTTATATACTAATTATCCCAAATTTAACAAAACTAGTAATGTTCCAATTCTCAGGTTTTGCCCAACCAAGCTAATTGCAAGTTATGCCCTACAAATTAAATTTCAAGTTATTGCTCAAAATATGTTACACCCAATCTTCCCAAGTTTGCAATAATAGTCATGCCCCCAAAATCTCAATACACATTATGCTTGGCATCCCAATGAATAGTTATGCCCAATCAAGATTTAATATTTCAATTTACATTTTTTTGTCCAATCTAGATTTAATATTTCAATTTACGCCAAGTTCGCAACATTAATAATTATGCCCCCAAATCACAAGTTACAAATTATATTCCACTATTACCAAATAGATTATTTCCCAATATCAATTACGAATTATGCCAAACAATTTCTCTAAAATAGGTTATACTCAATTATTCTGTATTCCAATCGTTCGTATTTCGCGAATTCAGCATAGGTTCGAAGGTAACCCAAGTTCACAAAAGTAAAAGGAAATAGGGGAAGAGAGAGGAGCATAAAATAAGAATATGCATAAAAAAATAGGCATGTAACAATAGACCTAATACAAGAAATTTAGATCCAACAAAGATAGATTCTTGAATAAGCTGATACAATCATTATAGCAGGCATAAGAATAACATCATGAACTAAAAAGGATTATATTTTCGATTTTCAACAAAGATAGGCATGATTGAATCAATATAATAACTTCTTAGGCATGTAAAATCATAGATTCAATAAAAAGATAGGGGTAATCTAAAAAGATTGTCTCATTATCAAGCATAGACTTAGATTCATTTTATTACATGCTAAGATCACTGTTAGGTGTTTAAATCTAAAAATAACGTGAACTTACAAAAAAAGAACTAATCTTGATTTCTGGGGTATGATTTTTGAATTTGTTAAGCTATCCTTTGATGTAAACGTTTGATTCTCTAGTTTGGATTTGGTTTGGAGCTTTCTAACTTGATTTCTAATTTGGAGAAGATGGAAGCTAGGCTAGCTTAGGGATGGATAGCATGACGGCTTCATAGAATGAGATTGTGAGGTTTAGGGTTAAGGTTTGGGGTGCTTATATAGAAATCTAGGATTAATTCTAGCCTTAAGATTAGTCTAGGAGAAATCCGAGCCATCAAACCAAGAGATGTGTCATCCAGCCAACCATAGTACGACACATAAGCCATAATACCTTAGAAATTAGTCATCGACGAATCAGAGAAGGCCACATCAGCTCAGGCCTACGAAAATTCGTCACTGGATCTGGATCAAAAAGGGGTCGACTCCCTATTGGGGGGTCGACACCTATGTCGACACCCCTATAAGGGGGCCGACACCTATGTCGACTCCCCCTAGAGGGGTCGACACTTCTGAGCGGGATATTTACCGCTCAGCACGCTCTGAGTAAATTTCGAATTTCAAACTGTTTTGACTTTTAATTATTATTTTAATTTAATTTCTTTTTAAACTTGAAATCCTCTAAACTCCATAACTTCTTCATATGGAGCCCGATTTACGCAAGCTTGGACTCTATCCCCAGCAGAATTTCGAGAAGAACGCAATGGCGTAACCCGTTTCACCCATTTCTTCTTCTAAACATTAAGTGTTCTTACGTTTGTTAAATTTAATATTTAAAATTATGGGGTATTACATTCTCCCCTCCTTAAAGGATTTCGTTCCCGAAATGTCCAAGTCAAGAAGAATGTATATCCTATCATTTAAAATCCATCTACTCAACCATTCAATCACAAGCATCCATTGTCCTTAAAAATATTTCTAATGCTTTCATGATCATATGCATAGTGTGTGTATATGTCCTTATCTAATGCAAAATCAAGCATTCTACTGATTCAGTTGACCTCTTTAATGCGAATTATGTCAGTGCCATGAGTCCATTATGTATGCAAATATTCCTAATCGTACCTTATAACATCTACATGAGTGCACAATCATTCATACAAATGCAACATCCATATGATAACACATCAAGTTTCAATCTATATCTAAATACATATATGCATATGTAATATGAAAGTGACTGAGCCGACTAGTACCTAATGTATGTGTATATGCGTCCACGAGCAACCACTAGCAACCAGTTGCACCCATCAATCATAACATGTTTCAAATACATGTTTACATCCATTGGTTTCTACCTAAGGAATAGGACCGAGGAGATATACTTAAGAGATAGATACAAGCATGCATAAATTAATGGAAAAAGAGATCAAGGATGTGCCTTCAAAAAGAAAAGGGTAGGATGCACGTATCTTGTCTTCGGTCTCCCAAGTCATGTCTTCTTCAGCTCACTCTATTGTACTTTAACTAGCTTGACTTCACGATTTCAAAGCTTCTTGACCTCAATTTCCAAAACTCACTTGTAAAGATAGGATCTCGATCACTTACTATGCTAAAAGGTATCCCATGTAGTCGGACTACCTTTCCCAGATAAACAGATGTTAACCATGATACCAAGTGTATATACTAAGATGACTAGAGGTCTCTCTTCTACTTAGCTTATCCATCATGTCACAAATTTGAGGGTCATCATGTTATGCCGCTCCAAAAGCATAGGCCAGTCTTCTGGCGATGCTAACAAACCATGTACAAACTTGACTGGGGGTCTAAAACTAAAGGTTGCTATGTACTTCAAAATTTACCCATTTTAAGGTTAGTCTCTTTCTACTTAGGGCGCATGCCACAAGATTACCCTTGCTAGGGGTATAAGCAATCTTAAGGTCATATGAGGCAAGAAATTCCATCTATCGTTGTTGCCCCAAATTTCAAATCTTTTTGCGAGAACGAATTTTTTAAGGACCTAGGATCCATATATAGTTCAAACTTTTTGTCTTAAAAGATAATGATGCCATGACTTAAGAGAGAACACTATAGCAACCGATTCCAAGTCATGGGTAGGATAATCTTTTTCATATACTTTCAGTTGTTTTCTTCCATCACTAACTACCCTCTCTTCTAGCATTAAAACAGCGCCTACCCCTGACCTGCATGCATCCGTATAAACTGTAAACGTCTTGTTCCCTTAGGGCAATGTCATGACTGGGGTTGTTGCCAGGGTTCTCTTCAATCATTGGAAAGCAACGTCACGAACCAAATCCCAAGAAAAAGTTAGATTCTTCTTCGTCAATCTAGTAAGTGGGGCTGATACCTTCACAAAGCCCTTAATTAACTTCCTATACCAGCCCGCTAATCCAAGAGAACTTCTTACTCCCGTTGCATTCCTTGGGACATTCTAATCTTGCACCGCAATTACTTTTGCAAGATCTACTGTTATCCCTTCCTTGGATATCACATGTCTTAGAAACCTTACTTCTTCTCTCCAAAAATGATATTTGGAGATCTTAGCCTTAAGCTGATGCGCTTGGAGGGTATCCGAGACTTCCCTTGGATACAAAGCATGTTCTTCCCCACTCTTAGAGAAAACCAAAAATATCATCAATGCATAAGCGAAGTGAACCATCCGCCCTTGTAGCGAGAACAACTGGAGCACCCCATTCATAAATACTTCACCTTATGAACCCTTTCTCAAGTAACTCTTTTGCTTGTTTACTGAGCCCTTCCTTTCCCTTGGAGTCATGTGTCGTATAGGTAATGCAACTAGCTTCGCATTGTCAACTAGATATATGCGGAAGTCTATCTCGCGTTTTAGGGGACAAACCCCTAACCTAATCAAAAACATCTGCGTACTCATTGACTGCTCTAACGGATCGTAAATCGTCGATAGATGCATCAAGTGATTCTAGGTAGCTAAGCCAAACTAATCCCTTAGGATCGCACGAAATCTTGAGGGTGTTCCCGAGGGAAGTCAAAAGCCTAACTACCCTTCTTTCCCAATTACTAGCTGACCAATCCATGCCTAGAATCAACCTATAGCCCATGAAACCAAAACATAAGCATTACATTTAAACTCAATACTTAATAAGTTATTCTCAAATCCTTACAAACCAAAGATAAATGAGCCGAACCACCAATTGGATTTGAGACAATAATGGGATCTTCTACTATAAGGTACAGAGACTCAACTATAGAAGCAGATATAACCGAATGTGCAGCGCTAAAATCAAAAAGAGCACTAACAGGAGACCAAAAAGAAAAATTAAACTTTCTCAACGGAAACTTTACTACCTCTCTCTCTGGTATGCTGGCGGTGAGAGCATGCACTTGCTCTCCTGAAAATCCTGTCCTTTGTTCTTGCCCTTGTCCTTAATTATATGACCCATTATAACATGATAAAGACACTTCCCCTTGTCTTAGGTTTTACTATTCTTTCCTCCCTTCTTGTCCTGTGATTCTTCCACTTACACCTCTTTCTTTTACCTCCTTTGTGAACAAAGCCCATATTCTTGGGTTTCTCATCCTTGGGTTGTGCTCCTTAGCCAAACTCCCTCATTCTCATCTTTACCATCCTTGTGTAACATGTTGACAGGTCTCTCGAAAGTTGCCTCCATCGCACGGAAAATCCTACAAAGCTTGAAAGAAAATTATCCGCAGGTGAAACTACTGCGGCTATATATGGAAGTTGGGCACTTCTTCGCCTTTTGACAGGTGTTGTAGTCTCATCAAGCCTACAGAACCATGCTGCGATGAGGTTACCTGCTAGAAATTCAGGAGCCCCGGAGACTCAGAAAAGAAGGAAACAAGGATACAAAACAAAGGATAGAAAGATAGTGCATATGGCTTTGGGGATTATGTATTTAAAATAAAACAAGACTTTTCTTGAAATTGCTTCTTCAAATTTCTTTTTGAAAATAATTTTTCAAATCTTTTATTTGATCCGGTAACCTTCAGCTCTAATACCAAGTGTAACAACCCACATCCGTTAATGTCACCCATAAAGGGAATGCATTAAATTCAGTGAAGCATTATAGGTAAAAGATGCAGATTACAAGACAGACAAATAAAGCAACGAAAAACAAAGTCATTTTATAAGCAACGTAGTTCGGTCAAGCTTTTACAACAATTGACTCAATCATACTTAAAAGTACTACATAAAACTTCTGTCTTTATTTAAAAACTTCCAAGTATATAAGAAGCATAAAACATAGCAAATTAGCATAAGTCCCCAAATTAAAGTGCAAACACAGCCATAGCCAAAGATAAGAGGATCCATGCAATACAATACATCAAAGAATCTTCAAGCTTGGAAAGATAAATGGTCCAAACTGAACTGAGCTATTCCCTCCTTAAACTACCTGGGGGGGAGAAACAGAAGAAAAGAAGATGAAAGAAAACGGGTCAGACATAAAGCCTGGTAAGTCCAGTGACTTTCAGTATGTAAGCAGGTAAAAGAAACATGACATGAATAAATTGAATATAATACAATAACTTGATAAGAGGGATAACAAGATAAGATTAGCATAAGATATGATAAGGCAAGATAAAATGAATGCGCTTCTACTTTTTCTCTGCTTCGCTACTACCCCGTTATTCTGGTTTTTATATCTCTACACCACCTAACTTGTGTCCCAACTAGAAATCTGTATAAAATGATAATGTGATCCCAATCCCCACAATTGTGGTAGCCTTCAGGTGTACATCTATTATGAGGATCCCATCTCAATCTGCCTAATTGTCATGGATATGTTAGATGTACCCTTACTACCCTATTGATCGGCTCCCTAAATTGCATGTATGTATTACTTGTGTCATTTGACCTCGCTTGTATGCATTCATTACTTGTGTCATTCGGCCCCGCTTGTATGTAGATACCTGTGCTGGCCCCATCATGGGGTGTATCAATTCCCATGATGGTGACCCGACATGATTCAAGATGCACAGTGTATATTACTGATGCCTAGTGCTTTCTTTTCCACTCTGGAGAACATGCACACCCATACTCCATTGGAACTACACTGCTGCACCACCCGCCGCTATTTTGACCGCTTATAATCAGCCCAGTAATCGTGCCCCACCCTGCCTAGCTCAAGGTACCATGATACATCTATGTGGGTTACTGCTGAAATGGGTCCCCGTTACTAGGGTTTCTTAATTAACATGTTTTAAGGGTTAAGTGTTCTCAATTTAACTTAACCCCACCCATTTGCTTAATTAACATGTTGTATCGGTTAAGTGTTGCCTATTCATATGTTACTTGACCCTCTCACTAATTCACGCATGTTTATTTGACGGTTACACTTGTGGGCCTATATATACTAATATTACCCACTTACCCAAGATTTACTTAACCCTTCCCCTTATCAAGTCCATATGTATTATTGGTTAAGCTTGCGTTAACCCTATCCACTTTGTTCATATAATATTGGTTAAGTTGTCTTCTAGTCCATGTTAACTTAACCCACCCACCAAACATGTCATATTGGTTAAGTGTTTCTTATTAACTTAACTCTTCTCATTCATCATGTTGTATTGGTTAAGTGTTTCCTATTAACTTAACCCTATTCATTCATCATGTTATATTGGTTAAGTATTTTCCCTTGATTTAACCCCACTCGTTCACCATGTTATGTTGGTTAACTTAACCCTACTCATTCACCATGTTGAATTTGGTTAAGTGCTTCCTATTAACTTAACTCTTCCACTTGTCATGTTACCTTGGTTAAGCGTTGCCCTATCACCCATCATGTTATATTGGTTAAGTGTTGCCCTTTTGTGTTAACTTAACCTTACCATTCTTATCATGTCCGTTCATTAGCATTCATTCATTAATGCCTCAACCTCTCACATTCGAACTGTTGTTTATGGTTGCTAGATGTGTCGGGCGGTTCCGGGAAGACTTCTACAGCTAACTCGTTCTAACCTCGGGTTTTGGGCTTAATGCTCTAACCTCTCACATTAGATCTATACTGTTGCGGTCGCTGGATGTGCTGGGCGGTTCTGGGCAGTCTTACACCGCAACTCAATCTAACCTCGGGTTAGACACATTCATCTTTAACCAATTTACATATTTACCATACATGTCCAAGTCTAGATTTTATATACTAATTATCCCAAATTTTATAAAACTATTCATGTTCCAATTCTAAGGTAATGCCCAACCAAGCTAATTGCAAGTTATGCCCTACAAATCAAATTTCAAGTTATTGCTCAAAATATGTTACACCCAATATTTCCAAATTTGCAATAATAGTCATGCCCCCAAAATCGCAATACACATTATGCTTGGCATCCCAATGAATAGTTATGCCTAATGTAGATTTAATATTTCAATTTACAGTTTTCGTCCAATCTAGATTTAATATTTCAATTTACCCCAAGTTCGCAATAATAACAATTATGCCCCCAAATCACAAGTTACAAATTATGTTCCACTATTACCAAATAGATTATTTCCCAATATCAATTACGAATTATGCCCAACAATTTCACCAAAATAGGTTATGATCAATTATTCCATATTCCAATCGTTCATATTTCGCGATTTCAGCCTAGGTTCGAAGGTAACCCAAGTTCATAAAAGTAAAAGGAAATAGGGGAAGAGAGAGAAGAAGCATAAAATAAGAATAGGCATAAAAAATAGGCATGTAACAACAGACCTAATACAAGAAATTTAGATCCAACAAAGATAGATTCTTGAATAAGCTGATATAATCATTATCGTAGGCATAAGAATAACATCATGAACTAAAAAGGATTATATATTCGATTTTCAACAAAGATAGGAATGATTGAATCGGTATAATAACTTCTTAGGCATGTAAAAACGTAGATTCAATAAAAAGATAGGGGTAATCTGAAAAGATTGTCTCATTATCAAGCATAGACTTAGATTCATTTTATTACATGCCAAGATCACTATTAGGTGTTTAAATCTAAAAATAACGTGAACTTACAAAAAAAGAACTAATCTTGTTTTCTAGGATATGATTTCTGAATTTGTTAAGCTATCCTTTGATGTAGACGTTTGATTCTCTAGTTTGGATTTGGTTTGGAGCTTTCTAACTTGATTTCTAATTTGGAGAAATGGACGCTAGGCTAGCTTAGGGTTGGAAAGCATGACGGCTTCATATAATGAGATTGCGAGGTTTAGGGTTAAGGTTTGGGTTGTTTAGATAGAAGTCTAGGATTAATTCTAGCCTTAAGATTAGTCTAGGAGAAATCAGAGCCATCAAACCATGAGATGTGTCATCCAACCAACCATAGCACGACACATAAGCCCTAATACCTCAGAAATTAGTCATTGGCCAATCAGAGAAGACCACGTCAGCTCGGGCCTATGAAAATTCGTCACTGGATCTGGATCAAAAAGGGGTCGACTCCCTATAGGGGGGTCGACACCTATGTTGAATCCCCTATAGGGGGGTCGACACCTATGTCGACTCCCCCGGGGGTCGACACCTCTGAGCAGGAAATTTCCCACTAAGCCCGCTCTGACTGAATTTCGAATTTTGAACTGTTTTGACTTTTAATTATTATTTTAATTTAATTTCTGTTTAAACTTGAAATCTTCTGAACTCCATAACTTCTTCATACGGAGCCCGATTTACGCAAACTCGGACTCTATCCCCAGCAGAATTCCTAGACGAACGCAATGGCGTAACCCATTTCAACCAATTCTTCTTCAAAAAATTAAGTGTTCTTAGATTTGTTAAATTTAAAATTCAAAATTACGGGGCGTTGTAGATATTAAACCAATTGTTCCATAATATATATCACTAATATTGCTAAACAAGTTAAACAAAGATGTGTAGTTTATTCACAAGTTAAATAAGGATACTGCATTCGAGTTAAACAAGCATACCTCCATATGACCTATATTGTTAAACTAGCCAAACATAAAAATAAGCAAAATACATACCATCTTATGCCAAATTTGAGAAAAAAGTTTTGGACCAGCAGCGTTTGTGTCAGTATACGATTTCCGATTTGCAGAGTTTGTAAGGGCCTTGTACTACAAAACAACATGAAATAAATATGTTTATCTAACTGATTTGAATTAATAAAAAGGGAAAAAATTCTGTGATAAAACTTAAAATTATACCTGAACTTTTTCATCTCCCTAAAACTACAAGAGTACTTTTGAAATCCTGAAGTTGAATTTCGTCCAGCCTATTTTCAAGCCTTTCTTCATTAGTTCATGAGCATTATAATGTGCCTTTTTAATAAGACTCTTTTACCCCCTCAAAGCATGATGAATTGTCCTCAAAGCCTAATGTTCACATTCATTCGGAATAATATACCATTGCTTAAATACAAATCAAACATTAAAAAGAATTGTCATGTTACATTTGTGACAAGTTTCATATATGTAAGAAAATTCAGCTAAGTTTGCAAATTACCTTCATATAGCTCCACAGCGTGCCTTTCAAACTTGCAGGAACATCAAACCAAGACTTGTAAGTAAGTGGAACACTCCTCTTCAGTGTTCCTAAAAAAATAACTTAGTTCAGTCATTAATTGATCATCGTTTGAAATAGGTTGGCCCCGATCATTCATTTGGATTACAACTCTTTTGTCATATGGCCTTGAATGAACTTTACCCATCTTTGTTTTTCTCCTGAGCCTTCTGGGAGCTCTGACTACCATTACAAAGTACATATAATAGTAATGAGAAGGCTAGGCAAAAATTAAATCAGAACTTAAACTATTAAAATCAGAACTCAGTCAAATACAACCTTCATCTTCTTCTGCTTCATCTTCTTCATTTTTCAATATTTGTCAAGACATTTCCGACAACAGCCATATTCCTTGCACTTCCACTTACTCTACTGTTAATCTTATGGCATTCGTGCATATCCAAATAAGCTACCATTGTTCGTATTCCTTCATTGTGTGGTAACTCAATGCTACCTGGTGGACCATCAAATTGCGTATGAACTGGTACTTCCCCTGCCTTCGGAGTTTCATTCTTATCAGTTGCAGATTCAACATTGGCTCGTGAACAAGTTGTTGGTCCAGACTGAGGCTTTGTAACCCTAAATTTTTTGGTTCTCTAAAATACGCATACAAAAAAAACAATAAAATAAAAAATAATGAAGTTAGTCTATGATTACCAACATAAAATTAAATTTTCAGCTATAACGCACCTTTGCCTGATTTTTTAAAGTATCATCTTCAAATTCTAGCAGTAAAAACTTTAGTCTACTCGTTGTTGATAGGTGGACTCACATCAGCTTCGTTGATCACTTGGGAATTGTTTAGCCGTGTTGAATTTCTAGGAGTAAAGACTCTTGATCGGTCTGCTGCTTCTTTTTTGCTACCTGTTGCAGATGGTAAGCGGTGACAAACTGCCGTTTCTGTCATTTTGCAGCTGCAACATACAAGTTCTTTATTATTCTACTAAGTGCACTAAAAATCAAACAAGTCCTAAATGAAAAACATATTCAGCAAAATGACTAAATTCTTCAAAGTAGTACAAATGAGAAGACATGTTAATACCTGGAAACAGATTCTTCCTTAGGCGTATGACGACATGTGGCTGCATTTGTTTAACTGGCTTGGTATTATCATCGACGATAGTGTCGACATAGAAATGAATGTAATCACCATTATTTTTTATATGCATCATAAACAACAGCTCTGCATCATCGGCCACCAATTTCCACCTACTCGTTGGACCTTTTCCATGCATATATTCCTCCAATTTCGGTGTACTCTAGCTGTTCTTTGACAAACACCGTCAGTACTCCTATCCAGATCAACTCCTTTGACAATAGCCACTTCTCTACCAACATAACCATTCTTCCCAAATTTTCCCTTGTGGTGGAACCTAAGATTTTCCTCCATCCTACACAAAATGGAGAAATTAACATTAGATTGAGATAATTACAAAATAAAATAAACCAACAGCATTATAAAATAAAACAGCCACTTCACTAACATGTAATATAGGTAGAAACAGTAAATAAAGATACAAAAAGAAGCCTCAAATATGATACATCAGTTACAACATTTAATCAAGGCAGAAACATCATTTTCCTACTTAAATAGAATGCAGTTATTTTCCTTGAAACACCACAAGTTTTGCAGTTACTTTCCTTTTCATTTTTTGCCCAATATAGCATGTAGTCATTTGGACATGCATGCATTCTTTGGTAATCGAGGCCTAAATTTACACACAAATAACATGCAGCCATCTGAATTTAGGAAGTTCTGTCCATATTTTTTCCTCGTTCATCACAAATTTACACACAAATAACATACATAAATATTATTTAGCCATGAATATAAGGCAAAGAAACACATTAATGTCATATAAGCACTGTTCAACATAAGTTTGTTACAAAAATAAACAGAATAATAAAATCTGGAATATGATTACACATGAATACACAAGTAAATCCGTAAATTAGGCAACACAACAATCAAATTGGGAAATACTTGAAATATACATTGAGTGATACTTTAAGAAACAGATTAAATCGAAGCCCTAACAGAAATTTGAGAACTAAACGAACCCCAATTGATGACCTAATTGAAACATTAGAGCCCTAACTGAACTTGAACTCGAACTTGTCGTAATCGAACCCCAATTAAGCTTGTATACTTGAACTTTTAGCCCTAACTGAAATTGCAAGTGAGAGTCTTTGACAGGTTGAGTGGCGGCACATTTTGTTAAGTTTTCGATTGGAACCGTTGAAAATTTTGCTAAGTTATTTACCGCTTTGTTTTTTGTTTTTTGTTTTTGCTTCCCGCGTTAAAGATTATTTCACGCGGATTGCTAATGTGGACCGTTGGATCGTAATCACCCGGTTGACAAATTAATTCACGTGGCTACTGCAAACTTGGATTTTCTATGGTAACACTTTGAAGCATGTGTTGCAATAGACAAAAAGCAGCATACCTATAATTACATTGTAGCCAGCAACACCTTGGATTTTCGTTACGGTTGGCCATCTATAGCATAGTGGGGAAAGTGGAAGGGGGCCGAAGTTATGGTGCTGAGATCTTGAAATCTTTTAGTTTTAGACAGTCCAGGTTCCCAAACACGAAGTGGTGGGATTCGAGTTTTTTGTTGGTCCGAACTATGGGGCCCCAGGCCCCCATCGACACTACGCCCAAACCTGTTGACGGCTCGCCTTCGGCTCGGCTGACGGTTTATCTTTTATAGGAGTTATAGTGCAAAGCATCATGACAGATGTTCTCGATCCCAAAAAGTGGCCATCTGATAGGAGTTTCGAGCCTTATTATGTTTGGGACATGACTTTGACCAAATCGCTTTATGTTTCCTGACGATGTACTTGATGCTTGAGCATGTTGCTAACCAGGAACTTGACGAGTGAAGCTTTGACCAAAAAGTGTATCAACGCGATTACTCCCCCTTTCACCATGAATTCCTTCTAACTCCCCTTTAAACTATACCTATTTTATAATTTCTCCCCCTTGGTCATCAACAAAAAGTATATCTATCTAAAATCAGAATAATCCTAATGACTAATTCTATCTATAATTCCCCCAAAATCTATAATATTCTTATAACACCCCCTAAATTTATGGCTATACTATTTTAATTCTACTAAGTAAACTATACGAGAGTATACTTAATAGAATCATTGTATATTTTAAACCAAACAATCAATCCAAACAATATTTACATGGCAAATCAATTATTTACAAATTTTCAACTTCGAATTCAAAAGCACACCATACAAATCAAATTAAATAAGTTATTCATTCTTACATTTATCTGAACTTCCACCCATCCATCTCCACGGAAGATTGGATTCGCTTTTATGGCTTCCCTGTCTTCATTGTCTTTGGTGAGAGTTGCTCCAGTGTTGTTGTTATCTTCATCTCTGAAAAGAGAAGAGATCATCCAATGGGTAACATCAAAATGTCTATCTTGTTGTTTAATAACTTGTATCTGGCTTAATTCCAAATGGCATTGATTACGGAGGATGATATATAGGATATTCATGAAAGAGTTGAGAGTCTCTTCAAGATTTTCACTTAGATTGTGAATAGGAGTAGCCATTAATTTGATTATATAAGGAGGGAGTGGTTTGAGAAGAAATAGAGAAGTAAAATTGAGTTTTATGGAAGAAAATGATATATATATAGGGTATGGATTTTGTTAAAAAACTGAATAGGCAAAAGGTAGTGTAACACCCCACCTCCGTTAAGGTCACTCACAAAGGGAATGCCTTAACTTTGGTGGAGCATTTTAGTAAACAGAAAGAAAACTTACAAGATAGATAAAATAGTACTTGAAAAATTTATAACTTTATTTCAACAGAAACCGAAATAAACTTGGTTACATCCTTTCAAATCACATTATCAGAATTCAAGTACAAAATATCAGTCTTGTACAAAAGCCTTCAGAATGCATAGTTTAAAATCATAATCCCCATAGAACAGAAGCTATACAGAGCCAAGCCATACTTTAAGCACTTCAAGCAGAAGAAATCCGGATCAAGCTAAAGTATTCCCTCCTTGGATAACCTGGGGGGAAACGGAAGAAAGGAGGCAAAACAACAAGGGTCAGACAAAAAGTCTGGCAAGTCCAGTGATTTTCAGTTATGAACAGATAATAATAACATGACATGAAAATAAAACTGGATAAGAGATAACTGTAACAGGTGTAACAGATATAACAGAAGAACAGAATGATATAAGCTATTGTTTTACACTTCTCTGCACTAATACTAGTATAACAGAATTAGGTGTCACCCTAATGTCTAAACTGAAACAGAAACGGGTACAGAATAATTTAACAGAAACAGAATGCTAATAATGGGCCTTTACTACCCGATCAGAAACAGACAGAAGCAGAAACAGATTAATCCCTGTGGAAACAGAATGTAGAATTAGGTGTACACTAGTAATGGGCCTTTACCACCCGAACAGACGGTACCACGCAGAAACAGACAGGTGTTACCACCCAACAGAAACAGATGGTACCAACAGAACTAAGTGTACCCTAAAACCCTACCCCAAGCGATCGGCTCCCTAATACATAAATATCTTGTGTCGGCCCCACAGTAGGGTGTATCACTCCCTAAAGTGAAAACCAATTGGCACAGACCTATTTACAAATGTCACGATTTCTTACATCCTCAGAGGCAGACCGGGATCCATGCACGCACATGACTCGGTTGGAACGCACCATCAACACCCCTCGCCATTATCAGAATGAACCGCTTATAATTAGTTCAGTAAGCGTGCCCGGACCATACTTACTGTTGGGTCAAAGTTTTGATACCAGAAAGGGTTACTGGCTAATATGGGTCCCAAACAATAGATGACACAAGTAATTCCCCTCCTAACCTTGTGTCCCCAGACTAACAGATTTCAGCTAAACTTGTCTACAAGTTTCAGACATACAAAATTTAGATTCACTAGTTCACAGATCAGACAATCAAGTTAACAGGTTTTCAGACTAACAGATCAAATGTTCGGATTAATAGGCTTATCTAACTTTGTATTGGGCCTACGGATTCACGAAACGGGTTTATCAGATTCATTGGTCCAATTGGTTTAACCTTACCCAACACGTTTTAGACATCATAATTATCTCAGATTTTCATTAATTAAATATTAATGCCCAAACCTCTCACATTAGACTGACAGTTTGCGGCTACTGGTTAGGCCGGTTGGTTCCGGGCAGGTTTCTGTCGCAAACTGAGTCTAACCTCGGGTTTCAAGCACGTTATGACTAACTTCTCACATTAGAACCTATTTTTTGCGACCACTGGAATATGCCGGGCGGTTCCGGGCAGAATTGCGCCGCAAACTCATTCTAACCTCGAGTTAGCCATGTTTATCTTTGCGGCCAATTAATTAATGATTTACCATTTATACCCACGCCTAATATACATGTCAATTATTCATAACTATAGCCAATTCAGATTATGTCAATAGCGGACTAATTATATCAACTCAACAGATATTACAGATAACAGAATTTTCAGATTAGGCGACTTAATGGATTTAGCAGATTAAGCAAACTAGCAGATCTAGCATTTTCAACAGACTTAGCAGATGACAGCTTTGGCAGATGAACAAATCTAGCAGACTAGGCAGTAGAGCAGAACTAGCAGATTAAGCAATATAACAGAACTAGCAGATTAGGAAAATATAACAGATTTAATCATTCCTTAAAGTTTCACAAACATGTCTTGCCTAATTTTAAATTTTGCCTAAGCATGCCTAAATAATTGTCATGATTCACACTATGATCATATACCAAATATAACAATCGATTACTATGCATGTCATATATCCCAAAGATCCCTTACTTAGGTGTTTATTTACATTTAATAGATGTCCTACCTTAATGTAAATCTTTGTACCTAAGCCATATTTTCTTTGTCTCAAGTCATATGTTAACAGACCATGGTTCCTCTTCTTCCAATTCACAGAATATGCATAGATCTAAATCTAGTTTACAACCTATGTCCTTTTTCTTAAATCAGTCACAGATTAACCATGTCCAATTATTCCACATTCATTATTTGTCCCAAACATTTTAGCGTTCGTGCATTATTCTCTTAGGAGATTGGCGCAGGCTCGTAGTAGCCTGGCTATAGAACAGAAAGAAGAAGAGATACAGAATAAAATAGATCAGAACATAACATACACAATCTCAAATTCAGATTTACAATCATGTCACAATTATGATTAAAGTTTATATCGGAAAATAACTGCACTTGCCTTGGTTGGATTAAAGAAAGAACTTTAATTGTTGTGGAATCGTTGCAGAAGCTTTAATCTCTAATTTGAATTGAGTTGCTTAGGTTGATGTTGATTAGCTTCTAGTTTTGATTCCAGCAGAGTAGTGACGCCATTTTTATTTTTATTTAGAACAGAGGCAGAGAAGAAGCAGAATAGAATTGTGTGTAGAGAAGGCTAGGTCTTAGGTTGTTTTTATAGGCGTAGCAATTCATTTCAGCCATCAGATTAACCCCAAAACCAATCCGGACCATCAAAAATCGTCCCTGGGCTTCAAAAACGTGTTCTGGACCGAAACATGCCGACCAGGTCGACCTGTAGGGGGGAGGTCAACACTATAGTCGACCCCCATGAGGGAGGTCGACTCCCAGGTCGACCCCCTATTCGACCTGGCCCCCAGGTCGACCCCCAGGTCGACCTGCCCAGTTCTGTGCTGACCGAAACCTTCTGAATCTTCTACAGGCCATAACTTCTTCATCCGGACTTCGATTTTCAAAAATTCGGACTCTATTTAATGTAAAATTTCGAGAGGAACGCAATGGTGAGGTCCATTTTACCTAATTCCTGATTCTTAATTAATTATCCTCATTTTACTATCTTTTCCGTTACACACACTGTTATCGAACTAATTTTCCTTCTCTTTCATGTATTAATTAATTCTTCTTATGCATCACCATTATTTACCTATCATAAGCATA
The DNA here is from genome assembly GCA_030737875.1 of Allium sativum. Lineage (NCBI taxonomy): Eukaryota > Viridiplantae > Streptophyta > Magnoliopsida > Asparagales > Amaryllidaceae > Allium > Allium sativum. Next base: position 553,215,222 of record CM060910.1, on the reverse strand, counting down.
TTTTTCATATATTTTATTTCATTTTTAATTATACTTAAAAATGCGGGGTGTTACATTCTCCCCTCCTTAAAGGATTTCGTCCCCGAAATCTTCAAGTTAAGAAGAATGTGTCCGACCATCCAATCATCCATCTACTCAATCACCAATCACAGGCATTCATTGTCCTTAAGAGATTTCTAATGCTGTATGAACATATGCAAGAAGTGAGTGTATATGTTCCTTGTCTAATGCAAAGATCAGGCAGTCCACTGATTCAGTTGACCTCCTTAATGCGAATTATGCGAGTGCCATGAGTCCAACATTTATGCAATTTTCCTACTCGATACATATCATTTCTATATGAGTGCACAACCATTCAGTCATATGCAACATCCATGTGCCGAGTCAATCATTTTGCATCCACAAAAATTGAAAATGCTCACACATCCATATGCAGTATGAGAGTGTTTTCGAGCCGATCTAGTGCCTAGTGTGTGTATATGTATCCACGAGTAACCACTTGCATCCACTTGCAACCATCAAACATAACATGTCTCAAACACATGTTTACACCCATGAGTTTCTACCTAAAGTTCGAAGATTCGATCGATAGGATACAGTCGAATGATGGAAGCGAGTACAGATAAAACAAAAACTTGGTTCCCATTAGGCATGGGTCCTAAGTATCGGCCCCAAAGACCGAAACCAACATCAAATTGACACCCAGAGGATTACCCTCTTTAGACAATGTCAAAACTGGAAATCTTATCAGAAGTATTCAGATATTTACAGACTACTGGTACAGATCAGGTTCCCTAATGGCTCTTGGGAAGTTAAGCATGATAAAATCATACCCCACGAAAACTCAGAATGTATGCGTCATACTTGACGCCTAACACAGATATCCCTCAAACCCCAATCTCAAACAGATGAGTCATAACCCTTATGGGTCTGAGTCTACAGCGGAATTCAGAAATAATACTAGTATTAAAGTGCAGAGTATCGATTACAAAATCAAAATACCAGAACCAGAAAAAGTCTTAACTCCATAATCAGATGAAGAAATTAAACCTACTATAGAAATTTTCCTATTTCTATCCTAGCCACTAGCCTCAAGAGTGTTCGCCTGCCCTCCTTGCCCTCGTCTCTTCGGGTAGTCCCTAGTGAAGTGTCCCATCTCTCCACAGTTGAAGCAAGTGCCTTTCCTTTTTCTACAATCCTTGTTCAGATGAGTCGAGCTCCCACAAGTAAAGCACTTTTTCCCCTTCTTATCTTCAGACTTCTCATCCTTCTTTTGTGTTTCCTTTTTGGGCCATGCTTTCTTATTCTGTGGTTCTTTCTTCTTTGTCTCTTTCGGGCCCTTGTCTTCCTCGTGCAGTAGTGCCATGTCCACCAATTTCTCGTAAGTCGCTCCCATGGGTACGTGGGTCATGGCTAGGCTGTGTAGTGGCTCGTTCAATCCTTTAACAAAGCGGAGAGCCTTTTTATGCTGAGTGTTGACTAAATCCAATCCGAACCTAGCTAGTTGGTTGAACTGGTTGACGTATTCCTTGACCGTCATACTTCCTTGCTTAAGAGATAAGAAATTTTCCAGTTGTAAACTCCGTTCATCTTGCGAGAGAAATTTTGTCTCAAACCTTGTTCTGAAATCCATCCATGTCTCAACCGGCCTCTCGGCGTTAGTGACTTCCCACCAGTAGGAAGCTTCGTCTTTGAGCAGCCATACCGCCAACTGTACCTTCTGCCTATCGTCCACCTCGAAGATAACGAATAGATCCTCAGTTTCTTTGAGCCAGTACCTCGCTTCGACGAATGATTCAGTTCCCTTGAAATCCTTTCCAACCATGGCCCTAAAATCTCTACAGATCTTTGAGAAAGCAATTGCACGAGGAGGGGGCGGAGGAGGAGGGGATCATTTGCTGGACCTGCGGCGGCGGTCCTAGCCTCAAGATATTGACGAAACCAACCGGGTACATGAACACCCTCTGGTATCTCAGATGCTTCAGACATGCTGAAACAAAAAAGGAAAGATTCAATACAAAAAGGACTGAAGGAAGGATATATGGCTCTTGGGGATCATGTTCTTCAAAATAAGCTTTATTTTTGAAAATACTTCCTTTCAAAACCTTTTTGAAAATAGTTTTCAAAAACTTTTATCTAATCTGGTAACCTTTAGCTCTGATACCAAGTGTAACACCCCACCTCCGTTAAGGTCACTCACAAAGGGAATGCCTTAACTTTGGTGGAGCATTTTAGTAAACAGAACAGAAACTTACAAGACATATAAAATAGTACTTGAAAAATTATAACTTTATTTCAACAGAAACCGAAATAAACTTGGTTACATCCTTTCAAATCACATTATCAGAATTCAAGTACAAAATATCAGTCTTGTACAAAAGCCTTCAGAATGCATAGTTTAAAATCATAATCCCCATAGAACGGAAGCTATACAGAGCCAAGCCATACTTTAAGCACTTCAAGCAGAAGAAATCCGGATCAAGCTAAAGTTTTCCCTCCTTGGATAACCTGGGGGGGAAACGGAAGAAAGGAGGCGAAACAACAAGGGTCAGACAAAAAGTCTGGCATATCCAGTGATTTTCAGTTATGAACAGATAATCATAACATGACATGAAAATAAATCTGGATGAGAGATAACTGTAACAGGTGTAACAAATATAACAGAAGAACAGAATGATATAAGCTATTGTTTTACACTTCTCTGCACTAATACTAGTATAAAAGAATTAGATGTCACCCTAATGTCTAAACTAAAACAGAAACGGGTACAGAATAATTTAACAGAAACATAATGCTAATAATGGGCCTTTACTACCCAATCAGAAACAGACAGAAGCAGAAACAGATTAATCCCTATGGAAACAGAATGTAGAATTAGGTGTACACTAGTAATGGGCCTTTACCACCCGAACAGACGGTACCACGCAGAAACAGACAGGTGTTACCACCCAACAGAAACAGACGGTACCAACAGAAACAGACAGAACTAAGTGTACCCTAAAACCCTACCCCAAGCGATCGGCTCCCTAATACATAAATATCCTGTGTCTGCCCCACAGTAGGGTGTATCACTCCCTAAAGTGACAACCAATTGGCACAGACCTATTTACAGATGTCACGGCGTCTTACATCCTCAGAGGAAGACCGGGATCCATGCGCGCACATGACCCGGTTGGAACGCACCATCAACACCCCTCGCCATTATCAAAATGAACCGCTTATAATTAGTTCAGAAAGCGTGCCCGGACCCTACTTACTGTTGGGTCAAAGTTTTGATACCAGAAAGGGTTACTGACTAATATGGGTCCCAAACAATAGATGACACAAGTAATTCCCCTCCTAACCTTGTGTCCCCAGACTAACAGATTTCAGCTTAACTTGTCTACAAGTTTCAGACATACAAAATTTAGATTCACTAGTTCACAGATCAGACAATCAAGTTAACAGGTTTTTGGACTAATGGATCAGATGTTCGGATTAACAGGCTTACAGATTAACTGGTTACAGATTAACAGACTTATAGATTAACTGGTTACATATTACCTAACTTTGTATTGGGCCTACGGATTCACGAAATGGGTTTATCAGATTCATTGGTCCAATTGGTTTAACCTTACCCAACATGTTTTAGACATCATAATTATCTCAGATTTTCATTAATTAAATATTAATGCCCAAACCTCTCACATTAGACTGACAGTTTGCGGCTACTGGTTAGGCCGGTTGGTTCCGGGCAGGTTTCTGTCGCAAACTGAGTCTAACCTCGGGTTTCAAACACGTTATGACTAACTTCTCACATTAGAACCTATTGTTTGCGACCACTGGAATATGCCGGGCGGTTCCGGGCAGAATTACGCCGCAAACTCATTCTAACCTCGAGTTAGCCATGTTTATCTTTGCGGCCAATTAATTATTGATTTACCATTTATACCCACGCCTAATATACATGTCAATTATTCATAACTATAGCCAATTCAGATTATGTCAATAGCAGACTAATTATATCAACTCAACAGATATTGCAGATAACAGATTTTTCAGATTAGGCGACTTAACGGATTTAGCAGATTAAGCAAACTAGCAGATCTAGCATTTTCAACAGACTTAGCAGATGACAGCTTTGGCAGATGAACAAATCTAGCAGACTAGGCAGTAGAGCAGAACTAGCAGATTAAGCAATATAACAGAACTAGCAGATTAGGCAAATATAACAGATTTAATCATTCCTTAAAGTTTCACAAACATATCTTGCCTAATTTTAAATTTTGCCCAAGCATGCCTAAATAATTGTCATGATTCACACTATGATCATATACCAAATATAACCATCGATTACTATGCATGTCATATATCCCAAAGATCCCTTACTTAGGTGTTTATTTACATTTAATAGATGTCCTACCTTAATGTAAATCTTTGTACCTAAGCCATATTTTCTTTGTCTCAAGTCATATGTTAACAGACCATGGTTCCTCTTCTTCCAATTCACAGAATATGCATAGATCTAAATCTAGTTTACAACCTATGTCCTTTTTCTTAAATTAGTCACAGATTAACCATGTTCAATTATTCCACATTCATTATTTGTCCCAAACATTTTAGAGTTCGTGCGTTATTCTCTTAGGAGATTGGCACAGGCTCGTAGTAGCCTGGCTATAGAACAGAAAGAAGAAGAGATACAGAATAAAATAGATCAGAACAGAACATACACAATCTCAAATTCAGATTTACAATCATGTCACAATTATGATTAAAGTTTATATCGGAAAATAACTGCACTTGCCTTAGTTGGATTAAAGAAAGAACTTTAATTGTTGTGGAATCGTTGCAGAAGCTTTAATCTCTAATTTGAATTGAGTTGCTTAGGTTGATGTTGATTAGCTTCTAGTTTTGATTCCAGTAGAGTAGCAACGCCATTTTTATTTTTATTTAGAACAGAGGCAGAGAAGAAGCAGAATAGAATTGTGTGTAGAGAAGGCTAGGTCTTAGGTTGTTTTTATAGGCATAGCAATTCATTTCAGCCATCAGATTAACCCTAAAACCAATCTGAACCATCAAAAATCGTCCCTGGGCTTCAAAAACATGTTCTGGACCGAAACAGGCCGACCAGGTCGACCTGTAGGGGGGAGGTCGACACTATAGTCGACCCCCATGGGGGAGGTCGACTCCCAGGTCGACCCCCAGGTCGACCTGCCCAGTTCTGTGCTGACCGAAACCTTCTGAATCTTCTACAGGCCATAACTTCTTCATCCGGGCTCCGATTTTTGAAAACTCGAACTCTATTTCATGTTAAATTTCGAGAGGAACGCAATGGTGATGTCCATTTTACCTAATTCCTGATTCTTAAATTAATTATCCTCATTTTACTATCTTTTCCATTACACACACCGTTATCGAACTAATTTTCCTTCTCTTTCATGTATTAATTAATTCTTCTTATGCATCACCATTATTTACCTATCATAAGCATATTTTCATATATTTTATTTCATTTTTAATTATACTTAAAAATGCGGGGTGTTACAGGTAGTTATCAAAATTTTAAATTTGAATGAATTCAAATTTTCTGGCGGTTATATGTCGACATACATGACATACCCATACAATATTTAGGTATTTTGATTTTTTACACTATTTTGAATTATTTTTATTATATTATATTAATTTGTTTTTATAGATCTTTAAAGACCGATTTGATAGAAAACAAAATCATTCATTACTACTAATAAGAGAATACATTCAAACGATAGATATTAAAAAATATAAGGTATGAAATATGAAATACGAAAAGGAAATACAAGCTAATATGGTAAGATAACATAAGCTAATACACTTAGAACTTGGTGGATGAAGATAAGGAAGTTGATAATCCAATTCTTCTCCCAACTTTTCCCAAAAACTTGTTTATTTTGGATGACATTTGATTGAGAGTCTTCCTGTAACGACCCAGCTTTCGGACTAATTATATAAACTATAATTTATAGATTATACTGATAATTAAATAAATAAATTTTATATATCTGGTAAATACCAGGAAAAATTACAAATATATTGGTTGATGGTTAAAAAGTCTGTAACCAATGGATATAGGCACAAAAATAAGAAATTATTATTTTATCATCTTTATTTATTCGTTTTAAAACTCATGTGAATAATTAGTTAGCTAATTATCAATAAAAGGAAAATTGGATTTGCTTCATATGCACTTCAATTTGGATTTTTACTTGAAGTTACAATATGAGTTTACGTAAGCAAATCTTAATTACTTCTTACAAAGGAAAACAAAAGTATGCATTTACTTAAGCAAGATATTCATTAAAAAATTATAACGATACACTCGTTTAAATTAGAATATTTATTTTTATACCATGTGCATACATATTAACTTGTTTATATATAATCAAGTGCATATTGTTTTAACCTTCTTTGTTACATTTAAAAACATGTTTTTAACTTTTGTAACATAAAGTTAATTAAAGAAACGTTGAAGACATACATCAAGTAAATATCATATAAAATACATAGGAGGATCTTCAATATTCAAAACAAAAGATATGCATTTACATGATGAGAAGGGGCTGATTTATTTTTATTCTTTTTCCTTAGATAATAAGGTAGGTTTGTATATATAAGTACACTTGTATATGCAGCATAAAGTATAGCTTAGAGGCGAGATTTGGAAGCAAGTGCAAATCTACATCACCACTTTAAGGCCAGACCAAACTCCATAGTATGTTATCAAACATACATCACCATTTGTACTATAAAACACCCTGCGCAAGCCTTAAGTGTTAAATTTAAAGGAGAAATGCATTTATAGTACAATACATGGACCTATAAAACAACTAGAACATGGGATGTTTGCTTGCTTAGGGACAAAGTAAAAACATCCATTTGAATTGGGTAATCAAACATCACTTTCATTGGAAAAGGCTGCTGCCTATGTACCCTATTGCCTGTAAACATCTACCTTACTTAGAACCTAGTTCCTTAACCAATTAGCATAGGTCTGTGTATATTTGTATACATTAACACATAGCTGATAATGCTACATTAGACTCGGAAAGGGATGGAATAAGAAATGACTAAAGCAGACTTCACTTCAATCAAATATCACCCTCTTTAAAACTGCTGCAAACCCTACCCTGTATAACTTAAAACCTAACTGAGTTAAAGCCTGGGTTTTAGCATCTATAAATACCATAAAAACACCACATAGTTACACACCAAGTTCTACTGAAGACCAATGCATGCAAAAACAAATCTTAGAACTAAGATGGTGGAGAGATAATGAGAGAGGAACAGAGAAAAAACTAGGAACTAAAATGGGGTACGAAACTGCAAGACGAAGAAGCAATTAAACCTATAATCAAAGCCTGAGGAGGAAAGAGAACAAAATCTTGAAACAAAAGCATGAAAGGCCTTAAAATGAAAATGGAAAGACAGTGGAAAATCCTGTGAGTAAACTCTTAATCTTCTAACTTCCCAACCTAATTCAAGTTTGTTGTGTATTAAATGCGAGTATATGTCTGAAAAAGCTGTTAATAATTATATAATCTCATATAACCATGTGTGAGTGCTTGATTAAACATTGGGAGTAATCAAAAGCTGTTGGCGTGTTAACATATGAATCTCCTTTGATTCAAACATTGATGGTTGATGTTGTTTAAGAAAGGGTCTCGGAAATAGGTAGATTTAGAGTGAATATTTGAGAAGACTGAGAAAACAGAATACCAGGGTATTAAACACAGTAGGAGGTAGAAAGACAGTAAATATATGTTGTGAGTAAAACAATTCCCTTACTGTTTATTATTTACTTCTTGTACATCCAAACCTTGAATGTACCCATTCTATTTAATGTAAGTATTTAATTTACTTAATGGTTAATTTCATAAAATGGATAGTTTGGGTTTAAAGTTTGAACAACCTAGAAAAAAAAAGCAATAGCAGTAAAACCATATACTGTAGATAAAGTGAGTAAACATCTGAATTGTTTACAGTTTGGATTCAAATTTCATACCTACTGATAGGTACCCCATGACCCAAATATTTTGAAGTATTAAATTATGCTTTGAAGGTAAACATCCCTAAGATAGGAAAAATAGAAAACAGTAGATTATATCTGTGAGTAAACATTTCCTATTCCAACATATTTTATGATTAATTGTTTATTTGGTTTCATCTTATCTATGTATTTACATAACTTCTGAATGTAATCACAAATATTGATCTTATGTTGGAAAATAAGGCTTCTATTAATACTGAAACATATAGGAAGTAGTGACACGGTAATAGAATAGACCCCTTTTCTTTCTATTTGGAATTTTTGATCTATTTCTATTATGATTCAAGTATTCATATGTGCGTGTGTGTGTGTGTATATATATATATATATATATAGACACGCAATTGGTAGTGTTATCACCTCGTCAGAGTTAAAGGTCATATGGTTAACTTGGAAGTCATTACTGTAAGCAACAAATATTAAAAAACTAGGCTTAAAACCATCCTTCTGTTGATTCAAAAACCAACAGTATAAATCCTAGTTTATTATTGTGATTAAGTACAAAGTGAAAATTGTTTGTCTACGATCTGTGGATATGCTAAAATTAGTTCAATTCAAACAACAAACCATAGTACCTGAAACCGTAAGATTACAATAGAAGTAAGGAGAAACTAAAATTCCCAAATATCATTTTGTTATGTTTCGGGTATAGGAATGAATCAGGCTTTTAAAATCATGAATTTTGATGATCAAAACTCGATTTTTAGTTCACTAAGGTAAGAGAATTTCAAGTTCATCATATTTTAAGCTTTGATCAAATCCCGGCGCCAGGGGAAGTTATGTATGTCAACGTAGGAGTTGTAGAAAGGTGGAGACTTAGTGATCGTAGGAAAAATGCAAATTTATTTTTCTATATAACGATGTGTGAGAACGAGGTGAATTAGGAGGTTCGGGTTCATCTTTTTGGCACGGAATAGTATCGAACTGCACCTCGTATAGGGTTATTTGGGCAATCACATATGGGGGAATTGGAAGAGGGGAGAGTCAGCTTCGAGTGACTGGAGTTTGGTGATGACCGGTGGCTGGTAGCAGCGAGATGAGGTGATGTTACTGAAGACTATTTTATTGAAACGTAGGTGGAATATCCATATTTTGATGCATCAAGGTTTAACAAATACGGATGGAAGGAGTGGGTTAAGCGGATGAAGTGGCATTTGTGGTGATGTAGCAGGCGACGAGATCGCCCATGACGCGGTGGTGCACGTGAACGGTGTAGATGGTGCACAGCAGAGTGACATAGTGGGTGAAGGAAAGGGACGAAGTAGAAAGATGGGGCGGATCACAGAAAATGATGGATCACCCTGTATGGATCCTTGTATTTTTGCGTTACCAAGTTTCATTGTTTGGCAAACATCTGGAACAAGGAAGCCACGAAGTAAAGCGAGGAAATATTGTATCGACGTGGGTTGATCAAGGGGTTTAGTTTGCCAGTTCCATTGTGATTCGATCAGGTAAAGCAAGAGGAGAGTAAAAATGAAGAATGGGCCTAGAAAGGAGAAATGGAAGGTGGGCTTTATCTCGTATGGTCCGGAGTGGACTTCAAGAAAATAAATGAATGTTTCTTTAAACTTAAATCAAATCATTCTATATAATTATATTTATAAAATAAAGATTAGCGAAGGGGAGAACGGGTTAAGATAGTTGATAGAAGGCTATATGGGCTTAGCGATATTGTTTTCGTTAAGTTTTTATTATCTAGTTTAAACTTAAGTTGGAATTAAAAATAAGCGTACAAAACAAGAAGAAGGATAAAAAATCTGCTGAATTATTTCATAATTGCAAGATTAACACTAACATATAAAATTGAGCTAGAATCTGAAATATTTATATTTATATATAATCTATTAAATAAGAATAAAAGTATAAACAAAATCGATCAATTCATTTCCAAAGATTTCGATAAATAAGTATTGTGAAGCAAGTCATTATCCAAGATTAGATATTTCAACTATTATTAGTTCGAAATAAAGCATCAAAATAGTATTGGATGTTAGTATTGTGTTGAATAATTTTTGTTACTCATTTATTGTGTTATGAAGTAAATCAAATATAAATAAGTTAGAATAAAATGTTGATACATTCTATTTAATTTTGATTATCTTTTGTTGATTATTGTTCTGCAAATTTGAAATGAAGTTGTATAAGTAATTTTACTTAAGTGGACATGTTATGAAAATAAATATGATATGATAAATTTTAAATAAATATTTTTACTCATCTACACGGTTTAAATTTGATAGTTAAAACACTGACTATCAAACAAATATCCCTTACGTGTTAGTTCGAAGGGACCGGGATGGGAACTGGACCCAAAACCACTTCAAATCGATTGTACGTAAACTAACTTGTAGTTACGATCATACAATTTAGAGAATTAAAGACCGTAGATCTTCATAAGCGGAAGAATTACTTATTAAAATTCTCTGGTTAGCTCCCAGAGATATCTCAGTAGTGATTCTGTCGTGATTGAAATCTTTGAATTTGCAAGGATAATTCGTTACTGTTCCATGGGATGATTCTTATATTGGATGCAGTAGGAGAGTACCTTCGGTTCATCCTATTGCTGGATGACTTGTATGGAACGATGACCATATATTATAAAGGTAAATTCTAACCTCAAGCCTCATCAATCGGAAATGACAAAAATCGAGCAGGCAGCATGGCTAGTGGGTCGCTCCCATTTGGATGTATAATCACCTATCTAGAGAAATTCCATTTCCTTCTTTATTCTATTTAGATTTTGTCCCTTTTCGGGAAACGGTGGTTTGAGCCCAACCGTTGGTGATATACTTTCAATACACTCAAGCGAAATGAGTGGCCGGTTATGTGTGGGTCGGGTTGCAAGAGGTTCTTGTTGAACCCAGTGTATTCCCCTCTAGAGATACACTATCTACAGGTGGTTCCATACCTTCTCATAGTCGGAATCGAATCTCCAATAAGCTCTCGCGGTTTTGATTGTATACTATATATGTATAGCGTGAGATGCAAGCGTTCTGCTAGATTGATATTTATTTGTATTTAGTCACTATGATAATATCAGAACAATATACGATTTCAAAAATGGTTTGGATTATCGTAAGGTAAAAACCATCCGTATCTATGTGTGGATTGGTCTTACGATTATCATTTATTTCAAAAGGATTTTTGAATGTTAAATCAATCTGTCTTTAAATCGTTTACTCACACCAGTCCCATGACTGACCCAGAGTTTATTTTTCTGTGTTTTCCCTAAACTCTTGGGTGCCCAAATTTGTACGGGCAGTCAAGGGGTTTCAGGATTTTACAGATTCATTTGAAGAAGTTTGGAGCAGAAGACTTCAACATTAGATATATAGAGTTATTTCCACTGTGTTGTATATGAGTTGTACTCTGATGATGCATGTAAGTGTAAACACCAGTTTTAGTATTCCAAGTATTGTTAAATAATATATTTTACTCCATTCCACTGCGAGATTCGTGTTTACTATGATTCTTATGGGTTTTGTTCTTCTTTTTCTTCTATTTTTAACTTTCTTTCTTTCTATTTCTCACCCTCTAACTTCTTTCTATTAACGTTCTGTTATTTTCTGGTGTTTGATTGATCTATATGTGATACAAGATATGTACTAGTATCGGTAATCAGGATCGAAAATTTCATGTCGTTACAGTTGGTATTGGAGCAATGGTTTAGAAATAACCTTGGCTCTGTGGCATAACTCGATAAAGATTGGGTTAGTAATAACCTAGATTGAGTTTGAGTGTATATATATGAGCGCGTATTTGTAAAATTTATATAAAAACTATTTTATGTTATGTTGATTGATTTGTCGAGTAGATTATGGACTCTGATCAATACGGGATTGCAAACTATATTGATATGTGGTTATAAACTATTGGAAAGAATAATTCCACACAATATTATTTTAAATAAGAAAGTTAAATGAAATAATTTTACCTAAAATTACACTTTGATACAAACGAATAATTTTTTAATTAATATAAATAGCCGTACTGATTGCTATTATAATTTGGTAACCGATTATAACATTATGGTGGTTATATATAAAACCAAATGGAACTCATATACGAAAAAGATATACAAATGAGACGAACCAAACCTAAAATTCAAACTGGAACTTGAATTTGAAATCCTGGAAGTTAGAAAGATTTTTGATGGAAGATTGTTTGGAAAAATAAATTGTCTTGGGAGATTCAAAAGTTTTGAAATAAGAAGAATGTTTTCAAACTATATTCAAACTGATTCGAAATATAATCGGGAATTCAGATTCAGGAATTTAACAAATTAAATAAGACAAGCCTAGTGGATTTAGGCAGTAAAGGTGAACTGAATAGACTAGAGTTGGCTGAAGGTAAGTTGAATGGAATTAAACTGGATTGAAGTTTGAAGGAGAATTGGAAGCAGATAATTATGTTTGAAGGGGTTTAATTCAAATTTATATAGATGCTAAGATTTGGAATTTATTTTCGAATCACAACCAACAGTATTTTTAAATTGAAAATTAGGTAATATGGGTTGATTGAGAATCAAGAATAGAGTTAAGTAATTGGAACCTAATTGGAAATTGGTTGAGTTGAATGACTTTTTGAGTGTTGATTTTATGTCGATTTCGATCTTCGGGGCTAATACTTAGAGGATTATCTTCTTACCAGTTTACGGTTAGGAACTGAAAATAAGAAAGAATAGTAAGGCGTGAATATGAAAGGGAAATGTTTTCCAACTAAAAAATATTCGTAATTTATGAACAAACTGTGATTTATAGCTAAATGATGATGTATTAACTACAGTGAAATATTTTGGGTAGATAAACAGTATGTTCTGGATGCCTTGGCTGTTATGATTATGAGAGGATGACCTATGTTTCTGTTGATATAAGTCTATTTTTTTTAATATAATTAGAATCCCTAGTTACTCTTTAATTTCGGGGATGAAATTCTTTTTAGGAGGGTAGATTGTAACGACCTAGCTTTCAGACTAATTTTATAAACTATAATTTATAGATTATACTGATATTTAGATAAATGAAATTTATATATCTAGTAAATACCAGGAAAAAATTCCAAATATATTGGTTAATGGTTAAAAAGTTTGTAATCAATGAATATAGGCACATAAATAAGCAATTATTGTTTTATCATCTTTATTTATTCGTTTTAAAACTCATGTGAATAATTAATTAGCTAATTATCAATAAGAGGAAAATTGGATTTGCTTCATATGCACTTCAATTTGGATTTTTACTTGAAGTTACAATATGAGTTTCCGTAAACAAATCTTAATTACTTCTGTAACGAACTGAATTTTCGACTCTGAAAATCAACACAAACTACCATGTTGACTGTTCAGACATAGGAAATACCTGATCATTAATAGAAAGAAATTAGATGGTGAGAATAGATAAGATAGAAAATTAGAATAGAAGAAGAAGAAGAACACAATCAGAGTAAACACGAATCTCATAGCGGAACGAATAAAATATAATATATAACATAACTTTGCAATAAACAGTATAATAAAATTATCAGAGTACAACACTTACACACAGCGGAAATAACAATTGCTATATAATCCTGAAGCCTCCTGCTTCAAGCTCCTCCAAGCATATCTGTAAGGACCTGAACTACTTGACTGCCCGTACAAATTTAGGCACCCAAGAGTTTAGGGAAAACAAAACAAAATAAACTCTGGGTCAGTCATGGGACTGGTGTGAGTAAACTCAAATCCTTTGGTTTAACTTTTCAAAACCTTTTTCAAATGAAAAGATAATCGTAAGACCGATCCATACATAAACACGGATGGTTTTTACCTTACGATAACCCAAAACAGTTTTGGAAATCAATACTTGTCTGATATTATAATAATGTCTAATCACAAGTAATTAACAATCTAGCAGAACGCTTGCATCTCACGTTCCACATATATAGTATACAAACAAAACCGCGGGCGCTTATTGGAGATTGGATTCCAACTATGACAAGGTATGGGACCACCTGTCGATGGTGTATCTCTAGAGACGAATACACTGGGTTTAACAAGAACGTCTTGCAACCCGGCACACACATGATTGACCACTCATTTCGCTTGAGTGTATCGAATGTATATCACCAACGGTTGGGAGCTACCCACCGTCTTCCCGAAAAGGGACAGCATCGAATACACAAAAGAATGAATTGGATTTTCTCTAGATAGGTGATATACATCCTAATGGGAGCGACCCACTTAGCCATGCTGCATGCCCGATTTCTGTCATTTCCCGATTGAAGAGGCTTGAGGTCATAACGTATCTTTGGAACATCTGACCACCATTCACTTTGAATGCCACATCATCATACCTGCCAAATCACAAATTGATTTCCCTAAAAATACCACGGGTACAAAGCTAAGAGAAACGAATTCCTCCGCCACCAAACTTAAGTACGTTTGAAGAGATCAACTTACGCGATCCATTAGATATACTCTGTCGGACATTCGTCCATTCACGTTGTCCTGGGACTGGACAAACCGAAGGCACTATTCTGTAAACAGGATAGCCCTTACATAACTCCATCTTCAATGATTTTCATCATATTTGATTGCAACGCTAACGTCCATACAGAGTGGTTTTCAGATAAAAATATGATCCCGGTCTCTCTGTATCGACAACGTAAAAATGGTCAAAAACTTCAATAGTCGGTGATTTAACTATCAAAGAAAAACAGTTGTGCAAACAACGATATTATTTCCAGATGGAAATTCTATCGATCAATCATCATTCAAAGGTTCATTTCTTTTAATTAAGTTATCATTAATTTATCCATTTTCCCTTTCTATATATTAGTAAATTCTTAATTTATAAATTTGGAAAAAAACATACTTTATAAATCACTTGGACCACGCCACCATATTTACTTCTATTTCTTATTTCCTATATTGGAAAACATTTTGGATCCTTATTTGGAAAACGTTTCCAAACTCCTTCATTTGATTTAAACCGATGTTTAAATAAAACATCACTAAGCCAATTCAAACCATTTCACTCGTTAACTAAATCCACTTAACCAATTTTAACTCTCGAACCTTAAGTACTCCTTAGTTAAAAACGAAGTCAATCAAGTTGGGGTATAATTACCTCTCAGACCTTAACTGAACAACATTTCCAACCTCGGAATAGACAAAGTTCACCGTTTTTAACTCTTTAACAAACTTCCTTACGCAACTCTTGGATTCTATTTATGGATCCCTTTCTTTATTGAAAATGTGACGGCCTGCCCCGCACCAGCCGGCATTTCCTCCGAAAGTGCGCTGTACACATGCCCGACTAGCACGGAACAGTCGTCAGAAGAAAAGAAAGAAGAGAATGAGCTAACAAAGAACCTGTAGAATGTCTCACAACGCATGGAACAAAATATAATAATAATAATATACTTGACATAAAACAGGTGAGACAGTACATAAGCTGAAAACTAAATCATGTCTAACATGGCAGCGGAAATCCAAAATACAGCTTATGATCCAACATCATTATTACAACTTTTAAAAACTGTCTCAAAAAGCTAAACAAGTAAGGTACACTACTAATGCCCAAAGTAGTGACTAGCAACGACACAGGGAGAATATCTATGTATATCATATGTGGAAGCCTCCTGCTCGCCTCCGAATCTGCTACTCGCACATCACCAGCTAACCTGTCTCTAGTCTGCTCGTGTGAGCACCAAGAGTAATAAGAAGAGACATAAAATTCTGGGTCAGACAAAAAGTATGGTATGAGCGATAAGCAACAAAACAAAACAATAACAGGTATAATCCAATCATACCTGAACCTGGACCTGCAACCAAAGAGTTAGCACTACATACTGTACAACCCTCTAAGGTGCCTTTAACATATGGTGTAAGGAATACGGGGCTGGGGGTGTGCATGTCATAGTGATGGCAAACAATCAAGCATAGCAACCATCCTCACATCTCTCACTCAGTGCGTAAAGCATACGATATCCACTACCTTGGTTACCTAATCCTTTGGGCCATGACGGAATCCAATCCCGTACAACTATCACTACAAGCCCACTATCCATCTCTCAATGGTGAACCAAAGTTATGAATACCGACAACGCCTTTGCACAAGTCCCGCAGCAAAGTCCAATCATGAAGTGAACTCATTGGCTCCCAACTAGATCCCGAGTACAAACTTCCCATTTGGACTACCTTTGCATCTCGGGTTATTGGTCAATACTGGATCGGTTCGGTTCGGTCATGTATATGCATCTTGGTTTGGTTCGGGTTCTTCATGTTGCATTGGTTCGGTTCGGACTACCTTCGTCGCATCAGTTCGGTTCGGTCATGTATACGCATCTCGGTACAGTTCGGGTTCTTCGCGTTGCATTGGTTCGGTTCAGAGTGCCTTCGTCGCATCAGTTCGGTTCGGTCATGTATATGCATCTCGGTTCGGTTCGGGTTCTTTGCGTTGCTTTGGTTCGGTTCGGAGTACCTTCGTCGCATCAGTTCGGTTCGGCCTCCCTAGTCACGGTCCGATCCGCTCCCTCTTTCTCTACCGTTCCGATCCCCCCTTCTCTCCATCTCGATCCGATCCGGTCCCCCTTCTCTTCATCTTGATCCGATCCGGTCCCCCTTACTTAACCCAATCCGATTCCAGTTCAACCATGGTGGCCTTCCTTCTTGCCATTCTTCTTTTTGTGCTAAGCTACGGTTCGGTTCGGTGATACTTTGCCCGATCCAAGCCCATCCATCCGATCCGATCCGAAAGCCTGCACCACTTTCCTGCAACTTTCCTGCGACTGTTTATACGCCTCTCGACGGCATTTTCGACCATTCTAACTATTCTAAATAATCACAAAGCATACCACAAAGTCATAGCAACAAATAGAAGTAACCTCAAACACCAAAACATCAATATGATAGGTTAAAACGGATCAAACATAGCCAAAACCCCATATTTTCCCTTAATCCCTCTTAACCATGTTTAAGCATATAATTAGCAAAACTTATCCAAATTTTCTAACAGAGGTCTAAATCATTATTTAAGAATTTATTAATATTTTTCCAGATTTTAATCATGCATAAATTCGCTAATTATCAGTAATTACCCCTTAATCCCCTAAATTCGGGGATTAGCAAAATTAGTCGAAATTAACCCTAATTCATACCAGAGACATAAAATGATATTTTAGAATTTTAGGAATTTTTCTAGATTTTTCTGAGCCATAATTTCGCTAATTTTCGCTAATTACCATAATTAGCCATAATTAGTGAAAAAGCAAGCTAATCACTCACCTTTGCCACAAAGTAAACTATAGATCTGAAATAATCTCTGATTTGGATCCAATCTCTACGTGTTCCAGCAGATCTATCCCAATCCTTATGCTAATCCGCCTTGATTTGATGTAGATTAGGCTAATATGTGATTAGAGATGACAAAAAGGAGTTTTGGAGTGTTTTAGAAGATGGAGGCCATTGCTAGAGCTTAAGGAAGGTTTGTGGTGGCTGAGAAAACTGAAATGAAATGATTTTCCTAACCCTTTCAGCCTCTCATAACCCTAATCCCGAAATTCCCCTTTGGGCCTAGCTGTTAATCACCCGGTTAAGCCCAATTAAGCTGTTTTTCACTATCTGAAACTTGTTTCAGCCATATCTCCCAAACGGTGAGTCCGTTTGGCTAATGTGACCACTCTACGGAAAGGTAAACCATCAAACTAATCTAATGGAAGTGGTTTCAGGTCAAAATTCCTTTCCAATCAAAAGTTATGGCCAAAACAATATCAGCTAGGGGCAAAACGGTCATTTAAAAATCGACAAAAATCATGAACATGGGAAATGACTCTAATGGTTGTTTCCCAAAGTTACACGACCATACGACTTCATACGAAAAAGAAATAAATATTCTACGATCCTAGACACGTAGAATGCGGGTTGTTACATTCTCCCCCCTTAAGAAATTTCGTCCCCGAAATTCCTTAACCCAAAACATGCAAAGGATCCTGCATGTCTACCAACCATATACAACGATCAAACATGCAAAACAAACAGAACCATTCTGCCCTGACATGCGGTTTACTAACAAGGGAAGAATCATCGCCGCTAAAATCTTACCAGGCAAAGAGCTTTGGATACGACTTCCTTATGTCATTCTCTACTTCCCAAGTACAGTCGTTCTCTCGCCATAGATTCCCATCTCTACCTTAGAGGTAACTTCTAATAGATTGGGATCGTCCCTCTAACTGGAACCGGTCCACTTAATCAAGATCGATCTAATCGTCAAGCTTACTAGCTTTTCTGAATCCAATTCACACATAGGTCTGAAGTCATATCCCGTGATATACTCTAGTTGCTTCCATTCCAGAAAAATAGCCTCTAAACTGGCACGTCTCTTACTCAATGCATCAGCTATCGCACCTAGTCCGATACTATGGCATTCGTCTATACTGTCATTTTCTTAGGTAATCCAAACCTATATGCCAAATTTTAAACTACATTCCAAATGTCCTTTCAAGTCCAACTTGAGTCCTTCTTACATTTGTATTGCACGTCCAATGTACACTCACTTCCTAGAGGCAGACTAGACGCATCCAATGACCCTAGGCACTACACCAACATCTGCACTGTACGTCTAACGTACATTCACTTCCTAGAGGCAGACTAGACCCATCCAATGACCCTAGGCACTACACCAACATCTGCACTGTACGTCTAACATACATTCACCTTCTAAAGGTGAACTAGATTCATCCAATGAACCCAGGTACCCTACCCATATTCATACTGCACGTCCAACGTACATTCACCTTCCAAAGGTGAACTAGACTCATCCAATGAATCTAGGTACTCTACCTATATCCGTACTGTACGTCCAACATACATTCACCTTCCAAAGGTGAACTAGACTCATCCAATGAATCTAGGTACTCTACCTATATCCGTACTGTACGTCCAACGTACATTCACCTTCCAAAGGTGAACTAGACTCATCCAATGAATCTAGGTACTCTACCTATGAGTCCAAGTCCAACTGAAACTCCTATATCCGTTGAATCTCCAAGACAACGGACGCTCCACAATGCCCAACATACTTCAAGTCTAACGTAAAGTATCTTACACTCGTCTTATCACCATAATCAACGAACTTACCCTATTTCCATTCAACAGGATCCCACAGGTGATACTCAAGAGAAGAAAGGTAAGAACAAACACAACAACCATAGCATCCATCAAAAAAATCCTATCTATCACCTGCTAAAGCCATGAATACGTCAATACCTATATGTCTGGTCCAACCAACATCAATAACTAATGGAAACTCTGCCTCCAAATGGACTACCGTACGTCCAACGTACGTTTATCCTCCAAGGATAACTAGATCACGTCTAACGGATCCAAGGTAAGTGGGCGTCCCCAGATACCCCTGCTTTTAGTCCGCTTGAAACGCTCGAGTCCTACCCAAGTCTATCCATTATCTTGCTGCCCTCTCGAGTCCAACTCGAGTCAATCCAATTCCTTGCAGCCTTATTGAGTCCAACTCGAGTCAATCTATTACCCATAAACTTGGACCCAGTCTTGAGTATCCATTACCTACCAACCCTAGTCCAACATGAGTCGTCCCCCTATTCGTTGTAACTCCTAGATCAACGAAAACCTATTTTCTTTTACGAGTTCAAGTCCAACTTGAATCGTCCTAACCTTCATTGCATCTTCCATGATCAACGAACTCATCCTATTCCTTCAATGTTCTAGTATCTAAAGAGAACATCAGCATAGGGTCCTAAACAATCCATTACTTTGCATCTTTCTCGAGTCCCAGTCGAGTCATCTCATAACCTTATCGAGTCCAACTCGGGGCAGTCCATACCATCGAATAGTCTTATCCTGTCACAGCTGCCCATCACTCCTCGAGTAAACCAAGGTATCATCCAATGAAAATCACAACGACTACTTATCCCTCACGCAAACCATCCTAGTCAAACTCGACATTCCCCAAGCACAAGCCCCAAAGGCCTAAACCAATATCAGACAAGCACCTAAGGAACATCTCCTCCGAATTCGGACAATCCACGTGAAGTGATACTAGCAAAACAATCTAGCACTGGAGCACTCATTTTCCTACCAGAGATAACTAGAACTTATTACAACGATAACCTCTTAGCTTCCTTAACTCCAGTTACTATCGCCATCACTAGGTAGGTACCTAATACCACCATATTCCCTTGGAGTAGATCGACTACCCAAAATACTGCTAAACCCAGTAAAGCCTAAAGAAAGCAAACACAAACAAACTTACATCCATGACTCGATAAGACCATGTTACGGTAAATCATACTGAGGCTAGCCGAATCACCAATCGGGTTCGTCACTACTAAAGGTCTATCGAGTAACTTAGGTTTGTCAAACAAAACCCGATCAAAACATCTTAAATAGAAAGCATACCTCGAATAAAGACACCTTTTTCCTTCTGCGCCACAGTTGGGGCATTCGACGAAGAAGGAACAGCGTTGATAGCATATGCTCTCACGATCTTCTTCTCCCTAGGAGGTTGTGGACATTCATTCTTGTGATGTCCCGCTTGGCCACAATTAAAGCACTTCCTTTCCCCAGGATTTTCCCGACAATCTCTGGCATAGTGGCCCTTCTGACCATAGCTAAAGCACTCGCCATCTTTCTTATTTTTCTTATTCTGACCATCCATGGTTTGGTTTTGTTTCCTCTTATTTTGGGAATTATTCTTGCCTCCACCGCCTGCTTGCGGCTTTGGCTCCTCTACAGATGCAATAGCAATCTCAGTCTTTGGCTTAGGGTAAAGACTTTCCGATCTCAAAGATTTCCCCACGATCGACTCAAACGTCTCATCGATGTGGTTAATAAGCCTCTCCCCCAAGTACTGATCCAAGCCAGTTATGAATTTCTCGTTCTTCTTCTCGGCAGTATCAATAAGAGATAACCTATACTTGGACAAAGTGTCGAATTCAGCAATATACTCCGAGACAGCTCTGCCATTCTGCTTGAGTTCTACGAATCTCTTAAACAGCACTGACTTCTGAGCAGTTGGGATAAACTTATCACTGAAACAATTTCTAAACTGATCCCAAGTGACTTGATCCTCTGGAGTAGCTGCCTTAATAGCATTCCACCAATTCATTGCCCGTCCTTGCAACTGACAGGATGCTAGTCTTCTCTTCATCGCATCCTCGATACCCAAGTCATCGAAGATACTATCACAGCTATCCAACCAATCCTGAACATCCGTGGCCGACTCCGTTCCGTGGAACGGCTTCCCACCAAGGTTAGTGTAATTCTTGCACAACTTGGCGAAATCGGCCCTAGGTGCCTGCACTACTGGACCATTACCATTCGCAGCATTAGGAACTGCTCCCTGAGCATCCCTAAGCATCTCTCGCATGAAAGTAGTAAACATCGTCCTCATATCAGGAACATTCCCATTGTTTGCTCCTGAACCCGTACTCCTCGTATATCGGCTCATCGTTCAATCTGTAAAGAGAAAACGATCAACTACCTCTATAGTGGTGCCAGTGCAGTGCGACTTCATCTTAGCTATACTAAATATATATATATATAGCTTTTGAAAACCAAAATAATCACAAACACGCGCTCTCGTATATGTATACTAACTCTCCCTGATGACTTCCCTAGGTTAATTTTGCAACCTAGAGCTCTGATACCAAATGTGACGGCCCGCCTCGCACCAGCCGACATTTCCTCCGAAAGCGCACTGTACACATGCCCGACTAGCACGGAACGGTCGTCAGAAGAAAAGAAAGAAGAGAATGAACTAACAAAGAACCTGTAGAATGTCTCACAGCGCATGGAAAAAAATATAATAATAATAATATACTTGGCATAAAACAGGTGAGACAGTACATAAGCTGAAAACTAAATCATGTCTAACATGGCAGCGGAAATCCAAAATACAGCTTATGATCCAACATCATTATTACAACTTTTAAAAACTGTCTCAAAAAGCTAAACAAGTAAGGTACACTACTAATGCCCAAAGTAGTGACCAACAACGACACAGGGAGAATATCTATGTATATCATATGTGGAAGCCTCCTGCTCGCCTCCGAATCTGCTACTCGCGCATCACCAGCTAACATGTCTCTAGTCTGCTCGTGTGAGCACCCAGAGTAATAAGAAGAGACATAAAACTCTGAGTCAGACAAAAAGTCTGGTATGAGCGATAAGCAACAAAACAAAACAGTAACAGGTATAATCCAATCGTACCTGAACCTGGACCTGCAACCAAAGAGTTAGCACTACATACTGTACAACCCTCTAAAGTGCCTTTAACATATGGTGTAAGGAATACGGGAGTGGGGGTGTGCATGTCATAGTGATGGCAAACAATCAAGCATAGCAACCATCCTCACATCTCGCACTCGGTGCGTAAAGCATACGATATCCACTACCTTGGTTACCTAATCCTTTGGGCCATGACGGAATCCAATCCTGTACAACTATCACTACAAGCCCACTATCCATCTCTCAATGGTGAACCAAAGTTATGAATACCGACAACCCCTTTGCACACGTCCCGCAGCAAAGTCCAATCATGAAGTGAACTCATTGGCTCCCAACTAGATCCTGAGTACAAACTTCCCATTTGGACTACCTTTGCATCTCGGGTTATTGGTCAATACTGGATCGGTTCGGTCATGTATATGCATCTCGGTTTGGTTCGGGTTCATCACGTTGCATTGGTTCGGTTCGGACTACCTTCGTCGCATAAGTTCGGTTCGGTCATGTATATGCATCTCGGTTCAGTTCGGGTTCTTCGCGTTGCATTGGTTCGGTTCGGAGTACCTTCGTCGCATCAGTTCGGTTCGGTCATGTATATGCATCCCGGTTCGGTTCGGGTTCTTCGCGTTGCATTGGTTCGGTTCGGAGTACCTTCGTTGCATCAGTTCAGTTCGGCCTCCCTAGTCACGGTCCGATCCACTCTCCCTTTCATTACCGTTCCGATCCCCCCTTCTCTCCATCTCGATCCGATCCGGTCCCCCTTCTCTTCATCTCGATCCGATTCGGTCCCCCTTACTTAACCCAATCCGATTCCAGTTCAACCATGGTGGCCTTCCTTTTTGCCATTCTTCTTTTTGTGCAAAGCTACGGTTCGGTTCGGTGATACTTTGCCCGATCCGAGCCCATCCATCCGATCCGATCCGAAAGCCTGCACCACTTTCCTGCAACTTTCCTGCGACTGTTTATACGCCTCTCGACGGCGTTTTCGACCATTCTAACTATTCTAAACAATCACAAAGCATACCACAAAGTCATAGCAACAAATAGAAGTAACCTCAAACACCAAAACATCAATATGATAGGTTAAAACGGATCAAACATAGCCAAAACCCCATATTTTCCCTTAATCCCTCTTAACCATGTTTAAGCATATAATTAGAAAAACTTATCCAAATTAACCAAATTTTCTAACAATGGTATAAATCATTATTTAAGAATTTCTGAATATTTTTCCAGATTTTAATCATGCATAAATTCGCTAATTATCACTAATCACCCCTTAATCCCCTAAATTCCGGGATTAGCAAAATTAGTCGAAATTAACCCAAATTCATATCAGAGGCATAAAATGATGTTTTAGAATTTTAGGAAATTTTCTAGATTTTTCTGAGCCATAATTTCGCTAATTTTCGCTAATTACCATAATTAGCCATAATTAGTGAAAAAGCAAGCTAATCACTCACCTTTGCCACAAAGTAAACTATAGATCTGAAATAATCTCTGATTTGGATCCAATCTCTACGTGTTCCAGCAGCTCTATCCCAATCCTTATGCTAATCCGCCTTGATTTGATGTAGATTAGGCTAATATGCGATTAGAGATGACAAAAAGGTGTTTTGGAGTGTTTTAGAAGATGGAGGCCATTGCTAGAGCTTAAAGAAGGTTTGTGGTGGCTGAGAAAACTGAAATGAAATGATTTTCCTAACCCTTTCAGCCCTCTCATAACCCTAATCCCGAAATTCCCCTTTGGGCCTAGCTGTTAATCACCTGGTTAAGCCCAATTAAGCTGTTTTTCACTATCTGAAACTTGTTTCAGCCATATCTCCCAAACGGTGAGTCCGTTTGGCTAATGTGACCACTCTACGGAAAGGTAAACCATCAAACAAATCTAATGGAAGTGGTTTCAGGTCAAAATTCCTTTCCAATCAAAAGTTATGGCCAAAACAATATCGGCTAGGGGCAAAACGGTCATTTAAAAATCGACCAAAATCATGAACATGGGAAATGACTCTAATGGTTGTTTCCCAAAGTTACACGACCATACGACTTCATACGAAAAAGAAATAAATATTCTACGATCCTAGATACGTAGAATGCGGGTTATTACAGAAAACATTGGTTATAACTATAGTGTTATAATCCCTTCTTCCTAAATATCAAATTTCAAAATATAACTTTTATTCCTCGATTTAGCTAAATAACTAAACCACTAATTTATAAATAAATATGTAAATCTTGATTAAAACCGGAAACTAAATATTACTTTCCCGAATTCGATATAATCTAATTCAATGTATAATTCTGTTTTTCGAATAATCTCTATTCGATAGCTCCTTTTCGAATAAACTATTTTCGATAACCCTTTCTTCGAATAACTATATTCGATAATCTCTCTTCGAATGATTTACATTCGATTAACTTTCAGTGAATGATTTATATTCGATAAATCTCCTTTCGAATAAACTATATTCGATTAACTCCTTTGAATTAACTCATTTTGACTAACTCAACTCAATTTACTTAACTTGATTAACTTACTTGATTAACTCAATTTATTTAACTCAAATTATTTAACTCACTTGTCTAATAACTAATATTCGATTAATTTATATTCGAATAACTATGTCTTTTTTATTTCGAATGACTAATATTTGATTTAACTCCATTTGCCTGACTCTAGATCGCAGCGATCACAATGGTTACGCCTGATTCCCTCAGGAAACATCCAACCGCCGTAGGCTATCTACAGCCTGCGAATTATGCTAGCAGTCGTACGAAATGGCAACACATCCTAATTAACTATGTTTGACTAACTCTATCTCAAATAACTATAATCGATCAACTCTAATTGAATAACTAATATTCAGTTAATTCTAATTCGATTAACTCTATCTAATTAACTCTACTGGTTAACTCTAACTGATTAACTCTATCTGATTTATTCTAACTGATTAACTCTAACTGATTAACTCTAACTGATTAACTCTGCGTTTATTCAGTTTCAAATATCGATGTTGAAATCGATTCTTACTTCTCTATATAAGTCCTGACCTATATATTCTATTTATCCAGTGATAAACATTTCATTTGATTTGTAAAATATTATTCATAAATTTCTCTTCTCAATCTATCGGTCAGAATAGATTTTATTTAAAACCTTTGCTTTAAATCCATATCATATTATACCCGTGTGCGAAGCACGGGTTTAAATCTTTCAAATGTAAAATTCTCCTTTTATACAATTCTAGTCACCTTCCAAGTATTTCGTTTTAAAATCTATTTATTTACAAAATAAATCCCTTTTGATAATTCTATTTATTCTATAAAATATTTCAATTTACAAAATCTATTGATTTTATAAGTAATTCCTTTGATAATCTAACTATTCCCTTTCTATTTAATTTACAAATATTTCCCTTTCTATTCTATCTATTTTTCAAATAAATATCCCTTTCAATTCTATTTGTAAATAGTTTACAAATAATTCTTTTTCAATTTTATTTGTAAATAGTTTACAAATATTTCTTTTTCAATTCTATTTGTAAATAGTTTACAAATATTTGTTTTCAATTCTATTTGTAAATAGTATACAAATATTTCTTTTTCAATTCTATTTATCTGATTAACAAATAAATATTCCTTTTTAATCTATTTATTTTCTAAATAAATATTTTCTTTTTATAAAATCTTTTAATTTTATAAATAATTTTTTTTTCAATATAACATTGAAAATTCCCTTTTTAACATTCCAGTATTCCTTATGGTATTTAACGTACCATATAACAATGATCGGTATCATTCCAACATATAAAATCAACAACAAATTTCATATCACATCATATAACACAATATATGAAAAACAGTAAAATAATTGTTGAGGAACCCAGTTGGGTCCCTTCGACCTGTTTCCCTACATCCACAGATGTTACACAATAAAATTAATATCAATTTCGTTTTACTATGAAATATTCTGCTAAACAGAATCAATATTTGATTTACGATTTATATCTATATCGTTATCTATATTTTCAATCAACTGACTAGCAGTTCAACCAAACAGCCAACACACAGCAAACAACCACCATTTATCATTTCTAAAAATAATTTAGAAAAATATAACTGAGAAGAGCTAGTGGGTTTACTCACCTTGTTCGGTTTATCGTTAAATAACGATATACGTTCATTGATTTGATTCAGGCGTTAAATTCAACCGTAAATCCAAACTGGCGCCAATTCACTCCCTATCAGTTCCATGGTGTAGCCACCGTCCATACGATCCCAACGGATCTGACCTTTAAAAAACTGATCAATTATGACAAAGGTATTCATTTTATAAGTTATATGATGATTTAATTTAAATTAAAACTAAAGTTTTTAACCTTAATTGGGCTTACCATTAACCTAAGGCCCATATCCCTTTTATAGTTACCTAGGCCCGCCTGCTCAACCTTCTTCCTCTTACCAGAAAAAAACGCGACTCCTCCCCATTAACGCCAGTTCAATCCATCGAATCTCCCTCACCACTTCATTAAACTTCAAACCGTAACCTCCATCTTCCATCTCTTCAATTCCTCTTCCAACCAATATCAATCTCGATCCACTCGCACTCATGAATGGAAATCCGTTCTCTGTCCAGAACCCGTGCTACAAGGGATTGCACACCCCATTTGTTGATCGAAACCCACCAAAGTCCTCCCACCTGAACCCTTCGGTCTCCCGAACGCAACTCCAACACCCACTTGACCCATCGACCACCACAAAATCAGTAAACTCAAACCCTAGAAAACCCTATCATTTTTGCATATCCCAGACTTGCATCGAACGGCTCCAGGGGGTACTGAATCGAAGAGGAACACTTAAGGAATCCATACATATGCATTTTACAATTTGTAGGATTTATTTCCTATTTTTTTTTTGAATTTTGATTGTATCGATTTGGTTTAAGGAAGTGTTCTGGTGGCGGCTACCAACATTTGACCGCAGAAAAATAGGTTTACGGTTTGGAAGTGTATAGGGTATTATATAGGGTAGTTTTTTTTATTCGATTATTATATTTTATTTTAAGCAAACATTATTTTTCTGTGTCCTCTAAAATTCCTATAATCACACATGAACCCCAAAAATCATGAAAATGGACATGTAGCTACTGTTTGACATTACGGTCCCAACGAAACTGGTTTCGTCGAATTCCGACTTTGTTTACTCACATAGAATATTTTTAACTATCAAAATATCGACTGTTTCTCACATCGAAATTCCGTACGACCACATACTGAATTCAAAAATCACTGAAATTGAAATCTAATAATAATTTGACATTGCGGATCCAACAAAATTAGTTTCGTTGAATTTTGAGGTCGTTTAAAAAACTGGCTGTTTTTAAAGCTCTAAATAACCCTTTTATATATATAAATATATTTAAAAACATTTAAATCTAATATTTAAAAATAAGTATTATCGTATATATTCATAACAGAATATCATACTACTGTACTACGGTTTACAACTCGACATTTCGAATCCAGTGTTACATCGATATTCGATTTATATTTAAAAATCCATTTTAAAATATAAATAAATAGATATATATTATAAAGGAATTCCATAACGACTTTTCTAAATTTTGATTTGGACATAAATCAAAATCTACACAACGAAATCTCGATTTTTCTCTTCCACTAGAAAAATATACTTCATCAGCTCCTAGCGTTTCTTGTTTCACAGAAATCCGAGTTAAAACGGCTTCTGTAAATTCAGTTGAAGTTCAAATCGCCAAATAGCGAACTACTGCGCCATTTTGGGCTCGAATTTAATTATATTATAATTATACGTTCAAACTGTCATTATTTAAATATATTCGTCATTCTAGTTCAGCTCTAAGCTGAATTAAATATCACAGTTGATCCAATTCACACCATTTTGTGAATTCCACTATTTCTGACTATTTCAGAAGTCAAATATATTATTATATTAATTAAATATTCAACACTATTTAATTTAACGACCATTTAATTCCATAAATCACTATTTAAATAATTAAATAAATTAATTATATCGCTGAAAAATGCGGGTCATTACATTCTTCCCCCATTAAAATAATTTCGTCCTCGAAATTGCTAAGGTAGAAGACAGACCCTATTAACTGGTTTAAAAATTTTCCGTTTACTTCTTACTTCAGTTTCAGCTGAACCAATTAATTCCAATTAAAATATTAATTAATTTTGATTAATGTAAATTTTCAAAAATCCTGAAAATTTTCTAACACCCGAAATTTTCGAATTTTTTTGTCAGAACCTCCCTTGTACCGGTCAATAGTTCAAACCCCAACTCGCCTCTCTAGGCCCTTTCCTTTCAAAAAGAAAATCAAAAAGCCAAGCGGCTTGCCGATTCAGCACATAAAACCTCATATGGAAACTCAAACATGTACCTTTTGTCGGGCATATCACTAAATCCTTTTATTCTGCTGGCAATTCAGCATTTAGCAAAGTCATCCCCAATCAATCTCTGATCAATTTATTCTCAACACAGCTATTCTCTTAAACAAGCCAATTACCATTTCAAACTCAAGTTTCATTCTCGATTTTGAACTCTTAACTCATCAATCCAATACCATTTCAGATTCTATCTCACAATTCAAAATGATCCTACTTGATATATTATATTCCAATTAAATTTCTAGTTAATTGGTTTCAATTCATATTCGGTTTCACCGATTTCTTTAATTTGTCTTTGATTCAACAATACTTCCTGGGGATTTTAAACAGCTTTGCTTTTTTAAACCAAATATTTCTTTTCGGATTTCAAACAACTCGTTTTCCTCAAAACAACCCAACACAAAATCTTTAGTAGTAATCCGTCACTTAGAACTCGAAAATGAACCCTGGTGATGTGGCCAGTATCATCAGAGTTATTTCCCAGCTATCAAAGTGAGTTCAATACTATATCACTTATCGAAACCACAATTTAACACTTTCATTTTGAAAACTTTTTCAAAATATCATTCACGATACTTGTAAACAATTTAAAATCTCCCAAGATCTTAAAATTTCCTTATATTTAACTCAAATCCATTTATGTACACTCTTCCACATTTTGGGAATTTCGATTCCAATTCTGATTTAAATTCAGATTTAATTAATCTGCTTCTACATTATACGAGCTCTAATTGGTTATTTATATAACATTTCAATTATAATCAACCAACACATCCAACATACTATAATAATTCGAATATAAATATTTTCTTTATATCGAAATATACTTTGGGTAAAATTATATCATTTACCCTCTTTTCAAAACATATCGTGTCGACCCATCGTATTCGAGTGTTAAGAAACTCCTACCGATAGTGTGGATCAAACCAATCGACCAGAACTCATAAACAACCCAACCAATGAATCTCCACAATATAAAATCATCTTTATATCAAATAACAAATACGTTCACTCGTATATATACACTCAAACTCAATCTAGGGTATTACTAACCCCATCTCTACTGAGTCACGCCACAGAGCCAAGGTAATCACTTAACATTCAGCTCTGATACCACTGTAACAAACAGGAATTTTCGACTCCGAACATCAACACAAACTACCATGTTGACTGTTCAGACATCGGAAATACCTGAACATTAATAGAAAGAAGTTAGAGGGTGAGAATAGATAAGACAGAAAATTAAAATAGAAGAAGAAGAACACAATCAGAGTAAACACGAATCTCACAGCGGAACGAATAAAATATAATATATAACATAACTTTGCAATAAACAGTATAATAACATTATTAGAGTACAACACTTACACACAGCGGAAATAACAATTGCTATATAATCCTGAAGCCTCCTGCTTCAGGCTCCTCCAAGCATATCTGTAAGGACCTGAACTACTTGACTGCCCGTACAAATTTAGGCACCCAAGAGTTTAGAGAAAACAAAACAAAATAAACTTTGGGTCAGTCATGGGACTGGTGTTAGTAAACTCAAATCCTTTGGTTTAACTTTTCAAAATCCTTTTCAAAAGAAAAGATAATCGTAAGACCGATCCACACATAAACACGGATGGTTTTTACTTTACGATAACCCAAAACAGTTTTGGAAATCAATACTTATCTGATATTATAATAATGTCTAATCACAAGTAATTAACAATCTAGCAGAACGCTTGCATCTCATGTTCCACATATATAGTATACAAACAAAACCGCGGGCGCTTACTGGAGATTGGATTCCAACTATGACAAGGTATGGGACCACCTGCCGATGGTGTATCTCTAGAGACGAATACACTAGGTTCAACAAGAACGTCTTGCAACCCGGCCCACACATGACCGACCACTCATTTCGTTTGAGTGCATCGAATGTATATCACCAACGGTTGGGAGCTACCCACCGTCTTCCCGAAAAGGGAAAGCATCGAATAGACAAAAGAATGAATTCGATTTTCTCTAGATAGGTGATATACACCCTAATGGGAGCAACCCACTTAGCCATGCTTCCTGCCCGATTTCTGTCATTTCTCGGTTGATGAGGCTTGAGGTCATAACGTATCTTTGGAACAACTGACCACCAGTCACTTTGAATGCCACATCGTTATACATGCCAAATCACAAATTGATTTCCCCAAAAATACCACGGGCATAAAGCTAAGAGAAACGAATTCCTCCGCCACCAAATGTAAGTACATTTGAAGAGATCAACTTACGCGATCCGTTAGATATACTCTGTCGGACATTCGTCCATTCACGTTGTCCTGGGACTGGACAAACCGAAGGCACTATTCTGTAAACAGGATAGCCCTTGCATAACTCCGTCTTCAATGATTTTCATCATATTTGATCGCAACGCTAACGTCCATACAGAGTGGTTTGTAGTTAAAAATCTGATCCCGGTCTCTCTGTATCGACAACGTAAAAATGGTCAAAAACTTCGGTAGTCGGTGATTTAACTATCAAAGAAAAACAGGTGTGCAAACAACGATATTATTTCCAGTTGGAAATTCTATCGATCAATCATCATTCAAAGGTTTATTTCTTTTAATTAAATTATCATAAATTTATCCATTTTCATTTTCTATATATTCGTAATTTCTTAATTTCTAAATTTGGAAAAAAACATACTTTATAAATCACTTGGACCACACCACCGTATTTACTTCTATTTCTTATTTCCTATATGGGAAAATATTTTTGATCCTTATTCGGAAAACGTTTCCAAACTCATTCATTTGATTTAAACAGATGTCTAAATAAAACATCACTAAACCAATTCAAACCATTTCACTCGCTAACTAAATCCACTTAACCAATTTTAACTCTCGAACCTTAACTACTCCTTAGTTAAAAACGAAGTCAATCAAGTTGGGGTATAATTACCTCTCAGACCTTAACTGAACAACATTTCCAACCTCGGAATAGACAAAGTTCACCCTTTTTAACTCTTTAACAAACTTCCTTACGAAACTCTCGGATTCTATTTATGGATCCCTTTCTTTATTGAAAACATTGGTTATAACTATAGCGTTATAATCCCTTCTTCCTAAATATCAAATTTCAAAATATAACTTTTATTCCTCGATTTAACTAAATAACTAAACCACTAATTTATAAATAAATAAGTAAATCTTGATTAAAACCGGAAAGTAAATATTACTTTCCCGAATTCAATATAATCGAATTCAATGTATAATTCTCTTTTACGAATAATCTCTATTTGATAGCTCCTTTTCGAATAAACTATATTCGATAACCCTTTCTTCGAATAACTATATTCGATAATCTCTCTTCGAATGATTTACATTCGATTAACTTTCTGCGAATGATTTACATTCGATAAATCTCCTTTCGAATAAACTATATTCGATTAACTCCTTTGAATTAACTCATTTTGACTAACTCAACTCAGTTTACTCAACTTGATTAACTTACTTAATTAACTCAATTTATTTAACTCAAAATTTTTAACTCACTTGTCTAATAACTAATATTCGATTAATTTATATTCGAATAACTATGTCTGTTTTAACTTTATTTCGAATGGCTAATATTTGATTTAACTCCATTCGCCTGACTCTAGATCGCAGTGATCACAATGGTTACGCCTGATTCCCTCAGGAAACATCCGACTGCCGTAGGCTATCTACATCCCTGCGAATTACGCTAGCAGTCGTACGAAATGGCAACACATCCTAATTAACTATGTTTGACTAACTCTATCTCAAATAACTATATTCGATCAACTCTAATTGAATAACTTATATTCAATTAATTCTAATTCGATTAACTCTATCTAATTAACTCTATTGGTTAACTATAACTGATTAACTCTATCTGATTTATTCTAACTGATTAACTCTAACTGATTAACTCTGCGTTTATTCTGTTTCAAATATCGATGTTGAAATCGATTCTTACTTCTCTATATAAGTCCTGACCTATACATTCTATTTATCTAGTAAACAACATTTCATTTGATTTGTAAAATATTATTCATAAATTTATCTTCTCAATCTATCGGTCAGAATAGATTTTATTTAAAACCTTTGCTTTAAATCCATATCATATTATACCCGTGTGCGAAGCACGGGTTTAAATCTTTCAAATGTGAAATTCTCCTTTTATACAATTCTAGTCACCTTTCAAGTATTTCCTTTTAAAATCTATTTATTTCAAAATAAATCCCTTTTTGATAATTCTATTTATTCTATAAAATATTTCAATTTATAAAATCTATTGATTTTATAAGTAATTCCATTAATAATCTAACTATTCCCTTTCTATTTAATTTACAAATATTTCCTCTTTCTATTCTATCTATTTTTCAAATAAATATCCCTTTCAATTCTATTTGTAAATAGTTTACAAATATTTCTTTCTCAATTCTATTTGTAAATAGTTTACAAATATTTCTTTTCAACTCTATTTGTAAATAGTTTACAAATATTTCTTTTTCAATTCTATTTATCTGATTAACAGAAAAATATTCCTTTTTAATCTATTTATTTTCTAAATAAATATTTTCTTTTTATAAAATCTTTTAATTTTATAAATAATTCTTTTTCAATATAACATTGAAAATTCGGTTTTTAACATTCCGGTATTCCTTATGGTATTTAACTTATCATATAACAATGATCGGTATCATTCCAACATATAAAATCAACAACAAATTTCATATCACATTATATAACACAATATATGAAAACAGTAAAATAATTGTTGAGGATCCCAATTGGGTCCCTCCGACCTGTTTCCCGACATCCACAGATGTTAAATAATAAAATTAACATCAATTTCATTTTACTATGAAATATTCTGCTAAACAGAATCAATATTTGATTTACGATTTATATCTATATCGTTATCTATATTTTCAATCAACTGACTAGCAGTTCAACCAAACAGCCAACACACAGCAAACAACCATCATTTATCATTTCTAAAAATACTTTAGAAAAATATAACTGAGAAGAGCTAGTGAGTTTACTCACCTTGTTTGGTTTATCGTTAAATTCCACTGTAAATCCAAACGGGCGCCAATTCACTCCCTGTCAGTTCCATGGTGTAGCCACCGTCCATACGATCCCAAAAGGATCTGATCGTTCGAAAAACTGATCACGTATGACAAAGATATTCATTTTATAAGTTATATGATGATTTAATTTAAATTAAAACTAAAGTTTTTAACCTTAATTGGGCTTACCATTAACCTAAGGCCCATATCCCTTTTATAATTACCTAGGCCCGCCTGCTCAACCTTCTTCCTCCTACCAAAAAAAAACTCGACTCCTCCCCATTAACGCCAGTTCAATCCATCGAATCTCCCTCACCACTTCATTAAAGTTCAAACCGTAACCTCCATCTTCCATATCTTCAATTCCTCTTCCAACCAATATCAATCTCGATCCACACGCACTCATGAACGGAAATCCGTTCTCTGTCCAGAACCCGTGCTATAAGGGATCGCACACCTCATTTGTTGATCGAAACCCACCAAAGTCCTCCCACCTGAACCCTTCGGTCTCCCGAACGCAACTCCAACACCCACTTGACCCATCGACCACCACAAAATCAGTAAACTCAAACCCTAGAAAACCCTGTCATTTTCGCATATCCCAGACTTGCATCGCACGGCTCCAGGAGGGTACTGAATTGAAGAGGAACACTCAAGGAATCCGTACATATGCGTTTTACAATTTATAGGATTTATTTCCTATTTCTTTTTGAATTTTGATTGTCTCGATTTGGTTTAAGGAAGTGTTCTGGTGGCGGCTACCAACATTTGACAGCAGAAAAATAGGTTTAGGGTTTGAAAGTGTGTAGGGTATTATATAGGGTAGTTTTATTATTTTTTTATTTGATTATTCTATTTTATTTTAAGCAAACGTTATTTTTCTGTGTCCTCTAAAATTCCTGTGATCGCACATGACCCCCAAAAATCACAAAAATGGACATGTAGCTATTATTTGACATTACGGTCCCAATGAAACTGGTTTCGTCGAATTCCGACTTCGTTTGCTCACACAGCGTATTTTTAACTATCAAAATATCGACTGTTTCTCACGTCAAAATCCCGTACGACCACATACTGACTTCAAAAAACACGGAAATTGAAATCTAACAATAATTTGACATTGGGATCCAACAAAATCAGTTTCGTTGAATTCTGAGGTCATTTGAAAAACTGGCTATTTTTAAAGCACTAAATAACCCTTTTAAATAAATAAATATATTTAAAAACATTTAAATTTAATATTTAAAAATAAGTATTATCGTATATATTCATAACAGAATATCATACTGCTATGCTGGGAATTATAACTCGATAATTCAAATCCAATGTTACATCGATATTCGATTTATATTTAAAAATCCATTTTAAAATATAAATAAATCGATATATATTATAAAGGAATTCCATAGCGACTTTACTAAATTTTGATTTGGACATAAATCAAAATCTACACAACGAATCTCGATTTTTCTCTTCTACTAGAAAAATATACTTCACCAACTCCTAGCGTTTCTTGTTTCATAGAAATCCGAGTTAAAACGGCTTCTGTATATTCAGTTGAAGTTCAAATCGCCAAATAGCGAACTTCCGCGCCATTTTGGGCTCGATTT
The DNA here is from genome assembly GCA_030737875.1 of Allium sativum. Lineage (NCBI taxonomy): Eukaryota > Viridiplantae > Streptophyta > Magnoliopsida > Asparagales > Amaryllidaceae > Allium > Allium sativum. The sequence goes on along the minus strand of CM060910.1, from coordinate 553,179,803 downwards.
TAATTACATTATAATTATACGTTCAAACTGTTGTTATTTAAATATATTCATCATTCTAGTTCAACTCTAAGCTGAATTAAATATCACAGTTGATCCAATTCACACCATTTTGTGAATTCCACTATTTCTGACTATTTCAGAAATCAAATAAATTATTATATTAATTAAATATTCAATATTATTTAATTAACGACCATTTAATTCCCTAAATCACTATTTAAATAATTAAATTAATTAATTATATCGCTGAAAAATGCGGGTCGTTACAACTTCTTACAAAGGAAAACAAAAGTATGCATTTATTTAAGCAAGATATTCATTAAAAAAATATAATGATACACTCGTTTAAATTAGAATAATTATTTTTATATCATGTGCACACATATTAACTTGTTTATATATAATCAAGTGCTTATTGTTTTGACCTTCTTTGTTACATTTAAAAACTTGTTTTTAACTTTAGTGACATAGAGTTAATTGAAGAAACATTGAAGACATACATCAAGTAAATATCATATAAAATACATAGGAGGATCTTGAATATTTAAAACAAAAGATATGCATTTACATGATGAGAAGGGGGTGATTTGTTTTTATTCTTTTTCTCTGGATATTAAGGTAGGTTTGTATATATAAGTACACTTATATATGCAGCATAGAGTATAGCTTAGGGGCGAGATTTGGAAGCAAGTGCACACCTACATCACCACTTTAAGGCCAAACCAAACACCATAATATGTTATCAAACGTACATGACCGTTTGTACTATCAAACACCCTGCGCAAGCCTTAAGAGCTAAATTTGAATGAGAATTGCATTTACAGTACAATACATGGACCCATAGAACAACCAGAACATGGGATGTTCGCTTGCTTAAAGACAAAGTAAAAACATCCATTTGAATTGGGTAATAAACCATCACTTTCATAGGAAAAGGCTGTTGCATATGTACCCTATTGCCTGTAAACATCTACCTTACTTAGAAACTAGTTCCTTAACCAATCAGCATAGGACTGTGTATATTCGTATACATCAACACATAGCTGATAATGCTAAAATTAGACTAGGAAAGGGAAGGAAAAAGAAATGACTAAAGCAGACTTCACCTCAATCAAATATCACCCCCTTTAAAACTGTTGCAAACCCTACCCTGTACAACTTAAAAACTAACCGAGTTAAAGCCTACTTTTTAGCATCTATAAATACCATAGAAACACCACATAGTAACACACCAAGTTCTATTGAAGACCAATGCACACAAAAACAAATCTAAGAACTAAGATGGTGGAGAGACAATAAGAGAGGAACAGAGAAGAAACTAGGAACTAAAACTGGATACGAAACTATAAAACAAATGGCATAACGACGAAGCATATTTAAACCAATAATCAAAGCCTGAGGAGGGAAGAGAACAAAATCTGGAAACAAACGCATGAAAGGCCATAAAATGAAAATGGAAAGACAGTGGAAAATCCTGTGAGTAAACTCTTAATCTTCTAACTTCCCAATCTAATTCATGTTTGTTGTATATTGAATGTGAGTATATGTTTGCAAATAGCTATTAATAATTATATAATCTCATATAACCATGTGTGAGTGCTTGATTAAACATTGGGAGTAATGAAAAGTTGTTGGCGTGTTAACATATGAATCTCCTTTGATTTAAACATTGATGGTTGATGTTACTTAAGAGAGGGCCTCGGAAATAGTTAGATTTAGAGTGAATATTTGAGAAGACTGGGAAAACAGAATACCAGGGTATTAAACATAGTAGGAGCTAGAAAGATAGTAAATATATGTTGTGAGTAAAACAATTCCCTTACTGTTTATTATTTAGTTCTTATGGATCCAAAACTTGAATGTACCCATTCTATTTAATGTAATTATTTAATTTACTTAAGGGTTAATTTCAGAAAATGGATAGTTAGGATTTAGAGTTTGAAAAACCTAGAAATAAAAGCAATAATAGTAAAACCATATACTGTAGATAAAGTGAGTAAACATCTAAATTGTTTATAGTTTGGATTCAAATTTCATACCTGCTGATAGGTACCTCATGACCTAAATATTTTGAAGTATTAAATTATGCTTTGAAGGTAAACATCCCTAAGACAGGAAAAACAGAACACAGTAGATTATATCTGTGAGTAAACATTTCCTATTCCAACATATTTTATGATTAATTGTTTATTTGGTTTGAACTTACCTATGTATTTACATAACTTCTGAATGTAATCACTAATACTGATCCTATGTTGGAAAATAAGGCTTCTATTAATACTGGAAACATATAGAGAAGCAGTGACACAGTAATAGAATAGACCCCTTTTCTTTATATTTGGAATTTTTGATCTATTTCTATTATGATTCAAGTATTCATATATGTGTGTGTGTATATATACACAATTGATAGTATTATCAACTCGTCAGAGTTAAAGGTCATATGGTTAACTTGGAAGTCATTACTGTAAGCAATAAATATTAAAAAAAACTAGGCTTAAAAGCATCCTTCTGTTGATTCAAAAATCAACAGTATAAATCCTAGTTTATTATTGTGATTAAGTATAAAGTGAAAACTGTTTGTCTACGATCTATGGATACACTAAAATTAGTTCAATTCAAACAACAACCCATAGTACCTGTAACAATAAGATTACAATAAAAGTAAGGAGAAACTAAAATTCCCAAATATCATTTTATTATGTTTCATGTATAGGAATGAATCAGGCTTTTAAAATCATGAATTTTGATAATCAAAACTCTATTTTTAGTTCACTAAGGTAAGAGAATTTCAAAGTTCATAAAATTTTAAACTTTAATCAAATCCCGGCGCCAGGGGAGGTTATGGATGTCAGCCTTGGAGCTAGAGAAAGGTGGAGACTTAGTGATCGTAGGAAAAATGCAAATTTAATTTTCTATATAATGATTTGTGAGAAAGAAGTGAATTTGGAGGTTTGGGTTCATCTTTTTGGGCATGGAATAGCATCGAACTGCACCTCGTATAGGGTTATTTAGGCGATCGCATATGGGGGAAGTAGAAGAGGGGAGAGTCATCTTCCAGTGACCGGAGTTCGATGACGACTGGTGGTTGGTAGCGGCGAGATGAGGTGATGTTACTGAAGACTGTTTTGTTGAAACGTTGGTGGAAGATCCATATTTTGATGTATTAAGCTTTAATAAATACTGATGGGAGGCGTGGGTTAAGTGGATGAAGTGGCATTTATGGTGATGTAGCATGTGATGAGATCACCCATGGTGCGATGGTGCACGTGAACGGTGTACATGGTGCACAGCGGAGTGACATAGTGGGTGAAGGAAAGGGACGAAGTAGAAAGATGAGGTGGATCACAGAAAATGATGGATCACCCTGTATGGATCCTTGATTTGTGTTACCAAATTTCATTGTTTGGCAAACATCTGGAACAAGGAAGCCACAAAGTAAAGCGAGGAAATATTGGATCAGCATTCGTTGGTCAAGGAGTTTAGTTTTCTCGGTCCATTATGGTGCGATCAAGTGAAGCAAGAGGAGAGTAAAAATGAAGAATGGGCCTAGAAAGGAGAAATAGAAGGTGGGCTTTATCTCGTATGGTCCGGAGTGGACTTGAAGAAAATAAATGAATGTTGCTTTAAACTTAAATCAAATCATTCTATATTATTATATTTATAAAATAAAGATTAGAGAAGGGGAGGACGGGTTAAGAAAGTCGATGGAAGGCTACAGGGGGGCTTGGCGATATTGTTTCCGTTAAGTTTTTATTATCTGGTTTAAACTTAATTTGAAATTAAAAATAAGCATATAAAATAAGAAGAAGGATCAAAAATCTACAGAATTATTTCGTAATAGCAAGATAAACGTTAACGTATAAACTCGAGTTCGAATCTGAAATATTTATGTTTATATATAATCTATTAAATAAGAATAAAACTATAAACAAAATCGATCAATTCATTTCCAAAGATTTCAATAAATAAGTATTGTGAAACAAGTCGTTATCCAAGATCAGTTATTTCAACTATTATTTGTTCGAAATAAAGCATCGAATTAGTATTGGATGTTAGTATTGTGTTGAATAATTTTTGTTACTCATTTATTATGTTATGAAGTGATAAATCAAATATAAATAAGTTAAAATAAAACGTAGACATGTTCTATTTAATTTTGATTGTCTTTTGTTCTGCAAATTTGAAATGAAGTCGTATAAGTTATTTTACTTAAGTGGACATGTTATGAAAAAAACTTTGATATGATAAATTTTAAATAAATATTTTTAATCATCTACACTGTTTAAATTTGATAGTTAAAACAACGACTATCAAACAAATATCCCTTACGTGTTAGTTCGAAGGGACCGGGATGGGAACTGGACCCAAAACCACTTCGAACCGATTGTACGTAAACTAACTTGCGGGAACAATCATATAATTTAGAGAATTAAAGACCGTAGATTTTCATAAGCGGAAGAACTACTTATTGAAATTCTCTAGTTAGCTCCCAGAGATATCTCAGTAGTGATTCTGTCATGATTGAAATCTTCGGATTTGCAAGGACTATTCGCTACTGATCCATGCGGTGATTCCTATATTGGATGCAGTAGGAGAGTACCTTTGGTTCATCCTGTTCCTGGATGACTTGTATGGACGAATGTCTGACAGACTATTTCCTAAAAACCACGTACGTTGATTTTTTACAAATATACCGTGTTGGTGGCAAAAAAGGGCACTTCTTTTACATCCAGAGTATATTTGTGGACGTTAATTAGTGATTTGACGGATCTAACAGTGTGGCATTTAAAGTTAACAATGACCAGATATTCTAAAGGTAAATTCTAACCTCAAGCCTCATCATTTGGGAAATGACAAAAATTGGGTAGGCAGCATGGCTATGTGGGTCGCTCTCATTAGGATGTATAATCACCTATCTAGAGAAATTCCATTTCCTTCTTCAATCTATTTAGATGTTGTCCCTTTTCGGCTAACGGTGGTTTGAGCCCACCCATTGGTGATATACATTCGATACACTCAAGCGAAATGAGTGGTCGGTCATGTGTGGGTCGGGTTTCAAGACGTTCTTGTTGAACCCAGTGTATTCCCCTCTAGAGATACACAATCGGCAGGTGGTTCCATACCTTTTCATAGTCGGAATCCAATCTCCAATAAGCTCCCGCAGTTTTGATTGTGTACTATATATGTTGAGCGTGAGACGCAAGCGTTCTGCTAGATTGATATTTATTTGTATTTAGACACTATGATAATATCAAAACAATATATGATTTCAAAAATGGTTTGGGTTATCATAAGGTAAAAACCATCCGTATTTATGTGTGGATCGGTCTTACGATTATAATTTATTTCAAAAGGATTTTTGAGCGTTAAATCAATCTGTCTTTAAATCGTTTACTCACACTAGTCCCATGACTGACCTAGAGTTTATTTTTCTGTGTTTTCCCAAAACTCTTGGGTGCCCAAATTTGTACGGACAGTCAAGTGGTTTCAGGATTTTACAGATTCGTTTGAAGAAGCTTGGAGCAGAAGACTTCAACATTAGATATATAGAGTTATTTCCACTGTGTTATATATGAATTGTACTCTGATGGTGCATGTAAGTGTAAACACCAGTTTTGTATTTCAAGTATTGTTAAATAATATATTTTACTCCATTCCGCTGTGAGATTCGTGTTTACTCTAATTCTGATGTGTCCTGTTCTTATTTTTCTTCTATTCTAACTTTCTTTCTATTTGTCACCCTCTAACTTCTTTCTATTAATGATCTGTTACTTTTTAGAGTTTGATTTATCGATATGTGATACAAGATATGTATTAGTATCAGTAATCAAGATCAAAAATTTTGGGTCATTATACTTCCTTCTTTTGGTTTTTGGCTAGTTTGACTTGGTTTTGAAGAATTTCTTCTTTGGATATGGCTCCAATTGAAGTGGGAAATTCTATGCTTTCCATGGGGGATTCATTTTCGTCGATATCCATTTGATTTCCTTCATGTTCCATTCTAGCTCGCTTTTCGGTATATTACACATAAGGTTGGAAAATGAGTGGAATTTGCACAAGGGGTGTATTTCCCGAATTAAAAACCTTTCTAGAAACAAATTCCCCTCTTTTGAAATCTACTCCAGAATACTAAAGATTCGGGTAAGGTAAATTCCATGGTAGAGCGTGTTTTCTTCCGTCGACATCTCCTTGGGTTCGAATTCTCTTAAAATTACTTTGGCGCAATTTATCTCATAAGTGCCAAAGATGGAAAAAGGAGCTTTTTGGTCCCTGATAGTAAGGTTATTAAAATTTTCGTAACGAGAAGTAAGCATGTGTTAAAGAAAAAGGTTAACAATTCTTGATTTTGGGCAGAAAAAGCGAATTTTGAATTCCATATGTTCATCGTTTTCAAAAATATAGCGAAAAGTTTCCAAATCATGTTCATCAATTTCAAAATCTGAAAAATCCGCACCCATTTTCTTGCAATTCAAATAGTTCCCAAAACATCACAATCCAAAATAATTTTAATGCCTTTGACGCTACTCCAAACTTAGTTTTCATCCACTTCGTAAAATCCGTGATTTAATTTTGCATAAAACATTTTGATAAGATTCGGGTAACATACTTCATTGTTATCCCGAGAATCAACCAAATTTAAAATACCATTTTGATTGAAAAGAGTACGAAGATCATAAGATGCAAAATCTTCAAAAATAGCAAATGTTCCCATATTGACTTTTCCATTCGTAAATAGTCGATGTACGCTTGGATAGCCTCCGGGTTATTATAGAGATGACCTTTGAGTGTATTCGTTAGTCTCGTGGTCTTTGGAGTATTGAGGAAGCCATTAGAGAATAGTTTTGAAGAAGATAGTTTTGAATTTTGAACGAGAGGCAGAAGGAGTAGTATTGAATAGATAATTAAATAGAGCTTAAAAGGAAACATATTTTCTAAATAAAATGACACTTTTTAGACCTTGAGAGTTGGTGAAATGGTGGCGAGAAGTTTGAAAGTTTAATTATTTGAAATTCAAATTTTGAATTTCAAAAACTAGTTCATATGTCGTCATGCACATTTATGTATGTCGATATATATGTGCAATTTCAAAATTCAAGTTGCTTATATTCTTTGTTTAGTTATTTCCTGAAATGATATTAATTTTAATAACCTTTTGAAATTAATTATTATAATTATTACATTTTTATTATTATTATTTTGAATTTCAAAATTCAAACTTCAAATTTGAATTTTTGATTTCTAGTTTTCAAAAGCAACCAAACAGGCATCCATTCAAACAAATCAATCAAAATTATTAATTAAGGCGTAACTGGTTTTTGGATCTATTCCTTTGATATTTTCTGATTCTTGAATTGTTGTGAAGCACATATTTGAATTTTCGATTATTGGCTCATGGTCACTGGATGATGAATCTGAATCATCTAAAGTTGCTGCATATGCTCTTTTCCTCTTCTTTGTCAAATTGTTGTTTGTTTGTTGATCCGATCTTTCAAGAAACGGACAAAACCTTTATATATGGCCTAGTTCATTACAGTTGTAGCATCTATCATTCTTAGTATTTTTTCCCGAACTTCCTTGGTTATTTTCCCTAAAATTATTTCTCCTTTATATCTCAAAATTTTACTGAAATTCCTTGTCATTAAGGCAATTTCTTCATCATCCTCACTTCTTAAATCAAAACCATCAGTTGCTGCTTTGAACGCTATATATTTCATTTCTAACAACTTATTCACCTGTCTATTTTGTAATTGTACTTCAAATGACGTCAAATTCATGATTAACTCCTCAATCTTCATTTCATATATATCATTGGCCTCTTCAATTGTTAGTGTTTTCTGCCCCAATATGGAGTTAAAGACATATGGATTTTTCTGACTTGGTCAACTTCAAAATAAGTTTTTCCCAAAGCCACTAACAAATGTACAATTTCCTGGAACCTGTAGTACATACCAGAGACAGATTCATTCTAGTTCATTTTAAATAACTCAAATTGATTAGTTAACATAAATATCTTTGTTTGTTTAACTTTATTTTTTCCCTCGTGAGTAACTTGCAAAGTTTTCCATATATCATAAGAAGATTTACAAATTGATACTCTATAAATTCATTTCTATCTAATAAACATAACAAAATATTCATAGCCTTAGAATTATTTTGTGCGGAGGTCTTCTTTTCATTAGTCCACTGTGCATAATAAGTAGTGGATCCAACATGTTTAGTTTGTGTGATATTCCAAGTCCCTAATCCTATAGGTTGTAAATATATTTTCATTCTACATGCCCAATAGGAATAATTACTGTTATTAAATAGTGGAGGTCTAATGGTGGACTGACCCTCTATAAAAAAACAATTACTATTAATAATTCTAGTGTCGGTTGCCATTTAATATTTCCAAAAATTCAAATGATGAAATTTTTGAAAATCTTATGCTCTAATACTAATTGTTAGGACTGAGAATCAAGGATCTTAAGAAAAAACAACACTAGAGGGGGTAAATAGTGTTTTAATGAATTTAGAGAAATCTTAAACAATTATCGATTACTCGAACTACTATATGAATCACAGAATTAATTATAACAGAAATGATCACAAATGTAAATATAAACAAAAGCAAAGTCCAGAAAAGGACAAAACACACCGGATTTTATTTTGGTTCAGAATGCTCCTACGTCAAGTCCTACACAACGCTGGATTGTGCAGAGTTTTGTTAATATCAATATCCAATTATGACACCCTTGATTTCACGGGCTACAAGGTCAACACTCCTCCGTTCCTTGATTTCACGGGCTATAAGGAACACCCCCCTCCACCACCGCCTTTCTTTATTTCAGGGCTACAAGGAACACACCCACATCTTTCCACACTCTTTCTTATTATAATTTCCCTATAACTCTTGAGTAGCACTTCCAAACAAAGAGTATTTGATAGAGAATGAAAATAGAAGAAGAATGATATATTTTTTTCTTGAAATTGGCTGAGTATAAGTGTATAAATTTAGAATTTTGAAGATAATAATGATTCTATGTTAAGGGAGAAAGAAGATGAAGACAAGTTAAAAAAAATTGAATTTAAGGATTTGTAACAACCCGGTAAGTCAGAACCAATTAAAAATTTTTATTTTGGCTATTCTAATGAATTTTGAATATTAAAATGATTTATTTTAAATAATTACGACTAGAAATTTATTTTTGAATAAAATTAGAACGTATAAATTTATTTAAGTCGAAATTAGAAAATAAATATTTATTTTAATTAAAAAAGGAATTGGAAATGGCGCGGTATTTTGAGAATTCGATTTCAAATTTCAAATTTTGAATGAATGTTCAGGATTCATTTCATTCAAAATAAATTGGATTTTAGTAAAACTAGAAATATTTGAATCTTCTTGAAAATATCTTTCCAACGAATGTGAAAAATCGAGATTTCATAGCAGGAATAAAAAGTTATGTCCAGTTGAAAATTCAGAATAGTCGCTATGGAATATAGCCCTTAAAAATAGCGATATTGCAAACGACCACCGTTTTCGACGAGACAATTTTTGTTGGATCCGGAATGTCAAATTATTGATGAATTCCAATTTTCATAATTTTTGGAATTAATATGTGAGAATGGTGAATTTAAACGTGTTTGGTCATTTCAATTTGAATTTAATCGACTGAAAAATGACTGTTTTTCAAACGGTCTCCAAATTCGACGAAATTAGTTTTGTTAGGAAGGTATCGTCAAAGAATATCCAAATTTATTTTTCTGGAATTTTTGAAGTCAGTATGTGGCCCCGGTAGACTGAAATGTACATTTAAATTAAATATATATTGATTTACATTTTAATTTAAAGAAAACTGATCGTAAAAGCCGAATTGGGTTATGAAACATATCCCGTTGCATTCGGAATGGGGGTATTTATCTAGGGGCAACACTCAATAGGTTTGATTTGGAGTTCGTAGCAATATCATGTATTTTTGGAAATTAAAATAATCAAATTATATAAATACATAAACAAGTCAAACCCTTGGTCAAAGGTTCATTCTGCAGTCAAACCCATTCACTAAGCCGACGATTATAATCTTCGATCCATCTCCTCCCATTTTCTCCTAATCCAATCAGTGGATTTCAGAAATTCCAAAATGAAAACTGAAGAGCTTCATGAGCTCTTCAATATGAATGGTTGTGATCAAGTATGGGGCTTCGAGATGACCAGAACTGGGCAAGAAATAGCTGTCGTTCGAATGGGTTTTGGGAAGCAATGGGGGCGGCGAGTTCAGTGGGGTGAAGGGCGATGGATTGTGGCTCGGTGGTTGTCGGAGTGGTGCACTCAGATCCGCAGCAGGCGCCTCCATCCTTGAGAAAAGTGGAACCCTTGGTTTGAACGTAAATGGGTTTTAACGTCGACCTAATTCTGAAATGAGGAAGAAGGCAAAAAGAACGGCCACATTTTTGAAACGTTGCTAATGAAGGCAATTAGGATTTTAATTATAAATTAATTATCCATCAATGCAATTAATATATAAAAGCTCGTATCTTATTCATATGAGGTCCAAATCGCATGAAACAGGATCCGTTGCGATCGTGGGGACAAGAGCTTCGCAACAAAACTGACCGCGTCCAATATGGAGCATACTGGAATTTCAGACAAATTGAAATCCAAATTGTTCAGAAATTCAGATAAAAACTGACGGAGCGGAAACCAATGTGAGAACTTCTCACTATAATTTCCTGTACAGTTATTTATGTTATAACTGCATATATGAACTGCTTCCCGTCGTCCACAGACCATGGGTGACTTGTTTGATTGTATCGTGTTGTGGAAAGTGATTGTGATTGTGATGTGAAATGAACTATATAAAATATTCATGTATGGAACAAAATATTTGAATAATTAAAATATAATTTTTTATTGAATGAATATAATATATAAAATATTCATGCATGGAATAAAATAATTGAATAATTAAAATATCATTTTTTTGAATTAATATAATATATAAAATATTCATGTATGGGATAAAATATTTGAATAATAAAAATATCATTTTTTGTTGAATGAATATAATATATAAAATACTCATGTATGGAATAAAATATTTGAATAATAAAAATATCATTTTTATTGAATGAGTATAATATATAAAATATTCATGTATGGAATAAAATATTTGAATAATAAATTATCATTTTTATTGAATGAATATAATATATAAAAAATTCATGTATGGAATCAAATATATGAACAATAAAAAAATAATTTTTATTGAATATATGAACCATATAAAATGGTCATGTGTTAAAAATAAATATTCATTTACAAATCAAACGATTTGTTTATGTACACCCATTTAATCGATATTGATTAGGACGATAAATTTTACACATCGCCCAACTGCACAAATAATGTTCAGTTTGTGTTGTTTGAAAACCCCACACGGGTATTGGGATGATATTTGACATACACTAATCCCGATATTTAGTTGTATGTCAATCGACGGGTTGACAGGCTGTGATGAGCATTAATTATTTATTTTTAATGCTTATACAGTTGTAAATTGCACTCTCGATGATGGTTGGCGGTGTTTGATTATTGTTGTATACATGTGATGTTGAAATCCATATAACTGAAATTATATGGTAATTGATTGAGGCTGATTCCAATTCAGTATTAACAAATATTTTTAAATAATATTCAGTGTATAATCAAAATCAAATATTTTGAAAATATTATCATTTCAATATCATAATGATAAGGAATATTCAAATTTGATTTGAAACTTGAAATGAAATTGAAATCATTTTAAAATGAATTTTAAACGAATTTATTAAGGAATATTCAATTTTGATTCGAAAATTGAAATGAAATTGGAATCGTTTTAAAATGAATTTAAAACGAATTTATTACGGAAGATTCAAATTTAATTTGAAATTTGAAATGAAGTTGAAATCGTTTTTAAAACGATTTATAAAATAAGTTTTAAATGGATATCGACGAAATATATATTATAAATATTATATATATATAATGGCCTGAATAGAACGCGCCGCGCCGCGGCAGTTCGCGAATTTCGACCATCAAATTCGAATGGAATTACGGGAGATTCAACCGTCGGATTCTCCTAAAATTGGAACCATTGGGTTCGTATTGAAAAGAGCTTTCCAACGAATATAAGATATTTCAAATCTAATTGTTGGATTTGGAATTATGTTCAAATCAAATTTGGAAAAGGTTGTTGTAAGTGCAGTTCGATGACCGTTTATGGAAATCGACGGTACGGGCCTTAATAAAATTATTAAAAATATCAATAATTTGTGTAAAATCATAAAAAATGATGTGGAAAGAATTGAAATGAAAAATCCCACATTTGAAAACATAAAAATATATTCTTATCAAAATGTACTAGTTATTAACTAGATTTGAAATCCAATAATTTTTAAATAAATTAAATTAGATTAGTGAATGGTTATAAAATAACCGGAAATTTCCAACGAACAATTGGAATGGATTTGAAAGGAAATCATCTTCGAAATATTTCGACAGTTGATTCCGTTATTACATGGATATTGTTATGGGAATTTGGAAGATATGTATATATTGTTATTCCTAAAATGAAATTTGTTGGTTTCAGAATTTGATATTGAATATAAGCCGATATAATTTCTATTCAGAGCCTTGTATTCGATATCAAATTGGATTTTGGGTTTGTGGTGAATGGTGTTTTCAGTAATGTTGTTCTTGAACCCCGTTTGAAGAGAATATATCTTTTAATTAAGATTGTTAGAATTTCCAATTTTATTTAAAAATTGGAATAAAATGTAGTGTGAATTGGGTTTATCGTGAATTGGGTTTATCATGAACTGTGTTTTAACGACATTATTTCTTTAACCCGATTTACAGTGAAATGTGATTTGGAATTTATAAATCTTTTAATTGAGATTTAAGGGAAATTTTCCAAAGAAAAGTTTCCAATTTAATAAAATAAATTGGAATGGAATGAATTCGATTTGGTAATAATCGAAGTGAATTTCTGTGGAGGAAGACTGTTACTATGTATGGAATTTAAAAGGCTTGGCCGCTATTCCATTTATATTATCGGCTGGATATGGAAGTTTATATCGATCATATATATTGATCTGTTTTCTGTGAAGATTCCATTGTTAATGGAAAGTGATTTTGGGTTTATCGTGAGCTGTGTTTTAAATGACATTAGTTCTTTAACCTAGTTAAAGATAAGATTAGTTTCTTAACTTTGAATAATAATTAAGTAATGATATTTGAGATTAAAACCAAGTCGAGTTTTAATGAATCTTTAATTATATTGAAAGGTGAATCTGATAACCAAAATTATCAAATTCAATAAATAATCGAGAATGAAGTATTGCTAGTTTTGTTCCAAGCGATAGTTAAATCTTTAATTAGATTTAAACATGAAATGATGATTAATTTTACCGATGACACCATGGTGTTAGATATGAAGTATTACCAGTTTTACTTTATGGGATGGATAGGTAGGGATTGAGAAATTTAACAAATGATTACTTCGGTAAGGTGCGTTAATCCCGACCAGTATGGATAAACCTTAATTTGGTTTGAATTGATATCCAAAGGAAGATTAAAGAATAAATTTAAAGAATTTATCTTTGATAAAATTAATGGGAATCTTTCCCAAAGTATTAGAATATTTAAATAAAAGAATATTCACAATTGGAATGAGGCGTATGTTGTGCTTTTGTTGCACTTGTTTATAATATACACGAGTTATTTGGAAAGACCGAGTTTATCCCATTTTGAATAACTGAATCGGCGATGAGTCGACGATGAAGACGGTGGTTGAAGACCGGAGGTCTTTACATCATTTGGACGATTATCGATGTCTTGATTGGGCTGCACATCCAAAACAAGGTAATAGGTGGCGATTGTCAAGACGTACTTGGAGATCGACCAGATATGCAAGGACCTCTGTCCTGTATTGGACATATGGGACGAGGAATAAGGTGCCTCCGGTTTCGTTCAGACCCAGAATGAACTTGTAAATGGATGTGTGTCTGACATTGGATTTCATTTTGTTTGATTGATAGACATCGGTTGCATGGCGTGAATTGCCTTTGTGGCATGCTGAGGTGAAAATGATCAATGCTTCTGTTGAAAAGCAGAGTCTTGTGGTTGATGATCAAAGCATGGCTTTAATATAGTATAACTTTGTGTATAGCATTAATTCCTGAGCCTCGCACCCCGATGTGAACCAAAAATGGGAGAGGACCTCAGGGAGGACATGCATTTCTATCTAGCTAGGAGTGGTGTAAGGGTTTTGCAATCCCAGACGTTTTAGTTATGTGGATGATGGATAGCGAGGTGCCTCGGTTATATCGGCCACTACGGCGCCGATGGATGGTTTGGTCGATATATGACCAGTTTACGCCCCATAAGGTAGGGAAACGCATGGTTCAGGCATTTTAATCTACTCCGTGTGGATCATTCCTATCGCTCCAAGGGTCACTCGAGCTCTGATCCTGAGACACGGGCTAGAGCGTCTCGAAGCGGTAAGGACAATCTCTTGCCTTGGTTCACAGATGGAAATCCAACTTCCAATATGTGCCATTCGGTTTTATTTGTAGAGCCTAGTATGGCGACATAGTGGGATGGGGCATTATGACGTGTAGGATTGATACATTTATATTTGAAGTTGTTTTCATACACTTTACACTATAATAGTATCAAAATGATTTGTTTTAAACGTACCAAGCATGTTTTGCTATTATAAGGTAAAACTCTATCCTCCGGCTTGTGTTGCAATGTGAGATGGGACCTGAGTCTTATAATAGCTTCATTTTTTTCAAAAAGCATTGCGTTGTTTTGTTATATGAACTGGTATTATTGGGAGGAAACCCATTCCATGTTATACGGCGTGGTCCCATGATATATCTGATTTTAAAGTAAAGTTTTAAGTAACTGTTTTAGTTCTCACACAAGCCACATGACTGACCAAGATTTTATTGTTTTAACCTAAACTCTGGGTGCCTTTATTTTCCATACGGGTAGCTAGTAGTTGGGTTTTTGCAGATTTATATTCACAGGATCTTGGTTTACAGCTGGAATGATATTCAGAAAGCTCTGTAACTGTATATTCCTTTTAGTTGTGTTTTGTATTATTTTCCGTTGCATTGTAACTTGTAAATCTCTGATTTTTATCGAATGTATATTATTTGTTGATACTCTGTATATTCTTGTACTCTGATGTAAATTGTTGTAATAAGCTTTGAAATTTTCTTCTATTTATGTTATGATTTTTCATGTTTTCAACTCAATCCGGGCTTTCTTTTACGGGGAAGTTTGGGTCGTCTCATTTGGCATCGGAGCTTTGGTTTACAAATCCCGAGAACAAGGCATATTAGAACCGAACGAAAGAATTCATCAGAGATTGGATTAGTAATATCCAATAAGAATGACTCGTTAGAGATGGGATCAGTAGTATCCTAGAACGAGTGTGAAGAGTGTTATTTTTGAAATAAAATTGAAAACAAATGTTGTTTTGAAAATTTAAACCATATTATACGTATTTAAATATTTTATTTTAAATTGATTTGGACTGTCGGGTATATAAAGATTTTAATATACATCTGATCCACGTGTATATGAAGCCTCAAATATACTGAATGGATATAGAATCACACTCTAATAGCCCAGAGATGATTATGATGATTGAATACTCATCATCAGAGTTTATGTTCGAGCTTCGAAAGTGGGATATCTATATATTTCCAATAGACTGGTGTGAGAACCAAAATATAGTTAGAATATATTATCGTGATTTGGCATCAAAAATACGATTTTTGACTATATGTATTGAAGATATGTTTGAAAAGCTAATTCACAATTTGATTGATGGTTGTGTTGTTCGATTAATAGTGTAACTAATAAAAATATTGGAATGATAATTAATTAAATCAATATGAAAACGAAAGGTAAAATTAGCCAAATCGAATCAAATATTGAACTGAACTGGAAATTGATTGAAATTGCATGCATATACATGTATATACATTGAACAAGTCATAGCAGGGAAGCTAAGAAGAGGAATAAAATTGTATGCCCGAGAAATAGGTACATATTTACTAATTTATTGGGTTTGGATGATTTTATGAGCTGATTGACTAGCCGTTCGGCTATTTCTTTTTATTTTTGGATGATGAGGGCCCTACGTGGCTAGTTGCGGTTTTAAACGTCTCCCTGTACAAAGGAGGTTATGGCGAAATTTTTCAAAGATTTAGGGCGTTAGCCAAATTTTTGAAGAATTGAAAATTTCTTAGAAACTGAAAAGTTGAAGAATGAACGCTAGAATGAAAGTTGAGTTGATTAATAAAAACAACTTTTAGCTCCGTTCCTTTTCGAGGATGAAAAGATTTTTAGTGGAGGAGATTGTAACGACCCGGAAAATCAGAACCAATTTAAAATTTTTATTTTGGTTATTTTAATGAATTTTGAATATTTAAAATGATTTTTTTTAAATAATTACAAATAGAAATTTATTTTTGAATAAAATTAGAACATATAAATTTATTTAAATCGAAATTAGAATATAAATATTTATTTTAATTATAAAAGGAATTGAAAATGGCGCGGTAGTTTGAATTTCCATTTCAAATTTCAAATGAATGTACAGGATTCAAAATAAACCGGATTTTAGTGAAACTAGAAATATTTGAATCTGTTTGAAAATATCTTTCCAGTAAACATGAAAAATCCAGATTTCATAGCGGGAACAAAAAGTTATGTCCAGTTGAAAATTCAGAATAATCGCTATAGAATATAGCCCTTAAAAATTGCGATTTTGCAAATGACCTCCGTTTTCGACGAGACTACTTTTGTTGGATCCGAAATGTCAAATTATTACTGGATTCCAATTTTCATAATTTTTGGAATTAATATGTGAGCATGGTGAATTTAAACGTGTTTGGTCATTTCAGTTTGAACTTAATCGACTGAAAAATGACCGTTTTTCAAACGTCTCCAAATTCGACGAAGTTAGTTTTGTTAGGACCGTATCGTCAAAGAATAGCCATATTTATTTTTCTAAATTTTTTGAAGTCGGTATGTGGCCCCGGTAAATTGAAATGTACGTTTAAATTAAATATATATTGATTTATATTTTAATTTAAAGAAAAAATGATCGTAATAGCCGAATTGGGTTACAAAATATATCCCATTGCGTTCGAAATGGGGGTATTTAGCTAGGGGCGACACTCGTTGGGTTTGATTTATAGTTCGTAGCAATATCATGTATTTTTGGAAATTAAAATAATTAAATTATATAAATACATAAACAACTCAAACCCTAGGTCAAAGGTTCATTCTACGGTCAAACCCGTTCACTAAGCCTCTGAAAGAAATCAACGATTATAATCTTCGATCCATTTCCTCCCATTTTCTCCTAAACCGATCAGTGGATTTCAGAAATTCCAAAAAGAAAACTGAAGAGCTTCATGAGCTCTTTAATATGAACGGTTGTAATCGTGTTTGGGGCTTCGAGATACCAGAATTGGGCATGAAATAGCTGTCGTTCGAATGGGTTTTGGAAAGCAATAGGGGTGGCGAGTTCAATGGGAAGGAGGGCGATGGATGGGGGCTCGGTGGTGGTCGGAGTGTTGCACTCAGATCCGCAGCAGTCGCCTCCATCCTCGAGAAAAGTGGAACCCTAGGTTTGAACTGAAATGGGTTTTAATGTCGACCTAATTCTGAAACGAGGAAGAAGGCAAAAAGAAGGCCCACATTTTTAAAACAATGCTAATGAAGGTAATTAGGATTTTAATTATAAATTAATTGTCCATTCACGTAATTAATATATAAAAGCTTGTATCTTTTTCATACGAGGTCCAAATCGCATGAAACAGGATCCGTTGCGATCGTGGGTACGAGAGCTTCACAACAAAACTGACCGCGTCCAATATGGAGCAAATCAGAATTTGAGACAAATTCAAATCCAAATTGTTCAGAAATTCAGATAAAAACTGATGGAGTGGATCCCAATGTGAGAAATTCTCACTATAGTTTCCTATACTGTTATTTATGTAATAACTGCATATATGAACTGCTCCCCATCGTCCACAGACCATGGACGACTTGTTTGATTGTACCGTGTTGTGGAAATTGATTGTGACTATAATATGAAATGAACTATATAAAATATTCATGTATGGAATAAAATATTTGAATAATAAAAATATCATTTTTTACTAAATGAATATAATATATAAATTATTCATGTATGGAATAAAATAATTGAATAATAAAAATATCATATTTTATTGAATGAATATAATATATAAAATATTCGTGTATGGAATAAAATATTTGAGTAATAAAAATATAATTTTTTATTGAATGAATATAATATATAAAATATTCATGTACGGAATAAAATATTTGAATAATAAAAATATCATTTTTATTGAATGAATATAATATATAAAATATTTATGTATGGAATAAAATATTTGAACAATAAAAATATCATTTTTATTGAATTATTATAATATATAAAATATTCATGTATGGAATAAAATATTTGAACAATAAAAATATACTTTTTATTGAATATATGAACCATATAAAATGGTCATGTGTTGAAATAAATATTCATTTACAAATCAGACGGTTTGTTTATGCACACCCATTTAACGATATTGATTGGGACGATAAATTTTACACATCGTCCAACTGCACAAATAATGTTCAGTATGTGTCGTTTGAAAACCCCACACAGGTATTGGGATGATATTTGACATACACTAATCCCAATATTTAGTTGTATGTCAATCGATTGGTTGACAAGCTGTGATGGGCGTTAATTATTTATTTTTAACGCTTATACAGTTGTAAATTGCACTCTGGATGATGGTTGACTGTGTTTGATTATTCTTATATACATGTGATGTTGAAATCCATATAACTGAAATTATATGGCAATTGATTGAGTCTGATTCCAATTTAGAATTAAAAATTATTTTTAAATATTATTCAGTGTATAATAAAAATCAGATATTTTGAAAATATTATCATTTTAATATTATAATGAAAAGGAATATTCAAATTTGATTTTAAATTTGAAATGAAATTGAAATCGTTTTAAAATGAATTTAAAACGAATTTATTAAGGAATATTCAAATTTGATTTGAAATTTGAAATGAAATGGAAATCGTTTTAAAATGAATTTAAAACGAATTTATTAAGGAATATTCAAATTTGATTTGAAATTTGAAATGTAGTTGAAATCATTTTTAAAATGAATTTAAAACGATTTATAAAAAACGTTTTAAATGGAAATCGACGAAATATATTTAATATATACATTATATATATTTGATGGCCTGAATAGAATGCACCGCTCCACGGCAGTTCGCGAATTTCAACCATCAACTTCGAATGGACATTACGGGAGATCCAACCGTCGGATTCTCCTAAAACCGAAAACATTGGGTTTGTATCGAAAAGAGCTTTCCAAGGAATATAATAGATTTGAAATCTAATGATTGGATTTGGAATTATATCCAAATCAAATTTGGAAAAGGTCGTTGTAAGTGTAGTTCGATTACCGTTTATGGAAATCGACGGTACGAGCCTTGATAAAATTATTAAAAATATCAATAATTTGTGTAAAATCATAATAAATGATTTGGAAAGAATTAGGAAGAAAAATTCCATATTTGAAAAGATAAAAATATATTTTTGTCAAAATGAACTAGTTATTAACTAGATTTGAAATATAGTAATTTTTAATTAAAATAAATAGGATTGGTGAATGGTTTTAAAATAACTAGAAATTTCTAACGAACAAATTGGAATGGATTTGAATGGAAATCATCTTCAAAATATTTTGACATTGGGTTCCGTGATTATAAGGATATTGTTGTGGGAATTTGGAAGATATATATATCGTTATTCCCAATACGATATTTGTTGGTTTTAGAATTTGATATTGAATATAAGCCGATATAATTTCTATTTAGAGCCTTGTATTCGATATCAAATTGGATTTTGGGTTTGTCGTGAATGGTGTTTTCAGTAACACTGTTCTTGAACCCCGTTTAAAGAGAATAAATCTTTTAATTAAGATTGTTAGAATTTCCAATTATATTTAATAATTGGAATAAAATGTAATTTGAATTGGGTTTATCGTGAACTGCGTTTTAACAACATTCGTTCTTTAACTCGATTCACAGTGAAATGTGATTTGGAATTTATAAATCTTTTAATTAAGATTTAAGTGAAATTTTCCAAAGAAAAGTTTCCAATTTAATAAAATAAATTGGAATGGAATGGAATACGATTTGGTAATAATCGAAGTGAACTTCTGTAGAGGAAGGCTGTTACTATATACAGAATTTAAAAGGCTTGGCCGTTATTCCATTTATATTATCTGTTGGATATGGAAGTTTATATCGATTATATATATTGATCTGTTTTCCACGAAGATTCCATTGTTAATGGAATGTGATTTTGGGTTTATCGTGAGCTGTGTTTTAAATGACATTAGTTCTTTAACCCAATTAAAGATAAGATTAATTTCTTAACTTTGAACAATAATTAAGTAATGATTTTTGAGATTAAAACCAAGTAGAGTTTTAAAGAACCTTTAATTAGATTGAAAGGTGAATCTGATAACCCAAATTATCAAATTCAAGAAATAATCGAAAATGGAGTATCGCTAATTTTGCTCCAAGCGATGGTTAATTCTTTAATTAGATTTGAGCGTGAAATGGTAATTAATTTTACTGATAACACTGTGGTGTTAGATATGAAGTATTACCAGTTTTACTTTATGGGATGAGTAGGTTGGGATTGGGAAATTTAACAAATGATTACTTCATTAAGGTGCGTTAATCCCGACTAGTATTGATAAACCTTAATTTGGTTTGGATTGATATACAAAGGAAGATTAAAGAATAAATTTAAAGAAATTATCTTTGATAAAATTAATGGGAACCATTCCCAAAGCATAAGAATATTTAAATAAAAGAATATTCACAATTGGAATGAGGCGTGTGTTGTGGTTTTGTAGCACTTGTTTATAATATACGCGAGTTATTAGGAAAGACCGGGTTTATCCCATTTTGAATAACTGAATCGGAGATGAGTCGACGATGAAGATGGTGGTTGAAGACCGGAGGTCTTCACATCGTTTGGATGATTACTGATGTCTTAATTGGGCAGTACACCCAAGACGAGGTAATAGGTGTTGATTGTCCAGACGTACTTGGAGATCGACCGGATATGCGAGGACCTCTCTCCTGTATTGGACATATGGGACGTGGAATAAGGTGCCTTCGGTTTCGTTTAGAACCAGAACGAACTTGTAAATGGATGTGTGTCTGAAATTGGATATCATTCTGTCTGATTGATAGGCATCAGTTGCATGGCGTGAATTGCCTGTGTGGCATGCTAAGATGCAAATAATCAAGGCTTCTGTTGAAAACCAGAGTCTTGTGGTTGATGATCAAAGCACGACTTTAATATAACATAGCTTTGTGTATAGCGTTAATTCGCGAGCCTCGTAGCCCGGTGTGGACCAGAAACGGGAGAGGACCTCAGGGAGGACATGTGTTTCTTTTTATCTAGGAGTGGTGTCAGGGTTTTGCAAGCCTAGACGTTTTACTTATGTGGATGATGGATAGCGAGGCGTCTCGGTTATATTGGTTACTATAGTGCTGATGGATGGTTTGGTCGATATATGACTAGTTTACCCCCCATAGGGCGGGGAAACGCATGGTTCAGGCATTTTAATCCACTCCATGTGGACCGGCCCTGTCGCTCCAAGTGTCGCTCGAGCTCTGATCCTGAGACTCTGACTAGAGCATCTCGAAGCGGTAAGGACGATCCCTTGCCTTGGTTCACAGATGGAAATCCAACTTCCAATACGTGCCATTCGGTTTTATTTGTAGAGCCTAGTATGGCGACATAGTGGGATAGGGCACTATGCCGTCTAGGATTGATACATTTATATTTGAAGTTGTTTTCATACACTTTACACTATAATAGTATCAAAATGATTTGTTTTAAATGTACCAATCATATTTGGCTATTATAAGGTAAAACTCTATCCTCCTCATTGCATTGCATTATGTGATGGGAGCTGAGTCATATAATAGCTTCATTTTTCCAAAAAGCATTGTGTTGTTTCGTTATATGCACTGGTATTCTTGGGAGGAAACCCATTCCGTGTTATACGACGTGGTCCCTTCATATATCTGATTTTAAAGTAAAGTCTTAAATAACTGTTTTAGTTCTCACACCAGTCACATGATTTTCCTGGAGTTTATAGTTTTAACCTAAACTCTGGGTGCCCTTATTTTCCGCACGGGCAGCTAGTAGTTAGGTTTTTATAGATTTATATTCACAGGTCCTGGTTTACAGCTGCAATGATATTCGGAAAGCTCGGTATCCATATATTCCTTTCGGTTGTGTTTTGTATTATTTTCTGCTGCATTGTAACTTGTAAATCTCCGATATTTATCAAACGTATATTATTTGTTGATACTCCGTATATTCTTGTACTCTAATGTAAATTGTTGATAATCTTCGATCCATCTCTTCCCATTTTCTCCTAATCCGATCAGTGGATTTCAGAAATTCCAAAACGAGAACTGAAGAGCTTCATGAGCTCTTTAATATGAACGGTTGTGATCGTGTTTGGGGCTTCGAGATGACCAGAATTGGGCATGAAATAGTTGTCGTTCGAATGGGTTTTGGGAAGCAATAGGGGCGGCGAGTTCAATGGGAAGGAGGGCGATGGATGGCGGCTCGGTGGTGGTCGGAGTGGTGCACTCAGATCCGCAGCAGGCGCCTCCATCCTCGAGAAAAGTGGAACCCTAGGTTTGAACTGAAATGGGTTTCAGTGTCAACTTAATTCTAAAACGAGGGAGAAGGCAAAAAGAACGGCCATATTTTTAAAACGTTGCTAATGAAGGTAATTAGGATTTTAATTAGAAATTGATTATCCATTCATGTAATTAATATATAAAAGCTCGTATCTTTTTAATACGAGGTCCAAATCGCATGAAACAGGATCCTTTGCGATCGTGGGGACGAGAGCTTCCCAACAAAACTGACCGCATCCAATATGGAGCACATCAGAATTTGAGACAAATTCAAATCCAAATTGTTCAGAAATTCAGATAAAAACTGACGGAGTGGATGCCAATGATGAGAACTTCTGACTATAATTTCCTGTACAGTTATTTATGTTATAACTACATATATGAACTGCCCCCCATCGTCTACAGACCATGGACGACTTGTTTGATTGTATCGTGTTGTGGAAATTGATTGCGATTGTGATGTGAAATGAACTATATAAAATATTCATGTATGGAATAAAATATTTGAATAAGAAAAATATCATTTTTTATTGAATTAATATAATATATAAAATATTCATGTATGAAATAAAATAATTGAATAATAAAAATATCATTTTTTATTGAATGAATATAATATATAAAATATTCATGTATGGATTAAAATATTTGAATAATAAAAATATCATTTTTTTATTGAATGAATATAATATATAAAATGTTCATGTGTGGAATAAAATATTCGAATAAAAAAAATATCATTTTTATTGAATGAAAATAATATATAAAATATTCGTGTATGGAATAAAATATTTGAATAATAAAAATACCATTTTTATTGAATGAATATAATATATAAAATATTCATGTATGGAATAAAATATTTGAACAATAAAAATATAATTTTTATTCAATATATGAAGTATAAAATGGTCATGTGTTGAAAATAAATATTCATTTACAAATCAGACGATTTGTTTAGGTGCACCCATTTAACCGATATTGATTGGGACGATAAATTTTACACATCGCCCAACTGCACAAATAATGTTCAGTATGTGTTGTTTGAAAACCACACACGGGTATTGGGATGATATTTGACATACGCTAACTCGATATTTAGTTGTATGCCAGTCGATGAGTTGACAGGCTATGATGAGCATTAATTATTTATTTTTAACGCTTATACAGTTGTAAATTGCATTCTGGATGATGGTTGACTATGTTTGATTATTGTTGTATACATGTGACGTTGTAATCCATATAACTGAAAATATATGGTAATTGATTGAGTTTGATTCCAATTCAGAATTAACAATTAAATATTTTTAAATAATATTCAGTGTATAATCAAAATCAGATATTTTGAAAATATTATCATTTCAATATTATAATGATAAGGAATATTCAAATTTGATTTGAAATTTGAAATTTGAAATGAAATTGAAATCGTTTTTTTAAATGAATTTAAAACATTTACTAAGGAATAATCAAATTTGATTTGAAATGAAATTGGAATCGATTTAAAATGAACTTAAAACAAATTTATTAAGGAATATTCAAATTTGATTTGAAATTTGAAATGAAGTCGAAATCGTTTTTAAAACGAATTTAAAATGATTTATAAAATATGTTTTAAATGGAAATCGATGAAATATATATTATATATATTTAATTGCTAGAATAGAACGCGCCACGCTACGGCAGTTCGACTTCGAATGGACATTACGGGAGATCCAACCGTCGGATTCTCCTAAACCGGAACCGTTGGGTTCATATCGAAAAGAGATTTCCAACGAATATAAGAGATTTGAAATATAACAGTTGGATTCGGAATTATGTCCAAATCAAATTTGGAAAAGGTCATTGTAAGTGCAGCTCGATGACCGTTTATCGAAATCGACGGTACGGGCCTTGATAAAATTGTTTAAAATATCAATAATTTGTGTAAAATCATAATAAATGATTTAGAAAGAATTAGGATGAAAATTTCTATACTTGAAAAGATAAAAATATTGATCTTTTTTCCGTTAATATTCCATTGTTAATGGAATGTGATTTTGGGTTTATCGTGAGCTGTGTTTTAAATGACATTAGTTCTTTAACCAAGTTAAAGATAAGATTAATTTATTAACTTTGAACAATCATTGACTAATGATTTTGAGATTTAAACCAAGTAGAGTTTTAATTAATTTTTAATTAGATTGAAAGGTGAATTTGATAACCAAAATTATCAAATTCAAGAAATAATCGAGAATGGAGTAACGCTAATTTTACTCCAAGCGATATTTGAATCTTTAATTAGATTTGAACGTGAAATTGTAATTAATTTTACTGATAACACCGTGGTGTTAGATATGAAGTATTACCGGTTTTAATCTATGGGATGAAAAGGTTAGGATTGGGAAATTTAACAAATGATTACTTCGGTAAGGTGCGTTATTCCTGACTAGTTTGGATAAACCTTAATTAGGTTTGAATTGATATCCATAGGAAGATTAAATAATAAATTTAAATAATTATCTTTGATAAAATTAATGGGAACCATTCCCAAAGTATAAGAATATTTAAATAAAATAATATTCACAATTGAAATGAGGCGTATGTTGTGGTTACAGTAGCACTTGTTTATAGTATATGCGAGTTATTCAGAAAGACCGGGTTTATCCCATTCTGAATAACTGAATCGGCGATGAAGACGGTGGTTGAAGACCTTAGGTCTTCACATCGTTTAGATGATTACTGATGTCTTGATTGGGCTGTACACCCAAGACAAGGTAATAAGTGGTGATGGTCCAAACGTACTTGGATATCGACCGGATATGCGAGGACCTCTCTCCTGTATTGGACATGTGGGACGAGGAATATGGTGCCTCTGGTTTCGTTCAGACCCAGAACGAACTTGTAAATGGATGTGTGTCTAACATTGGATTTCATTCTGTGTGATTGATAGACATTAGATACATGGCGTGAATTTCCTGTGTGGCATCTGAGATGCAAATGATCAAGGCTTCTGTTGAAAAGCAGAGTCTTCTGGTCGATGATCAAAGCACAACTTTAATATAGCATAGCTTTGTGTATAGCGTTAATTCGCGAGCCTGTCACCCCGGTGTGAACCAGAAACGGGAGAGGACCTCAGGGAGGACATACGTTTCTTTCTATCTAGGAGTGGTGTCAGGGTTTTGCAAGCCCAGACATTTTACTTATGTGGATGATTGATAGCGAGGCGCCTCGGTTATATCGGTCACCACGGTGCCGATGGATGGTTTGGTCGATATATGACCAATTTACGCCCCATAGGGCAGGGAAACACATGGTTCAGGCATTTTAATCCACTCCGTGTGGACCGGCCCTGTCGCTCCAAGGGTCGCTCGAGCTCTGATCCTGAGACACGGGCTAGAGCATCTCGAAGCGGTGAGGACGATCCCTTGCCTTGGTTCACAGATGGAAATCCAACTTCTAATACGTGCCATTCAGTTTTATTTGTAGAGCCTAGTATAGCAACATAGTGGGATGGGGCACTATGCCGTCTAGGATTGGTACATTTATATTTGAAGTTGTTTTCGTACACTTTACACTATAATAGTATCAAAATGATTTGTTTTAAACGTACCAAGCACGTTTGGCTATTATAAGGTAAAACTCTATCCTCCGGCTTGCGTTGCATTGTGTGATGGGACCTGAGTCTTATAATAGCTTCATTTTTCAAAAAGCACTGTGCTGTTTTT
Source organism: Allium sativum (assembly GCA_030737875.1). Taxonomy (NCBI): domain Eukaryota; kingdom Viridiplantae; phylum Streptophyta; class Magnoliopsida; order Asparagales; family Amaryllidaceae; genus Allium; species Allium sativum. The sequence continues at coordinate 553,153,235 of CM060910.1, read as the reverse complement.
TTGTATGCACTGCTATTCTTGGGAGGAAACCCGTTCCGCGTTATACGGCATGGTCCCATTGATACATCCGATTTTAAAGTTTTAAATAATTGTTTTAGTTCTCACACCAGTCACACGATTGACCTGGAGTTTATTGTTTTAACCTAAAGTCTAGGTGCCCTTATTTTCCACACGGGCAGCTAGTAGTTGGGTTTTTGCAGATTTATATTCACAAGATCCTGGTTTACAGCTGGAATGATATTCAGAAACTCTGTGTCTGTATATTCCTTTTAATTGTGTTTTGTAATATTTTCCGCTACATTGTAACTTGTAAATCTCTGATATTTATCAAATGTATATTATTTGTTGATACTTTGTATATTCTTGTACTCTGATGTAAATTTTTGTAATAAGCGATAAAATGTTCTTCTATTTATATTCTGATTTTTCGTGTTCTCAACTCAATCCGGGCTTTCCTTTATGGGGAAGTTTGGGTCATCTCAGGATTTTTATAGTGTTCCAAAGGGTGTAACCGTTTCTGAAACGTTTCAAAAATAAAAAGACAACTTTTAAAATTAAAAACATATTACAATTATATGTCGACATATGTAAAGGTGTATGTCGACATACCCCTTTTATATTTTATTTTTTAAATGATTTTTAAAGTATGTAAACTAATATATTTATCCTTGAAATTTCTAAAATAAAACTAGTTGTTAAAATATTATTTTCCAAGTATAAAATCATAATCAAATATGATTTAAGCATATATAAAATAGATATAAAAATAATATAATATACACATATATATAGGAATTTATAAAAATAAATATACTATATAAACATAAAAGGTTTTATGAAAACTTAAAGTTAAATAAGAATATTTGAAATTATAATCAAGTATAAGCTCAGTATATAAAATGTTTATATAAATGATTTAATATATGAAACTTTAAAAATAAGAAACTTATAAATTAGGAAATATATATTTGAAATCATAAGTTTGAAATGATTAAAAATCTTTTTGAAAGGAGTTTGAAATCAATTCGAAATTAATTTAAAATCAATCTGAAAAGAGATAATTTGAAAACAGAGTTTGATTGTTATTCGTAGTTTTACATAATATCTAGACTCTATTATCCTGATAGTCTTGGACTCTTGAACTCTTGATATCTTGATACTCATGGATTTTGATTCTTCTTTGAGATCTTGAATCTCTTAACTGTACAGTCTTCAATATCTATTTCCTGCATATAAATCTTGCATATACTTACACACACACATATTCTGGATAAAAGTATTAGTATATATTTTAAAATCAATAATGATAATAATTGAAACAAGGTTTTTGTCATCAAAACATCATCAACATTCCATTCTCCAACACCATTTACATTTCAAGTTTTGACTATTCATTGTCATTGAAATAAAACCGGAATGTATAGCTAAGCATTTTTAGGTAGCATCCTTATGCTTCCTAATATTAAATTTTACACATATATGATAAATATTATTTATTTAGATCATTAAAATAATCTATAAAGATATTATAACATTAGTAATGTCATAAATATATTAAGAGTTCAATTAATTTTGTTAAAGAAGCAGCCAAGCTATTTTTTATTGGCCGGTTATAAACCAATCGAATTTCAAAAGCAATCCAAACCAACTAAAATGAATTGATTTGTTAGCTAATTTGGTTACCAAAGTTTAATCACGTGTAGTCAATGATCCCAAGATCCAATCGATTGGCCGTATATGTTGATCGATAGTGCAATCGCTTATGTATATCCTAGCTACTGGTAAGAGCTTGTGCTCTTTTGCCAATCCACCCAGGTTTGAGTCCCGCATTATGCTAAACTATGTGCATATTGGATGGGGATGAAATTTCATGCACGAAATTCCTATTGGGTTGAGAGAATGAAACAGCCGAAAAATCTCAAATTCCAACAGTAAATTTGTGTTTTCTAATGCTGCTAATCGGTTTATAATTTAGTTAAAAATATGAGTTACACAAATTTACCTTTCTCTTCTTTCATTCTTTTGCATATTGTTTTCCTTTCTTCTAAATAGGCAAAGCACGTAATAATTCTCTATTTAATTATTTCAATCCCGGAACCCATTTTTTCATAATAATTGATCTCTTGTTATAATAATAGGGTCCATTAGCTACAACTCTTTCACAATCCTCTGCATTCTCACATTTAATAGAAACAGTTTTCCCTGGAGAATAATTGAAATTTACTCTTTAAGTTCCAGTTTCTATCTATATAATCCTTAAGGAAGTGATAATACGTCCTATTTCCAAAGACATAAAAAACGACTGAGTCTATCCACCTTTCTCTCACTGCATGTGTAACTCTTCATTTATTACAACAACTCTTATATTATCCATAGTCGAGGGTTCATAAAAATTCAGCTGAATCGAGGATTGATGAAAGTTATTCTCTTTGACAATATCAATCCAAGCTTTCGATTGTTTATGGCTAATCAGATTTGCTAGATTTAGATCTTTGTAACCAAGATCCGCAAAGTCCTTAATAGAATTCAGATCTGAAGAATTTTTTTTACCTTGAACTTGAGATCTTTCATGAGTTGCATGTTGCCCTGAAGTTCACAAATCCGGCGGAACTGCCAACCTATGATTAAAAATCTGAATTATTGGCTAATTTTGTTGTATAAATTGAGATTTTAGGAGAGCCAAAGGTCACCGTTTTCTTGTACATGTGCGCATGTGTGTGTCTATTTAGACATAAAATTAGGCATAAATTGGAAGACACAAAATCTCAGCCATTTGTTCACTTTGTATTTATATCGAAGGTGGAAATCAGGGGGTAATCCAATTGTGGAAATTCACCTATCATATGTTGTGCCTTTTTTTATTTAAGTAGACTTTCTCGATATAGAGTACATAGCTTGCTTTGGTAGCCTTCATCCTATAATTATATATGCATTAATATAATATTAATTCTACTCACTTTTGGATGTGTGATGTGGTTTGAATAGAACAAAAGAGATATGTGATGTATTTTGAATAAAACAAAAGAGATTAATTTCTTTAGAAAAATGACTATTAGGTTTGACAATAGAGGTGAGGTTTCGTTGGTCTAGTTTATGCAATTACAAAAATTGTTAAACAGAATCAAAACTAATTGAAATAAAAAACAAATCAACAAAATTAAGTTTGGTTGGTTCAGTTTGTTATCTGATTTAACTGGTCAAATAACCATTTACATTGCAGGTTTTGACTATTCAATGTCATTTGAAATAAAATCAAAATTATAGCTAAGCATTGTTAGTTAGCCTTCTTATGCTTTCTAATATTAAATTTTACACATATATGACAAATATTATTTATTTAGATCATTAAAATAATATATAAAGTTATTATAACATTAATAATGTCATAAATATATTAAGTGTAACAACCCGTATTTTTAATAACATGTTATAATGTAAATAAAGGCAGAATTGAATTCTAAATTCTGAATCAAGGGAAACGAGCTATGCCATTGCGTTCGTCTCGGAAAAATACGCGAAATAGAGTCCGAGTTTTCGAAAAACGGAGTCCGTATGACCAATTTATGGCCCATTGAAGTTTTCAGAAAATTCCAAGCCCGAAAACAGTTCAAATTCGAATTCAAATTCGAATTGCAACCAAGGCAGAAAGGGGGGGGGGATTTTTCCCGCCCCAGGCAGGGTCGACACAGGGGTCGACACCAGTGTCGACCCCCCCCCCAATGGGTCGACACCCATGTCGACCCAGGGGTCGACACCCCCTGTCGGACCAATTTTTCTGGTGCACCATTTTGACAGGTTGGGTCTTGTTCTGGAAGTTTCTGACGGGAGTTGATGGCTCAGATTTGATTTAGGGTTAATCCTATGGTCTAAACTACCCCTAATCTCTATAAAAAGACCCCTGGACCTAGCCTAAACCCTCATTAATCATTCCTACAACTAAATGTTGCCCAAATGTTCACTAATCATGGCCTCCACCTTCTTCATGAGAGCATGAGTGTCTTAAATCAATCTATGTCATAAAGAAGCCATCTTTCTTAAGTAAAAGAGTCATCTTTCTTTGTCTTTGGGGTTATTCCTTCTTGTTCTCAAGCCTTGAAGTGGAGTCTATCGTCTTTGGTTGCGGATTTGCTAGTGTGGCTTCGTCTCAATCCTATTTTATATTAATTCTAGTCTTCATAGCATTGTAAGCCCTATACTACTCTTAGATTCTAACTATGAAGTTAAATGTTACATGTTGCAAGTTGAGTTTGGGCCTAAGTATGATATGTGCTTTGATTAGAACATGTTATGCATATGTTTACCCTATGCAAGTTTGTAAAGCTATCACCTTGACCTTGTGCATAGAAAGCTATGACCTTTGATTTGAAATGTTGCATTATGCAACATGAGAACCCTCATAACCTTTATGATAACTTGCATATAATGTCATATGCGAACTTCTAGCCATCATCTTATGTCATTTATGATCATGTTTCACCTATTTGCTTAAATTTGATATTATGCATGTTTTGAGGCCTACGATGTAATATGCAAGTTTATGAACATATCTATGTCTCATATGCCACCATGTTTAACTTGTGGCCAACCTTATTACCTTATGCCCTTTTGTCATGCTTTTTCCAAGTTCCCTCTTTTGATCTATGTTATGTTATGCGAAACGTACATGCGATGGGAATGCGTTGGGTTGGGTAATATTAATGACATGAAAACATGGTTTTAAAATATGACATGAACATTGACTTGTGATTATGTTTGTAAACATAATGATGGACATGACACTTAGAAAATATGAGTGTGGCCAACTCGAGGTTGGGTTGAGTTTGTAGCATAAATCTACCCGGAACCGACCGGCTTAACTAGTGGCTACAAACAATAGGACCCAATGTGAGTAGTTGGTCATGTTGTGCTTAAACCCGAGGTTAGACTAGGTTGTGATGTAAAGCTACCCGGACCCGCCCGGCTTAACTAGTAACCACAACAAGGTCTAATGTGAGAGGTTGGGTGCATTAAACTAATTAATGCCACATGGTAGGGTTAAGTCATGGACCACTTGAATACTTAACCAATTAGACATGATGGGTTGACGCGGTTAAGTCATGAACCTTGGATACACTTAACCAACTTGATACTTGATTGGATGGGGTTAACCACACATAACCCACTAGAAAACCCTAGTTACGTGGTCCTTCTCAGCAGTAACCCACTAGGGAGTATCGGATACCCTAGGGACTATGCTAGGGTGGGGCACGATTACTGGGCTGGAGTGTAAGTTACCAAAAAGACGGCAAAAGTAGGTGTGCCATAGTAGATTCCGACGGACCATGGTCGTGCACATTGTCCGGGGATGAAGGACAGACTTGGGCACCAGTAGGTTTTGACTGTGCGTGCTTGTTTCGTGTCAGTGGTTGACACCCTAGGGCCGGTTACACCCTAGGGTGGGCCTAGCACAGTCGACTAGATTTCATGTTTGGACCGTATGACACCGACACTTGACGAGTTAGGCTTATAGGGAGCCGATCGACTAGACCGAGTAGTTGGACCTCGATTTAGGTCATCTCATGATGTAGGCCAGCTTTGGGCCAAGGGATCAATTCTTGTTTATACTTGACATGGATTGGAATACTAGTACACACTTGGTGCGACTTAACCTTGTATATGCGATGCCACACTTGATCTATCTTGTTAACTTTTCACCATGCCAGTTATCACCCTACATCTCATCTCTGTTTTACATGTTCAGTTAACTTTATTAGTTTTTATACTAATAGTAGATAGGACTTACCAGTCTTTTTGACTGACCCGTTTTCTTTCACCTCTTTTCTTCCGTTTCCCCCCTCCCCCAGGTTTGCAGGGTGGGAACACTGTTACCTAGCTGGATCTTTAGCTGCTTTTCTGGATAGCTCACGTATGGTTTGAGCATGCTATGGCCTTATGCTACTTTGGGGATAGTTACTTTATGTTTCTTTTTCAGTTTTCAGTTTATGTTCTAGACTTTGTTTTATGTGAAAATAATGACCAAGTACTTTGATGTAACTTGACTATGGTTTTGAAATGCTAGTTAATTCCGCTGCTTTACTACTCTGTTTTACTTATATGTTCTGTCTTGTGATATTTGCATGCATGTTTACCTCCTTTAACGCCCCTCCAAAGCTAGTGTCCTTGCAAGAGTGGCATTGGCGGAGGTGGGGTGTTACATTTGGTATCAGAGCATAAGGTTTACAAGATTTGAGCAAAAGGTTTTTAAAACTTACCTTTTGAAAAACTATTTTCAAAACCAATTAAGTATTTTCCAAGAAAAGTCTAGTTATTTTAAAAGGCTATTCCCCAAAAGCCATTAGCACTATCCTTCGTTTCCTCGTTCTGAATCTATCTTTTTCTTTTTCATTATGGCCGATCTTAACCTTCCCGAGGGAGTGACCATTCCCGGATGGTTCCGGAGATACTTGGAAGCTAGGGCCAACGATGTGGGCCCAGCAAATACTCCCACTGTAACTGAGGTTCCTCCTCCTCCTCCTCAGAATCCACAAGCAGATTTTGCTAAGGTTTGCAAGGACTTTAAGGCAATGGGTGGCAAGAATTTTATTGGGACGGAGACTTTTGTGGAGGCGAGAAATTGGTTGAAAGAAACTGAGGATCTCTTCGCTATCTTTGATGTGGAAGACCATAGAAAGGTTTTATTGGCAGCATGGCTATTAAAAGAAGAAGCTGCTTATTGGTGGGAGGTCACCAATGCTACTAGACCTATAGAGACTTGGGCCGACTTTAGGACAAGATTTGGACTTAAGTTTCTATCATCAGCTGAGGCGATTCTGCAATTGGAGAAGTTTATATCTTTGAAGCAAGGGGACATGACCGTGAGGGAGTATGTGAATAAGTTTAACCAGCTCGCTCGATTCGGTTTGGACATGGTTAATACTCCCCAGAAGAAGGCTTTACGCTTTGCACGAGGATTGAATGAGCCATTACAAGGTTTAGCCCTGTCTCATATACCCATGGGAGCGACTTTTGAAGGCCTAATAGACATGGCATTGCTTCAAGGAGACGATAAGAATGGCAAGAAGTAAGTCAAGACTAATGAGACTCAAACCAAGAAGACAGACTCCAAGTGGGGAGGAAATCAGAGCAATCAGAACAACAAGAACAACAAGGGCAACAAGGTCAAGGCAAAGGACCCAAGAAAATGCAACTTCTGTGGGATTGTTGGGCACATAGCCAAGGATTACAGAAAGAAGAAGAGGAAGTTGGGTAAATGCTTTCACTGTGGAGAGCCTGGACATCTTAGCAAGGATTGCCCCAAGAAGCAAGGACAAGGGCAAGGGCAGAATCAGCGTGCAGGACCTTCTGGAGGGCAAGTGCATGCCCTCAACACTGCTCCAGTTCAGGACCGAGGTAGTATTTCTAGAGAAAGCCTTGTTTATATTTCTAATTATCCTGTTCGCACCTTATTTGATTCTGGCGCATCGCATAGTTTTATTTCGTCTGACATTGTTGAAAGTTTGCACCTAAGTACTAGTCTAGTTGAGGATCCCGTCAGTGTTTCAAATCCAATTGGGGGTTCCGCCCATTTATCTATGAATTTTTTGGATTTGAAGATTTCCATCTTGACCGTAGAATTGACGTGTAATGCTTATGTTCTCGGGTTCACGGGATACGGGTTGATCTTGGGCATGGATTGGTTGTCCAGTTATGGAGCCATCCTCGATTGTGAAAATAGGGTGGTGAGGCTCATGACTCGCCTCGGTAATACCCTAGAAATTTCTTGTAACCCTAGAGGTCCCGTCATGTTAAGTTATCTTGAATCTCTTGACTCGTCCATCGATGATCTGCAATCTGTAAGGGTGGTCCGAGACTATCCTGATGTCTTTGAAGAAGTTAAGGGGTTACCCCCTAAACGAGAGATAAATTTCCGCATTTATCTAGTCGATAATGCCAAGCCAGTATCATTTCCCGTTAGGCACATGGCCCCACGAGAAAGAAGAGAGCTCAGTAAGCAAATCAAGGAGCTGCTTGAGAAATTTTTTATTAGGCGAAGCATTTCTGAATGGGGTGCTCTGGTGGTATTCGCTACTAAGGCGGATGGTTCGCTTCGTCTATGTGTTGATTATCGAGAGTTGAACAAGCTGACAAAGAAGAATAGGCACCCGTTACCGAGGATTGATGATCTCTTTGACCAGCTTGTTGGTGCTTCTGTTTTCTCTCAGCTCAATCTAGCCACCGGATTCCATCAGCTTAGAGTAGCTGAGGATAGTATTGATAAGACTGCGTTTAGGACTCCAGATGGATTCTTTGAATGGCTTGTCATGCCATTCGGTTTGACTAATGCACCCGCCTACTTCGTAGACTTGATGAGTAGGGTGTTCAGGGAGTTCCTTAACAAGTTCGTGGTTGTCTTCGTGGATGATATTCTGATCTTCTCAAAGGATGAGGAAGAGCATGCCAAACATCTCAAGGAAGTGATGGATATGCTTAGAGCGCATCAGTTGAAAGCCAAGTTCTCCAAATGTCATTTTTGGAGAAGGGAAGTTCGGTTTCTTGGACATATAGTTTCTAAGCAAGGCATAGCGGTGGATCTCGCGAAAGCGGTTGTGGTTCAAGACTGGAAGACTCCTAGGAATACAACCGAAGTAAGAAGCTTTCTCGGTCTGGCGGGCTACTATAGGAAGTTCATCAGGGACTTCGCTAAGATTTCGGCCCCTCTTACTAAGTTGACGAAGAAGAACTTAGTCTTTGCATGGGACTTAGAGTGTGAGCTTGCTTTTCAAATGCTCAAGAGGACTCTTACCACAGCTCCAGTTTTGGCATTACCCGATGGCGGTAAGATGTTTACCGTGTACACCGATTCATGTGGCACGGGGTTAGATGCTGTTCTGATGCAGGAGGGAAGAGTGATATGTTATGGGGGTAGGCAACTGAAAGTTCATGAGAAGAACTATCCCACTCATGATTTGGAGTTGGCGGCGATCGTCTTTGCACTCAAATCCTGGTGCCACTATCTTCTAGGCGAAAGGTTTGAGTTGTATACTGATCACAAGTCACTCAAGTACCTCTTCTCGTAGAAAGATCTGAATCAAAGGCAACAAAGGTGGATGGAATTCTTGGCATCATATAACTTCGAGATAGCTTACACCCCTAGCAACGGTAATGTTGTGGCAAATGCACTAAGCAGAAGGAGGTTGACTTTGAGTCCCTTGTTATTGAGATGAAGAACTTAGAGTTCTTGGCAACCTTTGATTTCACGACGACTGTTGAGTCGATGACGGGTTCATTAGCATCCCTTGAGCTTAGACCCACACTTCTTGATCAAGTTGGGGCTTCCCAGAAAGGAGACCCGCAGATAGTCGAGGTCATGGACAAGTTGATTCGTGGTGAGACGTCTAGTCACCTTGCTAGATATACTATTGATGATAAAGGTTGGCTAAGGCGTGATGGAAGGCTATGCGTTCCACAAGTAGGAGACTTGGTGCACAAAGTTCTCGAAGAAGCACATCACTCAAAGATGACTATACATCCTTGAGGAGATAAGATGTATAGAGATATGAAGCGAATTTTCTTTTGGGCTGGAATGAAGAAAGATGTGGCAGAGTATGTTTCAAAGTGCATGGTGTGCCAACAAGTGAAAGCCGAGTCAAAGAAACTAGGTGGGCTATTACATCCATTGGAGGTCCCGCAATGGAAGTGAGAGAGTATTTCTATGGATTTTGTGGATGGGTTGCCTAGGTCAAGGAAAGGGAACACGAGCATATGGGTCATAGTTGATAGACTTACGAAGAGTGCTCATTTCATTCCTGTAAAGAGCAAGAGGACCGCATCATGGCTAGCATCTATTTATCTTCGGGAGATAGTGTGGTTGCATGGAGTTCCTTCTAGCATAGTTAGCGATCGTGACCCAATTTTCACTAGCCAGTTCTGGAATAGTTTGCAAGAAGCGATGGGTACACGATTGAATCTGAGTACAGCCTATCACCCCCAGACGGATGGCCAAACCGAAAGGGTGAATAGAGTGCTAGAAGATCTTTTGAGGCTTTGTGTTCTTGACTTTGGTGGTACTTGGGAAGACCACCTTCCTCTGGTAGAGTTTGCTTATAATAATAGCTATCAAGCCAGCATAGGGATGGCACCATTTGAAGCTTTGTATGGAAGGCCATGTAGGTCACCATCTTGTTGGTGGGAGACAACAGATAGGCTTATACTTGGGCCCGAGATGATACGGGACACATCCGAGAAAGTTGAATTGGTGAGAAGACGGATGAAAGCGGCCCAAGATAGACAGAAATCATATGCTGACAAGCGAAGGGCAGATTTGGAATTCAAAGTGGGAGACATGGTTTTCGTGAAGGTTTCCCCTTTGCGTAATGTGGTTCATTTTGGAGCAGTTGGGAAACTGGCACCAAGGTTTGTAGGACCCTTCCCTATCATAGAGAGAATTGGAAAGATGGCCTATAAGATGGAATTGCCCGAGAAGCTAGCCGGAGTGCATAATGTCTTTCATGTCTCGCATCTCCAAAAGTGCCTACATGAGTCCGCTGAGGTGGTTGAACCAAGCATTCTTGAAGACGTGGAGGTAGAGAAAGATGCAACCTTGAGGAGAGCTCCGATTCATATCTTGGGAACAGAGATCAAGAAGCTAAGGAATCGAGAAGTCAAATTGGTGAAAGTTCAATAGAGTGAAGCCGATGAAGATGCAACTTGGGAAACCGAGGAGAAGATGCGTGGGCTTTATCCATTCCTTTTTGAGGGTACATTCTCAACCTCCTTTCCTAATTAGCATATCTTCCTTTTTGCTATCCATATTTATCTTGTTTATCTTGTTATCTCATAATCGTGTCATGAGAACCTTAAGTAGAAACCCTTGGTTGAAACATGTATTTGAAACATGTTATGCTTGATGGTTGCACGTGGTTGCAAGTGTTTGCAAGTGGATACTCGTGGATGCATGATACACATTAGGCACTAAGATCGGCTCACACACTTTCATGTTGCATATGCATGAGTGTTTATGCTTATTCATGGATGAAACTTGTTGTGCTATCACGTGGATGTTGCATATGAATGAATGTTATGTGCACTCATGTAGGGATTATAAATTATGTTAGGAATTTTCATACATATGGACTCATTGCACTAACATACTTTGCATTAAGGAGGTTTACTGAATCAGTAACCGCCTGATTTTCGCATTAGATAAGTACATATGCACACACCTTTGCATATGATCATACAACATTTAGAATCTTTTAAGGACAATGGCTGCACGTGGATGATGTTTTGAGTAGATGAATGATGGATGGTAGGATACGTTCTTCCTAACTTGGAGATTTCGGGGACGAAATCCTTTAAGGAGGGGAGAATGTAACAACCCGTATTTTTAATAACAAGTTATAATGTAAATCAAGGCAGAATTGAATTCTAAAATCTGAATCAAGGGAAACGAGCTGTGCCATTGCGTTCGTCTCGGAAAAATACGCGAAATAGAGTCCGAGTTTTCGAAAAACGGAGTCCGTATGACCAAGTTATGGCCCATTGAAGTTTTCAGAAAATTCCAAGCCCGAAAACAGTTCAAATTCGAATTCAGATTCGAATTGCAACCAAGGCAGAAAGGGGGGGAATTTTTCCCTCCCCAGGCAGGGTCGACACAGGGGTCGACACCAGTGTCGACCCCCCCAATGGGTCGGCACCCATGTCGACCCCCCTGTCGGACCAATTTTTCGGGTGCACCATTTTGACAGGTTGGGTCTTATTCTGGAAGTTTCTGACGGGAGTTGATGGCTCAGATTTGATTTAGGGTTAATCCTATGGTCTAAACTACCCCTAATCTCTATAAAAAAGACCCCTAGACCTAGCCTAAACCCTCATTAATCATTCCTACAACTAAATGTTGCCCAAATGTTCACTAATCATGGCCTCCACCTTCTTCATGAGAGCATGAGTGTCTCAAATCAATCTATGTCATAAAGAAGCCATCTTTCTTAAGTAAAAGAGCCATCTTTCTTTGTCTTTGGGGTTATTCCTTCTTGTTCTCAAGCCTTGAAGTGGAGTCTATCGTCTTTGGTTGCGGATTTGCTAGTGTGGCTTCGTCTCAATCTTATTTTATATTAATTCTAGTCTTCATAGCATTGTAAGCCCTATATTACTCTTAGATTCTAACTATGAAGTTAAATGTTACATGTTGCAAGTTGAGTTTGGGCCTAAGTATGATATGTGCTTTGATTCAAACATGTTATGCATATGTTTACCCTATGCAAGTTTGTAAACCTATCACATTGACCTTGTGCATAGAAAGCTATGACCTTTGATTTGATATGTTGCATTATGCAACATGAGAACCCTCATAACCTTTTTGATAACTTGCATATAATGTTATATGCGAACTTCTAGCCATCATCTTATGTCATTTATGATCGTGTTTCACTTATTTGCTTAAATTTGATATTATGCATGTTTTGAGGGCTATGATGTAATATGCAAGTTTATGAACATATCTATGTCTCATATGCCACCATGTTTAACTTGTGGCCAACCTTATTACCTTATGCCCTTTTGTCATGCTTTTGCCAAGTTCCCTCTTTTGATCTATGTTATGTTATGCGAAACGTACATGCGATGGGAATGCGTTGGGTTTGGGTAATATTAATGACATGAAAACATGGTTTTAAAATATGACATGAACATTGACTTGTGATTATGTTTGTAAACATAATGATGGACATGACACTTAGAAAATATGAGTGTGGCCAACTCGAGGTTGGGTTGAGTTTGTAGCATAAATCTACCCGGAACCGACCGGCTTAACTAGTGGCTACAAACAATAGGACCCAATGTGAGTAGTTGGTCATGTTGTGCTTAAACCCGAGGTTAGACTAGGTTGTGATGTAAAGCTACCCGGACCCGCCCGGCTTAACTAGTAACCACAACAAGGTCTAATGTGAGAGGTTGGGTGCATTAAACTAATTAATGCCACATGGTAGGGTTAAATCATGGACCACTTGAATACTTAACCAATTAGACATGATGGGTTGACGCGGTTAAGTCATGAACCTTGGATACACTTAACCAACTTGATACTTTATTGGATGGGGTTAACCACACTTAACCCACTAGAAAACCCTAGTTACGTGGTCCTTCTCAGCAGTAACCCACTAGGGAGTATCAGATACCCTAGGGACTAGGCTAGGGTGGGGCACGATTACTGGGCTGGAGTGTAAGCGACCAAAAAGACTGCAAAAGTAGGTGCACCATAGTAGATTCCGACGGACCATGGTCGTGCACATTGTCCGGGGATGAAAGACAGACTTGGGCACCAGTAGGTTTTGACTGTGCGTGCTTGTTTCGTGTCAGTGGTTGACACCCTAGGGCTGGATACACCCTAGGGTGGACCTAGCACAGTCGACTACATTTCATGTTTGGACCGTATGACACCGACACTTGACGAGTTAGGCTTATAGGGAGCCGATCGACTAGACTGAGTAGTTGGACCTCGATTTAGGTCATCTCATGATGTGGGCCAGCTTCGGGACAAGGGATCAATTCTTGTTTATACTTGACATGGATTGGAACACTAGTACACACCTGGTGCAACTTAACCTTGTATATGCGATGCCACACTTGATCTATCTTGTTAACTTTTCACCATGCCAGTTATCACCCTACATCTCATCTCTGTTTTACATGTTCAGTTAACTTTATTAGTTTTTCTACTAATAGTAGATAGGACTTACCAGTCTTTTTGACTGACCCGTTTTCTTTCGCCTCTTTTCTTCCATTTCCCCCCCAGGTTTGTAGGGTGGGAACACTGTTACCTAGCTGGATCTTTAGCTGTTTTTCTGGATAGCTCACGTATGGTTTGAGCATGCTATGGCCTTATGCTACTTTGGGGATAGTTACTTTATGTTTCTTTTTCAGTTTTCAGTTTATGTTCTAGACTTTGTTTTATGTGAAAATAATGACCAAGTACTTTGATGTAACTTGACTATGGTTTTGAAATGCTAGTTTATTCCGCTGCTTTACTACTCTGTTTTACTTATATGTTCTGTCTTGTGATATCTACATGCATGTTTACCTCCTTTAACGCCCCGCCAAAGCTAGTGTCCTTGCAAGAGTGGCATTGGCGGAGGTGGGGTGTTACATTAAGAGTTCAATTAATTTTGTTAAAGAAACAATCAAACTATTTTTTATCGACCGCTTATAAACCAATCGAATTTCAAAAGCAATCCAAACCAACTAAAATGAATTCATTTGTTAGCTAATTTGGTTACCAAAGTTTTATCACGTGTAGTCAACGCCCCCAGGATCCAATCGATTGGCCGTATATGTCGATCGATGGTGCAATCGCTTAGGTGTATCCTAGTTACTGGTAAGAGCTTGTGCTGTTTCGCTAATCCAACCAGGTTTGATTCCCGCATTATGCTATTCTATGTGCATATTGGATGGGGATGAAATTTCATGGACGAAATTCTTGTTGGGTTGAGAGAATGAAACACCCGAGATATCTCAAATTCCAACAGTAAATTTGTGTTTTCCAATGTTGCTAATCGGTTTACAGTTTAGTTCAGAAATATGAGTTACACAAATTCACCTTTCTCTTCCTTCATTCTTTTGCGAATTGTTTTCCTTTCTTCTAAAAATAACCATCGCAACTTTCACCTGCCTCCACCATAATCATCAAAAGTTTACATGTATTATTGGTCAAATTACTCTTTTTATATTTATTTAAAACTTCTATTACTTATTTGCAAATTCAAGTATCTAGTCTAAAACAAATTAACTAATGAATTATTTCTAAATAAAGCCTACTAATACCAATTGGAACTCACTGAAACGTTCCTAGGCTTTCAACTGTTGAAAATTAAAGTGGTTAAACACGTAGCAGACTTAATTGGTGTCGAAATAGACGTTATGGTCTTGTTTAATTTAGAAATATATCCTATCAGAGATTTATTCCATAACATATATCCAAAGATTTTGGCTGTTCTAAAAAGGTTTTAAAGTTGAAAATCTGATATATCCTTTTCAATGTCAGTCATTTTCATCTGTTTATCTTTGGATATTTATGTTTTAAATTTACATAATAAAGACAGACCCAACACCACATTTAAGACATAACAAAGGGAGTCCATCCTTCCTGATGTTCTGACTCCATCAAACCTGTGCCATCCATTAAATCATAGCTACAAACTCAAGCTGTGACTCCAACTTCCAAGTGTCTGATCTCAGACTCGAACTTTGCATATATTGGCCATCCGACTTTGGATCAAGCCAACATACACAGTCCGTAGCTTACCTATAAGTCATAATTTTCTGACAATTAATTTGATCCACCATTTTCTATTTGTAAGAATTTGCCACATCCTGACCATATATGTATGATAAAATATCTCTCACTGGAGGTGGAGGGCTACTTGACCATCAGGGCATATAATACTAAACGAGTCTAGTCTGTATTGTTATCTTTACTACACAAATCAGTAGTCTCATCGGATATCGTATCTTGAAATAGTCCCATATACTTAATTAGCCTCATAAATAGCTGCCTGCAGCAATAGGATTAACGTTCCATTTTAGCCACCATCAGCGAGACCAAAACCTACTCAATAATTAAGAATCAATTTTGTCTTCAACTTCATAACATTTGTTCACATTTTAATTTTGAGAATTATTGCAGTTAAAATATTAAACCGTTTTTATACTATAAAGTGAGTGGCCCGTGCTTTGCACACGGCTAGAACATATTATTTGATGTTGTCTCCTTTGTATGATAGACGTAGTCAAAAACAGCTAGACTTAGGCTACGGGAGTAGGAATGAATTGGAAATCAGTATTATAAAGCAAAAGATATTAAGCTATTAAGGGTAAGGCGTGCAAGCAAGATTAGAAGAGTAGGTGGATGGCAGAATGTTATATATAAAACGTCCCTACGTGGAAATGATACATATATCTACTGTCTGCTTTACAACAGAAAAATACACCTCTGTCTACACTGGAAGTCTGGATCTTAATATCTTCAGCTTTAATGTCTTCAGCTTTGATATGTAGATGTGGGCGATAAAGGCCGAAGCAAAGTCATTGCGTTTTAGAACATTCGAAAGATAATACAAAGTGTGCTAGTGTCGCCTAAAACAGTAAAACAGAAACTTGACACCAGATAATTGAAGTGCTCCATGGTTTGTGGTGCAATGCACTAGCGTTTTAGGTACGCTAACTTATTCAAATATAAATGTGCTAACTTAAATTTATAAGATGAAACAATACAAACATATTGTATAAATGCCCCTTCGTTTAAAATACAAAGTTGTTATGTCCACATAACATTCTTTCATATTGATTCAAGAAGTTATACATCAGAACTCAGAAATTATACAAGCACAATAGAATTTTCTACATATTGGCTCTTCCCCATGCTGTGTTTTCTTGCTTTAGATCACCAAAAGATGAATATTAAAAGACTTGATGCGGGCTAGCTTGACCAAGTATAAGTCATAACCATGCACTGTGTGGCCTATTGTGGAGAGAATGGAAAACCTATTTTCATGTTTTACTGACCAACTGCTTAATTCCAACCATCCAGTATGTTGGGAAATTATGCAAATTTCCTTATAATTATATTTGTGGAGAAAAGAAATTAAATGTAGAATGGTAAGAGACACACGAATTTGATAACGGAGTTCGGCCAATTATACCTACTTCTCCGGGCTGCTGCAGATCTTTTATTTCAGAGAATTTTACAAAGTGATTACACAGAACACTTTATACTCAACACTCGATTTCACTCTCTTCTTGCTCTTCTTTTCTTCTTATTGGATTTTGGAATGGGATATAAGTTGTGAAGAAGAAGGATGTATATATAGAGAGGAGATGGTTGGTGGGGGGTTGGTGGCGCGGTTGGTGCATGGTTGGTGGCCGCCGCATGTTAAACACATGGGCTGCTTAGCTGCAGCCAAGCACATGCAGCATTTCTAACAATCTCCCACTTGATGACTTATTTCAATTCGTCTTCACACCTTGATCGATGCAACAACCGTTCTGCTCTTTTTACTCTAGCAAACCAACTGTAGTTGAATACAACTTCGGTTTATCGATAGTTACCGTCTTTGTCAACATATCTACTGGATTCTTGCTTCCTTCGATCTTCTGTTGAAATCTTTTGATAACTAGTCGAGCTTTGTATCTCTTGGAACCATCATGCTCCTCTTTCACCCGATACATCCATTTATTATGAAGTGCCTTCTTTCCTATGGGTAACTCAGATAGTTCCCATGTGTGGTTGGAGATGAGAGACTTCATCTCATCTTTCATGGCAAACTCCCACTTGCTAGCATCTCCAGTTTGAGATGCTTCATCATAGCATTCAGGTTCTCCTGCATCAGTTATGTAAAGAGTACCACTCTTTTTACCTTGAGCAATCGTCATTGCACCCTTTGAAATTTTCCAATCACCACCATGGAAAGTCGTAGTATAGCCTTCACTAGCTAATTGTCCTACGGAAATCAAATTCTTTCTCAAATCAGGTATGTGTCTGACATCCTTTAGTTCCCAAACTGACGCATTTAGCTTTATCTTCACAGCACATTTTCCAACGATATCACAAAGTTGATCGTCACCAAGATATACTTTTCCAAGATTTTCAGAGGCGTACCTTTCAACGAATTCTTTCTGCGAAGTGGCATGAAACGATGCTCCAGAGTCTAGCACCCAAGACTCTTCCTTGCTCTCCAAAGAGCATATCAACGCTTCATCTCCTCCTGAGGTAGAAGTAACATTTGCCTTTGCCTTCGCCTCCTAATCCTTTGGTGCACTTCTGCATTGGTTTTTGTAGTGCCCGGTCTTTCCATAATTCCAACACTCAACGGTCCTTGAGTTGTGGGAATTGTTTGGATTGCTAGATTTAGATCTCCAATCCTTACCTCGGTTGTTCGATTTGCTGCGTCCATTTCCTCGTGTTGAATTACTACCTCTTGATTGTTTATGCAGAATTGAAAATTTTGATGACTCACCAGAATCTCTTCGCCGGATCTCTTCACTGAGAACCATATCACGAATATCATAAAATTTTAACTTATTGCTTTCCGACGAGCTACTCACTGCTGTGACAGTAGCGTTCCAACTTTCTAGCAGGGAAGACAAAAGTATTAACGCGCGTACTTCTTCGTCAAACTCAATTTCAACTGAACTTAACTGAGTAGTAACTGTATTCAGTTCATTGAGATGTTGAGCTATAGATGCACCTTCTGTCGTCCGCAAATTGAACAATCGCCTCATCAAATGAACTTTGTTAGAGGTCGACGGCTTCTCATACATACTGGAGAGAGCCGCCATAAGACCTGCCGTGGTCTTTTCCTTTGCTATGTTTAAAGCAACATTGCGAGATAACGTCAATCGAATAACTCCAAGAGCTTGTCTATCAAGAAAAGCCCAATCTTCATCGTTTATATTCTCTGCCTTCTTTTCCGAGAGAGGTTGATAAAGCTTTTTCTGATATAGATAATCTTCAAGTTGCATTTTCCAAAAGTCAAAGTCAGCTCCATCAAACTTCTTGATTTTCACCCTTTCTTCATCTGCCGTCATCGTTCCTATTTGAATTTGATTTATTTTCTAACAAATTATGGCACCGATACCAGTTGTTGGGAAATTACGCAGATTTCCTTATGTTTATATTTGTGAAGAAAAGAAATTAAATGTAGAATGGTAAGAGACACAATTTTGATAACGGAGTTCGGCCAATTATGCCTGCATCTCCGGGCTGCTGCAGATCTTTTATTTTAGAGAATATTACAAAGTGATTACACATAACACTTTATACTCAACACTCGATCTCACTCTCTTCTTGCTCTCCTTTTATTCTTATTGGATTTTGGAATGAGATATAAGTTGTGAAGAAGAAGGATGTATATATAGAGAGGAGATGGTTGGTGGGGGGTTGGTGGCGCGGTTGGTGCATGGTTGGTGGCCGCCGCATGTTAAACACATGGGTTGCTTGGCTGCAGCCAAGCACATGCAGCATTTCTAACACAGTATATGTCCTTGGTGCCACCACGGACAAAAATCGAACTATATATGCTGAAAAAGACGCAAAGCCCTCGTTAATTATTGTAGAATGAAGTATGCCACCATGGATAAAAATTGAACCATGCCACCATGCATGGAAGGTGTAAATAAATGATGTTGAAAGGTAAATGCCTGGCAGCAACATGTAAAATGGTGCCACATTCATTCTTGCAGAATGAAATCGTAAGGATGCGTAAACGGCTGTAAATAATGCATCTTTAGTTAATTTGGTTCACCCATTTTAAAACTTATTTTTCACATTATTACCAAATTTCGTTATAAATGGCCATCTCCATCAGTCCACCTAGAGATCATAAACACATTTTAGCAATGTGTATGAACAAATAAATACTATGTCCCTTAAATCTGTCCAAACATTTGGCTCTTAGTTAAGCTGACCAACAACTAATTAATGCATGACACACATCATTATATTGTGTAAAAGGAAGGTTATTTTACCCATTTTCAATCTTCTTTACCAGGTTATTGCTATATATTTTCCTTTAAAATGGTGCTCAATCTGCACTGTGACTGTCCCGACCAGTCCCTCTAGATATAAGTATACTATGACAAAGGATATGAAATTATCTGCTGATCAATATTCCAAGCCAATAAACATTAAACTATCAAGAATACAATTATAATATAATATTTTACTTATAATCTTATACAACAATATAATCGTCATACAATATTTTACGTATAATCTCAAATTAACAATACAATCATCGTACAATATTTTACTTATAATCCCAAACAACAACATAATTATCTTATAATATTCGAGCGCTAAACATCCACTTCTGAATTGATTCAGACAACTTGTTTCAACCATCAACCAAGCGATATGTTGGAGTAGCAAGAAATTTAACAAACCTAGGCATAGTAAGCCCAAACTTCTCTCTCATATCAATATCCGAAGGCAACATACCATCTGGGAGCTTCCAGTCAAAGCAGTGCACCATGTGAGCGAGCACAAGGGGAACTACAAGCATGGAATAGTTTAGAGCAGGACATCCTCTTCTCCCTCCTCCAAACGGTAGGAGATTGAAATGCTTCCCTTTCACATCAATGCAGCAGTCTCCAAACCTTTCAGGTATGAATTTCTCGGGATCGGGCCACAGTCCCGGGTCTCGACCCATGGCCCAAGAACACACAAACACGCTAGATTCTTTTGGTATGTCGTAGCCTTCCAGCACAAAATCCTGTTTCGTCCGATGCAGGAGGAATGGGCCTAAGTGATGGAGCCTAAGTGATTCCTTAACCACCATAAATAAATAGGGGAGTTTAGGAAGGTCTTGTTCCTCTACTACGCTGTGCATGCCCACAACTTGTTTTATTTCTTCTCTCAGTTTCTTCATTGACTGTGGATGTCTTAGGAGCTCTATGAGAGCCCATTCTACTGCAACTGGAGCTGTGTCCATCGTGCCTTCAAATATATCCTGCATGATAACATGAGCTATATTTGTCAAGTTATGAAGTTGATCTGATCAGTACACACTGTTTGATGATATTGATTACCAAAACAATAGCCTTGATGCCAGATCGATCTATCTTCAGCTCCGCGCCTTTATCATCCATGTAATCTAGCATGATATCTACGAAATCTTTATGAATAGTTGATTCGTCTCTTGAATTTATGTGCTCGTTTATAATCCAGTCTAGAAACTTGTTGAGTTTCGGCTTCACGAATGCCGCTCTCTTTCAAATGCCTCCTAGGTCTAAAGCTTTTAAATATGGTAGGAAGTCGTTCAAATCAAATGATCCAAGAATTCTCATAATATCATCTATATATTCGATCACTTTGTGCCCATATATAGTTTCATTCATGCATCTCTTCCCTATCACTCCTCGACTCACCATATCGGCTGCCATTGCTCGCAGCTTCATGCATATAATTGAATCAATAGAACAGGTATAAGAAGCACAATGAATCAATATAATTAAATCAAAAATAATGGTACTTTATTTTGTAAAAAACTAATAAGAATACGTTCATGGTTTGCATATGCATGACTCATCACTCATGTATATTGTCCATAAATAAATCTTTTTACCATATTAGCAACAGTGCCGGTATTAGTCATTGTAAGTCGTTTTATATGCAGAGCATGAGGCCATGTAGCATGTAATATGTTCAACTCCTACCTTGCAGAATCGAATCCACAACTCAACATGTAGTATGTTGTATATATATCGACAGGTTTCTTTGCCTTGCTGAATGGTTTAACAATGATCAACTTACATACCTCAGTTGAGAGATCAACCAGTGCTGTATTTGTAGCAACTTCCTTCAGTCCATCCGCAAGCCTAGCCACTTCCTCCCTTCTAATGAATGCCCATGACTCTATCTTCGGTAAACTAAAGAAATGCATGACACTCAACTTTCTTGCTCCATGCCAGTAAGGCCCATAATCGGTAAAAGCTACTCCTTTATGTTCATACGACAGAAATCTCGAAGCAAATGAATTTGGACGGTTTGCGAAAATAGCATCATGTGTCTTCAGTACTTTCTCCGCTAAATAAGGAGAAGATATAAAAAAGGCATGGATGGAGCCAAGGCGAAGGTGAAGAATTGGTCCATATATTTTGGAGAGCTTTGCAATGTCATAATGAGGGCAAGGTGATAACAAGTGAAGATTTCCGATCACCGGAAGTGGTCGAGGTCCTGGTAGTAGGCGGTAGGATGGAGTTTTGAAAATGAGCTGAAATAGAATGTAAATCAAGGCAAATAGCACAGAAACAAATAAGATTTCCACTGAAAGTGAGAATGGCATGGCTTTCTGGAGGTAACTGATGTATTATTACAAAATGATGTTTGTTGTGGATGCAAAAAGCATTGTAAAACATTCATTTAGAGCACTTCCAGCAGTTGCTAGAGGAGGCGAAATGGGGAAGAATAGGCGAAGGACGCTCTCCAGCAGCGTCACAACGAGCATAGGGGAGGAATTGAAATGGGGAGAATCACCATTTGGGAATTTTGAGCGGCGATGGGGAAGAAAACCGTATAGCGATTTTCTGTGTATAATAACATCTATAAACGGTTTTCTGAAAACCTTTTAAGCCTTAAACGGTTTTCAGAAAACCGTTTAAGGATATTATTCAAAAAAAATAAAGAATTACCCAGCGTCTCCCCACCGAATGCTGGATCGGTGGTGAGAATTCACGCTCCTAAATGCAAATCCACGCTCAAAATCGTGTGAGCTGCTGGAAGTGCTCTTATAGACTAGCCTTGAAAATGAAATGATTTGTGGGTTGTACAGTCAAATAAGCAAGCTTTTATTTAGGCAAGCATGAGCAAGGGGAGTATCACTTGAAAAAGAGTAGCCATCTCTTCACTCGTTCTGGATCTCATAGGCAAAGCACAGTAACAAATAGGAATTATTTACCTTTGAATTTGAAAACTTATTCTAATTTGTTAAAATCGATCTAATTTTATATAGCAAAAATAGATCCGATTTTATACAGCCTTAAGAGCATCTCTACATGTTTAAGAGTGTGGATTTTCAATTTTTGATTTTTCATACCCCGAAAAACCGGAAATTCCAACAATTTTGGGAAAACGCCTGAAAAAATATAAAAGTATTGGACCCACAATGCTTTACAACAAACACTAAAAATACAATAGTTGACCCGCATGCCTGCACTTTAAAATGCAACTGCCATTAAAAATACAATAGTGGGCCCGCATGCCTCTTTGGCGCAGAAACTGGACATCAAAAGAAAGGGAGCTTTGAATTAATGTGGTAGAAATAACGAAGCTGAGTTATATGCATTAAAAAATTGGGTCCGAAATTTACCAAGCGTCTGTTGAAAAAATGTCTGAATTCAGGCGTCTGTCGAACAAGCATCTGAATTCTGGCATTTGTTCAACAAAAGCCTTTATAGTTTGTATATTCCCAACCTTTTCCTCTCGATATCCAAACAAATGATAATTTTGGAACTTTGTTGGAGCAGCTTTTGAGGTTGGATATCACATTTTTGAATTTTCGAAGTTTTGGTTGGACATGCTCTAACAATTTAAATTGCACAAGCTTTAAATATGTATTATAGTTTGAGTAATTTGTAAGCTATATATATATATATATATATACACATACATACATACATACATACACGCACACATACACACACTTGAGCAATTTTGGATCGTACAGTAAAATTTCTATTTTTTCTTATAACAAAAAGAAATTTAATTCTACTTCAAATCGTCTCAATCTTTGAAGTTTTTCTCATAATCAGAGATACTGCCAAAATAAAAGCAGCTTAGGTTGAAGATTCTCTAAGGATACAACGTCTTCATTTCAACTCAAATGATTCAAATACATTTTATTATAAACTACTTTTTTTAAGAATATCATTTGGCTAAACTAGCGTAGATATAATTGTAAGTAGAGTATAGTAGGTTTTATTTTCATCCACCTCTTCCGTTAGTTAATCCACCATTTTGTTTTAGTAAGTTAACCCACAACTATTTTGCAAGTTAACCCACAAGCAGATTAACTTAATGATTTCATGTTTTTATTCATTTGCAACATAACAAACCATTATGATACATAGGTACATTATATGAGTGTGCGTGGGTAGGTTTTTCAAACTTCCGAGTCATGTTTGAACTTTAGGATGCTCCTTGCTGACCGAGCAAGCCTTCGGTTATCTTCTTTGTAGCTGACTCTTCCCTTCTTGTATTTGATAAACTTTATTAAATTTCGGTTAAACAACTACCTTTAAATGGCCTGTATGAAGCAATGCAAATATCTTTATATATATATATATATATATATGTGTGTGTGTGTGTGTGTGTGTGTGTCCGCAGCTCTAGTGCGGGTGGTGGGGGTTCCTAGCTCCTCAGGGAGAGGGTTCGATTCCCGCCTTACGAACTTTAGTTTAAATAAAGGGACTTACCATGTGCATAAGCTCGATGACCCCGTGGACCGGGTTAAGTGCACTAGGGGGAGTTTTACGGCAGTGTCGGTTTCATCCTGAAATTTTTTAATATATATATACAAACATGTGCAATGATAGGATATACCACATTTTGATACAAATTTTCATTAAAATCAATCGACGACAGCAGCCATGGTGGGTCATTTGCCTCCTTAACGAATGTGCGCGCTACATGGCACAGACTGATTATGTTCATTGTCTTATATTTTCTTATATGCTCTACGCCTAATGAAGGAATCTGAAACGCGCCATATTATTAGTTTGGATATGCATCATATTTAGACCCACAACTATTTGGTGGCATTTCAGATTGCTTAATTTTATTGATTTTGATTATTAAATTAAAGTAAACGTAATAATCTAACTATAATGCAATTTTTTGAACCTTTCTTTCTCAGAATTTTAGGCTGCTTAACCTTTCCCATCCTTTCGCCTCTCTCTCGTCCGCTCTACTTCTCATTCCAAAAAAAGGAAAAGGACGAGGAACCAACTTCTACTTCGATCAATTCGAGCTTCATCGATTTACGAATCAAGCTAACTTTTCCTTATCCACCAATCTAGGTCGAAGTAACTTCTGCTTCTGTGAGTAGGGTTTAAGGATTCAATTTCAAAAGTACGTTGACAGGACTATCGATTCGACTTCTATCTTCAAGTATTTCAAACCGCTTTAAGATTTTAAATCGTTTTCTACCATTATGTAGTAAGTTAACATAATCCTTTAGTCATTTTGTTCAATTGTTGATAATTCAATTCGTCAATGTCGATTTTGTTTTCAGTTTTTAAGTGAGATGTTGACACTCGGGACAACATGCAACAGTTTTTGGTTTATACCAGTCAATGGTCAATTTTAAGAAAAAAATGAACATGAGCGTTGCAACTTTGTGAATACAATTAAAGTATCATAAATTTCTAGTGTTTAATTTTAGGTTGAATTTAAATTATAGGAGGATTTATAGGGTCAGTCCTAGTTGTTTAGGAATAAGACAAAGATAGTTTGGGAATACAATTTGTGGGTTACTTGATGTAAATTTATAGTTTATGATATTTGATTGACTGTTTCACTAGTGTTAATTAAGAAGAGACTCTAAAATCCAAATGACTTATCTAGTTCAAATAATAAAAAGTGTGAACAACAAAGTATAGGTGAAATTCTCATAACTCAATATGTTGTATTCAAGAAATGAAGCAAAGAATATTTATGTGTGTTTAGTTGTTATACCAATTGTTTATGAGTAAATAACTACATTAATACCTTTTTTGTCATGCGTGTTTTTCGGTTGTATTCTCTTATCCCGAGAAGAAAAGATCAAAAGAATCCATTATGGACACTTTCTTTTGTTAGTTCTTTCAATTTAATGAACTTTTTGACTGTGTTGGAATTGTATTGTTGGGAAGAAAGTAATCAGCGGGAATGGGCATCTGTAATATATTTTCCAAATTTGTTCTGTATGTTTTATGGAATTAACTAAAAGAAGTAAAGAATTTTAAAAACCTTACAACAAACCTAACTATTGAAATACTCCTTACAATTTTTATACACGATGATATATTACTTATTTAATGGGAAATATCACTCCAATGCATGTTCGATCTAAAGAATATTTCCCCCTCATAATTCGTCAGGTTAAAGTAAAACTTATTTCATGATACAAGGGATAATATCCATGCATTGCCTTGCCAAAAAAGAATATCCATGCAAGTGGAGACTACTTGTTATTAGAATTTTTTGTGATACAATATTTCCAAAAAAATTAATTAGATTTTTTGGAGATATTCAGGGTAATTTGGTTACCCGTTTTGTGCAAGAAAGAAATGGAAAGGAATTTTAAGAAGAAAGGGATATTGGAGATTCGCCATTTATTTTGTTGCCATGTTTCATGAAAGAAGAAACGAAAAGAAATTAAATTGGGAAAATGATTGATTGATGGAGAAAAGGGAAAGTTATCAATCAATCATACGACAATAAAATTAATAGGAATATTAGACTTCCATGAATTGATTTATTTACATAAACCAATTACCTTATCCCCAAGTAACTTTTTTCTCTATTCAAAGAGAGGCATAAAGGATGTTATTCCTATGACATGAGATCATCTGTATTTCTTCATTTCTTTGCTCTAATGTAAAACTCTGTAATCTCTTGAATATTAAAAAAATCTCTTCCCATTGAAGTGGACGTACACTATCTCGCGATAGTGGAACCACTATAAATTTGTGGGTTCTCTATTGCCTTTATTTTTTTTTGTTACCTGTGATTGATAATCATTTCAATCTGTTTGTTCTATCACATCATTGCAAGATCTCATCAGCTGAAACAGAATGATCACCCCTTACAACTGGTATGAGATCTAGATTCGCAAAGAAGGTGTTAGGTAGAATGGCAGGAGGAGGTGAATATAATTCAAATAATACGTCAGTGCCAGAAGTTTATCCATACATTATAGGCTCTTATTTGGCGTCAAGATCACAGTTTACGATAGAGAAGTGGATTGGTGAAGGAGATTTTGAAAAGTGACAGTGGATGATGAAAGCAGTTTTGATAATAAATCGTGTTCATTGAGTAGTATTTGATACAGAGACATTGCCTACTGATATTTCATTAGTGGAATTAGAAGAGATGGAAGAATGGGCATTTACTACTTTTCAACTTGTTACGGGAAAGAATGTAATTTCTGAAATCAGTCAGGAAACAACAGCTAAAGGCATTTTGAAGAAGTTGGAGGATCTCTACATGAAGAAATCTCTAACTAACCATCTAATCCTATTGAAGACCTTCTTTACTTATAAGATGAAGAAAGGTTCTTCAATTAAGGCACACCTAGGTGTGATTGATGACCTGTTGATGAAGATGAAGTCTATTGAGTTGAAAATTGATGAAGAACAGAAAGCAATGGTTATGTTGTGTTCGCTCCCAGAGCGATACACTGGTTTCGCTAACAGCCTTATCTATAGTAGAGATATATTGAAATTAGATGATGTGAAGACAGGTTTGCTCAGTGAAGAGTTGAGAGATCAGATGAAAGAGTTTGGTATTGGTGATAGTAGTGGAGGAAGTAGTAGTTCAGGCTTATTTGTTGAGAGAGGAAGAGCAGAGAAGAAAGTGAAGAATAATAGGGGGCATTTCAATTCTAGGAAGCATAATTTGCAAAATATATCTAAAGATGGAAAGTGCTATAATTGTAAGAAACCAGGCTATTGTAGAAGGGACTGTCCAGATTTGGAGAAGGAGACTGATGGTTCTTCATTTATTGCGATGGAGAAAGGTGGCAGCGATTTATTGACAGCAGTTGTATCAAATGTTGCAGACCACTGGATTCTAGATTCTGGAGCATTATTTCACATGACCCCTAATAAGGATTATTTTTCTTTGTTCGATGCCAAAGAAGGAAGTCCTATCCTTATGAGGAACGATGCTACATGTTAGTCTATGGGAGTTGGTTCATTCTGCATTTGCACGTATGATGGGATTGTTCGCACATTTTCAAATGTTTGCTATGTTCCAAGTCTTCGGAAGTCACTGATATCACTAGGCCAATTGGCATCATTGGGATGCAAGATAACCATTGTTAGAGATGGTTTGAGAGTTTCTAAAGAGGCACTTGTATTTATGAAGGGTGTTATGGTGCGAAATCTGTATTTGCTAATGTGTACCACTGTCCATGGAGAATTATGTGTTGGAGTTGATAGTTCTAAAAGTTTGATGCTACCAAGCTTTGGCACATGAGATTAGTCCATACTTCGGAGAAGAACTTAGAGTTGCTTCGTAAGAAGGAAAAGATCAAGGGAGAAATCTTCAACAAGTTGGACTTTTGCAAGGAGTGTGTATTGGTAAAGCAAACCAGAGTTTCTTTTGGTGATGGAGTGCATACTTCTAGGAGGGTACTTGATTATGTGCACTCAGATGTTTGGGGGCCATACTCTACAACTTCTATTGGTGGAGCATATTATTTTGTTTCATTCATTGACGACAACTCGCACAGGGTTTGGGTGTATGTAATGAAAGCTAAGTCGGAAGTATTTGAGAAGTTTAAGGTTTGGTTAACTCTTGTTGAAAAGCAAACAGGAAAGAATTTGAAGATTCTTAGATCCGACAATGGTTTCACATCACAACAAACATTGTTTCAAACATCAACTAAATGATATATCGGAGTAGCAAGTAATTTAACTTCCCTAGGCATAGTGAGCCTAAACTTCTCTCTCATATCAATATCCCAAGGCAACATACCATCTGGAAACTTCCACTCAAAGCTGTGCACCATGTGAGCGAGCACCAGAGGAACCACAAGCATGGTGTAACACCCCACGTCCATTAATGTCACTCACAAAGGGAATGCATTAACTTCCATGGAGTTTATAAGTGAATATAGAACAGAAAAATTACAACAAGACAGATAATAAATAGTACTTGGAAATCTAAAACTTCATTTTATTGCAGCGGAAATTAAACATGTTTGTTACATCATAAAACCATAGATCATAACCAAGTACAATATCCATCTTCATAAAAACAAAATACATATTCCCATTACATAAATAGCCATTAAAAAGATAACAAGCTGGACTTTACTTCAACAGTCAAATCTTTCCAAAGAGAGATGAAGCAATTCAATCAAACTCCACTAGAGTTGGGCCCAACCTGAGGACCTGGAGGGGGAAAAAGGATAGAAATAGAGGGGGTCAGACATAAAGTCTGGCGAGTATGATAATTCTAACAATACTATTATCAAAATAACTAGACTAAGGCATAAGCTGGAAGACAAGTAAATGTCTATGAACTCTTAGGAAGATAAAGATAGCGTTTAAGATAACGTTAAAGATAACGGTAAAGGCACACCTAATTACTAACAAATGATTACTACACTGCACCGCACATTACTACACTGCACCACACCAGTCACCCTATTGTTTGATCCCATTTGCTTCACACAGAAACTTTATAAATAGCCTTACGTACCCCTAGCTGACTACATAGGTGTCGTCTGCCCCTATCTCCACTAGGTGTACCCCACTACCCACTTTCGATCGGCTCCCTACTCGTAGATACCCGTGCTGGCCCCACAGTGGGGTGTATCACTCCACTAAAGTGGCAACCCGATACAACTTGAGAATGCACGGCTTATACCTACACGATGCAACAACGTCTTATCTACCAGCCCGGGTCCACACACGCATATGAAACCCGTTGGACTTGCGTTGCCACCGCTCCCCGTTTTGGCCTCTTACAGTCAAACCCAGCATGCGTGTCCCGTCCTCCACTTGGGTCGAGCCCACAAAGATACGTTTGGGATACTGGTCTAAATGGGCCCCCACAAGCTACCCACCTAAGCTTGTCACTAGTATATCCCACTTAACCCTCTTAGTCATGTTCATTTACATGTGTGTTTGGTTAAGTCTTACTAATCGTATTTCACATGCCACTAAGGGCACCCCCTAGATTCCTCATGCCACCCAAGGCACCTACTTAACCCCCATGTCCCACCTTACATGTTTATCTGGTTAAGTATTTCTTAATTCATTCAGGCCATAACCTCATAAAGACCTCTCACATTAGACTGGCATTTATGGCAGTTGGATTTGCCGGGCGGGTTCTGGCAGTCTTACGCCATAAAAGAGTCTAACCTCGTGTCTTTACAACTGTTATGCTTTAGTTTAGGCCTAGGACCTCTCACATTGGGCTGACATTTGTGACCACTGGATTTGCCGGGCGGGTCCGGGCAGGTTTACGTCACAAACGAGTCCAACCTCGTGTCCTAAGCATTGATTAACACTTAAAATCTTTTACCCCAGTTTTAATAATTCCCTATTCAAATTATTAATTAAGTCAAATTTTAATGATGTCCATAATTGACTCAATTATGGCCATCCACTTATGGCATGCAAAATCATATCAATTGCACCCCAACTTTTTAATATTAAATCCTTAATATTACCCCTATCCCACGTTTATACGTTCGCTTATTCAACGCATAATATAGGCTAGACTTGTATAGTCTAACACCTAGCACAAAGATAAATTATCACAATATATAGACAATTAAAATAAATCTAATCATAATAGGGGTGAAACTTGCATAAACTACACATGTTAAGGATCAAAAGGTGTCAACTGTTAAATGTCTCAATTTACATGATATGATCATAGCCCAAATCTATACATAAACTTGCATATGGGGTTTTTAGGCAACATAATGATGGTGTGAACTAGCATAGGATATCACATATGTCATAGCATAATTCTAGATGTCATAATAGATGTCTTGGTATATGTTCATAACTTTTCTAATCAATCTAACTTGCATATGTGACTTGTCATATAGATCAACATAACCCAAATATGATGATTTAATTAATATGAACTAACTAGCATAGATGGTAACATCATGGCCTTTTTAACATGTATGATTCATCACAACTTAGCATAGAAACTTTCAACATACATAACATCATCATAGCATGATTTACAACATATAAGATATCATCATCACATAACATTTGATTTACAATATACATGATAGCAAAAGGGGTTTACAACAACATATATGATAATTCACATCATCTACTCATAATCCATTCATAACTCAACCTAATTAAAATGATAATAATCTTGTTAAGACCATCATACTCACAATTTAGAGAAGAAAAGAGAGAGTTTTGCTTTGCTTTAGGGTTGAGAGAATTAGAATTGAATTTGCTTTTCTTCTTTCTTAGTTGGCGGCGGCTCCATTGATTTCCATGGCGATGGTATGACGGTAACTATTCTATTTTAATTAGGTTTAGGGTTAGCATTAGGATGTATTTATAGGTGTAGGAAGTTATTTAGGACCATTAGATTAACCCTGAACCATGAGAACCAATCAAATGCAAAATCTGCATTTGAGCGAATCGGCCCACGGGTTGACAGCCAAACACCCTGGATTAATCGCTAGTCAACCCAGCGGGGCTCGGGTCGACCTCAAAAATGGGCTGGTTCGGTTATTTCCCCTCCCAATTCACTGTTTTGAACTTTTTCGCATATTTATTTATTTAATTTTTAATTTTTATATATATCAATATATATATTTCTCTTCGCAACCCATTTCACTTAATTCTTTTCTAAAAAATAAGTATACTTTAATTTGTGAATTTTAATGTTATAAAATTACGGGGTGTTACATTCTCCCCTCCTTAAAGGATTTCGTCCCCGAAATCTCCAAGTCAAGAAGAATGTATATCCTACCATCTAATCGTCCATCTACTCAACCATCAAACACCAGCATCCATTGTCCTTAAAAGACTTCTAATGCTTTAATGTTTATATGCACAGTGTGTGTATATGTCCATATCTAATGCAAAATTAGGCGGTCTACTGATTCAGTCGACCTCCTTAGTGCAATTCATGAAAGTGCCATGCGTCCAATATGTATGCAAAAGATTCCTAATAATACATATTAATTCTATATGCGTGCACAACCATCCACCCGAATGCAGCAACTATATGATAATACAACCATTATACATCCATTTTACTAAATACATCCATATATATGCAATATGCAATATGAAGTGACCGAGCCGATCTAGTGCCTAATAGTGTGTGTATATGCATCCACGAGCAACCACTAGCAAACACTTGCATTCACTTTGCATCCACCATACATAACATGTCTCAAACACATGTTTCAACCATAGGATTATCCTAACTAAAGGTCAAAGATACTAGCGAGAGGATATACTAAAGATAAGATAAGTACAAGCTAAGCGATAAAGGAGAAATTAAAAGACATACCCTAAAAAAGAAAAGGGTATCGTGAACGCATCTTCTCTTCTGTCTCCCAAGTAGCGTTGCTCTCATCATCTCCCCATTGCACTTTGACTAGTCTGACCTCTCGATTCCTCAACCTCTTGATCTCCGACCCAAGAATGCGCGTAGGAGCTCGTCGAATTGTTGCATCACGCTCTATCTCCACCTCTCTAAGCAAGCTCGGCTCTACCACTTCCGCGGTCTCGTGCAAGCACTTCCTCAAATGTGACACATGGAATACGTCATGTACACCACTAAGTCTCTCGGGCAACTCCGCTCTATACGCCATCTGTCCAATTTTCTCCTTAATAGGAAACGGCCCTACAAACCTTGGTGCTAATTTCCCAACGGACCCAAAGCGAACAACGTTTCGTAATGGAGACACTTTAACAAAGACCATGTCCCCAACTTCAAACTCGAGATCTGTCCTCCTCTTATCCGCATAAGATTTCTGCCTATCTTGCGCTGCTTTCATCCTCCTTCGAATCAAGTCGATCTTCTCCGAAGTCTCCCTAATCATATCGGGCCCAAGTAAGATCTTTTCCGTAGATTCCCACCAACATGTAGGTGAACGACAAGGTCGTCCATAAAGAGCTTCGAATGGTGCCATACCAATGCTGGACTGAAAGTTGTTATTATATGCGAACTCCACCAATGGAAGATGCTCTTCCCACGTACCCCCAAAGTCTAGGATACATAGCCTCAACAGATCCTCTAGAATGCGATTCACCCTCTCAGTCTGGCCGTCCGTCTGAGGATGATATGCGGTGCCCAAACATAACTGAGTCCCTACCGCCTCTTGTAAGCTTCTCCAAAATTCGCTAGTGAAAATAGGATCGCGGTCGCTCACTATGCTAGAAGGAACACCATGCAAATGAACTATCTCCCGAACGTATACAGAAGCTAACCATGGAGCAGTCCTCTTACTCTTCACGGGAATAAAATGGGCGCTCTTAGTAAGTCTATCTACTATAACCCAAATTCCCGTATTACTCTTCCTCGATCGCGGTAATCCATCCACAAAATCCATCGAGATGCTTTCCCATTTCCATAGTGGAACTTCCAATGGGTGAAGCAACCCACCGGGTTTCTTTTGCTCCGCTTTTACTTGTTGGCACACCAAGCATCTAGCGACATACTCAGCCACGTCTTTCTTCATGCCGGCCCAAAAGTAAACTCTCTTCATGTCTTTGTACATCTTGTTCCCGCCGGGATGAATGGTCATCTTCGAATGATGTGTTTCGTCAAGAATAGTCTTCCTTAGGTCATCGTTTTTTGGTACACAAAGCCTACCGTCCCTACATAACCAACCCTTATCATCTAGGGTATACCTACGGAGATGGCTTGATGACTCCCCTCCTTTGATCTTTTCTACTAACTCAACTAACTGTGGGTCGTCTCGCTGTGCCTCGCCAATCCGTCCCAAAAGCATAGGTCTGACCTCCAAGGATGCTACCAAACCGGGTACGAAGTCAACGGAAGGTCTAATGTCAAACATCGAAATGAATTCTAAACTTCGCCGCTCAACAAACAAAGGACTTAAGGATAATCTTTTTCTACTTAAGGCGTCTGCCACCATGTTACCCTTGCCAGGGGTATAGGCTATTTCGAAGTCGTAGGACGCTAAGAACTCCATCCACCTTTCCTGCCTTAAGTTCAAGTCCTTTTGAGAGAATAGGTGTTTTAAAGACTTGTGGTCAGTGAATAATTCGAATTTATCGCCAAGAAGATAATGACGCTAAGACTTAAGCGCGAAAACAATAGCGGCCAATTCTAGGTCATGTGTAGGATAATTTTTCTCATGCGCTCTCAACTGCCTTCCACCATAGGCTATTACCCTACCATCTTGCATTAAGACTGCGCCTAGTCCTGTCCCACAAGCATCAGTATAAACGTTAAACGGCTTACTCCCGTCTGGCAATACTAAGACTGGGGCTGAGGTCAAAGCTCTCTTCAAACGTTGGAACGCATCATCACAATCTACGTCCCATGTGAAAACTAGGTTCTTCTTCGTCAAGCGTGTCAATGGAGCTGATATCTTTGCGAAGTCTTTGATAAACTTCCTATAGTAGCCAGCCAACCCCAAGAAACTTCTCACTTCGGTAGCATTTTTAGGGACCTTCCAATCTTGGATGGCCACCACCTTCGCGGGATCCACGGCTATCCCTTCTTTGGAAACCACGTGCCCCAAGAACCGTACTTCCTTCCTCCAGAAGTGACACTTAGAAAATTTAGCCTTAAGGCTATGCGCTCGTAGGGTCTCCAACACTTCCCTAAGATGTAGGGAATGCTCTTCTTCATCCTTAGAAAAGATCAAGATGTCATCTACAAAGACTACCACGAATTTGTTAAGGAACTCCCTAAACACCCTACTCATCAAATCAACAAAATATGCTGGGGTGTTTGTCAAACCGAAGGGCATCACTAGCCATTCATAGAAACCGTCCGGAGTCCTAAAGGCAGTCTTGTCTATGCTATCCTCAGCCACTCTCAACTAATGGAAACTAGTGGCTAAGTCCAACTGCGAAAACACTGAGGCGCCAACTAACTGATCGAAGAGATCGTCAATCCTCGGCAGTGGGTGTCTGTTCTTCTTAGTAAGTTTATTAAGTTCTCTATAGTCCACACACGGTCTAAGGGACCCATCCGCCTTCGTGGCAAATACTACTGGAGCACCCCACTCCGATATACTTCGTCTTATGAACCCCTTCTCAAGCAACTCCTTCACTTGCTTATCGAGTTCCCTCCTTTCACGTGGAGCCATGTGGCGTACTGGCAAAGATACTGGTTTCGCATTATCCACAAGATATATTCGAAAATCTATCTCCCGCTTCGGAGGCAAGCCCTTCACCTCCTCAAACACATCCGAATATTCTCGGACCACTCTAACAGATCGTAGATTTTCCTTAGACGCGTCAAGCGATTCTATATAACTTAGCATAACCGAATTTATGGGATTACAAAAGATTTCGAGAGTGTTTCCAAGGCGAGTCACGAGCCTAACTACTTTCCTTTCACAATCAAGAACGACCCCATTTCTGGATGACCAATCCATTCCTAAAATTAGCCCATAGCCCGTGAAGCCCAACACATAAGCATCACATCTAAATTCAACGCTAAGTATGGAAATTTTCAAATCCAAACACATCATGGACAAATAAGCTGAACCCCCTATTGGATTCGAAACAACTAAGGGATCCTCTACTAAACTGGTGTTTAAGTGCAGTGATTCAACTAATAATGTAGAGATAAACGAATGTGATGCGCCCGAATCGAATAAGGTACGGACAGGATGATCAAACAGAAAAACTAAGCTATCAGCAGAAATGGTTCTACATCGTTCTTGCAGCGGCGGGACCGCGAGAGCCTAAACTTGTCCCCTAGCCTGCCCTGGTGCCATAAAAGCCTGCACCTGTCCTCCCGAGGTAGCTCCTGCCCTCTGCCCCTTCTTTGGGCAATCCTTCACTAAATGTCCCGCATCGCCACAATGAAAACAGCCAGTCTTCTTTTTCTTTCGGCAATCCTTACTGAGATGGCCTGGGGTTCCACAGTTAAAGCACTTCTTCTTTCCCTTGCCGTTATTGTCTTTTCCACCCTTCTTGTTTTGCTGTTGTGGTTTCTTCTGATCCCCCTTCTTCTCGGGTGCCTTTTCAGCTTTAGCGCTTTTCTCCTCATGCATGAGCGCCATTTCTACTAACTTCTCAAAAGTGGCCCCCATCGGGATGTGGGTCATAGCCAACCCTTGCAATGGTTCATTCAAGCCATTCACGAACCTCAGCGACTTCTTCTCCGGCGTGTTCACTAAGTCCAAGCCAAACCTTGCTAACTGATTAAATTTATTGACATATTCTTTCACTGATGAGCTTCCTTGCTTCAATGTTAAGAACCTTTCCATATATAGATTTTCTTCCGCCCTTGAGAGAAACTTCGCCTCGAACCTACGTCTGAAATCCGCTCAAGAGTCAACAGGACGCTCCCCATTAGTGACCTCCCACCAAAACGAGGCCTGTCCCTTCATCAACCAAACTGCTAAACGAACTCTCCTCCCTTCTTCTACTTCAAAGATTTCTAGCAATTCTTCCACCTCCTTAAGCCAATCTCTAGCTTCCACAAACGTTTCTGACCCTTGAAATGGTTTTCCACCCATAGCCTTTAATTCCTTGCACGTCTTTGGAAAAGTATCTACGCGAGGAGGAGGAGGAACGGGTGCAACTGGTGGTGGAGGAACATTGGCTGGACCTGCAGCGGGCCTAGCCTCCAATACCATCCTGGTACCATTACACCGTCGGGTAGATTAAGATCTTCAGCCATGCTGAAACGAAAAAGGAAAGATTCAAAATGGAGAATTCGAAAGATAAAGATATGTGGCTATTGGGGATTATGTTTTTCTTAAAAACTCTTCTCTTTAAATTTCTCATTAAAACATGTTTTTGAAAACACTTCTTCCAAAAATAACTATTTTTCTAAAGTATTTTTATCTGTTCTGGTAACCTTAAGCTCTGATACCACGTGTAACACCCCACGTCCATTAATGTCACTCACAAAGGGAATGCATTAACTTCCATGGAGGTTATAAGTGAATATAGAACAGAAAAATTACAACAAGACAGATAATAAATAGTACTTGGAAATCTAAAACTTCATTTTATTGCAGCGGAAATTAAACATGTTTGTTACATCATAAAACCATAGATCATAACCAAGTACAATATCCATCTTCATAAAAACAAAATACATAATCCCATTACATAAATAGCCATTAAAAAGATAACAAGCTGGACTTTACTTCAACGGTCCAAGCTTTCCAAAGAGAGATGAAGCAATTCAATCAAACTCCACTAGAGCTGGGCCCAACCTGAGGACCTGGAGGGGGGAAAAGGATAGAAATAGAGGGGTCAGACATAAAGTCTGGCGAGTATGATAATTCTAACAATACTATTATCAAAATAACTAGACTAAGGCATAAGCTGGAAGACAAGTAAATGTCTATGAACTCTTAGGAAGATAAAGATAGCGTTTAAGATAACATTAAAGATAACGGTAAAGGCACACCTAATTACTAACAAATGATTACTACACTGCACCGCACATTACTACACTGCACCACAGCAGTCACCCTATTGTTTGATCCCACTTGCTTCACACAGAAACTTTATAAATAGACTTACGTACCCCTAGCTGACTACATAGGTGCCGTCTGCCCCTATCTCCACTACGTATACCCCACTACCCTCTTTCGATCGGCTCCCTACTCGTAGATACCCGTGCTGGCCCCACAGTGGGGTGTATCACTCCCCTAAAGTGGCAACCCGATACAACTTGAGAATGCACGGCTTATACCTACACGATGCAACAACGTCTTATCTACCAGCCCGGGTCCACACACGCATATGAAACCCGTTGGACTTGCGTTGCCACCGCTCCCCGTTTTGGCCTCTTACAGTCAAACCCAGCATGCGTGTCCCGTCCTCCACTTGGGTCGAGCCCACAAAGATACGTTTGGGATACTGGTCTAAATGGGCCCCCACAAGCTACCCACCTAAGCTTGTCACTAGTATATCCCACTTAACCCTCTTAGTCATGTTCATTTACATGTGTGTTTGGTTAAGTCTTACTAATCGTATTTCACATGCCACTAAGGGCACCCCCTAGATTCCTCATGCCACCCAAGGCACCTACTTAAACCCCATGTCCCACCTTACATGTTTATCTGGTTAAGTATTTCTTAATTCATTCAGGCCATAACCTCATAAAGACCTCTCACATTAGACTGGCATTTATGGCAGCTGGAAATACCGGGCGGGTCCGGGCAGTCTTACACCATAAAAGAGTCTAACCTCGTGTCTTTACAACTGTTATGCTTTAGTTTAGGCCTAGGACCTCTCACATTGGGCTGACATTTGTGACCACTGGATTTGCCGGGCGGGTCCGGGCAGGTTTACATCACAAACGAGTCCAACCTCATGTCCTAAGCATTGATTAACACTTAAAATCTTTTACCCCAGTTTTAATAATTCCCTATTCAAATTATTAATTAAGTCAACTTTTAATGATGTCCATAATTGACTCAATTATGGCCATCCACTTATGGCATGCAAAATCATATCAATTGCGCCCCAACTTTTTAATATTAAATCCTTAATATTACCCCTACCCCACGTTTATACGTTCGCTTATTCAACGCATAATATAGGCTAGACTTGTATAGTCTAACACCTAGCACAAAGATAAATTATCACAACATATAGACAATTAAAATAAATCTAATCATAATAGGGGTGAAACTTGCATAAACTACACATGTTAAGGATCAAAAGGTGTCAACTTGTTAAATGTCTCAATTTACATGATATGATCATAGCCCAAATCTATACATAAACTTGCATATGGGGTTTTTAGGCAACATAATGATGGTGTGAACTAGCATAGGATATCACATATGTCATAGCATAATTCTAGATGTCATAATAGATGTCTTGGTATATGTTCATAACTTTTCTAATCAATCTAACTTGCATATATGACTTGTCATATAGATCAACATAACCCAAACATGATGATTTAATTAATATGAACTAACTAGCATAGATGGTAACATCATGGCCTTTTTAACATGTATGATTCATCACAACTTAGCATAGAAACTTTCAACATACATAACATCATCATAGCATGATTTACAACATATAAGATATCATCATCACATAACATTGGATTTACATTATACATGATAACAAAAGGGGTTTACAACAACATATATGATAATTCACATCATCTACTCATAATCCATTCATAACTCAACCTAATTGAAATGATAATAATCTTGTTAAGATCATCATACTCACAATTTAGAGAAGAAAAGAGAGAGTTTTGCTTTGCTTTAGGGTTGAGAGAATTAGAATTGAATTTGCTTTTCTTCTTTCTTAGTTGGCGGCGGCTCCATTGATTTCAATGGCGATGGTATGACGGTAACTATTCTATTTTAATTAGGTTTAGGGTTAGCATTAGGATGTATTTATAGGTGTAGGAAGTTATTTAGGACCATTAGATTAACCCTGAACCATGAGAACCAATCAAATGCAAAATCTGCATTTGAGCGAATCGGCCCACGGGTTGACAGCCAAACACCCTGGATTAACCCCTAGTCGACCCAGCGAGGCTTGGGTCGACCTCAAAAATGGGCCGGTTCGGTTATTTCCCCTCCCAATTCGCTGTTTTGAACTTTTTCGCATATTTATTTACTTAATTTTTAATTTATATATATATCAATTTATATATATATTTCTCTGCGCAATCCATTTCACTTAATTCTTTTCTAAAAATTAAGTATACTTTAATTTGTGAATTTTAATGTTATAAAATTACGGGGTGTTACACATGGAGTAGTTCAGAGCAGGATATCCCCTTCTCCCTCCCCCAAATGGTAATTAAGAGACTGAAATGCTACCCTTTCACGTCAATACTACAGTCTTGAAACCTTTCAGGTATGAATTTCTCGGAATCGGGCCACTGTCCCGGGTCTCGACCCATGGCCCAAGAGCACAAAAACACGCTAGATTCTTTTAGGATGTCGTAGCCTTCAAGTACAAAATCCTGCTTCATGCGGTGCATGAGGAATGGACCTAAGTGACGGAGTCTAGCTAAGTGTTTCCTTAACCACCATAAATAAATAGGGGAGTTTAGGAAGGTCTTCTTCCTCTATTGCACTCTGGATGCCCACAACTTCTTTAATTTCTTCTCTCAGTTTGTTCATTGAATCTGGATGTCTTAGGAGCTCTATCAGAGCCCACTTTACTGCAATTGGAGTTGTGTCCATCGTGCCTTCGAATATATCCTTCATGATAACTCGAACTATTTGTCAAGTTATGAAGTTGATATGGTCAGTGCATTGTTTGATGATGATACTTACCAGAACAATTGCTTTGATGCTAGATCGATCTATCTTCATCTCTGCGCCTTCATCATCCACGTAATCTAACATGATATCAACGAAATCATTATGAAGAATTGATTTTCCTCTTGAATTTATGTGCTCATCGATAATCCGGTCTAGAAACTTGTCGAGCTTCTGCTTCATGAATGCCGCTCCCTTTCGAATTCCTCTATGGTCTAAAGCTTTTAGATATGGTAGGAAGTCGTTCATATCAAGTGATCCAAGAATTCTCATAATATCATCTATATATTCAATCACTTTGTGCCCATATATAGTTTTATTCATGCATCTCTTCTCTATCACTGCCCGACTCACCATATCGGCTGCCATTGCTCGCAGCTTCTTGCATATAATTGAATCAATAGAATAGGTACAAGAAGCATAATGAATCAATATAATTAAATCAATAATAATGGTACTTTATTTTGTAAAAAAACTAATAATTAATATGTTCATGGTTTGCATACGCATGACTTATCATTCGTGTATGTTGTCCATAAATAAATCTTTTTACCATATTAGCAACAATGGTATTAGTCATTGTAAGTCATTTTATATGCAGAGCATGAGGCCATGTAGCATGTAGTATATTCAACTCCTACCTTGCAGAATCGATTCCACTCCTCCAAATGTAGTATGTTGTGTGTATTGACAGATTTCTTTACCTTGCTTCTTTACCTTGCATAATGGTTTAACAATGATCATTAACATACATACCTCAGTTGAGAGATCAACCAGACAACCAGTGCTGTATTTGTAGCAGATTCCTTCAGTTTTATGCAAAAATTACACAAATGCGGAAGCAACACAAAAAGAGGATCTAGCTTGACGATTAATTATCAACCGCTAACTCAGTAAAAAATAACCACCAAATAAAACAAAATAGAAGAAGAATAGAAGACACAAAGATTTAACGTGGTTCGGCTATGCCTACGTCCACGGACCTAACAACTATTCTTTATTTCACCGAATAGAGTACAAAAGAGAACACAAAAGAGAAAATTACAAAAGTATAGATAGTAGATGGAAAGACTAGCCTATAACTACAAATTGAATAACCAATTTCAATACAGACTTGTATGCACTCAAAACCCCTAATTGATTGACAACATAAATTAGGGTATAGTAAAGAAGAAGATAATGGTGTATGCTCTTTCACATTCATGCTCCACAATGAAGATATAAATAGGCTTCAAGATAAAATGTTTTACAGATGAAGAAAAACAATTTTCTCATTGCCTTGAAATCTTTCCAAATCTCCATGATGTGATTGCAATGTAAACGGAAAGAGGAAATCTTGATTTCCATACGTTTCCTTCCTTGTATGATTCTTCAAGACAATCACTTGTCTCATTATATTACAAAATCAATGAATATACATATTTCCCTCTTTACATATCCATTGATGGATAAATTGATTAAGTAATCAGTTAGTTCCCTATCAAAATATCCTCTCATATATTTCCACATATAGCACAATTAATTGATTGAATCAATTAGATAATTTATTTTCCTCTTATCAAATATTCGAATCACAAATATTCAACACTCCATCTTGATTCAAATATAACAATCTCTCTTTATCTCCAAATCTCAAGAAGTTATTGGGTCTACACCATCAAGCTCAATGTGGAATACTTTGGGTAATATTACTCAAATAGAGCTTCTAAGTCTTTACCAAGCATACGAAAGATAGAAAATACCAAAAATTCCGATGAAGGAGACAAATTTGTAGATACAGAAAACTGAGGGACATGCTCAATATTATCTACTTCAGCCTCCTTCTCAAGAATTTTACTCATGTCAAGTCTACCTTATCAAACTCAACACCAAGCTGCGCACAACGAATAGCATAAGAAGTTAAATTATCACCTCTATTATGCTCACAAACAAGACCAATAGAAGCAAAAAGCCTTAATTGCAATTGAGCTCCACCTAGAGTCTGAATATCTGAAATCTTCTTATCAACCACGGTACCATCGGCAATACCCTTTTCTCTCTGAATATGGAAACAATCTGATGACTCCAAACGTGTTTGGAAATTTTGTGTCCTTCTAACGTCATCACTTGATAGAGGCACCACCTTCAATAAAGACCTCTCATCAAATATCGCCTATCTACTAGTCACAATTCTCTTAGTTGTTTTACACCACAGCCTATACTTCTTCATTCCTTATCCATAGCCTAACAAAATGTGCTTGCTTCCTCTAGGCTTCAACTTATCATGTCTCTCATCTTCTAAATAAGCTGAACGTAGAAATACTTTAAGGAATGAACAATCAACATGCTCTCTTTTCCATATTTATTCTGGGATCTTCATATCTATGGCAATAGAAGGTGTACGGTTGATGAGAAATACTACTATAGATATCACTTCTGCTCAAAATCCCTCTTCTAGACCAGCAGTCAGTCTCAAGCTCATAGCTCTTTCCCATAATATTCGACACATGCTCTCCGCCACTCCAAATGAATGTGATTTCATAGAAAAGTCTCTAAATACACGCTCGGATGCACAATAATTAGTGAATTCTTGTGAGGCAAATTCACTACTATTGCCAACTTTAAGAACTCTCAGCTGCTTTCCTGACTTCTTTTCAACTAAGATCTTCCACTTCTGAAATTGGGCAATTATTTCAGATCTAGTCTTCATGAAATAGACCCAAACCATATGCAAGAAATCATCCACAAATAAGATAAAGAAACTGGCTCCACCTAAAGATGCAATTGGGGTGGGCCCTCACACATAAGAATGAACATACTCTAGAAAATCTGTAGCTCTAGGTCTTCCAGCATCAAATGTGACATTCTTCTTCTTTCCAAAAGAACAATCTCCACAAGTGTTAGGCTTTAATTGAGAATCAACAACAATTAACCTACGTTTTTTCAACACTTCAAGGCTCTCTGAATAGAATCTGGAACACTACAATTAGTAGAAATTACTGAATCTCCCAAGATTGTCTCTCCATGAAGCATATAAATATCATCGACTCGCACTCCTTTCATCACTACCAAGGAACCCTTTGCCACTCTTAAATTTTCTCAATCTATTATTATCCTCATAACAAGTCTACTCAAAGCTACAACTGACAACAAACTCTTATGCAGCATCGGAATATGTCTAACATCTTTGATAGTCCTAATAACACCATCGTGCATCTTAAACCTCACTCTTTCAACGCCCACAACATGACAAGATGTATCATTCTCCAAATGAAATGCTCCGCCATCAATCTTCTCATAACTGACAAAACAGTTCCTATCTGGCGTTATATGACAAGAGGCTCCAGAATCAAACATCCAACTT
This sequence comes from Allium sativum, assembly GCA_030737875.1. NCBI lineage: Eukaryota > Viridiplantae > Streptophyta > Magnoliopsida > Asparagales > Amaryllidaceae > Allium > Allium sativum. Next base: position 553,110,233 of record CM060910.1, on the reverse strand, counting down.
GTAATCTCCAAAGGTGAAATAATGACTGAAAATAATATTGTATCGCTATCACATCTATCTACATCTGAACTAACTGCTGGAAAAATTGAAGCTTTCTCTTTATTTTCTCTCTTCTTTCTAAGAGCTGAACAATTTTGTATGAAATGTCTGTGACGGCCCGCCCCGCACCAGCCTGCATTTCCTCCAAAAGTGCGATGTACACATGCCCAACTAGCACGGGACGGTCGACAGAAGAAAGGAAAGAAGGGAATTAACTAAACGAGGAACCTGTAGAATGTCTCACAGCGCATGGAATAAAATATAATAACAAAATACTTGACATAAAACAGGTGAGACAGTGTATAAGCTGATAACTAAAAACCAACATCAACGTCAGAGCAGCGGAAATCCAAATACAGTTTATTACAACTTTTCAAATTTACTGTCTCTAACAAAGAAAGCTAAAGTAGAAGATGCACCACCAGTGCCCAAGCAGTGATCTTCAACAACACAGGGAGAATACTATATATATTACGTGGAAGCCTCCTGCTCGTCTCCGGATCATCTACCCGTGCATCACCAGCTAACTTGTCTCTAGTCTGCTCGTGTGAGCACCCAGAGTAATAAGAGGAGACATAAAACTCTGGGTCAGACATAAAGCCTGGTATGAGCGATAAGCATCTAAACAAAATAATAACAGGTATACTAAACCATACCTGAACCTGGACCTGCAACCAAAGAGTTAGTACCACATACCGTACAATACTCTAAGGTGCCATAAAAAATAGTGTAAGAATACGGGGGTGGGGTGTGCATGTCATAATGATGGCAAACAAATCATCCATAGCAACCATCCTCACATATCTCACTCCGTGCGTAAAGCATACGATGTCCACCACTGTCAATCACTAGACCCATTGAAGTAGTGACGGAGTTCGACTTGTACAACTACTGCTACTACCAAGCTTACCACATGGAGTCATGACCAAATCTTTACAAATGACCCCACTTCATTGGTCTATAGCCCTTTAGTCGTACCTAGGCCATTGCAGCCCTGAATCCGTTCACGTACTTCCCATACATAGTGATCCAAAGTTATAAACATCGACCGCCCCTTGGCACACGTCCCGCAGCAAAGCCCAATCATGAAGTGAACTCATCGGTTCCCAACTGGATCCTGAGCTCTAACTTCCCATATTGGACTACCTTTGCATCTCGGGTTATTGGTCAATACTGGGTCGGTTCGGGTTCTCCTTCTAGCCATCGGTTCGGGTCGGGTCCTCTACTTCAGGTCGGTTCGTAGTCTTCTCTTGTAGCGGTTCGGTTCGGGTCCACAGTGTCGCATCGGTTCGGGTCTGGTATTCTATTTCGGGTCGGCTCGGGTGTCCTCCTCTTGGTCGGGTCGGGTGCCATCTCCCTTCCAGTTCGTGCTTCCGCTCCGATCCGCTCCCTCGTTCTCCACGTGCTCTGATCCGATCCTTCCTTCGCCATCTGATCCGCGTGGCCTTCCCTCTTGCCAGTTCTCCCAAGTGTTAAGTTCCGATCCGAGCCCTTCGTCTCCAAGTCTATCCGATCCCCAGCTTAACCAACATGGCCTTCCTTTTTTCCTAGCCTCATCTGTGCTAGATTTCTGGTTCGGGTCGGGTTCCTTGCCCAGGTCTCCTATCCGATCCGAGCCCATATCCGATCCGATCCGAAACCCTGCACAACTTTCTGCAACTTTTTCCAGCAACTTGTTTACGCCATTCGACGACGTTTTCGACAAATCTAACTATGCTAATCAATCACAAATCATGTCAAATAGTCATAGCAACATAGCAAACTAACCACAAACACCAAAACAATTAATTTACATGTCAAAACGGATCAAAGATGCCCAAAATCCCCTTATTTTCCCTTAAGCATGATTAAATAAAAATAATCATAGGATTAATAAAACTTAACCAAATCGAACCAAATTTCTAACAGAGGCATAAAATATTATTTAAGAATTTCTAAACATTTTTCCAGAATTTATTAGTGTATCAATTCGCTAATCTTCACTAATCACCCTTAATTAACTGTAATTAGTGTCAAAACGATGCTATCACTCACCTTTGCCACAAAATAAAACACCAAATCTGAAATACTCTCTATTTGGGTCGGATCCCTATGTATAGCAGCAGCTCCAACCTTGCTCTGATGCTATTTGGCCTTGTTTTGATGTAGTTTAGGCTTAATCTTCACTAAAAATGTGTTTTGGAGTGGTTTTAGAGGATAGGAGCCATTACTAAGGTCTCAAGAAGGTTTGTGGCGGCTCAAAACTGAAATGAAAGTGATTTCCTAACACAAATCAGTCCTTCTATACCTATAAACCCGAAATTCCCCTCTGGGCCTAGCTGCTAATCACCCGGTTAAGCCCAATTAAGCTGTTTTTCACCATCTGAAACTTGTTTCAGCCATATCTCCCAAACGGTGAGTCCGTTTGGCTAATGTGGCCACTCTACGGAATTGTAAACCATCATCCGGAGCCAATGAAAGTGGTTTCAGGTCAAAATTCATTTCCAGTCAAAAGTTATGGCCAAAACAGTACCAACTAGGGGTAAATTGGTCATTTAAAAATCGGGAAAATCATGAACATGGGAAATGGCCCCAATAGTCGTCTCCCAAAGTTACATAACCATACGACTTCATATGTGAAAGAAATAAATATTCTGCGATTCTATGATACGTAGAATACGGGTCGTTACACTCTCCCCCCCTTAAGAAATTTCGTCCCCGAAGTTCCTTAACCCAAAACAAACTAAGGATCCTATATGCCTAACAACCACATACAACAATCAAACATGCAAAACAAGCAAACAAGCCTATCCTAGCATGCGGAAAACTAAATCGAAGTAAAAATCTTACCAGGCAAAGAGTTCTGGGTGTGTCTTCCTAATGTTCTCCTCTGTTTCCCAAGTACAATCATTCTCGTCCTCGCCCCACTGAACCTTGACTAGCTTCACCGCCTTCCTTCGAAGTTGCTTCATGTCGTGCTCGACAATACGGGCCGGCTTGTGGTTCCCAACCGCCTCGGGTTCTACTTCGAAGTCCTCTAACTGATCAGGTGAAATAGTCATATCTGAGTCGTGAACGAACTTCCTTAGTTGGGAAACATGAAATACGTCGTGAACTCCCGCCATCTTCTCCGGTAAGTCAATTCTGTATGCCAAATTCCCGACTAGTTCAAGAACAGGGAATGGGCCAACAAATCTTGGTGCCAACTTGCCTCTCCTACCAAATCGTATTACGCTCTTCAACGGAGAAATCTTGACAAACACCAAGTCACCAACGGAGAATTTTAGGTCTCTTCTCCTCTTATCAGCATAACTCTTCTGCCTATCTTGGGCGGCCTTCATTCGTTGTTGAATGATCTTGATCTTATCCGAAGTTTCCCTCACCACATCTGGTCCAAGCATAAACTTCTCGCCAGTCTCTATCCAACATGATGGTGAGTTGCACGGTCTTCCGTACAAAGCTTCAAACGGAGCCATACCGATACTGGATTGGTAGCTATTATTATATGCAAACTCTACTAGATGCAAATGGTCATCCCATGATCCACCAAAATCCAATATACATGCTCTCAAGAGATCTTCCGAAATACGATTCACCCTCTACGTCTGACCGTCGGTCCGAGGATGATATGCGGTACTGAGATGTAACTCTGACCCTAGAGCCTCTTGTAAGCTCTTCCAAAACCCACTAGTGAACAACGGGTCTCGGTCGCTAACAATGCTTTTAGGTACTCCATGAAATCTCACTACCCACTTCATATACAATTCTGCTAACTTAGCTGCCGTTCTGGTCGATTTGACTGGTATAAATCTTGCACTTTTAGCCAGTCGATCCACAACTACCCAAATGCTATCATGTCCCGATCTAGTCCTTGGTAAACCATCAATGAAATCCATCGATACTTGCTCCCATTTCCATTCGGGAATTTCTAATGGTTGCAACAAACCACTAGGCTTCTTTTGCTCAGCTTTAACTAGCTGGCAATTCATGCATTTGGATATAAACTTCCCAACGTCTCTTTTCATCTCTTCCCAGTAGTAAGTCTGCTTCATGTCTCGATATATCTTATTACCACCGGGATGTATAGTCAGTTTTGAGTGATGACATTCTCTAAGCACTTCATCTCACAATCCATTGACATTGGGTACAACAAGCTTTCCATTCTTTCTAAGCCATCCATCTCGATCAAGCCCATACTTGTTCATCTCCTCATCAATATCCATCTTTAACTTGGAGATGATTTCCAATAGGTTAGGATCGTCCCTCTGACTAGAGCCGATCCGCTCAATTAAAGTGGGTCTGATCGTCAAACTTGCTAACATTTCTGGATCCAATTCGCACTTTGGTCTGAAATCAAACCCCGCGATATACTCCAGTTGCTTCCATTCAAGGAACATAGCCCCTAAGCTGGCATGTCTTCTACTCAATGCATCAGCCACCGCATTGCCCTTTCGCGGTGTATATGCGATGTCGAAATCATAGGAAGCCAAGAATTTTAACCACCTTTGTTGCCGGAGATTTAGATCCTTCTGGGAGAAGAGATACTTCAACGACTTATGATCTGTAAACAACTCAAATCTTTCTCCCAAGAGATAGTGTCTCCACATCTTTAACGCGAACATGATCGCTGCCAATTCCAAGTCATGGGTAGGGTATCTTTTCTCGTGCGGTTTCAATTGCCGACTTGCATAAGCTACAACCCTACCGCCTTGCATCAATACAGCACCCAGTCCGGTACCACAGGCATCCGTGTATACCGTCATCTCTTCATCCCCCTTAGGAATGACTAACACTGGTGCGCTTGTCAACTTGTCCTTTAGACTCTTGAATGCATTCTCACACCTTTCATCCCAGACAAAAGCTTGATTCTTCTTGGTCAACTGGGTCAATGGTGCTGCTATCTTGGAGAAACCTTGGATAAACTTACGATAATATCCAGCTAATCCCAAGAAACTTCTTACATCTGTTGCATTCTTGGGCGTAGGCCAATCCTGTACCGTAGCCACCTTTGTCGGGCCTACGGCAATACCATTCTCTGATACAACATGGCCCAAGAGCCTCACTTCCCTCTTCTAGAAGCGCCACTTAGAAAACTTTGCTTTCAATTGGTGTTTTCTCAACACATCCATCACTATTCTTAAATGTTCCTTGTGTTCTTCCTCTGTCCTCGAGTAGACCAAAATATCATCAACGAACACAAGGACAAACTTATTCAACTGATCTCTGAATACCCTATTCATAAGATCCACAAAATATGCTGGGGCATTGGTCAGCCCGAATGGCATGACCAACCACTCATAAAATCCAGACGGCGTTCGAAATGCCGTTTTAGCTATACTCTCAGCTTCCACTCTAAGCTGATGAAAACCTGTTGCGAGATCCAGCTGAGAAAATACTCTCGCGCCACTCAACTGATCGAACAAATCATCTATCCGCGATAGAGGATACTTGTTCTTCCTTGTCACTTTATTCAACTCGCGGTAGTCTACACACAAACGAAGGGAACCATCCGCCTTGGTAGCAAACACAACTGGTGCTCCCCATTCAGAAACACTCCTTCTGATAAATCCCTTCTTCAAAAGATCGCTGACTTGTACCTCGAGCTCTCGCTTCTCTCTTGGTGCCATACGACGAAGTGGCATAACTATAGGTCTGGCATCTTTTACCAAATCAATACGGAACTCAATCTCTCGGTGTGGTGGAAGTCCGGTCACTTCTTCGAAAACATCCGGATACTTGCCAACCACGGGCAAACCTGACAACTCACTATGCGGAATGTCGAGGGAGTTTAGAAAACTAGCCAATACCCCCTTACTGGGTAGACCACCAAACACTATCCTCCGCCCATCATCCACTCTAGCTGTCACTAAAAAGCCCTCACAATCTACCACCACCCCGTATCTTTGGAGCCAATCTACTCCAAAAATAATGCCAAACCCAGTAAAGCCCAAAACAAAGCAATCACAAACAAACATTCATCCATGACTTGATAGGACCACATTACGACAAATCATGCTAAGGCTAGTCGAACCACCAATCGGGTTCATCACTACTAAAGGTCTATCAACAATCCCGGGCTCCAATCCCAACCTATCTACCAGGTCACTAGATGTGAAAGAACTGGAAGCTCCGGTATCAAATAAAACTCTAACAGGAACATCATAAACAGATAGCATACCTTGAATGACGACATTCTTTCCCTTCTCCGTCGCTGTTGGGGCATTCGACGAAGAAGGAATAGCATTAAGGGCGTAGGCTTTCACTATTTGCTTTTCTTTAGGGGGTTGCGGACACTTGTCCTTGTGGTGTCCCATTTGGCCACAGTTGAAGCACTTCCTATCCGCTGGCTTGGCCCGACAATTACTAGCATAATGGCCCTTCTTACCACAACTGAAGCACTCAATATCTTGCTTATTCCTTTTCTTCTGGCCATCCTTAGCCCGATTCTTCTTTCTCTTATTCTGGGAACCACCCTTGCCTCCACCACTTGTTTGTGGCTTTGGCTCATCTGCGAATGCAACCTCAGTCTTCGGCTTAGGGTAGAGACTTTCTGATCTTAATGCTTTCCCCCACAATCGACTCAAACGTCTCATCGATGTGGTTAATAAGCCTTTCCCCTAAGTATTGAACCAAACCAGTTATGAATTTCTCATTCTTCTTCTCGGCAGTATCAATAAGAGATAACCCATACTTCGACAAAGTGTCGAATTCAGCAATATACTCCGAGACAGCTCTGCCATTTTGCTTGAGCTCCAAGAATTTCTTAAACAGCACTGACTTCTGAGCAGCTGGAACGAACTTCTCGCTAAAGCGAGCTTTAAACTGCTCCCAAGTAATCTGATCTTCAGGAGTAGCTGCCTTTATAGCATTCCACCAATTCATTGCCCGCCCTTGCAGCTGACGGGACGCTAGCTTTCTCTTCATCGCATCCTCGATACCCAAATCCTCGAAGATAGGTTCACAACCATCCAACCAATCCTGAACATCCATGGCCGACTCCGTCCCGTGAAACGGCTTCCCACCAAGGCTAGTATAATCCTTATTTAGCTTGGCGAAGTCGACTCTCGGAGCTTGCACTATTGGACCACCACCATTTCCACCATTGGGAGCTGCCCTCTGTACATCTCTAAGCATCTCTCTCATGAGGTCAGTAAACATCGTCCTCATGTCAGCAGCATTCCCATTATTGGCTCCCCTACCAGCACCTCTAGTATATCGGCTCATCGTCAATCTGAAAAAGGAAACGATTAACGACTCCATAGTGGTGCTAGTGCAGTACGACTTCATCCTTATACTACTAATAGTATATATATAGCTTTTAAAAACCAAAATAATCACAAATACGCGCTCTCATATACGTATTATCTCTCCCTAGTGTCTTCCCTAGGTTAACTACGCAACCTAGAGCTCTGATACCAAGTGTGACGGCCCGCCCCGCACCAGCCTGCATTTCCTCCGAAAGTGCGCTGTACACATGCTCGACTAGCACGGGACGGTCGTCAGAAGAAAGGAAAGATGGGAATTAACTAAAAGAGGAACCTGTAGAATGTCTCACAGCGCATGGAATAAAATATAATAACAAAATACTTGACTTAAAACAGGTGAGACAGTGTATAAGCTGATAACTAAAAACCAACATCAACGTCAGAGCAGCGGAAATCCAAATACAGCTTATTACAACTTTTCAAATTTACTGTCTCTAACAAAGAAAGCTAAAGTAGAAGATGCACCACCAATGCCCAAGCAGTGATCTTCAACAACACAGGGAGAATACTATATATATTACGTGGAAGCCTCCTGCTCGTTTCCGGATCATCTACCCGTGCATCACCAGCTAACCTGTCTCTAGTCTTCTCGTGTGAGCACCCAGAGTAATAAGAGGAGACATAAAACTCTGGGTCAGACATAAAGCCTGGTATGAGCGATAAGCATCTAAACAGAATAATAACAGGTATACTAAACCATACCTGAACCTGGACCTGCAACCAAAGAGTTAGTACCACATACCGTACAATACTCTAAGGTGCCATAATAAATAGTGTAAGAATACGGGGGTGGGGTGTGCATGTCATAATGATGGCAAACAAATCATCCATAGCAACCATCCTCACATCTCTCACTCCGTGCGTAAAGCATACGATGTCCACCACTGTCAATCACTAGACCCATTGAAGTAGTGACGAAGTTCGACTTGTACAACTACTGCTACTACCAAGCTTACCACATGGAGTCATGACCAAATCTTTACAAATGACCCCACTTCATTGGTCTATATCCCTTTAGTCGTACCTAGGCCATTGCAGCCCTGAATCCGTTCACGTACTTCCCATACATAGTGATCCAAAGTTATAAACATCGACCGCCCCTTGGCACACGTCGCGCAGCAAAGCCCAATCATGAAGTGAACTCATCGGTTCCCAACTGGATCCTGAGCTCTAACTTCCCATATTGGACTAACTTTGCATCTCGGGTTATTGGTCAATACTGGGTTGGTTCGGGTTCTCCTTCTAGCCATCGGTTCGGGTCGGGTCCTCTACTTCGGGTCAGTTCGTAGTCTTCTCCTGTAGCGGTTCGGTTCGGGTCCACAGTGTCGCATCGGTTCGGGTCGGGTATTCTATTTCGGGTCGGGTGTCCTCCTCCGGGTCGGGTCAGGTGCCATCTCCCTTCTAGTTCGTGCTTCCGCTCTGATCCGCTCCCTCGTTCTCCACGTGCTCCGATCCGATCCTTCCTTCGCCATCTGATCCGCGTGGCCTTCCCTCTTGCCAGTTCTCCCAAGTGTTAAGTTCCGATCCGAGCCCTTCGTCTCCAAGTCTATCCGATCCCCAGCTTAACCAACATGGCCTTCCTTTTTGCCTAGCCTCATCTGTGCTAGATTTCTGGTTCGGGTCGGGTTCCTTGCCCAGGTCTCCTATCCGATCCGAGCCTATATCAGATCCGATCTGAAATCCTGCACAACTTTCTGCAACTTTTTCCAGCAACTTGTTTACGCCATTCGACGACGTTTTTCACAAATCTAACTATGCTAATCAATCACAAATCATGTCAAACAGTCATAGCAAACTAACCACAAACACCAAAACAATGAATTTACATGTCAAAACGGATCAAAGATGCCCAAAATCCCCTTATTTTCCCGTTAGCATGATTAAATAAAACTAATCATAGGATTAATGAAACTTAACCAAATCGAACCAAATTTCTAACAGAGGCATAAAATATTATTTAAGAATTTCTAAACATTTTTCCAGAATTTATTAGTGTATCAATTCGCTAATCTTCACTAATCACCCTTAATTAACTGTAATTAGTGTCAAAACGATGCTATCACTCACCTTTGCCACAAAATAAAACACCAAATCTGAAGTACTCTCTGTTTGCATCGGATCCCTATGTATAGCAGCAGCTCCAACCTTGCTCTGATGCTATTTGGCCTTGTTTTGATGTAGTTTAGGCTTAATCTTCACTAAAAATGTGTTTTGGAGTGGTTTTAGAAGATGGGAGCCATTACTAAGGTCTCAAGAAGGTTTGTGGCAGCTCAAAACTAAAATGAAAGTGATTTCCTAACCCTAATCAGTCCTCTTATACCTCTAAACCCGAAATTCCCCTCTGGGCCTTGCTGCTAATCACCCGGTTAAGCCCAATTAAGCTGTTTTTCACCATCTGAAAATTGTTTCAGCCATATCTCCCAAACGGTGAGTCCGTTTGGCTAATGTGACCACTCTACGGAATTGTAAACCATCATCCGGAGCCAATGGAAGTGATTTCAGGTCAAAATTCATTTCCAGTCAAAAGTTATGGCCAAAACAGTACCAACTAGGGGTTAAATGGTCATTTAAAAATCGGAAAAAATCATGAACATGGGAAATGACCCCAATAGTCGTCTCCCAAAGTTACATGACCATACGACTTCATATGTGAAAGAAATAAATATTCTACGATTCTATGATACGAAGAATACGGGTCGTTACAATGTCCCTTCTTCTTACAATAATAGCAAACACCTCTTTTAGAACCTATGAAGTGGGTCCTATGCATATCTCCTCCAAGGTGCTTCTGCATTTTATCTCTTCTTCCGGGTGAACGAAGTTGTGGCTGAAGAACACGGTCTTAGTCTCCACTTTAACCTTCCATGTCCCAAAAACATCTCTTCTAAAAAAATTGGTAATGCCATAATTTTTCATATCACTACTAAAAGACTTAACCAATGGTAACTAATCTAGAACATGACAGCTAACTATGATACCAAACTATTGTGCAAAAATTGCGCAAATGCGGAAGCAATACAAAAAGAGGATCTATCTTGTCGATTAATTATCAACCACCAACTCAATGAAAAATAACCACCAAATAAAAACAAAATAGAAGAAGAATAAAAGACACAAAGAATTAAGTGTGTTGGTTATGACTACGTCCACTGACCCAATAACTATTCTTTATTTCAATAAAGAGAGTACAAAAGAGAACGTAAGAGAGGAAATTACAAAATTATAGGTAGTAGATGGATACAAGCTTATAATTACAAATTGAATAACCAATTTCAACGCAGACTTGTATGCACTCAAAACCCCTTATTGATTGACAACATAAATTAGGGTATACTAAAGAAGAGGATAATGGTAGATGCTCCCACACATTCATGCCCTACAAATATGAAGATATAAATAGGCTTCAAGATGAAATGTTTTACAGATGAAGAAAAACAATTTTCTCATTGCCTTGGAATTTTTCCAAATCTTAATGATGTGATTACAATGTAAATGGAAAAAGAAGATCTTGATTTCCACATGTTTCCTTCGTTGCATGATTCTCCAAGCCAATCACTTATCTCTCCATATTATAAAATCAATGAATATACATATTTCCCTATTTACATATCCATTGATTGATAAATTGATTATGCAATCAGTTAGTTCCCTATCGAAATGTCCTCACATATATTTCCACATATAGCACAATTAATTGATTGAATTAATTAGATAATTTATTTCCCATTTATCAAATATTTGAATCAAAATATTCAACATTCAGTCCATCCACAAATCTAGCCACTTCCTCCCTTCTAATGAATGCCCATGACTCCATCTTCGGTAAATTAAAGAAATGCATGACATTCAACTTTCTTGCTCCGCGCCAATAAGGCCCATAATCGGTAAAAGCTGCTCTTTTATGATCATACGACAGGAATTTCGAAGCAAATGAATTTGGTTGGTTTGCAAAAAAAACATCATGTGTTTTCAGCCCTTTCTCCGCTAAATAAGGAGAAGATATAAAAATGGCATAGATGGAGCCAAGGCGAAGGTGAAGAATTGGACCATATATTTTGGAGAGATTTGCAATGTCGTGGTGAGGTCGAGATGCTAACAAGCAAAGTTTTCCGACCACTGGAAGTGGTCGAGGGCCTGGTGGTAGGCTGTAGGCTTGAGTTTTCAAAACGAACTGAAACAGAATGTAAATCAATGCAAATAGTGCAGAAACAAATAAGATTTCCGCTGAAAGCGAGAATGTCATGGCTTTCTGGAGGTGACTGGTATATTACTATGAAAATGATGTTTACTCTGGATGCAATTTTTTTTTTGAAAACATTCATTTATAGACTAGCCTTGAAAATGATAGATTTGTGGGTTATCTAGTCAAATAATCAAACTTTTATTTGGGCAAGCATGAGTAGAGGGAGTTGGCATGAAAAATCATGTGTACCACCAGAAAAAGAGTAGCCATCTCTTCACTCATTCTGGATATCATAAGTAAAGCACAGTAACGAATAGGAATTATTTTCCTTTGAATTTGAAAACTTTTTCTAATTTGTAAAAATAGATCTAATTTTGTACAACAAAAATAGATTTGATTTTATACAGCCTTAACAATTTAAATTTCACAAGCTTTAAATATATATTATAGTTTGAGTAATTTGAAAGCTATATATTTATTTTGTACTTGAGCAATTTTGGATTGTACAGTAAAATTTCTTTAAAAAAACATTGTTTGTTTTGTCCTCTTCATTCTAATCTTTCTTATAACAAAAAACAGTTTAATTCTACTTCAAATCTTCTCAATCTTTGAAATTTTTATCATAGTCAGAGATACTATCAAAATAAAAGCAGCTTAGGTTGAAGATTCTCTAAGGACACAGTGTCTTCATTTCAACTCAAAGTATTCAATTACAAATTTTATTATAAATTGTTTTTTTAAAGAATATCATTTGTCTGAGCTAGGATAGATATATTTGTATGTAGAGTATTTAGGTTTTATTTTCATCCATCTCTTCCGTTAGTTAATCTATTTTTTTTATTTTAATAAGTTAATCCACAACTATTTTGCAAGTTAATCCACAAACGGATTAACTTAAAGATTTCATATTTTTTTTCATTTGCAACACAACAAACCAGTATGATACATAGGTACATTATATGAGTGTGCGTTGATAGGTTTATCAAACTTCTGAGTCATCTTTGAACTTTAAGATGCTCCTTGCTGACCAAGCAAGCCTTCAGTTATCTCCTTTGTAGTCGACTCTGCCCTTCTTGTATTTGATAGACTTTATTAAAATTCGGTTAAACAACTATTTTAAATGGCCTGCATGAAACAATGAAAATATCACAAATATATATGTGCATTGATACGATATACCGCATTTTCATACCAATTTTCATTAAAATCAACCGACGCCAGCTGCCATGCTGGGTCATTTACCTCCTTAACGAATGTGCACGCTACATGGCATGGACTGACTATGTTCATTGTCTTATATTTTCTTCTATGTTTTATACGTAATGATATAATAATATGCATGAACACTAATTTACCATCTTAAATTATGGGTTTGAACTTTACTACTGTTTATGTGGAGAAGTATCTATCCTTTTTTTTCAAGCAAGAATTTGTATACACAGGTTTGCAAGTAAAAGTAAGAGATCTTTATAATAAAATAGCTGGGTAGACAAAGAACGCTGTAGATTCAACCCAAGGCAAGACAAAGAAGGGTCCGGATTTGGCTAGGTGTGAAAGCTACATGCAACACGTATTCAGTCTGGAGGTCGTGCAGTGTTCCAGACATTTCTTCCTCTAATTGTGTATGTAGTCCCTATCTGCCAGACTATAAATTGCCATGTTAGCATATCTTCCTACCCGCGATTATTTTCTCCCCACGATTAATAATCAAGATTAAGGCTTTGTTTGTTTAAAGTGCTAAATTCTAATTGCTGAATTCTACTGTTTGAATTCTGAAAGCTGAGTGCTGAATTCTGAACAATCACTTATTTTAAGCGTTCAGAACAAAAACAATTCATTTAGCATTCAGAACAAGAAATAAGAAGGAAAAAAGGTTCTGGATGATCATGTCTAAATAAATTATTTATTCACAACACGAATGAAAAAACAAAACATAAAAACTTGTGATTTATAATTCAGAAGGTGAATTTAGAACTTCCAAACAAAAACAAATGCAGCCTAGGTTTCCTTCTTACCTTTACGGTTACAATATTTTCTTCCTTCTGTCTCACCGCCTCACTCTTTACTCTCCATTAATCGAATATCCTTCCAACATAACCCTAGAAAGCGCAACTACACTATCTCTGTCTCTCTTTCACTACTACCTAATTAGCGAATTCCTCAAACTGCGTTGATGGAGTTCCAAATGTCGGAATACTTTTGATCTTGATAGTATGAAGTCAGAGGAAATATAAAACTGTTGTGCAATTGGGCATGTTCTATTTTGAATGAGATACCTAATTTGAGAGACGAGAGGTAAATTTGCGTTTTCTCTGTGATTTATTTATTGTTACTCGATAGTCATGTTCAAGACTGAGATAAATTATGTTGTTTTATTCAAACTATGCTATTTATTTAGATGATAGACCGATCGGAGAAGAAGGAAGAAGGGGATACAGAAATAGAAGAAAATGGCGAAGGAACTTAAGGGGATACAGATTCTTCCTCAGTGTTGCAATATTTTATCCATTTAGAGCTGGTTGATTCAGCATTTTGTAATAAGAAAGTAGCATAATTTTGAAAAAGTTGACATCGGAGCTCGTTTTTAAAAGGTCGACATTTTTATGTTATTTTCAATTATATAGAATTCAAATTGATTACAGTTTAGTTGAATAAATTCATTTGTGAACTTGGATTTCACAACATTTATCAACTTAAATTGGTATTATTTGAGTCGTTGGAAATTCGAGACCTGGAATTTACTATCTTCTCTTGGTTTCACTTACAAAGAACTATTTCTCTACTGCGCTATTGCTAGACTTATTTAAGGCTGATGACCATATTAGTGAGTTTCTATGTTGATTTAAGAGATTTAGCATTTGGTTTAAGCAAAAATAGCTTCATGTTTAGAAATTCGATATTGGAGCTTGGTTTTAACATGTCAACATTTATGTTATTTTCACAAACATTAAATTTCAAAGTGCTTACTTTTGAATTGATTTTTTTTAAATGTCTGAGAAGTTGAATTATATAACATTTATTACTTTAAATTGTATTATTTGATTCAATTGGAAATTCAGGAATTATTTTATTTCCTAAAACAATCTCCTTATTTCTGATATTGTTGTTAGCATGCATGCCTATTTTGCCTTCTTCAATTCCCTTAATTATTGAAATTGCTTCTATACCTCTTACTATTAACCTCCGAAATATGAAAACTTCCAAATATTGATCGTCGCCCACATAACTGTAGATAGTGTCAATTTTTTTGGATTAGAGCTATTTTTTGGTTGACATTTTCAAACATGTTAACAATGTGAAGCATGGCATGATACCTAGAATTTATGAGACACTATATGCACAATAGGTTGGAGATGCTCTTGTGTTTTAATCCATTGCACTTTGTTTGACAACCGACTATGTCAGAATTTATAATTTATGATGTGTAATAAATATTAGAATGCTCATTCCATCAAGAAGAAATGATGCAATATTCATACTAACAAATAACCAACCAAAACAAATATCAGTCTTAAAGACCCGTGCAACGCACAGGCTGTGTTCTTATACAACATAAAAGATTTTATTTTAAAATTACAAACAATATTTTTGACAATAATGATAAATTATGTTTCTTGTAGCTCAGGCATTGTGCAACTACATAATGATAAATTTCCCATCTGCACTATAAGGGTTCAAGGAACACATAGTTTCAGAGGCAACTGAAACTATGTGGACTATTCGCATTTCTTGCAGCTCCGACAATATTATCTAAACAGTTTTGCAATTAAAGACATGTGAATGAAGATTCAGAGCATCCTTGCAATTGGTGGAGATTTCTGTATTAAAAACATCATTAAACCACTCAGTCACTGCATATTTGAGCAAAAACATCCCCGTAGTTGGTGGAGATTTTAGTATCTATCTATAGTCGCATACCATATCATTAAACAACTGAAAAAAACATAATATTTTATATTGTGGATGAACTAATTAAAATTTAAATGTTATTAAAAGTCAAAGATCCTATTTTATAGGATGGATTAACTGACAAAATATTGTGTATTGGAATAAAATTTACCTTATTGTTTTCTAACTCTATTTTTTTTACAATGAAGATTTGTTGGCTGAAAAAAATGATAAACCTATGTGTGGTAAGCCAAAATGATAAAAAATAAAAATATTTTTTGTTTTAGAGAAAGCTTGAGCAACGACCATTTGGAATGAGAAAGCCAATCCTTCTAAGTACAAACAACATATAGTAACAAAATGGATTAGAGATGAAAGTTTGTTCGTTGATGTAGAAGATGGAAATCATAAAAATCTATGTTTTTGGTTGGAATAAAAGCGATAAAAAATTTGTATTACAATAACGAAACTTGGAAATGTTATAGAAATACAACAATGTACTCTATCAGTAGTAGATTCAATACGTACGATGCAATTTCAAATAATGTTCGACACTTCCATCTAATATGACAAACCGTTATGGAGTGTCTACAAGTTCATTAAATGGATAGCATAATTGTAATAACCCGGAAAATACAGGCCAATTTAAAAAATTTAAATTGGTGATTTCAAAGGAATTTGAACAATTGAAATAGAATATTTCAATAAAATAGTGAATTAGAAATAGTGAGTCAGTTTGAAAATTTGAATTCAAACTTTGACTGACTGTGCAGGGTGGAAAATATAACGGATTTTGGCGAAACCAAAAATATTTAAATCTGTTTATCAATACCTTTCTAATGAATCTGAAAAATCGAAGTTTCATAACGGGAATCAAAAGTTATGGCCGAATGAATTTTCAGAAAGGTCGCTATATAGAATATATAGCCCTGGAAAATTGATATTTTGCAAATGACCTCAGAATTCGACGAAACCACTTTTGTTGGGTCCGGGATGTCAAATTATTGCTAGGTTTCAATTTTCATAATTTTTGAAGCTAGTATGTGAGCGTGGCAAAAAAAATGCGTTTGGTCAATTTCAGTTAAATTGGATCGACCAGAAAATGGCCATTTTTCAAACGATCTCAGAATTCGACGAAACTAGTTTTGTTGGGACCGTAGCGTCAAAACATAGCTAGATTTATTTTTCTGGAATTTTTCGAATTAGTTTGTGGCCCTGTCAAGATGAAATGTACGTTCAAAGTTAAAAATTGAATGTTTTATACTTTAATTTGAGAAATAACTGACTGTATCAGTCGAATTGGCCAACGAAACATATCCCATTGTGTCCGGGATGGAGGTATTTAGCTAGGGACGACAGTCGTTGGACTTGAAAAGGAGTTCGTTGGAGAAAACACTTTAAAAATATAATATATATATATATATATATATATATATATATATATATCGGCCAATCAGAATTTTTCTTTCATAAAAAAAACCCCGTAACCCTCGACTTCAACGACGAAAACCCGATCCCCGCTTCTCCCTCAAATCGCCGCCGACTCTGCCACTTCCAGACACTGCCGTCACCACCCCTCGACGCAGCTCCGCCTCCTCTTCAAATCCGACCCCAGCACCTCCTCCCTCGACGCCTCCTCCGCCAGAATCGAGCCCGCCAACTTCACCACTTCCCATCGCCGCTCTGATCGCCACCGACCGCCGAGCTGCACCAAACCACCACCGACAGGACCGCCGCTCGAAGCTCTTCCACGTCAGCACCCCCAATCGTCCCCACGTGCCACGGATTTCGCGAAAACCTCAAACCTAGTTTCGAACCAAATAGAAAGGTGAGTCCTTTTTTATGTCTGCACTTTGAAAAATCATATCTTTTTGGTGTGTTGACGAAATTCGATGAAATAGGAAACATCGGGACCGCAAGGAAGCTCTCTACCACATAGAAGAAGCCGCGGATTTTTTCGAGTCATCTACGATTTTTAGCACTCCGCAAACCAATGTGAGAAATCTAAATTAAATGAATTTGAATGGAAAATGTCCTGTATAAATTATATTAGCGAAATATAAATTACACACGTGTTGTATACCTCATGTACATGCATGGTGTAAGCTATATGAGCGAAGTATGAATTATACTGCATAGAGTAATTGGTATATGTGTTGAAATACAAGTGAAATATAGAGATAATATATATATATATATATATATATATATATATATATATATACTCCCCTCGTCCACAAACCATGGACGATATTTATTGTTGTGAATTGGTGTGAAATATTGGATGAAAAATACGAATGGTTGAATAATTGTTTGTGGTTGATATTGTTTGGTTGTGGTTGAAAAATACCCATTGGTGATTGAAATGAATTGGAAATATTTGTGGAAATAAAAATAAAACATGCCGCCTGTGTGCGAATTAGATGCATGAATCCCCATTGTCAAAAACCGCGAGGTTTTAAGGTAGAGCGAGGAGCCGTACTAGGGACGTTGCCGGTTTTAACTATCCTGCCGTTATGCTGCCGAAATTTTGAATAATCTTTATGTGTTAGAATTATTTTCATATGTTGAAATTATCTTCATGCGTTGAAATTATAGCCATATGCTGAAACTATATCCATGTGTGGAAATGTTCATGTGTTGAAAAGTGATGTGTGAAAATTAAATTCAATTGTGAATGAATGAAGTGTCTAAACAATAAAAATCACATTTTTATAATATATATGAAGTATGAAAAATATTCGCCTTATATATAAATAGTTTCAACAATAAAAATTCCATCTTTCTTATATGAACAACATAAATAAAATATCCATGTGTGGAAATGCTCATGTGTTGAGAAGTGTGTGTAGTGGAAAAGTTCATGTGTTGAATAAAAAGATCGAACAATAAAAATTACATTTTTATTGAAACTATGAAGTGTTGAAAACATCCATTTGTCGAATAAATATTTTAAATGATAAAAATGTCATTTTTATCATATATGTGATATGCTAAAGATATGCGGACGTTCAAATAAATATTTGTGAAGAAATATTATTTTTAACATGCATAGGAACTAAATAAAATAGTCTTGTGTTGAAATGTATTTTAGTTCTCCAAAATTATCATCTTTGAAATGTGAAGTGTTAAAAATAGCCACTTGTTCAAATAAAATATGCATGAGTTGAAATATACGTTAATTAGCTAATGATGTGATTTTAGCCTATGCATGCAACATTAGAATGAATGGTGTTTTTAAACCAAAGTAAATTGAATATGAAGTTGAATGGAAAATGATAAGTGATAAAAATTGTATATATGTACATGCATATTTATTGAACAGGTTATAGCAAAAGGGGCTAGAGAAGAGGAATAAAATTTTGTGCCCGACAAATAGGTACACCTTTACTGTTTTGTTTGGGTGATAATTTTATGAGCCTGTTGGCTAGCCGCTTGGCCTTTTCTTTTTCTTTTTGATATGAGACGCCCGTGTGGCTTTTAGGAAATTTTCCCAGCCCCTCTCGTACAAAGGAGGTTATGGCAAAATTTTCCAAAATTTAAAGGCATTAGTGAAATAATTGAAGTGAAAATGATATAGGAATTTTTGAATGAACTATATCTATATAAATATATAAATATAAATAAAATTAAAACAAAACGTGGCCGTGAAGTTCGTGTTTTGAAACCGTGATTTCAAACGACTAGTGCGGGAAATCCGACCATTGGATTTTCCCGAAACCGCAACCGTTGGGTTCGCCTTGGAAATATCTTTCCAACGGCACCAATTTGTGAAGATCCAACGATTGGATTGTCTGGAATGTTTAATTCAAATCTGAAGAAAAACAGCGCCAGAAACGATTATATATATATATATATAAAAATGTAATTAAATTAAATCGAATAACGACGCTGCAGTTCGTAAATTGAAATCGTAACTTCAAACGACTAGTGTGGAAGATCCGACCGTCGGATTTTCCCAAAACTGAAACCGTTGGATTCATTTTGAAATGACCTTCCTAATGATACCAAATTTGTGAAGATCCAACAGTTAGATTTTCAGATATGTGTAAAACAAAATTAGTGAAAAACAGCGCCAGTGCATCGGCACGACCTGAAACGTCGTTTAATTAAATATGGTCGTTTTAAATTAAATAAAAATGGCGATATATCGTTATAAAATACTATAGACGATATAAAGTGGAAATAAACCAATTTCGTTGTGTTTGCTTGATATGTGATGGTTGAATGTATTTGACATGAAAATTATAACTAAAGAACTGAAATGTGAATGTTGAATAGTCCAACCATGTGAATAATGGATTTGAAAAACAAAATATACGTGGGTTATTTGAAAAGGCCGAGTTCATCTCATTTCAAATAATCGATCGACGTTGAGAAGTCAAAGAGTCGAAGACAGTTGAAGACCGACGATCTTCACATTGGATGGATGGGCGCTACTGATGCTTGTGATTGGAGTAGCTACCATGAAGGAGCTGAAGTAGTAGCCGTCCAAACATACTGTTGATTGTACGGATATGCGAGGAACTGGTGCCTCTGGTTTCGTTCAGACCCAGAACGGACTTGTAAATGGACTGTGTGTCTGACATTGGATTTTGTTCTGTGCTGACTGATCTCTGTTAAATATATATCTGTTTGGCGGCGGAGAATTTATTCTCTTGCTTAACGCCCTTCTCTGAGACGTACGAGCTCAGAGGTTATGTATTGATAGAAATCAGTCGCATGGAGTGGATTGCCTGTGTGGCACGCCTAAGTGGCATATGATCAAGGCTTCGGTTGCAAAGCAAAGTCATGTGGTTGATGATCATAGCATGGTCTGTGTGACGTAGCTTTGTGTATAACGTGAATTCGCGAGCCTCACACCTCGGTATGAGTCAAAAATGGGAGAGTGACTGCAGGGAGAGCACGACGTTTCTTTCTAGCTAAGGTGGTGTCAGTGACCTACCAGCCCTGACATTATATATAATTTTCACCTGTGTGGTTGTTGGAATGCGAGGCGCCTCGATATAGGTCTGTAAGGATCGGGAAACGTGTGTTCAGGAATAACTAATCCTCAAAAGTAAGAGAGGACCGGCCCTGAAGATCCAAGGATCATAGTGGGGTCCTGGGACATTTGCTAGAGTGTCTCGAATCGGAGAGGAGCTTGTCCCTTGCCTCGACTCATGAAGGAATCCAATTTCCAATACGAAATATGCGAATGTGATTGTATTACTAGAATGGCGACATGATATATGGTACCCATGCCGTCTAGGATTGATATTTATGATTGAATTTGCTTTTAAAACATATATGCACTAGTAATAATATCAAACACTTTTGTTTTATACGTATGAAGCATTTTTGGCCATTAAAAGGTAAAACTCTATCCTCCGGCTTGCGTTGCATTGTGTGATGGGACCTGAGTCTTATAATGGCTTCATTTTATAAAATGCATTACGATGATTTAATCATTTACTTTATTTCATGCACTAGCACTCATTGGAGTAAACCCGTTCCGCGAAAGTGGCGTGTTCCTTTGATTTGCCTTATTATTGTTGTTAATAAGTTAAGTAGATTTCTCATACCAGTCCCATGACTGACTCGTAGTTTGTTTCACCTTGCAAACTCGGGTGCCCTCATTTTCACACGGGCAGCCTAGTTACAGGTTTCTGACGCACTTTTGGCTCATGGCGAGGCTTGACTACACCGTGCTGACTTGGATTTTCTCCGCTATTATTGTATCTATATTATGATTCCACCATTGGCGATGTAGACTGATATTTATTTTGTGTACTCTTTATGTATGATTCCGCCTCAGGCGATGGTGACTGATTATGTATCATTATGCACTATGTTGTATCATGTACTGTGCTTCTCTGATGTGATGATATCTATATGATTCCACTGTCATATGTGTGTAAATTATTCTATTTTCTGTTTATGCTATTATCTGTGATCTGCTAATGATGATTAATGTGTTATATTCCAATGATTATCCTTAACACCGTGTCACGGGGTTTTGGGATCGTCACAGCTGGTATCAGAGCTTTGGTTAACCTTAGTTCTAGAGTCTAACACATTAAACACTTCGTCAAAATAGAATCAGTAGTATTCTAAGGCGAGCCGCTCATTAGAGATAGGACTAGTAAAGTCCTAGAATGAGCCGAGCAGAATAGAAAAAACAATTTGATCAGTCCATCGTTATCTTTCCGTAAATTTTCTGCTTAACCATGCAATAAATTATCGTTTCTGTGAGCTGACTCTTTTCTTGCTTATACAGAAGTTGAAAAATGGCTACCAGAGCAGCCGCCGCTAGAGGAGGCCGTGCCGGCCGTGGCAGAGGACGGGGAGAAGCCCCAGTTGAAGAAGGACCTTTGATACAACCTCTGGCCGCTCAATACTTCGAGCTAGACCGTGTAGCTAAGAGATATAAAAACCTAGGAGGCAAGACCTTCTCGGGAACTGGCACAGTAATAGAGGCCCTTACATGGCTCAAAACATGCGAGAAAATTCTTGAAGGCCTAAGGCTTGGAGACCAAGATAAAGCTATTATGGGCGCCTGGCTTATGCAAGAACAAGCTGAACTACGGTGGGAATCTCTCACCGCCGGGAATAGAGAAGCTGGAAGAACATGGGATGGATTCAAAGAACTCTTCAAGGAGAAATATGTGGGAAACGGGTTGCGCCATTGTGTTCGTCTCGGAATTCTGGTCGAAATAGAGTCTGAGTTTGCGTGAATTGGACTTCGTATGAAGAAGTTATGGCCATCAGAAGTTTCAGAAAATTCAAAACAGATTTCAGAAAATTTAAAATTCAAATTCGGAGTCAAATCAGGCTAGGCGGGAAATTTCCCGCCCAGCACCCCAGGTCGACTAGGGAGTCGACTAGGGAGTCGGCCCCTCCCAGGTCGACTGGGGAGTCGACCCCCCAACCCCCCAGGTCGACTGGGGAGTCGACTGGGGAGTCGACCTGGGTCTGGCGGCTAGGGTTTCTGGCTGACCTGTTTTTAATGGGCTAATGACCCATTAGGGTTTCTGACCTAATCTGGTTGGCTAGGATTAGTTCTGAACTGATCTAACGGTCTAAAATAAATCCTAACTCTATAAATACCTAGGTAGTCTCTCACCCTAATTCATAAGAAAAATAGAATAGTTACCGTCATACCGTCGCCATGGAAATCAATGGAGCCGCCACCAACTAAGAAGGAAGAAAAGCTAATTCAATTCTAATTCTCTCAACCCTAAAGCAAAGGGAAACTCCCTTTTCTTCTCTAATTGTGAGTATGATAGTCTTAACAAGATTATTATCATTTTAATAAGGTTAAGTCATGAATGGATTATGAGTAGATGATGTGAATTGTCATATGCTATCATGTATGTTATTAATCCTATGCTATGTGGTGATGATATACTATATGTTGTAAATCATGCTATGATGATGTTAAGTATGTTGAAAGTTTCTATGCTAAGTTGCGATGAATCATACATGTAAAAAGCCATGATGTTACTATCTATGCTAGTTAGTTCATATTAATTAAATCATCATGTTTGGGCTATGTTGATCTATATGACAAGTTACATATGCAAGTTAAATTGATTAGAAAAGTTATGAACATATGCCATGACATCTATTATGACATCTAGAACTATGCTATGACATATGTGATATCCTATGCTAGTTCACACCATCATTATGTTGCCTAAAAACCCCATATCCAAGTTTATGTATAGATTTGGGCTATGATCATATCATATAAATTGTGACATTTAACAAGTTGACACCTTTTGATCCTTAACATGTGTAGTTTATGCAAGTTTCACCCGTATTATGATTAGATTTATTTTAAATGTCTGTATGTTGTGATAATTTATCTTTGTGTTACGTGTTAGACTATTCAAGTCTAGCCTATATTATGCGTTGAATAAGCGAACGTATAAACGTAGGGTAGGGGTAATATTAAGGATTTAATAATAAGATGTTGGGGTGCAATTGATATGATTTTGCATGCCATGAGTGGATGACCATAATTGAGTCAATTATGGACATCATTAAAATTGGAAGTAATTAATAATTTGAATAGGGAATTATTAAAACTGGGGTAAAAGATTTAAAGTGTCAATCAATGCTTAGGACACGAGGTTGGACTCGTTTGTGACGTAAACCTGCCCGGACCCGCCCGGCAAATCCAGTGGTCACAAATGTCAGCCCAATGTGAGAGGTCCTAGGCCTAAACTAAAGCATAACAGTTGTAAAGACACGAGGTTAGACTCTTTTATGGTGTAAGACTGCCCGGAACCGCCCGGCAAATCCAGCTGCCATAAATGCCAGTCTAATGTGAGAGGTCTTTATGAGGTTATGGCCTGAATGAATCAAGAAATACTTAACCAGATAAACATGTAAAGTGGGACATGGGGGTTAAGTAGGTGCCTTGGGTGGCATGAGGAATCTAGTGGGTGCCCTTAGCGGCATGTGAAATACAATTAGTAAGATTTAACCAAACACTCATGTAAATGAACATGACTAAGAGGGTTAAGTGAGATATATTAATGACAAGCTTAGGTGGTTAGCTTGTGGGGGCCCATTTCAACCAGTATCCCAAACGTATCTTTGTGGGCTCGACCCAAGTCGAGGACGGGACACGCATACTGAGTTTGACTATAAGAGGCCAAAACGGGGAGCGGTGGCAACGCAAGTCCAACGGGTTTCATATGCATGTGTGGACCTGGGCTGGTAGGTAAGACGTTGTTGCATCGTGTAGGTATAAGCCGTGCATTCTCAAGTTGTATCAGGTTGCCACTTTAGGGGAGTGATACACCCCACTGTGGGGCCAGCACGGGTATCTACGTGTAGGGATCCGATCGAAAGTGGGTAGTGGGGTACACCTAGTGGAGATAGGGGCAGACGGCACCTATGTAGTCAGCTAGGGGCACGTAAGGCTATTTATATGTTTCTGTGTGAAGCAAGTAGGATCAACCTTTAGGGTGACTGGTGCAGTGCAGTTTAGTAATGTGCGGTGCAGTATAGAAATATTTCGTTAGTAATTAGGTATGCCTTTACCGTTATCTTCAACGTTATCTTAAACGCTATCTTTATCTTCCTAATAGTTCATAGACATTAACTTGTCTTCCAGTTTATGCCTTAGTCTAGTTATTTTGATAATAGTATTGCTAGAATTATCATACTCGCCAGACTTTATGTCTGACCCCCTCCATTTCTATCCTTTTTCCCCTCCAGGTCCTCAGGTTGGACCCAGCTCTAGTGAAGCTTGATTGGATTGCTTCATCTCTTTAGAAAGCTTGGACCCTTGAAGTAAAGTCCAGCTTGTTATCTTCTTTAATGGCTATTTGTGTAATGGGATTATGTATTTTGTTTTATGAAGATGGATAATGTACTTGACTCTGATTAATGGTTTTGTGATGTAATAAACATGTTTCCGCTGCAATAAAATGAAGTTTTAGATTTCCAGGTACTACTTATTATCTGTCTTGTTGTAATTTTTCTGTTCTATATTCACTTGTAACCTCCATGGAAGTTAATGCATTCCCTTTGTGAGTGACATTAATGGACGTGGGGTGTTACACGTGGTATCAGAGCTTAAGGTTACCAGAACAGATAAAAATACTTTAGAAAAATAGTTATTTTTGGAAGAAATGTTTTCATAAACATGTTTTAATGAGAAATTTAAAGAGGAAGTTTTTACGAAAAACATAATCCCCAAATAGCCATATATCTTTATCTTTCGAATTCTCCATTTTGAATCTTTCCTTTTTCGTTTCAGCATGGCTGAAGATCTTAACCTACCTGACGGTGTAACAATACCAGGATGGTATAGGAGGCTATTAGAGGCTAGGGCCGCTGCAGGTCCAGCCAATGTTCCTCCACCACCAGTTGCACCCATTCCTCCTCCTCCTCCTTGCGTAGATATTTTTGCAAAGATGTGCAAGGAATTCAAGGCTATGGGTGGAAAACCCTTTCAAGGGTCAGAAACGTTTGTGGAAGCTAGAGATTGGCTTAAGGAGGTGGAAGAATTGCAAGAAATCTTTGAAGTGGAAGAAGGGAGGAGAGTTAGATTAGCAGCTTGGCTAATGAAGGGAGAGGCCTCGTTTTGGTGGGAGGTCACTAATGGGGAGCGTCCTGTTGACTCTTGGGCGGATTTTAGACGTAGGTTCGAGGCGAAGTTTCTCTCTAGGGCGGAAGAAAATCTATATATGGAAAGGTTCTTGACATTGAAGCAAGGAAGCTCGTCTGTGAAAGAATATGTCAACAAATTTAATCAGCTAGCAAGGTTTGGTTTGGACTTAGTAAACACGCCGGAGAAGAAGGCTCTAAGGTTCGTGAATGGCTTGAATGAACCGTTGCAAGGGTTGGCAATGACCCACATGCCTATGGGGGCCACCTTTGAGAAGCTAGTAGAAATGGCGCTCATGCATGAGGAGAAAAGCGCTAAAGCTGATAAGGCACCCGAGAAGAAAGGGGATCAGAAGAAACCACAACAGCAAAACAAGAAGGGTGGTAAAGACAATAATGGCAAGGGAAAGAAGAAATGTTTTAACTGTGGGACCCCAGGCCATCTCAGCAAGGACTGTCGAAAGAAAAAGAAGACTGGCTGTTTTCATTGTGGCGATGCGGGACATTTAGTGAAGGACTGCCCAAGGAAGGGGCAGAGGTCAGGGGCTTCCTCGTTAGGACAGGTGCAGGCTCTTATAGCACCAGGGCAGGCTGGGGGACAATTTCAGGCTCTCGCGGTCCCACTGCTGCAAGAACGAGGTAGAACCATTTCTGTTGAAAGCTTAGTTTTTCTGTTTGATCATCCTGTCCGTACCTTATTCGATTCGGGCGCATCGCATTCATTTATCTCTACATCATTAGTTGAATCACTGCACTTAAACACCAGTTTAGTAGAGGATCCCTTGGTTGCTTCGAATCCAATTGGGGGCTCAGCTCATTTGTCCATGATGTGTTTGGATTTGAAAATTTCTATACTTAGCGTTGAGTTTAGATGTGATGCTTATGTGTTGGGCTTCACGGGCTATGGGCTAATTTTAGGAATGGATTGGTTATCCAGAAATGGGGTCGTTCTTGATTGTAAAAGGAGAGTAGTTAGGCTCATGACTCGCCTTGGTAACGCTCTCGAAATCTTTTGTAATCCCATAGATTCCGTTATGCTAAGTTATTTAGAATCGCTTGACGCGTCTGAGGAAAATCTACGATCTGTTAGAGTGGTCCAAGAGTATTCGGATGTGTTTGAGGAGGTGAAGGGCTTACCTCCGAAGCGGGAGATAGATTTTCGAATATATCTTGTGGATAATGCGAAACCAGTATCTTTGCCAGTACGCCACATGGCTCCACGTGAAAGGAGGGAACTCGATAAGAAAGTGAAGGAGTTGCTTGAGAAGGGGTTCATAAGACGAAGTATATCGGAGTGGGGTGCTCCAGTAGTATTTGCCACGAAGGCGGATGGGTCCCTTAGACTCTGTGTGGACTATAGAGAACTTAATAAGCTTACTAAGAAGAACAGACACCCACTGCCAAGGATTGACGATCTCTTCGATCAGTTAGTTGGCACCTCAGTGTTTTCGCGGTTGGACTTAGCCAATGGTTTCCATCAGTTGAGAGTGGCTGAGGATAGCATTGACAAGACTGCCTTTAGGACTCCAGACAGTTTCTATGAATGGCTAGTGATGCCCTTCGGTTTGACAAATTCCCCCGCATACTTTGTTGATTTGATGAGTAGGGTGTTTAGGGAGTACCTTAACAAATTCGTGGTATTCTTTGTAGACGACATCTTGATCTTTTCTAAGGATGAGGAAGAGCATGCCCTACATCTTAGGGAAGTGTTGGAGACTCTTCGAGCGCATAGCCCTAAAGCAAAATTTTCTAAGTGTCACTTCTGGAGGAAGGAAGTACGATTCTTAGGGCATGTGGTTTCCAAGGAAGGGATAGCTGTGGATCCCGAGAAGGTGGTGGCCATCCAAGATTGGAAGGTCCTTAAAAATGCTACTGAAGTGAGAAGTTTCTTAGGGTTGGCTGGCTACTATAGGAAGTTTATCAAAGACTTCGCAAAGATATCAGCTCCATTAACACGCTTGACGAAGAAGAACCTAGTTTTCACATGGGACGTAGATTGTGATGATGCGTTCCGACGGTTGAAGAGAGCTTTGACCTCAGCCCCAGTCTTAGTGCTTCCAAACGGGAGTAAGCCATTTACCGTATATACTAACGCTTGTGGGACAGGACTAGGCGCAGTCTTAATGCAAGAGGGTAGGGTAATAGCCTATGGTGGAAGGCAGTTGAGAGCGCATGAGAAGAATTACCCTACACATGACCTAGAGTTGGCCGCTATTGTTTTCGCGCTTAAGTCTTGGCGTCATTATCTTCTTGGTGAGAGATTCGAATTATTCACTGACCACAAATCGCTAAAATACTTATTCTCTCAGAAGGACTTGAACTTAAGGCAGCAAAGGTGGATGGAGTTCTTAGCATCCTACGACTTTGAGATAGCATATACCCCTGGCAAGGGTAACGTGGTGGCCGATGCCTTAAGTAGAAAAAGATTATCCTTAAGTCCTTTGTTTGTTGAGCGGCGAAGTTTAGAGTTCATCTCTATGTTTGATTTTAGACCTTGCTTTGACTTCGTACCCGGTTTGCTAGCATCCTTAGAGGTTAGACCTACGCTTTTGGGACGGATTGGCGAGGCACAGCGAGACGACCCGCAGTTGGTTGAGTTAGTAGAAAAGCTTAAAGGAGGGGAGTCATCAAGCCATCTCCGTAGGTATACCCTAGATGATAAGGGTTGGTTACGTAGGGACGGTAGACTTTGTGTACCAAAAGACGATGACCTAAGGAAGAATATTCTTGACGAAGCACATCGTTCGAAGATGACCATTCATCCCGGCGGGGACAAGATGTACAAAGACATGAAGCGAGTTTTCTTTTGGGCCGGTATGAAGAGGGACGTGGCCGAGTATGTCGCTAGATGCTTGGTGTTCCAACAAGTGAAAGCGGAGAAAAAGAAACCCGGTGGGTTACTTCACCCATTGGAGGTTCCACTATGGAAGTGGGAAAGCGTCTCGATGGACTTTATTGATGGATTACCGAGATCGAGAAAGGGTAATACGGGGATTTGGGTTATAGAAGATAGACTTACTAAGAGCACCCATTTCATTCCCGTGAAGAGTAAGAGGACTGCTCCATGGTTAGCTTTTGTATACGTCCGAGAAATAGTTCGTTTGCACGGTGTTCCTTCTAGCATAGTGAGCGACCGCGATCCTATCTTCACTAGCGAATTTTGGAGAAGCTTATAAGAGGTGGTAGGGACTCAGTTATGTTTGAGCACCGCATATCATCCTCAGACGGACGGCCAGACTGAGAGGGTGAATCGCATTCTAGAGGATCTTTTGAGGCTATGTATCCTAGACTTTGGGGGTACATGGGAAGAGCATCTTCCGTTAGTGGAGTTCGCATATAATAACAGCTTTCAATCTAGCATTGGTATGGCACCATTCGAAGCTCTTTATGGACGGCCGTGTCGTTCGCCTACATGTTGGTGGGAGTCTACGGACAAGATCTTACTTGGGCCCGATATGATTAGAGAGACTTCGGAGAAGATCGACTTGATTCGGAGGAGGATGAAAGCAGCGCAAGATAGGCAGAAATCATATGCGAATAAGAGAAGGATGGATCTTGAATTTGAAGTTGGGGACATGGTCTTTGTCAAAGTGTCTCCATTACGAAACGTAGTTCGCTTTGGGTCCGTTGGGAAGTTAGCACCAAGGTTTGTAGGGCCGTTTCCTATTAAGGAAAAGATTGGACGGATGGCGTATAGAGTGGAGTTGCCCGAGAGACTTAGTGGTGTACACGACGTATAACATGTGTCACATTTGAGGAAGTGCTTGCACGAGACCGCGGAAGTGGTAGAGCCGAACTTGCTTAGAGAGGTGGAGATAGAGCGTGATGCGATGATTCGACGAGCTCCTACATGCATTCTTGGGTCGGAGATTAAGAATCTGAGAAATCGAGAGGTCAGACTAGTCAAAGTACAATGGGGAGACGACGAGAGCAACGCTACTTGGGAGGTAGAAGAGAAGATGCGTTCACGATACCCTTTTCTTTTTGAGGGTATGTTCTTTAATTTCTCCTTTATCGCTTATCTTGTACTTATCTTATCTTTAGCGTATCCTCTCGCTAGTATCTTTGACCTTTAGTTAGGATCATCCTATGGTTGAAACATGTGTTTGAGACACGTTATGTATGATGGATGCCTATGGACGTAAGTGTTTGCTAGTGGTTGCTCGTGGATGCATATACACACACTATTAGGCACTAGATCGGCTCAGTCACTTCATACTGCATATTGCATATAAATGGCTGTATTTAGTAAAATGGATGTATAATGGTTTTGCTATCATATGGATACCACATTTTGGTGAATGGTTGTGCACGCATGTAGAAATAATATGTAGCATTAGGGAACTTTTGCATACATAATGGACGCATGGCACTATCATGGTTTGCATTAAAGGAGGTCAACTGAATCAGTGGACCGCCTGATTTTGCATTAGATAGGGACATATACACACACTGTGCATTTGAACATGAAAGCATTAGAAGTCTATAAGGA
This sequence comes from Allium sativum, assembly GCA_030737875.1. Taxonomy (NCBI): domain Eukaryota; kingdom Viridiplantae; phylum Streptophyta; class Magnoliopsida; order Asparagales; family Amaryllidaceae; genus Allium; species Allium sativum. The sequence goes on along the minus strand of CM060910.1, from coordinate 553,080,280 downwards.
CAATGGATGCCTGTGTTTGATGGTTGAGTAGATGGTTGTTTGGATGTTAGGATATACATTCTTCTTAACTTAAAGATTTCGGGGTCGAAATCCTTTAAGGAGGGGAGAATGTAACACCCCGTAATTCTGTTAATATTAATATCCACAAATTAAAGAATAACTAATCACAGAAGTGAGAATTGTGGGAAACGAGTTGCGCCATTGTGTTCGTCTCGGAATTCTGGTCGAAATAGAGTCCGAGTTTGCGTGAATTGGACTTCGTATGAAGAAGTTATGGCTATCGGAAGTTTCAAAAAATTCAAAACAGATTTCAGAAAATTTAAAATTCAAATTCGGAGTCAAATCAGGCTAGGCGGGAAATTTCCCGCCCAGCACCCCAGGTCAACTGGGGAGTCGACCCCTCCCCCCCACGTCGACTGGGGAGTCCACTGGGGAGTCGACCCCCCCAGGTCGACTGGGGAGTCGACCTGGGTGTCGACCTGGGTCTGGCGGCTAGGGTTTCTGGCTGACCTGTTTTTAATGGGCTAATGACCCATTAGGGTTTCTGACCTAATCTGGTTGGCTAGGATTAGTTCTGAACTGATCTAACGGTCTAAAATAAATCCTAACTCTATAAATACCTAGGTAGTCTCTCACCCTAATTCATAAGAAAAATAGAATAGTTACCGTCATACCGTCGCCATGGAAATCAATGGAGCCGCCACCAACTAAGAAGGAAGAAAAGCTAATTCAATTCTAATTCTCTCAACCCTAAAGCAAAGCGAAACTCTCTTTTCTTCTCTAATTGTGAGTATGATAGTCTTAACAAGATTATTATAATTTTAATTAGGTTAAGTCATGAATGGATTGTGAGTAGATGATGTGAATTGTCATATGCTATCATGTATGTTATTAATCCTATGCTATGTGGTGATGATATACTATATGTTGTAAATCATGCTATGATGATGTTATGTATGTTGAAAGTTTCTATGCTAAGTTGCGATGAATCATACATGTAAAAAACCATGATGTTACTATCTATGCTAGTTAGTTAATATTAATTAAATCATCATGTTTGGGCTATGTTGATCTATATGACAAGTTACATATGCAAGTTAAATTGATTAGAAAAGTTATGAACATATGCCATGACATCTATTATGACATCTAGAACTATGCTATGACATATGTGATATCCTATGCTAGTTCACACCATCATTATATTGCCTATAAACCCCATATGCAAGTTTATGTATAGATTTGGGCTATGATCATATCATGTAAATTGTGACATTTAACAAGTTGACACCTTTTGATCCTTAACATGTGTAGTTTATGCAAGTTTCACCCCTATTATGATTAGATTTATTTTAAATATCTGTATGTTGTGATAATTTATCTTTGTGCTATGTGTTAGACTATTCAAGTCTAGCCTATATTATGCGTTGAATAAGCGAACGTATAAACGTGGGGTAGGGGTAATATTAAGGATTTAATAATAAGATGTTGGGGTGCAATTGATATGATTTTGCATGCCATGAGTGGATGACCATAATTGAGTCAATTATGGACATCATTAAAATTGGAAGTAATTAATAATTTGAATAGGGAATTATTAAAACTGGGGTAAAAGATTGAAAGTGTCAATCAATGCTTAGGACACGAGGTTGGACTCGTTTGTGACGTAAACCTGCCCGGACCCGCCCGGCAAATCTAGTGGTCACAAATGTCAGCCCAATGTGAGAGGTACTAGGCCTAAACTAAAGCATAACAGTTGTAAAGACACGAGGTTAGACTCTTTTATGGTGTAAGACTGCCCGGAACCGCCCGGCAAATCCAGCTGCCATAAATGCCAGTCTAATGTGAGAGGTCTTTATGAGGTTATGGCCTGAATGAATTAAGAAATACTTAACCAGATAAACATGTAAAGTGGGACATGGGGGTTAAGTAGGTGCCTTGGGTGGCATGAGGAATCTAGTGGGTGCCCTTAGCGGCATGTGAAATACGATTAGTAAGACTTAACCAAACACTCATGTAAATGAACATGACTAAGAGGGTTAAGTTGGATATATTAATGACAAGCTTAGGTGGGTAGCTTGTGGGGGCCCATTTCAACCAGTATCCCAAACGTATCTTTGTGGGCTCGACCCAAGTCGAGGACGGGACACGCATACTGAGTTTAACTATAAGAGGCCAAAACGGGGAGCGGTGGCAACGCAAGTCCAACGGGTTTCATATGCGTGTGTGGACCCGGGCTGGTAGGTAAGACGTTGTTGCATCGTGTAGGTATAAGCCGTGCATTCTCAAGTTGTATCGGGTTGCCACTTTAGGGGAGTGATACACCCCACTGTGGGGCCAGCACGGGTATCTACGAGTAGTGAGCCGGTCGAAAGTGGGTAGTGGAGTACACCTAGTGGAGATAGGGGCAGACGGCACCTATGTAGTCAGCTAGGGGTACGTAAGGCTATTTATGTTTCTGTGTGAAGCAAGTGGGATCAACCTTTAGGGTGACTGGTGCGGTGCAGTGTAGTAATGTGCGGTGCAGTATAGAAATATTTCGTTAGTAATTAGGTATGCCTTTACCGTTATCTTCAACGTTATCTTAAATGCTATCTTTATCTTCCTAATAGTTCATAGACATTTACTTGTCTTCCAGTTTATGCCTTAGTCTAGTTATTTTGATAATAGTATTGCTAGAATTATCATACTCGCCAGACTTTATGTCTGACCCCCTCCATTTCTATCCTTTTTCCCCTCCAGGTCCTCAGGTTGGACCCAGCTCTAGTGAAGCTTGATTGGATTGCTTCATCTCTTTGGAAAGCTTGGACCCTTGAAGTAAAATCCAGCTTGTTATCTTCTTTAATGGCTATTTGTGTAATGGGATTATGTATTTTGTTTTATGAAGATGGATAATGTACTTGACTCTGATTAATGGTTTTGTGATGTAATAAACATGTTTCCGCTGCAATAAAATGAAGTTTTAGATTTCCAAGTACTACTTATTATCTGTCTTGTTGTAATTTTTCTGTTCTATATTCACTTATAACCTCCATGGAAGTTAATGCATTCCCTTTGTGAGTGACATTAATGGACGTGGGGTGTTACAGGTAAACCCGATGTTTTGGGAGGTATCCTTACAATTAAAAATATTCCTGTTTCTGTATTGTTTGACACGGGTGCGTCGCGTAGTTTTATTGCTAGAAACACAGTGCACAAATTAAAGTTAAAACAGAGGAAGCTTAAAGATTCGGTTGATGTACATAATCCGATAGGAGGATCTCTCATTCTCGGTTCATATTGTTGAGTTCCAGTCTCTTATTCTTCCTACAAATTTTCTTTCAATTTGATCATCATGGATTTTCCCGAATTCGATATCATTCTCGGGCTTGATTGCTTAACGAAATACGAAGCAGAAGTGAATTGTGCAGAAAGAATCGTTAAAATTCGAACGAAGCTTGGACATATATTTATACCCTGTCATGGTTCGAATCCGAATAGTGAAGAATTTTGGTTGGCATTAGAACTTATCCCCACTTCCATAGAAAAGATTCCGATTGTTAGAAACTATGCGGATGTGTTTGAAGAAGTAGAAAACTTACCTCCGCAAAGAGAAATAGAATTCCGAATCGATCTAATTCCCAATGCCAGACCAGTGGTACATCCAATTCGCAGAATGACTCCGAAGGAAAAAGAAGAATTAGGCGATCAAACTCGTCAACTGTTGTGGAAGGGTCTAATCAGACCTAGCTTTTCTAATTGGGGTGCAGCTGTTGTGTTTGTCCCAAAGTCAGACAGTACTCTTCGATTATGCATTGATTACCGAGACCTCAACAAACAGACGCTCAAAAATAAGTATCCATTACCCCGCATCGATGATTTGACAGACCAGTTGAATGGGGCAAAAGTATTTTCCCAAATGGACCTAGCTACAGGTTTTCATCAATTGAGAATAGCAGAAGAGTGTGTTCCTTTGACAGCTTTCAAAGGTCCAGACATATTTTATGAATGGTTACTAATGCCGTTCGGCCTGTGCAATGCTCCAGCATACTTTGTCGATCTAATGAATAGAGTGTTCAGGGGAGTTCTGAATAAATTTGTCCTCGTATTCATCGATGATATTTTAATCTACTCCAAATCAAAACCCGAGCATGGAAAACACTTAGAACAAGTATTGGAGATTCTAAGAAAGAACGTCTTCAAAGCCAAATTCTCTAAATGTGTCTTCTGGCAAGAAGAAGTGAAGTTTCTTGGCCATGTCGTGTCAGAGAAAGGGATTTCTGTAGACCCAAGCAAAATAACAGCGATTCAAGACTGGAAACAACCCACTACTCCCACAAAGGTTAGAAGTTTTATGGGGTTGGCTAGCTATTATCGAAAGTTCATTAAGGATTTTTCGAAGATATCCAGTCCGTTAACGAAGCTCACGAAGAAACATGAGAAATTTAAGTGGACTTCCGACTGTGAAGAAGCTTTCCAGGAATTGAAATCGAAACTGACAACTGCTCCAGTGTTAACCATTATTGATGGCAATCAGGATTTAACGGTTTGGACAGATGCTTCTATTAGAGGTCTTGGTGCAGTGTTAATGCAAAGAGGCCAAGTAGTCGCTTATGCAACCCGCCAACTGAAACCGCATGAGAAGAATTATGTAACTCATGATCTTGAGTTGCTAGCCATCGTTTTTGCTTTAAAAATATGGAGGCATTATTTATTGGGTGAGAAATTTGTACTGGACACAGATCATCAATCATTGAAGTATTTATACACCCAGGAAGATCTGAATTTGAGACAGCAGCGTTGGCTAGAATTTGTTGCAGCGTATGATCTTGATATCCTGTATACGCCGGGGAAGGCTAACGTAGTAGCGGATGTGCTTAGTAGAAAAACCGCAATCATTGCCAATCTTATAATTACACCAGGCTTGATTGACAAGATATGTGCTCTCCAGAGGAATGATTATTTCATTCAAAGGATCAGAGGGAGAATCCAGAGGGGAGAGCCCTCAAGTTTTCAGGTAGATAAAGAAGAAGTTCTGAGACTGAATGGGAGAATATGTGTTCCCAACATCCCTGAGCTCAAAAGAGAAGTGCTAGATGAATGCCATAAATATAAATTTTGCATCCATCTTGGGGTGAGTAAAATGTACAACGATATCAAATGCACTTTCTGGTGGAAGGCAATGAAAAGGGATACTTCTTTGTATGTTAGCAGATGCCCTACTTGTCAATTAGTCAAGAGCGACCAACAGAAGCTAGCTGGATTGTTGCAACCGTTGGAAGTCCCAAGTTGGAAATGGGAACAGATTTCCATGGATTTCATAGATGGTTTGACGCGAACCAAGAAAAGTAATGACATCATTTGGGTAATTGTAGATCGCTTCACGAAGACTGCCCATTTTATACCTGTCAGATCCAATAGAACCGCTCAAAGTCTAGCACAGATATATTTCAAAGAAATCGTTAAGCTGCATGGAATTCCCATCAGCATAGTCAGTGATAGAGACCCGATATTTGCTAGCAAATTCTGGGAGGCTTTCCAGATAGAATTGGGAAAGAAACTGAATATGAGCACCGCTTATCACCCTCAAACAGATGGCCAAACTGAGCGGGTGAATAGAATTCTAGAAGATTTATTGCGGGCTTGTATAATTGATTTTGGTGGGTCATGGGAAGATCACTTGCATTTGGCAGAAGTCTCATATAACAATAGCTATCAAGCAAGTTTGGGAATGTCGCCATTTGAAGCATTATATGGCTGACCATGCAGATCTCCAGCATGTTGGGTAGAACCTGGCAATAGACTTGTGTTAGGACCCGATATGATTAGAGAAGCATCTGATAAAGTCAACTTCATCAAAAAGCGATTGAGAACCGCACAAAGCCGACAGAAAAGTTATGCAGATTCTAGAAGAAGAGATTTGACATTTGCTGTTGGTGATCATGTTTATTTGAAAGTTTCTCCGATGAGAGGAGTAATCAGATTTGGCAAAACGGGGAAGTTGGCACCAAGATTTATTGGTCCCTTTCCTATACTCGAACGAATTGGAAGTCTTGCATATAGGGTTCAATTACCAGATTAGTTGCCTGGAGTGCATGATGTATTTCACGTATCTCAACTTAGAAGACATGTACATGATCCGGATCTTGTTGTAGAAGAAGCAGCGCAACAGGATATAGACATAACTCCAGAATTAGCACTCAGAAGAGAGCCCTTAAAGATTGTTGGCAAAGAAACTAGAGAACTAAGAAGCAAAAAGGTTCATTTAGTTAAAGTGCAGTGGAGCAGTGATCCTAGAGATTGTACTTGGGAGACTGAGGAAAGCATTAAGCAAGCTTACCCCAAATGCAGAGTGGACATCTCTGACTAACTCCGGTGCAAGGTACCTTTACAATACTTTGCATTTACATTTTGTTTCCTACTTTACTGTTGTTTCCTTTTCGAGGAAGAAAAGTTTAAAGTGGGGGAGATTGTAATAACCCGGAAAATACGGGCCAATTTAAAATTTTTAAATTGGTGATTTTAAAGGAATTCGAACAATTGAAATAGAATATTTCAATAAAATAGTGAATTAGAAATAGTGAGTCAGTTTGAAATTTTGAATTCAAACTTTAACTGACTGTGCAGGGTGGAAAATATAATGGATTTTGGCGAAACCAAAAATATTTAAATCTGTTTATCAATACCTTTCTATCGAATCTGAAAAATCGAAGTTTCATAACGGGAATCAAAAGTTATGGCCAAATGAATTTTCAGAAAGGTCGCTATATAGAATATATAGCCCTGGAAAATTGATATTTTGCAAACGACCTCGGAATTTGACGAAACCACTTTTGTTGGGTCCGGGATGTCAAATTATTGCTAGGTTTCAAATTTCATAATTTTTGAAGCTAGTATGTGAGCGTGGCAAAAGAAAATGCGTTTGGTCAATTTCTGTTAAATTGGATCGACCAGAAAATGGCCATTTTTCAAACGACCTCAGAATTCGACGAAACTAGTTTTGTTGGGACCGTAGCGTCAAAACATAGCTAGATTTATTTTTATGGAATTTTTCGAATCAGTTTGTTGCCTTAGCAAGTTGAAATGTACGTTTAAAGTTAAAAATTGAATGTTTTATACTTTAATTTGAGAAATAACTGACTGTAATAGTCGAATTGGCCAACGAAACATATCCCATTGTGTCCGGGATGGGGTTATTTAGCTAGGGACGACAGTCGTTGGACTTGAAAAGGAGTTCGTTGGAGAAAACACTATTTAAAAATATAATATATATATCGGCCAATCAGAATTTTTCTTTCATAAATAAAAAAAACCCGTAACCCTCGACTTCAACGGCGAAAACCCGATCCCCGCTTCTCCCTCAAATCGCCGCCGACTCCGCCACTTCCAGACACCGCCGTCACTACCACTCGACGCAGCTCCGCCTCCTCTTCAAATCCGACCCCAGCACCTCCTCCCTCGACGCCTCCTCCGCCAGAATCGAGCCCGCCAACTTCACCACTTCCCATCGCCGCCCTGATCGCCACCGACAGCCGAGCTGCACCAAACCACCACTGACAGGACCGCCGCTCGAAGATCTTCCACTTCAGCACCCCCGATCGTCCCCACGTGCCACGGATTTCGCGAAAACCTCAAACCTAGTTTCGAAACAAATAGAAAGGTGAGTCCTTTTTGATGTCTGCACTTTGAAAAATCATATCTTTTTGGTGTGTTGACGAAATTCGATGAAACAGGAAACATCGGGACCGCAAGGAAACTCTCTACCACATAGAAGAACCCGCGGATTTTTCCAAGTCATCTACGATTTTTAGCACTTCGCAAACCAATGTGAGAAATCTAAATTAAATGAATTTGAATGGAAAATGTCGTGTATAAATTATATTAGCGAAATATAAATTACACACGTGTTGTATACCTCATGTACATGCGTGGTGTAAGCTATATGAGCGAAGCATGAATTATACATGCATAGAATAATTGGTATATGTGTTGAAATGCAAGTGAAATATAACAATAATATATATATATATATATATATATATACTCCCCTCGTCCACAAACCATGGACGATATTTATTGTTGTGAATTGGTGTGAAATATTGGATGAAAAATACGAATGGTTGAATAATTGTTTGTGGTTGATATTGTTTGGTTGTGGTTGAAAAATACCCATTGGTGATTGAAATGAATTGGAAATATTTGTGGAAACAAAAATAAAACATGCCACCTGCGTGCGAATTAGATGCATGAATCCCCATTGTCAAAAACCGCGAGGTTTTAAGGTAGAGCGAGGAGCCGTACTAGGGGCGGTGCCGGTTTTAACTACCCTGCCGTTATGCTGCCGAAATTTTGAATAATCTTTATGTGTTAGAATTATTTTCATATGTTGAAATTATCTTCATGCGTTGAAATTATAGCCATATGCTGAAACTATATCCATGTGTGGAAATGTTCATGTGTTGAAAAGTGATGTGTGAAAATTAAATTCAATTGTGAATGATTGAAGTGTCCAAACAATAAAAATCAAATTTTTATAACATATATGAAGTATGAAAAATATTCGCCTTATATATAAATAGTTTCAACAATAAAAATTCCATCTTTCTTATATGAACAACATAAATAAAATATCCATGTGTGGAAATGCTCATGTGTTGAGAAGTGTGTGTAGTGGAAAAGTTCATGTGTTGAATAAAAAGATCGAACAATAAAAATTACATTTTTATTGAAACTATGAAGTGTTGAAAACATCCATTTGTCGAATAAATATTTTAAATGATAAAAATATCATTTTTATCATATATGTGATATGCTAAAGATATGCGGACGTTGAAATAAATATTTGTGAAGAAATATTATTTTTAACATGCATAGGAACTAAATAAAATAGTCATGTGTTGAAATGTATTTTAGTTTATCATCTTTGAAATGTGAAATGTTAAAAATAGCCACTTGTTCAAATAAAATATGCATGAGTTGAAATATGCATTAATTAGCTAATGATGTGATTTTAGCCTATGCATGCAACATTAGAATGAATGGTGTTTTTAAACCAAAGTAAATTGAATATGAAGTTGAATGGAAAATGATAAGTGATAAAAATTGTATATATGTACATGCATATTTATTGAGCAGGTTATAGCAAAAGGGGCTAGAGAAGAGGAATAAGATTTTGTGCCCGACAAATAGGTACACCTTTACTATTTTGTTTAGGTGATGATTTTATGAGCCTGTTGGCTAGTCGCTTGGCTTTTTCTTTTTCTTTTTGACATGAGACGCCCGTGTGGCTATTTGGGAATTTTCCCAGCCCCTCCCGTACAAAGGAGGTTATGGCGAAATTTTCCAAAATTTAAAGGCGTTAGTGAAATAATTGAAGTGAAAACGATATAGGAATTTTTGAATGAACTATATTTATATAAATATATAAATATAAATAAAATTAAAACGAAACGTAGCCGTGCAGTTCGTGTTTTGAAACCGTGATTTCAAACGACTAGTGCGGGAAATCCGACCATTGGATTTTCCCGAAACCGCAACCGTTGGGTTCGCCTTAGAAATATCTTTCCAACGGCACCAACTTTGTGAAGATCTGACGGTTGGATTGTTTGGAATGTTTAATTCAAATCTGAAGAAAAACAGCGCCAGAAACGATTATATTTATATATATATATAAATATAATTAAATTAAATCGAATAACGGCGCTGCAGTTCGTAAATTGAAATCGTAACTTCAAACGACTAGTGTGGAAGATCCGACCGTCGGATTTTCCCAAAACTGAAACCGTTGGATTCGTTTTGAAATGACCTTCCTAATGATACCAAATTTGTGAAGATCCAACGGTTAGATTTTCAGATATGTGTAAAACAAAATTAGTGAAAAACAGCGCCAGTGCATCGGCACGACCTGAAACGTTGTTTAATTAAATATGGTCGTTTTAAATTAAATAAAAATGGCGATATATCGTTATAAAATACTATAGACGATATAGAGTGGAAATAAACCAATTTCGTTGTGTTTGCTTGATATGTGATGGTTGAATGTATTTGACATGAAAATTATAACTAAAGAACTGAAATGTGAATGTTGAATAGTCCAACCATGTGAATAATGGATTTGAAAATCTAAATATACGTGGGTTATTTGAAAAGGCCAAGTTCATCTCATTTCAAATAATCGATCGACGTTGAGAAGTCGAAGACAGTTGAAGACCGACGATCTTCACATTGGATGGATGGGCGCTACTGATGCTCGTGATTGGAGTAGCTACCATGAAGGAGCTGAAGTAGTAGCGTCCAAACATACTGTTGATTGTACGGATATGCGAGGAACTGGTGCCTCCGGTTTCGTTCAGACCCAGAACGGACTTGTAAATGGACTGTGTGTCTGACATTGGATTTTGTTCTGTGCTGATTGATCTCTGTTAAATATATATCTGTTTGGTGGTGGAGAATTTGTTCTCTTGCTTAACGCCCTTCTCTGAGACGTACGAGCTCAGAGGTTATGTATTGATAGAAATCAGTCGCATGGAGTGGATTGCCTGTGTGGCATGCCTAAGTGGCATATGATCAAGGCTTCTGTTGCAAAGCAAAGTCTTGTGGTTGATGATCAAAGCATGGTCTGTGTGACGTAGCTTTGTGTATAACGTGAATTCGCGAGCCTCACACCTCGGTATGAGTCAAAAACGGGAGAGTGACTGCAGGGAGAGCACGACGTTTCTTTCTAGCTAAGATGGTGTCAGTGACCTACCAGCCCTGACATTATATATACTTTTCACCTGTGTTGTTGTTGGAATGCGAGGCGCCTCGATATAGGTCTGTAAGGACAGGGAAACGTGTGTTCAGGAATAACTAATCCTCAAAAGTAAGAGAGGACCGGCCCTGAAGATCCAAGGATCATAGTGGGGTCCTGGGACATTTGCTAGAGTGTCTCGAATCGGAGAGGAGCTTGCCCATTGCCTCGACTCATGAAGGAATCCAATTTCCAATACTAAATATGCGAATGTGATTGTATTACTAGTATGGCGACATGATATATGGTACCCATGCCGTCTAGGATTGATATTTATGATGGAATTTGCTTTTAAAACATATATGCACTAGTTATAATATCAAACACTTTTGTTTTATACGTATGAAGCATTTTTGGCCATTATAAGGTAAAACTCTATCCTCCGGCTTGCGTTGCATTGTGTGATGGGACCTGAGTCTTATAATGGCTTCATTTTATAAAAAGCATTGCGATGATTTAATCATTTACTTTATTTCATGCACTAGCACTCTTTGGAGTAAACCCGTTCCCCGAAAGTGGTGTGGTCCTTTGGTTTGCCTTATTATTGTTGTTAATATGTTAAGTAGATTTCTCATACCAGTCCCATGACTGACTCGTAGTTTGTTTCACCTTGCAAACTCGGGTGCCCTCATTTTCACATGGGCAGCCTAGTTACAGGTTTCTGACGCACTTTTGGCTCATGGCGAGGCTTGACTACACCGTGCTGACTTGGATTTTCTCCGCCATTATTGTATCTATATTATGATTCCACTATTGGCGATGTAGACTGATATTTATTTTGTGTACTCTTTATGTATGATTCCGCCTCAGGCGATGGTGACTGATTATGTATCATTATGCACTAAGTTGTATCATGTACTGTGCTTCTCTGATGTGATGATATCTATATGATTCCGCTGTCGTATGTGTGTAAATTATTCTATTTTCTGTTTACGCTATTATATATGATCTGCTAATGATGATTAATGTGTTATATTCCAATGATTATCCTTAACACCGTGTCACGGGGTTTTGGGATCGTCACAATAATTGTTTTAAGATATCGTATAGTCTAACACAAAATCTTGGTCATAACTTTGTATACCCAACCTGTAGTATAATCCAATACTAATCAATAACCAAGTTGAGTATTAATTCTAACTTTGAGTTTTTGTACCATCTACTCTACCACAACAAAATCGCGTACAATAGTGATTAAATGGTAATAGCCTACAATAGCGATTAAATAGTCATTATATATTGATACATTATAATAGATATAGAACTATTTATAGAACAAATAAAAGTGCTATGGTAAGTTTATTCAAAGGGAGGACTAGTTACATACAAAATTAAAAACAAATTGGTAGGCATAAAACCTTAATCTTTGGATCAAGCCTTTATACGAGAGGTGGAAATCGGAGGACGAATAAATGGTGGAAGTTCATTATGTCACTTGCTGTGTCTATTTTTTGTGTTTAAGTAGACTTTTCCTTAATTCTATAGTGCTCTGTATCCCAATTGCTTGTTTTTTAAAGTAGTGTATTATATGTTATCACTACTTATATAGCGTAGAAGCACCATGAAACAATTCTATAATATAAAAGAGGCATGTTAATATTTACTATAGATTTTGGCCTATTTTAACACAAAAGGCACCACAAAAATAGTGTAACTTGTATTTTATAGTCAAATATCCATGCACATTGTCTTTCGATTAAGTAATGTAATAATCATAAAAATTAATAACTATTAAGATGTAAAATATTTTGTTAAACACTGCCAAATATTCATATGCATTATCAAAATGTTTTAACTGCATAATATTCCCTTGTATATGTTTTAGGCACAAACCAAAAATTAGTAGCCAATGTTTCAACAAAAAACAAGTAGTTAATTGCTTGCATTATAAAGAAGAAGTACCTTAAAATTTCAATCTAAAACCTACAAATGAAATGAATATCGACATTAGAAATGGATACAAATACGAATATGTATAAAATTACAAAATGATATATCTATAAGACTATAATGAATAAACTGTAAATGAGGAGACTTAGTTAATTGAAATAAACTTGGTTTAATAATTTTACAAATGATCAAAAATGACAAACACTTCTTATTTAAAAATCCAATCGTTGAATTTAATGTGAATAAATTAAATTAATAACCTTGTTTATGATCTTTTAATTAATATATAATGACAGTATAATTGTTTTTGAAAAATGTTTACAAAAATAATTAGCTCAATAAAATATCGATAATGTGATCGGAAATCATTTTACAAATAAACAACTTTTTACTCAATAGAAGTTTTTTTAATCTTGTTAAGCTTGTATATTTAACTATTATTTTATTAATTAGCAACTAAAAGTAGTTTTCCTAACTAAAGCTTCTAGAAGGTTTTAGAAAATAATTTGGAGAGGAGTAGCTTGGAAATTTATTAAGGAAGGAGAATACATGTGTTATATGAAGAAGTGAATGGTAAATTTGTGCATATGGGAGAGGACACGGGAATTTTGTGTGACACATAAGGTCACTTGGAGGTCATTTTACTCTTGTTGTATCGACTCAACATATTCCTATGTGCTTATAATATCTTTGCTCATGTTTTGAGTCAAATGATAGCTTATATTCATATTCCTTTTCCTCCTCTTTGATCTTATAAAATCATATCTAACCAATTCCAAACCATTTCAAGCTTTAACAGAGGCCTTATATAACCCTACGAAGCATGAATATCAAGCCAAAAGTAGAAGTGAAGCATGAACCCTTAGTCACGTTGGCCTATGAGTAATTCAAGGTGGAGGGTGAACTAGGATTTTTATATTGTGTAGGTTAAATGTGAAGCCTTCAAAGATTTGATGATGGTTGGAAGTTGATCATGTGAGACGACCCCAAACCCCGTACTGACGGTGGCAAGGGTAATCCTTGGAATATAACACATAAACAGATAACAGCAGGACAGAATTAGATAAATACACAAGATAATGAACAAATAATATACTGGATAAACGAAATCATCAGAGTTACACAGTATACAGGATCATACTTAGTACAAATACAGTTCAGCTATACATAAATGTCTACAGCGGAAAACAAACATAATGTACAATAGGAGCTGAACAGAATAAAAAGAGATAAATAATAGAGTCCATCTTCAGCTCCAGCTATCCAGAAAGAACCAGCTAAACCTGAATACAAGGCTGCCCGTGTAGAAAAAGGGGCACCCGAGTTTGAAAGTGAAACAAACTACGAGTTAGTCATGGGACTGGTATGAGAAATCTACTCAACACATTTAAAGTATGGCTAATCACAGGACCACGCCACTTTCGTGGAACGGGTTTACTCCATCGGATTGCCAGTGCTTCAAAAACAAATAGATCTTTTAAACATCGCAATGATTTTTATAAAAATGAAGCCATTATAAGACTCAGTTCCTATCACACAATGCAACGCAAACTGGAAGATAGAGTTTTACCTTATAATGGCCAAAATATGCTTGATACGAATAAAACAAAAGCATTTGATATTATTACTAGTGCTTATATGTTTCAAAAACAATTTCGAATCATAACTATCAATCATAGACGACATGGGTACCATATATCGTGTCGCCATATATATACAATCAAAACCGCACGGTGTCGTATTTGGAAATTGGATTTCCACCATGAACCAAGGCAAAGGATAGTCCTTACCGAATTCGAGACAATCTAGCCCATGTCTCAGGCAAGCGTGCAGGCAAGCCTTGGATCGTCAGGGCATATCCACCGATGTGGATTATTATGCCTGAACACTACGTTTCTCCGCCCTATGGGGCGTAAATGAGCCAACGAATGACTCCATCGGTCCCGGATCGACCGATAAAACCGAGGCGCCTCACTATCCGTCATCACATAAGTAAAATGTCAGGCCGTGTAAAAACACTGACTCAACTCCTAGCTAGAAAGAAACGCAGGCCCTCCCTGATGTCCTCTCCCGTTTCTGGTTCATACCGGGGTGTGAGGCTCGCGAATTCACGTTATACACAAAGCTATGCCACACAGGCGGTGCTTTGATCATCAATCACAAGACTTTGCTTTTCAGCAGAAGCCCTGATCATTGCATCTTAGTATGCCACACAGGCAATTCACACCATGCAACTGATGGCTATCAATCACATAGAATAAACTCCAATGTCGGACACACAATCCATTTACAAGTCCGTTCTGGGTCGGAACGAAACCGGAGGCACTAAATACCTCGCATATCCATCGATTCCCACGTACGTCTGGACGATCACCACTCATTATCCATATTTCGGGATGCCTCCCAATCAGGACCTCAGTTACCATCCAAACGAGGTGAAGATCGGTCTTCAACCCCCGTCTTCATCTTCGACTTCTTATCGTCGATTCAGTTATTCAGAATGGGATAAACCCGGTCTTTCTGAGCAACTCGCGTATATAATAAACAAGTGCAACACTAACATACATACGCATCATTTCAATTCATTAGTCACTAACCGTCAATCAGTAAGAGAACGATTTCTCAAATATTAACCCCGAAGGCCGAAACCAACATCAGATCAACACCCAGGAAACCATTCGACTTAGCCAACCTTCAGTTAGTTTCTAAATTTCACATCCATATCGTTTATAATATTTTATAACGATTTATCGCTATTTCTATTTATTTTAAATAGCTAATTTATTCAAAACGACGCTTCGGGCCATAACGCGGCCGTGGCGCTGTTTTTCTTCAGATTTGATTTACACACATCTGAAAATCTAACCGTTGGTTCTTCAAAAAATTTACATCATTAGAAAGATCTTTTCAAAACGAATCCAACGGTTCCAGTTTCGGGAAATTCCGACGGTCGGATCTCCCGGTATAATCGTTTGAAGTTTCGATTTCAAAATACGAACTTCAGCGTCGTTATTCGATTATATATAATTATATATATATATATATATATATATAATCGATTCTGGCACTGTTTTTCTTCAGATTTGAATTAAACATTCCAGACAATCCAACCGTTGGATTTTTACAAAGTTGGTGCCGTTGGAAAGATATTTCCAAAGCGAACCCAACGGTTGCGGTTTCGGGAAAATCCGATGGTCGGATCTCCCGCACTAATCGTTTGAAATCACGGTTTCAAAATATGAACTGCAGCTTCGTTATTCGATATATTTCAATTCTATATATATATATATATATATATATATATATATATATACCGATTCTTCGATTTCAAATCTATATTCTCTTCATACATTTGATAAAAATGATATTTTTATCTAACTGTCTTCTATTTCAACACTTCACTATTTTTAATAATTCATGTATATAATAAAAGTGGGATTTTTTAATGTAAAACAATTTATTTCAAAACTCGACTATTTTATATAGTTAATATAGGTGATAAAAATAGGATTTTTATTATAAAACAATTTATTTCAAAACAAGATTATTTTATATAGTTCATATCGATGATAAAAATAGGATTTTTATTATAGAACCATTTCTTTCAAAATAGGAATACCATTCAACACATGAATTTCAATTCAACGAATGAATTTCGATTCAACACATGAAGGTTTTCTATAGTTTGTATATATAGATAAAAAGGCGATTTTTATATTTAAAACACGAATACCATTCAACACATGAATTTCTATTCAACGAATGAATTTCAATTCAACACATGAAGGTTTTCTATTCAACGAATAAATATAGTTTCAACAAATGAAAATAATTCTAACACATGAATATTATTCAAAATTTCGGCAGCATAACGGCAGGGTAGTTAAAACCGGGACCGTCCATAGTACGACTCCTCGCTCTACCTTAAAGCCTCGCAGCTTTTGACAATGGGGAATCATGCATCTAGTTCGCACGCAGGCGGCATGTATATTTATTCGATTTCCACAAACTAATCCTATGTGGTTTCAACCAAATATTTCTCAACCACAAACGGGTATTTTTCAACCACAATCAATCAATCTCAACCACAAACAATTTCAATCAACCATTCGCTATCAATCAATTTTCACACCAATCACAACCAATAAATATCGTCCATGGTTTGTTGACGAGGGGCGTGTATATATATATATATATATATATATATATTTATATTGCATTTCACTTCTATTTCAACACATATATAATTTTTTACAACGCATATACAACTTATACATCGAACGTACAACTTATACAACGCTTATACAAGAGGTGTACAACGCTTATATAACTCATACATCGACTATATAATTTATACATCGTCGTTTTCCATATCGTTTATAAATTAGAAATCTCACATTGCTTTTCGCGTTGCCAAAAATTGTAGAAAGCTCAGAAAAATATCCGGTCTCTTCTAGAATGTAGAAGACGTCCTCACGGTAACGATGTTTCCTGTTTCATCGAATTTCGTCAATACACGAAAAAGATATGATTTTTCAAAGTTCAAAAATCAAAAAGGACTCACCTTTCTCGATGGTTCGAACTAGGGTTTGGAGATTTCGTGAAATTCGTGCGCCGTGGTGAAGATCGGAGGGTGCGACGTGAAAGAGGGGAGCGAGGCGGTCATGTCGGTGGTGGTGCGGTCGAATCTGGTGGCCTCTGGAGATCGTGGCAGCGTTGGGAAGTCATCGACTTTGGGTAGACGATTCAGGCGATAGCGGCGACGAGGGGGGTCGAGGTAGGGTCGGATATAAAGAGGGGAGGGAGGCGCGTCGAGGTAGGGTGGTGGCGATGGCTGGAGATGGTCGAGGCGGTGGGAAAAGGGTCGGAAAGGATGGAAGCGCGAGCCGCCGTCGATCGAGGGGGGGGGGGAAGGGGGAATAAAAGGGTTTTTACGATTTTTTTTTTAAAAATTATGAAAGAAATAACTTGATTGGCCGGAGGGTTTTAAAAAGGGTTTTCTGACACGACCTCCAATCCAAATCCAACGACTGTCGTCCCTAGCATTATACCCCCATTCTGAACACAATGGGATGTGTTTCGTAGGCCCATTCGACTATTTCAGTCAGTTTTCATTCAATTTAAAATATATAACATTCAATATTCGATTTGAACATACATTTCAATTTGCCAGGGCCACAAACTGATTCGAAAAATTCCAGAAAAATAAATCTAGCTATGTTTTGACGATACGGTCCTAACAAAACTAGTTTCGTCGAATTCTGAGACCGTTTGCAAAAAGGCCCATTTCTGGTCGATCCAATTTAACTATAATCGACCAAAACACATTTTCCTTTGCCACGCTCACACACTAGCTTCAAAAATTATGAAATTTGAAATCTAGCAATAGTTTAACATCCCGTATCCAACAAAAGTGGTTTCGTCGAATTCCGAGGTCGTTTACAAAATGGCATTTTCACGGGCTATATAAATTCCATAGCGACCTTTCTGAAAATTCATTTAGCCATAACTTTTGCTTCCCGCTATGAAACTTCGATTTTTCAGATCCGTTAGAAAGGTATTCACTAACAGATTTAAATATTTTGGTTTCACTCAAATCCGTTTTGTTTTGCCCCCGGTATAGTCAGTCAAAGTTTGAATTCAAATTTTGAAACTACCGCGCCATTTCAAGCCTTGTTTATAATTAGAATTATTTATATTCGTTTTCAAACGTCGATTCAAACTTACTTTCCATTGCTATTATTTAAAATATTTATTTTAAGTATTTAAAATCCACTATTTTAGCCAATTTAAAAATTTTAAATTGGTTCAGATTTTCCGGGTCGTTACAATCTCCCCCACTTAAAACTTTTTCGTCCCCGAAAAGGAACAAAGTCGAAAATGGTTTGATTAATCAACTCTACGTTCAATCTGGCTTCCATTCTCCAACTTTTCAGTTTTTGAGAATTTTCAAATTCTTCAAAAATTTGGCTAACACCCGGAATTTTCGAAAAATTTCGCCATAACCTCCTTTGTACGGGGAGAGGTTTGGAAATTTATTGGGCCGTATTAGGTACCCAATAAATCCTAATAAGCATACACATACTTATAGTGATATATTTTGGTGTTTACAGGGGAGCGTGTATAGATAATAACTCCAGAGAATAAATTATCGTCACCCTGTCAAAGCCTAAGGGAGTGTGTATTTTAGTTGCTCCAGAGGATAAATCCTCGTCACCTCGTCCCGTGTGGGAAATAAATAATCCATGTGCCGTATCTAGTGACTAGAGAGACGTGATTATTGTCAACTCCAGACCCGTGTGGGGTTTTTATTAATCTGGCAATTTTATCGTTACAAATTTTATATGGTCATATCAGTCATCAGTTCAACCTGTAAAATATAGTCATCGCCATACAAGCCTCTCGCTCGTATGGTAAATATTCCACCTCGTCACACAAACTCCAAATGCTTATGTGGTATAGGATGAAGTATGCTTATCTTCAGAGTATGCCATGCAGTGTAGTTCAAAATTAATTGTTACTATCCTATGGCGATGTTTATTATTTCACACAGAACAACCAGCACTCCGCATCCAAGGGCATTCACAGGAGTTGATATAATAATATTTCACATCCAACTCATTAAGGTTTACCTATTTGTCAGGCATGCAAATAAATTCTTTACTCAACAGCTATCCAATTACATGTTCAAACATATATAATGCACAAGTATATATTTCTATCTATTTTTAAATCAGTTCAATGTGTGATTCAATCGAATAAATTCTACCATTATTCTCTTATTAATTAAATTAACTATTGTTTCAATAATTTAATTAATCAAATCTACTATCACACAACACAAACAGCAATCAATTTGTTTTTAACTTTTCAAAATCATACACATTAATTCATACACTCTTTTTAAATTAAGCAGACTATAGAATTAAAAGTGCACATCCATGGAAAGAAAATAACAACAAAGTAGAGAACTAATTGGTAATGCAAAGTATGGTAAATGTACCTTGCACCGGAGTCAATCAGAGATATCTACTCGACACTTAGGATACGCTTTCTGAATGCTCTCCTCAGTTTCCCAAGTACAATCTCGTGGATCCCCACTCCATTGCACTTTGACTAAGTGAACCTTCTTGTTCCTCAGCTCTTTGGTTTCTTTGCCGATAATCTTGAGCGGCTCTCTTCTCACAGCTAATTCTGGAGTAATTTCAATATCCTGTTGAGCTGCTTCTTCCACGATCCAGTTTGGATCATGAACGTGCTTTCGAAGTTGAGATATGTGAAATACATCATGTACTCCAGGCAACCAATCAGGCAATCGAACCCTATAAGCGAGAGTTCCAATCCGTTCAAGAATAGGAAACGGACCAATGAATTTGGGCGCCAACTTCTCAGTTTTACCGAACCGGATAACTCCTCTCGGCGATACTTTCAAATATACGTAGTCGCCAACCGCAAATGATATATCTCTTCTTCTCCTATCGGCACAGCTCTTTTATCGGCTCTGAGCGGCCAGTAATCGTTTCTTAACGAAATGGACCTTGTCGGCAGTTTCTCGGATCATATCAGGCCCTAACACAAGTCTATCACCGGGTTCTACCCAACAAGCAGGGGATCGGCACGGTCTACCATACAATGCTTCGAATGGCGACATTGTCAGGCTCGCCTGGTAGCTGTTGCTATATGAGAATTCAGTCAAATGCAGATGGTCTTCCCATGATCCATCGAAATCTAGAACACAAGCCCGCAATAGATCTTCTAGTATACGATTCACCCTCTCAGTCTGACCATCTGTCTGAGGATGATAGGCGGTGCTTAGATTCAGCTTTGTTCCCAGTTCTACTTGAAATGCCTCCCAGAACATGCTAGTGAATATTGGATCTCTATCGCTCACTATACTGATCGGCAGTCCGTGTAGTCTAACAATTTCCTTGAAGTATATCTGCGCCAGACTCTGAGCAGTTCTGTTTGATCTGACAGGTATGAAATGGGCGGTCTTCGTGAAGCGATCTACAATCACCCAAATACTATCATTTCCTTTTCTAGTTCTGGGCAAACCATCTATGAAGTCCATGGAAATATGTTCCCACTTCCAGCCTGGAACGTCTAGCGGTTGTAACAATCCAGCCAGTTTCTGCTGGTCACTTTTGACTAGTTGGCAAGTAGGGCATCGACTAACATATAAAGAAATGTCCCTCTTCATCGACTTCCACCAGAAAGTGCGTTTGATGTCATTATACATTTTGCTTACCCCCGGATGGATACTAAGTTTTGACTTGTGGCACTCATCCAATACTTCCTTTCGGAGCTCAGAAATGTTAGGTACACAGATTCGACCTTTGAGCCTTAGAATCCCTTCATTATCAACTTGAAAACTCGAGGGCTCGCCTTTCTAAATTATCTCTCTGATCTTCTAAATGAAGTGATCATCCTTCTGAAGAGCAGATATTTTATCTATCAATGAAGTCGTGATAATAAAACTGGCGATCATTTCATTCTTTTGGCTTAACGCATCGGCCACGACATTGGCTTTCCCTGGAGTGTATATAATCTCAAAATCGTATGCTGCAAGGAACTCTAGCCTACGTTGCTGCCTCAGATTCAGGTCTTTCTGGGTGAACAGATACTTCAACGACTGGTGATCTGTAAACAGTTCGAATCTCTCACCCAGAAGATAATGTCTCCAGATTTTCAAAGCGAATACTATAGCCAATAACTCAAGATCATGATTTACGTAGTTCTTTTCATGCGGCTTCAGCTGACGGCTAGCATAAGCAATCACTTGACCTTTTTGCATTAACACTGCGCCAAGGCCTTCTCTAGAAGCATCTGTCCAGACTTTCAAATCCTGATTGCCATCGAAGATGGTTAACACTGGAGTTGTCGTTAATCTTAACTTTAGCTCTTCAAAAGCCTCTTCACATTCTGGAGTCCATTTGAATTTTGAGTGCTTCTTTGTAAGCTTCGTTAAGTGACCAGATATCTTCGAAAAGTTTTTAACGAACTTCTGGTAATAACTAGCCAATCCGAGAAAACTGCGGACTTCTGTAGGAGTACTGGGCTATTTCCAATTTTGAATAGCTGTGATTTTACTTGGATCCACAGCAATTCCTTCTTTCGATACGACGTCGCCTAGAAATTTTACTTCATCTTGCCAGAATATACATTTGGATAGTTTGGCTTTTAATACATTCCTTCTGAGGATTTCCAGAACCTGTTCCAAATGCTTTTCATGTTCGGCCTTTGATTTAGAGAAGATTAGAATATCATCAATAAAAACCAGAACAAATTTATTCAAAACCCCTCTGAACACTCTATTCATCAGATCGACGAAGTAAGCTGGAGCGTTACATAAGCCGAACGACATTACTAACCACTCGTAAAATAAGTCTGGACCTCTGAATGCTGTCATTGGAACACACTCTTCGGCAATTCGAAGCTGATGGAAGCCTGTAGCTAGGTCCATCCTTGAAAATACTTGTGCTCCATTCAGAAGATCCAATAAATCATTGATTCGCGGCAATGGATACTTGTTCTTTATTGTCTACTTGTTCAAATCACGATAATCCAGACATAGCCGTAGAGTACCGTCAGATTTTAGGACAAACACCACTACTGCACCCCAATCAGAGAAACTAGGCCTGATCAGATCCTTCCATACGAGCTGTCGTGTTTGATTGTCTAATTCCTCTTTCTCTTTCAAGGACATTCTTCGAATAGCGTGAACTACCGGCCTTGCATTCGTAATTAAAGAAATTTTGAAATCAATTTCTCTCTGCGGAGGTAAGCGAACAACTTCTTCAAACACATCCGCATAATTCTTGACGACAGGAATATCTTTCACTAGGTCGGGAATATTCTCTGTGACTTCAGGGATATTTTCTATTTGGGCTGGAGAAACATCGAGAGCTGCCCAGAAGTCTTTTCTATTAGAATTCTGTCCTTCACACGGTATGGTTATATAATTCCCTGATTTAATCTTAGCCCTAACAACTCTCTCGGCGCATCTAACCTCTGCCTCATATTTGGTTAGCCAATCCAATCCCAGAATAAGATCGAATTTAGTAAAATTCATGACGATAGAGATAGTAGGGAATTTATAGCAGGAAAAAGAGACAGGTACTGCACAAACCCAACTGAGATCGATGGAACCCCCGACCGGATTTTGGACAGTCATTGGTTCTTTAAGCTTCCTCAATTTCAAATCCAACTTCTCAACTGCATTCTTTGCAATAAAGCTTCGTGACGCGCCTGTGTCAAACAGTACTTTGACTGGAATGTTTTTGACAGTAAGCGTTCCTTATAAAACATCTGGCCTTTCCGGAATAGCTAAGGGCTCAGAAGTTTCTGCTACTTCATTTACCTGAGCCCCTTTGGTCTTTTTTAACAGCCAACAATCTCGCTTTATATGACCGGCCTGAAGACACAGATTACACTCTCGAGTTACTAGAAACTTGCTCTTAAATTTAGGTTCACTCTTCTTTAATTTCTTTAAAGATCTGCATTTTCCTTGCAAATGCCCTTGCTTATGGCAGTTATTGCATACGGCAGTCGTTGCTGATTCTTTTTCAGATCTGGCCCTTTTCCGATTCACTTTAGGCTACTTACTGACCTCAGACATCGTACTGGCCTCAGGACGATCAGTTTCAGACTCAATTTTATTACTAGAGCTGACTTCTTCTTCGTACTGTAACATACCTTTCTTGTCTAGATCTTCGTACTGGTAAGCCATATAAATCATTTCTGAAAAAGGAAGCTTCACATGCCCCATTACTTTATTCTAGTATTTCCTTTGAAGCCCGTTGATAAATCTCAAATTCTTCCTCTTCGGATTTTCAATTAGATGAGGGGAAAAGTGAGAAAGTTCATTGAATTTCTTATGATATTCGGAAATGGTCATATCTCCTTGTATCAAATAAGAAAATTCATCACATAGCCGTTCAATTGCTTCAGGAGGAGTAAATCTTTCCAGGAAAATTACTTTGAATTTATCCCAGGTGATATCACCTTCTGGATTATCCTTAATAACTGAATCCCACCAGAACAAAGCTTCGTCTTTGAGTGCCCAGGAGGCCAGTAATCTTTTCTGGTCATCCCTCAGTTTTAATCCTTTAAAGATTTTCTCAGCCGAACGAATCCAAGCTTGTGTTCTCATAATAGATTCTTCGCTCGAGAACGGTTTTCCACCTAGATTTCTATATTTCATAAATAGAGCTTCTATATCCGGGTCAGTATTACTTCTTCTGTTTCTAGCACTCATTTTCTAGTACTTCTGCAAATAGCAGATCAAGTGTCAGGTCACAGAAAAGATATTTCAAATTATAGAGACAAATACTTGAATGTAAATGTGTCTATCTAGGTGTTATTTCATTCTGCTACTCATACTAGGATATTACTGATCCTATCTGTACTGAGTTTCCCGTCCTAGAACACTACTGGTTCTATTTCTGACGAGTTCGTTCATATGTTATATTCCAGAACTAAGCTTAACCAAAGCTCTGATACCAAATGAGACGACCCCAAACCCCGTACTGACGGTGGCAAGGGTAATCCTTGGTATATAACACATAAACAGATAACAGCAACACAAAATTAAATAAATACACCAGATAATGAACAAATAATATACTGGATAAACGAAATCATCAGAGTTACATAGTATACATGATCATACTTAGTACAAATACTATTCAGCTATACATAAATGTCAACAGCGGAAAACAAACATAATGTACAATAGGAGCTGAACAACATAAAAAGAGATAAATAATAGTGTCCATCTTCAGCTCCAGCTATCCAGAAAGAACCAGCTAAACCTGAATACAAGGCTGCCCGAGTAGAAAAAGGGGCATCTGAGTTTGAAAGTGAAACAAACTACGAGTCAGTCATGGGACTGGTATGAGAAATCTACTCAACACATTTAAAGTATGGCTAATCACAGGACCACGCCACTTTCGTGGAACGGGTTTACTCTATCGGATTGCCAGTGCTTCAAAAACAAATAGATCTTGTAAACATCGCAATGCTTTTTATAAAAATGAAGCCATTATAAGACTCAGTTCCCATCACACAATGCAACGCAACCGGAGGATAGAGTTTTACCTTATAATGGCCAAAATATGCTTGATACGAATAAAACAAAAGCATTTGATATTATTACTAGTGTTTATATGTTTCAAAAACAATTTCGAATCATAACTATCAATCATAGACGGCATAGGTACCATATATCATGTCGCCATATATATATACAATCAAAACCGCATGGTGTCGTATTTGGAAATTGGATTTCCACCATGAACCAAGGCAAAGGATAGTCCTTACCGAATTCGAGACAATCTAGCCCATGTCTCAGGCAAGCCCCCAGGCAAGCCTTGGATCATCAGGGCGGTCCACCGATTTGGATTATTATGCCTGAACACTATGTTTCTCCGCCCTATGGGGCGTAAATGAGCCAACGAATGACTCCGTCGGTCCCGGATCGACCGATAAAACCGAGGCGCCTCACTATCCATCATCCACATAAGTAAAATGTCAGGCCGTGTAAAAACACTGACACAACTCCTAGCTAGAAAGAAACGCAGGCCCTCCCTGATGTCCTCTCACGTTTCTGGTTCATACCGGGGTGTGAGGCTCGCGAATTCACGTTATACACAAAGCTACGCCACACAGGCGGTGCTTTGATCATCAATCAAAAGACTTTGCTTTTCAACAGAAGTCCTGATCACTGCATCTTAGTATGCCACACAGGCAATTCACACCATGCAACTGATGGCTATCAATCACATAGAATAAACTCCAATGTCGGACATACAATCCATTTACAAGTCCGTTCTGGGTCGGAACGAAACCGGAGGCACTAAATACCTCGCATATCCATCGATTCCCACGTACATCTGGACGATCACCACTCATTATCCATATTTCGGGATGCCTCCCAATCAGGACCTCAGTTACCATCCAAACGAGGTGAAGATTGGTCTTCAACCCCCGTCTTCATCTTCGACTTCTTATCGTCGATTCAGTTATTCAGAATGGGATAAACCCGGTCTTTCTGAGCAACTCGCGTATATAATAAACAAGTGCAACACTAACATACATACGCATCATTTCAATTCATTAGTCACTAACCGTCAATCAGTAAGAGAACGATTTCCCAAATATTAACCCCGAAGGCCGAAACCAACATCAGATCAACACCCAGGAAACCATTCGACTTAGCCAACCTTCAGTTAGTTTCTAAATTTCACATCCATATCGTTTATAATATTTTATAACGATTTATCGCTATTTTTATTTATTATAAAATAGCCAATTTATTCAAAACGACGCTCCGGGCCATAACGCGACCGTGGCGCTGTTTTTCTTCAAATTTGATTTACACACATCTGAAAATCTAACCGTTGGATCTTCACAAAATTTACATCCTTAGAAAGATATTTTCAAAACGAATCCAACGGTTCCAGTTTCGGGAAATTCCGACGGTCGGATCTCCCGGTATTATCGTTTGAAGTTTCGATTTCAAAATACGAACTGCAACGTCGTTATTCGATTATATGTAATTATATATATACATATATATAATCGATTCTAGCGCTATTTTTCTTCAGATTTGAATTAAACATTCCAGACAATCCAAACGTTGGATTTTTTACAAAGTTGGTGCCGTTGGAAAGATATTTCCAAAGCGAAACCAACGGTTGTGGTTTCAAGAAAATCCGATGGTCGGATCTCCCGCACTAATCGTTTGAAATCACGGTTTCAAAATACGAACTGCAGCTTCGTTATTCGATATATTTCAATTCTATATATATATATATATATATATATATCGATTCTTCGATTTCAAATCTATATTCTCTTCATACATTTGATAAAAATGATATTTTTATCTAACTGTCTTCTATTTCAACACTTCACTATTTTTAATAATTCATGTATATAATAAATGTGGGATTTTTTAATGTAAAACAATTTATTTCAAAACTCGACTATTTTATATAGTTAATATAGGTGATAAAAATAGGATTTTTATTATAAAACAATTTATTTCAAAACAAGATTATTTTATATAGTTCATATCGATGATAAAAATAGGATTTTTATTATAGAACCATTTCTTTCAAAATAGGAATACCATTCAACACATGAATTTCAATTCAACGAATGAATTTCGATTCAACACATGAAGGTTTTCTATAGTTTGTATATATAGATAAAAAAGTGATTTTTATATTTAAAACATGAATACCAGTCCACACATGAATTTCTATTCAACGAATGAATTTCAATTCAACACATGAAGGTTTTCTATTCAATGAATAAATATAGTTTCAACAAATGAAAATAATTCTAACACATGAATATTATTCAAAATTTTGGCAGCATAACGGCAGGGTAGTTAAAACCGGGACCGTCCCTAGTACGACTCCTCGCTCTACATTAAAGCCTCGTAGCTTTTGACAATGGGGAATCATACATCTAGTTCGCACACAGGCGGCATGTATATTTATTTCATTTCCTCAAACTAATCCTATGTGGTTTCAACCAAATATTTCTCAACCACAAACGGGTATTTTTCAACCACAATCAATCAATCTCAACCACAAACAATTTCAATCAACCATTCGCTATCAATCAATTTTCACACCAATCACAACTAATAAATATCGTCCATGGTTTGTGGACGAGGGGCGTATATATATAGCATTTCACTTCTATTTCAACACATATTTTTTTTTTACAATGCATATACAACTTATACATCGAACGTACAACTTATACAAGGCTTATACAAGAGGTGTACAACGCTTATATAACTCATACATCGACTATATAATTTATACATCATCGTTTTCCATATCGTTTACAAATTAGAAATCTCACATTGCTTTTCGCGTTGCCAAAAATTGTAGAAAGCTCAAAAAAATATCTGGTCTCTTCTAGAATGTAGAAGACGTCCTCACGGTCATGATGTTTCCTGTTTCATCAAATTTCGTCAATACACGAAAAAGATATGATTTTTCAAAGTTCAAACATCAAATAGGACTCACCTTTCTCGATGGTTCGAACTAGGGTTTGGAGATTTCGTGAAATTCGTGCGCCATGGTGAAGATCGGAGGGTGCGACGTGAAAGAGGGGAGCGTGGCGATCCTGTCGGTGGTGGTGCGGTCGGATGTGGTGGCCTCTGGCGATCGTGGCAGCGCTGGGAAGTCGTCGTCTTTGGGTCGACGATTCAGGCGATAGCGGCGACGAGGGGTTTCGAGGTAGGGTCGGATTTAAAGAGGGGAGGGAGGCGCGTCAAGGTAGGGTAGTGGCGATGGCTGGAGATGGCCGAGGCGGCAGGAAAAGGGTCGGAAAGGATGGAAGCGCGAGCCGCCGTCAATCCGGGGGGGGGGGGATAAAAGGGTTTTTTTCGATTTTTTTTATTTTTAAAATTATGAAAGAAATAACTTGATTGGCCGGGGGGGTTTAAAAAGGGTTTTCTGACACGACCTCCAATCCAAACCCAACGACTATTGTCCCTAGCATTTTACCCCCATTCCGAACACAATGGGATATATTTCATAGGCCCATTCGACTGTTTCAGTCAGTTTTCATTCAATTTAAAATATATAACATTCAATATTCGATTTGAACGTACATTTCAATTTGCCAGGGCCACAAATTGATTCGAAAAATTCCAGAAAAATAAATCTAGCTATGTTTTGACGATACGGTCCCAACAAAACTAGTTTCGTCGAATTCTGAGACCGTTTGCAAAAAGGCCCATTTCTGGTCGATCCAATTTAACTGTAATTGACCAAAACACATTTTCGTTTGCCACGCTCACATACTAGCTTCAAAAATTATGAAATTTGAAATCTAGCAATAGTTTAACATCCCGGATTCAAAAAAAGTGGTTTCGTCGAATTCCGAGGTCGTTTGCAAAATGGCCATTTTCACGGGCTATTTAAATTCCATAGCGACCTTTCTGAAAATTCATTTAGCCATAACTTTTGCTTCCCGCTATGAAACTTCGATTTTTCAGATCCGTTAGAAAGGTATTCACTAACAGATTTAAATATTTTTGGTTTCACTCAAATCCGTTTTGTTTTGCACCCTGTACAGTCAGTCAAAGTTTGAATTCAAATTTTGAAACTACCGCGCCATTTCAGGCCTTGTTTATAATTAGAATTAATTATATTCGTTTTCAAACGTTGATTCAAACTCACTTTCCATTGCTATTATTTAAAATATTTATTTTAAATATTTAAAATCCACTATTTTAGCCAATTTAAAATTTTTAAATTGGTTCAGATTTTCCGGGTCATTACATCATGTCTTTTAGGTGGCTTTTGCTTGTGTTAGCATGGATATTAGTAAGTTATTTTACCCTTAAAAAAATAATTTTGTGCAATATATGTTGTGATATAAAGTCCTTTTTATTATAATTGAATAATGTAAATACTAGTTGTATTTAACATTTAATATGCAACCAACAAATCATATATCAGCTGTAGTTGAGTAGCGAGTAGCACCAACCAGCATTTGATTTAATATTTATTTTAAAATTGGTTAACTTTAATTTAATTTTCATTTGAAATTTATTTAAGTTAATTTAATTTTGATTTTAATGCTAGTTATTTTATCTTGAATTTAAACTTTAGTTAAATTTAATTATAATTCAAAGTTTGGTTAATGATAATTTGACTTTGAATTTAAATATTAGTTAATTTTAAATTTAGTTTAACTAACGTTATTCATTTTTCATATCTGTTTGATTTTACTAAACGTGTCGAGGCTTTTAAAATTACCATTCCTTTTCATTTTTAGGATTGTTGCCAGATCGAAGCATTAGATGCCGTGATATGTACATGTTTCGTATGACCATTTGGTTTGCTCCAAAAATAGACTTCCTTTATGTTGTTCCATACCCATCCCAATAGATAAGTAAGTTTTGGATAGTACACAATATTACCCCCACCCGATATATAACCCGCCCAAATATATTCCTCATGGTCATGGAAAAACCTAGCTAAGTCGTCGTCTCTATCTTCATCAAATCCCCAACTATCATCCATTGCAGAAACAATAATCCAAAAGAAGTGATGCACGAATTCCAAAAATGAAATCACTATCTTTATATTCCATTCTATCTGAAACCGAATCAATCAAGATTCGTGAAGTCTGATGTTTGAACCGCATTTCACACGTCTACAGCATCATCGAGGACTTCCCCAACATAGTCATGAACTCAAAGTTCCCAGATTCCATCCTTCGTGCTATCCGATCTCTAACCCCAAATCGAACGGCCATTCGCATTACAGTTCAACCTCCGAGAGTTCAACCCTTCGTACTGAGCACTATGGGTATTATTGCAGTGATATTTGCTCACATTATAATGATAGGGTTGCTGCGATATCTGTTGGTGCTAGGCTTACTCAGAGCAGGTAATGGAGATTGAATTCTGTTGATAATTGCTGTGTGGTTCTTTAATTTGCACTTTTGTTCACTAATGCACCATTAATATGCTACAAGGTATGATCGATATTCGACCTAATGCTCTGCAGATGAATCTTTGCCTGACGTATTTTTGCATAAAAAATGTTGTGAAATATTTCTGATGAGATTTGCACTATGTGACGTATTTTTGGAAACTAGAAAAACCATTTCAGATTCGGTAAGCAGTTCTTGTGGAAATGTAAAAATCAAAAATTCAGAATTTGGTTTTGAACGTTTGTGTTGTTCTTTGATATACCATCTTAGATGCAGTCTGCTTCCAACGTACAAACATATGAATTGATAGTTCTAAAATTGTAAATATAGTTTTGAAGTATAGCTACTCTTCTAAGAGCAACTATGTGATGACCCCAAACTTCGGCAGTACGCAAGTAAGGATAATCATTGGAATACAACACATAACAATAACAGCAGAACAGAAATAGAGAATTACAGCAGGTAATGTTCATCAAATTACACTGGAAATAATACATCATCAGAGTTACACAACATAATTGGATCATACTTAGCATAGAATACAGTTTCAGCTTAATACAAAATGTCTGCAGCGGAATAAAAACATAATATACTAAGTGAAGTCTGAACAGCAAAATAGGAATGATAATGTCCATCATCAGCTACATAGCTATCCCGAATGAATCTACTAAACCTGTATACAAGGTTGCCCGTGTGGATAAGAGGGCACCTGAGTTTGCAAAATGAGAGTCATGGGACTGGTATGAGATATCTTAGTTAACCTATTTTATAATAAGGCTAATCGCAGGACCACGCCGCTAACATGAAACGGGTTTACTCCATCGAATTGCCAGTTACATAAATGAAGTAAATCGTTAAACAACGCAATGCTTTTATAAAAATGAAACCATTATAAGACTCAAGTCCCATTACACAATGCAACGCAAACCGGAGGATAGAGTTTTACCTTATAATGTTCAAAAATGCTTGATACGATGAAACGAATTTGATATTGTTATTAGTGTATATATGTTTCAAAAACATTTCAATCACAATGTATCAATCATAGACGGCATGGCTACCATATACTATGTCGCCATACTAGTTATACAATCAAAACCGCATGGGTCGTATTGGAAGTTGGATTTCCATCATGAACCAAGGCAAAAGATAGTCCTTACCGAATTCGAGACAATCTACCCTACCATGTCTCAGGATCAGAGCTCGAGTGACCCTTGGATCTTTTGGGTCGGTCCACAAATATGTTAGCGGATAAGTTATGCCTGAACAATACGTTTCCCCTCCCTTCGGGGCGTAAATAGAGCCACTAGGGACTCCAATAACTGAGGCGCCTCATTCCATCATCCACATAAGTAAAAATGTCGGGCCTTGTACAAACCATGAAACCACTTCTAGCTAGAAAGAAACGTATGTCCTCCCTGTAGTCCTTTCTCCCGTTTCTGGTTCATATAGGGGTGTGAGGCTCGCGAAGTAACGCTATACACAAAGCTGTGCTATTTAATGCTGTGCTTTGATCATCAACCACAAGGCCCTGCTTTTCAACAATAAGCCTTGAACAATTGCATCTTGGCATGCCACACTGACAATTCACACCATGCGACTGATGTCTATTAATAAATAACGTCAAAGTGTGTTAAGCAAGAGAATAAATTCTCCACCACCAATGGATAAATATTAATAGAGATCAATCAACATAGAATAAAATCTAATGTCAGACATACATCCATTTACAAGTCCGTTCTGGGTCTGAACGAAACTGGAGACACCGTGTATATCCGGACAATCAACAAATACGTCCGGACAACTACCACTGTAACCCCTCCTGGGAGCTAACCGATCCAGGGAATCAGTAGTCATCCATTCGAAATGAAGATCCCCGGTCTTCAATCACCGTCTTCAAATCTTCGACTTCCAATCGTCGTATAATTATTTGAAATGAGATTTAACTCGGACTTTTCAAATAATGCTCGAATATATATGGTTTAAATCAATCTTTTCATTCCATATTGTTTATAATGTTTTATAATGATTTATCGCTATTTTTATTTATTTAAAAATAGCCATTTTTAATTAAACGACGCTTCGGGTCATTGCATGGCCCTGGCGCTGTTTTCATCGAAATTTGATTTACCCATTTCTTCAAATCTAACCATTGGGTCTTAACAAATTTTATATCGTTGGAAATATCTTTTCAAAATGAACCTAACGGTTCCAGATTTGGGAAAATCTAACAGTCAGATCTCTCGGTATAATCGTTTGAAGTTACAATTTCAAATCGCATACTACAGCAACGCGATTCGTTTTATTTATAATTTATATTTATAAATATAAATATAAATTTAATTCGCTCAATGATTTCAAACCATTTCAAATTAACATTGATTTCTTTTATATATGAAATCCTATATCGCATTAAAAAAAAAAATTATATCATACACATTTTCATTAAATCATAGCCTTTTTATATGAATTCTCTTTACATTAAAAATGTAAATTTTTAACGTTTAACCTTTCATTGAAATATATATATTTTAATCAATCCCTTTTACATTAAAAATGTAAAATTTTAATGTTTTTAACTCTTTCATTTCAGAAATGAATATTGCTAGTGATTCATACTTTACATTAAAAATGTGATTCTAATATAACCATGTTTTTATTTGTAAGACATGACATTTTCCATATTTCATTTCCTTACATCAAAAATGTGCATAAGAATATAATCCTTTTTATATTGTATATAAATATAGTCTTTCTATATTACATACAAATGTAATCTTTTTCATTGTATAAGCATGTAAACTTTTTACATTACATAAAAAATGTAAGCCTTTTTACATTACATAAAAATGTAATCTTTTACTACTCATTCTTTAATTACATTATAGAAATGTAACTTTTACATTCTTTTATTACAATATAGAAAAATGTAATCTTTCCTTATGTATTCTTTTTCTTTTCTTGTATTTCATTATAAAAATGAAACCTTTTTCCTTTCTTATATTACATTATGAGAAATGTAATCTTTTACATTCATATATTATATTATGAGAAATGTAATCTTTTCATTCTTTTCATTAAAGATATGATTTTTAATGTTAACTTATTTTTATCTTTAAAATATGATCATTTTCTAATTTCATTTCATGACACTAAAAACATGATGTTTAATGTTAACTTGTTTTTATTTCTAAAAAAGTACATTTCTCCTGTTGTCTACATTATATTAAAAATGGAACTTTAATGTTAATATGCTTTATTTTAAAAACAAAAAAAATTCCTCATATTCTATAGTTACATTAAAAATGTAATTTTTAATGGTAAACATGTTTTATTTCAAAACATGAACACTTTTTACATTCTATATTTACATTAAAAATAATGTTTTTAATGTAAACATGTTTCCTCATTTTTAAACATGAACAATTCTTATAATTTTATTCATTACATTAAAAATATGGTTTTAATGCAAACATATTTTATTTCTAAGGTATGGTCATTTTTCTGATTTTCTACTTTTACATTAAAAATGAGAACTTTAATGTTAACATTTCCATATTTTAAAATATGATCATTTTCATACCTTATATGAATTCAATAAAAATGTATTTTTTTTATTGTTCATATTATTTTTATTTCATAATAATGAATATTTTTATAATGTATAAATAAAAATATGATTTTCATTATTTACACATTTATTTTCAAATGTTGAACATTTTCTTACACAGTAAAAATGTGATTTTTATTGTCAACATACCTCTATCTTTAGAGGATGATCTTGTAATTTATACATCCCTAGTAAAAATGTGGATTTCTAATATTCAAACAATTTTCATGTAACGACCTGTGTTTTCCAGGTGTTTGAATTCGAATATTTAAATTGGTTATAAATATTTTATTTGAAATATTAATGCGATTTAATACGGAATTCATTTATTAATCGGCAACTGAACGTTTAATTTATATATATAATATAAAACGAATTTAAAACGGCGTGGTAGTTCATAATATTGGGTTTCGGCCTTCAATTGAATATACAGAATCCGTTTTAACTCGGATTTCTATGAAACAAGGAATATTGGAATTTAATGGGTAATAATTTTCCAATAAAAGAGAAAAACGGAAATTTCATCGTATGGATTTCTAGTTACGTCCAAATCAAATTTTGAGAAAGTCGCTATGGAATCGTTTGTAAACCATAACGATAATTTAATATAATTAAATTATGATTTCGAATTTAGACGAGATCTTCGAGACGTAGTTATAATTTATATTTTTAAATTTTACTGTATTTTTTATTTTGGAAAATATGCATCTTTTATTTGGAGTATTTCACACCCTATATTAGCATTATGGGGTTTCACAATATAAGATAACCTACCGATATTATTATAATTTTGGGACCATGACACATTGTTGGACACAACAGTATTTTTATTTTTGTCGACGGCTGTTCGTAAACGAATAAAATTTGTGTATAGCGGGGTACACTGAATTTTAAATGCTAAATAAAAAAAATTAATGCATACATATCACTTAAGCCCGTAGTAACTAAATAAGAAAGGACAATAGCGTCTCCTTTGTCTAAATCCTTTGGCCTACACTCAACATAATGAAATGATAGAAGTGAAAACACATTGCACTGTGCAGGCGCCACTACCTTGTTACTTCTTTTCTACCCTTATCCACACTCAAACGCACATGCAAGCTGAAATCCTAATAGCTACACTAACAGACTAATGTCCTGAGATACTCTAGCACATGCCGCTCGTAGACAGTAATTTCATTTTCTCCTGCTAACGGGAAAAGACAGGACAGAGCAGACCATCACCACAACTATCTCCTGCCTACTCTAATTCTTATCAGTTACCATATATGTAAAAGCTACTTTTGTCTTGTGATTGCATCGCAGCTGCCTTCTCTCAACCATCTACACTCATGCACTGCTGACCTACGTATATGTACTACCCGTATATGTACTACCCCTAAGTAATACAGACTATATTTCTTTCCCTACACTATACCATCCGTCCTTTCGATCATAGATCTCTACTTGTTTCACGTGGAAGAATAGTACGCACATGGAAGAACAGTGCAAGCATATGCAAATGTTTCTAGCGACATATCCCTTTCTATCTTTTAAGCCTCCATAGAACTTGATGGACACATGCAGCAGAAGAGAGCAGCTATCCTCTCCAATACGTCAGCCTAAACTATAACCTGCACAAAGATTTCAAATCATCCAACTAGTGTAAAACCAACGTTAACCTATTTTTCTTTCTTTATATTTTCAAATCAACCTACGCCATTGAAAAGAAAAGACACAGCAGCTTCCCCATTGTTTTAGCTACGCCGCATGCCTACCCTCTCTAATGTGATGTAACATCGTTTCTATATCAAATCTTCCGCTCTTATAAATAGCAGTGCATCCTCTTCATTTTCTCTCAACAGAACAATGAACTTCGAAGAAAAAAAGGGGTGTCGGAGTCCTGGTGGAAGGCTGGAGCTGGTGGCAGCAGTAAGTCGAGTATGGTGGATAGAGTTCGGGAGTGGCAGTCCATCATGGGGTGCGAGTAATCTCGTTTCGAAAACAAAAAGAAATGTTAAAAGGAAGAAACGGTGGAACTAAAAATTATGTGTGGAATAAGAGAGTACGTTGGAGAAGAAGCTTTGTAGTGGGTTCTGTTTAGCGTTGGTAGAGGCGGTATTGGGCTGTGCGTGTGGATCATGGGATTTGGGCCTCAACGTGTTATTAAAAAAATACACGAAAGGAGGAATTGCATGGGCAGGAAAACATGGCAGGAGGGGAGAAATCTTGTTGCATTGACAAACGGAAATAGGATGTAGGGGTAAACTGTACAGGCGTGGATCATGGGAGGAATAAGGAGAAGACTTTAAGTTTTCAAACAGTGAAGAAGAAAAAAGAAAATATATTATCTGAAGGCATGTGGAGAAGGAGGGCTTTTCAGATGATTTGAGTAGCAGCTGTGAAGTTAGGTGTGTTCTTAGACATACAGCGTGCATCAAGACCGGGCAAAGAAGAATGGAGAAGGTATTAACCTGACTAGGTAGTCATATATAATTAGTGTGTTAATAAAATAACTAATCAAAATTTAATTACATTATTTTACCATATGAAATTAAAAAGGTATAATTCATTCATATATTGACAGAATTAACTAAGGCGCGTTCAGATTGCGTGAACAAGCACTACAACCTGGACTGGTATGATCAGCATTTGAAGCAACCGGGATTTTTAATTAGATTAATCCTCAGTTTAATTTAATTAAAAATAAGCATTATAACGATGGATGGAAACCAAGGTGAGTTAAACTCACTCAGTTCTCCCACTTATATTTTATATAAGCCGGGTTTATTATTTGTATGTCATGTTTGCTAATTGTTGGTTGATATGATTGTCTGGGTGTTGTTAAATATTGTTATATCAGTTATTTAACTTAAGCGGTTGTTTAATTTAAATGAAATGACATCGTTATAATTAACGATGATTTCCAAACAAAGTAACTTACCTTGTTGGTTACTTTTATAATAAATGAACGCACTGAATTTAAATGGGTTGTTTGAATTGTCGTTATTGGTTGACCGTTATCAGTTAAATTAATTATTTAATTGCATATGATCGTTACATGAACTGTTTAGCCGATATAAACAAATTATTGATTTGATTATTGATTGTTGAATATGGATTCAACATTTATTTGATGTTAACCAATATGTGATATGGGTTTAGAAACAATAGCAGATGGCCAAATAAAACATTGTTTATAAAGTTATTTACCGTCAGGTGATTCAAATAGAAAATGAAATTATAAAATTTATTTTATAACTGAAGATCAATATTAAAAATATATTACTTTAAATGGAAGTTTATAAACAGGAAATAACTCAACTACATGTATACTGATTGCGGTAACTACCAATCACCATTTTTGTACCAAATCTGTCGTGTGCGAAGCACGTGCCACATCTTAATTATAAAATGATTTATAAAACTAATTATTATATTACTAAGATTGATAAGCAAATGAGTAGAGAACAACATAGTGATTAATAATTGCGATTAATTGTTTTTAAGGAACAATTAAAATGGGATAATTAAATTAATTTAAATGGAAAGATGAAATAAGATTTGATTAACGAGTTAATCATAACCAAGCCAACTGTTTTAACGGAAATTGATTTTTAAGTTAAATTAGTTGTGTCAATTAACCTATTGAAATAATTTAGCGAAGAGTGCTTAACTTAATGAGATTTAAAAAAAAAGAAATTTGATTCCAGTTAATGATAATTTTTATTTATAATAATTTAAGGAATTATTTCTTAAATGAAGGTCTTTCTAGTAATAGAAGTAGCATTGTAATATAATTAAATTCCAAGTGGGTTTATGAACGGGTTTATATTTAAACCGAGTTGGTCAATTAAGTCATAAAAGAGATTTTTAAACAGATACGACAAGCTTAAAATTATAAAGGTCACTTAATATTTGAATTAAGTAAAGGAAAAGGGTTTGATATTAAACCTGGATAATATAAACTAGGTTATAAAGAGAGATGTGAAGTTAAAGCATTAATTTTAAATTAACGTCACTTGAAGATGGCCTTAACTGAAATGGATGAGATTTGAGATAAGATTTTCCAGAGGAAAAGATTGAAGGGTTTTAAAAGAAAAGATATTTGTAATTGAATTGGGTAAAGATCTGGAAATAGTGGGATTTGTAATAAAAATCCAGATATTGAAACAAATAAGTTTAAAAACGTTAAAGTTTAAAAGTTGATGTTTAGTTAATCATTTACTAAATCAATAAATTTAGTAATAATAAGATATTAAAAAAGGAGATTTCGAAAGTAAGAATGGTAGTAAATCCGCATGTTAAATAAAGTAGTAAAATGATAATTGTTGGTATTAGAATGAATACGAGTCTTTGAATTACAATTCATATTATCTTAAGATAAGAATGATGTTGATCAAGGTCTGAGAGGTAATTAGAATACCCCAACTTGAACGACATCAGGATTGTTGAAAGATGATATTAGTTGTAATGGTAAAGATGTTAGAAGAGAGTTATTTTGAGAACATACAATGCAACCTCATTTGAAAGATTTGAGGATAGATAATGAGATTCAGAAATATAGGAAATAAAAGAATTTGCAGAAATGCATATGCGCATTTCCAAATTAGTGGAAGGAAAAGGGGCTTGAGTATATGAAATGATATTTCATAATAAAGAAAATAAAGGGAGATTTGTGTAAATATAGCGATAATTTCGAAGTAACGAAATGATATTTAAAATGGGTTTATTGTGAAAGGATAAGTGATAATTATTTTGTTTAATTAACGAAACAAAAAGGGGATTTCGTGTCAATTTTTTACGATGACAAATTGAATTGATTTTCTAAGTAAAGTAATAATTAATGTTGCAGAAATGTTTTTGAATGGCAGTTAATGGGAAATTGGAGATAATTTTAAGGTATTTATTTTAAGTACTTAAATAAAACGTTTTGGGTATATTTATATATTAAAACTAATATATTATTTTGGTATTACAACTGATGTATAATGGACAAATGATGCTGTGTGATGAACCAATGGATCTGCTTTATTTTTATGGTTGTTTATTTTGATAGTTAAATAACTGACTATCAAAATCATGACCAATGCGTTATTGGTATTGAAAGACCGGGATCGAATTTAGATTCGAAAACCATTCCAACCAATAAGTACGAATACGTCGAAGATGCTGATCAAGATGGAGCAATTGAAGACCGTAGATCGTCATAAAATGGAAGAGTTACTTACAATCTCTAGCTGATCCCTAAAGATATACTGTGATCCTTTCGTGGTTGAAATCTACGGATTGCAAAGACTTTTCGCTACCGATCTATAGGGTGATTCCTAGGATGTGGTAGGAGGGTGCCATCGGTTCATCCTGTTCCTGGAAGGCGTATATGGACGATATGGGATTCAAAAGCGAATGGTGGCCAGATGTTCCAAAAGTCGATATGGGATTCAAAAGCGAATGCAGGCAGCATGGGAATGTGGGTCACTCCCATTAGGGTGTATTGTCACCATCTAGAGAATATTCATATTTGTTACTTCTTTTCGCTTCTGTATCTCCCAGGAACGGTTATGTTACTAGCAACCGTAGGTGACAATATATTCGATACACTCAAGAGAAATGAGTGGTCGGTCATGTGTGGGCCGGGTTGCAAGATGTTCTTGTTGAACCCAGTGTATTTCTCTCAAGATATACACTATTGGCAGGTGGTTCCATACCTTGTCATAGTCGGAATCCAATCTCCAATAAGCGCCAGCATTTTTATTTGTATACTATATACATGGAGCGTGAGATGCAAGCGTTCTGCTAGATTCTATTTATCTGTATTTAGACACTATCATAATAGCAGAATAATGTATCGATTTCAAAACCGTTTTGGGTTATAGTAAGGTAAAAACTGTTTGTTTTATGTGTGGGCTAGTCTTACTATTGTCTTTTTCTTTCAAACTGATTTTGAACTCTAAAATCAAGATGGATGATAATATAAACTTAGCGAGTTTTTCTCACTTTGGTTCACCAGACTGACCCGGTATTTGAATTGCTCGGGTTAAGCCGGGTTGTACAGGTTCAGGTTATCATTTGCTGTGAAGTCCAAAGACGAGCTGAAGTAGTTCGGATGTATGAGGTTATACCGTTATTATTCCGCTGTGTGTTATATATATGAGGACAGACTATTATAACTGTCCAGGTGTATGGATGTACTCTGATATTGTAAGTATTATTTCAAGCTCTCAATAAAAGTTATTTCTCTATTATATTTTGTTCTGCTGCGATGTAAGACTCTGATGTTGTTTAGATGTTATTCTTCTTCTTCTATTCTAACTTTCTTTTTTTCTTATCTCACCCTCTAATTTCTTTCTAATAACGTTCCAGTGTTTTCGGTGTTTGGAAGGTCGGCATGAGTTATGGTAATGGTATTTATGTCGGTTTTCAGGGCTGAAAATTCTTGGGTCACTATAGTGGATTTTAGAAATGAATATTTTCTAATACATGAATATTTCAGAAAATTTCTGCAGCATAATGGCCGGGTAAATAAATCTGGCTCCGTCCCGATGTACGGCTCCTCGCTCTACCTTAAAGCCTCGCGGCTTTTGACAAGGGGGATTTCAATAATCTATTTCGTATGCAGACGATTTTTTTTCAAAATATCAATCAATTTCAATTTCTTTTTCTTTTCTTTTTCAACCACAAGTAAACACCAAAATTCAACCAATCACATATCATAGTCGTCCATGGTCTGTGGACGACGGGTGTTGGGAGTTTCTAGACTACGTCTGCATCCAGATATAATTTTATTTATTTTATTTCTGAATTCAGATATCTCACCTTGATTTGACGATGCCAAAAATTGTAACAAGCTCTAAAAATTCTCTGGTCAGTTTTAAAATGTAGATCTCGTCGTCACGAGTCCAACGCTTTCAGTTTCATCGAATTCTGATAAGAAACGAATGAGTTATGACTTTACAAAGGTTGTAAACAATTTTAAAAGAAAATAAATTAATTAATTTATTCAAAAAAACACCTTCTTCCGCAACACCTTTCAGCTGACATTTTTTTATTTTCTTCAAATCTAGGGTTGCCAAATTCTCCTAATTCTTGAAGTAAGAAGCCGATCCACCTGTACCTTGTCGTAGAGCGCCGGAAGGCGCGCCAGGTGTAGCAACCACGACGAACTCAAGCTTGGCCAGAGGGGGCAAATCCGCTCGATACGGCGGCGGTTGGCGGGGCTAATTCGAGCACAATACTGCACGGTGGCCGATCACTTCCGTATGGATGTCGAGAGCTCGAGAATCTCTATAGAATTCTCTAAAGGACTACTTTCAATTTGTTCACGGATTGAGCGATTTTAAAGCTAGAAGTTTGGAATGATTCTCGCCGTTGAAACGAGAGTATACGACGGCCGGTAGAAGATGACTAGGGTTTATACTGTATACTGTATTTTATACGGTATTTATATGTATTTTATTTCTTATTTAATTTGAATTTAATTTCTATATCGCTCTTAAACTGAAATCAAACCCAATGAGTGACACCCCTAGCCGAATGCCCTCATTCCGTACACAATGGGATATGTCTCGTAGGCCCATTCGGTTGTTTCAGTCAGTTATTCATCAAATTAAATAATAAAACATTTAATTATTTAATTTGATTGAACATTTTAATTTACAGGAGCTACATGCTGACTCTAAAAATTCTCGAAAAATATATTTGGCTATGTTTTGACGATACGGTCCCAACAAAACTAATTTCATCGAATTTTGAGACTATTGGAAAAATGGCCATTTTCAAGTCGCTCAAATTGCCTAATGTTGTCAAAACACATTTTCTTTTTCCATGCTCACATATTGATCCCAAAGATTATGAAAATTGGAATCCTGCAATAATTTGACATTCCGGATCTAATAAAAGTGGTTTCGTCGAAAACGGAGGTCGTTTGAAAAATGGCTATTTATACGGGCCATATATTATATTGAATTTCATAGCGACTATTCCGAAAATTCAACTGGCCATAACATTTGATCCCCGCTATGAAATTTCAATTTTTCGAATTCGTTGATATTCTTAAACAGATTTAAATATTTTTGGTTTCACCAAAATCCGAATTATTTTGCATCTTGTACAATCAGTTAAAGTTTGAATTCAAATTTTCAAACTACCGCGCTATTTCTGACTTCTTTTGAAGTTAAAATAAATATATTTGTCCGAACTTCGATTTAAATAAATTTTTAATTCTTATTATTTAAAATAAATTATTTCAAATATTCAAAATTCAATAAAATAGCCAAAATAAAAATTTTAAATTGCCTTTGATTTTCCGGGTTGTTACAATCTCCCCCACTTAAAATCTTTTCGTCCCTGAAAAGGAAACTATAGTAAAGTAGGAAACAAAACAGAAAATGTAAATATGGTAAATGTACCTTGCACTAGAGCTAATCAGAGATATCCACTCTGCACTGGGGATAAGTCTGTTTGATGCTATCCTCTGTCTCCCATGTACAGTCTCTGGGATCTCCGCTCCACTACACTTTGACTAGATGAATTCTTTTGTTCCTCAGAACTCGGGTTTCTTTTCCAATGATCTTTATAGGCTCCCTTCTTACTGCTAAGTTCGGGGTAATCTCCAAATCATTCTGTGTAGCTTCTTCTACAATCAAGTCTGGATCATGTACATGCTTCCGAAGTTGAGACACGTGGAATACATCATGTACCCCTGGCAACCAATCAGGCAACTGAACCCTGTAAGCGAGAGTTCCAATTCTTTCTAGAATAGGAAATGGACCATTAAACCTTAGTGCCAACTTCCCAATCTTTCTGAAGCGAACTACTCCCCTTAATGGAGAAACTCTCAAGTACACATAATTGCCAATAGCAAATTCTAGATCCCTTCTTCTTGCATCTGCATAACTTTTCTATCGGCTCTGAGCTGTTAGTAGTCGCTTCTTAATAAAATCAACTTTGTCCGGAGCTTCTCGAATCAAGTCGGGACCCAACACTAGTCTATTGCCTAATTCCACCCAACATGCGGGAGATTTGCAAGGCTTGTCATACAATGCTTGAATGGAGACATTTCCAAGCTTGCTTGGTAACTATTATTATAAGAGAACTCGACCAAATGCAAATTGTCTTCCCATGATCCGCTAATGTCAAGAATACAAGCCTGCAACAAATCTTCCAGTATACAGTTCACCCTCTCAGTCTAGCCATCTATTCGAGGATGATAAGCAGTGCTCAGATTTAACGTTGTCCCCAGCTCCACTTGGAATGCTTCCCAGAATTTACTAGCGAATATAGGGTCACGGTCACTAAAAATGCTACTGGGGACTCCATGTAGTCAGACAATTTCTTTGAAATAAATCTTCGCCAAACTTTGTGCTGTTTTGGTCGATTTATAGGAATAAAATGGGCAGTTTTTGTGATATGATCAACAACCACCCATATACTGTCATTGCCTTTTCTAGTTCGGGGCAAACCATCGATAAAATCCATGGAGATTTGATCCCATTTCCAACTTGGAATAGGTAGTGGTTGTAACAGGCTGGTAGGTTTTTGCTGATCACTTTTGACTTGTTGGCAAGTAGAACATCTTCTGACATAAATGGAGGTGTCTCTTTTCATAGATTTCCACCAAAATGTACGTTTGAGATCATGATACATCTTGCTCACCCCTGGATGAATACAAAGTTTGGATTTATGACATTCATCCATTACTTCTCTTCGGAGCTCATGAATATTCGGAACCCAAATTCAGCCTTTCAACTTCAGAACTCCCTTTTTATCAATTTGGAAACTCGAGGGTTCGCTTTCCCGAACTCTTTTACTAATTCTCTGTA
This sequence comes from Allium sativum, assembly GCA_030737875.1. Lineage (NCBI taxonomy): Eukaryota > Viridiplantae > Streptophyta > Magnoliopsida > Asparagales > Amaryllidaceae > Allium > Allium sativum. Next base: position 553,036,737 of record CM060910.1, on the reverse strand, counting down.
TAAATTCATCATCCTTCTGAAGAGTAGAGTTTTTTTCGATCAATGTAGGTGTAATAGAGATTGGCGAGGATAAGATTGGCAAGGCCCGCATTCTTTCTGCTAAGTGCATCTGCCACAACATTGGCTTTCCCTCGCGTATATAAGATGTCCAAATCATAATCCGCAAGAAATTCTACCCAAAGTTGCTGCCTCAAATTCAAGTCCTTTTGGGTGAAAAGATACTTCAAGGATTTATGATCTGCATATAGTTCAAACTTCTCACCCAAAAGATACTGTCTTCATATTTTCAAAGCGAATACGATGGCCATCAACTCAAGATCATGAGTGGGGTATTTCTTCTTATGCGGTTTCAATTGACGGCTAGCATAAGCAACTACTTTGTCTCTTTGCATTAACACCGCACCAATACCTTCTCTAGAAGAATCAGTCCAAACTTTCAAATCTTGATTGCCATCAATAATGGTCAACATTGGAGCAGTATACAACCTTAGTTTCAGGTCATGGAAAGCTTCCTCACATTCAAGAGTCCAAATGAACTTTGTATGCTTCTTTGTAAGCTTCGTCAATGGATAAGCTATCCTCGAAAAATCCTTAATGAATTTCCGATAATAGCTAGCCAATCCTAGGAAACTTCTGACTTCAGTAGGAGTGGTAGGCTGCTTCCAATCTTAAATGGTTGTGATTTTGATAGGATGCACTGAAATTCCTTCCTTCGATACACATGACCGAGGAACTTCACTTCTTCTTGCCATAATACGCATTTAGAAAATTTGGCTTTTAATACATTCTTTCTCAGAATTTCCAAAACTTGTTCTAAATGTTTTTCATCCTCGACAGTTGACTTAGAACAGATTAAGATGTCATTAATGAAGACTAACACAAATTTGTTCAAAACATCCTGGAATTCTCGATTCATCAAATCGACAAAATAGGCTGGAGCGTTGCATAAGCCGAACGACATTACAAACCATTCGTTAAATATGCCTGGACCTCTGAAAGCTGTCAAAGGAACACACTCTTCAGCAATACGCAATTGATGGAAACCTGTAGCTGGGTCCATCTTTGAAAACACTTTTGCTCTATTCAAACGGTCTAACAAATTATCTATACGAGGCAATGGATATTTATTCTTCAGTGTCTGCTTGTTGAGGTCTCGGTAATCCACACATAGTCTGAGAGTACCATCTAACTTGGGAACAAACACTACTATTGCACCCCACTCCGAGAAGCTAGGCCTAATCAGACCTTTCCATAAAAGCTGTTTAGTTTGATTACTCAATTCTTCTTTCTCATTCCATGTCATTTTTCGAATAGAATGCACAACCGGCCCTGCATTGGAACCAAATAATTCCTGAAGTCGATTTCTCTTCGCAGCGGTAAGCTATCAACTTCTTCGAACACATCCGCGTAATTTTTGACGATAGGAATATTATCAAGAGCAGTGGGGGTGACTTCAAGAGCAGCCCAAAATTCTTTTCTATCTGAATCTGAGCCTGCACAGGGTATGGCAATATTCCCAAGCTTTGTTCTGACTTTAACAACCCTTTTTGCACATTTAACTTCGGCCTCATATTTGGTCAACCAATCCAGTCCGAGAATGATATCAATTTCTGCAAGATCCATAACTATTAAATTGAAAGGAAACCGATAGCAAGAGTAGGAGATGGGCACTTTACAATATAAACTGAGAACAAGAGAAGCCCCTATCGGACTATGAGCAATAATCGATTCCTAAAGATTCTTTAGGGTTAATTTTAACTTTTTAACTATGTTGCTTGAGATGAAGCGTCGTGATGCGCCAGTGTCAAACAATACCGTAAATGGAATATTTTTGACTGTAAGAGTGCCTTCCAAAACATCTGGCCTTTCTTTATGAGTTGAGGGTGCTGGAGTTCCTGCTACTTCATTTATGTGAGCTACTACAGACTCCTTTGATAGCGGACAATACTTTGAAAGATGCCCCGTCTGATGGTAAAGATTGCATTTTCTATTCTCTTGAAACTTTCTATTGGATTTAGATTCATCATTCTTTCGTTTCTTCGAAGATTTGCAATTCCTTATCGAATGCCCTTGCTTATTACACTTGAGACGTACGACTGTTTTTAGCTTCTTCTGACTAACTTTAGTCTTCTTACTGGCCTCAGGCTGCGTACTCGCCTCATGACTATCAGCTTTAAACTTCCTTTTGTTGCTAGAACTGCCTTCTTCTTCATCTTCCTAAACACCTTGCTTGTCAAGATCCTCATAGCGACAAGCCATGGTTATCATTTCAGAAAAAGGGAGGTGAATAAGTGCAGCTACCAAATTAAGGTATTTTCTTTGAAGTCCTTTGATAAATCTCCGATTTTTCCTCATAGGATCTTTGATTAGTTCTGGGGCAAAGCGGGAGAGTTCCTCGAATTTCTTCTAATACTCCCGAATGGTCATATCACCTTGTTTAAGATCGTAGAACTCATCGTATAACCGATCAATTTCTCCTAGAGGAATGAATTTTTCTGTAAAAATTTCTTTGAATTTATCCCTGGTAATATTTCCTTCTGGATTCTCCTTTGTAACAGTTTCCCACCAGAATAAAGCTTTGCCTTTGAGTACCCAAGATGCTATTAGTCTTGTCTGATTATCTTCCAACTTTAAGCCTTCAAAAATTCTCTCAGCAGAACGCATCCATGCTTGTGTTTCAATAATAGACTCTTTGCCCGAGAACGGTTCTCCACCCAGATTTTGATACCTCTTTACTAGAGCTTCTAGATCTGGTTCTGATTGTGAGAGCATGACTGGCTCATTAGATTGCTGGACCAAAGATTTGTTTCTTCTATTTCTGCCTCTCATTTCTACTATGTCTGCAAATAGCAGACAAAGAGTCAGGACAACAGAAAGGATATTGTAAAGTATAGAGACATATATTTAGATGTAAATGAATCTATGGGGTGTATTTTTACTCATTCTAGGACATTACTAGTCCTATTTATGATGAGTTACTCGGCTTGGGATTCTGTTGATTCTATCTCTGATGTGTTTGTTAAAATGTTATATTTCGAGCAAAGTTTGACCAATACTCTGATACCAACTGTGATATCCCAAATTCTGCAGTACGAAAGTAAGGATAATCATTGGAATACAACACATAACAATAACAATAGAACAGAAATAGAGAATTACAGCAGGTAATGTTCATCAAATTACACTAGAAATAATACTTCATCAGAGTTACACAACATAATTGGATCATACTTAACATAGAATACAGTTTCAGCTTAATACAAAATGTCTGCAGCGGAATAAATACATAATATACTAAGTGAAGTCTGAACAGCAAAACAGGAATGTTAATGTCCATCTTTAGCTCCATAGCTATCCAGAATGAATCTGCTAAACCTGTATAAAAGGCTGCCAGTGTAGATAAGAGGGCACCCGAGTTGGTAGAGTGAAACAAACTACGAGTCAGTCATGGGACTGGTATGAGAAATCTTAGTTAACTTATTTAATAGAAAGGCTAATCACAGGACCACGCCGCTAATGTGGAACGGGTTTACTCCATCGGATTGCCAGTTACATAAATGAAATAAATCGTTAAACAACGCAATGCTTTTTATAAAAATGAAACCATTATAAGACTCAAGTCCCATAACACAATGCAACGCAAACTGTAGGATATAGTTTTACCTTATAATTGTCAAAAATGCTTGATACGATAAAATGAATTTGATATTGTTATTAGTGTATATATGTTTCAAAAACATTTCAATCATAATGTGTGACGACCCCAAACCCCGTACTGACGATGGCAAGGATAATATTTGGAATATAACACATAAACAGATAATAGCAGAACAGAATTAAATACATACACCAGATAATGTACAAATAATACACTGGATAAACATAATCATCAGAGTTACACAGTATACATGATCATACTTAGTACAAATACTGTTCAGCTATACATAAATGTCTACAGCGGAAAACAAACATAATATGTACAATAGGAGCTGAACATCATAAAAAGAGATAAATGATAGAATCCATCTTCAGCTCCAGCTATCAAGAAAGAGCCTGATAAAACCTGAACACAAGGATGCCCATGTAGAGAAAGGGGCACCCGAGTTTGCAAGTGAAACAAACTACGAGTCAGTCATGGGACTGGTATGAGAAATCTACTTAACACATTTATAATATGGCTAGTCACAGGACCACGCCACTTTCGCGGAACGGGTTTACTCCATTAGATTGCCAGTGCTTAAAACAAGTAAATCTTTTAAACATCGCAATGCTTTTTACAAAAATGAAGCCATTATAAGATTCAATTCCCATCACACAATGCAACGCAAATCGGAGGATAGAATTTTTACCTTGTAATGGCCAAAATATGCTTGATATGAATAAAACAAAAGCATTTGATACTACTACTAGTGTTTATATGTTTCAAAAACAATTTCAAATCATAAGTATCAACCATAGACGACATGAACGTCCCATGCCACATTGTCGCCAAATATAGATTTACAATCAAAACCGCACGATGTCGTATTTGGAAATTAGATTTCTATCATGAACCAAGGCAAAAGATAGTCCTTACCGACTTTGAGACAATCTAGCCCATGTCTCAGGATCAGAGCTCGAGTGACCCTTGGATCGTCAGGGTCGGTCCACCAATGTGGATTAAAATGCCTGAACACTGCGTTTCCCCGCCCTTTGGGGCGTAAGTGAGCCAACGAATGACTCCATCGGTCCCGGATCGACAGATATAACCGAGGCGCTTCGCAACAACAACAACCACACAGGTGGAAAAAAAAATATGTCAGCCAATTTAAGCACTGACACCACCTCTAGCTAGAAAGAAACGCATGTCCTCCCTGAGGTCCTCTCCTGTTTCTGGCTCATACCGGGGTGTGAGGCTCGCGAATTCACGTTATACACAAAGCTATGCCACACAGGCCATGCTTTGATCATCAACCACAAGACTTTGCTTTTCAACAGAAGCCTTAATCATCTGCCACTTAGGCGTGCCAGACAGGCAATTCACGCTATGCGATTGATTTCTATCGATATATAACCTCTGAGCTCGTACGTCTCAGAGAAGGGCGTTAAGCAAGAGAATAAATTCTCCGCCGCCAAACAGATATATATTTAATAGAGATCAATCAGCATAGAACAAAATCCAATGTCAGACACACAGTCCATTTACAAGTTCGTTCTGGATCTGAACGAAACCGGAAGCACTATATACCTCGCATACCCATCGATCTCCAAGCACGTCTGGACGATCACCACTTATTATCTATATTTCGGGATGCCTACCAATCAAGAAATCAATTACCATCCAAACGAGGTGAAGATCTTCGGTCTTCAACCACCGTCTTCATCATCGACTTCTTATCGCCGATCAATTATTTGAAATGTGATTTAACTCGGCCTTTTCAAATAATTCACGTATATTTAGAATTTGAATCAATTCATTTCAATGGTTAAATTATTCGACAATAATTCACGCCAACCACATTCAACCATCAAATATCCACTGAACCGGATAAATTCGGTTTATTTCCATTCCATATCGTTTATAATATTTTATCATTATTTAACGCTATTTTTATTTATTTAAAAATAGCCATTTCATTCAAATGACGCTTCGGGTCATAACGCGGCCGTGGCGCTGTTTTTCTTCAGATTTGATTTACACATATCTGAAAATCTAACCGTTGGATATTCACAAATTTTATATCATTAGAAAGATCTTTTCAAAACGAATCCAACGATTTCAGTTTTGGGAATATCCGACAGACGGATCTCCCGATACACTCGTTTGAAGTTTCGATTTCAAAATACGAACTGTAGCATCGTTATTCGATTTAATTTAATTATATATATATATATATAATCGATTCTGGCGCTGTTTTTCTTTAGATTTGAATTAAACATTCCAGACAATCCAAACATTGGATCTTTACAAAGTGGGTGTCGTTGGAAAGATATTTCCAAGGCGAACCCAACGGTTTCGGTTTCGTGAAAATCCAAAGGTCGGATCTCCCGCACTAATCGTTTGACATCACGGTTTCAAAACACGAACTGCAGCTTCGTTATTCGATTTATTTTAATTATATTTATATATATATATATATGAATATAATCGATTCTTCGATTTCAAAACCATTTTCACTTCACATATTTGATAAAAGTGATATTTTTGTCAAACAGATATTTATTTCAGCATATGAATTTTGTTTATTTTATTTCCGCACAGGAATTTCTATTCAACACATGAATTTCAATTCAACACATGAATTTTATTTATTTTATCTCCAAATAGGAATTTCTATTCAACACATGAATTTCTATTCAACACATAAATTTTATTTCAACATTCGACACATGAATATTTTCTATAGTTTATATATATATAATAAAAATGTGATTTTTATTGCAAAACAATTTATTTCAAAACACGATTATTTTATATTTTTTATATATAAGGTAAAAATGTTATTTTTATTGCAAAACAATTTATTTCAAAACATGATTATTTTATATATTTTATATATATAGTAAAAATGTTGTTTATATTTTTCAAAGAATTTATTCAATACACGAACTTCATTCAACACATGAATTTATTTCATCATTTAACACATGAATTTAAACCAAACACAGAAATATTTCAGAAAATTTCGGCAACATAACGGCTGGGTAGTTAAAACCGGGACCGTCCCTAGTACGGCTCCTCGCTCTACCTTAAAGCCTCGCAGCTTTTGACAATGGGGATTTCACGCATCTAGTTCGCACGCAGGCGGCATGTTTATTTTTTTCCTTTTCCACAAACTAATCCTATGTGGTTTCAACCAAATAATTCTTAACCATAAATGGGTATTTTTCAACCACAATCAATCAATTTCAACCACAAACAATTCTAATCAACCATTCGCTATCAACCAATTTTCACACCAATCACAACCAATAAATATCGTCCATGGTTTGTGGACGAGGGGCATGTGTGTGTATATATATATATATATTTATATATAAGTATATTTCACTTCTATTTCAACGCATACATAATTTTTACAACGCATATATAACTTATACGTCGAACATACAACTTATACAACGCTTATACATGAGGTGTACAACGCTTATATGACTCATACTTCGACTATATAATTTATACATCGTCGTTTTCCATATCGTTTATAATTCAGAAATCTCACATTGGGTTCCACTCCACCAAAAATAGCAGAAGGCTCAGAAAAATATCCGGTCTCTTCTAGAATGTAGAAGACGTCCACACGAGTCCACTGTCTCTTATTTCACTGGATTTCGACAAGAAACGAAAAAGACATGATTTTTATTGTAAATTCATAAACCGTAGCGCTTTAAAGTGCTATAGAATAGTTTAAGTAATATCAGCCGTATACCTATTTATTTTTCTTCAAAACTAGGTTTGAAGATTTCTCGTTATCTGTAGCACGAGGTGACGATCAGGCTGCACTGCGACGAAGAGCTAGGCACGGCACTCCTATCGATGGTGGTGGCGTCAGATGCGGTGGCAGATCGGCGACGGCGCTGGCCTCGCAATAGCTCGACTTTCGAGCAAGATATCTCGAGATCCATACAACAGTAATGGCCGATTCTAGTCTTGATTTGAAGGTCGAAGGACGATCTTCAAATCACCAAAAGGATCGATGGGTTTAGAGGAATGATCGGAGAAGAATCGAGGGAAGAACGGAAAAGGGTTTTCCACCGTAAAAAACGAGGGTTCATGGGTTTTTCTCTCTCTCCGGGAAAATAAAATAAATGAAAGAAAAAAAATGACTAGCCCTTGTTTATTTAATTTCAAAAATACCTACTTCCACACATGGACTCCAATCCAAACCCAACGATTGTCGCCCCCAGCTAAATACCCCCTTTCCGAACACAATGGGATATGTTTCATAGGCCCATTCGACTGGTTGAGTCAGCTTCTCTTCAATTTAAAATATAAAACATTCAATATTTGTTTTGAACGTACATTTCAATTTGCCGGGGCCACATACTGATCCTAAAAATACCCAAAAAATAAATCTAGCTATGTTTTGACGATACAGTCCTAACAAAACTAGTTTCGTCGAATTCTGAGACCGTTTGAAAAATGACCCTTTTCTGGTCGATCCAATTTAACAGAAATTGACCAAACACATATTCCTTTGCCACTCTCAAATACTAGCTTCAAAAATTTTGAAATTTGAAACCTAGCAATAATTTAACATCTCGGATCCAAAAAAAGTGGTTTCGTCGAATTCTGAGGTCGTTTGCAAAATGGCCATTTTCACGGGCTATATAAATTCTATAGCGACCTTTCTGAAAATTCATTTGGCCAAAACTTTTGCTTCCCGCTATGAAACTTCGATTTATCTGATTCATTAGAAAGATACTCACTAACAGATTTAAATATTTTTGGTTTCACTAAAATCCGTTTTGTTTTGCTCCCGGTACAGTCAGTCAAAGTTTGAATTGAAATTTTGAAACTACCGCGCCATCTCAGGCCTTGTTTATAATTAGAATTAGTTATATTTATTTTCAAACATCAATTCAAACATACTTTTCATCGTTATTATTTAAAATAATTTATTTTAAATATCTAAAATTCACTAAAATAGCCAATTTAAAATTTTCAAACTGGTTCAGATTTTCGGGTTGTTACAATCTCCCCCACTTAAAATTTTTCGTCCCCGAAAAGGAACAAAGTCGAAAGTGGTTTGATTAATCAACTCTACTTCCAATCTGGGTTCCATTCTTCAACTTTTCTGTTTCAAAGAATTTTCAAATTCTTCAAAAATTTGGCTAACACCCTAAATTTTCAAAAAATTTCGCCATAACCTCCTTTGTACGGGGAGGGATTTGGAAATTTATTGGGCCGTATTAGGTACCCAATAAATCCTAATAAGCATGCACATATTTATAGTGATATATTCCGGTGTCCACAGGGGAGTGTGTATAGATCATAACTCCAGAGAATAAATTCTCGTCACCCTATAAATGGTTTTTGTGCCTTACTGACCAGAGAGACGTGTTTATTGTCATCTCTAGACCCGTGTGGGGGTTTTATTAATCTGGCAATTTACCTTACATTTTATATGGTCCATATCAGTCATCAGTTCAACCTGTAATATGTAGTCATTGCCATACAAGCCTCTCGCTCGTATGGTAAATCTTCTACCTCGTCACACAAGCTCCAAATGCTTATGTGGTATATGATGAAGTATGCCTATCTTCAAGAAGTATGCCATGTAGTGTAGTTCAAAATTAATTGTTACTATCCTATGGCGACATTTATTATTACGCACAGAACAATTAGCACTCCGCATCCAATGACATTCACAAGAGTTGATATAATAGTAAAATTGCGCATCCAACTCATTAAGGTTTACCTATTTATCGGGCACGCAAATAAATTCTTTACTCAACAGCTAATCCTTTACCTGTTCAAACATATATAATGCACATGTATATATTTCTATCTATTTTTAAATCAGTTCAATACTTGATTTAGTTTCATAAATTTACCAACATTTTCTTCTTGATCAAATTAAATATCGTTCTAATAATTTAATAAATCATATCCACTATCACGCAACACAAACAACAATCAATTTGTTTTTAAATTTTCAAAAATATACTAATCGATTCATATACTCTTTTAAAATAATCAGACTATAGAATTAAAAGTTTACATCCATGAAAAGAAAATAACAACAAAGTAGAGAACATAATGGAAATTTCAAAATATGGTAAATGTACCTTGCACCAGAGTCAATCAGAGATATCCACCCTTCATTTAGGATAGGCTTTCTTAATGCTTTCCTCTGTTTCCCAAGTACAATCTCACGGATCTCCACTCCATTGCACTTTGACTAAGTGAACCTTCTTGTTCCTCAGTTCTTTGGTTTCTTTGCCAATAATCTTTAGCGGCTCTCTTCTCACAGCCAATTCTGGAGTAATTTCTATATCCTGTTGTGCGGCTTCTTCTACAACAAGATCTGGATCATGCACATGCTTTCGTAGCTGAGATACGTAAAATACATCATGCACTCAGGGCAACCAATCAGGTAATTGAACTCTATAAGCGAGAGTTCCAACCCGTTCAAGAATAGGGAATGGTCCAATAAATCTGGGCGCCAACTTCCCGATTTTGCCAAATCGAATCACTCCTCTCATCGGAGAAACCCTTAGATACACATAATCACCAATAGAAAAAGCCAAATATCTTCTTCTTGAATCAGTATAGCTCTTGTAACAATCCGGATTTTTACAACATGCTAAGACAAGAATCAAGGCAGAATTTAATTATAAAATTTGAATCAGGAGAAACGGGTTGCGCCATTGCATTCATTTCGGAGAAATTCGCGAAATAGAGTCCGAGTTTTTGAAAATCGGAGTCCATATGACCCGGTTATGGCTCGTCAAAGTTTTCAGAAAAATTCAAAAACAGTACGAAATTCAAATCTGGAGCCAAATGAACTGGGCGGGAAAATTCCCGCCCAAGCCCCAGGTTAATTGGGGTGTCGACTGGGGAGTCGACACGCCCAGGGGGCAGGTCGACTGCCCAGTCGACACGGGTGTCGACCTGGGTGGTCCGACCACTTGGGCCTGGGTGCACCTGACTTGTTCCTCAAGACATGTTTTATGGGCCTGTGACGGATTTTGAGGGCTCAGATCTATCCTAGGGTTTATCCTATGGCCTAAACTACTCCTAATCTCTATAAAAACACCGTAGGACCTAACCTAAATCACTCAAAATCAATCTAACAACGAAGTGCTGCCCAAATCCCTCTTGATCATGGCCTCCATCTCCAACTCCAAGAGCTTATGCATTCAAATCAGATCTGAATCAAAGGTGCTAGCTTGCTACATCAAATCAAGGGAGTGGATCAACGTTGCTACGCAAATTTCTTGACGATTCTTCAACAAAGGAGCCACCTTTCTTTGTCAAGACGATGCATGATCCTTCCCTAAGCCTCGCTATGTAAGTTCTAGCTACTTGTAGACTCTAACGGTGGTTCTAATGTGACATGGAATAAAATGCGATGAAACACAAGTATGCTAGCCTATGTGAACCTAACTTTGCCCCTTTTCTATGATCTATGACCTTGGGCTAAGTTTTAGCGACTTAATCATGCCACTCATGTTATGTTTAACCTAGTTTATTTTGCAAGTTTGAATCTTTATCTATGGAATGTTAGCATGAACCTTTGGGAACCATTTGACTTATGAAACATTGGAAAAGACTTGATTTTGGGGCTTATGCATGTAAATGAACCCAAACACTTATGTTATCATGCATGTTTGTGGCCAAGTTCCCTAATGATACTATGCATGTTTGTGGCTAATCCCGTTGTGACATTATGCATGTTTGAGGCCAAAAACCCCTTATGATGCTATGCATATTTTGAGGCCAAACCCCTTATGATACCATGCATGTTTGTGGCCAATCCCTTTTGACATCGTGCATGTTTTGAGGCCAATATGTAGCATAGTATCCTTACTGTGTTGACTCGCTTTTACTTGGGTTGGAAACACGATTTGGGGTAGGTTAGACGAGCGTGATTATGACATGGTAATTTGACATGGGATTTCATGAAAATATGACACTCATGATACACCTAAATGTGGACATGACATGTGGGGTAAACATGGGACTTGAAACTAGACACGTACGGGTTGTAAGTGTAATACGACACTAGACCAAACATGAAAGTGGCCAACTCGAGGTTGGGTTGAGTTTGTAGCATAAATCTACCCGGACCCGCCCGGCTTAACTAGTGGCTACAAACAATAGGACCCAATGTGAGTAGTTGGTCACATAGCACTTAAAACCCGAGGTTAGACTAGGTTGTGGTGTAAATCTACCCGGACCCGCCCGGCTTAACTAGTAACCACAACAAGGTCTAATGTGAGAGGTTAAAAGTGCATTAATTTAATTAATGCCACATGATAAGGTTAAGTAAATTTGACTAATGATATGACATGAATGGGTAGGTTAAGTCAAACCGGACTTGATTTCTTAATGACACTTAACCATATAAGACAATTAGGGGATGGGGTTAAGTAATTTACACTTAACTAATCTAAACACGGTACTTAGATGGGGTTAAGTAATCCATACTTAACTAATCTAACACGGTAAATTCGATGGGGTTAAGTAATCTACACTTAACTAATCTAAACACGGTACTTAGATGGGGTTAAGTAATCCATACTTAACTAATCTAACACGGTAAATTTTATGGGGTTAAGTAATCCACACTTAACAAATCTAAACACGGTGATTAGATGGGGTTAAGTAACCTAGACTTAACTAATCTAACACGGTAAGGTGATGGGGTTAAGTAACCAATACTTAACCAACTTAACATGATAATTTAATGGGGTTAAGTAACTTATACTTAACCAATTATACATGGTGGTTTGATGAGGCTAAGTAACTTATACTTAACCAATCTAATATGCGGACCTGATAGGGTTAAGTCACAAGACCTTTTAAATATACTTAACCATTGTAATACGATTAGTGGATGGGGTTAAGCTAACCCATACTTAGCCAATCCGACTCGATAATCTGATGGGATTAAGATAATCTATGCTTAATCAATCTAACACGATAATCTGATAGAGTTAAGACAAACAAATACTTAACCAATTTGACTTGATAGGGTTAAGTCATGAGCTTCTTGGTATACTTAACCAACTTGTGGGGCTAAGCCTTGAACTAAAATACTTAGCCCATCTTGACATGATTCGTAGGCGGGTTGAGTCATGAACTTGAATGACAACACTTAACCCATTAGACAAAACCCTAGCTCAGGGGACTAGGTTGAAAATCGTAGTTAACAAGGATAGCGGGAAGAGAAGCTAAGTGGTAAACCTTAGTTAAGGATAACTAAGTAATAATTCTTAGTCAAGGAAATTGGACCAGTTCACAGATAGATGAGTAACCCGATACGGTAGGTCATCGCTTGAACACACGTTGAGGAGCGAATTATCTGACTTAGATAAAGGCTCCAACGAACTGGGTAACGAAGCGGAAGCTTCGGGGGATGTGAGGATACTGTTGGTATCCCTCTGTGAGGTTGCAGATGATCCGCCTGGGCTCACAAGAGGTTAAGGTCTGCGGTAGAAGAACCAAGAGTATGCCTTGGTTGCTAGGCGAGCGACCTAAAGGCTGGGATGGATTAGCGTGGAGTCGTCAATTCTTGTTTTTGCCCTGGATAGCGCGTCGTCGACTACCTACCATCTTTAGTCAATCGTGTACGTACGGAAAGGCAGAGAACTCCCAACAGACCATATACTTGCTATCGAGTTATGGGTGAGGTTGGCCAATAGGTAAGTGGGGCATAGTGGGGCCGGGATGTAGTTCTCATACATGATTTTTCTTGGATTACCTTTCAGTAGTTGAGAGAGGGGTCACGTGGGACCATAGTCACGGATACAAAAACAGACCTTGATATACGCATCAGCAGACGACTCAAAGCTCCGGACCGAGTTCCGTATTTCTCGATTTGCCCTGGCACGGAACTCGAATGGCACATTGAGATACATGTGCGTCTAGACATGGAAAACGATTCACGATACATACGTGGGATAAAGGGCGTGGTTGACGGGTGGCATAATCCCTAGTGGCCCTAGGTGGCTTGAACCCAAACCGAGACACAGAAACGTTCATTAGGTAGCATAATCCCTAGTGGTCCTGGGTGGCATAAATCCTAAGTGAACACGCGATAGTTCATGGTAAGAAAACATAACCAGATCAAGGATAGCAGTCCAAAACAACTTCAAGGATAAAATGGTACTACGTTGAGGTGGTATAGATTTACATGGGAAAGCCCGTACGGCCTACGGCAAAGGACTGAACTTATACATGGAAAGGAACATACGAGTTGGGAAAACCTACATATGCTATATATTAGGTTGACATGGACCATTACATGACATTGGGCAAGGGACATCCATAGTTAACACATGACGCGGGTTGGGATACTAGTACGAGAGGTGCAGAGTAAATATACATGATAAATACCTTGGGGTGTTATACATGATAGATACCATGGGAGGTTATACATGATAGATACGTTGGGATAGTATACTCGATAGAAACCTGACGATGTGATACCTTGATTTATTTTGACACCGTAGTTTATCATGATACCTTAATTTATCTTGCTACAGTAGTTCATCCAGTTTTCTTGGTTTAGCTTTTCTATCTTGTCGTCATCCTTATGTTTACTTTCAGTTTATGCATGACATGTTACCTTTACCTGTTTTTATACTGGAAGTAGATAGGACTTACCAGTCTTTATGACTGACCCCGTTTTCTTTCGCCTCTTTGTCTTCCGTTCCCCCCCCCCAGGTTTTCAGGGAGGAAATGATGTTGTTTAGTTCGGACCTCTTATGCTTGAAGGTCATCATGTATAGCTTGGTCTTCTCTTGGCTATGGCTGCTTCATCGCTTTATTTTGGGGAATAATTTATGAAAAGGTTTTATGCTTCTTTACTATTGCAAGACAGGTTTTGATGTATTCTGATGTAAAAGGCTTTAGACCTTATTTTATTAGGTAATGAAATTTGTTTTACTTCCGTTGTTTTGTATATGTTCTGTCTTGTAATATTTCTGTGCATGTTTACCTCGATAATGCTTCACCAAACCTAGCGCATTCCCTTTGTGAGTGACCCTAGCGGAGGTGGGGTGTTACATTTGGTATCAGAGCAGAAGGTTACCAGACTGGGCAAAAGTTTTTAAAAACCTTTTGAAAACTATTTGAGAAACCGTTTACAAAGAAGCATTTTTCAAGAAATTTTTTTAAAGGCTATTCCCCAAAAGCCATTAGCACTATCCTTTGTTTCCTTGATTGAATCTCTTTTCCTTTCTTTCCTCCATCTGTAGTCACAGTAGTTTTAACTACGACTAATCCTTGTCTAGCTACGAAGTGTTTTCCGTGAGATGGAGGTGGTTCTCGAGAGGCCTGTTACCATGTTACAAGGAACGGTAATAAGAGCAAGGATAAAGGACACGAGCTTAAGAATAAGCAACTTGTTGGTATGGCTTGATCCACAAAGGAATATAAGGACAAGATCAGCGAGAGGGCAATTGTATGCTCTCATTTCTAGCGTACCTAAGAGGAATGGTACCGTTTCTGTTAAAGGCTTAGCCTTTCTTTTCTATCGTCCCGTCTAGACTTTGTTTTGATCATTGCATCATTTAAGTCTGCCTCGATAGTTAAGTCTCTGCACCTTAGTACTAGCATGGTAGAAGATCCCACTTTTGTCCCAAAATCTGGTTGGAGAGTCGGTCCATTTATTCATGACTTATTTGGAATTGAGAGTGTAAATGCCAAGTGTTGAGATTAGAAGCAATGCTTCTATTGTTGAGCTATGGATGGATTCTAGGGATGAAGTGGTTATCCAGTAAGGGATGCCATTCTCGGTTTTGAAAGGAGGGTAGTTAAACTCTTAACTTGCCTTGGTAATACCCTCGAAGTCTCGTGTAACCTTATGAGTTCTGCCATGGTTAGTTACCTAGAATCTCCTGATGCATTTATCAGAAATCTCTGATCTGATCGAGTAATGTTCGCCAATAAGGCGGATGGTTCATTCTGCTTAAGCATGGGCTGTAGGAATCACCCTAGTAAGTACACTGGGCAACATGGCTGGCATCGGTTGTTTTCAAGGGAAAGCTCTTCTGCATGGAATACCTCTTAGTAGGTAAACGAGATCCAAGATTCGCTAGTGAATTGTTGGAAAGCTTGCATGAAACCATGAGTACGCAGTTATGGTTGAGCCAAGTATTTTAGAAAAGAATAAGTGAAAAAGGAACGAGAGGCAACAGTGAAATGAGTTCCGACTCATACCTTGGAAATAGGAATCAAGGAGCTACGAAATCATGAAGTCAAAGGCGGTCAAGGCACAATGGAATTAAGCTCATGGAAATGCGGCTTAGACACGCGCATTATGTTTCTTTTTAAGAGTATATCGTTGATCCCTGGTTCTCCTATAGAGCTTGTTTGCATGCTATCGCTTGGTGGATATCCTCTCGGTCCTGTTTCTGTTGCAAACCCCGTAAGGAGTTTGTCTTGTTTATCTTCTCGATCCTATCTTGGGAACCTTAGGAAGAACTCTATGGATGTAAACATGTATTTGAAACATGTTATGATTGATATGGTTGAAAATGGTTGCAAGTGGTTGCTCGTGGATGCGCGAATACACGTTAGATACTAGATCGACGCACTCACATTTTGCATTGCATATGCACGAGTATTTATACTTGTTTGAAAGTTAATGTGTTGTCATGTGGATGTTGCATGTGGATGAATAGTTGTGCACACATGTAGTGTTTATATGACTAGGACTATTTGCATACATGTTGGACTCATGGCACTAAAAATATTTTGCATTAGAAAGATCATTCAGGCCTGATCATTAGCATTAGCTAAGGAGCATATACACACACGTTCTGCATATGTTCATATGGCATTAGAAATCGTCTAAGGACAATGGTTGCCTGTGGATGATGTTTTGAGTAGATGGATGATGGATAGTAGGATACGTTCTTCCTAACTTGGAGATTTCGGGGACGAAATCCTTTAAGTTGGGGAGTATGTAACAATCTGGATTTTTACAACATGCTAAGACAAGAATCAAGACAGAATTTAATTATAAAATTTGAATCAGGAGAAACGGGTTGCGCCATTGCGTTCGTCTCGGAAAAATACGCGAAATAGAGTCCGAGTTTTCGAAAATCGGAGTCCGTATGACCCAGTTATGGCCCGTCAAAGTTTTCAGAAAAATTCAAAAACAGTTCAAAATTCAAATCTGGAGCCAAATGAACTGGGCGGGAAAATTCCCGCCCAATCCCCAGGTCGACTGGGGTGTCGACTGGGGAGTCGACACGCCCAGGGGGCAGGTCGACTGCCCAGTCGACACGGGTGTCGACCTGGGTGGTCCGACCACTTCGGCCTGGGTGCACCTGACTTGTTCCTCAAGACATGTTTTATGGGCCTGTGACGGATTTTGAGGGCTCAGATCTATCCTAGGGTTTATCCTATGGCCTAAACTACTCCTAATCTCTATAAAAACACCCTAGGACCTAACCTAAATCACTCAAAATCAATCTAACAACGAAGTGCTGCCCAAATCCCTCTTGATCATGGCCTCCATCTCCAACTCCAAGAGCTTATGCATTCAAATCGAATCTGAATCAAAGGTGCTAGCTTGCTACATCAAATCAAGGGAGTGGATCAACGTTGCTACGCAAATTTCATGACGATTCTTCAACAAAGGAGCCACCTTTCTTCGTCAAGACGATGCATGATCCTTCCCTAAGCCTCGCTATGTAAGTTCTAGCTACTTGTAGATTCTAACGGTGGTTCTAATGTGACATGGAATAAAATGCGATGAAACATAAGTATGCTAGCCTATGTGAACCTAACTTTGCCCCTTTTCTATGATCTATGACCTTGGGCTAAGTTTTAGCGACTTAATCATGCCACTCATGTTATGTTTAACCTAGTTTATCTTGCAAGTTTGAATCTTTATCTATGGAATGTTAGCATGAACCTTTGGGAACCATTTGACTTATGAAACATTGGCAAAGACTTGACTTTGGGGCTTATGCATGTAAATGAACCCAAACCCTTATGTTATCATGCATGTTTGTGGCCAAGTTCCCTAATGATACTATGCATGTTTGTGGCTAATCCCGTTGTGACATTATGCATGTTTGAGGACAAAAACCCCTTATGATGCTATGCATATTTTGAGGCCAAACCCCTTATGATACCATGCATGTTTGTGACCAATCCCTTTTGACATCGTGCATGTTTTGAGGCCAATATGTAGCATAGTATCCTTACTGTGTTGACTCGCTTTTACTTGGGTTGGAAACACGATTTGGGGTAGGTTAGACGAGCGTGATTATGACGTGATAATTTGACATGGGATTTCATGAAAATATGATACTCATGATACACCTAAATGTGGACATGACATGTGGGGTAAACATTGGACTTGAAACTAGACACGTATGGGTTGTAAGTGTAATACGACACTAGACCAAACATGAAAGTGGCCAACTCGAGGTTGGGTTGAGTTTGTAGCATAAATCTACCCGGACCCGCCCGACTTAACAAGTGGCTACAAACAATAGGACCCAATGTGAGTAGTTGGTCACGTAGCACTTAAAACCCGAGGTTAGACTAGGTTGTGGTGTAAATCTACCCGGACCCGCCCGGCTTAACTAGTAACCACAACAAGGTCTAATGTGAGAGGTTAAAAGTGCATTAATTTAATTAATGCCACATGATAAAGTTAAGTAAATTTGACTAATGATATGACATTAATGGGTAGGTTAAGTCAAACCGGACTTGATTTCTTAATGACACTTAACCATATAAGACAATTAGGGGATGGGGTTAAGTAATTTACACTTAACTAATCTAAACACGGTACTTAGATGGGGTTAAGTAATCCATACTTAACTAATCTAACACGGTAAATTCAATGGGGTTAAGTAATCTACACTTAACTAATCTAAACACGGTACTTAGATGGGGTTAAGTAATCCATACTTAACTAATCTAACACGGTAAATTCGATGGGGTTAAGTAATCCACACTTAACTAATCTAAACACGGTGATTAGATGGGGTTAAGTAACCTAGACTTAACTAATCTAACACGGTAAGGTGGTGGGGTTAAGTAACCAATACTTAACCAACTTAACATGATAATTTAATGGGGTTAAGTAACTTATACTTAACCAATTATACATGGTGGTTTGATGAGGTTAAGTAACCTATACTTAACCAATCTAATATGCGGACCTGATAGGGTTAAGTCACAAGACCTTTTAAATATACTTAACCATTGTAATACATTTAGTGGATGGGGTTAAGCTAACCCATACTTAGCCAATACGACTCGATAATCTGATGGGATTAAGATAATCTATGCTTAATCAATCTAACACGATAATCTGATAGGGTTAAGACAAACAAATACTTAACCAATTTGACTTGATAGGGTTAAGTCATGAGCTTCTTGGTATACTTAACCAACTTGTGGGGCTAAGCCTTGAACTTAAATACTTAGCCCATCTTGACATGATTCGTAGGCGGGTTGAGTCATGAACTTGAATGACAACACTTAACCCATTAGACAAAACCCTAGCTCAGGGGACTAGGTTGAAAATTGTAGTTAACAAGGATAGTTGGAAGAGAAGCTAAGTGGTAAACCTTAGTTAAGTATAACTAAGTAATAATTCTTAGTCAAGGAAATTGGACCAGTTCACAGATAGATGAGTAACCTGATACGGTAGGTCATCTCTTGAACACACGTTGAGGAGCGAATTATCTGACTTAGATAAAGGCTCCAACGAACTGGGTAACGAAGCGGAAGCTTCGGGGGACGTGAGGATAATCTTGGTATCCCTCTGTGAGGTTGCAGATGATCCGCCTGGGCTCACAAGAGGTTAAGGTCTGCGGTAGAAGAACCAAGAGTATGCCTTGGTTGCTAGGCGAGCGATCTAAAGGCTGGGATGGATTAGCGTGGAGTCGTCGATTCTTGTTTTTGCCCTGGATAGCGCGTCGTCGACTACCTACCATCTTTAGTCAATCGTGTACGTACGGAAAGGCAGAGAACTCCCAACAGACCATATACTTGCTATCGAGTTATGGGTGAGGTTGGCCAATAGGTAAGTGGGGCATAGTGGGGCCGGGATGTAGTTCTCATACATGATTTTTCTTGGATTGCCTTTCAGTAGTTGAGGGAGGGGTCACGTGGGACCATAGCCACGGATACAAAAACAGACCTTGATATATGCATCAACAGACGACTCAAATCTCCCGACTGAGTTCCGTATTTCTCAATTTGCCCTGGCACGGAACTCGGATGGCACATTGAGATACATGTGCGTCTAGACATGGAAAACGATTCACGATACATATGTGGGACAAAGGGCGTGGTTGACGGGTGGCATAATCCCTAGTGGCCCTAGGTGGCTTGAACCCAAACCGAGACACAGAAACATTCATTAGGTAGCATAATCCCTAGTGGTCCTGGGTGGCATAAATCCTAAGTGAACACGCGATAGTTCATGGTAAGAAAACATAACCAGATCAAGGATAGCAGTCCAAAACAACTTCAAGGATAAAATGGTACTACGTTGAGGTGGTATAGATTTACATGGGAAAGCCCGTACGGCCTACGGCAAAGGATTGAACTTATACATGGAAAGGAACATACGAGTTGGGAAAACCTACATATGCTATATATTAGGTTGACATGGACCATTACAAGACATTGGGCAAGGGACATCCATAGTTAACACATGACGCAGGTTGGGATACTAGTACGAGAGGTGCAGAGTAAATATACATGATAAATACCTTGGGGTGTTATACATGATAGATACCGTGGGAGCTTATACATGATAGATACGTTGGGATAGTATACTTGATAGAAACCTGACGATGTGATACCTTGATTTATCTTGACACCGTAGTTTATCATGATACCTTAGTTTATCTTGCTACAGTAGTTCATCCAGTTATCTTGGTTTAGCTTATCTATCTTGTCGTCATCCTTATGTTTACTTTCAGTTTATGCATGTCATGTTACCTTTACCTGTTTTTATACTGGTAGTAGATAGGACTTACCAGTCTTTATGACTGACCCCGTTTTCTTTCGCCTCTTTGTCTTCCGTTCCCCCCCCCAAGGTTTTCAGGGAGGAAATGATGTTGTTTAGTTCAGACCTCTTATGCTTGAAGGTCATCATGTATAGCTTGGTCTTCTCTTGGTTGTGGCTGCTTCATCGCTTTATTTTAGGGAATAATTTATGAAAAGGTTTTATGCTTCTTTACTATTGCAAGACAGGTTTTGATGTATTCTGATGTAAAAGGCTTTAGAACTTATTTTATCAGGTAATGAAATTTGTTTTACTTCCGCTGTTTTGTATATGTTCTGTCTTGTAATATTTCTGTGCATGTTTACCTCGATAATGCTTCACCAAACCTAGGGCATTCCCTTTGTGAGTGACCCTAGCGGAGGTGGGGTGTTACAGCTCTTATGTCGGCTTTGAGCGGCGAGTAATCGTTTCTTAACGAAATCAACTTTGTCTGCAGCTTCACGGATCATATCAGGTCCCAATACAAGTCTACTACCAGGTTCTACCCAACAAGCAGGAGATCGGCATGGTATACCATACAGTGCTTCGAATGGTGACATTATCAGGCTTGCTTGGTAGCTATTGTTGTATGAGAACTCAGCCAGATGTAATTGGTCTTCCCATGATCCACCAAAATCAAGAACACAAGCTCGTTATAAATCTTCTAGTATATGATTCACCCTCTCAGTCTGACCATCTGTCTGAGGATGATAGGCGGTGCTTAGATTCATCTTCGTTCCCAGTTCTACTTGAAATGCCTCCCAGAATTTGCTAGTAAATATTGGATCTCTATCACTAACTATACTGATCGGCACTCCGTGTAGCCTAACAATTTCCTTGAAATATATCTGCACCAGGCTCTGAGCAGTTCTGTTCGATCTGACAGGTATGAAATGGGCGGTCTTCGTGAAGCGATCTACGACCACCCAAATACTGTCATTTCCTTTCCTGGTTCTGGGCAAACCATCTATGAAGTCCATGGAAATATGTTCCCACTTCCAACCTGGAATGTCCAGTGGTTGCAACAATCCAGTAAGTTTCTGTTGGTCGCTTTTGACTAGTTGGCAAGTAGAGCACTTGCTAACATATATTGAAACGTCCCTTTTCATAGCCTTCCACCATAATGTTCACTTGAGATCGTTATATATTTTGGCCACACCTGGATGGATACCCAGCTTGGACTTGTGACACTCGTCTAACACTTCCCCTTTTAACTCGGGGATGTCGGGAACACAAATCCTTCCGATCAATCTCAGGGTCCCATCGTTATCTATTTGAAAACACGAGGGTTTGCGTTTCTGAATCCTTCTGATCAAATCCTTAATAAAATTATCATCCTTTTGAAGAATAGATATTTTGTCAATCAAGGAAGTCGTAATAATAAGGCTGGCAATTATTGCATTCTTTCGACTTAGTGCATCGGCCATGACATTGGCTTTCCCTGGAGTGTACAAAATCTCAAAATCGTATGCTGCAAGGAATTCTAGCCAACGTTGTTGCCTCAGATTCAAGTCTTTCTGGGTGAACAGATACTTTAGCGACTGATGATATGTAAACAGTTCGAATTTCTCACCCAAAAGATAGTGCCTCCAGATTTTCAAAGCAAATACGATAGCCAACAACTCAAGATCATGAGAAACGTAATTCTTTTCATGTGGCTTCAGCTGACGGCTAGCATAAGCAACAACTTGGCCTCTTTGCATTAATACTGCACCAAGGCCTTCTCTAGAGGCATCTGTCTAGAATTTCAAGTCCTGATTGCCTTCGATAATCGTTAACACCGGAGCCGTTGTTAATCTTAAATTTAGCTTCTGAAAAGCCTCCTCACATTCGGGAGTCCACTTGAATTTCGCGTGCTTCTTTGTAAGCTTTGTTAAGTGACTAGATATCTTCGAAAAATCTTTAACGAACTTCCGATAATAACTAGCCAACCCAAGAAAACTTCGGACTTCTGTAGGAGTACAAGGCTGTTTCCAATTTGAATAGCAGTGATTTTACTTGGATCCACATCAATTCCCTATTTTGATACGACGTGGCCATGAAACTTCACTTCATCTTGCCAGAATATACATTTGGACAGTTTGGCTTTCAATACATTCCTTCTCAGAATTTCTAGAACTTGCTCCAAATGTTTTTCATGTTCGGCCTTTGACTTAGAGAAGATTAGAATATCATCAATAAAAACCAGAACAAATTTATTTGAGACATCGCAGAACACTCGATTCATTAAATCCACAAAATAGGCAGGAGCGTTACATAAGCCGTACGGCATTACTAACCACTCATAAAACAAATCGGGACCTCTGAACGTTGTCATAGGAACACACTCTTCGGCAATACGAAGATGATGGAAGCCTGTAGCTAGGTCCATCCTTGAAAATACTTGTGCTCCATTCAGACGATCCAATAAATCATCGATTCGCGGCAATGGATATTTATTCTTTAATGTCTGCTTATTCAAGTCATGATAATCCACACATAGTCGAAGAGTACCGTCTGACTTTGGGACAAACACCACTGCTGTCCCCCAATCAGAGAAACTAGGCCTGATCAGACCCTTCCTTACTAGCTGTCAAGTTTGATTGTCTAGTTCGTCCTTCTCCTTTAGAGTCATCCTCCGAATAGCGTTCACTACTGGCCTTGCATTCGGAATTAAAGCGATCCTGAAATCAATTTCTCTCTTTGGAGGTAAGCTAACAACTTCTTCGAACACATCTACATAATTCTTGACGACAGGAATCTCTTTTATGAGGTTCTGTATATTCTCTGTGACTACAGGGATATTTTCTATTTGAGCAGGAGAAACATCTAGAGCTGACCAAAAGTCTTTTCTAACTGAATTCGGACCTTTACATGGTATGGTGATATAATCCCCTGATTTAATCTTTGCCCCAACCACTCTCTCGACGCATTTAACCTCTGCTTCATATTTGGTTAACCAGTCTAACCCAAGGATAAGATCAATCTATGTAAAATTCATGACGATTGAGATTGTAGGAAACCAATATCTGGAAAAAGAGACAGGCACCCCACAAATCCAGCTAAGATCGAGAGAACCCCCAACCGGATTATGGACAGTGATGGGTTCTTTGAGCTTTTTCAATTTCAAATTCAACTTCTTAACTGCATTCTTTGCAATAAAGCTTCGTGATGCACCTGTATCAAACAGCACTTTAACCGGAATATTTTTGATAGTAAGCGTGCCTTCTAAAACATCAGACCTTTCCTGAGCAGACGAAGATGCAGGCACTTCTACCACTATATTTACATGTACTGCTATAGGTTTTCTGAATAGCGGGCAGGCCTTTAAAAGATGAACAATCTGATGACATCCACCACATTTTCTATTCTCTTGAAACTTCTTACTGGATTTAGATTCATCCTTCTTTCGTTTCTTTGAAGATCTGCGATTTCCTTGCAAATGCCCTTGCTTATGGCAGTTATTGCATGTGGCGGTCGTTACTGGTTCTTTCTTAGATTTAACCCTTTTTCTCTTAGCTTTGAGCTTCTTACTGGCCTCAAGATTATCAGTTTCAGACTCCCCTTTATTACTAGAACAGACTTCCTCTTCGTAGCGCAACATACCTTTCTTGTCGAGATCCTCATACAGGTAAGCTATGTATACCATTTCAGAGAAAGGAAGCTTCACATGCCCCATTACTTTACTTTGGTACTTTCTTTGAAGCCCGTTAATAAATCTCAGATTCATCCTCTTTGTATTTTGAATTATAGAGGGGCAAAATGAGAAAGTTCATTGAATTTCTTATGATATTCTGGGATATTCATATCTCCTTGAATCAGATAACTAAATTCATCACATGACCGCTCAGTTGCTTCTGGAGGAATAAACCTTTCACTGAAAACCTCTTTGAATCTATCCAAGGTGATATTACCTTATGGATTATCCTTAATAATCGAATCCCACCAGAACAAAGCTTCTTCTTTGAGTGCCCAAGACGCCAGTAATCTTTTCTGGTCATCTCTTAACTTCAAACTTTCAAAGATCTTCTCAACAGAACGAATCCAAGCTTGTGTTTCTGTAATGGATTCTTTGCCCAAGAATGGTGATCCACCTAGATTTCGATACCTCTTTACTAGAGCCTCAATATCTAGTTCGGTATTCCTTCTTATGTTTCTGACACTCATTTTCTAGTACTTCTGCAAATAGCAAATCAAGTGTCAGGTCAACAGAAAAGATGTTATAAAGCATAGAAACATATACTTGAAGGTAAATGTGTCTATCGGGGTGTATTTCATTCTGTTATACTCATACTAGGATATTACTGATCCTATCTGTAATGAGTTATTCGTCCTAGAACACTACTGGTTCTATTTCTGACGAATTCTTTAATATGTTATATTCCAGAACTAAGCTTAACTAAAGCTCTGATACCACGTTGTGATGACCCTAAACCCCGTACTGACGGTGGCAAGGGTAATCTTCGGAATATAACAGATAATAGCAGAACAGAATTAAATACATACATCAGATAATGTACAAATAATACACTGGACAAACATAATCATTAAAGTTACACAATATACATGATCATATTTAGTACAAATACAGTTCAGCTATACATAAATGTCTACAACGGAAAACAAACATAATATGTACAATAGGAGCTGAACAACATAAAAAGAGATAAATGATAGAATCCATCTTCAGCTCCAACTATCCAGAAAGAGCCTGCTAAAACATGAACACAAGGTTGCCCATGTAGAAAAAGGGGCACCCGAGTTTGCAAGTGAAACAACTACGAGTCAGTCATGGGACTGGTATGAGAAATCTACTTAACACATTTATAATATGGCTAATCACAGGACCACGCCACTTTCGCGGAACGGGTTTACTACATTGGATTGCCAGTGCTTAAAACAAGTAAATCTTTTAAACATCGCAATGCTTTTTACAAAAACGAAGCCATTATAAGACTCAGTTCCCATCACACAATGCAAGCAAACCAGAGGATAGAGTTTTTACCTTATAATGGCCAAAATATGCTTGATACGAATAAAACAAAAGCATTTGATATTACCACTAGTGTTTATATGTTTCAAAAACAATTTCAAATCATAAGTATCAATCATAGACGACATGCGCGTCCCATGCCATTATGTCGCCAAATATAGGTTTACAATCAAAATCGCACGATGTCGTATTTGGAAATTGGATTTCCGTCATGAACCAAGGCAAAAGATAGTCCTTATCGACTTCAGGACAATCTAGCCCATGTCTCAGGATCAGAGCTCGAGTGACCCTTGGATCATCAGGGTCGGTCCACCGATGTGGATTAAAATGCCTGAACACTGCATTTCCCCGCCCTTTGGGGCGTAAGTGAGCCAACAAATGACTCCATCGGTCCTGGATCGACCGATATAACCGAGGCGCCTTGCAACAACCACACAGGTGAAAATAATATATATGTCAGCCAGTTTAAACACTGACACCACCTCTAGCTAGAAAGAAACGCATGTCCTCCCTGAGTTCCTCTCCCGTTTCTAGCTCATACCGGGGTGTGAGGCTCGCGAATTCACGTTATACACAAAGCTATGCCACACAGGCCGTGCTTTGATCATTAACCACAAGACTTTGCTTTTCAATAGAAGCCTTGATCATCTGCCACTTAGGCATGCCACACAGGCAGTTCATGCTATGCGATTAATTTCTATCGATATATAACCTCTGAGCTCGTACGTCTCAGAGAAGGGCGTTAAGCAAGAGAATAAATTCTCCGCCGCCAAATAGATATATATCTAATAGAGATCAATCAGCACAGGACAAAATCCAATGTCAGACACACAGTCCATTTACAAGTTCGTTCTGGGTCTGAACGAAACCGGAGGCACTATATACCTCGCATACCCATCGATCTCCAAGCACGTCTGGACGATCACCACTTATTATCCATATTTCGGGATGCCTCCCAATCAAGACATCAGTTACCACCCAACCGAGGTGAAGATCTCCGGTCTTCAACCACCGTCTTCATCTTCGACATCTTATCGTCGATCAATTATTTGAAATGAGATTTAACTCGGCCTTTTCAAATAATTCACGTATATTTAGAATTTAAATCAATCCATTTCAATGGTTAAATTATTCGACAATAATTCACGCCAACCACATTCAACCATCAAATATCCACTAAACCGGGTAAATTCGGTTTATTTCCATTCCATATCGTTTATAATATTTTACCACGATTTATCGCTATTTTTATTTATTTAAAAATAGCCATTTCATTCAAACGACGCTTCGGGCCATAACGCGGCTGTGGCGCTGTTTTTCTTCAAATTTGATTTACACATATCCGAAAATATAACGGTTAGATCTTCACAAATTTTATATCATTAGAAAGATCTTTTCAAAACGAATCCTACGGTTTCAGTTTTGGGAAAATCCGACGGTCGGATCTCCCGGTACACTCGTTTGAAGTTTCGATTTCAAAATACTAAATGCAGCGTCGTTATTCGATTTAATTTAATTACATATATATATAATCGATTCTGGCGCTGTTTTTCTTCAGATTTGAATTAAACATTCCATACAATCCAACCGTTGGATCTTCACAAAGTGGGTGTCGTTGGAAAGATATTTCCAAGGCGAACCCAATGGTTTCGGTTTCAGGAAAATCCGACGGTCGGATCTCCCGCACTAATAGTTTGAAATCACGGTTTCCAAACACGAACTACAGCTTCGTTATTCGATTTATTTTAATTATATTTACATAA
Organism: Allium sativum; assembly: GCA_030737875.1. Lineage (NCBI taxonomy): Eukaryota > Viridiplantae > Streptophyta > Magnoliopsida > Asparagales > Amaryllidaceae > Allium > Allium sativum. The sequence continues at coordinate 553,009,318 of CM060910.1, read as the reverse complement.
ATATATATATATATATATATATGAATATAATCGATTCTTCGATTTCAAAACCATTTTCACTTCACATATTTGATAAAACGATATTTTTATCCAACAGATATTTATTTCAACACATGAATTTTGTTTATTTTATTTCCACACAGGAATTTCTATTCACCACATGAATTTCTGTTCAACACATGAATTTTATTTATTTTATCTCCCCACAGGAATTTCTATTCAACACATGAATTTCTATTCAACACATGAATTTTATTTCAACATTCGACACATGAATATTTTCTATAGTTTATATATATATATATAATAAAAATGTGATTTTTATTGCAAAACAATTTATTTCAAAACACGATTATTTTATATATTTTATATATAAGGTAAAAATGTTATTTTTATTGGAAAACAATTTATTTCAAAACACGATTATTTTATATATTTTGTATATATAGTAAAAATGTTATTTTTATTTTTCAAAGAATTTATTCAATACACGAACTTCATTCAACACATGAATTTAAATCAAACACAGAAATATTTCAGAAAATTTCGACAGCATAACGGCAGGGTAGTTAAAACCTGGACCGTCCCTAGTACAGCTCCTCACTCTACCTTTAAGCCTCGCAGCTTTTGACAATGGGGATTTCATGCATCTAGTTCGCACGCAGGCAGCATGTTTATTTTTTTCTTTTCCACAAACTAATCCTATGTGGTTTCAACCAAATAATTCTCAACCACAAATGGGTATTTTTCAACCACAAACAATTCTAATCAACCATTCGCTATCAACCAATTTTCACACCAATCACAACCAATAAATATCGTCCATGGTTTGTGGACGAGGGGCATATATATATAAGTATATTTCACTTATATTTCAACACATATATAATTTTTACAACGCATATATAACTTATACATCGAACATACAACTTATACTACGCTTATACATCCGGTGTACAACGCTTATATAACTCATACTTCGACTATATAATTTATACATCGTCGTTTTCCATATCATTTATAATTCAGAAATCTCACATTGGGTTCCACTCCACCAAAATTAGCAGAAGGCTCATAAAAATATCCGGTCTCTTCTAGAATGTAGAAGACATCCACACGAGTCAACGGTCTCTTGTTTCACTGGATTTCGACAAGAAACGAAAAAGATATGATTTTTATTGTAAAATCATAAACCGTAGCGCTTTAAAGTGCTATAGAATAGTTTAAATAATATTAGACGTATACCTCTCTATTTTTCTTCAAAACCAGGCTTGATGATTTCTCGTTATCCATAGCACGAGGTGATGATCGGGCTGCACTACGATGAAGAGCTAGGCGCGGCGCTCCTATCGACGGTGGTGGCGTCAGATGCGGTGGCAGATCGGCGACGACGCTGGCCTCGCAACAGCTCGACTTTCGAGCAGGATATCTCGGGATCCACGCAACAATAATGGTTGATTCTGGTCTTGATTTGAAGGTCGAAGGACGATCTTCAAAATCATTAAAAGGATCGATGGGTTTAAAGGAATGATCGGAGAGGAATCGAGGGAAGAACGGAAGAGGATTTTCCGCCGTAAAAAACGAGGGTTCACGGGATTTTCTCTCTCTCCGGGAAAATAAAATAAATGAAAGAAAAAAATGATTGGCCCTTTTTTATTTAATTTCAAAATTACCTCCTTCCACATACAGACTCCAATCCAAACCCAACGACTATCGGCCCTAGCTAAATACCTCCATTCCGAACACAATGGGATATGTTTCATAGGCCCATTCGACTGTTTGAGTCAGTTTCTCTTCAATTTAAAATATAAAACATTCAATATTTGTTTTGAACGTACATTTCAATTTGTCGGGGCCACATACTGATCCTAAAAATTCTCGAAAAATAAATCTAGCTATGTTTTGACGATACGGTCCCAACAAAACTATTTTCGTCGAATTCTGAGACCGTTTGAAAAATTGCCCTTTTCTGGTCGATCCGATTTAACAAAAATCGACCGAACACATTTTCCTTTGCCACGCTAACATATTAGCTTCAAAAATTATGAAATTTGAAACCTAGCAATAATTTAACATCCCAGATCCAACAAAAGTGGTTTCGTCGAATTCTGAGGTTGTTTGCAAAATGGCCATTTTCACGGGCTATATAAATTCTATAGCGACCTTTCTGAAAATTCCTTTGGCCATAACTTTTGCTTCCCGCTACGAAACTTCGATTTTTCAGATTCGTTAGAAATATATTCACTAACAGAATTAATTATTTTTGGTCTCACTAAAATCCGTATTGTTTTGCTCCCGGGACAGTCAGTCAAAGTTTGAATTGAAAATTTGAAACTACTGCGCCATCTCTGGCCTTGTTTATAATTAGAATTAATTATATTTATTTTCAAATGTTTTTTCAAACATACTTTTCGTTGTTATTATTTAAAATAATTTATTTTAATTATCTAAAATTCACTAAAATAGCCAAATTAAAATTTTCAAACTGGTTCAGATTTTCCGGGTTGTTACATATTGTATCAATTATAGGCAGCATAGCTACCATATACTATGTCGCCGTACTAGTTGTACAATCAAAACCGCATGGGTCGTATTGGAAGTTGAATTTCCTTCATGAACCAAGGCAAAATATAGTCCTTACTGATTTCGAGACAATCTGGCCTACTATGTCTCAGGATCAGAGCTCGAGTGACCCTTAGATCTTCAGGGCCGGTCCACAAATATGTCAGTGGATTAGTTATGCTTGAACAATATGTTTTCCCGCCCTTCGGGGCGTAAATAGAGCCACTAGGGACTCCAATAACCGAGGCTCCCCATTCCATCATCCACATAGGTAAAAATGTCAGGCTTTGTAATAACCGTGACACCACTTCTAGCTAGAAAGAAACGTATGTCCTCCTTGCAATCCTCACTCCCATTTTTGGTTTATACCGGGGTGTGAGGCTCGCCAAGTAACGCTATACACAAAGCTATGCTATTTAAAGTTGTGCTTTGATTATCAACCACAAGGCCCTGCTTTTCAACAATAAGCCTTGGTCAATTGCTCCTTGGCATGCCATACCGACAATTCACGCCATGCGACTGATGTCTATTAATAAATAACCTCAAAGGGTGTCAAGCAAGAGAATAAATTCTCCGCCACCAATGGATAAATATTAATAGAGATCAATCAACACAGAATAATATCCAATTTCAGTAATACATCTATTTACAAGTCTGTTCTGGGTCTGAATGAAACTGGAGACACAGTGTATATCCGGACAATCAACAAATACGTCCGGACAACTACCACTGTGTAACGACCCGAAAATTTGCAATCTTGGTTATCCGATATACGATACGTATCGAACATCCAAGGATCGAAAATAACCGAATAGTTAATGAAAGAAATTAGAGGGTGAGGGAAGATTAGATAGAAACTTAGAATAGAAGAAGAAGAAGAAGAAGAACACAACATCAGAGTAACACGAACCTCACAGCGGAACGAATAACATATAATATATAACATAACTTTGAAATATACATCTGTACTTGAATATACATCATTGTCAAAGTACGGCACTTACAACACAGCGGAAATTAACTATAGCTATATGATCCTGAAGCCTCCTGCTCCAGCTCTTCAAGTATCTGTAAATCCCGACTACTTGACTGCCCGTACAAAATTGGGCACCCAAGAGTTTAGGGAAAGCAAAACAAAATAAACTCCGGGTCAGTCATGGGACTGGTATGAGTAAAACAGTTTAAAACAGTTTAAGCCATTAAACGATATCTCATAAGACCAATCCGTATAACGGAACGGGTTTTTTCCCATATGAGAATCCAAAATATCTTTATATCAAAAACCTTCTGATATTATAATAATGTCTATCAACCACAATATAATAATCATCTAGCAGAAACTCTTTCATCTCACGTTCTACATATGTAGTATACAATCAAAACCGCAAGCACGTATTAGGCATTGGATTTCCAACTATGACAAGGTATGGAACCACCTTTCGCTAGCGTACCTCTAGAAAGGAATAAACTGGGTTCAACAAGAACATCTTGCAACCCGGCCACACATGACAGACCACTCATTTCGCTTGAGAGTATCGAATGTATATCACCAACGGTTGGGATCAGCAACCGTTTCCCGAATGGGACAACATCAACAATAGATTTTTTTGAAGTAATTGAAACTCTAGATCAGGTGATTATACACCTTAATAGGTACGACCTACATAGCCATGCTAGCTGCCCGATTTCTATCATTTACCGGTTGATGAGGCTTGAGGTTATGCTTTATCATCACATCAGATTCACTTCGAATGCCACATTGTCAGATCCATCAAAATCACTAATTGACGTCTACAACAGTACATTACGTGTTAGCTAAAGAAGTTCCCTTCTCCGCTTCCACTCTTGGTACGTTTGAAGAAATCAATGTACGTGACCTTTCTGGAAATACTCTGTCAGACATTCATCCATACAAGTCATCCAGGAACATGATGAACCGAAGGCACTATTCAATATATCCATCTTAGGCACTGTTATTTAAGACTTACACAATAGCCCTTGCACTTCTCTCCGTCTTCAATTATCTTTGGCATATATGATTCGCAACACTTATGTCAATACAGAGTGGTTCTTTGGATAATAATCCAACCGGTCTCTCCATATTAACAACATTAAAATGGTCAAAAAATTGATAGTCTGTGAGTTAACTATCAAAGAAAAACACGTGTGCAAACAACGATATCATTTCCAAAGGGAAATTATATCGATCAAACATATATATATTTCCTTATTTTCTATGTTTAGAAAATATATGTTATTAACACTGGAAAACATTTCCATTGTTTATTTACATATCGCTATCATTTCACAACTATCAGTCCCTGATTGTAAACTACTAGGAGAACAATTCTCTAAGTATAAACCCCGAAGGCCAAAACCAACATCAGATCGATACTCAGAAAACTATTCAACTTAACTAATCTCTAGTCAGTTTCTAATCTTGTTTAACTCTATTTCTTTACCTCTATTCGATTAACTCTATTTGATTAAACTATATTCGAATATCTTCCCTTTAACTCTATTTATTTAACAAATAAATATCCCCGTTTAATTTTGTTTATATATACAAATACATATCTCCTTATCTCATCCTATTTATTTTACAAATAAATAATCCATTATCTTATCTTATTTATTTACTAAATAAATTATTCACTTTATAAATATTCTATTTATAAAGATTTCCTTCATTTATAATTCCCACTTAAACGTATTTCCTATTTATAAATATTCCATTTATAAATATTACTATTTATAAATATTCTATTTATAAATATTCTCTTTTATAAAATCCTCTAATTTTTTAAATATTCTCTTTTATAAAATCCTCTGATTTTATAAATATTCTCTTTTCAGTATTCACTTTGACAAATTCCCCATTTTCTCCAAATCCCGGTATGTTATGTTTTTTAACACATCAAATTACGATGTCCAATATCGTCCATACACATATAATCAACAATAGATTATAAACCACGTCATATATCACAATATATGAAAATAATAAAATAGCTGTTGAGGAATCCAGCCGGATTCCTCCAACCTATTTCCCTGCATCCACAGATGTTACACAATAAAATCAACATCACTTTCAGTTCCATATGATATATTCTGTTAAACAGAATCAATATACAAATTCAACTAACTGACTAGCAGTTCAATCAAATAGTCAACACACAGTCAATCAACCAATATTTAACAGTTCTAAAAATACAACATGAAATTATAAACTGTTCAGAGTTAGTGAGATTTACTCATATTGGACGATCATCGTTTATATCGATAACCATCGCTCGATTTGATTCGGACGGACAATTTATTTTACAATAAATTGCAACGAGCTCGGATTCGCTCCCAGTCATTTCCATTGTGTTGTCATCGTCCATACGATCCCAACGGATCTTGTTTCGCTGAGTTTCGATCAAGTATGAATAACTTATTATACTTTTAAGATAACATAGATTTAATATACATAAATTTCATTTAAGTAAAACTTTATTGGGCTCACCCCATTTCTTGGACCGTTCAACGTTTTAAATACCCAGCCCATTTTAGACTTCTTCTTCCCAAATCCAGAGAACGCGAGCTCCAGGTAAAACTTCAACCGCCATTATTCACGTTGACCAGCTCGTTCTATCCTTCCTCTTCATTAAATTTGAAATAAACACCACCATAACCTTTCACTCTATAATCCCATCAAACTCCACACCATATTTAATCTCTCGCACCATTTTCCTTTTGCTGTTACTTAGCCCAGAACTGACGCACTCATCCCATACAAGTTCGGACGTCAATCTTCTCCAAACCCACTCAAAAGAATTCAACAGAAACCACTACAAATCATCTCATCGGCCACCCTCCCTTCCTCATGTATTTGCAACCGTATACGCAGTTTCTCAGCCACCCAAACTCGCACTCATACTTCCCCTACCTATTCGGTCTTCTAGTTCGAACCCCAAAAATCTGCACACATACGACACTCAATCCAAGAGACCCAAAAACCCACCTTGTTTCACAAACGCCCTCCACTGTTTCATCACGGTTTTCCACCGTTTCATGACTTTGCAACCTTCCCGCTAAACCACCTCGCATCAGTACAGATCTCGCGTCTTCACTACCTCCGTACTTCGGCCCACGTCCCATGATACAGAGATCCGGCTTCCAAAACCCGTGAGTATTCTTCCCTATACACAAACGTGTACTGCTCCCATATATTTCCCCTTTGGCCATCGTTTCCACCTCCACTCGATCTGCTTTAGCTCACCACCCTGAGATTCGAGACTATAGGGTTTTAACGTATATCTGTATTGGGTTATTTAGTAGAGAATATGTTTGTTTGTATGTTGGAGAATACTACAGAAACTTAGTTTGCAATTCAAAGAAAAGAAACTGGCGGCTGTGCTTTGATCCAAGAATTCGGTTTATGATGTTATAAAGGGTATTATATAGGGTTTCTTTTTTTTTTTTGATTTAGGGGATGACCTCTTTCCACGTTTTTTCCCTTTTTGTTTTGTGGCTGCCGTTTCCTTTTGATGTGCAGAGAAAAAGATGTGTCGGTGGCCTTGTTTCCATCGTGATGAGCGAGGTGTCCCGACTCCAGAAATATAATAATATCGGTAGGTTAGCTTATATTGTGAAACCCTAAAATCGCTGATTAAGGGTGCAAAATACTCCAAATGAAAAGTCATTTATTTAATTAATTAAAAATTACAATAAAATTCTAAAAATTAAATTATCACTACATCTCAAAAGAACCTTGTCTAAATTTGAAACCGGTATCTAGTTATATCGAATAAACCGTTACGGTCGATAAACGATTCTATAGCGACTATTTTAAAATTTGATTTGGTCATAAATCAAAATCTACACAATGAAATCCAGGTTTTTCTCTTCCATTAGAAAAATATACTCCACCAGCTCCACAAGTTTCTTGTTTCACGGAAATTTGACCTAAAACGGCTTTTGTATATTCGCTTAAAGCTCGAATCGACAAATCGCAAACTGCCGCGCCATTTCCAGCTTGATTATAATTATAATACAATTTATACGTTCAACCATCGTTAATTTAATATATTCATTATCGTAATTCAAATTTTAAACTGAATTATATATTTTGAATTGCCCAATTCATACCATATTGCCTTTTCAGCCCATTTTGATTATTTCAGAATTAAATATATTATTTAATTATTATTTAAATTAAATATTCATTCTTATTAAATTCAACGACCATTATATTCTCTAAATCACTATTTATATAATTAAATAAATTAATTATAATACCCCTGAAGTGCGGGTCAATACACACTATAACCCCTCCTGGGAGCTAACCGATCCAGGGCATCAATAGTCATCCATTCGATGTGAGGATCACTAGTCTTCAATCACCATCTTCAAATCTTCGACTTCCAATCGTCGTATAATTATTTGAAATGAGATTTAACTCGTACTTTTCAAATAATTCTCGAATATATATGGTTTAAATCAATCTTTTCATTCCATATCGCTTATAATATTTTATAACGATTTATTGCTATTTTTATTTATTTAAAAAATAGCCATTTTTAATTAAACGACGCTTCGGGTCATTGCTTGGCCCTGGCGCTGTTTTCATCGAAATTTAATTTACCCATTTCCTCAAATCTAATCGTTGGATCATAACAAATTTTATATTGTTGGAAAGATCTTTTCAAAACAAACCTAATGGTTCCAGTTTTGGGAAAATCCGACGGTCGAATCTCTCGGTATAATCGTTTGAAGTTACGATTTCAAATTGCGAACTGCAGCAGCGCGATTCGTTTTATTTATAATTTATATGTATAAATATAAATTTAATTCGCTCAACATTTTCATACCATTTCAGATTAACATTGATTTCTTTTATATATGAAATCCTATATCGCATTAAAAAGAAATTTTTTTATATCATACACATTTTCATTAAATCATAGCCTTTTTATATAAATCTTGTTTACATTAAAAATGTAAATTTTTAATGTTTAACCTTTCATTGAAATATATATATATTTTAATCAATCCTATTTACATTAAAAATGTAAAATTTTAATGTTTTTAACTCTTTCATTTCAAAAATGAATATTGCTAGTGATTCATACTTTACATTAAAAATGTGTTTCCAATATAATCATGTTTTTATTTGTAAGACATGACATTTTCCATATTTCATTTCTTTACATGAAAAATGCGCATAAAAATATAATCCTTTTTATATTGTATATAAATATAGTCTTTTTATAATACATACAAATGTAATCATTTTCATTGTATAAGCATGTAAACTTTTTATCTTACACAAAAAAATGTAAGCCTTTTTATATTACATAAGAATTTAATCTTTTACTACTCATTCTTTAATTACATTATAAGAATGTAACTTTTACATTCTTTTATTACATTGCAGAAAAATGTAATTTTTCCTTGTGTATTCTTTTTCTTTTCTTATATTTCATTATAAAAATGAAACCTTTTTCCTTTCTTATATTACATTATGAGAAATGTAATCTTTTACATTCATATATTATATTATGAGAAATGTAATCTTTTCATTCTTTTCATTAAAGATATGATTTTTAATGTTAACTTTTTTTTATCTTTAAAATATGATCATTTTCTAATTTCATTTCATGACATTAAAAACATGATGTTTAATATTAACTTGTTTTTATTTCTAAAACAAGTACATTTCTCCTATTGTCTACATTATATTAAAAATGGAACTTTAAATGTTAATATGTTTTATTTTAAAAACATAAACAATTTCCTCATATTCTATAGTTACATTAAAAATGAAAATTTTAATAGTAAACATGTTTTATTTCAAAACATGAACACTTTTCACATATTCTGTATTTACATTAAAAATAATGTTTTTATTGTAAACATGTTTCCTCACTTTTAAACATGAACAATTCTTATAATTTTATTCATTACATTAAAAATATGGTTTTAACGTAAACATATTTTATTTCTAAGATATGGTCATTTTTCTAATTTTCTACTTTTACATTAAAAATGAGAACTTTAATGTTAACATTTCTATATTTCTAAAATATGATCATTTTCATACCTTATATGAATTCAATAAAAATGTATTTTTTTATTGCTCATATTATTTTTATTTCATAATAATGAATATTTTCATAATGTATAAATAAAAATATGATTTTCATTATTTACACATTTCTTTTCAAATGGTGAACATTTTCTTACACAGTAAAAATGTGATTTTTATTGTCAACATATCTCTATCTTCAGACAATGATCATTTTTATAATTTATACATTCCCAGTAAAAATGTGGATTTCTAATATTCAAACATTTTCATTTCAGAAATGAATATTTTCTAACACATGAATATTTCAGAAAATTTCAGCAGCATAACGGCAGGGTAATTAAAACCAGCACCGTCCTGATGTACGGCTCCTCGCTCTACCTTAAAGCCTCGCAGCTTTTGATAAGGGGGATTTTAATAATCTATTTTGTACACAGGCGAATTTTTTTCACAATATCAACCAGTTTCAATTTCTTTTTCTTTTCTTTTTCAACCACAAACAAACACCCAAATTCAACCAATCACATATCATAAATCAATCAAGTCGTCCATGGTCTGTGGGCGACGGGTGTTAGGACTTTCTAAACTCTGTCTGCATCCTAATATAATTTTATTTATTTTATTTCTGAATTCAGATATCTCACCTTGATTTGACGATGCCAAAAATTGTGACAAGTTCTAAAAATTCTCCAGTCAATTTTAAAATGTAGATCTCGTCGTCACGAGTCCAACGCTTTCAGTCTCGTTGAATTCTGATAAGAAACGAATGAGTTATGACTTTACAAAGGTTGTAAATAATTTTAAAAGAAAATAAATAAATAATTTATTCAAAAAAAAAAACACCTTCTTCCCCAACACCTTTCAGTCGACTTTTTTTTTAGTTTCTTCAAATCTAAGGTTGCCAAATTCTCCTAATTCTTGAAGTAAGAAGCCGATCCATCTGTACCTCGTCATAGAGCGCTGGAAGGCGTGCTAGGGGTAGCAACCATGGCGAACTCGAGCTCAGCCAGAGAGGCAAAATCCTCTCGATGCGGCGGCAGTTGATGAGGCCAATTCGAGCACAATACTGCATGATGGTCGATCACTTCCGTATATGGATGTCGAGAGCTCGATAATTCTGTAGAATTCTCTGAAGGACCACTTTCAATTGGTTCTCGAATTGAGCGATTTTAAAGCTAGAAGTTTGGAACGATTCTCACCATTGAAACGAGAGTATACGGCGGCCTGTAGAAGATGACTAGGGTTTATACTGTATGCTGTATTTTATACGGTATTTATATGTATTTTAATTTTTACTTAATTTGAATTTAATTTCTATATCGCTCTTAAAACGAAATCAAACCCAACGAGTGACGCCCCCAGCAAAATACCCCCGTTCCGGACACAATGCGATATGTCTCGTAGGCCCATTCGACCATTTCAGTCAGTTATTCGTCAACTTAAATAATAAAACAATTAATTATTTAATTTGATTGAACATTTTAATTTACCGGGGCCATATACTAATCTAAAAATTCCCGAAAAATAAATTTGGCTATGTTTTGACGATATGGTGCCAACAAAAATAATTTCATCGAGTTTGGAGACTGTTGAAAAAACGGCCATTTTCAAGTTGCTCGAAATTGACTGATGTTGTCAAAACAATTTTCTTTTGCCACGCTCACATACTGATCCCAAAAATTGTGAAAATTGGAATCCTGCAATAATTTGACATTCCGGATCCAACAAAAGTGGTTTCATCGAAAACGTAGGTCGTTTGAAAAATGGCTATTTATACTGGCCATATATTATATTAAATTTCATAGTGACTATTCTGAAAATTCAACTGCCATAACATTTTCTCCCCACCATGAAATTTCAATTTTTCGGATTCGTGGGAAAGATATTCTTAAACAGATTTAAATATTTTTGGTTTCACCAAAATCCGACTTATTTTGCATCCTGTACAATAAGTCAAAGTTTGAATTCAAATTTTCAAACTACCGCGATATTTCTAACTTCTTTTGAAGTTAAAATAAATATATTCGTCTGAACTTCGAATTAAATAAATTTTTAATCGTTATTATTTCAAATAAATTATTTCTACTATTCAAAATTGAATAAAATAGCCAAAATGAAAATTTTAAATTGGCTCTGATTTTCTGGGTTGTTACAAGCTATGTGCTGCTACACAAGCCGCTGCACCATGTAGAGGTCATTGTATTTTCTAGTATAATTCCATTATAACTAATAGCTATTGTGTCTTTGTTTGAATTAAAAAAAATTTAAATAAAAAGGAGTTATCATCATATACACGAAGTTACCAATTCAAAAGTATCACACTTAAATGGAAAGAATATTATATAAGTATCATTAATAGACAACAATGTTGGTTTTTATGTTTTATTTTGTATCATAGAATCTTTAATTCATATTTACGATGAGCATAAACAAATCTAGTGATACTATAAAGGTGTCTTGTTCTCTCAAATATTTGATTTATCATTCAACAGAAATTTTACATCCCAGTTATAATATAAACTTTCTACCAAAATCATACATTATAGGATTGAGATTGTTAGCACACAATAAATGAAAAATGGCATTGAAATTTTATCATGTGCTCTCATTAGTCTATGACTTGTGCATTCTAAGTGTCTTCTAATATGAAAATTTTAATTATAATTTTAATTCTAGCCTTAGGAATGTTGATCGTCGCTAATCTATGAATCAGAAAAGCGCGACATTTAAATTAAATTCTGCAAGCATACAGGTGTGTAGCATACAGGTCGAACACAGGGAGGTAGATTAAAATCAAATTATTTATTTAATCTCTTGGGCGAGTTAGACGAATTTTGGAGTTGGTTTTGAAAGCAAACGAAATTGAAACTGCGATCCGATTCAGAACAAATCTAATTGAACTGACAATCAAATCACAATTATCAATTGGAAATTAAAATGCAAAACAGAAATAAAATGCAGAAATTAAAATTGCAGGAAAAGAAAAACAACAAAAAATAAAATTAGGATTGTCGTTGAAACTAATCAAACGACTAATCACTAATGAAACAAATGTAAAATACAATTGGTGCTCTTCCAAAACTAATTGTGAAGACAACACCTATTGCTAAGAAAGAAAAATGCAGAAATAGTAAAAAGGAAGAACTTTTATTAATGGAGAAGAGAATACAGAATAATGGATGGGATGGTGGCTACAATGACATTACAAGGGTAGATAGCCAAACCCTAACCCTAACCCTAATACAATGATAGATGGGCCTTAGGGAATTTACACAAGAGTTTACAATGAGAATTTCAAATGGGCCTTAGTTAGATCTATTAAATTTTTGGCCTTTCTTCTTTTCCTCTTGGTTCTTAGACAAGCCTCCCTTGATTTGCAATGTGCATGGCCTTTTTATCAGTCATTTTCTTATCCAAAAGCAACTAGATGTGGGATCATCATCTACAATTCTTCAAAATATAAATATATAGCAATCTGATCTCTATTTCTCTAATTTTCTGGTTGCATGCGGGCTGGGTTGGAATATCTGTAAAAGTAACAAAACAATACCCAAGTAATATTTATTTATATACAAAAGATAAGATATAAGAGCATAAAATAAGCACATTTCTATGTCAATCAAATACCCCCACACTTATATTTTACTCGTCCTCGAGTAAAACAAAAATTAAAAACTAACTAGATAGGTCACACTTTCGTAGGAAACACGATTGCATTGAGCGTATGCAACAAGCCGTTAAACCTCTAGGTGTCCCTAGTAGGACGAGTGGTGTCTCGTGAGGGTTTTCAGCGGATACTACCCACAAAATCCAAATGCAGTATGCTATGATTCTAATGAAACCACATGAATGCAATGGACATATGCAAAATAAAAACAAAAAATGAAAACAAGACTTGTTTCCGAAAAGTGTTACAACAAATTAAGTTAACAATTTCTAGTCAGTTGATTTTATTTTAGATACCTAAACTTGTCACAAATTTTCAATATAAATCAAGTTTTCAAATGTTAAATTCCAGTTTGGCCAGTTAGTTCGGTCGATAACATAGTGCAGCCATGAAATAAATTCTTAGTTTACTTGGCACAGTTTGCAAAGTGGTATTATTATTTTCTCATGTATGGCTAGTCAAATCAATAAGGTCAAGAAGTGTTTGGGCATCATCGCTTATTCTTTATTCTATAAAATTTTAAAATTTATGTTCAAGTACATACACCTAACTTAGAAGACCAAGGTTTACCACCCATGCACTGCCTCGCGGACTAACGGAGAGTAGGTAAAGAGCTTGGCGGATTGTGTAGGCCGACTTTGACTTTGTCAACAACGTGTCGGTAATCCATAAGTGTCCAATCTCATAAAATGAGACCAAGATATTCCAAAGCTGACTTTGTCAACAACATGTCGGATAGAGCTTGGCGGGTTTGCACACCAACGCTTGATATACAAGCAATGTTGGATACCCTTGGATTACTATTATTATTATTGAAAATATAAGCACAAAAGAGAGTTGTGCGAATTCAGCTTAACACAACTTAGTTTTAAAGATTCGAAAAGCCAACATAAGTCTTTTAAGTCCTCCACTTATTTAAACAAAGTCTGCAATATAGAATAGATTTCATGGCCATCACCTAAGAATCTCCCTATGTACCGGTTACACTATTATCCCTCAAAATTAAACTTTTCATTATATTTCAAATTCGAACTTGGCTGAGAGAAAAAAAATACTATCAACTGGCTAAAAATTGTAAACTTATTTTGTTGTATCAATTGAAAATGAGTCGTATTTTCCAAAAAAAAAATTGGTGTGTTACTACGATATAAAATGTATGATGGTCCTACATGAAAAGAAAGAAAGAAAAATCAAAAGAATGCAATGCAGACTCCCCCCACACTTGATTGAGACAGTGTGCGAACTGTCTAAGGAAGAAAAACAAAAATAAAATGAAAAAGAAAAATAAAAGAAAAAGAACGTGTACCACCTGATTTCATGGTGGATGATCATGCAGAACGATAGAGTCATCTTCGTCATATTGCTCGAATTCCAAAACTGGTTTCAGTCATTGACCGTTTACTTTGAAGACATTTCCATCCCTAGGATTTTCAATTTCAACCGCTCCATGAGGATATACTATTTTCACAACATAAGGTCCAGTCCATCGAGATCTGAGTTTTCCTGGAAACAAGTGAAGTCTAGAGTCGTATAAAAGAATTTTTTGACCTACGTTGAATTCCTTACGAAGTATGTTTTTATCGTGTTGGGCTTTGGTTCTTTCTTTGTAGATTTTCGCATTTTCATACGCCTCATTTCTTAATTCCTCTAATTCAGAAATTTGTAACTTCCTATGTGAGCCGGCTTTCTCTAAGTCAAAGTTCAAAAAATTTATGGCCCAAAGAGCACGATGCTCTAATTCAAGAGGTAAGTGACAGGCCTTTCCAAAGACTAATCGATATGGTGACATCCCTAGATTGGTTTTATAAGCAGTGCGAAAAGCCCAAAGTGCATCAATCAGTTTTACGGACCAATCTTTTCTATTGGAATTCACGGTTTTCTCAAGAATTTGTTTGATTTGTCTATTGGAAACTTCTACTTGTCCAGTAGTTCGTGGATGGTAAGTGGTTGACAGCTTATGTGTGATTGAGTATTTCTTGAGCAAGGACTCAAAAGCACGATTACAGAAGTGAGTGCCATTATCGCTAATGATAGCTCGAGGTGTGCCAAAGCGCGAAAAGATGTTTTCTTTGAGGAATTTGACAACAACCTTATTGTCGTTGGTTTTGGTCGGAATGGCTTCAACCCATTTTGAGACATAATCTACTGCAAGCAAGATGTAAAGATTCCCAAATGAATTAAGGAATGGTCCCATGAAGTCGATGCCCCAAACATCGAATAACTCAATCACTAAAATGGGGTTGAGAGGCATCATGTTTCGCTTAGAGATTCGACCCGTTCTTTGACATCGCTCATAGTTAGAGCAAAATTCGAAAGCATCACGGAAGAGTGTGGGCCAATAAAAACCGCTTTGCAAAACTTTTGCAGCAGTTTTTCTTGCTCCAAAATGACCGCCACAAGCATGGTCATGTGAGAAAGAGAGAATACTTTGGTGTTCATGATCGGGCACACACCTTCGAATGATTTGGTCTAGACAGTATTTGAAAAGATATGGGTCGTCCCAATAGAAGTTTCGAACTTTCGAGAGAAATTTTTGTTTATCTTGTTTCGACCATTCAGCGGGTGTTTGTTGTGTGACAAGATAATTCACAATGTCAGCGTACCAAGGGGTGTTAGAGAGGGAAAGAATTTGTTCGTCAGGAAAACAGTCATCGATTTGGGTGTCGTCAACATTTTCGTGCACAATTCGAGAGAGATGATCAGCTACAACATTTTCAGAACCGTTTTTATCTCGTATTTCTATATCAAATTCTTGAAGAAGAAGGATCCAATGAATCAAGCGGGCCTTGGCATCCTTTTAGAAAGCAAATATCGGAGGGCAGCATGATCAGTGTAAACTATGACTTTGGATCCTATGAGATATGGTCTGAATTTCTCAAGAGCGAAGACAACTGCCAAAAATTCCTTTTCAGTAGTTGAGTAATTCAATTGGGCCTCGTTTAAGGTTTTGCTAGCGTAATAAATGACTCGAGGGAGTTTATCGATAAGCTGACCTAAGATGGCTCCAACTGCAAAGTCAGAAGCGTCGCACATAAGTTCGAAGGGCTGAGTCCAATCAGGAGGTTGAATGATGGGAGCTGTGGTCAAGATTGACTTAAGAGTTTCAAAAGACGTTTTGCAGTCATTGGAGAATTCGAACTTAAAGTCTTTGGCAAGTAAATTTGAGAGAGGTTTTGAAATTTTCGAGAAGTCCTTAATGAATAAGAAATGAACGAACATATTTAACAGACATAGGAGGAGGTAGATTAGCAATCAAATCGATTTTAGATTTTTCGACTTCAAGGCCATCTTTAGAGACGACGTGGCCTAGAACTATCCCCTTTTTAACCATGAAATGACACTTTTCCCAATTAAGCACGAGAGATTTTTCCTTACAACATTTTAGGACGAGTTATAAATGAGTGAGGCATTGGGAAAAAGAAGATCCATAGATTGAAAAATCATCCATGAATATTTCTAAGAATTCGTCCACCATATCAGAGAAAATACTCATCATACACCTTTGGAAAGTCGCAAGGGCATTACAAAGACCAAAAGGCATGCGACGATAAGAAAAGGTTCCAAAGGGACAGGTAAAGGTGGTCTTGTCTTGATCCTCTAAAGCAACAGGGATTTGGTTGTAGCCAGAGTATCCATCGAGAAAACAATAGTACTCATGACCCGCTAAGTGTTCGAGCATTTGGTCAATAAAAGGTAAGGGAAAATGGTCTTTTCGTGTGGCTGCATTGTTCGATAGTCGATACACACACGCCATTTTGTTTTGATTTTTGTTGGGACGAGCTCATTACTTTCATTTTTGATTACTGTGACTCCCGATTTCTTTGGTACGACTTGTACCGGACTCACCCAGGTTCTATCAGAGATGGGATAAATGATGTTATTGTCTAGACATTTGATTATCTCCTCCTTGACCACTTCTCTCATGTTTGGGTTTAATCGCCTTTGAGCCTCACGGATGGGTTTAGCCTCATCAACTAAATGTATGCGATGTTCCACAATTGATGGGCTAATTCCTTTTATATCGCTCAGTTCCCACCCCAAGGCTTCTTTATTTTCCCGCAAAATTTCTAAGAGTTTTTCTTCTTGGTCCTCGGTAAGATCAGAGGCCAGGATTACGGGAAGAGTTTCTGAGGAGTCTAAGTATGCGTACTTAAGGTCTTGTGGCAAGGGTTTGAGATCTAGCTTAGGATGTTCTTGAGTGTTAACGTTGGTTAACACTCCTTGGTTAGATTCAGAAGACGAAGGATTTAAGTCAATAAATTCATTCAGTTCAGAAATGTATTCAAGTTCGTCGAAATCGGAGTCGAAATGTTCCAGACACATTTTCAAGGCTTCAGAAGTGTCATTAGAGGTTTCGTTAACTATGGTTTGAATCATGTCGATTTCATCGGTCTCAAAATCCCTAGGTTGTTTGTTGAGATTAAAGATGTTTAGCTCAATGGTTAGGTGCCCGAAGGAAAGTCGAAGTTGACCATTTATGCAATTTATGACAGCATTAGAGGTTGCTAAGAAGGGCCGTCCTAAAATCAATGGTATTTGAACTTTGGGATTTGAGACAGGCTCTGTGTCTAAAACAATGAAATCGACAGGGAAGTAAAACTGTTCGATCTGTATCAAGACGTCTTCAATAATTCCCAATGGCTTTTTGACAGATCGATCTGCTAACTGAAGGGTGATGTTTGTTGGTTTAATTTCCCCTAGCCCAAGTTGACAATAAACTGTATAAGGAAGAAGATTGACACTGGCACCAAGGTCGAGTAGGGCACGAGAAATATGGGTGTTTGCTATTTTGCAATCAATCGTAGGGCAGCCAGGGTCTTTGTACTTGACTGGGGTAAGATTCGAAAGAGCAGAGCTTGTATTCGCAGTTAGAAAGGCGGTTTTTGGAACATTAGTTGCACATTTTTGTGTGCACAATTCCTTAAGACATTTGGCATATTGAGGAATTTGTTCGATTGTGTCTAAAAGGGGAATGTTCACACGGACTTGTTTGAAAATTTCCAAGATTTTATCGAAATTTGCCGCTTTCTTCTTATTGTTGAGCCTATGGGGAAATAGAGCTATTGGTTTTTCAACTCTGTGATGAGTTTCATCATTCGAAGAAGAAGGTTTATCCAAGGAAATAGAAGGTGGTAAGGTCGTAGAAGATGGTATGTTGATATTGCCAACATTAATTTTCAAAGGTGGGTCAGGTTTGCCGACACTGGAAGAAGAATTGTTGGGATTGCCAACATTTAAGGGAACTTGAGGTTTAGAAGAATTGGCATTCGAAGCCAATGGGTGATCATCAAGATTAGGGATTGGGGTCGAGTTAGAAGGTTCGTCAGGGTCGCCCACGTTATTATCAATCCTCTTTCCAGATCGAAGGGTTGTAACAACATTGACTGGATTATGGTTTTCTTCCTCACAAGATTTACAGCACGAGAGTTATATTTTGGATTCACCTCAGGTTGACTCGGCAACTTTCCTTTCTCATTATTTTTCGCTAGTTCCTTTATCATATTCATCATTTGTTCCATTTGTTTTTCTAAACGCACAATTTCTGGTGACGACTGAGAAGATTGAGAGGATCGGTTTGATGATTGAAAATTGGGGTGTCTGTAAGGTTGTTTGGATTGAGATGATGTTTGAGAGGTTTGAGAAATTGGAGGTGGAGCTTGATAATTTGGGTTGGGAATAAAGGGTTGCACGTGAGATGGGTTAGCCGAATTATTGGGGTTTGACCAAGAAAAATTTGGGTGGTTCCTCCAACCAGGATTGTATGTGGATGAGTAAGGATTATTTTGAGCTATAGCATTGGCTTGGTCCTGAGAGTAGTAGTGGGGTAGCCCTTCTCCGGCTTGAGGAGTTTGATTTTCTAAGGGAATTTGACTTGGGTCCACGACATGCACTCCTCTAGTAGAAGTACGAATGGGAATACGAATTGATTCTCATTGCATGTCCTTTTCAGAATAGTCTTCGAAGAATTTTCAAGCTTCATCGGCTGTCTTAGACATAAAGTCTCCTCCACACATTGATTCTAGTTGAGTTCTAGTCTGATAGTTTAGCCCCTCATATGCAATTTGACATAAGTGATCTTTTTGAATTCCATGATGAGGACAACTATATAATAGTTGGTTGGATCTTTCAAAGTATTTTGAAAAAGTTTCCCCCTTATTTTGACAAAATTGATTTATCTCGGTTCGGATTTTTAGAGTTTTATGAAAAGGGAAAAACTTTTTCAAGAATGCAGTGACAAATTCATCCCAACTTCTTATGGAATGTCTTCGAAGAGAATTTAGCCATCTTTTAGCGCTTTCAAGTAGTGCAAATGGAATTAGCCTTAGCTTGATCGATTCGTTAGATAGTTGTTGCATTTTTGTTGTGGAAGCATACAATTCAAATTCACTCAGAATTTCATGAGCATTTTCAGATCCAGTAAACTTTGTTACCCCTTGGATAAATACAATTGGTGCTCTTCCAAAACTAATTGTGAAGACAACACCTATTGCTAAGAAAGAAAAATGCAGAAATAGTAAAAAGGAAGAACTTTTATTAATGGAGAAGAGAATACAGAATAATGGATGGGATGGTGGCTACAATGACATTACAAGGGTATATATAGGGTAGATAGCCAAACCCTAACCCTAACCCTAATACAATGATAGATGGGCCTTAGGGAATTTACACAAGAGTTTACAATGAGAATTTCAAATGGGCCTTAGTTAAATCTATTAAATTTTTGGCCTTTCTTCTTTTCCTCTTGGTTCTTAGACAAGCCTCCCTTGATTTGCAATGTGCATGGCCTTTTTATCAGTCATTTTCTTGTCCAACAACAACTAGATGTGGGATCATCATCTACAATTCTTCAAAATATAAATATATAGCAATCTGATCTCTATTTCTCTAATTTTCTGGTTGCATGCGGGCTGGGTTGGAATATCTGTAAAAGTAACAAAACAATACCCAAGTAATATTTATTTATATACAAAAGATAAGATATAAGAGCATAAAATAAACACATTTCTATGTCAATCAAATGTGTACTTCAGTAATGTACCATTTTGTATATAACATTACATATGAATTGTGGAAGCTTAAATATGCATATGCATTGTCATTGACTTTAGATATATATGAAAATTTATGCATCTAACTTGCAGTTCAAGCCCATCGAAAATTGTTTGCGAATGGATCATTATTTAAACTTGAGACGGAAATATTTATTTTATTTTATAGAAATATCCGTATGCAAGTTGGGTAAATTCTTGTAATATACTTTAGGAAGATGCTTAATGTAACGACCTGCCTTTTCGACCGCTTCAAGTCGGTGGTTAAACCAACTTAAACCGCTTAAAATGACAAATTGTTATTTAGCTTATGCGCTTAACAAAATCAAACATAGAAATCACAAAAATAAAAACTACAATATCTCACAACGAAATAATTTTACACAAAATATCAGAGTTTATAAAAAACTTTACACATTGGAAGTACATAGATTATAAACAAAATAAAATTTGCAGCAAATTTGTCAAATCTGTGTGCGTGCGCATGCATGTTCACGTGCCTCCCTTCTTTGTGAGCTGAAATCTATAATCTGCAATACTCGTATCTGACCCGAGAGTTCCATGCAAGACACAAAACAATCGAGCCAGGATTAGAATTATCATATTTGTCAAATCAAATCAAATGAAATATACAAATGATCATAATTTCAAATCTTATTCCGGTTTATATAAAGGTCTCACCATTTTCCAAAATTCATTTAAGTGTCTTACAAAAGGTATCAATTTGTGATTGATCCATTGTTTCCAAATTTCCAATAATTAAACTTCTATTCACATTCAAGTTATTAAATCACTAATTTTAATAAACATACTTCATACCCATTCTTCCATAGTCTATATCATTTCAAGGGATAGTCCTTTAAAATCTAACAATTTATTCAAATCTAAAATATCCAATTTAATTCATAGTGAAATTTCATCCATATTTCTCTTTTTTTAGTACTTTAAATATTCAATCATTCAAATTTTCCAAATGGAAAAGATCAACAAAAATCACACAATATCAAACATTCAACAATACATTCAATATCATATACCAAATAGAGTGTCCAAGGGTCGAAAACCAAATCTAAAGTTAAGTAATAAATCACCACATAGTGGTAAACATAAGGGATAACATAAATATCAACTCACTAACCTTTTAATGAAATAAATACTATTTACCATCTCAATATCAGTCAACATCTAAATCAGTACCCCATCTGCATCTCCAAATCAATCAATAGCCAATAAATATTGGATTATTTAAATGATTGTAATAGGAAGTTCCAATACTAATATAAAATTTAATAATCCATGTTACATGTCCAAATTTTGACTATCAATAAATATCCATCTCAATTATCAGATTTAATGTCAATTTAAAAAATCAGTTAATTATTGATATTTTTATATAAAGAATTCAACCAATTCTTACCGTCCAATTAAAATATCAAATGTTACGATAAAATTAACGGTCCAAACTAAGTGCCACATCTTAGTTAAATCAATCAACTTCAATTTTAATCATTGAATTTGTCTACAAAAATGAATATTAATTATATTCTAAATGATGTGCTAATAGCAAGAGTTGTAGTATTTTGTGAATGGAATAAACCACTCACCTACAAACCAAGCTGAAAACTTGACAGCGACAAACAGTCGTGAATCCAACACCATTACGAAGAGCTTGTCAAGGAGGAAATAGATGTGGAAACAGCTAAGATGAAGGGCCGTTCGGTTTGAAGTGGTGACTGACTTGGCGGTGGATGTTTGGATGGAAGAAATTCCAATTCATGAAGTCCAAGGCGAGGCGATCATGTTTTGAGGGAGCACGATTTAATTTGAGAAGGATCGATTATCGATTTTAGGAAAAAGGGTAAATTTTCTTCAGCTGCCATTATTAAATTTGGGGAAAGTGATTTCGCTAAGTAAAATAAAAGAGAGGAGGAAATGTGGAGAGAAGAGGAGAGGTGCAGCTTTATGAATGAAAGAAATGAAAGGGTGTCGTAATGCACGGCTTGGAAATGAATTAACAATAAAATTTATGTTTTGTCTTGTTTTAAATGTAACTTTTTATTGTTCCATTTTACTATATTTAATGCTAACCGATTAAAGAAGGAACGTACATAGCTCCTTTACAATCTTGTTCCAAAGCATAAAAGAGGCAATGTTTTTTTATTATTAAATGTCTTTTGAGCGGTAGGAAGAAAATAAAGTGGGAAATGAATAATGTTTTATTTCCAAATGCTTTAATGTGGATTAACCATATTCAACGTGTACAAATGTCGAAATGCACCTGGGGAAATAATAGGTAAACAATTAATGAAATAACAAAAGAAAAAGGGTGCATTGCATGAAGAGATCATTTTGCTTTCTCTTTCTAAACGTGGCCAAGTAATTCATTTATTAATTCAAATTGAATGTGAGCATTAATTTGCACCATGCATATATACAACCCGTTTTGCTTTTCTTCATAACAGACACAAAATATGCAAATTTAGAAATGAATGAACGTGTTGATATGTGAAACGACCCAAACTTCCCCTTACGGGGAAGCCCGGATTGAGTTCAGAACACGACGCATAAGACACAAACAATTGAACATTTCATTGCTACTACGACAATTTACATCAGAGTACAAGATTATATCAGAGTATGAATAAATAATATACATTGGAAAATATCAGAGATTAAAACACATAGCAGCGGAAATTTAAACGTATAAATACAATGCATAGCGGAAAATACAACAACTAGCAAACCTGAATGAAATACATGGGTATAAAGCTTTCCTAATCTGCTGTAATCCAAGATCCTAGAAAAATAAATATCTACGAAAAACCAAAACTACTAGCTGCCCATGTGAAAAATATGGGCACCCATAGTTTAAGTAGAAACAATAAACTCCAAGTTAGTCATGGGACTGGTGTGAGAACTAAAACAGTTATTAAATCTTTACTTTAAAAGTTGGGAAATCATGGGACCACGCCATATAACACGGAACGGGTTCACTCCACATGAATTTTAGTTTAAAATAAAAAATCGCTATGCTTTTTGGAAAATGAAGCTATTATAATACTCAGGTCCCATCACACAATGCAATGCAAGCCAGAGGATAGAGTTTTCCCTTATAATAGCCAAACATGCTTGGTACATTTAAAACAAGTCATTTTTGTTATTACTATAAGTGTAGAGTGTCAAAACAACTTCAAATATAAATGTATCAATCATAGATGACATGAGTGCCTCATCCCACTATGTCGCCATATAGGTTTACATCTAAAGCCGATAAATGTCATATTGGAAATTGGATTTTCATCATGAGTCAAGGCAAGGGATGGCCTCCTTACGATTCGAGTTATCTCTAGCAAGATGACTCAGGATTACACAATCTGGGCAACCTTTGATCCTGCAAGGCCGGTCCTCTCTTACTTTTGAGGATTGGTTATTCCTGAACACATGTATCCCAGTATTATCGGACCTATTTCTAAGCTACTAGGGACTCAATAATCGAGGCGCCTCATTCCATCATCCACATAAGTAAAAATTTCTGGGCTCCATACCATGACACCACTTCTAGCTAGAAAGAAACGTCATGCACTCCTTGCGTTCCCTTATCCCGTTTTTGACTCATACCGAGGTGTGAGGCTTGTGATTTAACGTTATACACAAAGCTATGCTAATTATAGCCATGCTTTGATCATCATCCATAAGACTTTGCTTTTCAAAAAAAGCCTTGATCCATGCAACACAGCATGCCACACTATCAATCCATACCGTACCACTGATTTCCACCAATATATAACCTCTAAGCTCGTACGTCTTAAAGAAGGGTGTTAAGCAAGAGAATAAATTATCCGCCACCAAACAGATATATATTTAGCAGAGATCAACGAATACAGTATAAAGGAATATCATCTCAGACACACTATCCATTTGCAAGTCCGTTTTGGGTCTGAACGAAACCGGAGGCACCTCGCATATCCGGTCGATCTCCAAGTACGTCTGGACAATCACCACTTATTACCTTGTCTTGGGTGTACAGCCCAATCAAGACATCAGTAAGCATCCAAACAATGTGAAGAACTACGGTCTTCAAGCACCGTCTTCATCGTCGACTTTTAGTCGTCGTATTAATTATTCAGAATGGGTTAAACTCGGTTTTTCTGAATAAATCGCGTATTTTATAATTAATAATCAAGTGTTATAAAAAACATCATACGCCTCATTCCAATCCAGAATATTCTTTTATTCCAATATTCACATTTTAAGGAAAAGGTTCCCATTAATTTTATCAAAGACAAATTCTTTTAATATTATTGTTTAATCTTCCTTTGGATATCAATTTCAAAAGATTTTATTTTATCCTTTATCAATTCTAAACCAAATTAAGGTTTATTACCTAGTCGGGATTAGCAAACATTACTGAAGTAATCATTTATTTATTAATCTCAATCCCAACCTTTTCATCCCATGGAGCAAAACTGGTAGTACTCCATATCTAACACCCATTATGTTCAGGGTAAAACTAATTACCATTTCACGTTCAAATCTAATTAAAGATTTAACTATTGCCTGGAGTAAAACCGGTGATACTCCATTCTCGATCATTTCATGAATTCGATAAATTTAATTATCTTATTCCCATTTTAATCTAATTAATGATTTATTAAAACTCCAATTTTGTTTTAATATCAAAATCATTACTTTATGATTATTCAAATTTAAGAAATTAATCTTGTCTTTAACTGGGAAAAAGAACCAATGTCAATTAAAATACAGTTCACGATAAACGCAAAATCATCTTCCATCAAAATGGAATCTACACGGAAATCATAACCGCGTATAATCGATATAAATTACCGTATCAGACTAATAATATGCATGGAATAGAGGCAAGGCCTTTTAAATTCCATATATAGTAATGGTCTTAATTCACAGAAGCTCATCTCGATTATTACCAAATCGAATTCCATTCGATTCCAATTTAATATTTTAAATTGGAAAACTTTACATTGGAAAATTTCTATTAAATCTTAATAAAAAGATTTGTAAATTCCAAATCATATCTCCATTGTTAATCAGGTTAAAGAACGAATGTTATTTAAAACATTGCTCATGATAAACCCAAAAATCCAATTTCAATTCAATTCCAATTAAATATTAATTAATTGGTAAACTCTCTAAATCTTAATTTAAAGATGTATTCTTTTCTCAACTGGGTTTAAGAAAAGTTTTATTGAAGACACCATTCACGAAAAATCCAAATCTAATTTGATATTAAATACAAGGCTCTGAATAGAAATTTTATTGGCTTATATTCAATATCAAATTTTGAAACTAACGGATATCGTATTGGGAATAACAATATCTGTTTCTTCCAAATCCTCAACAATATCCGCATAATCACGGAATCCAGTACTGAAATATTCCGAAGATTATTTCCATTCAAAATCCATTATAATTCATATTTTGGAAAATTTTGGTTATATTAAAACCATTTCAATCCAAGTTATTTATTTAAAAATAATGGATTGTTATTCTAGTTAATAACTAGTTCATTTCGCTAAAAAAATATTTTTATCATTCCAAACATGGAATTTTTAATCAAAAATCATTCCAAATCATTTATTATGATTTTACATAATTTTTGCAAATTTTCAATAATTTTATTAAGGCCATTACCGGTGGTTTCCAATAACGGCAACCGAACTGCATCCATAACGGCCTTTTTTGAAATTGATTTGGACATATTTTGAAATCCAACCGTTAAAATTTAAATCTCTTTTTTTCATTGGAAAGCTCTTTTCGATACAAAACCAACGGTTCTGGTTTTAGAGAATCCGACGGCCGGATCTCCCATTACATCAATTCGAAGTTAATGGTCGAAATTCGCGAACGTTCGCTGCGCGGCGCGACGCTTTCTATTTAGGCCATTATATATATACGTGTTTACATATATATATTATATTGCTGATTTCAATTTAAAACGTATTTTATGAATTGATTATAAATTCATTTTTAAACGATTCCAATTTCATTTTCAATTGTAAATCAAAATTGAATATTCCATATCATTATAATATTAAAATGATAATGTTTTCAAAATACCAAATTTTGAAAACAATTCTTTACGATATTCATTATAAAATGAGTAAAATTGATCGATATACCCGTTGTGGTAAAAATGGCGAATATTTACTTACTCGGTTTTGTATATTCCACTATTTTCGTGTCCATCCACAATCGGACATCAAAATCATATCTTGATTCTTCATTGAATATTATTTTAAAACTATATAGAATATTAATTTAAAATTATACTGAATAATATTTGAAAACTATACTATATAATATTTTAAAACTATTCTATATAATATTTGAAAACTATACTATATGTTATTTTAGAACTATTCGTTATTTCTGAATTGGAATCAGAATCAATCAATTACCGTATAAATATATTTATATGGATTTCCATACATCTCATATATTCACAATAATGATAAATAATCATTAAACATCCACACATCATCCAGAGTGCATTCTATCACTGTATAAGCGTTAAAATAAATAAATAATGCTCATCACAGTTTGTCAACCCATCGATTGACATATAATTAAATGCAGGGGAGATGTGAATAAATTACCATCCCCAGACCCGTGTGGGGTTTTCAAACAACAGTTTATTCAAAAGAATCACTAATTAATTAATTTAACCACTTCTAATTCGATTGGAATTATTTTTCTGATTTACCAATTTTCACTGTTTAAATTATAAATAAATATTTATAATTTAATTTCAATTACCACATTAATGTTAACATTATTTTTAATATGTTAATCATCACAATATCACAATCAAAATACAATACAGTCAATTAAATCGTTCATGGTCTGTGGACGAGGGAGGTGAGCTAACATGCACCGTATACAATTTATAATAATTGAACTAGTAAAAATCAATACTGGCAATTCTATAAAATTTTCAGTTATCAAATAAATAAATAAATAACTGTACATAATTTTTAGTGAGAAGTTCTCACATTGGGTTCCACTTCATCATTCTGTAATTGAAGATTTTATTTCTGTTCGGATTTGAATTTGCCTCAAATTCAAATCTACTCCATTTCCATTCTAGTTAGTTCTTGTAACGACCCGCATTTTTTAAAAAAAAATTGAAATGCAAGCCGGGTTTTATAGTGGACTGTGCCACTTTTTATTAAAAATGAAAAGCGAAAATGTTCTGCACAGGCACAGAAACATAAACTAGTTTGAAGTACCAGCATACTAATACAAGATATTATCTCATATTTCTAATGATAGAGTGGACCATTGAGTGTTTAGAAGAAATGACTCCTCCAAACACTCGCATGTTCCTCTCCATCCATATCATATAAATAAATTTCTTAAGTAAATTCAAAAGAATCTTCCCTTTATCACTCTTCCACCTTGTTGCTTTAAAGACAGTGAACAATTCAATTGCCGAAACTCTAGACGGTATGTGCAGATTAAAATGAAGGAGCACTTTAGACCAAATAAAATGAGAGAAGCTACATTCGAAAAATAGGTGGTAAATACATTCACCGCCCCTGCTACAAAGAAGACAAGCAGCATCATCGACAATATGCATTCTTTTAAGCTTACTGAGATTAAGAAGCCCATTGCTAAGAACCTTCGACAACATAATGGTTTTTTTTTGGCAACGAACCACGGTTCCATATACGCGAATGCCATGGAAAGCAATCCATCATATTAGTATCATTCATGTAAACTTGTCTAATGCTATGAGGATAGCCATTCCAACAAGAATATTTTAAGGAAGCTGGGAATAATTTACTGTGTATGATATTCCATGCATTCCTTATCAAAGATGAGCTACTGTATGGCATAGAAAAAGCACCTTCATACCAATAATCGATCAATAAAGCATTGTCATTAATCCTAGTCAACAGTCGCAGGTTGTATGGAATAATGTTACTAAGAATAAGGCCTTTAGAAACCCATGGGTCATGCCAGAAATAAACCTTGTCCATAGGTAGAAAGTCCTCTTTATGTCTTAGTATATTCCTCCAGGCCCAAGAACAGTCCACATTAGGCAGCATTGTCCAGAAGAAAGCATTTTTAATAAGGTAAATACAAGTCTAAGAAGCCCACAGGTTACTATCAAATTTCATAAGTTTGGCAATCCTTGCTGACAGAGATGCCTTGTTCCAGTTCTTAATATTCATCACACCCAAGCCACCATTCTCCTTCGAACAACAAACATACTTAAAAGCTATAGGAATCATCTTGTTTGAGAACGGATTACCGTGCCAGAGGAAATGATTAAGAGCAGAATTGATCATATTAATTAGCTTAATTGGTAGGATGAAAATGCGAGCATAATAGATGCTCATGGAAGTCACAACAGATTTAATAATAATAAGTCTACATGCCATAGAAAACTTGGAGCTAGGCCAGCTAGAGATTTTTGCAGTGATACTTTCATACAGTTGAAGGCACGGGGACAGTTTGATTCGAGATGAGCACATGGGAGCTCCAAGGTATGTTTCATTTTCATTGAAGGGAGCCAACCCAGAGATGGCATAGATAGCAGATTTAATGTCCTCAGTAACACCAACTATTCGAATTCTAGATTTGCTTTTGTTGATAGTTAGACCAGTCAGGCTGTTAAAAAGTGATAGAATACTTTGGACACCGTTCATAGATTTTATATTGGGTTTGGTGAATAACAACAGGTCATCAGCAAAAAGCAATGCGGATAGCGATAGTTTCATGCACATCGAGTGGTAGTCAAGTAATTTATTTGTGTGAGCATGCTTAGAGATGGAAGTGAGAAGCTCCATAACACAAACAAAAAGGTAGGGCGATAGGGGACATCCCTTTCTAATTCCTTGAGTTCCTCTGAAATATTCAAAACTTGATCCATTGCAGCTTAGAGTGTAGACAACTGCAGAGATGCAAGTGTACACCCAACATTGGAAAGGCATTCGAAAGTTCATTTTAAAGAGGATGTAGATGATGGAATTCCAGTGAATCGAGTCATATGCTTTTTGCAAATCAAGTCTCAGAGCACATCTAGGGGAGATGTTTTTCCTGTTGTAACGACTCACATTCTACGCATCGCAGAATCATAGAATATTTATTTCTTTCACATACGGAGTTGTGTGGTCATGTAACTTTGGGAGACGACTATTGGAGTCATTTCCCATGTTCATGATTTTTGCAATTTTTAAATGACTATTTTGCCCCTATCTAATCTTGTTTTGGCCGTAACTTTTGATTGGAAAGGAATTTTGACCTGAAATCACCTCCATTGGCTCCGGATGATGGTTTACCTTTCCGTAGAGTGGTCACATTAGCCAAACGGACTCAGCGTTTGGGAGATATGGCTGAAACAAGTTTCAGAAGGTGAAAAACAGCTTAATTGGGCTTAATCGGGTGATTAACAGCTAGGCCCAAAGGGGAATTTCAGGATTAAGAGTATAAGGGTGTTGCTAGGGTTTAGAAAATGAATTTTATTTCATTTTCTAGCCGCCACTTTCATTCTAGGAACCCCAGTAATGGCCTCCATCATCCAAAACATCCCCAAATCACTTTCTAATTAAAGATTAGCCCAATTAACATCAAATTAAGGAGGAATAGCACAAAGCAAGGTTAGAGCTACTGTGTTGCATTGGGAACAGCACCAAACAGAGATTCATTTCAGATTTGGTATTTTATTTGTGGCCAAGTTGAGTGATTTGCATAGTTCCTCACTAATTATGGTTAATTAAGGATGATTAGTGTTAATTAGCAAATTTAAGCATGATTAAATTATGGAAAAATATTTAAAAATTTCAAAATATTGTTTTAGGCCTCTGTTAGAAAAATTTGGCTAATATGGTTATGTTTTGCTAATCGCATCATTAGTTTTGATTGAACATGCTTAAGGAAATATGTGGGGTTTTGGCTATATTTGATCTATTTTACCATGTTGGATTATCGTTTTGGTGTTTGTGTTCACTTCTATATGTTGCTATGACTGTATGGTATGCTTTGTGATCGATTAGAAAAGTTAGATTGGTCGAAAACGCCGTCGCGGGAAAAGTTGCAGGGAGCAGTGCAGTGTTTCGGATCGGATCGGGTTAGGGGGCTCGGGTCGGATCAGAGAACTGAGCAGAGAACCGAACCGGATCAGAACCTAGTACAAGAAGAAAGCTTGGCAAAAAGGAAGGCCTCTCGCATAAGGGTTGGAGTTGGTATTGGACTAAAGCTGGACATGGGATCGGATCGAATTAACTTTAGGAAAGAAAGGTAGAGCCGAACCAAGGCAGAAGCACCGAACCGAATCAAGATAATGAGATAGCTGAACCCAAGTGACATGGAAGCACCGAACCGAATCGAGGGTGGAGCTCCGAACCGAACCGGATGGCCAGGAAGTGGAGCAAGCCGAACCGAACCGGATGGCCAGGAAGTGGAGCAAGCCGAACAGAAATAGGGAAGGACAACCGAACCGAACCGGATTGGAGCTGCGATTACGCGATGACTTTTCTGAAGACCAACTCCAATTCGAACAAAACCCGAGATGCAAAGGAAGTCCAAATAGGAAGTAGAGCTCAAGATCCAGTTGGGAACCAACGAGTTAACTTTATCAGTTGGACTTTGCTGCGGGACGTGTGCTAAAGGGTTGTCGATGTCTATGACTTTGGATCACTATGTATGGAAGATACGTGAATGGATACAAGGCCACAGTGGCCTAGGTACGACTAGTGGGCTATAAACCAATGAAGTGGGGTCATTTGAAAAGGTTTGGTCATGATCTCATGTGATAAGCTTGGTGGTAGCAGAAGTTGTACAAGTCGAACTCCGTCATTACCTCGATGGGTCTAGTGATCAAAGTGGTGGACATCGTATGCTTTATGCACTGAGTGAGAGATGTAAGGATGGTTGCTATGTTTGATTTGTTGCCATCATTATGACATGCACGCCCCCACCCCCGTTATCTTTACACCATCTGTTCAGTGGCACCTTAGAGTATTGTACGGTATGTAGTGCTAACTCTTTGGTTGCAGGTCCAGTTTCAGGTATGGTTTAGTATACCTGTTATTGTTCTGTTTAGCTGCTTATCGCTCATACCAGACTTTTTGTCTGACCCAGAGTTTTATGTCTCTTCTTATTACTCTGGGTGCTCTCACGAGCAGACAAGAGACAGGTTAGGTGGTACGCACGTGTAGTTGTACCGGAGACGAGTAGGAGGCTTCCACGTATGATATATATATATATATATATATATATATATATATATTCTCCCTGTGTTGCTGCGGTCACTACTTTGGGTCTCAGTGGTGTACCTCTCTTTCTTTTGTTTAGAGACAGTAATTTGGAAAGTTGTAATAAGCTGTATTTAGATTTCCGCTACTCTGATGATGATGTTGATGTTGGTTTTAGTTATCAGCTTATGCACTGTCTCGCCTGTTTTATGTCAAGTACATTATTATTATATTTTGGTCCATGCGCTGTGATACATTCTACAGGTTTTCAATTAGTTCATTCTCTTCTTTCCTTTCTTTGGCGACCGTTCCGTGCTACTCAGGCATGTGTACAGCGCACTTTCGGAGGAAATGCCGGTTGGTGCAGGGCAGGCCATCACACTTGGTATCAGAGCTCTAGGTTGCGTAGTTAACCTAGGGAAAGACACCAAGGAGAGATAATACGTATATGAGAGAACGTATTTGTGATTATTTTGGTTTTCAAAAGCTATATATATATACTATTAGTATAGCTGAGGATGAAGTCGCACTGCACTGGCACCACTATAGAGATGGTTAATCGTTTCTCTTTACAGATTGAACGATGAGCCGATACGCAAGAGGTGCCGGTAGAGGAGCCAATAATGGGAATGCTACTGACATGAGGACGATGTTTACTGACCGCATGAGAGAGATGCTTAGAGATGTTCAGGGGGAAGCTCCTAATGTTGGTAATGGTGGTGGTGCAGTGGTGCAGGCGCCTAGAACCGATTTTTTCAAGCTATGCAAAGATTACACTAGTCTGGGTGGAAAGCCGTTCTAAGGAACGGAATCGGCCACGGATGTTCAAGATTGGCTGATAGCTATGAGCGTATCTTCGAAGACTTGGGTATCGAGGATACAATGAAAAGAAAGCTAGCGTCCCGTCAGTTGCAAGGACGGGCAATGAATTGGTGGAAAGCTATAAAGATAGCTCCTCCCGAGGATCAGATTACTTGGGATTAGTTTAAGGTTTGCTTTAGAGATAAGTTCATTCCAGCTGCTCAGAAGTCAGTGCTGTTTAAGAAATTCTTGGAACTCAAGCAGAATGGCAGATCCGTATCGGAGTATATTGCAGAATTCGATACTTTATCGAAGTATGGATTATCCCTCATTGACACTCCCGAGAAGAAGAATGAGAAGTTTATAATAGGTTTGGATTAGTATTTGGGGGAAAGGCTTATTAACCACATCGATGAGACGTTTGAATCCATTGTGGGGAAAGCATTGAGGTCAGAGAGTCTTTACCCTAAGTCGAAGACTGAGGTTGCATTTGTAGAGGAGAAAAAACCGCAAGCAAGCGGTGGAGGCAAGAATGGTTCTCAGAATAATAGAAAGCAGAATCAGACCAAGGATGACCAGAAGAAAAAGAATAAGAAGGATGTTGAGTGCTTCAACTGTGGTAAGAAGGGCCACTAGGCTAGTAATTGTCGGGCCAAGCCAGCGAATAGGAAGTGCTTCAACTGTGGCCAAGTGGGACATCACAAGGACAACCCCTAAAGAAAAGCAGATGGTGAAAGCATATGCCCTTAATGCTATCCCTTCTTCGTCGAATTCCCCAACTACGGCAGAGAAGGGAAAGAATGTCGTTATTCAAGGTATGCTTTATGTTTATGATGTTCCTGTTAGTGTTTTGTTTGATACCGGAGCTTCCAGTTCTTTCATATCTAGTGACCTGGCAGATAGGTCGGGATTGGAGCCCGAGAATGTTGATAGACCTTTAGTAGTGACGAACCCGATTGGTGGTTCGACTAAACTTAGCATGATTTGTCGTAATGTGGTTTTATCGAGTCATGGATGCATGTTTGTTTTTGATTGCTTTGTTTTGGGCTTTATTGGGTTTGGCATTATTTTGGGAGTCGATTGGCTCCAAAGATAAGGGGTGGTGATAGACTGTGAGGGATTTTTGGTGATAGCTAGAGCGGATTATGGGCAGAGGGTAGTGTTTGGTTGTCTACCTAGTGATGGGGTAATGGCTAGTTTTCTAAATTCTCTCGACATCCCGCATGGTGAGTTGTCAGGTTTGCCCGTGGTTGGCCAGTATCCTGACGTCTTCGAAGAAGTGACCGGGCTTCCACCACACTGAGAGATTGAGTTCCGTATTGATTTAGTGAAGATGCCAGACCTATAGTGATGCCACTACGTCGTATGGCACCCAGGGAGCAGCGAGAGCTCGGGGTGCAAGTCAGCGATCTTTTGAAGAAGGGATTTATCAGAAGGAGTGTTTCTGAATGGCGAGCACCAGTTGTGATTGCTACCAAGGCCGATGGTTCCCTTCGATTGTGTGTAGACTACCGCGAGTTGAATAAGGTGACGAGGAAGAACAAGTATCCTCTACCGCGGATAGATGATTTGTTTGATCAGTTGAGTGGCGCAAGAGTATTCTCTCAGTTGGATCTCGCGACAGGTTTTCATCAGCTTAGGGTGGGAGCTGAAAGTACAGCTAAAACAGCATTTCGGACGCCATCTGGATTTTCTGAATGGTTGGTCATGCCATTTAGGTTGACCAATGCACCAACATATTTTGTGGATCTTATGAATAGAGTATTCAGAGATCAGTTGAATAAGTTTGTTCTTGTGTTCATGGACGATATACTTGTTTATTCGAGGGCAGAGGAAGAACACAAGGAACATTTAAGAATAGTGATGGAGGTGTTGAGAAAACACCAATTGAAAGCAAAGTCTTCTAAGTGTCACTTCTGGAGGAGGGAAGTGAGATTCAAGGGCCATGTTGTTTCAGAAAATGGTATCACCATGGACCCTACGAAGGTGGCTACAGTACAAGATTGGTCTACGCCCGAGAATGCGATAGAAATAAGAAGTTTCTTGGGGTTAGCTGGATATTGTCGTAAATTTATCCAAGACTTCTCCACGATAGCAACACCATTGACTCAGTTGACCAAGAAGAATCAAGCTTTCGTCTGGGATGAAAAGTGCGAGAGTGCATTCAAGAGTCTAAAGGAAAAGTTGACATGTGCACCAGTGTAAGTCATTCCTAAGGGAAATGAAGAGATGACGGTATATACGGATGCATGTAGTACCGGATTAGGTGTTGTATTGATGCAAGGAGGTAGGGGTGTAGCTTATGCAAGTCGGCAACTGAAACCGCATGAGAAATGATACCCAACCCATGATTTGGAATTAGCAGCGATCGTGTTTGCATTGAAGACGTGGAGACATTATTTCTTGGGAGAAAGATTCGAGTTGTTTACCGATCATAAATCGTTAAAGTATATCTTCTCTCAGAAGGATCTAAATTTCCGACAGCAAAGGTGGTTAGAATTCTTAGCTTCCTATGATTTCGACATCGCATATACACCTGGAAAGGGCAATGCGGTGGCTGATGCATTGAGTAGAAGACATACCCATTTAGGGGCTATGTTTCTTCAATGGAAGCAAATGGAGTACATCGCTGGGTATGATTTCAGAACAAAGTGCGAGTTGGATCCAAAAATGTTAGCAAGTTTGATGATCAGACCCACTTTGATTGACCTGATTGGTTCCAGTCAGAGGGACGATCCTAACCTATTAGAAATCATCTCAAAGTTAGAGATGGGAATCGACGAAGAGATGAATAAGTATGGGCTTGATCGAGATGGATGGCTTAGGAAGAATGGAAGACTAGTTGTACCCAATGTCAATGGATTGAGAGATGAAGTGCTTAGAGAATGTCATCACTCAAAATTGACTATACATCCCGGTGGTAACAAGATGTATCGAGACATGAAGCAGACCTACTACTGGGAAGGGATGAAAAGAGACATTGGGAAGTTTATATCCAAATGCATGAACTTCCAGCTAGTTAAAGCTGAGCAAAAGAAGACTAGTTGGTTGTTGCAACCATTAGAGATTCCAGAATGGAAATGGGAACAATTCTCAATGGATTTCATTGATGGGCTACCAAGGAATAGATCGGGCCATGATAGCATTTGGGTGATTGTGGACCGATAGACTAAGAGTGCAAGGTTTATACCCGTCAAGTCAAACAGGACGACAGCTAATTTAGCGGAACTGTATATAATGTGGGTAGTGAGATTTCATGGAATACCCAAAGGAATTGTGAGTGACCGAGATCCGTTGTTCATTAGTGAATTTTGGAAAAGCTTACAAGAGGCGTTAGGATCAGAATTACATCTCAGTACCGTGTATCATCCTCAAACCGACGGACAGATAGAGAGGGTGAATCGAGTATTAGAGGATCTCTTGAGAGCTTGCATATTAGACTTTGGTGGATCATGGGATGACCATCTACACCTAGTAGAGTTCGCATATAATAATAGTTATCAATCCAGTATTGGTATGGCTCCATTTGAAGCTTTGTACGGAAGACCGTGCAACTCACCATCATATTGGTTTGAGACCGGTGAGAAATATGTGCTTGGACCAGAAGTAATAAAAGAAACATCAGACAAGATCAAGGTTATCCAACAGCGAATGAAGGCTGCTCAAGATAGGCAGAAAAGTTATGATGATAAGAGGAGAAGAGAATTATAGTTCTCCATTAGCGACTTAGTGTTTTTCAAGATTTCTCCGTTGAAGAGCATGATACGATTTGGCAGGAGAGGCAAGTTAGCACCAAGATTTGTTGGTCCATTCCCAGTTTTTGAGCAAATTGGGAATTTGGCATACAAAGTTGAATTACCAGAGAAGATGGCAGGAGTTCACAATGTATTTCATGTTTCCCAGTTAAGGAAGTCCGTGCACGACCCAGATGTGACTATTTCACCTGATCAGTTGGATGATATCGAAGTTGAACTCGAGGCAGTTGGGAACCGCAAGCCTATGCGTATTGTTGGGAACGATACGAAGCAACTTCGAAGGAAAGCAGTGAATCTAGTTAAAGTTCAGTGGGGCGAGAATGAGAATGACTGTACTTGGGAGACAGAGGAGTGCATTAGGAGGACGTATCCAGAACTCTTCGCCTGGTAAGATTTCAGTTGCTGTTTAGTCTTTCCGCATGTTAGGATAGGCTTATTTTGTTTGTTTTGCATGTTGGATTGTTGTATGTGGCCGGTAGGCATGAGGGATTCTTTGTATGTTTTGGGTTAAGGAATTTCAGGGACGAAATTTCTTAAAGGGGGGGGGGGGGGGGAGTGTAACGACCCGCATTCTTCGCATCGCAGGATCGAAGAATATTTATTTCTTTCACATACGGAGTCGTATGGTCATGTAACTTTGGAAGATGACTATTGGAGTCATTTCCCATGTTCATGATTTTTGCCGATTTTTAAATGACTATTTTGCCCCTAGCTGATCTTGTTTTGGCCGTAACTTTTGATTGGAAAGAAATTTTGACATGAAACCACTTCCATTGGATCCAGATGATGGTTTACCTTTCCGTAGAGTGGTCACATTAGCCAAATGGACTAACCGTTTGGGAGATATGGCTGAAATAAGTTTTAGAAGGTGAAAATTAGCTTAATTGGGCTTAACCGGGTGATTAACAGCTAGGCCCAAAGGGGAATTTCGGGATTAAGAGTACAAGGGTGCTGCTAGGGTTTAGAAAATGAATTTTATTTCATTTTCCAGCCGCCACTTTCATTCTAGGAACCCTAGTAATGGCCTCCAACATCTAAAACATCCCGAAATCACTTTTTAATTGAAGATTAGCCTAATCAACATCAAATTAAGGAGGAATAGCACCAGAGCAATGTTAGAGCTACTATGTTGCATTGGAAACAACGCCAAACAGATATTCATTACAGATTTGGTATTTTATTTGTAGCCAAGGTGAGTGATTTGCATAGTTCCTCACTAATTATGGTTATTTAAGGGTAATTAGTGTTAATTAGCGAATTTAAGCATGATTAAATTCTGGAAAAATATTTAAAAATTTTGAAATATTGTTTTAGGCCACTGTTAGTAAATTTGGCTAGTTTGGTTAAGTTTTTCTAATCGCATCATTAGTTTTGATTGAACATGCTTAAGGAAAAATGTGGGGTTTTGGCTATGTTTGATCTATTTTACCATGTTAGATTGTCGTTTTGGTGTTTGTGGTCACTTCTATTTGTTGCTATGACTGTATGGTATGCTTTGCGATCAATTAGAAGAGTTATATTGGTCGAAAATGCCGTCGTATGGCGTAAAACAGTCACGGGAAAAGTTGCAGGAAGCAGTGCAGGGTTTCAGATCGGATTGGGTTAGGGGGCTCGGGTCAGATCGGAGAACTGAGCAGAGAACCGAACCAGATCGAAACCTAGTACAAGAAGAGAGCTTGGCAAAAGGAAGGCCTCTCGCATAAGGGTTGGAGTTGGTATTGGACTAAAGCTGGACATGGGATCGGATCGGATTAACTGGAGGAAAGAAAGGCAGAGCCGAACCAAGGCAGAAGCACCAAACCGAATCAAGATAATGAGATAGCTGAACCCAAGTGACATGGAAGCACCGAACCAAGGGTGGTGCTCCGAACCGAACCGAGGGTGGTGCTCCGAACCGAACCGGATGCCCAGGAAGTGGAGCAAGCCGAATCGAACCGGATGGCCAGGAAGTGGAGCAAGCCGAACCGAACCAGGGAATGACAACCGAACCGAACCAGATTGGAGCTGCGATTACGCGACGACTTTTCAGAAGGCCAACTCCAGTTCGACCAAAACCCAAGATGCAGAGGAAGTCCAAATAGGAAGTAGAGCTCAGGATCCAGTTGGGAACCAACGAGTTAACTTCATGTGTTGGACTTTGCTGCGGGACGTGTGCTAAGGGGTTGTCGATGTCTATGACTTTGGATCACTATGTATGAGAGGTACGTGAACGGATTCAGGGCCACAGTGACATAGGTATGACTATTGGGCTATAGACCAATGAAGTGGGGTCATTTGAAAAGGTTTGGTCATGATCCCATGTGATAAGCTTGGTGGTAGCAGAAGTTGTACAAGTCGATCTCCGTCATTACCTTGATGGGTCTAGTGATCAAAGTGGCGGACATCGTATGCTTTATGCACTGAGTGAGAGATGTGAGGATGGTTGCTATGTTTGATTTGTTGCCATCATTATGACATGCACGCCCCCACCCCCGTTATCTTTACACCATCTGTTCTGTGGCACCTTAGAGTATTGTACGGTATGTAGTGCTAACTCTTTAGTTGCAGTTCCAGGTTCAGGTATGGTTTAGTATACCTGTTATTGTTCTGTTTAGCTGCTTATTGCTCATACCAGACTTTTTGTCTGACCCAGAGTTTTATGTCTCTTCTTATTACTCTGGGTGCTCTCACGAGAAGACTAGAGACAGGTTAGGTGGTATGCACGTCTAGTTGTACCGGAGACGAGCAGGAGGTTTCCACGTATGATACATATATTCAGATATCCTCCCTGTGTTGCTGCGGTCACTACTTTGGGCATCAGTGGTGTACCTCTCTTTCTTTTGTTTAGAGACAGTAATTTGGAAAGTTGTAATAAGCTGTATTTGGATTTCCGCTACTCTGATGATGATGTTGATGTTGGTTTTAGTTATCAGCTTATGCTCTGTCTCGCCTGTTTTATGTCAAGTACATTATTATTATATTTTGTTTCATGTGCTGTGAGACATTCTATAGGTTTTTGATTAGTTCATTCTCTTCTTTCCTTTATTTGGCGACCGTTCCGTGCTAGTCGGGCATGTGCACAGCGCACTTTCGGAGGAAATGCCGGCTGGTGCAGGGCGGGCCGTCACAGTTCTGAAATGTAGTGTTCGTCGTTGCGAATCCAAAGCAACATGAATCGTCGGATTTGGACCTCGTATGGAAAAATTATGATATTATAAACTTTGATAATTAAAATAGTATTTAATTAAATTAATTAACTTTTAACAACTCTTTAAATATCGTTACCCTCTTTAATTAAAATCCTGGAGCCTCATCGTTCTTCTAGGAAACCACGTCGACCTCAAAAGTTCACGGCCGCTCGCCACTACAGGCCACCGGGGGACAATCGCTTGCCACCACTTCATTCGCTGACGGAAACCACGCCGCCACCTCCAACGGCGATGAACTCGCACCCCCTCATCGCCCTGAAATTGACCCCAAACCGGCGGCCTTTGATCCTAAAAATCGAGACCAATATCCCACGATAATTGATCAACCCTATATAGATTTATAGCTCGTTCCGAGCTCTTCGATTTTCCTTTTTTGGGTTTCTGAAATTATTGAGTGGATTAAGAGAGAGATTGGGAGGAAGGATTAAACGATTTTAATCATTTGTTATGGCGGATAGGGTTAATGAGAGAGGAAAGGCTTATATATATATATATTCTTTAATTTTGTGAATTACTTGTTTAATGTCACGAACCCCATATCGAACACAACGACTGTCACCCCTAACCAAATACCCCCATTCCAAACACAATGGGATATCTTTCGTAAGCCAATTTGACTGTTTTGATTAGTTTTTATCAAAATTAAAATATAAATCAATATATATTGAATTTAAATGTAAAATTTAATTTACTGGGGCCATATACTGACTCCAAAAATTACAGAAAAATAAATTTTGCTATGTTTTAACGATACGGTACTTACAAAACTAATTTCGTTGAATTTAGAGACCGTTTAAAAATGGCCACTTTTTGGTCGACTAAATTCAAATTGAATTTACCAAACGCCTTTAAATTTACTACGCGCACATATTAGTTCCAAAAGTTATTAAATTTGAAACCTAACAATAATTTGACATTTCGGATCCAACAAAAGTGGTTTCGCCGAAACGGAGGACATTTGAAAAATGGCTATTTTCAAGGGCTATATATATTATTAAAATATATATAAATTCCGTAGCTAGTATTTCAAATTTTAAACTGGCCATAACATTCAATTTATGTTATGGAATCTCAGTTTTTCACATTCGTTAGAAAGATATAGTTAAATAGATTCCAATGTTTCTTGTTTCTTCAAATTCTGACTTATATTGAATTCTATACATTCAATTGAAACTAGAAATCGAATTTCTAAACTACCGCGCCATTTCAAACTTTGTTTATAATTAAATTAAATTTATACCTTCTAACTTCGATTTAAATAAATTTTTAGTCGTTATTATTTAAAATAAATTTTAAATAATCAAAATCCATTAAAATAGCTAAAATAAATTTTTTAAATTGGTTCAGAAATTCCGGGTTGTTACAATCTCCCCTACTTAAAATCTTTTCGTCCTCGAAAAGGAACGAAGATGAAAGTTGTTTAACTAACCAACTCAACTTTCATTCTGGCTTTCTTTCTTCAACTTTTCAGTTTCTAAGAATTTTCTAATTTCTCAAAAATTTAGCTAACACCCTAAATTTTCGAAAAATTTCGCCATAACCTCCTTTGTACGGGCTGATCGGTAAAATGCCAACTTGCCTTATGGGGCCATCATCAATCCTAAAAAAAAAAAAAAAAGCCAAGCGGCTAGCCAGTCAGCTCATAAAATCATCAAAACCCAATAAATAGAGTAAACATGTACCTTTTGTCAGGTATAGAATTTTATTCCTCTTCTTAGCTTCCATGCTATGACCTGTTCAATATATATATATATATATATATATATATATATATATATATATATATATAGACACACACACACATGTACATATATGCAATTTTAATCAACTTTCAATTCAGTTCAATAATTTGTTCAATTTGCTAAATTTTACCATTTCATTTTTTATTGGTTTTATCACTCCAATATTTTTATTAGTTAAACCAATAATCACACATCACAACTAACAATCAATTAGTTGATTAGCTTTTCAAACATATATAGCTTTTATATATAATTAAAATCATATTTTTAGTGCCAAATCACAAACAATAAATTCTAACTAAGTTTCGGTTCTCACACCAGTCAACTGGAAATACATAAATATCCACTTTCGAAACTCGAAAATAAACGCTGATGATGGCTAGCCACCATTAGAATTATGTCGGGTGACTAGAGTGTGATTCTATATCCATCTAGTATATTTGAGACTTCATATATACGTTCAAGGCGCGTATATGCAAAATCTTCATATACTTGATAGTCCGAAATAAGTATAAATTAAAATACTCAAATACGTATAATAATTTATAAATTTCCAAAACTAAATTTGTTTCTAATAAAAAAATAGCACTCTTCTAACTCATTCTAGGGTATTACCAACCTTATCTCTAACGAGTTATTCTCATAGGATGTTACTAATCCTATCTCTAATGAATTCTTTTGTTTGGTTCTAACGTGTCTTGTTCTCGAGCTCTGTAAACCAAAGCTTTGATACCACGCTGAAAGGACCCAAACTTCCCTTACAGGAAGGCCCGGATTTAGTTGAGAACACGACACACCAGACACAAACAATAGAACATTTCATTGCTATTACAACAATTTACATCAGAGTACAAGAATGTATCAGAGTATGAATAAATAATATACATCGGAAAATATCAGAGATTAAAATACATAACAGCGGAAATTTAAATGTATAAATACAATGTGTAGCAGAAAATACAATAACTAGCACAACTGAATGAAATACACGGATACAAAGCTTTCCGAATATAGCTCCAACTGTAATCCATGATCTTGGAAAAATAAATATTTGCTAAAACGAAAACTACTAGCTGCTTGTGTGGAAAATATGGGCACCCAGAGTTTAGGTAGAAACAATAAACTCCGAGTCAGTCACGAGATTGGTGTGAGAACTAAAACAGTTATTAAATCTTTACATTAAAAATTGGGAAATCATGGGACCACGCCATATAACACGGAACGGGTTTACTCCATATGAATCTTAGTTTAAAATAAAACAACGCTATGCTTTTTGGAAAATGAAGCTATTATAAGATTCAGGTCCCATCACATAATGCAACGCAAGCCGGAGGATAGAGTTTTCCCTTATAATAGCCAAACATGCTTGGTATGTTTAAAACAAATCATTTTTGTTATTACTATAAGTGTATAGTGTCAAAAAAACTTCAAACATAAATGTATCAATCATAGATGACATGAGCGCCCCATCCCACTAAGCCGCCACATAGGCTTACATCTAAAGCTGAAATGTCGTATTAGAAATTGAATTTCCATCATGAGTCAAGGCAAGGGATGGTCTCCTAACCGATTCGAGTTACCTCTAGCATGATGACTCAGGATTACACACTCTGGGCAACCCTAGATCCTGTAGGGCATGTCCTCTCTTACTTTTGAGGATTGGTTATTCCTGAACACACGTTTCCCAGTCCTATCGGACCTATCTCTGAGCCACTAGGGACTCAATAATCGAGGCGCCTCATTCTATCATCCACATAAGTAAAAATGTCTGGGCTCTGTACTATGACACCACTTCCAGCTAGAAAGAAACGTCGTGCACTCCCTGCGTTCCCTTATCCCGTTTTTGACTCAAACCGAGGTGTGAGGCTCGCAAATTAACGATATACACAAAGTTATGCTAATTAAAGCCATGCTTTGATCATCATCCACAAGACTTTTCTTTTCAACAAAAGCCTTGATCTATGCAACTCAGCTTGCCACACTATCAATCCATACCATAGCACTGATTTCCACCAATATATAATCTCTAAGCTCATACGTCTTAGAGAAGGGTGTTAAGCAAGAGAATAAATTATCTGCCACCAAATAGATATATATTTAGCAGAGATCAACGAATACAGTATAAAGGAATACAAAGTCAGACATACTATCCATTTGCAAGTCCGTTCTGGGTCTGAATGAAACCGGAGGCACCTTATTCCTCATCCCATATGTCCAATACAGGAGAGAGGTCCTCGCACATCCGGTTGATCTCCAAGTATGTCTGGACGATCACCACTTATTACCTTGTCTTGGGTGTACAACCCAATCAAGACATCAGTATTGATTCAAACGATGTGAAGAACTTCAGTCTTCAACCACCGTTGTAATAACCCGAAAATCTGAGCCAATTTAAAAATTTTATTTTGGCAATTTTAGCGAATTTTGAATATTTAAAATGAATTATTTTAAATAATAACGACGAAAAATTTATTTTCGACGAAGTTAAAACGAATAAGGTTATTTTAATTACATAACGAGCCTGAAATGGCGCGGTAGCTTGAAATTTCGATTTCGAATTTCAAATGAATATACAGAATTCGTTTTAAGTCGGAATTGGACAAAACCAGAAATATCTAAACCTGTTTGACGATATCTTTCTAACAGATGTAAGAAACTGAGATTTCACTTTAGAAGTTGAAAGATATGTCCAGTTTAAAATGCAGAAAAATCGCTGTGGAATTTATATATATTTTAATATATATAAAGGCCTTTGAAAATGGAAATTTTGCAAACGACCTCTGTTTTCGACGAAACCAGTTTTGTTGGATCCGTGATGTCAAGTTATTGCTAAGTTTCAAAATTCGTAATTTTCTGATTCAATATGTGAGCGTGGTAAAGGAAAACGCGTTTGACCAGTTTTAGTTGATTTTAATTGTCTGGAAAATGGCCATTTTTCAAACGATCTCAGAATTTGACGAAATTAGTTTGGTTAGGATCGTATCGTCAATACGAAGCTAGAAAATATTTTTCGAGAATTTTTAGAGTTCGTATGTGGCCCTGATAAATTGAAATGTGTGTTTAAATTGAATATATAAAGATTTATATTTTAAATTCAACGAAAACTGATCGAGACGATCGAATTAGCTTATGAAACATATCCCATTGTGTTCGGAATGGGGGTAATGTGCTATGGACGATAATCGATGGGTTCGATTTGGGGTTCAAATGAAAAGGGTACTTTAGATGGAAAAATAAATATATAAAATAATAAAAGTCAACTCCTTATTCTCTTAACCCCTTCCCCTTAAACCCTTT
Organism: Allium sativum; assembly: GCA_030737875.1. Classification (NCBI taxonomy): domain Eukaryota; kingdom Viridiplantae; phylum Streptophyta; class Magnoliopsida; order Asparagales; family Amaryllidaceae; genus Allium; species Allium sativum. The sequence goes on along the minus strand of CM060910.1, from coordinate 552,964,948 downwards.
ATTGTTTAAACCAGGAAATTAAAAAAAATGCACAGATTGAAGGAACGATGGACCACCGCGCCCCCGGCGATCGTCGCCGCCTCCGGCGAGATCTACTTCCCCCTCCCCCCCTCCACCGCCTCTACTCCTCTCCCTCCTCCTTCCGTGAAACCCTAGCCCGAACCCTCCTCAAAAACCCGCGCCCCAACTTGAGAACGCCCCCGTGAACCGCCAATGGCCCACACCCCGACCGACGACGACGCCGGTGACCGCCTCCGCCTCTCCCGACAGGCGCAACACCCCTCCGCCAACCCGTGAGCCCTCCACCTCAGTTCGACAGCCCACGAATTCGATTTTGGTGAGTTTTTATATAATTTATTTATATATTTTTTTTCCAGTTTTTATTATGTAATGGCGAGTTAAAAATCTGAAATTTATATAATGATGAAAAAGATTAAATTTTATAACAAAAAAGTTTATATTTTTAAATCAATGAAAGGTCGGATTTTTATAGTTCGAAAGACAAGATTTTTAAATAAACAAAGGTTGGATTTTCAATATATGATTAGCGAAATAAAAATGCAATTTTTATATGAAGTGATTCGAAATAAAAATGTGATTTTTATATGAAGTCATTCGAAATAAAATTGCGATTTTTATATGAAGTGATTCGAAATAAAAATGCGATTTTTATATGAAGTGATTCGAAATAAAAGTGCGATTTCTATATGAAGTGATTTAAGAAAAGATATATCTTTGAAGATAAAGATAAAGACTAGATTTTCATCAATATAAAAATATAATTTTTATATAACGTAGAGAATAAAAATATGATTTTTATAGTATAGAAAGAATAAAAATACGATTTTTATATTCTATAGTTAGTAAAAATTTGATCTTTATATATGTAGGGAAATAAAAATCTGATTTTTATTATATATATGTTGAAATAAAAATGTGATTTTTATGGAGATTGTGACGGCCCGCCCTGCACCAACCGACATTTACTCCAAAAGTGCGCTGTACACATGTCCACTTAGCACGGGACGGTTGTCAGAGGGAAAGGAAGAAGACTAAGGAACTACAAGGAACCTGTAGAATGTCTCACAGCACATGGAACAAAATATAATAACAACATACTTGACATAAAACAGATGAGACAGTGCATAAGCTGAAAACAAACTATCAAAGCAGCGGAAAATCCAAATTACAGCTTATGATCCAAAGCCAACATTATTACAACTTTTAAAAACTGTCTCAAAAAGTTAAACAAGAAAGGTACACTGCTAATGCCCAAAGCAGTGACCAGCAACGACACACGGACAATATCTATATATATATCATATGTGGAAGCCTCCTGCTCGCCTCCGAATCCGCTATTCGCGCATCACCAGCTAACCTGTGTCTAGTCTGCTCGTGAGAGCACCCAGAGTAATAAGAAGAGACATAAAACTCTGGGTCAGACAAAAAGTCTGGTATGAGCGATAAGCAGCTAAACAGAACAATAACAGGTATACTAAACCATACCTGGACCTGCAACCAAAGAGTTAGCACTACATACTGTACAACACTCTAAGGTGCCACTGAATAAATGGTGTAAAGATAACAGGGGTGGGGGTGTGCATGTCATAGTGATGGCAAACAATCAAGCATAGCAACCATCCTCACATCTCTCACTCAGTGCGTAAAGCATACAATATCCACCACTTCGATCACCCAATACTTTGCTATGATCACTCTGCCCCATGAAGTCACAACGGCTTCACTGCACTGATCCATAGCCACTAATCCTTCGCTATGTCCACTTTGCCCCATGGAGTCGTATGCACCCCCACTGCACTAGCTCATAGCCTTACTAATCCTTTACTATGTCCTCTCTGCCCCATGGAGTCACAACGGCTCCACTGCACTGGCTCATAGTCTTGCTACGATCACTTTGCCCCTCGAGTCATGATGACTCTACTGCACTGAGATTTAGCCCGTCATTCCTTTTCAGCGGTGAATCGAAGTTATGAACGTCGACAACTCCTTAGCACACGTCCCGCAGCAAAGCCCAACCATGAAGTGAACTCATTGGTTCACAACTGGATCCTGAGCTCTAACTTCCATTTGGACTATCTTTGCATCTCGGGTTATTGGTCATCACTGGATCGGTTTGGATCCCCAGTCCTTCTTCTCTGTTGGTTCGGATCGGCCTCCTTCCTAGTGCTCTGGGTCGGGTCATTGCCTTCAAGTCCTTTAGTAGTACATTGATTCGGTTCGGGTATTCTCTGGCGGGTTGGGTCGGTGTACCCTTGCTCCATCGGTTCGGATCGGGTTTCTGGTCTCCGATCCGATCCATTTCCCCTTCCTCTTCTGTTCCGATCTCCTTCTCTTCCCTTCAGTCGATCTGATTCCCCCTTCTTTAGCTTGATCCGATCCCAGTTCAACCATTGTGGCCTTCCTTTTTGCCATACTTTCCCTTGTGCTAAGCCTTGGTTCGGTGATCCCTTTCCCAGTTCACTATCCGATCCGAGCCCATCCCTCCGATCCGATCCGAAAGCCTACACCATTTTCTGCAACTTTTTCCAGCAAGTGTTTTACGCCATTCGATGGCATTTTCGACCATTTTACCTATTCTAATCAATCACAAAGCATACCACAAAGTCATAGCAACAAATAGAGGTGACCTCAAACAACAAAACATCAATATGATAGGTTAAAATGGATCAAACATAGTCAATACCCCATATTTTCCCTTAAACATGTTCAAGCATAATTAATGATAGGATTAGCAAAACTTAACCCAATTAACCTAAGTTCATATCAGAGGTCTAAAACATCATTTAAGAATTTATAAATATTTTTCCGGAATTTTATCATGTTTAAATTCGCTAATTAACCCTAATTACCATTAATTAACCATAATTAGTGAGGAACTATGCAAATCACTCACCTTAGCAACAAATAAACCTTAGATCTGAAATAAATCTCTGTTTGGGCGCGACTAATAATGCAAATCATCAGCTCTAATCTTGATTTGGTGAAGATCTCCCTTGATTTGATGTTGCTAAGCTTAATCCGTGATTAGAAAGTGATTTGGAGGTGATTTGGAGGTTGGAGGCCATTTTTAGGGTTTCTAAGAGGTAAGTGGAGGCTAGAAAACTGAAATGGAATGAAACCCTAACTCTTTTCAGCCTCCCCATAACCCTAAACCCGAAATGGGTTATGGGCCCATTCACTAATCACCCTATTTGGCCCGGTTAAGCAATTTTTCACCTTCCAAACCTTATTTCAACCATATCTCCCAAACAGTGAGTTCGTTTGGCTATTATGACCACTCTATGGAAAGGTAAACCATCAAACGAATCTAATGGAAGTGGTTTCAAGTCAAAATTCCTTTCCAGTCAAAAGTTATGGCCAAAACAGTATTAGCTAGGGGCAAACGGTCATTTAAAAATCGACAAAAATCATGATCATGGGAAATGACCCCAATGGTCGTTTCCCAAAGCCACATGACCACATGACTTCATATAAGAAAGAAATAAATTTTCTACGATCCTTCGATGCGTAGAATGCGGGTTGTTACATTCTCCCCTCCTTAAGAAATTTCGCCCCCGAAATTCCCTTATAGAACACACAAAGGGTCTCGCATGCCTATCAACCATAGAACAACAATCAAACATGCAAAACAAGCAAAACAAGTCTATCCTAGCATGCGGAATAACTAAATTGCAAAGTAAACCTTACCAGACAAAGAGTTCTGGATACGTCTTCCTAATGCTCTCCTCTGTCTCCCAAGTACAGTCATTCTCGTTCTCGTCCCACTGAACTTGATTAGCTTCTCCGCCTTCCTTTGAAGTCGCTTCGTATCATGCTCGACAATACGAATTGGCTTGCGGTTCCTAACCGCCTCGGGTTCCACTTCGAAGTCCTCTAACTGATTAGGTGAAATAGTCATATCTGGGTCGTGCACAAACTTCCTTAGCCGGGAAACATGAAATACGTTGTGAACTCCTACCATCTTCTCTGGTAATTCAATTCTATATGCCAAATTCCCAACTTGTTCGAGAACTGGGAATGGGCCAACAAATCTTGGTGCCAACTTGCCTCTCCTGCCAAATCGTATCACACTCTTCAACGGAGAAATATTGACAAACACCAAGTCACTAACGGAGAATTTTAAGTCTCTTCTCCTCTTGTCAGCATAACTTTTCTGCCTATCCTCGGCAGCCTTCATCCGTTGTTGAATAATCTTAATATTATCTGAAGTTTCCCTCACCACATCTGGTCCAAGCACAAACTTCTCGCCGGTCTCTATCCAACGTGATGGTGAGTTGCACGGTCTTCCGTACAAAGCTTCATATGGAGCCATACCGATACTGGATTGGTAGCTATTATTATATGCAAACTCTACTAGATGCAAATGGTCATCCCATTATCCACCAAAATCCAATATACAAGCTCTCAAGAGATCTTCCAATATACAATTCACCCTCTCTGTCTGACCGTCGGTTTGAGGATGATACGCGGTACTGAGATATAATTCTGACCCTAGAGCCTCTTGTAAGATCTTCCAAAACCCACTAGTAAACAACGGGTCTTGGTCACTCACAATGCTTTTAGGTACTCCATGAAATCTCACTACCCACTTCATATACAATTCTGCTAACTTAGTTACCGTTCTGGTCGATTTGACTGGTATAAATCTTGCACTCTTAGTCAATCGATCCACAATTAGCCAAATGCTATCATGTCCCGATTTAGTCCTTGGTAAACCATCAATGAAATCCATCGAGACTTGCTCCCATTTCCATTCGGGAATCTCTAATGGTTGCAACAAACCACTAGGCTTCTTTTGCTCGGCTTTAACTAGCTGGCAATTCATGCACTTGGATATAAACTTCCCAACGTCTCTTTTCATCCCTTCCCAATAGTAAGTCTGCTTCATGTCTCGATACATCTTATCACCACCGGGGTGTATAGTCAGTTTTGAGTGATGACATTCCCTAAGCACTTCATCTCTCAAACCATTCACGTTGGGTACAACTAGTCTTCCATTCTTTCGAAGCCATCCTTCTCGATCAAGCCCATACAAATTCATCTCCTCACCATCGATATTCATTCCTAACTTGGAGATGATTCCCAATAGATTAGGATCGTCCCTTTGACTAGAACCAATCCGCTTAATCAAGGTGGGTCTGATCGTCAAACTAGCTAATATCTCTGGATCCAATTCGTACTTTGGTCTAAAATCATACCCTGCAATATATTCCAGTTGCTTCCATTCAAGAAACATAGCCCCTAAACTGGCATGTCTCCTACTCAAGGCATCGGCTACCGCATTGCCTTTACCAGGTGTATATGCGATATCAAAATCATACGAAGCCAAGAACTCTAGCCATCTTTGCTGTCGGAGATTTAGAACCTTCTGAGAGAAGAGATACTTTAACGATTTATGATTGGTAAACAACTTAAATCTTTCTCCCAAGAGATAATGTCTACACATCTTCAATGCGAACACGATCGCTGCCAGTTCCAAATCATGGGTAGGATACTTTTTCTCATGCTGTAACAACCCGTATTTTCAATAACCTATTATAACATAAATGGAGGCAGAATTAAACTGTAAAATCTGAATCAAGGGAAACGGGCTATGCCATTGCGTTCGTCTCGGAAAAATACGCGAAATAGAGTCCGAGTTTTCGAAAATCGGAGTCCGTATGACCAAGATATGGCCTCGCGAAGTTTCACGAAAAATTCCCAAATTAAAGTATACTTAATTAAGTGAAATGGGTTGCACAGAGAAATATATATATATATTGATATATATATATATAATTGAAAATTAAATAAATAAATATGCAAAAATGTTCAAAACAGCGAATTGGGAGAGGGGAATAACCGAACCGGCCGATTTTTGAGGTCGACCCGAGCTCGCTGGGTCGACTAGGGGTTAATCCAGGGTGTTTGGCTGTCAACCCGTGGGCCGATTCGCTCAAATGCAGATTTTGCATTTGGATGGTTCTCATGGTTCATCTTTAATCTAAAGGCCCTAGATGGTTCCTACACTTGACTTCTTCCCCAAGACATGCTTTGATGGCTTGGATTGAATCTAGGTTTAATCCTATGGCCTAAAACACTTGCCTAATCTATAAATAAGACCCTAACCTATCCTAAATCCTCATTATTCATTCATGCAACTAAACTATGGCAAAATTTTACCTCTCATGGCCTCCAATCTCTTCATAAAATTTCTAAATGGTTTCTATGAGAGATTTTCCATGCATACAAGTATTTTCAAGCTTGTATGAGTGTCATTAGCTTGCATTCAAGTCAAGTTTCTATCTTTGCATCATAAAGCAAGGGTTTTGATCATTTTGGCTCAAGGGTTTTTATGTTAGAGCTTGCATTTTGGGTCTATTTGATTGCATAAGGGCTTTGTCATATCTTTTGTGCCTTCATAGCAATGTAAGCCCTTTCCCTACTCTTAGATATTAACTATGAAGTTAAATGTTCATGTTGCAAGTTTGGGTTTGATCATTGAGTATGATACATGCTATCATGTCATGCAAGTTAATGAAGTCATTATCTTGATCTTGTGAGCTAAAAGCTACAACCTTTATGTTGAAATGTTGCATTAGGCAACATGAGAACCCTCATAACCTTTATGTCAACTTGCATATGAAGTCATAACCCTTATATGATGATATATGCGAGTTACTAGTCATCATTCCATATCTTTTGTCACCATGATTCGCTTATGTGCCAAGTTTGGGTTTATGCATGTTTTGAGGCTTAAGAATGTAACATGCAAGTTAATGAACACATTTGTGCCTCATTTGCCACCGTGATTAACTTGTGGCTTAATATCCATTTTTGTCATGCCTTTGCCAAGTCTCTTCTTTTAATCCATTACGTTGTCGCGAACGTATATGCGAGTTTAAAAGCGTTGGGTTATGTTATGGGTAATTTCTAATGACATGAAAATACAACTTGAAAACATGACTTGAAATATAACATGGAAGTTGACATGTAAGTATGCATAAAAACATAAGCTTGGGAATTTACCTACTAAGTTAGGTCTACCCTTTGGGAATTTACCTATTAAGTTAGGTCTACCCAAATGCTTGAAAACTTGTAACATGTTTTGGGAAACATGATGGACATGACACTTAGATAATATAAGTGTGGCCAACTCGAGGTTGGGTTGAGTTTGCAACGTAAAACTACCCGGAACCGACCGGCCTAACTAGTAGTTGCAAACAATAGGACCCAATGTGAGAAGTTGGTCATGTTGTGCTTGAACCCGAGGTTAGACCAAGTTGTGGTGTAAAGCTACCCGGAACCGACCGGCTTAACTAGTAACCACAACAAAGTCTAATGTGAGAGGTGAAGGTGCATTAAGTAATTAATGCCACATGATAGGGTTAAGTTAATTTGATTAATGACTCTTAACCAAATATGACATGGACAAATGGGTTAAGTAATTTGATTAGGCTAATGATACTTAACAAAACATGACAAGGTTGGGTAGGTTAAGTAACTTGATTTGCCTAATGACACTTAACCATTTTTATATGACTAGTGGATGGGGTTAAGTTAACCAACACTTAATCAATCCAACGCGATAACCTGGTAAGGTTAAGTAAGTTTTCTTAATGACGCTTAACCGAAAAATACGGTTAACGAATGGGGTTAAGATTAGACTCAACTAGTCTAAACATGGAAATCGGATGGGGTTAAGTTAAACACTTAACTAATCTAAACATGATGAATTGATGTGGTTAAGTGACCTATACTTATCCAATCTAACTCGTTAATTTATTGTGGTTAAGTTAACCAATACTTAACCAATATAACGTGAAAACATGATAAGGCTAAGTCACGAATCGCTTGAATACACTTGACCGATTTGACTAAGTAAATTGATAGGGTCAAGTTAATATATACTTAACCAATCTAGAATGATAATTGGACGAGGTTAAGTCATGAATTGCTTAATATACTTAACCAACTTGAGCATGGTTTGTAGGGTTAAGCCTTGAACTTGGATACTTAGCCAATTTTGACAGGATTTGTAGACGGGTTAAGTCATGAACTTAAGTGACACTTAATCCATTATGTAAACCCTAGTTCTGAGGATTAGGTGGATAACCGTAGTTAACAAGGATAACGGGAACAATGCTAAGTGGTAAACCTTAGTTGAAGAATATCTAATAATGATTCTTAGTCAAGGAAATTTAGACCAGTTCATAGATAGATGAGTAACCTGATACGGTAGGTCATCGTTTAAGTATACGAGTAGGAGCAAGTATCTGATTTAGATAAAGGCTCCAGCGAACTGGGTAACGAAGCAGCGGCTTCGGGGAACGTGAGGATATTCTTGGTATCCCTCTATGAGCTGCCAGGTGATTATACTAGGCTCATGAGAGGTTAAGGTCTGCGTTAGAAGAACCAAGAGTATGCCTTGGTTGCTATACGAGCGACCTAAAGACGGGGATGGATAGGGGATAGTCGACGATACACGGTCGTACCCTAGATAGCATTTCGTCAGGCTACCTACCATCTTTAGTCAAGCATGTACGTACGGAAAGGCAGAGAACACCCAAAAGACCATAATTGCTATCTAACTATGGTTGCGGTAAGGCTTGGATGTGGGTTGGCCAGTGTTGTGTTCTCATACAGGATTTATCCTGTCTTGTCTTTCACTAATTGAGGGAGTGGTCCCGTGGGACCATAGCCACGTATAAGAAAAACAGACCTTAGCATCTGCATCGGCAGATAAATCGAAAGCTCCCGACCGAGTCCTGTATTTCTTGATTTGCCTTGTGACAGGACTCGGATGGCACGATGTGATACATGTGCATACAGTCATGGAAAAGCGATTCACGATGAATGCGTGGGAAAAAGGGCGCGGTTGGCGGTTAGCGTAATCCCTAGTGGCCCTAGGTGGTTGAACCCAAACCGAGATACGAAAACGTGCAATAGGTAAGCATAATCCCTAGCAGCCCTAGGTAGCATAAGTCCTAGTTGTACAAACAATAATTCATGTTGGAAGACCCTAGCTAGGTTTAGGGTAACAGTCCAAACCGATCTTAAGGATCATGGAACTATGTTAAAGTAATATAAAATCTCATGGGAAAGCCCGTATGGTCTACGGCAAGGGACTGAACATTTACATGGAATAAAACATACAAGTTGAGTAACCTATATATGCGATATATTAGGTTGACATGGACCATTACACGACTTTTGAGTGAGGGTCATTCTTGGTTAACACATGACACGGTGGGGATACTAGTACGGTAGGTGCAGAGCTAAAATACAGGATAGATATCACGGGGCGTTATACGTGACAGATATCTTGGGGATATTATGCTTGATAGAAACCCGACGATGTGATACCTTGTTTTATCTTGACATCGTAATTTATCATGACACCTTAGTTTATCTGAGTTCAGTAGTTCATCCTGTTATTTTGATTTAGCTTATCTATCTTGTTATCATGCTTATGTTCATCTCAGTTTCTCATGTCAGTTAACTTTACTAGTTTTTATGCTAATAGTAGATAGGGCTTACTCAGTCTTTTTGACTGACCCGTTTTGTTTCGCCTCTTTTCTTCCGTTCCCCCCCCCCAGGTTACAGGGAGGAAATACTGTTGTTTAGTTCGGACTTCTTCTGCTTGAAGGTCATCATGGATGGCTTGGACTTTTCTTGGCTAATGGCTACTTTACTGTTTTTACTTGGGGAATAATTTATGAAAATGTCTTTATGCTTCTTTACTATTGCAAGACAGGTTTTGATGTACTCTGATGTAAAAGGCTTTAGACCTTATTTATTCATGTTATGAAAGTTTGATTTTACTTCCGCTATTTTATATGTTCTGTCTTGTGATATTTATGTGCATGTTTACCAGTAATGCCCCTCTAAAGCTAGTGCATTCCTTTGCGAGTGACCCTAGCGGAGGCGGGGTGTTACACATGCGGTTTTAGTTGCCGTCTGGCATAAGCTACAACCCTACCTCCTTGCATCAATACAACACCTAGTTTGGTACCACAAGCATCTGTGTATACCGTCATTTCTTCATTCCCTTTAGGAATGACTAATACTGGCGCACGCATCAACTTTTCTTTTAGACTCTTGAAGGCATTCTCACACACTCCGTCTCAGACGAAGGCTTGATTCTTCTTAGTCAACTGAGTCAACGGTGCTGCTATCTTGGAGAAGTCCTGGATAAACTTACGATAACATCCATCTAACTCCAAGAAGCTTCTTACATCTGTTGCATTCTTAGGCATAGGCCAATCCTGTACCGTAGCCACCTTCGCAGGGTCCACGGAAATACCATTCTCTGAAACAACATGGCCCAAGAATCTCACTTCCTTCCTCCAGAAGTGACACTTAGAAAATTTCGCTTTCAATTGGTGTTTTCTCAACACCTCCATCACTATCCTCAGATGTCCCTTGTGTTCTTCCTCTGTCCTTGAGTAAACAAGGATGTCGTCTACGAACACAAGAACAAACTTATTCAGCTGATCTCTGAATACCCGATTCATAAGATCCATGAAGTATGCTGGTGCATTGGTCAACCCAAATGGCATGACCAACCACTCATAAAATCCAGACGGCGTCCTAAATGCCATTTTCGGAACACTCTCAGCTGCTACTCGAAGCTGATGAAATCATGTCGCTAGGTCCAACTGGGAGAACACTCTTGCTCCTTCCAGCTGATCAAACAAATCATCTATCCGCAGTAGAGGATACTTATTCTTCCTCGTCACCTTATTCAACTCGCGATAGTCCACACACAAACGAAGGGAACCATTTTCCTTAGTGTCAAACACAACTGGTGCTCCCCACTCGGAGACACTTCTTCTAATAAACCCCTTCTTCAAAAGATCTCTTACTTGCACCCTGAGCTCTTGCTGCTCCCTTGGTGCCACACGACGAAGTGGCATCACTATAGGTCTGGCATCTTTCACTAAATCAATACGGAACTCAATCTCGCGGCGTGGTGGAAGTCCGGTCACTTCCTCGAAGACGTCCGGATACCGGCCAACCACAAGCACATCTGATAACTCATCATGCAGGATGTCGAGAAAATTTATAAAACTAACCATTACCCCATCACTAGGTAGACTACCAAACACTACCCTCCGCCCATCATCCGCCCTAACTGTCACCAAAAAGCCCTCACAGTCTACCACCACCCCATACCTTTGGAGCCAATCGACCCCCAATATAATGCCATACCCAATAAAGACCAACACAAAGCAATCACAAACAAACATACATCCATGACTTGATAAGACCAAATTTCGGCAAATCATACTAAGGTTAGTCGAACCACCAATCGGGTTCGTCACAACCAACGGTCTATCGACTATCTCGGGTTCCAGTCCCAACCTATCTACTAGGTCACTAGATATGAAGGAACGGGAAGCCCTAGTATCAAACAAAACTTGAACAGGTACATCATGAATAGAAAGCATACCTTGAATGACGACATTCTTTCCTTTCTCTATCGCAGTTGGGGCATTCGATGAAAAAGGAATAGCACCGATAGCATATGCTTTCACAATCTTCTTCTCCTTAAGAGGTTGTGGACATTTATCCTTATGATGTCCCACTTGGCCACAGTTGTAGCACTTCCTATCCGTTGGCTTGGCCCGACACTCTTTGGCATAATGGCCCTTCTTACCATAGCTGAAGCACTCAACATCTTTCTTTCTCTTTTTCTGGCCATCCTTAGTTTGGTTTTGCTTCCTCCTGTTTTGAGTGTTATTCTTGCCTCCACCGCCTGCTTGCGGCTTCAGCCCTTCTGCAGATGCAACCTCAGTCTTTGACTTAGGGTAAAGACTCTCTGATCTCAAAGCTTTCCCCACAATTGATTCAAAAGTCTCATCGATGTGGTTGATAAGCCTTTCCCCCAAGTATCCATCCAAACCAGTAATGAACTTCTCATTCTTCTTCTCAGGAGTATCAATAAGGGATAATCCATACTTCAACAAGGTGTCGAACTCAGCAATATAGTCCGAGACTCCCCTACCATTCTGTTTAAGCTCCAAGAACTTCCTAAACAATTCCGACTTCTGAGCAGTTGCGATAAACTTGTCGCTAAAGCGAGCCTTAAATTGGTCCCAAGTAACCTGATCCTCTAGAGTGGCTGTCTTAATAGCATTCCACCAATTAATCGCTCGCCCTTGCAGCTGACGAGACGCTAGCCTTCTCTTCATCGCATCCTCGATACACAAGTTGTCGAAGATACGATCACAGCTACCCAACCAATCCTGAACATCCATGGCCGACTACGTTCCGTGGAACGGCTTCCCACCAAGGCTAGTGTAATTCTTGCACAGCTTGGCGAAATCGACCCTAGGCGCCTGCACTATTGGACCACCATCATCACCGGCATTGGAAGCTGCCTCCTGCACATCCCTAAGCATTTCTCTCATGAGGTTAGTAAACATCACCCTCATGTCAGCAGCATTCCCATTATTGGCTCCTCTACCAGCACCTCTTGCGTATCGACTCATCGTTCAATCTGTAAAGAGAAAACGATTAACCATCCTTATAGTGGTGCTAGTGCAGTGCGACTTCATCCTTAACTATACTAATAGTATATGTATATATATAGCTTTTGAAAACCAAAGTAATCACAAATACGCACTCTCATATACGTACTATCTCTCCCTAGTGTCATTCCCTAGGTTAACTGCGCAACCTAGAGCTCTGATACCAAATGTGATGGCCCGCCCCACAACAACCGACATTTACTCCAAAAGTGCGCTGTACACATGTCCAGTTAGCACGGGACGGTCGTCAGAGGGAAAGGAAGAAGACGAAGGAACTACAAGGAACCTTTAGAATGTCTCACGGCGCATGGAACAAAATATAATAACAACATACTTGACATAAAACAGGTGAGACAGTGCATAAGCTGAAAATAAACTATCATAGCAGCGGAAAATCCAAAGTACATCTTATGATCCAAAGCCAACATTATTACAACTTTTAAAAACTGTCTCAAAAACCTAAACAAGAAAGGTACACTACTAGTGCCTAAAGTAGTGACCAGCAACGACACAGGGAGAATATCTATATATATATATATATATATATATATATATATATATATATATATCATACGTGGAAGCCTCTTGCTCACCTCTGAATCTGCTACTCGCACATCACCAACTAACCTGTCTCTAGTCTGCTCGTGAGAGCACCCAGAGTAATAAGAAGAGACATAAAACTCTGGGCCAAAAAAAAAGTCTGGTATGAGCGATAAGCAGCTATATAGAACAACAACAGGTATACTAAACCATACCTGAACATGGACCTGCAACCAAAGAGTTAGCACTACATACTGTACAACACTCTAAGTGCCACTGAATAAATGGTGTAAAGATAATGGGGGTAGGGGTGTGCATGTCATAGTGATGGCAAACAATCAAGCATAGCAACCATTCTCACATCTCTCACTCAGTGCGTAAAGCATACGATATCCACCACTTCGATCACCCAATACTTTGCTATGATCACTCTGCCCCATGAAGTCACAACGGCTTCACTGCACTGATCCATAGCCACTAATCCTTCACTTTGTCCACTTTGCCCATGGAGTCATACACACGCCACTTCTCTGGCTCATAGCCTTACTAATCCTTTACGATGTCCACTCTGCCCCATGGAGTCACAACGGCTCCACTGCACTGGCTCATAGTCTTGCTACGATCACTTTGCCCCTCGAGTCATGATGACTATACTGCACTGATACGTAGCTCATCATTTCTTTTCGGTGGTGAATCGAAGTTATAAACGTCGAAAACTCCTTAGCACATGTCCCGCAGCAAAGCCCAACCATGAAGTGAACTCATTGGTTCCCAACTGGATCCTGTTGTAACACCCCGTATGTTGAATAACTTGTTATAATATAAATCAGGGCAGGATTAAATTTTAAGATCTGAATCAGGGGATACGGGATATGCCATTGCGTTCGTCTCGGAAAAATACGCGAAATAGAGTCCGAGTTTTTGTAAATCGGAGTCCGTATGACCCAGTTATGGCCCATGTAAGTTTTCAGAAAATTCTAAGTTCAAAACAGATTTAAATTTCAGGTTCAAAATTTGAAAATCAGGCCAGGCGGGCTGGGCGGGAAAATTCCCGCCAGCCACCCCAAGTCGACTGGGGAGTCGACACAGCAGGACCCAAGTCGACTGCCTAGTCGACTTGGGAGTCGACACAGGTGGCCGAGCCAGTTTGGCCTGGGTGCACTGCTTTGGCTGTTGGGCTGTGTTTTGGGGTTTGTGACGAAATCTGACGGCTCTAACCTAATTTAGGGTTAATCTGAGGGCCTAAACTACATCCTAAATCTATAAATACACCCTAAGACTACCCTAATCCATACTAAAAATAGATACAACGTCGTCATGCCGTAAAAATGCAAGTAGAAGGAGCCTCCATCAAATTTTAGAAGAAGATAGCTTCTCAAATCAACTTCTAATCAACTCTAGCAACTTAATCTTCTTCATAGGAGTGCTAATCAACAAGTTGTGAGTTTCTATGCCTTTAGCAAGCAATTGCTAAACTAATTATGATAGGATGTAATGAGGTTATGGTTATGAATGTGGATCAATGCAAGTTATGTTATCATATGCTATGTGCTCATGATGTTAGTTATGCAAGTTTTATGCTATATGTCCATGATGCTAGTTATGCAAGTTTTATGCTATATGTTCATGATGCTAGTTATGCAAAACACTATGATAAACATTGATCCGTTATGACACCATGTTATGCAATTTTGGTGTTTTGGTTATATGCAAGATCATATATGACATGTTATGCAAGTTTGGTGTTGATTATATGCAAGTTCATATATGACATGTTATGCAAGTTTGGTGTTGATTATATGCAAGTTCATATATGACATGTTATGCAAGTTTGGTGTTTGATTATATGCAAGTAACATGTGCAAGTTTACACCTTTGTATGATATGCATACATATGCAAGTTTACCCCTTTGTATGTCATGCATATATATGCATGTTTACCCCTTTTTATGATATGAGTAACATAAGCAAGTTCATCCCTTTTTAGACCTATGACATGTATGCAAGTTTATCCCTTTATGATAGGTCTATGACATGAACATCTATGCAAGTTACCCTCTTTATGACATATGTGATTCATGCAAGTTTGGGTTGATTATTTATGCTAGTTGGGTTTGATGCTATGGTCATATATGCAAGTTGACACCTTTAAAACCCATGTTGATGCTAATGTTATGCTAAGTTGAACCCATTGTATTTGTGATGAATCTTCCCTTTTAAGTATGTCATGTTAGCGTATTACGTGGGGAACGATGGGGTTAATATTCATGTTAACAAAATTGTGGTGAAATTGGTATGATGTTGCATACCATAAGTGGATGGACATAATTGAGTCAATTATGTACATCATTAAATTGGAATTAATTAGGGAAAATTAATTCAAAATATGGGGGTGATTAATTAGGTGTAATTAATCGACTAAGACACGAGGTTGGACCCTTTTGTAGCATAAGACTGCCCGGACCCGATCGACAAATCCAGCGGCTACAAATGATTGGCCCAATGTGAGAGGTCTTAGGCATAAACTAAATACATGACAAGTGTAAAGAAACGAGGTTAGGCTCTGTTATGGTGCAAGGCTGCCCGGACCCGATCGGCAAATCCAACTGCCATAAAAGACAGTCTAATGTGAGAGGTCTTTACAAAGGTTACGTTCTTAATCAATTAAGAAACACTTAACCAGATAAGCATGTAGTGGGGCATGAGGGGTTAAGTGGGTGCCTTGGGTGGCATGTGGAAATCAAGTAAGTGCCTTGGGTGGCATGTGGAAATCTAGTGGGTTGCCTTGGGTGACAATAGAAAATACGATTAGAATACTTAACCAAGTGGAAACATGTAATTAAACATGATTAAAGGGTTAAGTGGGATGCACTAGAAAAGGGACAAGCTTAGGTGGGTTGCTTATGGGGGCCCATTTCAACCAGTAACCCAAAACGTATCTTTGTGGGCTCGACCCAAGTCGAGAACGGGACACGCGTACTGGGTTTGACTATGAGAGGCCAAAACGGGTTAGCGGTGGCAATGCAAGTCCAACGGGTTTCATATGCGTGTGTGGGCCCGGGCTGGTAGGTAAGACGTTGTTGCATCGTGTAGGTATAAGCCATGCATCAGTGTTGGTATTGGGTTGCCACTTTGGGGAATGATACACCTCGCCGTGGGACCAGCACGGATATCTACGTTAGGGAGCCGATCGCTTGGGGAGTAGTGGGTACACCTAGTGGAGATAGGGGCAGACGACACCTATGTGGTTAGCTAGGGGTACACGAAACTACTGGTTAAATTTTCTATGTCCTTGGTTGGGATCAACCTTTAAGTAGGAATGACTGGTGTGGTGCAGTGTAGTAATTATCCTTGGGTGGGTAGATGCGTCTTTACCGTTATCTTCGTTCTTCCTATGTCTAGTTGGCTGCTTAGTGTAGTCATTTATCCCCAGTCGTTACCGTACCAAGTTTATATCATACCCTAATTACTTTAATGATTTTATTGTTAAAGTTATAGGACTCGCTCAGACTTATGTCTGACCCCATTGTTTTTATCTTTTTCCCAACCCTCATGTTCTCAGAGTGGGCCTAGCACTAGTGGGCTTTAATCAGATTGCTTTATCTATCTTTTGGAGCGTGGACCGTTGATGTAAAGCTCAGCTTATCTTTTCTATTATGGCTATTAGTTATGTAGTGGGATTATGTACTTATGTTTTTATCAGGATGGATATTTAGTACTTGACTCTTCTTTTATGGTTTTGTTATTGTAACCAAACATGTTTACCTTCTGCTGCAATGAAATGATGTTTTAATTGACAAGTATTATTTATATCTGTCTTGTTGTAATTTTTCTGTTCTATATTCACTTAAAATACTCCACCGAAGTTAAGGCATTCCCTTTATGAGTGACCTTAGCGGGTGTGGGGTGTTACACGTGGTATCAGAGCTGAAGGTTACCAGAACAGATAAAACTTTTAGAAAAACTATTTTTCTAAAAACATTTTCGAAGGAGTATTTTCAAAAACATGTCTTTGAGAGAAAAGTTTTTGAAAGAAAAGCATAATCCCCAATAGCCATATCTTTATCTTTCGAATTCTCCGTTTTGAATCTTTCCTTTTTCGTTTTAGCATGGCTGAAGATCTTAACTTTCCGGAGGGTGTAGCGATACCAGTATGGTATAGGAGATTGATGGAGGCTAGGGCCGCCCCTGCGGGTCCAGCAGATGTTCCTCCACCACCGGTTGCACCCGATCTTTCTCCCCCTCCTCCTCGAGCGGATACTTTTGCTAAGACTTGCAAGGAATTTAAGGCTATGGGAGGGAAACCTTTTCAAGGATCAGAAACTTTTGTGGAAGCTAGGGATTGGCTTAAGGAAACAGAAGAGTTGATAGACATCTTTGAGATGGAAGAAGGAAAGAAAGTCAAGTTAGCTGCTTGGTTAATGAAGAGAGAGGCCTCGTTCTGGTGGGAGGTCACTAATGGAGAGCGCCCTAATGATTCTTGGGTGGATTTCAGACAAAGGTTTGTGGAAAAGTTTCTCTCAAGGGCAGAAGAAAATCTGTATATGGAAAGGTTCTTGACTCTAAAGCAAGGAAACCTATCAGTGAAGGAATATGTCAACAAGTTTAATCAGTTGGCAAGGTTTGGCATAAACATGGTGAATACACCGGAGAAGAAGGCTTTGAGGTTCGTTAAAGGCTTGAATGAACCGATGCATGGATTGGCTATGACTCACATCCCTATGGGGGCCACCTTTGAGAAGCTAGTAGATATGGCACTCATGCATGAGGAAGAGAAGGGCCCCAATGCTAATAAGGCACCCGAGAAGAAAGGAGATCAGAAGAGACCTCAACAGCAACAGCAAAAAACAAGGGTGGGAAAGGCAACGGTGGCAAGGGAAAGAAGAAGTGCTTCAATTGTGGGACACCAGGCCACCTCAGCAAGGATTGTCGGAAGAAGAAGAAGACTGGCTGCTTCCACTGTGGCGAAGCAGGGCATCTAGTGAAAGACTGCCCTAAGAAGGGGCAGAGGACGGGATCTACCTCAGGAGGACAGGTGCAGGCTCTTATGGCACCAGGTCAGGCAAGGGGGCAAGTTCAGGCTCTTGCGGTTCCACCGATTCAGGAAAGAGGTAGAACTATTTCCGTTGAAAGTCTGGTTTTTCTGTTTGATCATCCTGTCCGTACTTTATTCGACTCTGGCGCATCGCATTCGTTTATCTCATCATCATTAATTGAGTCACTGCACTTAGACACCAGTCTAGTAGATGATCCCTTGGTTGTTTCAAACCCAATTGGGGGCTCCACTTATTTGTCCATGATATGTTTGGGTTTGAAGATTTCCATACTTAGCGTTGAGTTTAGATGTGATGCTTTTGTTTTGGGCTTCACGGGCTATGGGTTAATTTTGGGCATTGACTGGTTATCAAGTAATGGTGCCGTTCTTGATTACGAAAGGAGAGTTGTTAGGCTCATGACCCGCTTGGGGAACACTCTCGAGATCTCTTGTAATCCCATGAATTCTGTTATGCTAAGTTATCTTGAATCGCTTGACGCTTCGGTCGAGAGTTTGCGATCTGTTAGAGTGGTCCGGGAATACTCGGATGTGTTTGAGGAGGTGAAGGGCTTACCTCCGAAGCAGGAGATAGACTTCCGAATATATCTGGTGGACAATGCTAAGCCAGTATCTTTGCCAGTGCGCCACATGGCTCCTCGTGAGAGGAGGGAACTCCATAAGCAAGTAGGGGAGTTACTTAAGAAGGGGTTCATAAGACGAAGTATATCGGAGTGGGGTGCTCCAGTGGTTTTTGCCACGAAGGCGGATGGGTCTCTCAGACTTTGTGTAGACTATAGAGAACTCAACAAGCTTACAAAGAAGAATAGACACCCATTGCCGAGGATTGATGATCTCTTTGATCATTTGGTTGGCGCCTCAGTGTTTTCGCAGTTGGACTTAGCCACGGGGTTTCATCAGTTGAGAGTGGCTGAGGATAGTATAGAGAAGACTGCCTTTAGGACTTCGGATGGTTTCTATGAATGGCTGGTGATGCCCTTTGGTTTGACGAACGCCCCTGCATACTTTGTTGATTTGATGAGTTGGGTGTTCAGGGAGTACCTTAATAAGTTCGTGGGGGTCTTTGTGGATGACATCTTGGTCTTTTCTAAGAGTGAAGAAGAGCATGCCCTACATCTTAGGGAAGTGTTGGAGACTCTTCGAGCGCATAGCCTTAAGGCTAAATTCTCTAAATGTCACTTTTGGAGGAAGGAAGTGCGGTTCTTAGGGCACGTGGTCTCCAAAGAAGGGATAGCTGTGGATCCCGCGAAGCTAGTGTCCATCCAAGATTGGAAGGTTCCGAAGAATGCTACCGAGGTGAGGAGTTTCTTGGGGTTGGCTGGCTACTATAGGAAGTTTATCAAGGACTTCGCGAAGATATCAGCCCCATTAACTCGCTTGACGAAGAAGAGTCTAGTTTTCACATGGGACGTAGATTGTGATGATGCGTTCCAACGGTTAAAGAGAGCTTTAACCACAACTCCAGTCTTAGTGATGTCGGATGGGAGTAAGCCATTTGTTGTTTATACCGATGCTTGTGGGAAAGGACTAGGTGCAGTCTTAATGCAAGAGGGAAGGGTAATAGCCTATGGGGGAAGGCAGTTGAGAGTGCATGAGAAAAATTACCCTACGCATGATCTAGAGTTGGCCGCTATTGTTTTTGCGCTTAAGTCTTGGCGCCATTATCTTCTTGGCGAGAGGTTCGAATTGTTCACTGACCACAAATCATTGAAGTGCCTGTTTTCTCAAAAGGATTTGAACTTAAGGCAGCAAAGGTGGATGGAGTTCTTAGCATCCTATGATTTTGAGATAGCATATACCCGTGGCAAGGGTAACGTGGTGGCGGACGCCTTAAGCAAAAAAAGGTTATCCTTGAATCCATTGTTCGTGGAATGACGAAGCTTGGAATTTATCTCGATGTTTGACTTCAGACCTTCCGTTGACTTTGTACCCGGTTTGCTAGCATCCTTAGAGGTCAGACCTACTCTTTTGGGACGGATTGGCGAGGCACAGCGGGACGACCCACAGTTGGTTGAGTTGGTAGAGAGGCTCATAAAGGGGGAGTCGTCCAGCCATTTGAGTAGGTACACCCTAGATGATAAGGGGTGGTTGCGTAGAGACGGTAGACTTTGTGTACCGCAAGACGAGGGTTTGAGGAAGGCTATTCTTGATGATGCGCATCGTTCGAAGATGACCATTCATCCCGGTGGGGACAAGATGTACCAAGGCATGAAGCGAGTTTTCTTTTGGGCCGGTATGAAGAAAGATGTGGCCGAGTATGTCGCTAGATGCTTGGTGTGCCAACAAGTGAAAGCGGAGCAAAAGAAACCTGGTGGGTTGCTTCACCCATTGGAAGTTCCGCAATGGAAGTGGGATAGCGTCTCGATGGATTTTATCGATGGGTTACCGAGATCGAGGAAGGGTAATACGGGAATTTGGGTTGTGGTAGACAGACTTACTAAGAGCGCCCATTTCATACCCGTGAAGAGTAAGAGGACTGCTCCATGGCTAGCTTCAGTTTACCTTCGAGAGATAGTTCGATTGCATGGTGTACCTTCTAGCATAGTGAGTGATCGAGATCCTATCTTCACTAGCGAGTTTTGGAAGAGTTTGCAAGAGGCAGTAGGGACTCAGTTGTGTTTGAGCACCGCATATCATCCTCAGACGGACGGCCAGACCGAGAGGGTGAATCGTGTTCTAGAAGACCTTTTGAGGCTATGTATCTTAGATTTTGGAGGTACATGGGAAAAGCATCTTCCATTGGTGGAGTTCGCGTATAATAACAGCTTTCAGTCTAGTATTAGTATGGCTCCTTTTGAAGCTCTTTATGGAAGGCCTTGTCGATCACCTACATGTTGGTGGGAATCTACGGATAAGATCTTGCTTGGGCCCGATATGGTTAGAGAAACTTCGGAAAAGATTGATTTGATTCGAAGATGGATGAAAGCAGCGCAAGATAGGCAGAAATCTTACGCGGATAAGAGGAGGACGGATCTTGAGTTTAATGTTGGGGACATGGTCTTTGTTAAAGTATCTCCATTACGGAATGTTGTTCGCTTTGGGTCCGTTGGGAAGTTAGCACCAAGGTTTGTAGGACCGTTTCCTATTAAGGAAAGGATTGGACAGATGGCATATAGAGTGGATTTGCCCGAGAGACTTAGTGGTGTACATGACGTATTCCATGTGTCACATTTGAGGAAGTGCCTACATGAGACCGCAGAGGTGGTAGAGCCGAGCTTGCTTAGAGAAGTGGAGGTAGAGCATGATGCGACGATTCGTCGAGCTCCTACTCGCATCCTTGGGTCAGAGATTAGGAAGTTGAGAAACAGAGAGGTTCAACTAGTCAAAGTACAATGGGGAGATGATGAGAGCAACGCTACTTGGGAGACAGAAGTGAAGATGCGTTCTTTGTACCCATTCCTTTTTGAGGGTATGTCTTTTAACTTCTCCTTTATCGTTTGTCTAGTACTTATCTTATCTTTAGTATGTCCTCTCATTGGTACCTTTGACCTTTAGATAGGGTAAACCTATGGTTGAAACATGTGTTTGAGACATGTTATGATTGATGAATGCATGTGGATGCAAGTGTTTGCTAGTGGTTGCTCGTGGATGCATATACACACACTTTAGACACTAGATCGGCTCAGTCACTTCATGTTGCATATTGCATATAACTGTGTGTAGGTAGCTATATTAATGGATGTATAATGGTTGCATTATCATATGGATGATGCATTTTTATTGTGAATGATTGTGCACTCATGTAGAGATAGTATGTGTCGATAGGGTTCTTTCGCATACATATTGGATGCATGGCACTATCATGGTTTGCATTAAGGAGGTCAACTGAATCAGTAGACCGCCTGATTTTGCATTAGACAGGGAACATATACACACACTTTTTTCATATGTTCATACAGCATTAGAAACTTTAAGGACAATGGATGCCAGTGTTTTATGGTTTAGTAGATGGTTGTTTGGTTGGTAGGATACGTTCTTCTTGACTTAGAGATTTCGGGGACGAAATCCTTTAAGTAGGGGAGAATGTAACACCCTGTATGTTGAATAACTTGTTATAATATAAATCAGGGCAGGATTAAATTTTAAGATCTGAATCAGGGGAAACGGGCTATTCCATTGCGTTCGTCTCGGAAAAATACGCGAAATAGAGTCCGAGTTTTTGTAAATCGGAGTCCGTATGACCCAGTTATGGCCCATGTAAGTTTTCAGAAAATTCTAAGTTCAAAACAGATTTAAATTTCAGGTTCAAAATTCGAAAATCAGGCCAGGCGGGCTGGGCGGGAAAATTCCCGCCTGCCACCCCAAGTCGACTGGGGAGTTGACACAGCAGGACCCAAGTCGACTGCCCAGTCGACTTGGGAGTCGACACAGGTGGCCGAGCCAGTTTGGCCTGGGTGCACTGCTTTGGCTGTTGGGCTGTGTTTTGGGGTTTGTGACGAAATCTGACGGCTCTAACCTAATCTAGGGTTAATCTAAGGGCCTAAACTACATCCTAAATCTATAAATACACCCTAAGACTACCTAATCCATACTAAAAATAGATACAACGTCGTCATGCCGTCAAAATGCAAGTAGAAGGAGCCTCCATCAAATTTTAGAAGAAGATAGCTTCTCAAATCAACTTCTAATCAACTCTAGCAACTTAATCTTCTTCATAGGAGTGCTAATCAACAAGTTGTGAGTTTCTATGCCTTTAGCAAGCAATTGCTAAACTAATTATGATAGGATGTAATGAGGTTATGGTTATGAATGTGGATCAATGCAAGTTATGTCATCATATGCTATGTGCTCATGATGTTAGTTATGCAAGTTTTATGTTATATGTCCATGATGCTAGTTATGCAAGTTTTATGCTATATGTTCATGATACTAGTTATGCAAATCACTATGATAAACATTGACCCATTATGACACCATGTTATGCAAGTTTGGTGTTTTGATTATATGCAAGATCATATATGACATGTTATGCAAGTTTGGTGTTGATTATATGCAAGTTCATATATGACATGTTATGCAAGTTTGG
Source organism: Allium sativum (assembly GCA_030737875.1). Taxonomy (NCBI): domain Eukaryota; kingdom Viridiplantae; phylum Streptophyta; class Magnoliopsida; order Asparagales; family Amaryllidaceae; genus Allium; species Allium sativum. Next base: position 552,941,793 of record CM060910.1, on the reverse strand, counting down.
TGTTTGATTATATGCAAGTAACATGTGCAAGTTTACACCTTTTTATGATATGCATACATATGCAAGTTTACCCCTTTGTATGTCATGCATATATATGCATGTTTACCCCTTTTTATGATATGAGTAACATATGCAAGTTCATCCCTTTTTAGACCTATGACATGTATGCAAGTTTATCCCTTTATGATAGGTCTATGACATGAACATCTATGCAAGTTACTCTCTTTATGACATATGTGATTCATGCAAGTTTGGGTTGATTATTTATGCTAGTTGGGTTTGATGCTATGGTCATATATGCAAGTTGACACCTTTAAAACCCATGTTGATGCTAATGTTATGCTAAGTTGAACACATTGTATTTGTGATGAATCTTACCTTTTAAGTATGTCATGTTAGCGTATTACGTGGGGAACGATAGGGTTAATATTCATGTTAACAAAATTGTGGTGAAATTGGTATGATGTTGCATACCATAAGTGGATGGACATAATTGAGTCAATTATGTACATCATTAAATTGGAATTAATTAGGGAAAATTAATTCAAAATATGGAGGTGATTAATTAGGTGTAATTAATCGACTAAGACACGAGGTTGGACCCTTTTGTAGCATAAGACTGCCCGGACCCGACCGGCAAATCCAACGGCTACAAATGATTGGCCCAATGTGAGAGGTCTTAGGAATAAACTAAATACGTGACAAGTGTAAAGACACGAGGTTAGGCTCTGTTATGGCGCAAGGCTGCCCGGACCCGACCGCCAAATCCAGCTGCCATAAAAGACAGTCTAATGTGAGAGGTCTTTACAAAGGTTACGTTCTTAATCAATTAAGAAACACTTAACCAGATAAGCATGTAGTGGGGCATGAGGGGTTAAGTGGGTGCCTTGGGTGGCATGTGGAAATCAAGTAAGTGCCTTGGGTGGCATGTGGAAATCTAGTGGGTTGCCTTGGGTGGCAATAGAAAATAGGATTAGAATACTTAACCAAGTGGAAACAAGTAATTAAACATGATTAAAGGGTTAAGTGGGATGCACTAGAAAAAGGGACAAGCTTAGGTGGGTAGCTTATGGGGGCCCATTTCAACCAGTAACCCAAAACGTATCTTTGTGTGCTCGACCCAAGTCGAGGACGGGACACGCGTACTGGGTTTGACTATAAGAGGCCAAAACGGGTTAGCGGTGGCAACGCAAGTCCAACGGGTTTCATATGCGTGTGTGGGCCCGGGCTGGTAGGTAAGACGTTGTTGCATCGTGTAGGTATAAGCCGTGCATCAGTGTTGGTATCGGGTTGCCACTTTGGGGAATGATACACCCCACTGTTGGATCAGCACGGATATCTACGTTAGGGAGCCGATCGCTTGGGGAGTAGTGGGTACACCTAGTGGAGATAGGGGCAGACGACACCTATGTGGTCAGCTAGGGGTACACGAAACTACTAGTTAAATTTTCTATGTCCTTGGGTGGGATCAACCTTTAAGTAGGAATGACTGGTGTGGTGCAGTGTAGTAATTATCCTTGGGTGGGTAGATGCGTCTTTACCGTTATCTTCGTTCTTCCTATGTCTAGTTGGCTGCTTAGTGTAGTCATTTATCCCCAGTCGTTACCGTACCAAGTTTATATCATACCCTAATTACTTTAATGATTTTATTATTAAAGTTGTAGGACTTGCTCAGACTTATGTCTGACCCCGTTGTTTTTATCTTTTTCCCAACCCTCAGGTTCTCAGAGTGGGCTTTGATCAGATTGCTTTATCTATCTTTTGGAGCTTGGACCGTTGATGTAAAGCTCAGCTTATCTTTTCTATTATGGCTATTAGTTATGTAGTGGGATTATGTACTTATGTTTTTATCAGGATGGATATTTAGTACTTGACTCTTGTTTTATGGTTTTGTTATTGTAACCAAACATGTTTACCTTCTGCTGCAATGAAATGATGTTTTAGTTAACAAGTATTATTTATATCTGTCTTGTTGTAATTTTTCTGTTCTATATTCACTTAAAATACTCCACCGAAGTTAAGGCATTCCCTTTATGAGTGACCTTAGCGGGTGTGGGGTGTTACACCTGTGCTCTAACTTCCATTTGGACTATCTTTGCATCTCGGGTTATTAGTCATCACTGGATCGGTTTGGATCCCCAGTCCTTCTTCTCTGTTGGTTCGGATCGGCCTCCTTCCTAGTACTCCGGGTCGGTTCATGGCCTTCATGTCCCTTAGTAGTACATTGATTCGGTTCGAGTGTTATCTGGCGGGTCGGGTCGGTGTACCCTTGCTCCATCGGTTCGGATCGGGTTCCTGGTCTCCGATCTGATCCACTTCCCCTTCCTCTTCCGTTCCGATCTCCTTCTCTTCCCTTCAGTCGATCCGATTCCCCCTTCTTTAGCTCGATCCGATTCCAGTTCAACCATTGTGGCCTTCCTTTTTGCCATACTTTCCCTTGTGCCAAGCCTCGGTTCGGTTCGGTGATCCCTTGCCCAGTTCACTATCTGATCCGAGCCCATCCCTCCGATTTGATCCAAAAGCCTGCACCATTTTATGCAACTTTTTCTAGCAAGTGTTTTACGCCATTCGACGGTGTTTTCGACCATTCTACCTATTCTAATCAATCACAAAGCATACCACAAAGTCATAGCAACAAATAGAGGTGACCTCAAATACCAAAACATCAATATGATAGGTTAAAATGGATCAAACATAGTCAAAACCCCATATTTTCCCTTAAACATGTTCAAGCATAATTAATGATAGGATAAGCAAACCTTAACCAAATTAACCTAAGTTCATATCAGAGGTCTAAAACATCATTTAAGAATTTATAAATATTTTTCCAGAATTTTATCATGTTTAAATTCGCTAATTAACACTAATTACCCTTAATTAACCATAATTAGTGAGGAACTATGCAAATCACTCACCTTAGCCACAAATAAGCCTTAGATCTGAAATAAATCTCTGTTTGGGTGCGAATAACAATGCAAATCAGTAGCTCTAATCTTGATTTGGTGAAGATCTCCCTTGATTTGATGTTGCTAAGCTTAATCCTTGATTAGAAAGTGATTTGAAGGTGATTTGGAGGTTGGAGGTCATTTTTAGGGTTTCTAAGAGGTAATTGGAGGCTAGAAAACTGAAATGGAATGAAACCCTAACTCTTTTCAGCCTCCCCATAACCCTAATCCCGAAATGGATTATAGGCCCATTCACTAATCACCCTATTTGGCCCGGTTAAGCAGTTTTTCACCTTCCAAACATTATTTCAGCCATATCTCCCAAACGGTGAGTCCGTTTAACTATTATGACCACTCTATGGAAAGGTAAACCATCAAACAAATCTGATGGAAGTGGTTTTAGGTCAAAATTCCTTTGCAATCAAAAGTTATGGACAAAATAGTATCAGCTAGGGGCAAAACGGTCATTTAAAAATCGACAAAAATCATGATCATGGGAAATGACCCCAATGGTCGTTTCCCAAAGCCACATGACCATACGATTTAATATAAGAAAGAAAGAAATATTCTACGATCCTCCGATGCGTAGAATGCGGGTCGTTACAGAGATGGTATAAAAATTCGATATTTATATAATGAGTAGAAATATAAAATATATAATTTTTATATAGGAAGAAGCGTTGTAAATATATGAAGAAGATATAAAAATATGATTTTTATTATATGAGAAGTGAAATAAAAATATAATTTTTATATATGAACAGCGTGAAAAAGACTGCATTGGAATTTCGAACAGATCCAGACGGTTCAGCAGTTCAATAGTAAAGCACGGTGGAGTGGAACCCTCTGTGAGAACTCCTCACCTTTAATTTATTTCTAGTTTGAAATATATGCTAAGATGCAGACGATGTTTAGTAGCACCCGACACCCATCGTCCACAGACCATGGATGACTTGTTTGTTTGATTTCTGTGTTGTGAAATTTGATTATGTGATGTGGAATGAAATAAAATATTTTATAGTGGAAAATATTTTATAGTTAAAAATATAAATTTTAATGTGTGTGTAAAATAAATATTTATAAACAAATCGGACGATTTGTTTATATAAACTGATTTGGCTGATATTGATTGGGACGATAAATTCCAAACATCGCCCAACAGCACAAATAAAATGTGTGTTTGTTGTTTTGAAACCCCACACGGGTATTACGATGATATTTGACGTACACTAATCCCGATTGTTTAGTTGTATGTCAATCGATGGGTTGACAGACTGTGTAAGCATTAATTATTTGTTTTTAATGCTTTTGCAGTTGTGTGGTGCACTTTGGATGATGGTTGATTATTTATCGTTGTTGTTATGTACATGTGTTGTAGAAAATCCATATAATTATCATTATATGGTAATTGATTGGGCCTCATTCCAATTTGGAAAATAAGAGATATATATTCATGTGTTGAATAGAAAAAAAAATATTCATGTGTTGAATAGAAAAATAAATATTCATGTGTTGAAGAAAATATTCATTTGTTGAATAGAATAACGAAGTTATTGAAGTATATAAAGCCGTGTTGGTTAGATATGCGCCATTTTGACGTGAACGATATTTATATCGATTTTATTCGTTTTTATAATGAATATAGAAAAGAAAGTGATTTCAAAATATAACGTTTTGAAAATATTATCATTTGTATATCGATGATGTGGAATATTCAATTTTGATTCGAAATTGAATATGAAGTTGAAATTGTTTCGAAAACGAATTTAAAACGATTTATAAAATACGTTTTGAAAGGAAATCGACGAAATATATAATATATATATATATATATTATAATGGCCTGAATAGAATGCGCCGCGCCGCGGCAGTTCACGAATTTCGACCATTGACTTCGAATGGATATTGTGGGAGATCAGACCGTCGGATTCTCCTTAAACCAGAACCGTTGGGTTCGTATCGAAAAGAGCTTTCTAAGAATATTAAAGATTTGAAATCTAATGGTTGGATTTGGAATTATGTCCAAATCAAATTTGGAAAAGGTCGCTGTAAGTGCAGCTCGATGGTCGTTGATGGAATCGACTGTACGGGCCTTGATAAAATTATTAAAAATAGTAATAATTTGTGTAAAGTCATAAGAAATGATTTGTGAAGAATTGGGATGAAAATTTCCATATTTGAAAAGATAAAATTAGATTTTTATCGAAATGAACTAGTTTTGAACTAGAATTATGATTCTATTTATTTTTCAAATAAATAATGTGGATTTGAAATGGTTTTGAAAATAACCAGAAAGTTCCAATAATTGAATTGGAGTGGATTTGAATCGAAATTGTCTTTGGAATATTTCGATGTTGGATTTCATGATTATACAGATATTGTTATGGAAATTTGAAAGATATATATATATATCGTTATTTCCAATACGATATTTGTTGGTCTTAGAATTTGGTATTGAATATAAGCCGATATATTTTCTATTTAGAGCCTTGTATTTAATATCAAATGTTATTTGGATTTGTCGTGAATGGTGTCTTCATTAACACTGTTCTTAAACCCAGTTGAGAAAAAGATTAAATCTTTTTATTTAGATTTTATGAAGTGTACCAATTAAATGATATTTAACTGGAGTTGAATTGGAATTGATTTTTGGGTTTATCATGAAGGTGTTTTAAATAACACTTGTTCTTTAACCCGATAATTAATGGGATGTGATTTTGGGTTTATCGTGAATCATGTTTAAATGACATTGGTTCTTTAACCCAGTTAAAGACAGGATATTGATTTCTGTGAGGATTAAAACTAGGTGGAGTCTTAATTAATCTTTAATTAGATTGAAATGATTGAGAATGGAGTATCGCCAGTTTTGCTCCAAAGCGATAGTTAAATCTTTAATTAGATTTGAATGTGAAATGGTAATTGAATTTACCGATAACACCGTGGTGTTAGATATGAAGTATTACCAGTTTTACTTCATGGGATGAATAGGTTGGGATTGGGAAATTTAAAACAAATAATTACTTCGGTATGGTTCGCTAATCTCGACTAGTTTGAATTGATATTCAAAAGGAGATTAAAGAATAAATTTAAAGAATTTATCTTTGATAAAATTAATGGGAACCTTTCCCAAAGTATAAGAATATTTGAACAAAAGAATATTCTGAATTGGAATGGGACGTACGTTGTGTTTGTGTAACACTTGTTTATTATATACGCGAGTTATTTTGAAAGACCAGGTTTATCCCATTCTGAATAACTGATTCGACGTGGTGTCGAGGATGAAGACGGTGGTCGAAGACCGGAGGTCTTCACATCGTTTGTATGATTACTGATGATCTTGATTGGGTTGTACACCCAAGAGGAGGGAATCAGTTAGTGATCGTCCAGACGTACTTGGAGATCGATGGATAAGCAAGGTACAAGGTGCCTCCGGTTTCGTTCAGAACCAGAACGGACTTGTAAATGGACTGTGTGTCTAACATTGGATTTTATTCTGTGTGATTGATTTCTATTAAATATATATCTGTTTGGCGGTGGAGAATTTATTCTCTTGCTTAACGCCCTTCTCTGAGACGTACGAGCTCAGAAGTTATATATTGATGGATATCAAACGCATGGAGTGAATTGCCTGTGTGGCATGCCTAAGTGGCAATGTGATCAAGGCTTCTGTTGAAAAGCAGAGTCTTGTGGTGGATGATCAAAGCACGGCCTGTGTGGCATAGCTTTGCGTAGCGTTGATTCGCGAGCCTCACACCCCGGTTGTGAACCAGAAATGAGAGAAGGACCTCAGGGAGGGCATGCGTTTCCATCTAGCTAAAGGTGGCATCAGTGGTTTTACACGCCCTAACGAGTTTGACTTATGTGGTTGTTGCTATTGCGAGGCGCCTCGAATATATCGGTAACTGTGTGGAGCCGATGGAGTCATTTGGCTCATTGACACCCCATAGGGTGGGGAAACGTAGTGTTCAGGAATTTTAATCCATATCGGTGGACCGGCCCTGACGATCCAAAGGCTTTTCTGCGCGCTTGCCTGAGACACTGGCTAGAGCGTCTCGAATTCAATGGAGGCGATCCTTTGCCTCGATTCACAGATGGAAATCCAACTTCCAATACATGACATGTGCGGTTTTGATTGTAGAGCCTAGTATTGGCGACATGATATATGGTACCCATGCCGTCTATGATTAATACTTATGATTGAAACTGTTTTGACACTATACACTTATAGTAATAAAAGAAAGATGAAATTTAGCGTATCAAGCATTTTTTTGGCTATTATAAGGTAAAAACCTATCCTCCGGCTTATGTTGCATTGTGTGATGGGACCTGGGTCTTATAATAGCTTCGTTGTTCTTTATTTAGCATTGCGCTGTTGTTTTATGCACTGGTATTCTTGAGAGGAAACCCGTTCCGTGTTATACGGCGTGGTCCCTTGATTTACCTAACTTTAAAATAAAGATTAATAACTGTTTTAGTTTTCACACCAGTCCCATGAATGACCTGGAGTTTATTGTTTTAACCTAAACTCTGGGTGACCTTATTTTGACACGGGCAGCTAGTAGTTTTGGTTTTGCAGATTTATATTCACAGGATCCTGATTTACAGCTGGAACGATACTCGGAAAGCTCTATATCCGTTTATTGCTTCTAGTTGTGTATTGTATTATTTTCCGCTGCTATGTAACATATTGTAATCTCTGATATTTTATAATGTATATTATTTGTTAATACTTTGTATATTCTTGTAATCTGGTGGAATTGTTGTAATATATAATGAAATGTTCTTCTGTTTGCGTTCTTTTGTGTGTTGTTCTCAAAGTATCCGTGATTTCCTTACCGGGGAAGTTACAGGTCATCACAGTGGTATCAGAGCTTTGGTTTACAAGGCTCGAGAACAAGATACATTAGAACCGAACGAAAGAATTCATCAGAATTGGATTAGTAATATCCAGTGGGAACGACTCGTTAGAGATGGGATCAGTAGTATCCTAGGACGAGTGTGAAGAGTATATTTTTAAAAATGAAAACAGTATCGTTTTGAAATTTAAATCGTTTTATACGTATTTGAATATTTATATTAAATTAATTTGGACAATCCAATATATAATGATTTTGCATATATGCCTTGCAAACGTGTATTCGAAGTTTTAATGTACTGGATAGTTATAGAATCACACTCTAGTTGCCCGTGGATAATTCTGGTGATGGGGCACCATCGCCAGTATTTATTTTTGAGTTTCGAAAGTGAGATTTCTATATATTTCCAATTGACTGGTGTGAGAACCGAAATTAGATAGGGTCTATTGTTGTGATTTGGCACCAAAAATGTGATTTTGACTATATATCAAAATTATGAATTTGAAACGTTAAATTCACTAAATGATTGATGGTTGTGTTGTATGATTATCCATTTAAACCATTATATGAAAGAACGGTGAATTTATGCCAAATTGAACCAAATTTTCTGTATTGAAAATTATTTGCAATTGCATGCATGTACATATATATGTGTGAACAGGTCATAGCAAGGAGGCTAGAGCAGAGGAATAAAATTGTTTGCCCGACAAATAGGTACATGTTTATTGTATTTCTTTGGGTTTGGATGATTTTATGAGCCGATTGGCTAGCCTCTTGTCTTTTTCTTTTTCCTTTGGATTGAAGAAGGCCATGGGAGGCTATATGAAATATCTCGAAGTTCCCGGTGTAGGGGAGGTTATGGAGAAATTTTTCGAAAATTTAGTGGTGTTAGCCAAATTTTTGAAAATTTTGAAAAGTTATTAGAAACTGAAAAGTTGAAGAACTAAAGCCGTAATGAAAAGAACGAAAGTTGAGTTGATTTGTAATACAACTTTCGGCTTCGTTCATTTTCGGGGACGAAAAGTTTTAAGTTGGGGAGATTGTAATAACCCGGAAATCTGAGCTAATTTAAAAATTTTATTTTGGCAATTTTATCGAATTTTGAATATTTAAAATGAATTATTTTAAGTAATAACGACGAAAAATTTATTTTCGACGAAGTTAAAACGAATAAATTTATTTTAATTATATAACGAGCCTGAAATGGCGTGGTAGTTTGAAATTACGATTTCGAATTTCAAATGAATATGCAGAATTCGTTTTAAGTCGGAATTGGACGAAACCAGAAATATCTAAACCTTTTGACGATATCTTTCTAACGGATGTAAGAAACTGAGATTTCACTTTAGAAGTTGAAAGATATGTCTAGTTTAAAATTCAGAAAAGTCGTTGTGGAATTTATATATATTTTAATATATATAAAGGCCTTTGAAAATGGAAATTTTGCGAACGACGTCTGTTTTCGACGAAACCACTTTTGTTAGATCCGTGATGTCAAGTTATTGCTAAGTTTCAAAAATCATAATTTTCTGATTCAATATGTGAGTGTGGCAAAGGAAAACGCGTTTGACCAGTTTCAGTTGATTTTAATCGACTGGAAAATGGCCATTTTTCAAACGATCTCAGAATTTGACGAAATTAGTTTTGTTAGGACCGTATCGTCAATACGAAGCTAGAAAATATTTTTCAGGAATTTTTAGAGTTCTATGTGGCCCTGGTAAATTGAAATGTGTGTTTAAATTGAATATATAAAGATTTATATTTTAAATTCAACGAAAACTGATCGAAACGATCGAATCAGCTTACAAAACATATCCCATTGTGTTCGAAATGGGGGTAATGTGCTATGGACGATAGTCGGTGGGTTCGATTTGGGGTTCAAATGAAAAGGGTACTTTTGATGGAAAAATAAATATATAAAATAATAAAAGTCAACTCCTTATTCTCTTAACCCCTTCCCCTTTTCTTCCTTTATCGTTCAAACCAAGAAATATAAAAAAAATGCGCAGATCGAAGAAACGGCGGACCACCGCGCCCCCTGGCGATTGCCGCCGCCTCCGGCGAGATCTACTTCCCCCCTCCACCGCCTCTACTCCTCTCCCTCATCCTTCCGTGAAACCCTAGCCCGAACCCTCCTCAAAAACCCGTGCCCTAACTTGAGAACGCCCCCATGAACCGCCAGTGGCCCATACCCCGATCGACGACGACGCCGGTGACCGCCTCCGCCTCCCCCGACAGGCGCAACACCCCTCCGCCAACTCGTGAACCCTCCACCTCAGTTCGACAGCCCACAAATTCGATTTTGGTGAGTTATTATATAATTTATTTATATATATTTATTTGTTTTTCAGTTTTTATTATGTAGTGGCGAGTTAAAAATCTAAAATTTATATAATGATGAAAAAGATTATATTTTATAACAAAAAAGTTTATACTTTTAAATCAATGAAAGGTTGGATTTTTATAGTTAGAAAGACAAGATTTTTAAATAAACAAAGGTTGGATTTTCGCTATATGATTAGCGAAATCAAAATGCGATTTTTATATGAAGTGATTCGAAATAAAAATGCGATTTTTATATGAAATGATTCGAAATAAAAATGTGATTTTTATATGAAGTGATTCGAAATAAAAATGCGATTTTTATATGAAGTGATTCGAAATAAAAATGCGATTTTTATATGAAGTGATTCGAAATAAAAGTGTGATTTCTATATGAAGTGATTTAAGAAAAGATTATATCTTTGAAGTTAAAGATAAAAATTAGATTTTCATCAATATAAAAATATAATTTTTATATAATGTAGAGAATAAAAAAATTGATTTTTATAGTATAGAAAAAATAAAAATATGATTTTTATATTCTATAGTTAGTAAAATTTTGATCTTTATATATGTAGGGAAATAAAAATCTGATTTTTATTATATATATGTTGAAATAAAAATGTGATTTTTATAAAGATGATATAAAAATTCGATTTTTATATAAGGAGTAGAAATATAAAATATATAATTTTTATATAGGAAGAAGCGTTTTAAATATATGAAGAAGATATAAAAATATGATTTTTATTATATGAGAAGTGAAATAAAAATATAATTTTTATATATGAACAGGTGGAAAGTACTGCATTGGAATTTCAAACAGATCGAGATGGTTCAGCAGTTCAATAGTAAAGCACGGCGGAGTGGAACCCTCTGTGAGAACTCCTCACCTTTAATTTATTTCTAGTTTGAAATATATGCTAGGATGCAGACGGTGTTTAGTAGCACCCGACACCCATCGTCCACAGACCATGGATGACTTGTTTGTTTGATTTATGTGTTGTGCAATTTGATTGTGTGATGTGGAATGAAATAAAATATTTTATAGTTAAAAATATAAATTTTAACGTGTGTGTAAAATAAATATTTATAAACAAATCAGACGATTTGTTTATATACACTGATTTGACTGATATTGATTGGGACGATAAATTTCACACATCGCCCAACTTCATAAATAAAATGTGCGTTTGTTGATTTGAAACCCCACACGGGTGTTGGGATGATATTTGACGTACACTAATCCCGATTGTTTAGTTGTATGTCAATCGATGGGTTGACAGACTGTGTAAGCGTTAATTATTTGTATTTAATGCTTGTGCAGTTGTGTGGTGCAATTTGGATGATGGTTGATTATCTATCGTTGCTGTTATGTACATGTGTTGTAGAAAATCCATATAATTATCATTATATGGTAATTGATTGGGCCTCATTCCAATTTGGAATATAAGAAATATATATTCATGTGTTGAATAGAAAAAAAATAAATATTCATGTGTTAAATAGAAAAATAAATATTCATGTGTTGAAGAAAATATTCATTTGTTGAATAGAATAACGAAGTTATTAAAGTATATAAAGCCGTGTTGGTTAGATATGCGCCATTTTGACGTGAACGATATTATATCGATTTTATTCGTTTTTATAATGAATATGGAAAAGAAAGTGATTTCAAAATATAACGTTTTGAAAATATTATCATTTGTATATCGATGATGTGGAATATTCAATTTTGATTGGAAATTGAATATGAAGTTTAAATCGTTTCGAAAATGAATTTAAAACAATTTATAAAATACGTTTTGAAAGGAAATCCACGAAATATATAATATATATATTTTTTTTTTTATATAATGGCCTGAATAGAACGCGGCGCGCCGCGGTAATTCGCGAATTTCGACCATTAACTTCAAATGGACATTGCGGGACATCCGACCGTCGGATTCTCTGAAAACCGGAACCGTTGGGTTCGTATCGAAAAGAGATTTCTAACGAATATTAAAGATTTGAAATATAACGGTTGGATTTGTAATTATGTCCAAATCAAATTTGGAAAAGGTCGCTATAAGTGCAGTTCGATGGCCGTTGATGGAAATCGACTGTACGGGCCTTGATGAAATTATTAAAAATAGTAATAATTTGTGTAAAATCATAAGAAATGATTTGTGAAGAATTGGAATGAAAATTTCCATATTTTAAAAGATAAAAATAGATTTTTATCGAAATGAACTAGTTTTGAACTGGAATTATAATTCTATTTATTTTTAAAATAAATAAAGTGGATTTGAAATGGTTTTGATAATATCCAGAAATTTCCAATAATTGAATTGGAGTGGATTTGAATTGAAATTGTCATTGGAATATTTCGATGTTGGATTTCGTGATTATACAGATATTGTTATGGAAATTTGAAAGATATATTTATATCGTTATTTCCAATACGATATTTGTTGGTCGTAGAATTTGGTATTGAATATAAGCCGATATATTTTCTATTCAGAGCCTTGTATTTAATATCAAATGTGATTTGGGTTTGTCGTGAATGGTGTCTTCATTAACACTGTTCTTAAACCCAGTTGAGAAAAAGATTAAATCTTTTTATTTAGATTTTATGAAGTGTACCAATTAAATGATATTTAACTGGAGTTGAATTGGAATTGATTTTTGGGTTTATCATGAAGGTGTTTTAAATAACACTTGTTCTTTAACCCGATAATTAATGGGATGTGATTTTGGGTTTATCGTGAATCATGTTTAAATGACATTGGTTCTTTAACCCAGTTAAAGACAGGATATTGATTTCTGTGAGGATTAAAACTAGGTGGAGTCTTAATTAATCTTTAATTAGATTGAAATGATTGAGAATGGAGTATCGCCAGTTTTGCTCCAAAGCGATAGTTAAATCTTTAATTAGATTTGAACGTGAAATGGTAATTGAATTTACCGATAACACCGTGGTGTTAGATATGAAGTATTACCAGTTTTACTTCATGGGATGAATAGGTTGGGATTAGGAAATTTAAAACAAATAATTACTTCGGCGTGGTTCGCTAATCCCGACTAGTTTGAATTGATATTCAAAAGGAGATTAAAGAATAAATTTAATGAATTTATCTTTGATAAAATTAATGGGAACCTTTCCCAAAGTATAAGAATACTTGAATAAAAGAATATTCTGAATTGGAATGAGACGTACGTTGTGTTTGTGAAACACTTGTTTATTATATACGCGAGTTATTTAGAAAGACCGGGTTTATCCCATTCTGAATAACTGATTCGACGTGGTTTCGAGGATGAAGATGGTGGTCGAAGACCGAAGGTCTTCACGTCGTTTGGGTGATTACCGATGATCTTGATTGGGCCGTACACCCAAGAGGAGGGAATCAGTTAGTGATCGTCCAGACGTACTTGGAAATCGATGGATAAGCGAGGTACAAGGTGCCTTCGGTTTCATTCAAACCCAGAACGGACTTGTAAATGGACTGTGTGTCTGACATTGGATTTTATTCTATGTGATTGATTTCTATTAAATATATATCTGTTTGGCGGCGGAAAATTTATTCTCTTGCTTAACGCCCTTCTCTGAGACGTACGAGCTCAGAGGTTATATATTGATGGATATCAAACGATGGAGTGAATTGCCAGTGTGGCATGCCTAAGTGGCAATGTGATCAAGGCTTCTGTTGAAAAGCAGAGTCTTGTGGTGGATGATCAAAGCACGGCCTGTGTGGCATAGCTTTGTGTAGCATTGATTCGCGAGCCTCACACCCCGGTTGTGAACCAGAAACGGGAGAAGGACCTCAAGGAGGGCATGCGTTTCCTTCTAGCTAGAAGTGGCGTCAGTGGTTTTACACGCCCTGACGAGTTTGAATTATGTGGTTGTTGCTGTTGCGAGGCGCCTCGGATATATCGGTGACTGTGTGGAGCCGATGGAGTCATTTGGCTCATTGACACCCCATAGGGTGGGGAAACGTAGTGTTCAGGCATTTTAATCCACATCGGTGGACCGACCCTGACGATCCAAAGGCTTGTCTGCGCGCTTGCCTGAGACACGGGCTAGAGTGTCTCGAATTCGGTGGAGGACGATCCCTTGCCTCGGTTCACAGATGGAAATCCAACTTCCAATAGGTGACATGTGCGGTTTTGATTGTAGAGCCTAGTACTGGCGACATGATATATGGTACCCACGCCGTCTATGATTAATACTTATGATTGAAACTGTTTTGACACTATACACTTATAGTAATAATAAAAGATGAAATTTAGAGTACCAAGCATTTTTTTGGCTATTATAAGGTAAAACCCTATACTCCGGCTTCTGTTGCATTGTGTGATGGGGCCTGGGTCTTATAATAGCTTTATTATTCTTTATTTAGCATTACGCTATTATTTTATGCACTGGTATTCTTGGAAGGAAACCCGTTCCGTGTTATACGGCGTGGTCCCTCGATTTACCTAACTTTAAAATAAAGATTAATAACTGTTTTAGTTCTCACACCAGTCCCATGACTGACCTGGAGTTTATTGTTTTAACCTAAACTCTGGGTGCCCTTATTTTGACACGGGCAGCTAGTAGTTTTGGTTTTGCAGATTTATATTCATAGGATCCTGATTTACAGCTGGAACGATACTTGGAAAGCTCTGTATCCGTGTATTACTTCTAGTTGTGTATTGTATTATTTTCTGCTGCTATGTAACGTATTGTAATCTCTGGTATTTTATCATGTATATTATTTGTTAATACTCTATAAATTCTTTTAATCTGATGGAATTATTGTAATATACAATGAAATATTCTTCTGTTTGCGTTCTTTTGTGTGTTGTTCTCAAAGTATCCGTGATTTCCTTACCGAGGAAGTTACAGGTCATCACAACCGTCTTCATCGTTGACTTTTAGTCGTCGTATTAATTATTCAGAATGGGTTAAACCCGGTTTGTCTGAATAACTCGCATATTTTATAATCAATAATCAAGTGCTATAAAAACACATCATACGCCTCATTCCAATCCAGAATATCCTTTTATTCCAATATTCACATTTTAAGGAAAAGGTTCCCATTAATTTTATAAAATATAAATTCTTTTAAAATTAGTTTAATCTTCCTTTGGATATCAGTTTCAAAAGATTTTATTTTATCCTTTATCAATTCTAAACCAAATTAAGGTTTATTAACTAGTCGGGATTAGCGAACCATACCGAAGTAATCATTTATTTATTAATCTCGAATTCATCCCGTGGAGCAAAACTGGCAGTACTCCATATCTGACACCCACTGTGTTCTGGGTAAAATTAATTACCATTTCACGTTCAAATCAAATTAAAGATTTAATTATCACTTGGAGTAAAACTGGTGATAATCCGTTCTCGATCATTTCGTGAATTCGATAAATTTAATTATCTTATTCCCATTTCAATCTAATTAAAGATTTATTAAAACTACAATTTGGTTTTAATATCAAAAATCACTACTTTATGATTATTCAACTTTAATAAATTAATCTTGTCTTTAGCTGGGTTAAAGAATCAATGTCAATTAAAACACAGTTCATGATAAACCTAAAATCATCTTCCATCAAAATGGAATCTACACGGAAATCATAATAGTGGATAATCGATATAAATTCCCGTGTCAGACTAATAATATACATGAAATAGCGGCAAGGCCTTTTAAATTCCGTATATAGTAACGGTCTTCATTCACAGAAGCTCATCTCGATTATTACCAAGTCGAATTCCCTTTAATTCAAATTTAATATTTTAAATTGGAAAACTTTTACTTTGGAAAATTTCCATTCAAATGTTAATAAAAAGATTTATAAATTCCAAATCATATCTCACTGTTAATCAAGTTAAAGAATGAATGTTATTTAAAACATTGGTCACGATAAACCCAAAAATCCAATTTCAATTCATTTCCAATTAAATATTAATTAATTGGTAAACTTCTCTAAATCTTAATTAAAAGATTTATTCTTTTCTCAACTGGGTTTAAGAACAATGTTATTAAAGACACCATTCATGATAAACCCAAATCCAATTTGATATTAAATCCAAGGCTCTGAATAGAAATTTTATCGGCTTATATTCAATATCAAATTCTGAAACTAACGGATATCGTATTGGGAATAACGATATCTGTATCTTCCAAATTCCACAACAATATTCGTATAATCATGGAATCCAAAACCGAAAAATTCCGATGATTATTTCCATTCAAAATCCATTCCAATTCATATTTTGGAAAATTCTGGTTATATTAAAACCATTTCAATTCAATTTATTTATTTTAAAACATTGGATTGTTATTCTAATTAGTAACTAGTTCATTTCGACAAAAATATATTTTTATCTTTCCAAACTTGGAATTTTTCATCCAATATCGTTCTAAATCATTTATTATGATTTTACATGATTTTTCCAAATTTTTAATAATTTTATTGAGGCCATTACAGTCGGTTTCCAATAATGGCCACCGAACTGCAACCATAGTGAGCTTTTCTAAAATTGATTTGGACATATTTTGAAATCCAGCCATTCACATTTAAATCTCTTATATTCAATGGAAAGACCTTTTTGATACGAACTCAATGGTTCTGGTTTTAGGAGAATCCATCGGTCGGATCTCCCGTCACATCAGTTCGAAGTTAATAGTCGAAATTAGCGAGAAGTCGCTGCGCGGCGCGTTCTATTCAGGCCATTATATATATATATATATATATATATATATATATATATAATGTATATATCGTCGCTTTCAGTTTAAAACATATTTTATAAATCGATTATAAATTCATTTTAAAATGATTCCAATTTCATTTTCAATTTTAAATCAAAATTGAATATTCCATATCGTTATAATATTAAAATGATAATGTTTTCAAAATATCAGATTTTGAAATCAATTCTTTTCGATATTCATTTTAAATGAATAAAATTGATCGATATACCCGTTCGGGTAAAATGACGAATATTTACTTACTCGGCTTCATATATTCCACTATTTTCATGTCCATCCGAAATCGGACATCAAAATCATTTCTTGATTCTTCACTGAAAACTATTTTAAAACTATAAAGAATATTAATTTACAATGATACTGAATAATATTTGAAAACAATACTATATAATATTTTAAAACTATTTTATGCCATATTTGAAAAATATACTATATATTATTTTAAAACTATTTGTTATTTCGGAATTGGAATTAGACTCAATCAATTACCATATATATATATATATATATATTAATTTGGATTTCCATACATCACATATATTCACAATAATGATAAATAATCATTAAACATCCACACATCATCCAGAGTGCATTCTACCACTGTATAAGCATTGAAATAAATAAATAATGCTCATCACGGTCTGTTAACCCATCAATTGACATATAATCAAATTCAAGGGAGATGTGAATAAATTTTCATCCCCAGACCCGTGTGGGGTTTTCAAACCACAGTCTATTCAAAAGAATCACTGATTAATTAATTTAACCAGTTCTAATTCGATTTGAATTATTTTTCTGATTTACCAATTTTCACTGTTTAAATTATAAATAAATATTTATAATTTAATTTCAATTACCACATTAATGTTAACATTATTTTTAATATGTTAATCATCATAACATCACAATCAAAACATAATACCATCAATTAAATCGTTCATGGTTTGTGGACGAGGGAGGCGAGCTAACAGGCACCGTATACGATTTATAATAATCAAACAGATAAAAATCAATACTGGAAATTCTATAATTTTTCCAGTTATCAAATAAATAAATGTAAAGGATTTTTAGTGAGAAGTTCTCACATTGGATTCCACTCCGTCATTCTATAATTGAAGATTTTATTTATGTTCTGATTTGAGTTTGCCTCAAATTCAAATCAACTCCATTTCCGTTCTGGTCAGTTCTAAAATGTAATGTTTGTCATTGCGAATCCAACGCAACTTGAATCGTCGGATTTGGACCTCGTATGGAAAAGTTATGATATTCTAAACCTTGGATCATTAAAATAGTAGTTAATTAAATTAATTAACTTTTAACAACGCTTTAAAATTCGTTACCCTCTTTAATTAAAACCCTGGAGCCTTGTCGTTCTTCCAGGAAACCACGTTGACCTCAAAAGTTCACCGTCGCTCGCCACTATAGGCCGTCGGGGACCAATCGCCTGCCACCACTTCATTCGCCGTCGAAAACTGCACAGCCACCTCCAACGGCGACGAACTCGCACCCCCTCATCGCCTTGAAATTGACCCCGAACCAGCGGCCTTTGAGCCCAAAAATCGAGACCAATATCCCACGATAATTGATCAACCCTACATAGATTTGAAGCTCGTTCCAAGCTCTTTAATTTTCTTTCTTTAGGTTTCTGAAATTATTGAGTGGATTAAGAGAGAGATTGGGAGGAAGGATTGAATGATTTTAATCGTTTGTTACGGCTAACGGCGGATAGGGTTAATGAGAGAGGAATGGGGTTTTATTCTTATATATATATATATATATATATTAATTTTGTGAATTACTTGTTTAATGTCATGAACTCCAAATCGAACCCAACGACTATCACTACTAACCAAATACCCCCATTCTGAACATAATAGGATATGTTTTTTAAGCCAATTTGACTGTTTTGAACAGTTTTTATCAAAATGTAAATATAAATCAATATATATATATATTGAATTTAAATGTAAATTTTAATTTACCGGGGCCACATACTGACTCTAAAAATTACAGAAAAATAAATGTAGTTATGTTTTGACGATACGGTCCTAACAAAACTAATTTCGTTGAATTTAGAGACCGTTTGAAAAAATGGCCATTTTTTGGTCGACTAAATTCAAATTGAATTTACCAAATGCCTTTAAATTTACTGCGCTCACATATTAATTACAAAAATTATAAAATTTGAAATTTAACAATAATTTGACATTCTGGATCCAAGAAAAGTGGTTTCGTCGAAAACGGAGGTCATTTCGAAAATGGCCATATTTAAGGGCCATAAATATTTTAAATATATATAAATTCCATAGCGACTATTTCAAATTTTAAACTAGACATAGCTTTCAAATTATATTATGAAATCTTAGTTTTTCATACTCATTAGAAAGATACAGTTAAATAGATTCCAACATTTCTTGTTTCATCAAATTATGGCTTATATTGAATTCTATACATTTTTTTTTACAAAGCCGACGGGGTTGTGTGGACCCCTTCCACTTTTATTGATATGCTAATTCGATTACATAGTAACAAAGAACGGAGAGAAATAAAAGAAAACAGAGCACACAAGCATATCTACCGCTACCTACGGGAGACAACACATAAAAACAACAAGGAAGAAGCTAACTAACACGGCAGCTCAAAAATCCCCGGATCATAAGTGAACTTGAGGAATTTCAATCCATCTCCAATGTTACGCCATAGCTGATGCTTCCAATGTGAGTAATTCATGGTATGGGCATTATCAAAGATACAGGAGTTGCGCATATTCCAGATTGCATGAGTAAGTTTCTTCAAAACAAAAGTGTAAAGCCTCGCCCTCGACCTCTTTCTTCCAGTTCGCTTTATGAAGTAGTTCCATTGTTCAACGCTCGACGTCGGAAAGTTGCTGTGACCAATTTGTAGAAGCGCTTCAGTGCACAATTGTTGAACAGGACCGCATTCGAAGAACAAGTGGAGTGTATTTTCATTTGCATTACCGCACAGCAAGCAAACAGTCGGCACTTCCATTCCATAGTCCGCTAATTTGTCTTTGGTTAATATTGCATTGTTGATAACCTTCCACAGCAGCATATTCTCCTTGGCGTTGTTGTCTTGCTTCCATATTTTCCTGGACTAGCTGCATATAGGTAGAGAAGTGAAACCTAATAAACTATAGTACATGTTTTTAATGTGGGAGGCCTCACCTGTCCAGTTCCACATTGTTACGCGTTGTGAATGCTAATGATTGTTTAGGCTATTTATTTTATTCCAAAGATGCTGTATTGTCTGGACCAAATTGTTAGGCATGTGGAATTTGCCTTGAACTAGCATTTCTCCCACCACTGTATCTTTGCGTACACGAGTAGCATGTTTTTCAAGAGAAGTTACTTTATCATTGATGATGATTCCGTAGTCAATCCGTGGATCTTCCCAAAAGTTAATCCTGTCATATGCTGCATAACCAAATTTGAAATGGGGAAGGATCCTATATTTTAATTTATTTATACATTTCCAGGTCCAGCTAAAACCTTGAAGTGTTTTTAAAGACCATATACTTTGATATTTAAGAACATGTTTCTGGGACTAGCGAACCCGGAGACTAGACTTATTATTTAAAATGTCGTCAAAATGTCTAGCTATAGCTGCTGAGTTCCAGTGGTTGGTATTAATAATGCCCAGCCCTCCTCTAGCAATAGGTCTAGTTATTTTAGAAAAAGGTATCGGCGCAAGATACCTAGAGTGAATGTTACCTTTCCAAAAAAATTTCATGCACGTAGAACATATTAGATTGTGGAGCTTGTTAGGGAGTAAATACATCCGCGACTAATAAACTTGCATTGAAGTAATAACAGATTTAATCAAAGTTAGTCTACCAGCTTGAATGAGAAAGTTGGTAGACCAACAGTTCAACCTATTAGTTATACGATCAAACAGAGGTAGACAATGTTGCGTGGTGATTCTAGAAGTAACCATAGGCAAACCAAGATAAGTTAATGTCGAGTCAGTGCAAGTTATACCCGTGAACGCCTGAATAAGAGAGATGCGGTTTTGACTTACTCCAGCGAGCATAATGTTCGATTTATCATAGTTTATTTTTAAACCAGTTAGCATGTAGAAATTATGGAGTGTCGACATGATGTTGGATAAAGTTTTATCATTTGGTTTGCAAATAACTATCAAATCGTCCGCAAACATAAGAGATGTGATGCGGGGTTCATTGCATTTAGGGTGTAAGTCGAAGAGTTCCGATGCAACCAGACTATCTAACATTCTAGTTAACATTTCCATGACAATTATGAATAAGTAGGCAGATACGGGGTCTCCTTGTCTTATTCCCTGTTTGCTCTCAAAAAAACCTACGGGAGAACCATTAACATTGACAGTGAAGTGAGCTGTGCTGATACAAGAGTAAATCCAAGCTATGAAACAAACGGGGAAGTTCATGTAACTAAGAATTCTAATAATTGAGGACCACTGAATTGTATCAAAAGCTTTCTTGATATCAAGTTTAATCATAGCTCTACGGGAAATATTATGCGTACTGTATCCTTTAATTAATTCATGAGTTAATAGAACGTTATCAAGAATATTCCTATTCGGGAGAAAGGCAGACTTATTGGTTGATATAATATCAGGAAGAACATGCTTGAGTCTAATAGCTATGATTTTAGCGATGCATTTATAAATTGTGTTACAGCAAGAGATAGGTCTGTAGTTGCTAACTTTGTTGGCATTCTTCTTTTTAGATATAAGAGCAATGACGGTGTTATTGAAAGAATGAAACATTTTGGCTTTTTTAAAAAATTGCTTGATAGCATCGCATACATCTATACTAACAATATTCCAATATGTAGAATAAAACACAGCATTAAGTCCATCAGGGCCTCCGCATGATTGTTTATTGAGAGAGAACATAGCACACTTAATTTCATCATCAGTAATAAGAGTGCTTAAGAAGTTTTTCATATTATTGCTAATCTTAGGCAAAAGCATAGGATTAATATCTTCCATATGAGGGACAAAGTCATTTGTATTACCAAAGAGGTCCTCAAAATATTCAAAAAACGCATTTTGAACTATAGAAAGGGTAGAATGTACCTGACCATGCTGATCCGTTATGGTGTGGATCGTTTGTCTTACTTGTTTAGCTTTAAGAGTTGCATGGAAGTACGCAGAGTTCCTGTCCCCGTCTTCAAACCATTTGATTCTGCTTTTCTGCTTTCTCATCATGGATTCCGTGATAAGAGCTTCTTGATGTTGGTTAGACAAGTCATGCTCAATCTCAGGGAGAGAGGTGTTGAGGGGATCACGTAACATATTATCCTGGACCTGCTGGAGTTGGTACTCGAGTGCTTGCGACTTAAGACTGCCACTACCAAAAATCTTGCTGGACCAAGCCTTTAAGTCGTTTTTAATAGCTTTGTGTTTTTTGTATAGTTTTAACATAGGATTACCATAGCAATTAAAATCCCAAGCTTTTTTGACAATGTGAGAAAAATCGCTTTGTTTAGACCAAATGTCAAAAAATCTAAAAGCAGGTTTCCTATTAATGTTTTGCTCATTCATATGAATGATTTGAGGGGAATGGTCAGACAAAATAGGTAGCGTAATTTCATTAACTAGACTTGACCAAATATTAAGAGCAGAAACATTACAAAAGGAATGATCGATTTTGGAAAACGTTCGTATGTCATTCCGACTACAGTTGTTCCATGTGAACTCAGGACCGTTTGAATTAATTTCTATAAGTCCTGAGTTCATAATGGCCATATTAATGTAACTCATTTCAGCTAGAGAAACAGGAATTCCTCCAACTCTATCATGTATTTTAAGTGGTGAATTGAAATCACCACAAATTAACTAAGACACATTATCATTTTTAAGAGAAGGCATGGCACGAAATAGGTTTTCCCTAGCTGCTCTGGAGTTATGCGCATACACAAAGGTAAAAAAGTACGTAGTTGAAGAGGGAAAGTGTAACGACTGACAATGAATATGTTGACTAGAAGTGTTAATTCTAGTAAGTTGAAGGATAGTCGGGTCGTATAAAACCAAAATTCTCCCATATGAAGCATCTCCTAAGTTATGTATCATTTGCCAATTAGGATTCACATACCTGGCCGCTTTAATTGTAAGATCAAGGTTGAGTTTGGTTTCCAGTAATTCAATTGCCGAGGGGTTGTATTTCAGAATAAAAGTCTTACATCTATCAAGCTTTATTTGCTTATGAGCTCCTCTAATATTCCATGTGCATATATTATGTATCATTAATTAAACTCCAGTTGCTTTCCGGAACTCCTTGCCGTAGATCTGGTCGTGACCTTGTTTGCTTAATCCGCATCTATGTTTCCATCCGTTGTGGTAGTAGCTTTATTTTCTTTACCGGTTTGGCTTCGATTGTTACTGCTTTTTGGTACATATAAATGGGACTCCACTGCCTCTTTAAAATCAGGAGGTGGCGGTATTTTGCTATACATTTTATCTACCTGCCTTGACTTACTGCTGCTGTCTTCAGTATTTTCTATTTCGTTTTGTTTGTCATTTACTATAGACTCATGATCTGTTGCTTCATTAGTGAGAGCATAGAAATCGAATTTTCAAACTACTGCGCCATTTAAATATATGCATTCTAACTTCGATTTAAATAAATTTTTATTCGTTATTATTTAAAATAAGGGTGTGTTTTTTATAGGTCCCTATTAAGTTTTAAAATTAGGCTCACATCCGATTATAAACTTATTATAAATTAGGTCCCTATTTTTCGAAAATGCATCAAAAAACAAAAAAATAAATAAAAAAAATGAAAATTAATGTTAAAATAAAACATGGTCTCGACCAAAAAATCACTCAAAAAAAGTTAAAAAACAGCAAAAAAACAGAAAAAATTGTGGTTAAATGCATCATATTATGCACATATTTGATTTTGTTGCATGCATATGTGCATGTATTCCAGTTCTTCTATCCGCCTTAATTTATTTGCATAATTTTGTGCATGTATTGCATATTTATTGCATAGAAGTATGCAATAATTTGTAACCGTGAAACTCATTTCATTTTCATTTGCATTCCAGTGTGCAAATAAAACAGAAAACATGCACACATGTGTGCAACAAATCTGCAGGCAAAAACATTACCTGAATTTCCTTTATGCAATAGTTGCATACATGTATGCAAAATTTTTTTTTGATTGGCATGGACTTCTGGAATTATTTTATGATTTTAGAATTTTTTTAATGTAGTGTCACATTGTTTTCTGCCAGGAAATGGAGGAGGCGGAAGGGAAGAAAGAAGGAGGCGGAAGGGAAGAAATGTGTCAGGCGGAACCAAAAACAGGGGGTGGAAACTTATAAAAAAAAGGGAGGGATGTGGGCCACATTAAGTTTGAAAATAGGGATGTATCTCTAATTTTCACTTAAAATAAATCATTTTAAATAATAATAATCCATTAAAATAGCTAAAATAAAAAATTTAAATTGGTTCAGAAATTCCGTGTTGTTAAAATATGCATTGAAGAATGGTGGCTAGAATAATGAGGCATTTGAAATTAGTGCACACACATGAAAATATAATGTATGGAAAGAAATTAATAAAGTGGAGGAAATAAATGAATGCATTATAAATGAAGAAATAAAATGGAGAGAGATGAGGCAGTGAATTTGGGGAAAGTGGAAAAAGAAGGGGAAACAATAAATATGTTTTGTGTTTTTTTTTTAATTATAAATGTACGCATAATACATGGAAAGGTTGGACAATAAATATGTTTTATGTTTTGTTTGTTTTATTTATTTATTTATTATTATAAATGTTAATATAAATTCCATTAACTGCGATAGTTAAAACATGCATTATATACGTTTAACACTCGGTGTCTTACAATTCTTCCTATATAAAATTAATTTGGAAACATTCATAAATTTATTTTCAATTATCGCATTAATGCCTATATTGAAACTTAAAAATAAAATCAAGGATTCAACTGCAATTTTTTTTTTCAATAATAGTTCAAAGTTAGCTAGTCTAAATGTATAAACATAAGCAATTTAATAATTTCCATTATTATCAATCACAGTATAACAAATTATAAATTATTGTTTGTCACAAATAAAATTTTAAATTGTTCATTAATAGCATCATAAATCTTATTTAAAAACCATTTCAAATCCAATGTTAAATTAAAATTAAAATTTAAAATGGTCGTAATTGTAAGGGATGGTACTGTCTCCCTCACTCAGAACTTTTTGTCCTTGAAAAAGAATGAAATAAGGAACTAGTAATTAAGCGATACTCCATTCATATGTATATCATTTTCGATTTCTTGTTCAAATACAAAATTTTGCTTTCAATTAGTATTGGTAACCCGACCACTAAAGTGCGGACTTCTGATTTGACTTCTTGATTAGAAACTTCCATTCTCCTTGCATAGAAATAAACTATGATCGAGAACTTCAGATTCTTATCAAAAACTCATATCAGTGTTCATCATCAAGAATCAAGTGAACAATTCTATTTGAAATCAAAATCGTGTATTCAAAACTAAATCAAAACTGTTATGCAAATAGAATGATTTCGCATATTGACACATTATAGTTCATAATTTTTTTAGTTATACCAACGTATCTAATTCAAGTGTCTATAATTTATATACAATTTTAAAGTTTATAAGAAAAAAATTTCAAGAAAAATTCTTTTGTATATAAAAAATACCTTATATCAAAATAGCTTTTGATAACTCGATATTTCCACAAGTTTATCATCGTTCTTCAAGAATCTGGTAATGCGTTGATCAAGTGTAAAACTAGAAATCTCGAAGTACTAAGTAAACTCGTTCCAACATCCAATGAAAATACCTAAAAAAACATTAAAATAGACAAAATATGTACCATCCATTAAATCAATTGATGTAACTTATTCATGAATCACAGATATATAATGGTTTCGCCTGGGTCCCCCAGAAAGCATTCGTACCCATAGGAAATCTTTTCCCTGCGAATTGGGTCACGAACAATCAACGGGATGAATCAATAGAAATAGAATAGAATAATCTGGGATCATCATGGAACGCAGCCCCTAAGGTCGCTCTATCACCAGGTCGAGAGGACAAAGTGCCGCGGCCATAGGTGGCTAGGCAATCACTGCCTTACGTATTTCGCCATAACGCCTCAAAACAATCGCAAGGATTGTAATTTACATTTAGTAACACTGGTGGTTACATCTCTATCACCCGTAAACCTTAGGCAATCACTACCGTATGAATTACGCCATGTGGACCGCAGATACACAATGGTTACGCCTAGATCCCTCGGGAAGCATCCGTAGCCGTAGACGTTCGCGGCCGTGCGAATTTCACTATGCAGCCGACTACAAAGTAAACACTCATGAGTATTATGTCCGAACAACCAAAATCAAAGAAATATCAATAAGAGTTCCTAACACGTAGGACCTCGATTTTCAATGGAAGGCACTTCCGGTATCTTTGGTTCGAAGTCATATAATACAATATATAATATTCAGTTCACTTTGCGTATATAGGACATATATAAAATTTCATTTATATAGTATTTATTAAATCATATTTCAACATGTCATTTTTGTACAAATTCTATTATATACAAGATATCATTTCATATCAGTTACCTTTCAAATCAATAATTTTGAATTCAGTGTATTAAATTTTCATATATATAAGTTTTGAAAACTTTCGTATCAAGCATTCGAAAATCGAAGGTTCTCGAAATTCCATTTCAATACCAAATTCAATAGATTTCTTAATCGATTCAGATATTCGATATCATTTCAATTTCAGACTTACAAGTCAATTCACCATTAAAACTTCAAATTCAATTTAGATTGCATGTTATGAATATTATTGTTCAACTGAATCTTTACATTCAATCATTTCAGACTTAAATTACTTGAATTGAAAATATACACTCTTATCTCTAAAATAGTTAAGTTAAATTTAAAATAGTTTAAGTAAGATAATAAAATTGATATAAAATAGGTTCGAATAGAGTAAACAAGTTTACATGTATATATATATATATATATATATATATATATACACACACACACACATATAAAGTAGTTTAAATAGGTTTGAATTGAATAAACATGTTTCAGTAAAAAATTGTTTTAATTAACTAAATAGGTTTGCTATAGAATAGTTGGATAAGATAACTAACTTTATATTCAAAGTAGTTTAAATGAAGCAAATAAATTTATTTTATAGTTTTGGAAAGCAAAATACTAACTTCAAGAGATAATCCAATCCGAATCAATTTATGAGAAATTGCAATGATAATTCAGCTTTGATTTCATAATATGATTTCAATAATCATTTTCAAATTGAACATTATTTACAAAAGATAAACTCTTTCAAAAACTTCTGAAATAAGCTTATAATTCATACATATAAATTTGTACAAATAACCTTCTCAAAATATTTCTTGATCAAATATTTCTAGCACATTTCATATAAGTTGGATTCAATATATTTCAAAACAATTAAGAAATCCATTTCTATCCATTTTAATTATCCTTTACATCTCATTTTCAATACTTCCATCAACATTGTACAAAAAAATACTTTGAAAATCCAATTATCAATTGTTGTCATAATTCAACGTTTAAATATTTGTTTCAAATACAAAATTATGTCATTAATCAAACTTTATTTTAGACTTTTTACAATGCACGATAAATGAAAGGGTACAAGGATATGAGTTCTGTATTAATGAAAGCTCAAAAATGAATAAAACAAGGGTGGGAAGGTCAAACAACAACTACTAAAGCAAGGTGAATGAATCAAAATTGAATGAAGGAACTATCTATTCTCAAGGCCAAGGGGGTAAACGATGCAACTATGAAATTTCTTTAATTAATTCACTTTAGTTCAAAATTCAAAATATTCACATTTGTAGTTGTAAAATTTAAAGCTTGTTTCCTTTTCTTCAATTTTATTAAAGTTACTTTCTTTTTAAATTTTCAATTTAATTCTAACATTCACTTGTCGTTCTAGATTTTTAAAGTTCACAAGTTTTTTCTAATGTCATCGTTCACTATTCACCTTACAATTTAATTTTAAAACATTCATTTGTAAGTTCTACTTATATTTCACAATAACGTAATTTTATTTAAATTTTTACCATTCACCCAAGTCACATTAATTTTGCAAAAGCATTTTCATTAAAATTTATCCAAATCATTTTTGAATGTTTATCAAAATAATTAGTTCAATTATTTCTCGATGTTTCAGTCAGAATCATATTGTCAATCCCGCTTTCTAAACTCGAAAATAAATAATGGCTATGTCGCGACAATCACCAGAATTATCTCCAAGTGACTAGTGTGTGATTCCATATCTATCTAGTATAAACAAGACTTTATATATACCTTAGTTTGGCGTATATAATCTTAAATACTCAATAGTCCAACCGTGACATCGAATAAACACTCAAAATACTTTTTATAAGAATACACCATCTCCAAATATATAAGACAAAATGATATATTTCAAAATAATTTATCAATTTCAAAATAATTTCAATTCAAAATTTATTAATTTCAAAATGCTTCCACTACGCTACTCTTTCAAAATATTAGTTTCATAACCTGTTACTACCAAAATGATCTTGGCACAAGATGGCAGGTGAAAGGATGTCAAATGAATGTAAAGAAAGAATAAGGAACTCAAGAGAAAATCAGGTCGATATCTTCGTGGGGAAAAGGGACCCAAAGCCTACAAGGTATTGGCAAAGGTTCATCCGACGGGATCTTTCCGCCAAGAAATCAACCGATGGATACCAGCACATTAAAGAGAAAGATTATCGGGTCAGAGCATAATGATGGTTTGGAACCAACCCTCGAAGAACGGCTCCATGGATATAGAAAGGGATTACTTTCGTAAGTAACACGAGTATCACCGGAAGCTAGCCTCCAAAGAGCCAAACCGAAAGGCTAAACCGAGACTCAAGCAAGGATACCTGAACCACCAACGGTTCTAAATCGGCAGACATCTGCGTACGGCACGAGGGAGTGCCCCTCCAAGTACCCACGATAAAGACGAAAGCCTACATCCGAAAGCCCACAACGAAGAACCAACACTGAGAGCATCCGCTAAGAAATCTGTAATGCTTCCGTGATCCATCTTGGCGACAAGCCCCCTTCCACCTAGGAGAGATCCCAATTCACTTGAAGCCATCACTTCAAAAAACTACAACCAATACCACGAGGAGGTCTGATGGGCCGATGCTCAAAACCCAAAAAAAAAGCGGCCGACATTAATCGTTCAGGACCAATAACCTACCGATGGAAAGACCTCGGATTCTCTATAAATAGACCCCAGATACTCCGCAAAGGGGGGCGAACTTTTCATTTTTCAACTTAGCCCCTTATTTCTCAAGAAGAGCAAATCATCAATTCTTGTAATCTATCTGCAATCTATAAATGGAGAATTCCGTGTCTCATATGTCTTGCAATTTGATAATCTTGTAGTATCATAATGATGAAATAGGGAGTTAAATTTAACCTTTCTGATGAGGAGATCAATCAAAGTGCTCTAATGGCGGAGAAAGGGGACTTGATAGAAATATAAACCCCTTTCTCCTTACCTCGCGGAGCCACCATGACTGACCCATACCCTCAAGCTGAGCCTAACGCTTCTCAAACATGGAAGTTACTACGAATTCCTAGCTCGACCTCCGTCGTAATTTAGACTCCTCCCTCAGGAGGATCTAGTACAAAGGAGTCACAGAAGTTATCGAATATTGAGATGCTTTCATCCATGATCTCAAGGGAGGCGTTAGCCTGTTTTCTTCTTATTGAAATACATTGTGCAGTTGTCATGGCCCAGAAACCTACCCATCCCAGATCCGGGATCAATTCCTGAGAATTCTGGGTTATAACCTCAGCAAATTTCGTGAGTACACACTTTACACTTTGTAATTTGGGTGTTGACCAAAAATATCTTTAACATTTTGGTGCTAGATGGAGGGCTGAACCTCCGATCCTATGGTTAATTAGTTTAAACTAACTAGATGAATTGATCGTTCCATAGTAGGAAACAATGAAGATGAAGAAATTGAAGGAACAAAACAAAGAATTGGACCCTAACGTCGCCCTTGAAGGAAATGAGGGCCTAACACTCAACGAGAATAATAACGGGTAAGAGGTTGCACCTAACCCACAGCTTCTTCCAGACTCAAACGCCATAGGGGATAATGTCGCAAGAATCTCGGTCTTGGAAAAAAAACTCCAAGAAATGCGGGCTCAGGTCGACGCTGTACAAGCGCTAAAGTCCTCAAGGCTCACCAGATCTAGTCGAAGAGAGACAAATGAATCTCTAAAGAGAAAGGCCCCCGTTCAACAGTCAAAAGCGAAAGGGAGACCTAAAGCAACCTCTTCCAAGAAAAAGAAGTCTCATTTGACGGGAGTAGATCATCAAGGAAATCAATGCGATCATGAACAATCCGGGAGCTCCATCTCCAAAGGCTAAGACCCTAAGAGAGAAGATTATGACAACACTCAGGCTTACATCAGAGATATCACTTAGAAGAACGTCAAAGACTTGCTAGGAAGCAAAGGAAAGAGAACCCAGGATGACAAGGTTAACGACAACGAGAGGGTAGCCTCTCATTGATGAGATTATGAACACTGTGACTCTGTCAAGAGTCAAAGTCCCAACCGTGAAATATATGGGAACGACTGACCTAGATGACCATTTGATGGCTTTAGATAGCTAGATGGATCTTTGCAATGCTTCCGGAGCTGTCAGATGCCGCCTCTTCCCAGTGACCTTCCAGGGTGCAGCGGCGAAATGGTATCGCCAGTACAGGGAAAACACCATTTACTCGTGGAAACAATTATCCTATGAATTCTCCGCATAGTTCTGCATCTGCGAAGATCCAACCGTAGATTATACAGTAATAGCTAACATCAAATAGAGACAGGGGAAATCTCTCGGGGACTATCTCAAAAGGTTCAACATCGAGGCATTAAAAGCCATAAATATGAATGATAGCGACAAGCTAATCACCGTTTACATTCAGGGTTGATAGAAAACACCCCCTTCTGGAAGGAGTTATATATCCACGGCTGCAAGGACTTGCAAGATTTCCATTTTCAAGCTGACAAGTTTATCCGCATGGATGAACTATACTTCACAAAGAGGAAGTTCGGGCCTCGAGGAGAAGGAGGAAGGCCAAACTTCGAACGAAAGCTCGCAGAAGGGAATCAGAGGAGACCGAGATAGGAAGACTCTAACACCAACTCGGTTGCCTTGAACAAGCCCATCTCGTATGTGTATGCTGTCGCAAAAGAAAGGGTAAACAACTTCGTGGTCTCGTTCAAAGCAAAAATTGCCCTGAACCACATGTCAACAGTAAATACTATGAGTTCCATAAAACCAACGAGCACAAGACAGACGAATGAAAGGTCTTAGATGGAATTGTCCAGAAACTAATCCAAGAGGCGCACCAGAAGGAGTTCGTTTCAAATAGAGCAGCACTAGCTCAATGTGTAGGAGGACAACATAAGGTTTCGGAAAATAAGATAGAAGTTACTATGGGGGAAAACAACCTAGATTTGGTGCCTCCCGCGAACTGAATCAATGTGATTCATGGGGGACCTCACCCTACCGGAAGCTGTCCGAAAGCTAGGAACCAATATGTGAAAGAAGCTTTGGAGGGAACCTTCTCCATCCAAGTGGAAACGTCATTGAAAGCGCGCGTTATGCCCTCAAAATGCATAACATTGTGGTCTCTCCAGAAGAAATAAAGAAAGGGGTCCCTCATCCGCATAATGACCCCCTAATGATAACGGCGCATATAGGGCTTTCGGACATTTCTAAAATATTGGTGGATACCGGAAGTGCTGTCAACATCATCTTCAAGCATGCCTTCAATCAGATGGAACTTTCCGAAAAGAAGCTGGAGCCTAGCAACGAACTGATTTTCGGGTTCAACAATAAAGCGTCGACTCCAGTGGGTCAAATTAACCTCTTGGTTCAAGTAGGGTTGTCCCCTCTTCACAGGACTTTCGAAACTCACTTCATCATGATTGATCAGTTGTCCTATTACAATGCCTTTTTCGGATGACCGACTTTAGAGGAGATGGATGCCTTCATTTCTTCAAAATATCTCACGTTAAAATTTCTAACCAAATAGGGATGGGGTACCATCCAGGGAGAACAATTTAGCTCCTGAGAGTTATACTTTGCCATGGTCGAAAAATAAAAAAGGGAGTATTCTTCATATTTTGATTCTTCTACTGTTTTTATGCCTTCAGATAAGGGATTCTTACACCCCTCATTTAAAGCCAAGATAAAAATAAATAAGACTGACAAGCACACTAACGGTAGGTATAGTTCTCTGAAAAGGAAGAGGTCCAATGAAGTGAGCTCGACCGAAGAAGGAGAAATTATCATAGATTTAGACTCTAGAGGAGACATCGAGAGGATCAAACCAATAGAGTGAATAGAAGAAGTAAATGTTGACCTAAAGGATGAGTCGAAGGTCATCAACATAGCGAAGAGGTTAACAGAACCTCTCCGAAGCGACTTAATTCGCTTCCTGCAGCTCAACAAAGACGTTTTCGCCTGGACCCATTCGGACATGGTGGGTATCAATCCTTCAATCATGAACCATGCCTTAAACATCGATCCTTCGATAATCCCCATCCAGCAAAAGAAGAGACAATATAATAGGGACCGGATTGAGGCCTTGAAGGATGAAGTCAAAGGTTGGAATCTAACGGGTTTATCTGAGAGGTCCAGTACCCGAAGTGGTTATCTAATCCCGTGCTAGTGAAGAAGTCCAACGGGAAGTGGAGGACGTGTGTCGACTACATGGATTTAAACAAAGCTTTTCTGAAAGATCGTTACCCTCTTCCGTGGATCGATCGGTTGGTTGGTGCCACGAGTGGACGCACAATACTATCCCTTATGGAAGCCTATTCGGGGTACAACCAAATACGAATGCATAAATCCGACGAGGAACACACAAGTTTTATTACCGATTGGGGAACATTCTATTATAAAGTAATGCCTTTCGGTTTGAGGAACGCAGGGACAACGTACCAAAGGCTGGTGAATATGATGTTCTGAGAGCGGATAAGGCACAATATGGAAGTATATGTCGATGACATGCTAGTGTAGTCCATCGAAACAGATAATCATCTAAAGGATCTGGGAGAAATTTTTGGTATCTTGAGAAGTTACCAGATGAAGTTGAATCCTTAAAAGTGTTCCTTTGGAGCTCAATATGGGAAGTTTCTGGGATATGTGGTGAGCGAGCGAGGAATCGAGGCTAGCACTGACCAAATACAGGCCATTAAGGGCACGGAGGAACCTAAAACCAACAAGGAGGTCATGAGCCTAAACGGGAAGGTAGCGACACTCAGCTGGTTCATTTCTAAAGCCACCGATAGCGTCCATTTCTATAATGTCATAAAGAAGAAGAAGAATTTTGAGTGGAACGAAGAGTACAGGAAGGCATTCCAATAATTGAAAGTTTATATAGGAACACCTCCGGTTTTGTCCAATCTTGAGAAGGGAGAAACTCTATACCTATACATGGCTATCTTTGAACATGCAGCGAGCTCAGTATTGATAAGAGAGAATGAGGGGACCCAACACCCCATCTATTATGTTAGCCGGAGGCTAAAGGAAGCGAAACTCGATACCCGGTCATAGAGAAATTGGCGTATTGCTTAATTCTTACTGCACGAAAGCTCAGAGGTTATTTTCAGGTATACCCTATTAAAGTCTTAACTAGCTTTCCACTCAAACAAGTGTTTAGCAAACTGGAAACATCAGGGAGGCT
Source organism: Allium sativum (assembly GCA_030737875.1). Classification (NCBI taxonomy): domain Eukaryota; kingdom Viridiplantae; phylum Streptophyta; class Magnoliopsida; order Asparagales; family Amaryllidaceae; genus Allium; species Allium sativum. The sequence continues at coordinate 552,908,131 of CM060910.1, read as the reverse complement.
AATCAAATGGGGTATTGAGCTCAGCCAACACGAATGTGACGGCCCGCCCCGCACTAGCCGACATTTCCTCCGAAAGTGCGTTGTATGCATGCCCAATTAGCATGGAACGGTCGCCAAAGAAAGGAAAGAATAGAATGAACTAATCAAAAATTGTAGAATGTCTCACATCGCATGGAACAAAATATAATAATAATGTACTTGACATAAAATAGGCGAGACAGTGCATAAGCTGATAACTAAAACCAACATCAACATCAGAGCAGCGGAAATCTAAATACAGCTTATTACAACTTTAAACTATCTCTAAAGCAAAAGAAAGCTAAAGTAGAAGATGCACTACTAATTTCCAAGCAGTGATCTTTAACAACACAGGGAGAATATCTATATGCATCATACGTGGAAGCCTCTGCTCGTCTCCGGATCAGCTACTCGTGCATACCCAGCTAACATGTCTCTAGTCTGCTCGTGAGAGCACCCAGAGTAATAAGAAAAGACATAAAACTCTAGGTCAGACAAAAAGTCTGGTATGAGCGATAAGCAGCTAAACAGAACAATAACAGGTATACTAAACCATACCTGAACCTGGACCTGCAACCAAAGAGTTAGCACTACATACCGTACAATACTCTAAGGTGCCACTGAACAGATGGTGTAAAGATAACGGGGGTGGGGGTGTGCATGTCATAATGATGGCAAACAAATCAAACACAGCAACCATCCTTACATCTCTCACTCAGTGCGAAAAGCATACGATATCTACTGCTTCAATCACTAGACCCATCGAAGTAGTGACGGAGTTCGACTTGTACCACTACTGCTACTACCAAGCTCACCACATGGAGTCACGACAAAATCTTTACAAATGACCCCACTACATTGATCTATAGCTCTTTAGTTGTACATAGGCCACTATGGCCCTGAATCTGTTCATGTACTCCCTACATATAGTGATCCAAAGTTAAAGACATTGACAACCCCTTAGCACACGTCCCGCAGCAAAGCCCGACTCATGAAGTTAACTCGTTGGTTCCCAACTGGATCCTGAGCTCTACTTCCTATTTGGACTTCCTTTGCATCTTGGGTTTTGGTCGAATTGGAGTTGGACTTCAGAAGAGTCGTCATGCAGAAATAGAAGTACACGTCCGGTTCGGTTCGGTCACCCACGCTTGGTTCGGTTCGGTCACCCATGCTCGGTTCGGTTTGGGTTCATCTCCTCCATACGGTTCGGTTCAACTTCTCACATGTGGCTCGGTCCGGTCCGGTGATAAAGTGCCAAGGTCCTCCTTATAGTGTCAAATTCCGATCCAATCCAACCTTCCTTATTGTCTCTTTCGTTTGCACGCCTCAGAAGATGCCAGCTCCGGTTCGGTTCGGTAGTCGATTCGATCCCACGCCCTCGCTCCGATCTGATCCCCTTTTTGTCTCTTCGATCCGATCCTCTGCCCAACTCCAACTCTAAGAAAATGGCCTTCCTTCTCGCCAAGCCCCTTATGCTAAGTTCCAATACGGATCAAGTCCACTTGCCCGGTCCTCCTATCAGATACAAGCCCAGTAATCCGATCCGATCCGGTTTGAAACCCTGCACATTTCCTGCAACTTTCCAGCGACTGTTTTACGCCATTCTACGGCGTTTTCGACCAATCTATCACTTCTAGACAATCACAAAGCATACCATACAGTCATAGCAACATGTATAATCATTCACAAACACCAAAACAATAATTTGGTAAGGTTAAACGGATCAAACATAACCAAAATCTCATATTTTCCCTTAAGCATGTTTAAGCAAAACTAATGATATATGATTAGCAAAACTTCACCTAATCAAACCAAATTTCTAATAGAGGTCTAAAACATTATTTCAAAATTTATAAATATTTTCCTAGATTTTTAACGTGTATAAATTCTCTAATTATCACTAATTACCCCTAATTAACTGTAATTAGTGAGAAACCTTGCAAATCACTCACCTTGGCCACAAATGAACTTTAGGTCTGAAATAATCTACTGTTATGGCGTTGTTCCCAATGCAACACACACACAACTCTAACCTTGTTTTGGCGCTATTCCTCCTTAATTTGATGTGGTTTAAGCCAAAACTTGATTAAGAAGTGATTAGAGGTGTTTTTAGATGTTGGAGGCCATTGTTAGGTTGAAGAGAGGGTTTGTGGCAGCTGGAAAATGAGTGAAAAACCGAAATCCTAACCATAGCAGCCCTTAAATACCTCTAATCCCGAAATCCCCCATTGGGCCTAGCTGTTAATCACCCGGTTAAGCCCAATTAAGCGGTTTTTCACTATTCGAAACTTGTTTCAGCTATATCTCCCAAATGGTGAGTCCGTTTGGCTAATGTGACCATTCTATAGAATTGTAAACCATCATCCTAAGCCAATGGAAGTAGTTTCAGGTTAAAACTCCTTTCCAATCAAAAGTTATGGCCAAATCAAGATTAGTTAGGGGCAAAACGGTCATTTAAAAATCGGGAAAAATCATGAACATGGGAAGTGACCTCAATAGTCATCTCCCAAAATTACATGACAATACGACTTCGTATGTGAAAGAACTAAATATTCTACGATCCTTCGATGCGTAGAATGCGGGTCGTTACACTCTCCCCTCCCCCCCCTCAGAAATTTCGTCCTCGAAATTACTTAATCCAAAACATACCAAGGATCCCGCATGCCTACCAATCATATATGACAACCAAACATGCAAAACAAACAAAACAACCTATCCTAGCATGCAGAAAGACTAAATCGAAACTGAAATATTACCAGGCGAAGAGTTCTGGATACGTCTTCCAAATGCTCTCCTCTGTCTCCCAAGTACAGTCATTCTCATTCTCGCCCCACTGAACTTTGACTAAATTCACCGCTTTCCTTTGAAGTTGCTTCATATCGTTCCCAACAATAGGCATAGGCTTGCGGTTCCCAACCGCCTCGGGTTCAACTTCGATATCATCCAACTGATCAGGTGAAATGGTCACATCTGGGTCGTGTACGAACTTTCTTAACTAGGAAACATGAAATACGTTGTGAACTTTTGCCATCTTCTCTGCTAATTCAACTTTGTATGCCAAATTCCCAATTTGCTCAAGAACTGGGAATGGACCACCAACAAATCTTGGTGCTAATTTGCCTCTCCTGCCAAATCGTATCACGCTCTTCAACGGAGAAATCTTGATAAACACCAAGTCGCCAATGGAGAACTTTAATTCTCTTCTCCTTTTATCGGCATAACTCTTCTGCCTATCTTGGGCAGCCTTCATTCGTTGTTTTATAACCTTAATCTTAGCTGAAGTTTCTCTTATCACATCGCGTCCAAGCACAAACTTCTCACCAGTTTCTACCCAACATGACGGTGAGTTGCACGGTCTTCCTTACAAAGCTTCAAACGGAGCCATACCAATACTGGATTGATAACTAGTATTATATGCAAACTCTACTAGATGCAAATGGTCATCCCATGATCCACCAAAATCCAATACACAGGCTCTCAAGAGGTCTTCTAATATACGATTCACCCTCTTTATTTGACCATCGGTTTGAGGATGATACGCGGTACTGAGATGTAGTTCTGATCCTAACGCCTCTTGTAAGCTCTTCCAAAATCCACTAGTGAACAACGGATCTCGGTCACTCACAATGCCTCTAGGTATTCCATGAAATCTCACTACCCACTTTATATACAGTTCTGCTAACATAGCTGCCGTCCTGTTTGACTTGACGGGTATAAATCTTGAACTCTTAGTTAATCGGTCCACAATCACCCAAATGCTATCATGGCCCGATCTAGTCCTCGGTAACCCATCAATGAAATCCATTGACACTTGTTCCCATTTCCATTCTAGAATTTCTAATGGTTGTTGCAAACCACTAGGCTTCTTTTGCTCAGCTTTAACTAGCTGGCAGTTCATGCATTTGGATATAAACTTCCCAATGTCTCTTTTCATCCCTTCCCAGTAGTAGGTCTTCTTCATGTCTTGATACATCTTGTTACCACTGGGGTGTATAGTCAGTTTTGAGTGATGACATTCTCTAAGCACTTCATCTCTCAATCCATTGACATTGGGTACAACTAGTCTTCCATTCTTTCTAAGCCATCCATCTCGATCAAGCCCATACTTGTCCATCTCTTCGTCGATTCCCATCTCTAACTTTGAGATGATTTCCAATAGGTTAGGATCGTCCCTCTGACTGAAACCAATCTGCTCAATCAAAGTGGGTCTGATCGTCAAACTTGCTAACATTTCTAGATCCAATTCGCACTTTGGTTTGAAATCATACCCAGCGATGTACTTCAGTTGCTTCCATTCTAGAAACATAGCCCCTAAACTAGCATGTCTTCTACTCAATGCATCAGCTACCGCATTGCCCTTTCCTGGTGTGTATGTGATATCGAAATCATAGGAAGCTAAGAATTCTAACCACCTTTGTTGTCGGAGATTTAGATCCTTCTGAGAGAAGAGGTACTTTAACGATTTATGATCGGTAAACAACTCGATTCTTTCTCCCAAGAGATAATGTCTCCACATCTTCAATGCAAACACAATCGCTGCCAATTCCAAATCATGGGTAGGGTATCTTTTCTCATGTTGTTTCAGTTGCCGACTTGCATAAGCTACAACCCTACCTCCTTGCATCAATACAGCACCTAGCCCTGTGCCACATGCATCCGTATATACTGTCATCTCTTCATTCCCCTTAGGAATGACTAACACTGGTGCACATGTCAACTTTTCCTTTAGGCTCTTGAATGCATTCTCGCACCTTTCGTCCCAGACGAAGGCTTGATTCTTCTTGGTCAACTGAGTCAACGGTGTTGCTATCTTGGAGAAGTCTTGGATAAAATTACGATAATATCCAGCTAATCCCAAGAAACTTCTTATGTCTGTTGCATTCTTGGGCATAGACCAATCTTGAACCGTAGCCTCCTTCGCAAGGTCCACGGCGATACCATTTTCTGAAACAACATGGCCCAAGAATCTCACTTCCCTCCTCCAGAAGTGACACTTAAGAAAACTTTTCTTTTAATTGGTGTTTTCTCAACACCTCCATCACTATTCTTAAATGTTCCTTGTGTTCTTCCTCTGTCCTCGAATAGACCAAAATATCATCCATGAACACAAGGACAAACTTATTCAACTGATCTCTGAATACCTTATTCATAGGATCCACAAAATATGCTGGGGCATTGGTCAGCCCGAATGGCATGACCAACCACTCATAAAATCCAGACGGCATCCGAAATGCCGTTTTAGCTATACTCTCAGCTTCCACTCCAACTGGGAAAATACTCTCGCGCCACTCAACTGATCAAACAAATCATCTATCTGCGGTAGAGGATACTTGTTCTTCCTCGTCACTTTATTCAACTCGCGGTAGTCTACACATAAACGAAGGGAACCATCCGTCTTGGTAGCAAACACAACTAGTACTCCCCATTCAGAAACACTCCTTCTGATAAATCCCTTCTTCAAAAGATCGCTGACTTGCACCCCGAGCTCTCGCTTCTCCCTTGGTGCCATACGACGAAGTGGCATCACTATAGGTCTGGCATCTTTCACTAAATCAATACGGAACTCAATCTCTCGGTGTGGTGGAAGCCCGGTCACTTCCTCGAAAATGTCCGAACACTGGCCAACCACGGGCAAACCTGACAACTCACTATGCGGGATGTCGAGAGAATTTAGAAAACTAGCCATTACCCCACCACCGGGTAGACCACCAAACACTACCCTCCGCCCATCATCCGCTCTAGCTGTCACCAAAAAGCCCTCACAGTCTACCACCACCTCGTATCTTTGGAGCCAATCGACTCCCAAAATAATGCCAAACCCAATAAAGCCCAAAACAAAGCAATCACAAACAAACATACATCCATGACTCGATAATACGACATTACGACAAATCATGCTAAGGTTAGTTGAACCACCAATTGGGTTCGTCACTACTAAAGGTCTATCGACAATCTCGGGCTCCAATCCCAACCTATCTACCAGGTCACTCACTAGATATGAAAGAACTAGAAGCTCCGGTATCAAACAAAACTCTAATAGGAACATCATAAACAGAAAGCATACCTTGAATAACGACATTCTTTCCCTTCTTTGCCGCAGTTGAAGCATTCAACGAAGAAGGAATAGCATTAAGGGCATATGCTTTCACCATCTGCTTTTCTTTAGGGGGTTGCAGACACTTGTCCTTGTGATGTCCCACTTGGCCAGAGTTGAAGCACTTCCTATCCGCTGACTTGGCCCGACAATTACTAGCAAAATGGCCCTTCTTACCACAGCTGAAGCACTCAACATCTTTCTTATTCTTTTTCTAGCCATCCTTATTCTGGTTTTGCTTCCTCTTATTCTAAGGACCACTCTTGCCTCCACCACTTACTTGCAGCTTTGGCTCCTCTGCAGATGCAACCTCAGTCTTCGACTTAGGGTAAAGACTCTCTGACCTCAATGCTTTCCCCACAATCGATTCAAACGTCTCATCGATGTGGTTAATAAGCCTTTCCCCCAAGTACTAATCCAAGCCAGTTATGAACTTCTCGTTCTTCTTCTCGGCAGTATCAATAAGAGATAACCCATACTTCGACAAAGTGTCGAATTCGGCAATATACTCCGAGACAGCTCTGCCATTCTGCTTGAGCTCCAAGAATTTCTTAAACAGCACTGACTTCTGAGCAGCCGGAATGAACTTATCACCAAAGCGAGCCTTAAACTGCTCCCAAGTAATTTGATCCTCGGGAGTAGCTGCCTTTATAGCATTCCACCAATTCATTGCCCGTCCTTGCAGCTAATGGGATGCTAACCTTCTTTTCATCGCATCCTCGATACCTAAATCTTCGAAGATACGTTCGCAGCTATCCAACCAATCCTGAACATCCATAGCCGACTCCGTTCCGTGGAATGGCTTCCCACCAAGACTAGTATAATCCTTGTTTAGCTTGGCGAAATCGGTCCTAGGCGCCTGCACTATTGGACCACCACCATTACCACCATTGGGAGATGCCCTCTGCACATCTCTAAGCATCTCCCTCATGAGGTCAGTAAACATCGTCCTCATGTCAGCAGCATTCCCATTATTGGCTCCCCTACCGGCACCTCTTGTGTATCGGCTCATCGTTCAATCTGTAAAGAGAAAACGATTAACCATCTCCATAGTGGTGCTAGTGCCGTGCGACTTCATCCTTAGCTAAACTAATAGTATATTTATATAGCTTTTGAAAACCAAAATAATCACAAATACGCGCTCTCATATACGTATACTATCTCTCCCTGATGACTTCCCTTGGTCAGCTACGCAACCTAGAGCTCTAATACCAAGTGTGATGGCCCGCCCCGCACTAGCCGGCATTTCCTCTGAAAGTGCGCTGTATGCATGCCCAACTAGCACGGGACGGTCGCCAAAGAAAGGAAAAAAGAGAATGAACTAATCAAAAACCTGTAGAATGTCTCACAGCGCATGGAACAAAATATAATAATAATGTACTTGACATAAAACAGGCAAGATAGTGCATAAGCTAGTAACTAAAACCAACATCAACATCAGAGCAGCGGAAGTCTAAATACAGCTTATTACAACTTTAAACTGTCTCTAAAGCAAAAGAAGGCTAAAGTAGAAGATGCACTACTAATGCCCAAGCAGTGATCTTCAACAACACAGGGAGAATATCCATATGCATCATACGTGGAAGCCTCCTGCTCGTCTCCAGATCAGCTACTCGTGCATACCCAGCTAACATGTCTCTAGTCTGCACGTGAGAGCACCCAGAGTAATAATAAGAGACATAAAACTCTAGGTCATACAAAAATTGGTATGAGTGATAAGCAGCTAAACAGAACAATAACAGGTATACTAAACCATACCTGAACCTGGATCTACAACCAAAGAGTTAGCACTACATACCGTACAATACTCTAAGGTGCCACTGAACAGATGGTGTAAAGATAACGGGGGTGGGGGTGTGCATGTCATAATGATGGCAAACAAATCAAACACAACAACCATCCTCTCATCTCTCACTCAGTGCGTAAAGCATACGATATCTACTGCTTCGATCACTAGACCCATCGAAGTAGTGACGGAGTTCGACTTGTACAACTACTGCTACTACCAAGCTCACCACATGGAGTCATGACCAAATCTTTACAAATGACCCCACTTCATTGGTCTATAGCTCTTTAGTTGTACCTAGGCCACTATGGCCCTAAATCCGTTCACGTACTCCCTACACATAGTGATCCAAAGTTATAGACATCGGCAAACCCTTAGCACACGTCCCGCAGTAAAGCCCAACTCATGAAGTTAACTCGTTGGTTCCCAACGGGATCCTGAGCTCTACTTCCTATTTGGACTTCCTTTGCATCTCGGGTTTTGGTCGAATTGGAGTTGGCCTTCAGAAGAGTCGTCATGTAGAAATAGAAGTACACGTCCAGTTCGGTTCGGTTACCCACGCTCGGTTCGGTTCGGTCACCCATGCTCGGTTCGGTTTGGGTTCATCTCCTCCATGCGGTTCGGTTCAGCTTCTCACATATGGCTCGGTTCGGTCCGGTGATAAAGTGCCAAGGTCCTCCTTATAGTGTCAAATTCCATTCCGATCCAACCTTCCTTGTTTTCTCTTTCGTTTGCACGCCTCAGAAGATGCCAGCTCCGGTTCGGTTCGGTAGCCGATCCTATCCCACGCCCTCGCTCTGATCCGATCCCCTTTTTGTCTCTCCGATCCGATCCTCTGCCCAACTCCAACTCTAAGCAAATGGCCTTCCTTCTCGCCAAGACCGTCATGCTAAGTTCCGATCCGAATCAAGTCCACTTGCCCGGTCCTCCTATCCGATCCGAGCCCAGTAATCCGATCCGATCCGGTTTGAAACCCTGCACATTTCCTACAACTTTCCAACGACTGTTTTACGCCATTCGACGGCGTTTTCAACCAATCTATCACTTCTAGACAATCACAAAGCATACCATACAGTCATAGCAACATGTATAATCATTCACAAACACCAAAACAATAATTTGGTAAGGTTAAACGGATCAAACATAGCCAAAATCTCATATTTTCCCTTAAGCATGTTTAAGCAAACCTAATGATATGATTAGCAAAACTTCACCGAATCAAACCAAATTTCTAACAGAGGTCTAAAACATTATTTCAAAATTTATAAATATTTTTCTAGATTTTTAACGTGTATAAATTCGCTAATTATCACGAATTACCCCTAATTAACCGTAATTAGTGAGAAACCATGCAAATCACTCACCTTGGCCACAAATGAACTTTAGGTCTGAAATAATCTACTGTTATGGCGTTGTTCCCAATGCAACACAGCATCTCTAACCTTGTTTTGGCGCTATTCCTCCTTAATTTGATGTGGTTTAAGCCACAACTTGATTAAGAAGTGATTAGAGGTGTTTTTAGATGTTGGAGGCCATTGTTAGGTTGAAGAGAGGGTTTGTGGCGGCTGGAAAATGAGTGTAAAACCGAAATCCTAACCCTAGCAGCCCTTAAACACCTCTAATCTCGAAATCCCCCACTGGACCTAGCCGTTAATCACCCGATTAAGCCCAATTAAGCTGTTTTTCACCATCTGAAACTTGTTTCAGCCATATCTCCCAATTGGTGAGTCCGTTTGGCTAATGTGACTACTCTATAGAATTGTAAAACATCATCCGAAACCAATGGAAGTGGTTTCGGGTCAAAACTCCTTTCCAATCAAAAGTTAAGGCCAAAACAAGACTATCTAGGGGCAAAACGGTCATTTAAAAATTGGGAAAAATCATGAACATGGAAAATGACCTCAATAGTCGTCTCCCAAAGTTACATGACCATACGACTTCGTATGTGAAAGAAAGAAATATTCTACGATCCTTCGATGCGTAGAATGCGGGTCGTTACAACGAAATTGAGTTCCATCCTCGCGCTGCAATCAAAGGGAAAGCTCTAGCAGATTTCGTGAACGAGTGAACGATCTTCATTTCAGAACAGTCGGTCAAAGAAAATGGCTCAAAGACCAAATGGCAGCTCTTTGCAGATGGAGCTTCCAGCGAGCAGAGGGCGAGGGCAGATTATTTTATAATACCCCTGATGGACACCGCTTGCAATATGCCATGAAATTAGGGTTCCCGGCAACCAACAATGTGGTTGAATATGAATCCATGATAGCTGGACTGAATCTGGCATTACAATTGAAGATACCAAGGATAGAAAGTTTCAATGACTCGCAACTAATGATAAACCAAATAAAACAGGCATATCAAACCAAACATAAGCGACTCATCTTATACATGAAGAAGGTAATAAAGATGCTTTCCTTGTTTGAGGACTTCTCAGTTCATCAAATACCCCGCTGGGAGAATACCTAAGCAGATTCGCTAGCTGAATTAGCCAGCTCCCGAGGAGCCCCCGAAACCTAGATAGTGCTGGTGGGATATCAGGAGATGTCCAACATCGAACAGGAAGAATCGAAAACAGGAAAAGAGTTGTTGGTTTTGACCCAATCCCTGGCCTTTAGAAAGGGAAATGGAGAAGGCCAAGAAGGAAACTCTAAGAGGGAATACCCCATAACAGAAACACGGCCCCAATAGGAAGTTACATGGATGACTCTCATAGTGGACAACCTCTTGGAAGGGACATTACCCCTTAGTAAGTAAGATGCAAGAAAGATAAAACACCAAGACCCAACATTCATGATCATAGACAATATACTTTACAAAAAGGGACACTCACTTCCTTATTTAATGAGTGTAAGTTTTGAAGACGGACTTAGCTGTTGGATCTAGAATAACCCTAGAGTGGGGGTGAATAGGGTTTATCAGAGTTTTACACTGAGTTTAAAATTTTGACGAGACATTTAAAAAAACAGATCATGGAATGCAACATAAAAAGAAGAAGAAAGGAAATAACACACGGAGATATCCAGCTTTGGCAAAACCCTGCCTACTGCTGCATTCCTAAGGTTTCTACTAGGTGTTAATAATAGATCCCGCTTACATACACTATAAACACGCACCCCTGCTCCTATACTGACCCTACGCTCAAAACCCTAGACTGGTCTATATCCACTAGACCAAATTTTCCCCTAGTTTTACAGACACTAGTAAACTGTCAGTTAACCCCTAACTGATTTCCCTTTGATTTTTACAGAACTCTAGAAACGGATTCAGAATAATTTACAAAGGAATTTAAAAACAAAATAAAAAAATAAGAAAATAAAACCCTTGGAGTTAAAGATAAGGGTTATCCCCTTTGTAAATTATGGCCGACCCACTTCATTTGTTTTTGCCCGATTGCTTTGTCCTCTAAAAAAATGGCGGCTAATTAATTCTAGGGTTTCTCTGAAATCCTCCCCCAAATCAGATCGATGATGTGATAAAAGGCTCTGGATGTTGGCCTCTGAAGGCTCGAATGCTTTGTTGCTCCCGTTCTTTGATTGATTTGTCTTGGAATAACTTGCGATCGAAACTGTGAGTAATATCAATTGAGTATTCGATTTTGCTAAATAATTTTTGTTGTTGGTTTTTCGATATCCCTTTGCCAATGATGTAGATGGTGTTAAAATAGGATTTAGGAATCCTATCATCTTTGATTTCAAAATAATGGCTTGATTGAATGTGTGTATTTCCTATTTTGACTTGTTGCGTGATTGGCTACTTTTAGCTTGAATGAATGAAAAACGCACTGCTTGAATACAATTTGTTTTTCCTCTGGTTTGAACCCATGCGTGATTTCTGTAATGATATTTGTGATATCTTACCATTTAAAAAGATCCTGTGAAACTTGAACATTTTGAATCTGCAGTGTTCGTCTTGATTGAATAGTGACCCAAATAGTGTTGCTTTGATCCCCTTGATTTGTAGCCGAATTGATGCTTAGGTTCTTTGGTTAAGTTGTGGCAATTCCTATAACACCCCACCTTCGTTAAGGTTACTCACAATGGGAATTCCTTAACTTCGATGGAGCGTTTAAGGTAAAAAATGCAGATAAATTACAAGATAGACAAATAAAGCAGCGGAAAATAAAGTCATTTTATAAACAATGTGGTTCAGTCAAGCTTTTGCAACAGTTGTATCAATTCTACTTAAAAGTAAAACATAGAACTTCTGTCTTGATTCAAAAACTTCCAAGTATAAAAGAAGCATAAAAATAACAATGATATTCCCCAATAAAGCATGAACTAGCCATAGCAGTGGAAGAAAGAGTCCAAAGCAATACATCGACTATCTTCGAGCTTGGAAAGAAAACCGAGGTAAGAGGGAACATTTCCTCACTGTGAACCTTGGGTGGGGAACGGAAGAAAAGAGGAGAAACAAACTGGGTCAGACAATAGTCTGGTAAGTCCAGTGACTTTCAGCATGTAAATAGGCAAAAGCATCATGACATGAATAAAACTGAATATAAGACAATACCGTGATAACAAGGATAACAAGATAACTTACGATTAGCATAGATATGATAAGGCAAGATAAACTGAATGAGCTTATACTCTTTCTCTGCTTTGCTACTACCCTGTTATTTTGATTTCTATATCTTTACACCGCCTAACTAGTGTCCTAACTAGTAATCTGTGTAAAATGATAATACTACAACGTGATCCCAATTCCCGCAATTGTGGTAGCCTCCATGTGTACATCTAGTATGAGGATCTTACCTCAATCAGCCTAATTGCCATGAAGATGTTAGATATACCCTTACTACCCTATCGATCGGCTCCCTACTTGTATTATTTTCCTTGTGTCTGTGTCAATCGGCCCTCTCTTGCGTGTAGATACCCGGTGCTAGCCCACCACAAAGTGTATCAATCCTTATGATAGCGACCCGACACGATTCAAGATGCACAGTGTATAACTACTGGTACCCAGTGCCTTCTTTTTCCCACTCCGGAGTACGTGCACGCCCGTAAACCATCGGAACCTACACTGACGTATCCCCTGCCGCTATTTTGACCGCTTATAATCAGCCCAGTAATCGTCCCCCACCCTGCCTAGTTTCAGGGTACCTTGATACATCAATGTGGGTTATTGCCGAAATGGGTCCCCATTACTAGGGTTTCTTACTGGTTAAGTTTATGGGCCAATATTTACTAATGTTACCCACTAACCCGATATGTACTTAACCCTCCCACTAATTCAAACATGTTTACTTAATGGTTAAGTTTGTGGGCCTATAATTACTAATATTATCCACTAACCCGATATGTACTTAACCCTTCCACTGATTCAAACATGTCTACTTAATGGTTAAGTATTGTAGGCCTATATTTACTAATATTACCCACCAACCCGATATGTACTTAACCCTCCCACACATTATGTCATATTGGTTAAGTGTTGTCTATTCATGTTAACTTAACCCACCTACTCATCATGTCATGTTGGTTAAGTGTTTCTTATTAACCCTTCTCACCCGTCATGTTGGATTGGTTAAGTGTTTCTTATTAACTTAACCCCGTTCTTTCATCATGTTATATTGGTTAAGTATTTCCTATTAACTTAACCTCATTCGTTCATCAAGTTACATTGATTAAGTGTTTCTTAACCCCATGCGTTCATCATGTTGCATTGGTTAAGTGTCATCAATCAATTCAAGTCAACTTAACCTACCCACTTGTCATGTTACATTGGTTAAATGTTGCCTTCTTGTGTTAACTTAACCCTTCCATGCACCCTGTTATATTGGTTAAGTATTGCTCTCTTGTTTTTTAACTTAACCCTTCCACGCATCCTGTTATATTGGTTAAGTGTTGCTCTCTTGTTTTTAACTTAACCCTACCCATTCATCATGTCATATTGGTTAAGTGATTCTTATTAACTTAATCCTCCTCATTCATTATGTTGTACTGGTTAACTTAACCCTGCTCACTTGTCTAATTAACATGTTATAACAGTTAAGTGTTCTAAATTTACATAACCTTACCACTCTTAGAATGTCTGTTTATTGGCATTAATAAATTTATTAATGCCCCAACCTCTCACATTAGAACTGTTGTTTGCAGTTGCTTGATGTGCTGGCCGGTTCCTGGCAGTCTTCTACCGCAAACTCATTCTAACCTCGGGTTTTGGGCTGAATGCGCTAACCTCTCACATTAGATCTGTGTTGTTAAGGTTAATGGATGTACCGGGCGGTCCCAGGCAGTTTTACACCGCAACTCAATCTAACCTCGGGTTAGGCATGTTTATCTTTTAGCATATTTACCATACATGTCCAAGTCTAGATTTTATATGCTAATCATCCCAAATTCACTAAACTAGTCATGTTCCAATTCTCAAGTTATACCCCAACAAAGCTTATTTACGCCCCATAAATTCAAATTCAAGTTATTACTCAAAATACGTTACATCCAATTTTCCCAAATTTTGCAATAATAGTGATGCCCCAAAAATCACGATATAACACATACCCTAAGGTTTAGTCATATTGCATCGTACAAAATATTCTCTAGAACCCCTGAATCATGATCCACAGTATAAACTATGGCAAATTATAGCCTTTAATTACAGTGCATGCCAATTACCCAAAATCCCAATTTAGGCGTGTTCACATTTAACAGTTATCCCTATCTTACTATAGGTTTTCATGCCTAAGCCATATATCACTATACACAATAATCTCCTTCTTCCAAGTCATAAACTATCATATATAATATGCCCAATTTTAGGTCTTAAACCACATCATGTACTAAGCCTTATATGTTTATAGTTCAATTTATGCCTCGAACCACAAGTCACATGTCAAATATATTTTATGCCTCAAATCACATCATATGTTCGATACACTTTATGTTTTAAATTCAACATGTGTTCTGTCCTCAAATCCGTTACAAATCAGTTATGCCCAATTATAAATAATTTAATACTTTTCCCGATTTTAGCGCTGGCCATGTCCAAATCATATATTATGTCCAGTTTTTCCGAACGTACTTCATCTCTTAAGAGATTTGGCTCATTCTCGCAGCAGCCGGGTTATAAAAAAAGAAGAAGGAAAGAAGAGACAAAGAATGGACATAGTAATATCAATGAGATAGATCCAATGGATATAGAAAGGCAGATAGAAATGGGCATAATCTCAAATTCAGATTTATTACAATGTCAGAATCATAATTAAATTTTATTTCTGAAAGTAACATGAACTTACAAATTACAGAACGTTCTTGAATTCTGAGTTCTGATTTCTAAATTTGATTAGCTATTCCTTTGATGTAGACTTTGATTGTTAACTTGAAAACTCTAATTTGATTGATTAAGGTGGAGGCTATGTCACTTGTAACACCCCGTAATTTTATAACATTAAAATTCCCAAATAAAAGTATACTTAATTTTTAGAAAAGAATTAAGTGAAATGGGTTGCATAGAGAAATATATATATATATTGATATATATATATATATATAAAAATTAAAAATTAAATAAATAAATATGCGAAAAAGTTCAAAACAGCGAATTGGGAGGGGGAATAACCGAACCGGCCCATTTTTGAGGTCGACCCAAGCCCCGCTGGGTCGACTAGGGGTTAATCCAGGGTGTTTGGCTGTCAACCCGTGGGCCGATTCGCTCAAATGCAGATTTTGCATTTGATTGGTTCTCATGGTTCAGGGTTAATCTAATGGTCCTAAATAACTTCCTACACCTATAAATACATCCTAATGCTAACCCTAAACCTAATTAAAATAGAATAGTTACCATCATACCATCGCCATGGAAATCAATGGAGCCGCCGCCAACTAAGAAAGAAGAAAAGCAAATTCAATTCTAATTCTCTCAACCCTAAAGCAAAGAAAAACTCTCTCTTTTCTTCTCTAAATTGTGAGTATGATGATCTTAACAAGATCATTATCATTTTAATTAGGTTGAGTTATGAATGGATTATGAGTAGATGATGTGAATTATCATATATGTTGTTGTAAACCCTTTTGCTATCATGTATATTTCCAATGTTATGTGATGATGATATCTTATATGTTGTAAATCATGCTATGATGATGTTATGTATGTTGAAAGTTTCTATGCTAAGTTGTGATGAATCATACATGTTAAAAAGGCCATGATGTTACCATCTATGCTAGTTAGTTCATATTAATTAAATCATCATGTTTGGGTTATGTTGATCTATATGACAAGTCACATATGCAAGTTAGATTGATTAGAAAAGTTATGAACATATACCAAGACATCTATTATGACATCTAGAATTATGCTATGACATATGTGATATCCTATGCTAGTTCACACCATCATTATGTTGCCTAAGAACCCCATATGCAAGTTTATGTATAGATTTGGGCTATGATCATATCATATAAATTGAGACATTTAACAAGTTGACACCTTTTGATCCTTAACATGTGTAGTTTATGCAAGTTTCACCCCTATTATGATTAGATTTATTTTAATTGTCTATATGTTGTGATAATTTATCTTTGTGCTAGGTGTTAGACTATACAAGTCTAGCCTATATTATGCGTTGAATAAGCGAACGTATAAACGTGGGGTATGGGTAATATTAAGGATTTAATATTAAAAAGTTGGGGTGCAATTGATATGATTTTGCATGCCATAAGTGGATGGCCATAATTGAGTCAATTATGGACATCATTAAAAGGTTGACTTAATTAATAATTTGAATAGGGAATTATTAAAACTGGGGTAAAAGATTTTAAGTGTTAATCAATGCTTAGGACACGAGGTTGGACTCGTTTGTGACGTAAACCTGCCCGGACCCGCCCGGCAAATCCAGTGGTCACAAATGTCAGCCCAATGTGAGAGGTCCTAGGCCTAAACTAAAGCATAACGGTTGTAAAGACACGAGGTTAGACTCTTTTATGGTGTAAGACTGCCCGGACCCGCCCGACAAATCCAGCTGCCATAAATGCCAGTCTAATGTGAGAGGTCTTTATGAGGTTATGGCCTGAATGAATTAAGAAATACTTAACCAGATAAACATGTAAGGTGGGACATGGGGGTTAAGTAGGTGCCTTGGGTGGCATGAGGAATCTAGGGGGTGCCCTTAGTGGCATGTGAAATACGATTAGTAAGACTTAACCAAACACACATGTAAATGAACATGACTAAGAGGGTTAAGTGGGATATACTAGTGACAAGCTTAGGTGGGTAGCTTGTGGGGGCCCATTTCGACCAGTATCCCAAACGTATCTTTGTGGGCTCGACCCAAGTCGAGGACGGGACACGCATACTGGGCTTGACTATAAGAGGCCAAAACGGGGAGCGGTGGCAACGCAAGTCCAACGGGTTTCGTATGCGTGTGTGGACCCGGGCTGGTAGGTAAGACGTTGTTGCATCGTGTAGGTATAAGCCGTGCATTCTCAAGTTGTATCGGGTTGCCACTTTAGGGGAGTGATACACCCCACTGTGGGGCCAGCACGGGTATCTACGAGTAGGGAGCCGATAGAAAGTGGGTAGTGGGGTACACCTTGTGGAGATAGGGGCAGACGACACCTATGTAGTCAGCTAGGGGTACGTAAGGCTATTTATAAAGTTTCTGTGTGAAGCAAGTGGGATCAAACAATAGGGTGACTGGTGTGGTGCAGTGTAGTAATGTGCGGTGCAGTGTAGTAATCATTCGTTAGTAATTAGGTGTGCCTTTATCGTTATCTTTAACGTTATCTTAAACGCTATCCTTATCTTCCTAAGAGTTCATAAACATTTACTTGTCTTCCAGCTTATGCCTTAGTCTAGTTATTTTGATAATAGTATTGTTAGAATTATCATACTCGCCAGAGTTTATGTCTGACCCCCTCTATTTCTATCCTTTTTCCCCCTCCAGGTCCTCAGGTTGGGCCCAGCTCTAGTGGAGTTTGATTGAATTGCTTCATCTCTCTTTGGAAAGCTTGGACCGTTGAAGTAAAGTCCATCTTGTTATCTTTTTAATGGCTATTTATGTAATGGGATTATGTATTTTGTTTTTATGAAAATGGATATTGTACTTGGTTATGATTTATGGTTTTATGATGTAACAAACATGTTTAATTTCCGCTGCAATAAAATGAAGTTTTAGATTTCCAAGTACTATTTATTATCTGTCTTGTTGTAATTTTTCTGTTCTATATTCACTTATAACCTCCATGGAAGTTAATGCATTCCCTTTGTGAGTGACATTAATGGACGTGGGGTGTTACACGTGGTATCAGAGCTTAAGGTTACCAGAACAGATAAAAATACTTTAGAAAAATAGTTATTTTTGGAAGAAGTGCTTTCAAAAACATGTTTTAATGAGAAATTTAAAGAGAAAAGTTTTTAAGAAAAACATAATCCCCAATAGCCACATATCTTTATCTTTCGAATTCTCCATTTTGAATCTTTCCTTTTTCGTTTCAGCATTGCTGAAGATCTTAATCTACCCGACGGTGTAACGATACCAGGATGGTATAGGAGGCTATTGGAGGCTAGGGCCGCTGTAGGTCCAGCCAATGTTCCTCCACCACCAGTTGCACCCGTTCCTCCTCCTCCTCGCGTAGATACTTTTGCAAAGACATGCAAGGAATTCAAGGCTATGGGTGGAAAACCATTTCAAGGGTCAGAAACGTTTGTGGAAGCTAGAGATTGGCTTAAGGAGGTGGAAGAATTGCTAGAAATCTTTGAAGTAGAAGAAGGGAGGAGAGTTCGTTTAGCATCTTGGTTGATGAAGGTAGAGGCCTCGTTTTGGTGGGAGGTCACTAATGGGGAGTGTCCTGTTGACTCTTGGGCGGATTTCAGACGTAGGTTCGAGGCGAAGTTTCTCTCAAGGGCGGAAGAAAATCTATATATGGAAAGGTTCTTGACATTGAAGCAAGGAAGCTCATCAGTGAAAGAATATGTCAATAAATTTAATCAGTTAGCAAGGTTTGGCTTGGACTTAGTAAACACGCCAGAGAAGAAGGCTCTAAGGTTCGTGAATGGCTTGAATGAACCATTGCAAGGGTTGGCTATGACCCACATCCCGATGGGGGCCACCTTTGAGAAGTTAGTAGAAATGGCGCTCATGCATGAAGAGAAAAGCGCTAAAGCTGATAAGGCACCTGAGAAGAAGGGGGATCAGAAGAAACCACAACAGCAAAACAAGAAGGGTGGAAAAGACAATAATGGCAAGGGAAAGAAGAAGTGCTTTAACTGTGGAACCCCAGGCCATCTCAACAAGGATTGCCGAAAGAAAAAGAAGACAGGCTATTTTCATTGTGGCGATGCGGGACATTTAGTGAAGGACTGCCCAAAGAAGGGGCAGAGGGAAGGAGCTACCTCGGGAGGACAGGTGCAGGCTCTTATGGCACCAGGGCAGGCTAGGGGACAAGTTCAGGCTCTCGCGGTCCCACCGCTGCAAGAACGAGGTAGAACCATTTCTGTTGAAAGCTTAGTTTTTCTGTTTGATCATCCTGTCCGTACATTATTCGATTCGGGCGCATCACATTCGTTTATCTCTACATCATTAGTTGAATCACTGCACTTAAACACCAGTTTAGTAGAGGATCCCTTAGTTGTTTCGAATCCAATAGGGGGCTCAGCTTATTTGTCCATGATGTGTTTGGATTTGAAAATTTCCATACTTAGCGTTGAATTTAGATGTGATGCTTATGTGTTGGGCTTCACGGGCTATGGGCTAATTTTAGGAATGGATTGGTTATCCAGAAATGGGGCCGTTCTTGATTGTGAAAGGAGAGTAGTTAGGCTCGTGACTCGCCTTGGCAACACTCTCGAAATCTTCTGTAATCCCATAAATTCGGTTATGCTAAGTTATCTTGAATCGCTTGACGCGTCTGACGAAAATCTACGATCTGTTAGAGTGGTCCGAGAATATTCGGATGTGTTTCAGGAGGTGAAGGGCTTGCCTCCGAAGCGGGAGGTAGATTTTCGAATATATCTTGTGGATAATGCGAAACCAGTATCTTTGCCAGTACGCCACATGGCTCCACGTGAAAGGAGGGAACTCGATAAGAAAGTGAAGGAGTTGCTTGAGAAGGGGTTCATAAGACGAAGTATATCGGAGTGGGGTGCTCTAGTAGTATTTGCCATGAAGGCGGATGGGTCCCTTAGACTGTGTGTGGACTATAGAGAACTTAATAAACTTACTAAGAAGAACAGACACCCACTGCCGAGGATTGACGATCTCTTCGATCAGTTAGTTGGCGCCTCAGTGTTTTCGCAGTTGGACTTAGCCACTGGTTTCCATCAGTTGAGAGTGGCTGAGGATAGCATAGACAAGACTGCCTTTAGGACTCCAGAAGGTTTCTATGAATGGCTAGTGATGCCCTTCGGTTTGACAAACGCCCCAGCATATTTTGTTGATTTTATGAGTAGGGTGTTTAGGGAGTACCTTAACAAATTCGTGGTAGTCTTTGTAGATGACATCTTGATCTTTTCTAAGGATGAAGAAGAGCATGACCTACATCTTAGGGAAGTGTTGGAGACCCTACGAGCGCATAGCCTTAAGGCTAAATTTTCTAAGTGTCACTTCTGGAGGAAGGAAGTACGGTTCTTGGGGCACGTGGTTTCCAAAGAAGGGATAGCCGTGGATCCCGCGAAGGTGGTGTGTAACACCCCACCTCCTCCAATGCCACTCTTGCAAGGACATTAGCTTTGGAGGGGCGTTAAACAAGGTAAACATGCATGAAGATATCACAAGACAGAACATATAAGTAAAACAGAGTAGTAAAGCAGCAGATAAAACTTAGCATTTCAAAACCATAGTCATGTTACAACAAAGTACTTGGTCATTATTTTCCAACAACAAAGTCTAGATAAAAGCATAAACTGAAAAACTGAAATACATAAAGTACTATACCCAAAATGAAGTGATAAACCATAGCTAGCTCAATGTCCAAAACCGTACATGAGAAAATCCAGTAAGCAAGCTGTAAAGATCCAAGCAAAGCTCCAATGTTCCCACCCTGAGGACCTGAGGGGGGGAAACAGAAGAAAAGAGGCGAAAGAAAACAGGTCAGTCAAAAAGACTGGTAAGCCCTACTAGAATCTGTCTATGAACTAGTAAAGTTAACTGGCATGAGAAGCTAAGATGAACAGAAGGATAACAACATACTGGCATGATGATTAACTAACAAGATAGATAAAGGTGTCATCGCATAATTAAGGTTAAGTTTTGCACCACGGGTGTACTAGCATTCTAACATGTCAAGTAAAAACAAGAATTAATCCCTTGGCCCAAGCTTGGCCCAACATCATGAGGTGACCTAAATCAAGGTCCAACTACACGGTCTAGTCGATCGGCTCCCTATAAGCCTAACTCGTCAAGTGTCGGTGTCATACGGGCCAAACATGAAATGTAGCTAACTGTGCTAGGTCCACCCCAGGGTGTATCAAGTCCTAGGGTGTAGACCTCGGACACCAATCAAGTATGCACAGCCTAGATCTACTGGTACCCGTGCCTGATTCTCCAACGCCGGACTATGTGCACGATCATAGTCCGCCTGGAACTACACCGGCGTACCTACACAGCCGTCGTTTTGGTCGCTTACATGTCAGCCCAGTAATCGTGCCCCACCCTAGCCTAGTCCTAGGGTCTTATGATACTATCAAGAGGGTTACTGCTGAAAAGGACCACGCAACTAGGGTTTCCTTAACCGGTTAAATGTGGTTAACCCGATCCAAACGTGGATTAAATTGGTTAAGTGTACCCAAGATCCATGACTTAACCCAGATTAACCCATCAAGCCCAAATTGATTAAGCATTAAGTTGACCATGACTTAACCCTAATCAGGAGGCATTAATTAATTAACTTAATGTGCTTTAACCTCTCACATAAGACTTTGTTGTGGTTACTAGTTAAGCCGGGCGGGTCCGGGTAGCTTTACACCACAACTTGGTCTAACCTCGGGTTCGAGCACAACATGACCAACTTCTCACATTGGGTCCTATTGTTTGTAACCACTAGTTAAGCCGGGCGGGTCCGGGTAGATTTATGCTACAAACTCAACCCAACCTCGAGTTGGCCACACTCATATTTTCTAAGTGTCATGTCCATTATATTTCCAAAACATAATTACAAGTTAAAATATCACGTTATGTTATAAAAACCATGTTTTTGTCATAATGTTGCCCAACCCCAACGTAATCCCATCATTTACATAATTGCAACAACGCATAAAGGGTAAAATAGGGAACTTGGCATAATCTTGACAAAAAGGTGTTGAAGCCACAAGTTTATCATGGTGGCATATGAGATGTACATATGTTCATATACTTGCATATTGCATCATTAGGCTTCAAAAGCATGCATAAAACCAAACTTAGAATATGAGTGATACATGGTGATAAATGACATGTAGAAGTTGCTAGAAGTTCGCATTTAGCGTCACATGCAAGTTATAATAAGGGGAATGATAACTTTCATGTTGCCAAAATGCAACCTTTAATATAAAGCTTAGAGCTTTACGCTCACAACATCAAGTTTAACTTGCATAACATGATAACATGATCAACCCAAACTTGCATAACATAGCAACATGTGTCATACATAATGGTTAAACCAACTTGCATAATGATCATCCAAACTTGCATATAATGATCAACCAAACTTGCATATAATGTTCAACCAAACTTGCATATCATAATGATCAACCAAACTTGCATATAATGATCAACCAAACTTGCATATAATGTTCAATCAAACTTGCATATCATAATGATCAACCCCAAACTTGCATCATTCATTTAACTTTAGAGTTCAAAGAAAGAAAGTAGAAAAGGGCTTACTATGCTATGAAGACACAAATATATATTTATTATAAAGATTGAGACGAAGCCCTTATGCAATCACCAAAAAGACCCAAATATGAATGCTCCAATGAAAAAGCCTTGCGCCAAATCAAATAAAAATCCTTGTTTTGAAATAGAAATGTTGCAACTTGACTTGAATGCAAACTAAGAACACTCATACAAGTTTGAAAGCACTTGTATGAACTCACAATCTCTCATAGAAATAGGCTTAGGAATTTTAGCATGAGAGTGGAGGCCATGAGAGGAACAAATTTGACATAGTTTAGTTGTAGGATTGAATAATGGTGATTTAGGCTAGGTTTAGGGGTCTTTTTATAGAGGATTAGGATAGTATTAGACATAGGATTAACCCTAGATTTAATCCACGCCATCAAAGCATGTCTTGGGGAAGAAGTCAAGTGTAGGAACCATCTAGGGCCTTTAGATTAAAGCTGAACCATGAGAACCTCTCAAATGCAAAATCTGCATTTGAGCGAATCGGCCCACGGGTGACAGCCAAACACCCTGGATTAACCCCTAGTCGACCCAACGGGCTCGGGTCGACTTCAAAAATCGGCCGGTTCGGTTATTCCCCTCTCCCAATTCGCTGTTTTAAACATTTTTGCATATTTATTTATTTAATTTTCAATTATATATATATATATATATATATCAATATATATATATATTTCTCTGCGCAACCCATTTCACTTAATTAAGTATACTTTAATTTATGAATTTTTATGTTCAAATTACGGGGTGTTACATTCTCCCCTCCTTAAAGGATTTCGTCCCCGAAATCTCCAAGTTAGGAAGAACGTATCCTACTATCCATCATCCATCTACTCAAAACATCATCCACGTGCAGTCATTGTCCTTAAAGGATTCTAAATGTTGTATGATCATATGCAAAGGTGTGTGTATATGTACTTATCTAATGCAAAAATCAGGCGGTTACTGATACAGTAAACCTCCTTAATGCAAAATATGTTAGTGAAATGAGTCCATATGTATGCAAATTCCTAACATAATTTATAATCTCTACATGAGTGCACATAATATTCAT
The DNA here is from genome assembly GCA_030737875.1 of Allium sativum. Classification (NCBI taxonomy): domain Eukaryota; kingdom Viridiplantae; phylum Streptophyta; class Magnoliopsida; order Asparagales; family Amaryllidaceae; genus Allium; species Allium sativum. The sequence goes on along the minus strand of CM060910.1, from coordinate 552,884,367 downwards.
CCATATGCAACATCCACGTGATAGCTCCACAAGTTTCATCCATGAATAAGTATAAGCACTCATGCATATGCAACATGAAAGTGTGTGAGCCGATCTTAGTGCCTAATGTGTATCATGCATCCACGAGTATCCACGTGCAAACACTTGCAACCACTTGCAACCATCAAGCATAACATGTTTCAAATACATGTTTCAACCAAGGGTTTCTACCTAAGGTTCTCATGACAAGATCTACGAAACAAGATAAACTAGATAAACACGGATAAAAAGAAAGATGTGCTAATTAGGAAAAGAGATCGAGAATGTACCCTAAAAAAGAAATGGATAAAGCCCACGCATCTTCTCCTCGGTTTCCCAAGTTGCATCTTCGTCGGCTTCACCCCACTGAACTTTCACCAACTTGACCTCTCGATTCCTTAGCTTCTTGATCTCTGTTCCCAAGATACGAATCGGAGCTCTTCTCAAGGTTGCTTCTTTCTCTACCTCAATGTCTTCAAGAATGCTTGGTTCAACCACCTCAGCGGACTCATGTAGGCACTTTCGGAGATGCGAGACATGAAAGACATTATGCACTCCGGCTAGCTTCTCGGGCAATCCCACCTTATAGGCCATCTTTCCAATTCTCTCTATGATAGGGAAGGGTCCTACGAACCTTGGTTCCAGCTTCCCCGCTGCTCCAAAACGTACCACATTTCGCAAAGGAGAAACCTTCACGAAAACCATGTCTCCCACTTCTAATTCCAAATCTGCCCTTCGCATGTCAGCATAGGATTTCTGTCTATCTTGGGCCGCTTTCATCCTTCTTCTTACTAATTCAACTTTCTCGGATGTGTCTCGTATCATATCGGGCCCAAGTATAAGTCTATCTGTTGTCTCCCACCAACAAGATGGTGACCTACACGGCCTCCCATATAAAGCTTCAAATGGTGCCATCCCTATGCTGGCTTGATAGCTATTATTATAAGCAAATTCTACAAGAGGAAGGTGGTCTTCCCAAGTACCACCGAAGTCGAGAACACAAAGCCTCGAGAGATCTTCTAGCACTCTATTCACCCTTTCGGTTTGGCCATCCGTCTGGGGATGATAGGCTGTACTCAAATTCAATCGCATACCCATCGCTTCTTGCAAACTGTTCCAGAACTGGCTAGTGAAAATCGGGTCACGATCGCTAACTATGCTAGAAGGAACTCCATGCAACCGCACTATTTCTCGGAGATAAATAGACGCCAGCCCTGATGCGGTCCTCTTGCTCTTTACTGGGATGAAGTGAGCACTCTTCGTAAGTCTGTCAACTATGACCCATATGCTTGTGTTCCCTCTCCTTGACCTAGGCAATCCATCCATAAAATCCATAGAAATACTCTCCCACTTCCATTGTGGGACCTCCAATGGATGTAATAGCCCACCTGGTTTCTTTGACTTGGCCTTCACTTGTTGGCACACCATGTACCTTGAAACATACTCTGCCACATCTTTCTTCATTCCATCCCAAAAGAAACTGCGCTTCATATCTCTATACATCTTATCTCCTCCCGGATGTATAGTCATCTTCGAGTGATGCGCTTCTTCAAGAACTCTATGGACTAAATCTCCCACTCGAGGAACACATAATCTCCCATCACGCCTTAGCCATCCTTTATCATCAATAGTATATCTGGCAAGGTGACTAGACGTCTCACCCCGAATCAGCTTATCCATGACCTCGACTATTTGCAGATCTTCCTTCTGTGAAGCCCCAACTTGATCAAGAAGTGTGGGTCTAAGCTCAAGGGATGCTAAAGAACCCGTCGTCGACTCAACAGTCATCGTGAAATCAAAAGTTGCCAAGAATTCTAAGTTCTTCTTTGTTAACTTAGTAAGAGGGGCCGAAATCTTAGCGAAGTCCCTGATGAACTTCCTATAGTAGCCCGCCAAACCGAGAAAGCTTCTTACTTCGGTTGCATTCCTAGGAGTCTTCCAGTCTTGAACCACAACCACTTTCGCGGGATCCACCGCTAGGCCTTGCATAGAAACTATATGTCCAAGAAACCGAACTTCCCTTCTCCAGAAATGACATTTGGAGAACTTGGCTTTCAACTGATGCACTCTAAGCGTATCCATCACTTCCTTGAGATGTCTAGCATGCTCTTCCTCATCCTTTAAGAAGATCAGAATGTCATCCACGAAGACAACAACAAACTTGTTGAGGAACTCCTTGAACACCCTACTCATCAAGTCTACGAAGTAGGCGGGTGCATTAGTCAAATCGAATGGCATGACAAGCCATTCAAAGAATCCATCCGGAGTCCTAAACGCAGTCTTATCGATGCTATCCTCAGCCACTCTAAGCTGATGTAATCCGGTGGCTAGATCGAGTTGAGAGAAAACAGAAGCACCTACAAGCTGGTCAAAGAGATCATCAATCCTCGGTAACGGGTGCCTATTCTTCTTTGTCAGCTTGTTCAACTCTCGATAATCAACACATAGACGAAGCGAACCATCCGCCTTAGTAGCGAATACCACCGGAGCACCCCATTCAGAAATGCTTCGTCTAATAAAACCCTTCTTAAGCAGCTCCTTGATTTGCTTACTGAGCTCTCTTCTCTCTCGTGAGGCCATATGCCTAACGGGCAATGATACTGGCTTGGCATTATCGACTAGATAAATGCGGAAATCTATCTCTCGTTTAGGGGGTAACCCCTTAACTTCTTCAAAGACATCAGGATAGTCTCGGGTCACCCTTACAGATTGCAGATCATCGATGGACGAGTCGAGAGATTCAAGATAACATAACATGACGGGACCTCTAGGGTTACAAGAAATTTCTAGGGTATTACCGAGGCGAGTCATGAGCCTCACCACCCTATGCTCACAGTCAAGAACGGCTCCATAACTGGACAACCAATCCACACCCAAAATCAACCCGTATCCCATAAACCCGAGAGCCTAAACATTACACATGAATTCTATGCTCAAGATAGAGATTTTCAAATCCACACAAATCACAGGTAGATGGGCGGAACCCCCAATTGGATTCGAAACACTAACGGGACCTCAACTAGACTAGTACTTAGGTGCAAAACTTTCAATAAGATCAGAAATAAAACTATGCGATGTGCCAGAATCAAATAAGGTATGAACAGGGAAATCAGAAATGTAAACATGACTTTTTATAGAAACACTACCTCGACCAAAAGCTAGAAGAGTGAGGAGAGCCTGCAACTGCCCTCCAGAGGGTCATACTCGCTGAGTTTGTTCTTGCCCTTGTCCTTGCTTCTTGGGGCAATCCTTGCTAAAATGTCCAGATTCTCCGCAATGGAAACACTCGCCTAACTTCCTCTTCCTCTTCCTGCAATCTTTGGCTATGTGCCCAACGATCCGACAGAACTTGCACTTCCTTGTTTCCCTGGTCTTGTTGTCATTGCGATTGTTGTTGCCCTTGTTCTCCTTCATGTCTCTTTTCTCGGTATCTTCCTCTTGAAGTAGGGCCATACTCACCAAACTCTCGAAGGTCGCCCCCAGGGGTATATGAGACATGGCCAAACCGCGCAATGGCTCATTCAATCCTAGAGCAAAGTGTAGGGCCTTCTTCCGAGCTGTGTTAACCAATTTTAGACCGAACTGAGCAAGTTGATTAAACATATCCACGTATTCCCTAACTATCGTGTCCCCTTGCTTTAGAGATAGGAACCTTTCCATCTGAAGGTTCTCTTCTGTCGATGATAGAAACTTTAGTCCAAACCTTCTCCTAAAGTCATCCCAAGTCTCAATTGGTCTAGTAGTGGTGGTGACTACCCACCAATAAGCAGCTTCCCCTTTCAATAGCCATACCGCCAACAGAACTTTCTTATGATCTTCCACATCAAAGATAGCAAAGAGGTCATCAGTTTCCTTTAACCAGTTTCCTGCCTCCACAGAAGTCTCCGTTCCGACAAAATTCTTGCAACCCATCGCCTTAAAGTCTTTGCAAAGCCTTGCAAAATCCTCTTGCGGATGCTAAGGGTGAGGAGGAACCTTAGCTACGGGAGGAGGAGAGATGTTAGCGACCGGGGAAGGAGGAGGAATGTTCGCGGGGCCGGCTTCATTCGCCCTTGCCTCCATAAATCTCCGGAACCGGACTGGTACTTGCACGCCTTCCGGGATGTTAAAGCGATCGGCCATACTAAAACGAAGAAAAAGATAGATTCAGAACGAAGAAACGAAGGATAGTGCTATGGCTTTTGGGGAATAGCCTTTTTAAAATAACTAGACTCTTCTTGGAAAATACTTAATTGGTTTTGAAAATAGTTTTTCAAAAGGTAAGTTTTAAAAACACTTTTGCTCAAATCTTGTAAACCTTATGCTCTGATACCAAATGTAACACCCCACCTCCGCCAATGCCACTCTTGCAAGGACATTAGCTTTGGAGGGGCGTTAAACAAGGTAAACATGCATGCAGATATCACAAGACAGAACATATAAGTAAAACAGAGTAGTAAAGCAGCGGATAAAACTTAGCATTTCAAAACCATAGTCATGTTACAACAAAGTACTTGGTCATTATTTTCCAACAACAAAGTCTAGATAAAAGCATAAACTGAAAAACTGAAATACATAAAGTACTATCCCCAAAATGAAGTGATAAACCATAGCTAGCTCAATGTCCAAAACCGTACATGAGCAAATCCAGTAAGCAAGCTGTAAAGATCTAAGCTAAGCTCCAATGTTCCCACCCTGAGGACCTGAGGGGGGGAACGGAAGAAAAGAGGCAAAAGAAAACAGGTCAGTCAAAAAGACTGGTAAGCCCTACTACTATCTGCCTATGAACTAGTAAAGTTAACTGGCATGAGAAGCTGAGACGAACATAAGGATAACAACATACTGGCATGATGATTAACTAACAAGATAGATAAAGGTGTCATCGCATAATTAAGGTTAAGTTTTGCACCACGGGTGTACTAGCATTCTAACACGTCAAGTAAAAAAAAGAATTGATCCCTTGGCCCAAGCTTGGCCCAACATCATGAGGTGACCTAAATCAAGGTCCAACTACACGGTCTAGTCGATCGGCTCCCTATAAGCCTAACTCGTCAAGTGTCGGTGTCATACGGCCCAAACATGAAATGTAGCTAACTGTGCTAGGTCCACCCCAGGGTGTATCAAGTCCTAGGGTGTAGACCTCGGACACCAATCAAGTATGCACAGCCTAGATCTACTGGTACCCGTGCCTGATTCTCCAACGCCGAACTATGTGCACGATCATAGTTCGCCTGGACCTACACCGGCGTACCTACACAGCCGTCGTTTTGGTCGCTTACATGTCAGCCCAGTAATCGTGCCCCACCCTAGCCTAGTCCTAGGGTCTTATGATACTATCAAGAGGGTTATTGCTGAAAAGGACCACGCAACTAGGGTTTCCTTAACGGGTTAAATGTGGTTAACCCGATCCAAACGTGGATTAAATTGGTTAAGTGTACCCAAGATCCATGACTTAACCCCGATTAACCCATCAAGCCCAAATTGATTAAGCATTAAGTGGGCCATGACTTAACCCTAATCAGGAGGCATTAATTAATTAACTTAATGTGCTTTAACCTCTCACATTAGACTTTGTTGTGGTTACTAGTTAAGCCGGGCGGGTCCGGGTAGCTTTACATCACAACTTGGTCTAACCTCGGGTTCGAGCACAACATGACCAACTTCTCACATTGGGTCCTATTGTTTGTAGCCACTTGTTAAGCCGGGCGGGTCCGGGTAGATTTATGCTACAAACTCAACCCAACCTCGAGTTGGCCACACTCATATTTTCTAAGTGTCATGTCCATTATGTTTCCAAAACATAATTACAAGTTAACATATCACGTTATGTTATAAAAACCATGTTTTTGTCATAATGTTGCCCAACCCCAACGTAATCCCATCGTTTACATAATCACAACAACGCATAATGGGTAAAATAGGGAACTTGGCATAATCATGACAAAAAGGTGTTGAAGCCACAAGTTTATCATGGTGGCATATGAGATGTACATATGTTCATATACTTGCATATTGCATCATTAGGCTTCAAAAGCATGCATAAAACCAAACTTAGCATATGAGTGATACATGGTGATAAATGACATGTAGAAGTTGCTAGAAGTTCGCATTTAGCGTCACATGCAAGTTATCATAAGGGGTATGATAACTTTCATGTTGCCAAAATGCAACCTTTAATATAAAGCTTAGAGCTTTATGCTCACAACATCTAGTTTAACTTGCATAACATGATAACATGATCAACCCAAACTTGCATAACATAGCAACATGTGTCATACATAATGGTTAAACCAACTTGCATAATGATCATCCAAACTTGCATATAATGATCAACCAAACCTGCATATAATGATCAACCAAACTTGCATATAATGTTCAACCAAACTTGCATATCATAATGATCAACCAAACTTGCATATAATGATCAACCTAACTTGCATATAATGTTCAACCAAACTTGCATATCATAATGATCAACCCCAAACTTGCATCATTCATTTAACTTTAGAGTTCAAAGAAAGAAAGTAGAAAAGGGCTTACTATGCTATGAAGACACAAATATATATTTATTATAAAGATTGAGACGAAGCCCTTATGCAATCACCAAAAAGACCCAAATATGAATGCTCCAATGAAAAACCCTTGCGCCAAATCAAATAAAAATCCTTGTTTTGAAATAGAAATGTTGCAACTTGACTTGAATGCAAACTAAGAACACTCATACAAGTTCGAAAGCACTTGTATGAACTCACAATCTCTCATAAAAATAGGCTTAGGAATTTTAGCATGAGAGTGGAGGCCATGAGAGGAACAAATTTGACATAGTTTAGTTGTAGGATTGAATAATGGTGATTTAGGCTAGGTTTACGGGTCTTTTTATAGAGGATTAGGATAGTATTAGCCATAGGATTAACCCTAGATTCAATCCAAGCCATCAAAGCATGTCTTGGGGAAGAAGTCAAGTGTAGGAACCATCTAGGGCCTTTAGATTAAAGCTGAACCATGAGAACCACTCAAATGCAAAATCTGCATTTGAGCGAATCGGCCCACGGGTTGACAGCCAAACACCCTGGATTAACCCCTAGTCGACCCAGCAAGCTCGGGTCGACTTCAAAAATCGGCCGGTTCGGTTATTCCCCTCTCCCAATTCGCTGTTTTGAACATTTTTGCATATTTATTTATTTAATTTTCAATTATATATATATATATATCAATATATATATATTTCTCTGCGCAACCCATTTCACTTAATTAAGTATACTTTAATTTGTGAATTTTTATGTTCAAATTACGGGGTGTTACATGGTGGCCATCCAAGATTGGAAGGTCCCTAAAAATGCTACCGAAGTGAGAAGTTTCTTGGGGTTGGCTGGCTACTATTGGAAGTTTATCAAAGACTTCGCAAAGATATCAGCTCCATTGACACGCTTGACGAAGAAAAACCTAGTTTTCACATGGGACGTAGATTGTGATGATGCGTTCCAATGTTTGAAGAGAGCTTTGACTTCAGCCCCAGTCTTAGTATTGCCAGACGGGAGTAAGCCGTTTACCGTTTATACTGATGCTTGTGGGACAGGACTAGGCGCAGTCTTAATGCAAGAGGGTAGGGTAATAGCCTATGGTGGAGGGCAGTTGAGAGCGCATGAGAAAAATTATCCTACACATGACCTAGAATTGGCCGCTATTGTTTTCGCGCTTAAGTCTTGGCGTCATTATCTTCTTGGCGAGAAATTCGAATTATTCACTGACCACAAGTCTTTAAAATACTTATTCTCTCAAAAGAACTTGAACTTAAGGCAGCAAAGGTGGATGGAGTTCTTAGCGTCCTACGACTTCGAAATAGCCTATACCCCTGGCAAGGGTAACGTGGTGGCAGACGCCTTAAGTAGAAAAAGATTATCCTTAAGTCCTTTGTTCGTTGAGCGGCGAAGTTTAGAATTCATTTCGATGTTTGACTTTAGACCTTCCGTTGACTTCGTACCCGGTTTGCTAGCATCCTTGGAGGTCAGACCTACGCTTTTGGGACGAATTGGCGGGTCACATCGAGACGACCCGCAGTTGGTTGAGTTAGTAGAAAAACTCAAAGGAGGGGAGTCATCAAGCCATCTCCGTAGGTATAACCTAGACGATAAGGGTTGGTTACGTAGGGACGGTAGACTTTGTGTACCAAAAGACGATGACCTAAGGAAGACTATTCTTGACGAAGCACATCATTCGAAGATGACCATTCATCCCGGCGGGGACAAGATGTACAAAGACATGAAGAGAGCTTACTTTTGGGCCGGCATGAAGAAAGATGTGGCCGAGTATGTCGCTAGATGCTTGGTGTGCCAACAAGTAAAAGCGGAGCAAAAGAAACCCGGTGGGTTGCTTCACCCATTGGAGGTTCCACTATGGAAGTGGAAAAGTGTCTCGATGGATTTTGTGGATGGGTTACCGCGATCGAGGAAGGGTAATACGGGAATTTGGGTTATAGTAGATAGACTTACTAAGAGCGCCCATTTTATTCCCGTGAAGAGTAAGAGGACTGCTCCATGGTTAGCTTCCGTATAAGTTCGAGAAATAGTTCGTTTGCACGGTGTTCCTTCTAGCATAGTGAGCGACCGCGATCCTATTTTCACTAGCGAATTTTGGAGAAGCTTACAATAGGCGGTAGGGAATCAGTTTTGTTTGAGCACCGCATATCATCCTCAGACGGACGGCCAGACTGAGAGGGTGAATCGCATTCTAGAGGATCTGTTGAGGCTATGTATCCTAGACTTTGGGGGTACGTGGGAAGAGCATCTTCCATTGGTGGAGTTCGCATATAATAACACCTTTCAGTCCAGCATTGGTATGGCACCATTCGAAGCTCTTTATGGACGACCTTGTCGTTCACCTACATGTTGGTGGGAGTCTACGGACAAGATCTTACTTGGGCCCGATATGATTAGGGAGACTTCGGAGAAGGTCGACTTGATTCGAAGGAGGATGAAAGCAGCGAAAGATAGGTAGAAATCTTATGCGGATAAGAGGAGGACAGATCTCGAGTTTGAAGTTGGGGACATGGTCTTTGTCAAAGTGTCTCCATTACGAAACGTTGTTCGCTTTGGGTCCGTTGGGAAATTAGCACCAAGGTTTGTAGGGCCGTTTCCTATTAAAGAGAGGATTGGACGGATGGCGTATGGAGTGGAGTTGCCCGAGAGACTTAGTGGTGTACATGACGTATTCCATGTGTCACATTTGAGGAAGTGCTTGCACGAGACCGCGGAAGTGGTAGAGCCGAACTTTCTTAGAGAGGTGGAGATAGAGCGTGATGCGACAATTCGACGAGCTCCTACGCGCATTCTTGGGTCGGAGATCAAGAGGTTGAGGAATCGAGAGGTCAGACTAGTCAAAGTGCAATGGGGAGATGATGAGAGCAACGCTACTTGGGAGACAGAAGAGAAGATGCGTTCACGATACCCTTTTCTTTTTGAGGGTATGTCTTTTAATTTCTCCTTTATCGCTTAGCTTGTACTTATCTTATCTTTAGTATATCCTCTCGCTAGTATCTTTGACCTTTAGTTAGGATAATCCTATGGTTGAAACATGTGTTTGAGACATGTTATGTATGGTGGATGCAAAGTGGATGCAAGTGTTTGCTAGTGGTTGCTCGTGGATGCATATACACACACTATTAGGCACCAGATCGGCTCAGTCACTTCATATTGCATATTGCATATATATGGATGTATTTAGTAAAATGGATGTATAATGGTTGTATTATCATATAGTTGCTGCATTCGGGTGGATGGTTGTGCACGCGTATAGAATTAATATGTATCATTAGGAATATTTTGCATACATATTGGACGCATGGCACTATCATGAATTGCACTAAGGAGGTCGACTGAATCAGTAGACCGCCTAATTTTGCATTAGATATGGACATATACACACACTGTGCATATAAACATTAAAGCATTAGAAGTCTTTTAAGGACAATGGATGTTGGTGTTTGATGGTTGAGTAGATGGACGATTAGATGGTAGGATATACATTCTTCATGACTTGGAGATTTCGGGGACGAAATCCTTTAAGGAGGGGAGAATGTAACATCCCGTAATTTTATAACATTAAAATTCACAAATTAAAGTATACTTAATTTTTAGAAAAGAATTAAGTGAAATGGGTTGCGCAGAGAAATATATATATATTGATATATATATATAAATTAAAAATTAAATAAATAAATATGCGAAAAAGTTCAAAACAGCGAATTGGGAGGGGGAATAACCGAACCGGCCCATTTTTGAGGTCGACCCAAGCCCCGCTGGGTCGACTAGGGGTTAATCCAGGGTGTTTGGCTGTCAACCCGTGGGCCGATTCGCTCAAATGCAGATTTTGCATTTGATTGGTTCTCATGGTTCAGGGTTAATCTAATGGTCCTAAATAACTTCCTACACCTATAAATACATCCTAATGCTAACCCTAAACCTAATTAAAATAGAATAGTTACCGTCATACCATCGCCATGGAAATCAATGGAGCCGCCGCCAACTAAGAAAGAAGAAAAGCAAATTCAATTCTAATTCTCTCAACCCTAAAGCAAAGAAAAACTCTCTCTTTTCTTCTCTAAATTGTGAGTATGATGATCTTAACAAGATTATTATCATTTTAATTAGGTTGAGTTATGAATGGATTATGAGTAGATGATGTGAATTATCATATATGTTGTTGTAAACCCTTTTGCTATCATGTATATTGTAAATCCAATGTTATGTGATGATGATATCTTATATGTTGTAAATCATGCTATGATGATGTTATGTATGTTGAAAGTTTCTATGTTAAGTTGTGATGAATCATACATGTTAAAAAGGCCATGATGTTACCATCTATGCTAGTTAGTTCATATTAATTAAATCATCATGTTTGGGTTATGTTGATCTATATGACAAGTCACATATGCAAGTTAGATTGATTAGAAAAGTTATGAACATATACCAAGACATCTATTATGACATCTAGAATTATGCTATGACATATGTGATATCCTATGCTAGTTCACACCATCATTATGTTGCCTAAAAACCCCATATGCAAGTTTATGTATAGATTTGGGCTATGATCATATCATATAAATTGAGACATTTAACAAGTTGACACCTTTTGATCCTTAACATGTGTAGTTTATGCAAGTTTCACCCCTATTATGATTAGATTTATTTTAATTGTCTATATGTTGTGATAATTTATCTTTGTGCTAGGTGTTAGACTATACAAGTCTAGCCTATATTATGCGTTGAATAAGCGAACGTATAAACGTGGGGTAGGGGTAATATTAAGGATTTAATATTAAAAAGTTGGGGTGCAATTGATATGATTTTGCATGCCATAAGTGGATGGCCATAATTGAGTCAATTATGGACATCATTAAAAGGTTGACTTAATTAATAATTTGAATAGGGAATTATTAAAACTAGGGTAAAAGATTTTAAGTGTTAATCAATGCTTAGGACACGAGGTTGGACTCGTTTGTGACGTAAACCTGCCCGGACCCGCCCGGCAAATCCAGTGGTCACAAATGTCAGCCCAATGTGAGAGGTCCTAGGCCTAAACTAAAGCATAACGGTTGTAAAGACACGAGGTTAGACTCTTTTATGGTGTAAGATTGCCCGGACCCGCCCGGCAAATCCAGCTGCCATAAATGCCAGTCTAATGTGAGAGGTCTTTATGAGGTTATGGCCTGAATGAATTAAGAAATACTTAACCAGATAAACATGTAAGGTGAGACATGGGGGTTAAGTAGGTGCCTTGGGTGGCATGAGGAATCTAGGGGTGCCCTTAGTGGCATGTGAAATACGATTAGTAAGACTTAACCAAACACACATGTAAATGAACATGACTAAGAGGGTTAAGTGGGATATACTAGTGACAAGCTTAGGTGGGTAGCTTGTGGGGGCCCATTTCGATTAGTATCCCAAATGTATCTTTGTGGGCTCGACCCAAGTCGAGGACGGGACACGCATACTGGGCTTGACTATAAGAGGCCAAAACGGGGAGCGGTGGCAACGCAAGTCCAACGGGTTTCGTATGCGTGTGTGGACCCGGGCTGGTAGGTAAGACGTTGTTGCATCGTGTAGGTATAAGCCGTGCATTCTCAAGTTGTATCGGGTTACCACTTTAGGGGAGTGATACACCCCACTGTGGGGCCAGCACGGGTATCTACGAGTAGGGAGCCGATCGAAAGTGGGTAGTGGGGTACACCTAGTGGAGATAGGGGCAGACGGCACCTATATAGTCAGCTAGGGGTACGTAAGGCTATTTATAAAGTTTCTGTGTGAAGCAAGTGGGATCAAACAATAGGGTGACTGGTGTGGTGCAGTGTAGTAATGTGCGGTGCAGTGTAGTAATCATTCGTTAGTAATTAGGTGTGCCTTTACCGTTATCTTTAACGTTATCTTAAACGCTATCTTTATCTTCCTAAGAGTTCGTAGACATTTACTTGTCTTCCAGCTTATGCCTTAGTCTAGTTATTTTGATAGTAGTATTGTTAGAATTATCATACTCGCCTGACTTTATGTCTGACCCCCTCTATTTCTATCCTTTTCCCCCTCCAGGTCCTCAGGTTGGGCCTAGCTCTAGTGGAGTTTGATTGAATTGCTTCATCTCTCTTTGGAAAGCTTGGACCGTTGAAGTAAAGTCTAGCTTGTTATCTTTTTAATGGCTATTTATGTAATGGGATTATGTATTTTGTTTTTATGAAGATGGATATTGTACTTGGTTATGATCTATGGTTTTATGATGTAACAAACATGTTTAATTTCCGCTGCAATAAAATGAAGTTTTAGATTTCCAAGTACTATTTATTATCTGTCTTGTTGTAATTTTTCTGTTCTATATTCACTTATAACCTCCATGGAAGTTAATGCATTCCCTTTGTGAGTGACATTAATGGATGTGGGTGTTACATCACTTCAGTTTTTTGCAGCATATAAACCCCTATGAATTCGTGTGTAGAAAACAAAAGGTTTAGTGGTCTTTTTATAGGCATATAGGGAGATTTAGAGCCTTCAGACCAGTCTAGAAGTCATCAGGATCGTCTAGAGCAGAATACCACGTCACACAGCGAATCAGAGAGCGACACGTGGCGAAAAACATTATTGGCCAGATCTCGGCCAACAGGGGTCGACTCCCCTATTGGGGGGTCGACACCTATGTCGACTCCCCCCGGAAGTTCGACACCTTTGAGCGGGAAATTTCTCGCTAAACGTGCTTTGACCCAAATTCGAGATTTGAACCCTGTTTTGACTTCTGGAATTATTTTATATGAATATATATACTTCCTTGGGCGTATACAAACTCCTAAGGCTTATAACTTCTTCATACAGTATCCGATTTACGCAAACTCAGACTCTGTCTCAAGCAGAATTCCGAGACGAACACAATGGTGTAACCCGTTTCCCTTTTAAAATCAAGTATTCTTTAATTTGTTACTTTAATATACACAGGAAATACGGGGTGTTACATTCTCCCCTCCTTTAAAGGATTTCGTCCCCGAAATCTCCAAGTTAAGGAGAATGTATCCTAACATCCAACATCCATCTACTCAACCTTTCAATCACAGGAATCCATTGTCCTTAAAATGTATCTAATACTTTTCATCAACATATGCATAATGTGTGTATACGTCCTTATCTAATGCAAAATCAGGCGGTCTACTGATTCAGTTGACCTCCTTAATGCGAATTATGTCATTGCCATGAGTCCATCATGTATGCATTTATTCCTAATTATACTTTATGACTTCTACATGAGTGCACAATCATTCATACAAATTTAACATCCATATGATAACACACCAACTTTCAATTCATATATATAAAAATTCACTCATGCATACGCAATATGAAAGTGATTGAGTCGATCTAGTGCCTAATGTGTGTATATGCATCCACGAGCAACCACTAGCAAACACTTACATCCACTTGCATCCACCAAACATAACATGCCTCAAACACATGTTTACATCCATTGGCTTCTACCAAAAGATCGAGGATAGGATCGAGAGGATATACTTAAAAGATAAATACTAGCAAATAAACTTTACAGAAAAAGAGAGATCAAGGATATACCCTCAAAAAGGGTATGATGCACGTATCTAGTCTTCTAAGTCGCATCTTCTTGAGCTTCATTCCATATTGCTCTGACGGTCTTAACCTCACGATTTGCGTAGCTTCTTAATTTCTGTTTCCAAAATATGGATTGGAACTCATTTCACTGTCGCCTCCCATTCCACCTTTTCTTCTTATAGTATACTTGGCACTATAACTTCTGCCGTGTCATGCTAACATTCCCAGAACTATCTCTTGAAAATAAACAGATGCTAACCATGTTACAAAGTGTATATACTAAGATGATTAGATTTTTCTTCGTCAATCTAGTAAGTGGGGTCCATACCTTTATAAAGTCCTTAATTAACTTCCTATATTAGCCCGCTAGTCCAAGAAAGCTTCTTACTTCTGTTGCATTCCTTGGGACCTTCCAGTCTTGCACCGCAACTACTTTTGCGGGATTTATTGCTATCCCTTCTTTCGGCACCACATGTCCTAGAAACTTTAGTTCTTCTCTCCAAAAATGACATTTTTGGAGAACTTCGCCTTAAGTTGATGCGCTTGGAGGGTATCCGAGACTTCCCTTAGATGCAAAGCATGTTCTTCCTCATTCCAAAGTATCATCTATACACAAGCGAAGTGAACCATCCGCCTTTTCAATGAAAACGACTGGAGCACCCTATTCAGAAATACTTCGCCTTATGAACCCATTTTCAAGTAACTCTTTTACTTGTTTACTGGGCCCTTCCTTTCCCTTGGATTCATGTGTCGTACAGGTAATGCAACTGGCTTTTCATTGTCAACTAGATATATGCGGAAGTCTATCTCGCGCTTTAGGGGATAAACCCCTAACCTAATCAAAAACATCTGCGTACTCATGAACTACTCTAACGGATCGCAAATCGTCGATAGATGCATCAAGTGATTCTAGGTAGCCAAGACAAACTGATCTCTTAGGATCGCACGAAATCTCGAGGGTATTTTCGAGGCAAGTCGAAAGTCTAACTATCCTCCTTTCACAATTACTAGCTAACCAATCCATGCCTAGAATCAACCCATAGCCCATGAAATCCGAAAACATAAGCATTACACTTAAACTCAATACTTAACATAGCTATTCTCAAATCCTTACAAACCAAAGATAAATGAGCCGAACCACCAACCGGATTTGAGACAATAATGGGATCCTCTATTATACAAGATCTAGGGTGCAGAGACTCAACTATGGAAGCAGATATAAACGAATGTGAAGCGCTAAAATCAAAAGAGTACTAATAGGATGATCAAAAGAAAATTAAAATACCTCTCTCCGAGGTACGCTGGCGGTGAGACCATGCACTTGCCCCCTTGAAAACCCTGTCCTTTGGTCTTGCCCTTATCCTTAATTATATGACCCGTTATACCATAATAATGACACTTCCTCTTGTCTTAGATTTTTCTATTCTTTCCTCCTTTGTGAACCAAGTCCATATCCATGAGTTTCTCATCCTTGGGTTGTGTTCCTTAGCCAAACTCCCTCATTCCCATATTTTCCATCTTTTTGTAACTTGTTGACAAGTCTCTTGAAAGCTGCCTCCATCGCACGGAAATCCCTACAAAGCTTGAAAGAAAATTAGCCGCAGGTGAAACTATTACGGCTATAGATGGAAGTTGGGCACTTCTTTACCCTTTGACAGATGTCGTAGTCTCATCAAGCCTACGGAACCATGTCGCGATGAGGTTACCTCCCAGAAAGCCAGGAGCCCCTGAAACTCAGGAAAGAAGGAAACAAGGATTCAAACAAAAGATCAAAAGATATTACATATAGCTTTGGGGAATATGCCTCTAAAACAAAACATTTCTTTTGAAAACGATTCTTTTAAAACCATTTTGAAAATAAATTTTCAAATCTTTTATCTGATCCGGTAACATTCAGCTCTGATACCACGTGTAACACCCCACCTCCGTTAATGTCACTCACAAAGGGAATGCCTTAACTTCGGTGGAGCATTTTCGGTAAAAAATGCAGATAAATTACAAGACAGACAAATAAAGCAGCGGAAAATAAAGTCATTTTATAAACAATGTGGTTCAATCAAGCTTTTGCAATAGTTATATCAATTCTATATAAAAGTAATACATAGAACTTCTGTCTTGATTCAAAAACTTCCAAGTATAAAAGAAGCATAAAAATAACAATGACATTCCCCAATAAAGCATGAACCAGCCATAGCAGTGGAAGAAAGAGTCCAAAGCAATACATCGACTATCTTCGAGCTTGGAAAGAAAACTGAGCTAAGAGGTAACATTTCCTCCCTATGAACCTTGGGGGAGGGGGGGAACGGAAGAAAAGAAGCAAAACAAACTAGGTCAGACAATAGTCTGGTAAGTCCAGTGACTTTCAGCATGTGAATAGGCAAAAGCATCATGACATGAATAAACTGAATATAAGACAATACCGTGATAACAAGGATAACAAGGATAACAAATGATTAGCATAGATATGATAAGACAAGATAAACTGAATGCGCTTCTACTCTCTCTCTGCTTCGCTACTACCCTGTTATTCTGATTTCTATATCTCTACGCCGCCTAACTAGTGTCCCAACTAGTAATCTGTATAAAACGATTATATTACAACGTGATCCCAATTCCCGCAATTGTGGTAGCCTCCAGGTGTACATCTAGTACGAGGATCTTACCTCAATCAGCCTAATTGCCATGAAGATGTCAGATGTACCCTTACTACCCTATCGATCGGCTCCCTACTTGTATTATTTTCCTTGTGTTTGTGTCAATCGGCCCTCTCTTGCATGTAGATACCCTGTGTTGGCCCACCATAAGGTGTATCAATCCTTATGATAGCGACCCGACATGATTCAAGATGCACAGTGTATAACTACTGGTACCCAGTGCCTGCTTTTTCCCACTTCGGAGTACGTGCACGCCCGTAAACCATCAGAACCTACACTGACGTACCCCCTACTGCTATTTTGACCGCTTATAATCAGCCCAGTAATCATGCCCCACCCTGCCCAGATTCAGGGTACCTTGATACATCAATGTGGGTTATTGCTGAAATGGGTCCCCATTACTAGGCTTTCTTACTGGTTAAGTTTATGGGCCTATATTTACTAATATTACCCACCAACCTGATATATACTAACCCTCCCACTGATTCAAACATGTTTACTTAATGGTTAAGATTATGGGCCTATATTTACTAATATTATCCACCAACCTGATATGTACTTAACCCTCCCACTGATTCAAACATGTTTACTTAATGGTTAAGTTTTGTGGGTCTATATTTACTAATATTACCCACCAACCTGATATGTACTTAACCCTCCCACACGTTATGTCATATTGGTTAAGTGTTGTCCATTCATGTTTACTTAACCCACCTACTCATCACGTCATGTTGGTTAAGTGTTTCTTATTAACCCTTCTCACTCGTCATGTTGGATTGGTTTAGTGTTTCTTATTAACTTAACCCCGTTCATTCATCATGTTATATTGGTTAAGTATTTCCTATTAACTTAACCCCATTCGTTCATCAAGTTACATTGGTTAAGTGTTTCTTAACCCCACGCATTCATCATGCTGTATTGGTTAAGTGTCAACAACCAATTCAAGTTAACTTAACCCACCCACTTGTCGTGTTACATTGGTTAAGTGTTTCCTTCTTGTGTTAACATAACCTTTCCACACACCCTGTTATATTGGTTAAGTGTTGCTCTCTTGTTTTTTAACTTAACCCTACCCATTCATCATGTCATATTGGTTAAGTGATTCTTATTAACTTAATCCTTCTCATTCATCATGTTGTACTGGTTAACTTAACCTTGCTCACTTGTCTAATTAACATGTTATAACGGTTAAGTGTTCTAAATTTACTTACCATTACCATTCTTTGCATGTCTATTTATTGGCATTAATTAATTTATTAATGCCCCAACCTCTCACATTAGAACTACTATTTGCGGTTGCTGGATGTGCCGGGCGGTTCCGGGTAGACTTCTACCGCAAACTCATTCTAACCTCGGTTTTGGGCTGAATGCGCTAACCTCTCACATTAGATCTGTGTTATTGTGGTTACTGGATGTGTCGGGCGGTCCCGGGCAGTTTTACACCGCAACTCAATCTAACCTCGGGTTAGGCATGTTTATCTTTTAGCATATTTACCATACATGTCCAAGTCTAGATTTATATACTAATTATCCCAAATTCACTAAACTAGTCATGTTCCAATTCTCAAGTTATACCCCAACAAAGCTGATTTATGCCCCATAAATTCAAATTCAAGTTATTACTCAAAATAGGTTACACCCAATTTTCCCAAAATTTGCAATAATAGTCGTTGACACACTTTTTGGTAAAAGCTGTCACACTAAATATCTGGATAGCATCGCGCTCAAATACGGAGAACAACGTCAGAAGACATTGAGAGATTTGGTCAAAATCACATCCTCAACATAAACAAAACTCCTATCAGACGACCTCTTTTGGGCCCGAAAACAGCGACTACGGAGCTGAGCTTTGTAACTTTTCTAGATCTCTGAGTTAGCTTCAGTTTGAGCTTCAGTTTGGCTCAATCGGACTTACGGTTTGAAAGTTATGCATTTTTCCGTAAACTGGTGCAATCTGGCAATTTCCTGGATAAAGCAACGAAGCGTCACATGATCGAAGTATGGCTCATGCATCCTCGGATCGCCCCTCATCGGATCGCCCTTCATCGGTTCGCCTCCTCATCTCGTGAAGCACCCCGACTCATGGAGCACATGTAGACCACGACCCGACCACTCCAGCTCGTCGCCACCTCACATCTCACCATCACGCAACTGTTCGGCTCGCCCTCATGGACCACGATCCCATGATCACAATCCGACCCCCGAACCTGCTCCTGGACAACCTGTTTTAACCTGTTCTCAAGGCTATTGGCTCTCCTATTTTTCTGGATCGGGTGCCACGTACCCCATCACGATCCGGTCAATCCAGAAGCTTTCCTACAGCTATAAATACACCATTTGAAGTCATTTTCAAGGATCTTTTTGCCATACTTCTTCACGGCTTACTCCATTACTGAATCACAAGGACTTTGCTCCTTCATACATCTAAATTCTCCTCTTGTAACCTCGATAAAACACACAGATTGTGTGCTTGCATGTAACTGATTCTTGTAATCTGTTAGTATAACAACAAGATTATAAAGTGGACGTAGGCTACATCTACATCTGAACCACTATAAAACCTCGTGTGTTCCCTCTGATTTTATTTTTTTCTGTATTTTGTGATCTGTGATCTACATTTGGGTGTTAGGCCCAGATTTTGGTCTAACATTTTGGCACGCCAGGTAGGGGGGCACACAAAAACTTCAACTTTTAGCTTGAAAAGAAACTCAATGGCAATCAAAAGGAAGAAGACTGGAACTTCCACTCATGCTGATGATGTTGATGCTGAAGGCACAAGGAACGAGGCGAGCCAGGAAGCTTCCTCTCATGGAGATCCTTCTGCATACTTGACCAGAGACGAGATGGATGGAGTTCTCACTGAACTGAGAGATCAGATGGCACGGCAAGATGATCTCCTCCAGAAACAACAGGAAATGATCAACCAATTCTTCGCTCGGATGGATGGAAGGCCGGGCAACATTCAGCTCGCTGGAAACAATGCAGAAGTCGCTCCAACAATTGACCAGAATCGGGTCGGATCACCCTCTTCACGACCCCCTCAGACCGGGCTCACCACGACCCGCGTCACAGATGGAGTCTGGGGCACTCAACCTCCTCCTGCTAGTCTCCAACATGTTACTCATCCGCAATCGGTTCGTGACACAGGGCCAGGAGCAGCTCGTGATGGACCAGAACCAGCTCGCGATGGTGACCCACGATCCGATCAGATTGCACCCTTCCAGCCTCGATCCGCGAACCGCGAGCCCATGGACTATGATCCGACTCGTGATGCACATCATGATCCGTGATCCGCTTCTGGCAGCCCACTGACAGCTTCCAACTTCTCCTGCACTCAACGCTGGGGGCACCAGCTCTGGTTTTGGCAATTTGCAGCAGCTTTTTGAAGGAAATCGGTTAGCTAACCTCATTCAATGCCTCTCAAGAGGCCGCACTTATCAAAATGACGTGGACGATGTCAATCACAACCCGTTCACACCAGAAATCAGGAATTCCTGCAATCCCCCGGATTTCAAACTTCCACAACTGGAGCCCTACAGTGGCAGGACAGATCCTACCGTGCACCTGATGCGCTACAAATGCCATATGGAAGTTCAATCGGCATCGGAAAACATCATGGCAAAGTATTTTCCCCTCTTTCTAACTGATATAGCCGCCATGTGGATTTGGCAGCTAGAATCGGAATCGATCAACAGCTGGAATATGTGGGTCGCTCGCTTCCTTGAACAGTTTCTGGTCCACATCGCTCGACCCAAGAACGTCATGTCACTCACCACAATCAAGCAGAGGCCCAGAGAAACTCTGCGTTCATTCCTGGAAAGATTCAACGTTGCAGCAGCATCAGTTGATCGCCCTGAACCGTCGATGGTACTGATGGCAGCAGTATCCGGCATTCTAGATTACTCGGAGTTCAAAAAGTCTTTGTACAGAGATCCACCACGAAACCTTAGCGAATTCTACCTTGAAGCAGATAGGTTCCTGCGGGAAGAAGATGCAACTTCTGAGAAACGCACTCTCGACGTCAACATGCTCGGAGATGGAAAACTGCCCAATCCTGTAAAAGGCAATGACAAGGGTAAAGAAAAGACCCTTGCTACAAATGATCGTAGTGCTCCACCCCGGAGAGGGTCCGGATACGACAAATACACTGAACTGAATGACACTCTGAGCAACATATACGTGGATACAGGGGGTGCCGCCTTGTATCCAAGGCCTCCCAAGAGGGAGCCAACGCTAGCACAATGCAATTCCGGCAGACATTGCATATTTCATGACATGGACGGTCATAACACTGATGAATGCAGACATTTGCGAGACCTTATCGAGGATCGGGTCAGGCGAGGAGAACTACCCGAGTACGTCATTCAACCAACAACGCCCGCATCTGCCCTTGCGTTGCCACCACCGAATCCCCGGAGAGGGAATGATCCTGGATCGAGCAATCGCGAGATCATTATCAACTGATCCCACTCAGCGGATCCCTTCAGTTTGCCGGACTCCGGTTCGTAGTTCATGTTTTAAGGCTTTTAGGCGACTTCTCGCCCCTCTTTGTTTTCAACGCATGTAATATGCGCGGCAACATCGGCCCACATGCACGGAACCGACCTTTAGCCTCCAGTCGTGTTCGAGGTTAGAATAACTGCCTCTTAGCTTTCATGAATCAATAATGATCACTCTTGAGCTCCGGATCCTAACTGGATCCGTCCAGTATAAACATTGAGCTCCGGCTCCTAACTGGATCCGTCTAGTACAAACATGAGCTCCGGCTCCCAACTGGATCCGTCTAGTACAAACATGAGTTCCGGCTCCCAACTGGATTTGTCTAGTATAAACAAATTCTCATGTGCTTTTCCTTGGTCGTCTTACTCCGGTAAGGCCGCCTTGGAACCTCAAGTGCTTTTCCTTGGTCGTCTTACTCCGATAAGGCCGTCTTTGAACCTTCATTGCTTTTCCTTGGTCGTCTTACTCCGGTAAGGCCGTCTTGGAACCCCTCTAACATCTCCTCAGATGGTTTACTCCGGTAAGGCCATGTAGGAAATATTCTTGCATTGTTTGTTTTATCTTATTGCAGGTACAAATTCCTGGTCTTTTTGGATTTCTCTGGCCTTAATACGATCCCGTGCGATCATCAGTTTTCTGGCCTTAATACGATCCGGCGCGATCGTCGCATTCTGGATTTGGATTTCTCAGATCATCCATAACACATCTTCCTTCAACCAGCAAGATATCTTTTGGGGGGCAAACGTGTTGACACACTTTTTGGTAAAAGCTATCACACTAAATATCTGGATAGCATCGCGCTCGGATACGGAGAACAACGTCAGAAGACATTGAGAGATTTGGTCAAAATCACATCCTCAACATAAACAAAACTCCTATCAGACGACCTCTTTTGGGCCCGAAAACAGCGATTACGGAGCTAAGCTTTGTAACTTTTGTAGATCTCTGAGTTAGCTTCAGTTTGAGCTTCGGTTTGGCACAATCGGACTTACGGTTTGAAAGTTATGCCCATTTCCGTAAACTGGTGCAATCTGGCAATTTCCTGGATAAAGCAACGAAGCGTCACACGATCGGAGTATGGCTCATGCTTTCTCAGATCGCCCCTCATCGGATCGCCCTTCATCGGATCGCCTCCTCGTCTCATGAAGCACCCCGACTCGTGGAGCACATGTAGACCACGACCCGACCACTCCAGCTCGTCGCCACCTCACATCTCACCGTCACGCAACTGTTCGGCTCGCCCTCATGGACCACGATCCCATGATCACAATCCGACCCCCGAACCTGCTCCTAGACAGCCTGTTTTGACCTGTTCTCAAGGCTATTGGCTCTCCTATTTTCCTGGATCGGGTGCCACGTACCCCATCACGATCCGGTCAACCCAGAAGCTCTCCTACAGCTATAAATACACCATTTGAAGGCATTTTCAAGGATCTCTTTGCCATACTTCTTCATGGCTTACTCCATTACTGAATCGCAAGGACTTTGCTCCTTCATACATCTAAATTCTCCTCTTGTAACCTCGATAAAACACATGGATTGTGTGCTTGCATGTAACTGATTCTTGTAATCTGTCAGTATAACAATAAGATTATAAAGTGGACGTAGGCTACATCTACAGCCGAACCACTATAAAACCTCGTGTGTTCCCTCTGATTTTATTATTTTCTGTATTTTGTGATCTGTGATCTACATTTGGGTGTTAAGCCCAGATTTTGGTCTAACAATAGTGATGCCCCAAAAATCACGATATAACACATGCCCTAAGGTTTAGTCATATTGCACCATACAAAATATTCTCCAAAACCCCCAAATCATGATTCACAGTATAAACTTTGCAAAATTATAGCCTTTAATTACAGTGCATGCCAATTACCCAAAATCCCAATTTAGGCGTGTTCACATTTTACAGTTATCCCTATCTTACTATAGGTTTTCATGCCTAAGCCATATATCACTATACACAATAATCTCCTTCTTCCAAGTCATAAACTATCATATATAATATGCCCCAATTTTAGGTCTTAAACCACATCATGTACTAAGCATTATATATTTACAATTCAATTTACTCCTCAAACCCCAAGTCACATGTCCAATATATTTTATGCCTCAATTCTCAAGTCATATGTTCAATACACTTTATGTTTTAAATTCAACATGTGTTATGTCCTCAAATCCGTTACAAATCAGTTATGCCCAATTATACATAATTTAGTACTTTTCCTAATTTTAGCGCTGGCCATGTCCAAATCATATATTATGTCCAATTTTTTCCAACGTACGTTCATCTCTTAAGAGATTTGGCTTAGGCTCGCAGTAGCCTGGTTATAAAAAAAGGAAGAAGGAAAGAAGAGACAAAGAATGGACATAATAATATCAATGAGATAGATCCAGTGGATATAGAAAGACAGATAGAAATAGGCATAATCTCAGATTCAGATTTATTACAATGTCAGAATCATAATTAAATTTTATTTCTGAAAGTAACATGAACTTACAAATTATAGAACGGTCTTGAATTCTGGGTTCTGATATCTAAATTTGATTAGCTATTCGTTTGATGTAGACTTTGATTGTTAACTTGAAAACTCCAATTTGACTGATTAAGGTGGAAGTTAGGTCACTTCTGGTTTTACAAGCATATAAACGCCTATGAATTCGTATGTAGAAAACAATAGGTTTAGGGGTCTTTTTATAGGTGTATAGGGAGATTTAGAGCCTTCAGATCAGTCTAGAAGTCGTCAGGATCATCCAGAGCAGAATACCATGTCACACAGCGAATCATAGAGTGACACGTGCTGAAACATGGCATTGGCCAGATCTGGGCCAACAGGGGTCGACTCCCCTATGGGGGGTTCGACACCTATGTCGACACCACTATAGGGGGTCGACACCTATGTCGACTCCCCTTGGGGGAGGGGGTCGACACCTCTGAGCGGGAAATTTCCTGCTCAGCCTGCTTTGACCCAAATTCGAGATTTGAACCCTGTTTTGACTTCTGGAACTATTTTATATGTATATATATGTACTTCCTTGGGCATATACAAATTTCTAAGGCTTATAACTTCTTCATACAGTGTCCGATTTACGCAAACTCAAGCTCTACCTCAAGAAGAATTTCGGGACGAATGCAATGGCATAACCCGTTTCCCTTTTAAAATTAAGTATTCTTTAATTTGTTACTTTAATATCCATAGGAAATACGGAGTGTTACAATTCCTGGAAATGATTCTTTGCCATATGATCGAATTTATACCATGCCAAAAAGATTCTTGCATGTTTTTGAAACTTGCCACATTTCAACACAATTAATTCTGAATTTATGTTGATTACATGCCGAGCATGACTATTCTGATTTCTGTCCATATTTATCTTACCAAATTCATTCCCTTTGATTTCACTGATTTATACTCGCCAAAATAATCTTTTCCAAAATTGGTACTGTCTAAAAACAGAACAATTTTTATGACCAAAAATATGTTTGTAGAATTAACCTCTTTGCCAAAAAAAGTTGAATTCTGGAATGAATCAAACAGATTCTTCTTGCCTTGTTTGAAAATAAAACTGGGAGTATTAAAAAACTTTCTGAAATTCCTGGAAAAGTTTTAAAATACTTTCTTGCCACTTATTTGTATCCAAAACTTGCCATAAACATTTGTGAAAACTGTTTTGCTAAATTTTGATTGATTTGCAAAAATTAAAGCTTGTCACTTGTGTATATCTGAAAGTAAATTTACCCATTCTGGTTTGACCTGAGCAATGTTGGTTGACAAATTTTTTGAAGCTGCACTTTCACATTCACTTCCATATATTCATGTACATGCTGTGTATTCATTGCACCCATGTTCATTTTCCGGAATCTTATCCTTGTATGTTTTCATGTGACTTTGGATATATGCCCTGGTACTGTATGCTCGCTGCCTTGACTACATTTCCCTTTGGCACTTGAGTGTGCTGAACCAATGTCCATTATAACATGAAGTTCTTGCTGCTTTGATCTTGATGCTTGCTGCGCTCTTGTTTGTGGCTGAAATGAACATGTTGACTTTGTCTTTATTCATGTTATTGTTCCAGTACTTGAAGCACATGCACTTGTTCATTGTTCTGTGTTGTCTCATTGTTGACATTGCTATTCACATATGTAGATCCACTTGAGCTTCTTTCTTGTCATGTGATTCATGCTTCATGTGCATGCTGCATTAGCTCGACAATTTCTGGAACTTTAAATGTATTTCTAGTTTGTGCTCGACACATTTAGGCTTAACATGCAACACGCCCATGTTTTGCTACTTGCTCTAATGCACTGCTGTGTTGACATATACACCATTTGCACCTTATTTGTAAACTGTACATATACATGCTATTTTGACATGTCTTGTATACTACTCGATTTCTTGTGCATGTCATGCTGCTGCTTATATGACCATGCTGATTTGAAACACAATTGAACATGTTTAAGTAGTCCTTGAAGTGTTGTACACTTGTGTACATGTTGTTTCACCATGATTTAAAAACTAAAGTTGTCCCTTGTCATTTGTTGAGCTCGACCATTTAGCTAGCTTTGTTCTGGACTTTGGCTCGACCATGCCGTGTTTATTTATGCTCGACACTTGGGCTTGCATGTATTCATTTTCTTCATTTCGCTGCTATACTGACCATGTTAACCTGTATGTATACATACATACATATATATATATATATACACACACACACATATGTGTGTGTGTGTAAGTGTGTGTGTATATATGTGTCTATTCAAATATATATCAGCAAACCGCTACACTGTGTTGTGGCTATTCAGAATCAACTGGTTCTGATCAGCAAACTAGTGTAGTGTGTTAAGGTTGATCAGTGGGTACTAGAAATATATACATATCAGACCAAGTCATGAAAAATGATGAGAAACACACCGAAATTATGAGGCAAATAAAATTTTAAAAATAAAATTTATATTCTCATGTATTCTGTTTTATTCCTGTTGCGGTATACTGTGTGTGTTTCTATTTTATTTGACAGGTAAGCAGAAGATGACTGGACTGACAGTGAAGTGCTATGAAGACCAAAGACTGAAAACAAAAGTTGAAAGTGAAAACTATACAAAAGCATCTGCATATGAGTGTAACTGAATGTGTATGGATATGAAAATGTAAGATGAGTGATTGTATATATATATATATATATGAGATGTATAGACAAAGTGTTATAGTGAGGAGCTGTGTAACAACATAATTGTATTGATGTTTGTATTAAACAAATTTGTTTGGAATAAAATATTATTTTTATTGTGTTCAAACAAATTTGTCTAACGTGTTCAATTTATATACAAGTACAATATCATGTGTAATATATGTGAATGTGTACAAATAGTGGAGTCATATAATTTGTACTATTTGAATGTTGAAATATTATATTTAAACAAAATACTGTGTGAATATACGAAATTCTGTACAGTCGTATTCTATTTAAATATAAATATTATATTCATGTCTATGTTGTTATATAGCAGTACAATAACAAACACATTTAAAATAGTATATACTTGTTTATTATCATCAAACAAAAATCATATGATTGTGTATACAACACCGTTATATACAACATTAGCCTATTGAAAGAAACTCACGGAGGATGGTGCGGGGACCATTCCAATAGGGTTAAACTGGCCAAAAGGGTCATGCGATAGGTTTATTATTGGCCACGGATGGTTAGACAAGCGGTCGAATACGTCAAGAGGTGTGACAAATGTCAGAAATACTCCAAGGTACCATGCCTTCCTCCCAGCAATCTAACCACTATATCGAGCCCCTGGCCTTTCGACATATGGGGGATAGGTTTGATCGGGCCCTTTCCACTTGCCAAGGGAGGAGATAAATATGCCATAGTAGCTATCGGCTACTTCACCAAGTGGGTGGAGGCGGAACCCCTTCCGATTATCACATCCAAGAAACTGTTAAATTTCATGATAAAGAATATCATTACCCGCTTCGAGATCCCCCATAACATCATATCGGATAGTAGAACACAATTCGAAAGCGAAGAATTCACCCGGTTCTGCGAGAAAAATGGAGTCATCAAAAGTTTCTACTCTGTGGCCCATCCGAAAGCTAACAGAGATGTGGAAGCCGCAAATAAGACCATTAAGATGATCCTTAAGAAACTCCTAAATCAGGCTAAAGGAAATTGGGCGGATGAGTTGCCTCTAGTGCTATGGGCATACAAGACTTCCACCAAAATGACTACGGGACAAACCCCCTTTTCCCTGACATATGGTTGCGAGGTTATGCATCCGGTTGAGGATGAAGTTCCGTCACACCAAAGGATAGCATACGCATTTGACCCCAACCAGGAGTTAAGAAAAAAATCATAAGACTTGATACAGGAACTAAGGGATGAGGCTGC
The DNA here is from genome assembly GCA_030737875.1 of Allium sativum. NCBI lineage: Eukaryota > Viridiplantae > Streptophyta > Magnoliopsida > Asparagales > Amaryllidaceae > Allium > Allium sativum. The sequence continues at coordinate 552,856,718 of CM060910.1, read as the reverse complement.
AATCAAAACCGCCATGTACCAGAGAAGGATCCCAAAATATTACAATTCGAAGGTTAAAGCTTGAACCTTCGCTAAGGGTGAATTAGTACTACGAAGAGTAAAGGCTAACACCAAAGATTCGGCTGATGGTCCCCTCGGCCAAATTGGGAAGGACCACTAATTGTCCATCAAGAAGTCATACCTGGCACATACCGGCTATGTAGGCCCAATGGCGATCTTGTTCCAAGGACATGGAATTTGGAACATTTGAGACCATTTTTTCCAACCATGAAAGAATAGAGGGAAAAATCTTTTCCCCAAGAAATCGTCATACAACTAGGGGCATGGAATTCCTCCCAAAAGCTCATATAAAACCTAAAAGGGTTGAGCTGAAAAAGAGAGAGGGGATTGAATCCCTCGTCATCGCCAAATTGGTCATGGCGAGGCATCCCCCTAAGGGGATGATTGTGTTGGTCTTTCTCCTTGCCCAAACCAGAGGGGCAGGGTTAAAGTATCGAAAGCATAAGCCACTATTTCACACCAGAGATGATCGTGGCGGTGCATCTAAAAATTAGCGCGCCCTGCATCTGCTCGTAGAAGAGTATGTCGTTCCTTTGCTCGAACTAAGCACGTCCTACCTCTTCTCACAAAAGAGCATGTCCTACCTCTGCTTATGTTCCACGTTACCCGCAGAAGGGAACACAAACCCCTATCACTGCCTACGTTGGTCAGGATAGGGCAACCCTTGGGGGGGTAGCATATAAGCCTCCATCAGTGCCTACGATGGCCCGTGTAGAGCATCAAAAGAGTAAACCTTAGTTGTGTGCCTACAATGGCCCCGTTTAAGTTTCTAAGCCCTTATCATCGCCTATATTAGTCAGGATAAGGCGCCTCCTGGAGGAAGGTGTGCTAAGTCCTTGGGCCCTGCTTGTGGATAAGTTAGCCAAGCGCTCCGGATGCACAGGCCCAGAGAGTGGCCAACAAAGCACATACATCCTCTTCTTTGCCAACGAAAGCCCAAGGGGAGGCTTAAGGAGCACGTACAACCTCTGCTTTCCGAATCAAATACAAGGGTGATACTCGCTCTATTAATACCGGAAGGGTTTCCAGTCCCCAAATCTACTAATACCTGAATCTGGGTGGATTCGGCTCTTCAGTAACGCCGGAAGGGTCTTCGGTCCTAAACCAAAAAATATATGAATCTGGGTGGATTCGACTCTTCAGTAATGCTGAAAGGGCCTCTGGTCCTAAGTCTAAAAATATCCGAATCTGGGTGGATTCGGCTCTTCATTAATGCCAGAAGGGTCTCCGGTCCTAAATCTAAAAGTACCCGATTCTGGGTGTATTCGTCTCTTCATTAATGCCGGATGGGTCTCCAGTCCTAAATCTAAAAATAACTGAATTTGGGTGGATTCGGCGCTTCATTAATGTCAGAAGGGCTTCTGATCCTTGAATTTAAAATACCTGAATCTGAGTGGATTTGGCTCTTCAGTAATACCGGAAAGGTTACCGGCCTTCAACCTTGAAGTTCCCAAATCTGGGCGAACTCAGCTATTTAACCTTGATTCGTCCAAGCCTAGATAGTGTTCAGCTCCACATCATTATCGGAAAAGGTTTTCAATCATCCATTAAAGCCTGAATCTAGGTTACTTCGCTACTCCACAAGGCGTCAGAAGCAGATCTCTTTGACATGACCTATGGCATAACTTATCATGGGAGAATAATTGGCAAGCAAATAGGCGAAGGCCAGTGAAAGAAGCTTTACTTGGAAAGTCGAAGACACCCCTTCACTAAATAGGGATGGGAATGTTACTACCAAAATGATCATGGAACAAGACGATAGGTGAAGGGATGTCGAATGAACGTAAAGAAAGAATAAGGAACTCAAGAGCAAATCAGGCTGATACCTTCGATTGGGAAAAGGGATCCGAAGCCAACCAGGTATCGGCAAAGGTTCATTCGACGGGATCTACCCACCAAGAAATAAACCGATGGATACCAGCACATAAATGGATGAAGAGTATCGGGTCAGAGCATTAAGATGGTTTGGAACCAAACCTCGAAGTATGACTTCATGGATATAGAAAGGGATTACTTTCATAAGTAACACGAGTATCACTGCCTCCAGAGAGCCAAACTGTAATGACCCGCACTTTCAGCAGTATAATAATTAATTAATTTAATTATGTAAAAGGTGATTAAATGGATTTCACGATCGTTGAATTAAATAATGGTGAATATTTAATTAAAATAATAAATTAAATAATATATTTAATTTTGAAATAACAGGAATTGGTTGAAATGGCGATATGGTGTGAACTGGATCATTTGTGATATTTAATTCAGCTTAGAATTGAAGTAGAATAACGAATATATTATTTGAACGATAGTTTGAACGTATAATTATATTATAATTAAAATCGAGCTTGAAATGGCGCTGTAGTTCGTTAATTGGCGATTTGAACTTCAACTGAATGTACAGGATTCGTTCTAAGCCGAATTTCTGTGAAACAAGAAATGTTAGGAGCCGGTAAAGTATATCTTTCTAGTGGAAGAGAAAAATCAGGATTTCGTCGTGCAGATTTTGATTTATGTCCAAATAAAATTTTAGAAAAGTCGTTGTGGCATTCCTTTATAATTTATAATGAAATTATTTATATTTTTATAAGAAATTTCAATATAAATCGAAAATCGGGTTGACCCAGATTTGAAATATCGAGTTATAAATCCAAGTGGAGCTATATATATATATATATATATATATATACACATATATATATATATTTAAATGGGTCATCCAGAGCTTTAAAAATAGCCACTTTTGCAAATGAAGTCGGAATTCGACGAAACTAATCTTGTTGGATCCGCAATGTCAAATAGTTGTTAGATTTCCAGTTTCGTGATTTTTAGAGTCACTTTGTGGTCGTACGGATTTTTAGAGTGAAAAACAGTCAGTATTTTGACGGTTAAAAATACGCTGTGTGAGCAAACGGAGTTGGAATTCGACGAAACCAGTTTCGTTGAGACCGTAATGTTAAGCTGTAGTTGCATGTCAATTTTCATGATTTTTGGGTATCGTGTGTGATCACACGAATTTTTAGAAGTCAAAAACGAATTAAAGATGGGGAATATACCGAGAATATTCTTTCCACAAAATATCTAGATATTTGTTCATCCTATAAATACATCTCCATCCATTCCAAACCTAACCGAATCCCATTTGTTTCTGTGGTCAACAGCCGCTACTTCCATCCTCAAACGTGAAAATTAAATCTTTCAAAAAGCAAGTAAAATAGAAACAAATTGCTATAAATCTCAATTCCTATGTATTCGAACACTAGGTCTCGTCATCTTCAAGTATGTGTGAAGTATGGTGGGTTCGACTGTTGTTTTGTTCGATGGCTTTGGTTTTGTCACAAGTTAGGGTTAGCGATTTTCAGAGTTTTAGGAAGCGTTGGGGAAGATGGATACTAGCATGGTGCTCATGGCAGTGAGGCGCGCAGACGGAGGATGTTTGAGAGGAGTTCGACAGAATTTGTATCGATCGAAGTAGCACAGCAGTGCTCGATGAGGTCAGGGACGCAATATGAAATACTGGTGCGAGATGAACAAATGGGTACCGAGGTTGAAGAGTTGGTGATGAGAAGCTTAATGGTGATTTTTGTGGATTTTTCGTAAGAAGGATGAAGCCATAAAAGTCTTCTGAATGGTAACAGGAGGTTCTCGATTGATATTGTGGAAGAAGAGTACTTCAGTGAAGCAGATAAGGGATGGGTGCGTAAGGGCTTAAAGGGTTTGGGACGGGTTAGAGTTGGTGAGGCCCGTTTAAAGTTAAGGCTTAGTTTTAATTTTATTTAAAATATGTATTAACTTCGAAATTGCATAACTTCGTCATACTTGATCAGAATTGACCGAAACAAGATCCGTTGGGATCGTATGGATGGACACTACACCATGGAACTGATGGGGAGTGAATCCGAGCTCGTGGCAATTTATAGTAAAATAAATTGTCCGTATGAATCAAGCGATGGTTATCGCTATTAACGATGATCGTCCAATGTCAGTAAATCTCACTAACTCTGAACAGTTTATAATTTCATGTTGTATTTTTAGAACTGTTAAATATTGGCTGATTGACTGTGTGTTGAATGTTTGATTGAACTGCTAGTCAGTTAGTTGAATTTCTATATTGATTCTGTTAACAGAATATATCATATGGAACTGAAAGTGATGTTGATTTTGTTGTGTGACATCTGTGGATGCAAGGAAACAGGTTGGAGGAATCCGACTGCAGTTATTTTATTGTTATCATATAATTGAATATATGATGTGCTATATAATCTGTTGGTGATTATATGTGTTTGGATGATATTGTTCATCGTGTTTTGATGGGTTAAGTACCATAGAAATATTGGAGTGTTAAAGAGGGAATTTTCAAAATGAATATTGAAAATAGATTTTTATAAAATCAAAGGGTTTTATAAAGTGGAATATTTATAAATAGAGAATATTTATAAAATGTGATATTTATAAATTGGAAATATTTATAAATAGAATATTTATAAATAGGATATAATAAATAGGATAGAAGAGAAATATTTGCAAACTATTTGCAAATAAAATAGAAAAGGAAATAATTGTAAAACCATTTACAAATAGAAGTGAAAGAGATATTGACTTAAAAAAAATAAGTTATTAAAGAGAATATTTGTAAATTCATTTACAAATAGATTATAAAGGAATATCATTTAGAGGATAAACGGGTTATAAAGGAATACTTGAAAATGAATAGAATAGTATAAAAAGAGAATTTTACACTAAGTAAGTTTAAACCCGTGCTTCGCACACGAGTATAATAAAAATATGAATATAAAGTGAATATTCAAGGGAAATATGTTTTTAACAGATAAAGTAAGAAGATTTATTTATAAATAAGGATTTATAACTTAAGTAAAAAAATTATCATTGGATAAATAAAATATATAAGTCAGGACTTATATAGAGAAGTAAGAACGATTTCAACATCGATGTTTGAAACTGTATAAGGAGAAAGAGTTAATCAGTTAGGGTTAACCAGTTAGAGTAAAACCATTAGGGTTAACCAGTTAGAGTTAACCAGTTAGAGCTAATCGATTAGAGTAAATCAAACAGAGTTAATCGATAAAGTTAAATAGAGCTAGAGTTATTCAAATGGAGTTAATCGAATTTAGTTTATTCGAATAGAGTTGAAATGGGTTAATCGAATTTAGTTATTCGAAGAAGTGAATCGAATCAGAAATATTCGAAGTGAGATAATCAAATAGTAGATATTCAAAGTGAGATAATCGAATAGTAGATATTCGAAGTGAGATAATCGAATCAGAGATATTCGAAGTGAGTTGATCGAATCTAGTTATTTGACAGGAGTTAAATCGAATAAGATTTATTCGAAGAAAGAGATTATCGATATTCGAAAGTAAGAAAATCAAATATAAGTTATTCGAATAATTTATTCAAATAAGAGTTAATCCAGTAAGAATTATTAGGTTTGAGTTATTCAAATAAGAGTTATCGAATATAGTTTATTCGAATAGAATTAAAGGGTTAAATCGTATATGGTTTATTCGAATAGAGTTAAAGGAGTTATCGAATATAGTTTATTCGAAAGGAGTTAAATGGAAAGAGTTGAGTGATTAGAGTAAATCAAACAGAGTTAATCGATAGAGTTAAATCGAATAGGAGTAAATAAATTAGTTGTCGTTATATTATTCGAGTTAGGAAATAAAAGTCATATTAAAGATAATGTATTTCGGATGTAGGAGATTATAACACCTTTGTTATAATCATGTAAACTTGTAAAAGAAGGGGGTTCGTAAAGAGAATCCGAGGGTTCGTAAGGAAGTGTTAAATGGTTAAAAGATGAACTTACCCTATTTCGAGATTTGAAATGTTGTTCAGTTAAGGTCTGAGAGGTAGTTATACCCCAACTTGATTGACTTCATTTTTAATTTAGAAATGGTTAAGGTTCGAGAGTGAAAGTGGTTATGTGAATTTAGTAAATAAGTATAGTGGTTCGAGTTGTCATCGAAATGTTGATTTAAACATCTGTTTAAATCCAAGTAAAGAAGATTTGGAAATGTTTTCCAAATAGAATCAGAAACGTAATCAAATATTGAAATTGTTAATATGGATTAGTGTTAACATATATTTTCTAAACATAGAAAATAAGGAAATATGTATATATATATATATATAGATATATATATGCTTGATGATTGATTTGATAGAATTTCCATCTGGAAACAATATCGTTGTTTGCACACGTATTTTTCTTTGATAGTTAGCTCATCGACTATCGAAGTTTTTAACCATTTTAACGTTGTTAATATGGAGAGACTTGTTGGATTATTATCCAAAGAACCACTCGGTATTGGCATAAGCGTTGCGAATCATATTTGCCAAGATAATTAAAGACGGAGTAAAGTGCAAGGGCTATTGTATAAGTCTTAGATAATAGTGCCTAAGATGGATGTACTGAATAGTGCCTTCGGTTCATCCTGTTCATGGATGACTTGTATGGATGAATGTCTGACAGAGTATTTCCAGAAAGGTCACGTACATTGATTTCTTCAACCGTACCAAGAGTGGAAGCAGAGAAGGAAACTTCTTTAGCTTACACGTAATGTATTATTGTAGACGTCAATTAGTGATTTTCGATGGATCTGACAATGTCGCATTCGAAGTGAATCTGATGTGATGATGAAGCGTAACCTCAAGCCTCATCAACCGGTAAATGACAGAAATCGGGCAGGCAGCATGGCTGAGTCAGTCGCTCCAAAGTAGGGTGTATAATCACCTGATCTAGAGTTTCATTTACTTCTAAAAATCTATTGTTGATGCTGTCCTATTCGGGAAACGGTTGCTGATCTGAACCGTTGGTGATATACATTCGATACACTCACGCGAAATGAGTGGTCGGTCATGTGTGGCCGGGTTGCAAGATGTTCTTGTTGAACCCAGTGTATTCCTTTCTAGAGGTACACAAGCGAAAGGTGGTTCCATACCTTGTCATAGTTGGAAATCCATTACTCAATACGTGTTTGCGGTTTTGATTATATACTATATATGTAGAACGTGAGATGAAAGCGTTTCTGCTAGATGATTATTATATTGTGGTTGATAGACATTATTATAATATCAAAAGGTTTTTGACAAAAAGATATTTTGGATTCTCATATGGGAAAAACCCGTTCCGTTATACGGCGTGTTCTTATGAGATATCATTTACCTGCTTGAACTGTTCTAAACTGTTTTACTCATATCAGTCCCATGACTGACCTGGAGTTTATTTTGTTTTGTTTTCCCTAAACTCTTGGGTGCCCAATTTTGTACGGGCAGTCAAGTAGTCGGGGTTTACATATACTTGAAGAGCTTGAGCAGGAGGCTTCAGGATCATATAGCTATAGTTTATTTCCACTGTGTTGTAAGTGCTATACTTTAATAATGATGTATATTCAAGTACAAATATATATTTCAAGTTATGTTATATGTATTATATGTTATTCGTTCCGGTGTGAGATTCGTGTTACTCTGATGTTGTGTTCTTCTTCTTCTACTCTAAGTTTCTATCTTATCTTTCCTCACCCTCTAATTTCTTTCATGTATGATCGGTATTTTCGATCCTTGGATGTTCTATATGTGTTGTATATCGGATAACCAAGATCGCCAAAAACCCGGGTCATTACAGTTGGTATCAGAGCTTGAGTTAAGAATTACCTTGGCTCTGTGGCGTGACTCAGTAGAGATTGGGTTAGTAATACACTAGATTGAGTTGAGTGTATATATACGAGTGAACGTATTTGTTATTTTATATAAAAATGGTTTTATATTGTGGAGATTTATTGATTGAGTCGTTTATGAGTTCTGGTCGATCAGTTTGATCCACTGTATCGGTAGGAGTTGGTAAACACTTGAATATGATGAACCGTCATGGTATGTTTTGAAAAGACGGTAAATGAAATAATTTTACCCAAATTATATTTTGATATAAAGGATTTATATTGAAATGATTATAATACATTGGATGTGTTGGTCACTATTATAATCGAGTAAAGATTATAAATTAAATGGTTATGTAAATAACCAATCAGAATTCATATAAGTGAAATACGTGAAATCAGATGAGTTAAATCTGAAATTTAAACCAGAAATTGAATTAAAATTCTGGAAAATTGGATAAGTGTTTGTAAATCTATTTGGATTAAAAATAAGGAAAAATTAAGATCTTGGGAGAATTTAAATTGTTTTACAAGCAGTGTGAATTATATTTTGAAATGAATTTCAAAGTGGAAATGTTTAGAAATGGTTTTATAGTATTGAACTCACTTCGATCGTTGGAAAATAGATAATGACAGCTACATCATCAGTATTCATTCTCGAGTTGTAAGTAATGAATTACTACCAGAGATACTGTTTTGAATTTGTTTTGGGAAAGACAAGTTGTGTTGAATTTCAAAATGGGATTTATAATATAGAATTTGAATAGAATTTGATATATAGAATTTGAATAATAGAACTTGATATATATAATTTGAATATATAGAATTTGAATATAGAAATTCAAATGGGATTTATAATATAGAATTTGAATAGAATTTGATATATAGAATTTGAATAATAGAATTTGATATATAGATTTGAATAATAGAAGTGATATAAAATTTGAATAGAAATTGAATAGAATTAACTAAGTCGAAGAGGAATTAGTTAATCGAGTTTTGAATTTGAAGTTGAACTTTGAAAGGTGAATTGGATTTGTAAATGGTTATTCGAAATCGAATATAGAACTTAAATTTGAAATTTGGATTCAAATTAGTTAATAAGCAAGTTGAAATATATTTGAACGTGTCATGTTCAAATATAAAAGTGAAATAGACTAAAGAGTTAATTAACAAATTAATTAACGAATTGAGTTAAAACGATCAGGTATAGTTAAAATATATTGGGCAGGTATAAATGTACATGAGATAGGTATGGATAAGGTATGAAGGTATATAAATAGAATGCTCGACGAAAAGGTATGTATTTAATTCATATATGAGATTTTATGCGCCGTATCGGCTAGCCGCTTGGCTTTTTCTTTTTCTTTTGGATTGGTGAGGGCCATGGGAGGCTATTTGAAATATCCCGATGCTCCTGGTACAAAGGAGGTTATGGCGAATTTTTCCGGGAATTTAAGGAGTCAGAATATTTTTAAGATCGATATATATATATAGAAGTCGATAAGGAAATGAACTTAGAAATAGAATAGTAAAATCAAAAAGGAAGACTAAGAATAAAATCTAGTAAGAATAGAAAGAGGAAGCGTATACGTTTTTAAAAGTGAATAAGTAGTTGTATGGTATTGATTATTCGAGTAAGTAGTCATATCTGTTTTGACGTTATAAATGTTATTCAGTCAAGGTCTGGGAGGTAGTTATACCCCAACTTGATTGATTTCATTATTAACAAATGAATAGTAAGATTTCAGGATCGAAGATCAATGTTGAATAAGAGTTAGTTGAATATAGTATTTGGGTTGTCGTAACGATGTTTTACACAACATCCGTTTTAACCTAAATAAGTGTAAGCTTGGAAATATAATAAAGAATAATTCCTAAGTATAGAAATAAACGAGATCGGAAAAGAGATAAGTAATTGGAATATTTTCCAATTATGAATAGCATATATTTTCTAAAGTTTAGAAAACAAAGGAAGGCGATATTCGGAAATGTTTTCCAAATAACATAAAAGGCCAATATGGTTATTGAAAATATTTGGTTAAAAAATATTGATAAAGAAATAGAGAAGTGATTTAACTAATGGAATATTAATTAAGGGCTCGGTGACATGTTCAAAAGGAAAATTTGATTTTTGAAAAGAGTAAATTGTTTAAAAACTCCTAGGGAAAGACTGTTTGAATTAAAAACAAATTTAACAAAAATTTGTGAAAGCGAAATTGAATTAAAGTAAAGCCAGTAAAGTGGTAACTGAGATTGAATTAGAATGATATCAAGACAAATTGGATTGTGAGATTCAAATTTGAAGTGTAATGTGATAATCAAGTTAAGAGTTGGGAATTGAGAAGAAACTCGAGTTGAAATGATATTTGGCTCGGATATAAGCGAATGGTTGTGTTGTGGATAAAAGCAGATTGGAATTTGATTGGGATGACCCTTGTATCCGCTGAATTGATAACAGGTGGAAATGATAAAATGCTATGCCGACAAAAGGTACAAGTTTATATTTCTATGGGATATAAGATTTATGGGCCGGATTGGCAAGCCGCTTGGCTGTTTGATTTTCTTTTGGGATGGAGATAGCCCAGAGAGGCGAGTTGGAGTTTGACGTATTGACCAGTACAAAGGAGGTGCTGGTGAAATTTTTCGAAGAGTTAAGGCATTAGAAAATTTTCAGGATTTTTGGAAATTTTCGTTGATAAGAATTAAATTAATTTTTAATTGAAATTAAATTGGTTCAGTCGAAACTGGAGTTAAGAACTGAACAAAAATGTTCTAACCAGTCGATAGGGTCGTCCTCTACCTTAGCAATTTCGAGGACGATAAGTGGGGAAGAATGTAATGACCCGCACTTTCAATGGTATAATAATTAATTTATTTAATTATTTAAAAGGCGATTAAAAGGATTTCACGATCGTTGAATTAAATAATGGTGAATATTTAATTAAAATAATGAATTAAATAATATATTTAATTTTGAAATAATCATATTTGGCTGAAATGGCGATATGGTGTGAACTGGATCATATGTGATATTTAATTCAGCTTAGAATTGAAGTAGAATAACGAATATATATTATTTGAATGACAGTTTGAACGTATAATTATATTATAATTAAAATCGAGCTTGAAATGGCGCTGCAGTTCATTAACTGACGATTTGAACTTCAACTGAATGTACAGGATTCGTTTTAAGCGGGATTTCTGTGAAACAAGAAATGATAGGAGCTGGTGAAGTATATCTTTCTAGTGAAAGAGAAAACTCAGGATTTTGTCGTGTAGATTTTGATTTATTTCCAAATCAAATTTTAGAAAAGTCGCTGTGGAATTCCTTTATAATTTATAAAGGAATTATTTACATTTTTAAAAGAAATTTCAATATAAATCGAATATCGGGTTGACCCAGATTTGAAATATCGAGTTATAAATCCCAGTGGAGCTATATGATATTCTGTTGAGAATATATACTATAATATATTTATCTATAAATATTAAATTTAATTATATTTAAATGGGTCATCCAAAGCTTTAAAAATAGCCACTTTTGCAAATGAAGTCGGAATTCGACGAAACTAATTTTGTTGGATCCGCAATGTCAAATAGTTGTTAGATTTCCAGTTTCGTGATTTTTAGAGTCACTTTATGGTCGTACGGATTTTTAGAGTGAAAATAGTCAGTATTTTGACAGTTAAAAATACGCTGTGTGAGCAAACAGAGTCGGAATTCGACGAAACCAGTTTCGTTGGGACCGTAATGTTAAGTTGTAGCTGCATGTCAATTTTCATGATTTTTAGGTAACGTGTGTGATCACACGAATTTTTAGAAGTCAAAAACGAATTAACGATGGAGAATATACCGAGAATATTCCTTCTACAAAATATCTAGATATTTGTTCATCCTACAAAAACATCTCCATCCATTCCAAACCTAACCGAATCCCATTTCTTTCTGTGGTCAACAGCCGCTACTTCCATCCTCAAACGTGAAAATTAAATCTTTCAAAAAGCAAGTAAAATAGAAACAAATTGCTATAAATCTCAATTCCTATGTATTCGAACTCTTGGTCTCGTCATCTTCAAGTATGTGTGAAGTATGGTGGGTTCGACTATTGTTTTGTTTAATGGCTTTGGTGCTGTCGCGAGTTAGGGTTAGCAATTTTCAGAGTTCTAGGAAGCGTTGGGGAAGATGGATACTAGCATGGTGCTCACGGCAGTGAGGCGCGCAGACGGAGGGTGTTTGAGAGGAGTTCGACAGAATTTGTGTCGATCGAAGTAGCACAGCAGTGCTCGATGAGGTCAAGGACACAATATGAAATACTGGTGCGAGATGAACAAATGGGTACCGAGGTTGAAGAGTTGGTGATGTGAAGCTTAATGGTGATTTTTGTGGATTTTTCGTAAGAAGGATGAAGCCATAAAAGTCTTCGGAATGGTAACAGGAGGTGCTTGATTGATATTGTGGAAGAAGGAGTACTTCGGTGAAGCAGATAAGGGATGGGTGCGTAAGGGCTTAAAGGGTTTGGGCTGGGTTAGAGTTGGTGAGGCCCGTTTAAAGTTAAGGCTTAGTTTTTATTTGATTTAAAATATGTATTGACTTCGAAATTGCATAACTTCGTCATACTTGATCAGAATTGACCGAAACAAGATCCGTTGGGATCGTATGGACGGACACTACACCATGGAACTGATGGGGAGTGAATCCGAGCTCGTTACAATTTATAGCAAAATAAATTGTCTGTCTGAATCAAGCGATGGTTATCGTTATTAACGATGATCGTCCAATGTGAGTAAATCTCACTAACTCTGAACAGTTTATAATTTCATGTTGTATTTTTAGAACTGTTAAATATTGGCTGATTGACTGTGTGTTGACTATTTGACTGAACTGCTAGTAAGTTAGTTGAATTTCTATGTTGATTCTATTAACAGAATATATCATATGGAACTGAAAGTGATGTTGATTTTGTTGTATAACATCTGTAGATGCAGGGAAACAGGTTGGAATCCGACCGGATTCCTCAACAGTTATTTTATTGTTATCATATAATTGAATATATGATGTGCTATATAATCTGTTGGCGATTATATGTGTTTGGACGATATTTGTCATCGTGTTTTGATGGGTTAAGTACCATAGAAATACTGGAGTGTTAAAGAGGGAATTTTCAAAATGAATATTGAAAATAGATTTTTATAAAATCAAAGGGTTTTATAAAGTGGAATATTTATAAATAGAGAATATTTATAAGATGGGATATTTATAAATTGGAAATATTTATAAATAGAATATTTATAAATAGGATATAACAAATAGGATACAAGAGAAATATTTGCAAACTATTTCCAAATAAAATAGAAAAGGAAATATTTGTAAAACCATTTACAAATAGAAGTGAAAGAGATATTGACTTAAAAAAAGTTATTAAAGAGAATATTTGTAAAACCATTTACAAATAGATTATAAAGGAATATCATTTAGGGGATAAATAGGTTATAAAGGAATACTTGAAAATGAATAGAATAGTATATAAAGAGAATTTTACACTAAGTAAGTTTAAACCCGTGCTTCGCACACGAGTATAATCAGAATATGAATATAAAGTGAATATTCAATGGAAATCTGTTTTTAACAGATAAAGTACGAAGATTTATTTATAAATAAGGATTTATAAATTAAGTAAAAAAATTATCATTGGATAAATAAAATATATAAGTCAGGACTTATATAGAGAAGTAAGAATCGATTTCAACATCGATGTTTGAAACTGAATAAGGACAAAGAGTTAATCAGTTAGGGTTAACCAGTTAGAGTAAAACCATTAGGGTTAACCCGTTAGAGTTAACAAGTTAGAGTTAATCGATTAGAGTAAATCAAACAGAGTTAATCGATATAGTTAAATCGAACTAGAGTTATTCAAATGGAGTTAATCGAATTTAGTTTATTCGAATAGAGTTGAAATGAGTTAATCGAATTTAGTTATTCGAAGAAGTGAATCGAATCAGAAATATTCGAAGTGAGATAATCAAATAGTAGATATTCGAAGTGAGATAATCAAATAGTAGATATCCGAAGTGAGATAATCGAATCAGAGATATTCGAAGTGAGTTGATCGAATCTAGTTATTTGACAGGAGTTAAATCGAATAAGATTTATTCGAAGAAAGAGAATATCGATATTCGAAAGTAAGCAAATCGAATATAAGTTATTCGAATAAGTTATTCAAATAAGAGTTAATCCAGTAAGAGTTATTAGGTTGGAGTTATTCAAATAAGAGTTATCGAATATAGTTTATTCGAATAGAATTAAAGGGGTAAATCGTATATGGTTTATTCGAATAGAGTTAAAGGAGTTATCGAATATAGTTTATTCGAAAGGAGTTAAGTGGAAAGAGTTGATTGATTAGAGTAAATCAAACAGAGTTAATCGATAGAGTTAAATCGAATAGGAGTAAATAAATTAGTTGTCGTTATATTATTCGAGTTAGGAAATAAAAGTCATATTAAAGATAACGTATTTCAGATGCAGGAGATTATAACACCTTTGTTATAATCACGTAAATTTGTAAAAGAAGGGGGTTCGTAAATAGAATCTGAGGGTTCGTAAGGAAGTGTTAAAGGGTTAAAAGATGAACTTACCCTATTTCGAGATTTGAAATGTTGTTCAGTTAAGGTCTGAGAGGTAGTTAAACCCCAACTTGATTGACTTCGTTTTTAATATACAAATGTTAAGGTTCGAGAGTGAAAGTGGTTAAGTGAATTTAATAAATAAGTATAGTGGTTCAAGTTGTCATCGCAATGTTGATTTAAACATCTGTTTATAAGAAGATTTGGAAATGTTTTCCAAATAGAATCAGAAACGTAATCAAATATTGAAATTGTTAATATGGATTAGAAATGGAAATGTTTTCCAGTGTTAATGTATATTTTCTAAACATAGAAAATAAGGAAATATGTGTGTGTATATATATATGATTGATGATTGATTTGATAGAATTTCCATCTGGAAATAATATCGTTGTTTGCACACGTATTTTTCTTTGATAGTTAACTCACCGACTATCGAAGTTTTTAACCATTTTAACGTTGTTAATATGGAGAGACCGATTGGATTATTATCCAACGAACCACTCTGTATTAGCATAAGCGTTGCGAATCATATATGCCAAAGATAATTGAAGACGGAGTAAAGTGCAAGGGCTATTGTATAAGTCTTAGATAACAGTGCCTAAGATGGATGTACTGAATAGTTCCTTCGGTTCATCCTGTTCCTGGATGACTTGTATGGATGAATGTTTGACAAAGTATTTCCAGAAAGGTCACGTACATTGATTTCTTCAACCGTACCAAGAGTAGAAGCGGAGAAGGAAACTTCTTTAGCTAACACGTAATGTACTGTTGTAGACGTCAATTAGTGATTTTCGATGGATCTTACATGTGGCATTCGAAGTGAATCTGATGTGATGATGAACCGTAACCTCAAGCCTCATCAACCGGTAAATGACAGAAATCGGGCAGGCGGCATGGCTAAGTCGGTCGCTCCGAAGTTGGGTGTATAATCACCTGATCTAGAGTTTCGTTTACTTCTAAAAATCTATTGTTGATGTTGTCCCATTCGGGAAACGGTTGCTGATCCCGACCGTTGGTGATATACATTCGATACACTCAAGCGAAATGAGTGGTCGGTCATGTGTGGCCGGGTTGCAAGATGTTCTTGTTGAACCCAGTGTATTCCTTTCTAGAGGTACACTAGCGAAAGGTGGTTCCATACCTTGTCATAGTTGGAAATCCATTACCCAATATGTGTTTGCGGTTTTGATTATATACTATATATGTAGAACGTGAGATGAAAGCGTTTCTGCTAGATGATTATTATATTATGGTTGATAGACATTATTATAATATCAAAAGGTTTCTGATATAAAGATATTTTGGATTCTCATAAGGGAAAAACCCGTTTCGTTATACGGCGTGGTCTAATGAGATATCATTTACCTGCTTGAACTGTTTTAAACTGTTTTACTCATACCAGTCCCATGACTGACCCGGAGTTTATTTTGTTTTGTTTTCCCTAAACTCTTGGGTGACCAATTTTGTACGGGCAATCAAGTAGTCGGGATTTATAGATACTTGAAGAGCTGGAGTAGGAGGCTTCAGGATCATATAGCGATAGTTTATTTCCGCTGTGTTGTAAGTGTTGTACTTTAATAATGATGTATATTCAAGTACAAATATATATTTCAAATTATGTTGTATGTATTATATGTTATTCGTTCCGCTGTGAGATTCGTGTTACTCTGATTTTGTGTTCTTCTACTTCTTCTATTCTAAGTTTCTATCTTATCTTTCCTCACACTCTAATTTCTTTCATGCATGACCGGTATTTTCGATCCTTGGATGTTCAATCTGTGTTGTATATCGGATAACCAAGATCGCCAAAAACCCTGGTCATTACAAAAACCGAAAGGCCAAACTGAGACTCAAGCAAGGTATGGGAAGCTCGTACTTATCCACTTAGTACCTGAACCATCAACGGTTCTAAATCGGCAGACATCTGAGTACGGCACGAGGGAGGGCCCCTCCGAGTACCCACGATAAAGCCGAAAGCCTACATTCGAAAGCCCACAATGAAGGACCAACACTGAGAGCATCCACCAAGAAATCTAAAATGCTTCCACGATCCATATCAGCAACAAGCCCCCTTCCATCTAGGAGAGATCCCAATTCACCCAAAGCCATCACTTCAAAACACTATAACCAATACCACGAGGAGGTCCGATGGGCCGATGCCCAAAACCCAGAATAAAGCGGCCGACAAGAATCATTTAGGACTGTAACAACCCGGAAATGCGAGCCAATTTAAAATTTTTATTTTGGTGATTTTAGTGAAGTTTGAACATTTAAAATGAATTATTTTAAATAATATCAAGGAGAAATTTATTTTGAATAGAATTAGAACGTATATATTTATATACGTCGTCGTTAGAATATAAATAATTTTTTAAATAATAAAAGGAATTGAAAATGGCGCGGTAGTTCGATAATTCGATTTCAAATTTCAATTGAACATACCGGGTGCAAAATAAACCGGATTTTAGCGAAACTGAAAATATTTGAATCTAATTGAGAATATATTTCTAACGAATCCGAAAAAATCGAAATTTTATAGCGGGAATCAAAAGATATGTCCAATTGAAAATTCTGGATAGTCGCTATGGAATTCAAGCCCTTAAATATGGAAATTTTGCAAACGACCTCGGATTTCGACGAAACCACTTTTGTTGGATCCGTGATGTCAAATTATTGCTAGGTTTCAAAATTCGTAATTTTTCGAATCAATATGTGAGCGTGGCAAAGGAAAACGCGTTTGACCAGTTTCAGTTGATTTTAATCGACTGGAAAATGGCCATTTTTCAAACGGTCTCAGAATTCGACGAAATTAGTTTTATTAGGACCGTATCGTCAATACGAAGCTAGAAAATATTTTTTGGGAATTTTTAGAGTCCGTACGTGGCCCCGGTAAATTGAAATGCGCATTCAAATTCAATATATAGAGTTATATGTTGATTTTGACGGAAACTGATCGAAAAGATCGAATCACCCTACGATACGCATCCCATTGTGCTCGAAATGGGGGTAAAACGCTATGGACGACAGGCGGTGGGCCTCGTTTAGAGGTCGAGTGAAAAAGTCAACTTTTCGAATTAAAAATAAAAATAAAATAATATAATTATATATAATAACTCACACCCCCACCCACCTTTTTCTTTCCCCATTCATTCTCGTTTCAGCCACAAAATAAATAAATAAATAAAGCCGTCGCGCCCTAACCCTACTCCGCTGCCGCCACTGTTCTCCGTCACCCCATCCCCCTCCACGCGCGCCGCCGGCGATCCCCACCACCGCCGTCCTCCGCCTCAACTCCTCGACCTCCCTCGTTTTCTACCCCAACACCCACCAGAGATTCCACCGCCCACCACCGCAAGGCCGCAGCGGCCACCAAAACGGCGCAACGCCACCCACCGCCTACCTCCGACGCGAAGCGGCCCCCCTCCCCTCTTCTCACAGTAAGTTTTCCTTATTTTAATTATTTTGATTTCAGTTTTTTTTCTAATAATCTATAAATAAAAATCTGATTTATACATAAGGAGTTTTAAATTTATTCTCAGTTTTTAATGTAATGAAAAAAAAATTGATTTTATATAAAGTGATGATTTCTTTTATATATTATAAAGTGATGATATTTATAAAAATAAAGATATGTATTTTTATAAATAGAAATATGATTTTTACGATTAAAAATGTGATTTTTTAAAAACACGAAAGGTATGATTTTTTTTAACTGAAAAAGATATGATTTTAATAGTTGAAGAGGATATTCTTGGCTAGTTAAAAATATGATTTTTTTTTAACTAGTGTGAGGCATGAAAATATTTTTAAACGTATAAAAATACGATTTTTATATTATATAGATAGAAAAAAAATTGACCTTTATATGTGTAGTGAAATAAAAATCTTTATATTTGAAAAGGCGAAATCTTTATATTTGAAAAGGCGAAATCTTTATATTTGAAAAGGCAAAATCTTTATGTAGAGAATAACATGATAAAAATATAATCTTTATTATATGAACACCGTTGTAAAAAATAGAATTTTTATCTATATAGTAGCGGTGTAAAAATAGAATTTTTATCCATATAGCGTGATTATAAAGATGTGATTTTTATATACATAGCAACAATATAAAAATGTGATTTTTATATATGTAGTGAATACGTGGAACGAAAGTGACAAAGGACGAAAAGGTGAAGATTTCCTGCATAAGAAGAGTCGAGGCGTTTGGATTAGCTAATGGGTGAGAACTCCTCACCTTTAATTTTATTTCTAGTTAAAATATATACTAGGATGCAGACGGTGTTTAGTAGCACCCAACACCCGTCGTCCACAGACCATGGACGGCTTGTATGCTTGTTTGTTTAATTTTGATGTGTAGTTGATTGTGTGATGTGAAATGAAATAAAATATTTATATAGTTAAAAATATTTTATAGTTGAAAAAATAACTTTTAACATGAATGTGAATAAATAAATATAAACAAATAGGACGATTTGTTTATATACACACATTTGATTGATATTGATTGGGACGATAAATTTTACACATCGCCCAACTGCACAAATAAAATCTGTGTTTGATTGTTTGAAAACCCCACACGGGTATTGGGATGATATATGACATACACTGGTCCCAATAATTAGCTGTATGTCGATCGATTGACGGACAGACTGTTATGAGCGTTAAATATTTATATTTGATGCTTATACAGTGTAGAATGCACTTTGGATAATGGTTGATCATTCATCGTTGTTGTTGTATACATGTGTTGTAGAAAATCCATATAATTAACATTATATAGAAATTGATTGGGCCTCATTCCAGTTTTGAAAAAGAAATATTTGAAAAAGAAATATTTGAAATAGAATATTTGAAAATAGAATATGTGAAGCCGTGATGATTAGGTTGACGCCATTCTGACGTGAACGATATTTATATCGATTTTATTTGTTTTTAATGAATATTGAAAAGTGATTTCAATAATCGAATATTTTAGAAAATGAACTCGAAATTCGAATTAAATTGAAAAAAATAGAAATTCGAATTAAATTGAATAGAAATGAATTCGAATTTAAATAGAGTAGAAAGAAATTCGAATTAAATTGAATAGAAATGAATTCGAATTTAAATTGAATAGAAAGGAATTCGAATTGAAATTGAATAAAATGAATTCGAATTTAAATTGAATAGAAAGGAATTCGAATTGAAATTGAATAGAAATGAATTCGAATTGAAATTGAATAGAAATGAATTCGAATTGAAATTGAATTGAATTGAAAACGAACTGAAATTGAATTAGAAATCAATTTGAATTGAAATCAATTTGAAATGAATTTAAAACGAATTTATAGTGAAAAATTCGATTTTGATTTGAATTTGAAAAGGAAGTTGAAATCGTTTTGAAAACGAATTTAAAACGATTTATAAAATACGTTTTAAAAGGAAATCGACGATGTATATATTATATATATAATATAATGGCCTGAATAGAACGCGCCGCGCTGCGGCAGTTCGCGAATTTCGACCATTGACTTCGAATTGACGTTGCGGGAGATCCGACCGTAGGATTCTCCTAAAGCCAGAACCGTTGGGTTTGTATCGAAAAGAGCTTTCTAACGAATATTAGAAATTAGAAATCTAACTGTTGGATTTGGAATTATGTCCAAATCAAATTTGGAAAAGGTCGCTGTAAGTGCAGTTCGATGGCCGTTGATGGAAATCGACTGTACGGGCCTTGATAAAATTATTTAAAATAGAAATAATTTGTGTAAAATCATAAGAAATGATTTGGGAAGAACTGGGATGAAAACTCCATATTTGAAAAGATAAAAATAGATTTTTATCGAAATGAACTAGTTTTGAACTAATATTATAATTCATTTATTTTTGAAATAAATAAAGTGAATTTGAAATGGTTTTGAAATATAACCAGAATTTCCAATAATTGAATTGGAAGGGATTTGAATCGAAATTGTCTCCGGAATATTTCGATGTTGGATTTCGTGATAATACATATATTGTTATGGGAATTTGAAAGATATATTAATATCGTTATTTCCAATACGATATTTGTTGGTCGTAGAATTTGATATTGAATATAAGCCGATATATTTTCTATTCAGAGCCTTGTATTGAATATACAATGCGATTTGGGTTTTCCGTGAATGGTGTCTTCATTAACACTGTTCTTAAGCCTAGTTGAGAAAAAGATTAAATCTTTTTATTTAGATTTAATGAAGTGTACCAATTAAATAATATTTAATTGGAATTGAATTGGTATTGATTTTTGGGTTTATCTTGAACAGTGTTTTAAATAACACTTGTTCTTTAACCCGATAATTAATGGAATGTGATTTTGGGTTGTCGTGAATGGTATCTTCAATAATACTAATCTTAGACCCAAAGGAGTTAAGAAAATCAGAAACTAACTGGAGATTAGTTAAGTTGAATGGTTTCTAGGGTATTGATCTTGTAATAACCCGGAAAATGTGAATCAATTTAAAATTTTTGAAATTGATTATTGTCAAAGAATTTGAATAATTGAAATAGCATATTTCAATAAAATAAAGAATTGGGTATAGTATAGCAGTTTGAAATTTTGAATACAAACTTTGTCTGACTGTACCGGGTGGAAAATGTAACGGATTTTAGCGAAATTGAAAATATTTAAATCTGTTTATGAATACCTTTCTAACGAATCTGAAAAATCAAAGTTTCATAACGGGAATCAAAAGTTATGGCCGAATGAATTTTCAGAAAGGTCGCTATATAGCATATATAACCCTTGAAAATTGATATTTTGCATACGACCTCGGAATTCGACGAAACCACTTTTGTTGGGTCCGGGATGTCAAACTATTGCTAGGTTTCAAATTTCATAATTTTTGAAGCTAGTATGTGAGCGGGGCAAAAGAAAATGTGATTTGTCAATTTTTGTTAAAAAGGGTCGACCTAAAAATGGCCATTTTTCAAACGAGCTCAGAATTCGTCGAAACTGGTTTTGTTGGGACCGTATAGTCAAAACAAAGCTAGATTTATTTTTCTGGAATTTTTCGATTCAGTTTGTGGCCCTGGCAGATTGAAATGTACGTTCAAATTAAATATTGAATGTTTTATATTTTAATTTGAAAAATAACTCACTGTAACAGTCGAAATGGCTAACGAAACATATCCCATTGTGTCCGGAATGGGGGTATTTAGCTAGGGCGACAGTTGTTGGGTTTGATTTCGAGTTCGTTTGAAAAAACACTATTTAAAATTTCCTATAAATCCTCGGCCAATAGGATTTTTTTTCTTTCAAAAAAAAATCACGGAAACCCTAGCTGCCTTTTGTTCTCGACGATTCACGTTGCTCTAACCTTCCCTCCCCTTTTCCGGCCGCCACCTACAGCCGACGCCACCACCACCACTCGACTCGCCTTCGCCCCCTCTTCACATCCGACCCCGACACGACCCCCACCATCACCTCCTCCGCCTGAATCGAAGCCAGGAAGTCATCGACTTCCCAGTGCCGCTGCCGCTCCGATCTACCACCGCACCCCCTCAAACCACCAGCGCCGTGAAGCCCTCGCCGTCCCCTTTCATGTCAGCACCGCCGATCATCCCAACACTGCATCGATCTTGCGAAAATCCCAAACCTAGTTCTGAACAAAATATAAAGGTTCGACCTTTATTATTCTGAATTGAAAATAACACTTTTAAGTGTTGCAAAACTTTGAAAAATAATATCTTTTTCGTTCGTTAACGAAATTTGATGAAACAGGAGACACCGTGACCGCAAGGAGGCTCTCTACCATCTAGCAGAAGCCGCGGATTTTTCTGATCTTCCTACGATTTTTAGCACTGCAAAAACCAATGTGAGGAGTCTGAACTAAATTGTGTGAATGGAATCGCGTTGTATAAATTATATAAGCGAAGTGTAAATTATATACGCATTGTATACCTCATGTACATGTGTTGTATAAGTTATATTATCGATGTATAAATTATACAAGCGTTGTATGAAACATATATGCTTTGAATTGTGATGAAATGCAAGTGAATTATAGAAATAATATATATATATATATATATATATATATATATACTCCCCTCGTCCACAGACCATGGACGATATTTATTGCTTGTGATTGACGTGATATTATATGGTATGACGAATGGTTGGAAATAATTGTTTGTGGTTGATTTTGTGGTTGAAAAATACCTTTGTGGTTGAAAAATACCTTTGTGGTTGAAAAATACCCTCTTGTGGTTGAAACAAATTAGAATAGGATTGTGGAATTGAAAATAAAACATGCCACCTGCGTGCGAACTAGATGCATGATCCCCATTGTCAAAAACCGCGAGGTTTTAAGGTAGAGCAAGGAGCCGTACTAGGGACGGTCCCGGTTTTAACTACCCTGCCGTTATGCTGCCGAAATTTTCTGAAATATTCATGTGTTAGAATAATTTTCATTCGTTGAAATAAATTACATATGTTGAAACCAATATTCATGTGTTGAGTTGAAATTCATTCGTTGAATCGAAATTCATGTGTTGAATATTATTTGAATTTAAACAAATAGCTTTAGCAATAAAAATCACATTTTTATATATATTCAAACTATAGAGAATATTCATGTGTTGAGTTGAAATTCATTCGTTGAATCGAAATTCATGTGTTGAATATTATTTGAATTTAAACAAATAGCATTAGCAATAAAAATCACATTTTTATATATATTCAAACTATAGAGAATATTCATGTGTTGAGTTGATATTCATTCGTTGAATCGAAATTCATGTGTTGAATATTATTTGAATTTAAACAAATAGCTTTAGCGATAAAAATCACATTTTTATATATATATAAACTATAGAGAATATTCATGTGTTGAGTTGAAATTCATTCGTTGAATCGAAATTCATGTGTTGAATATTATTTGAATTTAAAATAAAATGAATAGACGATAAAAACTACATCTTTATTGTGAATATGAAGTGTTAAAAACATTCACCTGTTGAATAAATATTTTTGAAGATAAAAATATTTCTTTTATCATGTATACGCTTTGATAAAAATACACATGTGTCGAAATAAATAATAGTTTGCTAGAAATATTATTATTAGCTTTGTTCTGCATATATATACATGTGTTGAACAGGAAAAATGGATTAGCTGTAGAGTAAAGAAATTATTTGCGTGCCCGACAAATAGGTAAGCCTTGATGAGTTGGCTGCGCAATTTTATTTTTATATCAACTCCTGTGAATGCCATTGGATTCGGAGTGCTGGTTATTCTGTGTGAAATAATAAACATCGCCATAGGATAGTAACAATTAATTTTGAACTACACTACATGGCATACTTCTTGACGATAGGCATACTTCATCATATTCCACATAAGCAATTGGAGCTTGTGTGACGAGCTGGAAGATTTACCATACGAGCGAGAGGCTTGTATGGCGATGATTATATACTACGGGTTGAACTGATGACTGATATGGACTATATAAAATATAACGATAAATTGCCAGATTAATAAAAACCCCACACGGGTCTGGAGTTGACAATAATCACGTCTCTCTAGTTATTAGATACGGCACATGGACTATTTATTTCCACACGGAACGGGGTGACGAGAATTTATTCTCTGGAGTTATTATCTATACACGCTCCCCCGTAAACACCAGAATATATCACTATAAATATGTGGATGCTTTTTAGGATTTATTGGGTACCTAACACGGCCCAATAAATTTCCAAACCCCTTCCCGTACAAAGGAGGTTATGGCGAATTTTTTTGAAATATTAAGGCGTTAGTGAAATATTTGAAGTGATAACGAAGTTGAAATAAATGAATGAACTATATTTGAAATTATAGGATGAACTGTATATATATATATATAAATATAAATATAATTAAAAGGAATCGAAGCCGTGCAGTTCGTGTTTCGGAATAGCAATTTGAAACGATTAGTACGAGAAATCCGACCGTCGGATCTTCCCGAAACCGCAACCGCTAGGTTCTCCTTGGAAATATCTTTCCAACGGCACAAACCTTGTAAAAATCCAACGGTTGGATTGTCCGGAATGTTTAATTCAAATCTGAAGAAAAACAGCGCCAGAATCGTTTATATTTATATATAAATATAATTTAATTAAATCGAATAACGGCGCTGCAGTTCGAATTTTGAAACCATAACTTCAAACGACTAGTGTGGAAGATCCGACCGTCGGATTTTCACGAAACTGGAACCGTTGGTTTCACTTTGGGAATATCTTCCCATTGATATAGACTTTGTAGAAATCCAACGGTTAGATTTTCCGATATGTGTAAAACAAATTAGGGGAAAAACAGCGCCAGTGCTACGGCACGACCTGAAACGTCGTTTAATTGAATATGGCCATTTTTAAATAAATAAAAATGGCGAAAGATCGTTATAAAATATTATAAGCAACATAGATTGAAGATAAACCAATTTGGCTTGATTTGTTTGATATTTGATGGTTGTATGTGTTTGACACGAAAATAACACTAAAGAACTGAAATATGGATGTCGAATAATATAACCATAGAAAGAATTAATTTGAATTCTAATTACGTGGATTATTTGAAAAGGCCGAGCTAACCCTCATTTCAAATAATTGATCGAGCGATTCGAATTGGGAAATGCAAAGACGATTCAATACCGACGATCTTCGTATCGGTTGGATGGGCGCTGCTGAGGTTCCTGACCGGAGTAGCTACCGTGAAGGAACGGAAGTAGTAGCCGTCTGAACGTATGTGTTGATTGTACGGATATACGAGGAATTTGACGCCTCCGGTTTCGTTCAGACCCAGAACGGACTTGTAAATGGACTGTGTGTATGACATTGGATTTTGTTCTATACTGATTGATCTCTGTTGAATATATATCTGTTTGGCGGCGGAGAATTTATTCTTTTGCTTAACGCCCTTCTCTGAGACGTACGAGCTCAGAGGTTATATATCGATAGAAATCAGTCGTATGGAGTGGATTGCCTATGTGGCATGCCAAGATGCTGTGATCAAGGCTTCTGTTGCAAAGCAAAGTCTTGTGGTTGATGATCAAAGCACGGTCTACGTGGCCTGGCTTTGTGTATAGCGTGGATTCGCGAGCCTCACACCCCGGTATGAGTTAAAAACTGGATACGGACTGCAGGGAGAGCACGACGTTTCTTTCTAGCTATGGTGGTGTCAGTGACTTACCAGCCCTGACATTTATATCTATTTTTCACCTATGTGGTTGTTGGAATGCGAGGCGCCTCGATTATAGGTCTGTAAGGACCGGGAAACGTGTGTTCAGGAATAAATAATCCTCAAACGTAAGAGAGGACCGGCCCTGAAGATTCAGGGTTACCCAGAGTGTGTAGTCCTGAGGCATTTGTTAGAATGTCTCGAAGCGGAGAGGAGCTTGCCCCTTGCCTCGACTCATGACGGAAATCCAATTTCCAATACGAAATAACGGACTCGATTGTAGAACTAGTATGGCGACATAGTAGATGGTAGCTATGCCGCCTATGATTGATATTTATGATGCTATTCATTTTTGAAACATATATGCACTAGTAATAATATCAAATGATTTTGCTTTATACGTATTAAGCATATTTGGCCATTATAAGGTAAAATTCTATCCTCCAGTTTGCGTTGCATTGTATGATGGGACTTGAGTCTTATAATGGCTTCATTCTTTTTAAAAGCATTGCGTTGTTTTAAAGAATTTACTTTGTTTTAAATGCACTAGCAATCACTGGAGTAAACCCGTTCCGCGAAAGTGGCGTGGTCCTATGATTTGCTTATTACTATTGTTTAAACTGTTAGATAGATTTCTCATACCAGTCTCCATGACTAACTCGTTGTTTGTTTCACTTTGCAAACGCGGGTGCCCTTATTTCCACACGGGCAGCCTAGTTCACAGGTGACAGGTTGTTTTTGGCTCTGCACTGTTGCATAGAGTGCATTTTGGCTCATGGCGAGGCTGACTTCACAGAGATGACTTTGACTTTTTCCGCCATTATTGTACTTATATTATAATTCCGCCACGGGCGATGCAGACTGCTTTACTTTCAGTGTTTATTCTCGTATGTATATGTACCGCCTTCGGCGATGTAGACTGATACCCTTATTATTTCTCACTGCATGTATGTATTCCGCCTCTGGCGATGATGACTGATCACTTCCCTTTTATTTACTAAGTTATATCCTACGCTGTGCTATTCTGATGTTGTTACATGTTGTGATTCCGCTGTCATATCCATGTAAAATTATTCTATTTATTGTTTTTGCTATTATTTGTACTCTTCTATGATGATTAATGTGTTATATTCCAATGATTATCCTTAATACCGCCCCTCGGATTTTGGGATCGTCACAGTTGGTATCAGAGCTTTGGTTAACCTTAGTTCCGGGATCTAACACATTAAACACCTCGTCAGAATAGAACTAGTAGTGTTCTAAGGCGAGTAGCTCATTAGAGATAGGATTAGCAATGTCCTAGAATGAGCTAAGCAGATTAGCAAAACAATTTGATCAGTACATCATTACCTTTCCTTATGTTCCCTTGCTTTATCATATATGAAAATTATCAAATCTGTGAGCTTGGCTCTTTTCTTGCTTATACAGTACTCTCTCTGATGGCTACACGAGCAGCAGCAGCTAGAGGAGGCCGAGCAGGAGTAGCAGGAGGACGGGGGAATATCCCCGTAGTTGAGGAGGGCCCTATTATTCAGCCACCAGCACCCCAGGACTTCGAGCTAGACAGAGTAGCGAAGAGGTATAGGAACCTGGGGGGAAAACCCTTTTCTGGCCTTGGTACAGTGACAGAGGCTATTGCTTGGTTGAAGACCTGTGAAAAGATCTTTGAAGGCATGGGTTTGGGGACCAACAACAAAGCACGACTAGGTATTTGGCTCCTACAGGAGGAAGCAGAGTTGTGGTGGGATGCCATCACCTCAGAGGATGCAGTAGGTACTGTCAGGAACTGGGAGCAATTCAAGACCATGCTCAATGAGAAGTTTGTACCTGAGCAGGCCTTAGAGAGGATGCGAGAGCAGTTTGCTAACCTCCAGCAGGGAGATCTCTCTATCCAGGATTAACTCAATAAATTCACCCAGTTGTCGCGCTACACTCCAGAGCTTATCATGACTAACAAAACTAAGAACAAGAGGTTTATATTTGGGCTAAAGCGCAAGTACCATGACAGAGCCATGAGCAACATCAAACTCTCCTTCTCAGAATTGGTAGAAATGGCTTGCAATTATGAAGATATGGATGAAAGACACGCCAACCAAGACCGCGCCAAAAGCCAAGCTGGAAATAAGCGCAAAGCTTCAGTAGATCAGCCAGAGTATAGCATTACAACGGCCGCTACTCAGAAACCTGGAAAGATACCGAAGGGGAATTGCTACAACTGCGGGAAGCCAGGACATTTCTCTAATGTGTGCAAAGCCCCGAAGAAGCCAAAGGAAAATCCAGACCACAGCTCAGCCGAATGCTACAACTGCCATAAGAAGGGGCACTATAGCAGGAATTGTCCTCTGAAGCAGAATGCACAAGTGGCTATGTGTATGACGGGGAGACCTAGCCAGCTACCACCGATGGATCGGGTAAACCCGACGTCTTGGGAGGTACCCTTACCATTAAAAATATTCATGTTTCTGTACTTTTTAATACTAGTGCATCACGTAGCTTCATTTCTAGTAACATTGTTCACAAGTTAAAATTGAAACAAAGAGAGCTTAAAGAACCAATTAAAGTTCAAAACCCGATAGGAGGTTCTGTTAGTCTCAGTTCATACTGTAGAGTGCATGTCTCTTATTCTTGCTACAAGTTCTCTTTTAAAGTGATTGTCATGGACCGTTCCGAATTTGATATTATACTGGGCCTGGACTGGTTGACAAAATATAAGGCCAAAGTTAGATGTGCCGAGAGAATCGTGAAAGTTAAAACAAAATTTGGGCATATCACTGTACCATGTCTCGGTTCAAAAATTAATAGAACAGAATTTTGGTCTTCTTTATAAGTTACGCCCCCTTCATTAGAAAAGATACCGGTTGTTAAAAACTATGCGGATGTGTTTGAAGAAGTAGAAAACTTACCGCCGCAAAGAGAAATTGAATTCAGGATAGATCTAATTCCTAACGCCCGACCAGTAGTACATCCAATTAGAAGAATGGCCCCGAAAGAAAAAGAAGGATTAGGTAGTCAAACCCGAGAATTGCTTTGGAAAGGTCTGATCAGACCGAGATTTTCAGCTTGGGGAGCAGCAGTAGTATTTGTCCCGAAATCAGACGTTACTCTAAGACTATGTGTTGATTACCGAGATCTCAATAAGCAGACACTGAAGAACAAATATCCCTTGCCACATATAGATGATCTGTTAGATCAATTAAATGGAGCGACAGTATTCTCCCGAATGGACCTAGCTACAGGTTTCCACCAATTACGTATAGCAGAAGACTGTGTTCCTTTGACAGCCTTCAGGGGTCTCGATTTATTCTACGAATGGTTAGTAATGCCGTTCGGCTTGTGTAACGCTTCGGCATACTTCGTCGATCTTATGAACAGAGTGTTCCGTGGGGTATTGAATAAATTTGTTCTAGTCTTCATCGATGACATTTTAATATACTCCAAGTTGGAAGGCGAGCATGCAAAACATTTAGAACAAGTGTTGAAAATTCTAAGGAGAAATGTCTTGAAAGCTAAATTTTCTAAGTGTGTCTTTTGGCAGGATGAAGTTAAGTTCCTTGGCCATGTCTTATCAAAAGAAGGGATTGCTGTAGATCCAAGCAAAATTACAGCGATTCAGAACTGGAAACAACCTACTACCCCCACGGAAGTTCGAAGTTTCCTTGGATTGGCTAGTTACTATCGGAAATTCGTTCAGGATTTTTCAAAGATATCTGGTGTATTGACAAAGCTTACAAAGAAGCATGAAAAATTAAAATGGACTCCCGAATGTGAAGAAGCTTTCTACGAGCTGAAACTAAAGTTGACAACTGCTCTAGTATTGACAATTATAGAAGGCAACCAAAACTTGACTGTATGGACAGACGCTTCTATTAGAGGGCTAGGCGCAGTATTAATGCAAAAAGGCCAAGTGGTCGCTTATGCCAGCCGTCAGCTGAAGCCGCATGAAAGAAACTATGCTACTCATGATCTTGAGTTATTAGCTATCGTGTTTGCTTTAAGAATCTGGAGGCATTATCTATTAGGTGAGAAGTTCGAACTATTTACTGATAATCAATCATTGAAATATCTACTCACTCAGAAAGATCTAAACTTGAGACAACAGCGTTGGTTAGAATTCCTTGCAGCATACGATTTTGAGATCCTATACACTCCAGGGAAAGCCAATGTTGTAGCAGATGCGCTCAGCAGAAAGAATGAAATCATCGCCAGTTTTGTTATCACGTCTTCATTAATAGACAGGATCTCGACCCTTCAGAAAGACGATGAATTTATTCAAAGAGTCAGTCAGAGAGTCAAGGGAGGTGAATCCACAAGTTTCCGACTCGATGACAAAGGAGTTCTTAGATTAAAGGGCAGAATTTGCATCCCAAATCTTCCAGAGCTTCGAGGAGAAATACTTGATGAGTGCCACAAGTCCAAATTAAGTATCCATCCCGGTGTGAGCAAAATGTATAATGATATCAAACGCACATTCTGGTGGAGAGCTTTGAAAAGAGATATTTCATTATATGTTAGCAAATGCCCCACTTGTCAGCTAGTTAAGAGCGACCAGCAGAAATTGGCTGGATTATTACAACCATTAGAAATTCCAGGATGGAAGTGGGAGCAAATTTCGATGGATTTCATTGATGGCTTGCCTCGAACTAAGAAAGGAAACGACAGTATATGGGTAATCGTAGATCGCTTCACGAAGACTGCCCATTTTATACCTGTCCGATCCAACAGAACGGCTCAAAGTTTAGCACAGATTTACTTCAAAGAAATAGTTAAACTGCATGGAGTGCCGCTCAATATAGTCAGTGATAGAGATCCCCTATTTACTAGCAAATTCTGGGAAGCATTCCAAGCAAAATTGGGAACCAAATTGAATCTAAGCACCGCTTATCACCCACAAACAGACGGCCAAACCGAGCGGGTGAATAGAATTCTAGGAGATTTACTATGGGCTTGCGTTATCGATTTTGGAGGCTCATGGGAAGATCACTTACATTTAGCCGAATTCTCTTATAACAATGGCTATCAAGCAAGTTTGGGGATGTCTCCATTTGAAGCATTATATGGTAGACCGTGCAGATCTCCCGCATGTTGGGTAGAACCTGGCAATAGACTTGTGTTAGGGCCCGATATGATTCAAGAAGCAGCAGATAAAGTCGATTTCATTAAAAAGCGATTGAAAACCGCATAGAGCCGACAGAAAAGTTATGCGGATGCAAGAAGAAGAGACTTATCATTTGCCGTTGGCGGTTATGTTTATTTAAGAGTTTCGCCAATGCGGGGAGTAATCAGATTCGGCAAAACTGGGAAGTTGGCACCGAGATTTATTGGTCCCTTTCCCATACTTGAACGGATTGGAACTCTGGCATATAGAGTTTCATTACCTGATTGGTTGCCTGGTGTACTTGACGTGTTCCACATGTCTCAACTCAGAAAACATGTTCATGATCCAGATCTTGTTGTAGAAGAAGCAGCGCAACAGGATATAGACATAACTCCAGAATTAGCGCTCAGAAGAGAGCCATTAAAGATTGTTGGCAAAGAAACTAGAGAGCTAAGGAGCAAAAAGATTCATTTAGTCAAAGTGCAGTGGAGTAGTGATCCTAGAGACTGTACTTGGGAGACTGATGAAAGCATTAAACAAGCCTAGCCCAAATGCAGAGTGGACATCTCTGACTAACTCCGGTGCAAGGTACCTTTACAATACTTTGCATTTACATTTAGTTTCCTACTTTGCTGTTATTTCCTTTTCGAGGACGAAAAGTTTTAAGTGGGGGAGATTGTAATAACCCAGAAAATGTGAATTAATTTAAAATTTTTAAAATTGATTATTGTCAAAGAATTTGAATAGTTGAAATAGCATATTTCAATAAAATAAAGAATTGGGTATAGTATAGCAGTTTGAAATTTTGAATACAAACTTTGTCTGACTGTACCGGGTGGAAAATGTAACGGATTTTAGCGAAACTGAAAATATTTAAATCTGTTTATGAATACCTTTCTAACGAATCTGAAAAATCAAAGTTTCATAAAGGGAATCAAAAGTTATGGCCGAATGAATTTTCAGAAAGGTCGCTATATAGCATATATAGCCCTTGAAAATTGATATTTTGCATACGACCTCGGAATTCGACGAAACCATTTTGTTGGGTCCGGGATGTCAAACTATTGCTAGGTTTCAAATTTCATAATTTTTGAAGCTAGTATGTGAGCGGGGCAAAAGAAAATGTGATTTGTCAATTTCTGTTAAAAAGGGTCGACCTAAAAATGGCCATTTTCAAATGAGCCAGAATTCGACGAAACTGGTTTTGTTGGGACCGTATCGTCAAAACAAAGCTAGATTTATTTTTCTGGAATTTTTCGATTCAGTTTGTGGCCCTGGCAGATTGAAATGTACGTTCAAATTAAATATTGAATGTTTTATATTTTAATTTGAAAAATAACTGACTGTAACAGTCGAAATGGCTAACGAAACATATCCCATTGTGTCCGGAATGGGGGTATTTAGCTAGGGGCGACAGTCGTTGGGTTTGATTTCGAGTTCGTTTGTAAAAACACTATTTAAAATTTCCTATAAATCCTCGGCCAATAGGATTTTTTTTCTTTCAAAAAAAAATCACGGAAACCCTAGATGCCTTTCGCTCTCGACGATTCACGTTGCTCCAACCTTCCCTCCCCTTTTCCGGCCGCCACCTACAGCCGACGCCACCACCACCACTCGACTCGCCTTCGCCCCCTCTTCACATCCGACCCCAACACGACCCCCACCATCACCTCCTCCGCCTGAATCGAAGCCAGGAAGTCATCGACTTCCCAGCGCCGCCGCCGCTCCGATCTGCCATCGCACCCCCTCAAACCACCAGCGCCGTGAAGCCCTCGCCGTCCCCTTTCATGTCAGCACCGCCGATCATCCCAACACTGCATCGATTTTGCGAAAATCCCAAACCTAGTTCTGAACAAAATACAAAGGTTCGACCTTTATTATTCTGAATTGAAAATAACACTTTTAAGTGTTGCAAAACTTTGAAAAATAATATCTTTTTCGTTCGTTAACGAAATTTGATGAAACAGGAGACACCGTGACCGCAAGGAGGCTCTCTACCATCTAGCAGAAGCCGCGGATTTTTCTGATCTTCCTACGATTTTTAGCACTGCAAAAACCAATGTGAGGAGTCTAAACTAAATTGTGTGCATGGAATCACATTGTATAAATTATATAAGCGAAGTGTAAATTATATACGCATTGTATACCTCATGTACATGTGTTGTATAAGTTATATTAGCGATGTATAAATTATACAAGCGTTGTATGAAACATATATGCTTTGAATTGTGATGAAATGCAAGTGAATTGTAGAAATAATATATATATATATATATACTCCCCTCGTCCATAGACCATGGACGATATTTATTGCTTGTGATTGACGTGATATTATATGGTATGACGAATGGTTGGAAATAATTGTTTGTGGTTGATTTTGTGGTTGAAAAATACCTTTGTGGTTGAAAAATACCCTCTTGTGGTTGAAACAAATTAGAATAGGATTGTGGAATTGAAAATAAAACATGCCGCCTGCGTGCGAACTAGATGCATGATCCCCATTGTCAAAAACCGCGAGGTTTTAAGGTAGAGCGAGGAGTCGTACTAGGGACGGTCCCGGTTTTAACTACCCTACCGTTATGCTGCCGAAATTTTCTGAAATATTCATGTGTTAGAATAATTTTCATTCATTGAAATAAATTACATATGTTGAAACCAATATTCATGTGTTGAGTTGAAATTCATTCGTTGAATCGAAATTCATGTGTTGAATATTATTTGAATTTAAACAAATAGCTTTAGCAATAAAAATCATATTTTTATATGTATTCAAACTATAGAGAATATTCATGTGTTGAGTTGAAATTCATTCGTTGAATCGAAATTCATGTGTTGAATATTATTTGAATTTAAACAAATAGCTTTAGCAATAAAAATCACATTTTTATATATATTCAAGCTATAGAGAATATTCATGTATTGAGTTGAAATTCATTCGTTGAATCGAAATTCATGTGTTGAATATTATTTGAATTTAAACAAATAGCTTTAGCGATAAAAATCACATTTTTATATATATATATATATAAACTATAGAGAATATTCATGTGTTGAGTTGAAATTCATTCGTTGAATCGAAATTCATGTGTTGAATATTATTTGAATTTAAAATAAAATGAATAGACAATAAAAACTACATCTTTATTGTGAATATGAATTGTTAAAAACATTCACCTGTTGAATAAATATTTTTGAAGATAAAAATATTTCTTTTATCATGTATACGCTCTGATAAAAATACACACGTGTCGAAATAAATAATAGTTTGCTAGAAATATTATTATTAGCTTTGTTCTGTATATATATACATGTGTTGAACAGGGA
Source organism: Allium sativum (assembly GCA_030737875.1). Classification (NCBI taxonomy): domain Eukaryota; kingdom Viridiplantae; phylum Streptophyta; class Magnoliopsida; order Asparagales; family Amaryllidaceae; genus Allium; species Allium sativum. The sequence continues at coordinate 552,822,755 of CM060910.1, read as the reverse complement.
AAATGGATTAGCTGTAGAGTAAAGAACTTATTTGCGTGCCCGACAAATAGGTAAGCCTTGATGAGTTGGCTGCGCAATTTTATTTTTATATCAACTCCTGTGAATGCCATTCGATGCGGAGTGCTGGTTATTCTGTGTAAAATAATAAACATTGCCATAGGATAGTAACAATTAATTTTGAACTACACTACATGGCATACTTCTTGACGATAGGCATACTTCATCATATTCCACATAAGCAATTGGAGCTTGTGTGACGAGGTGGAAGATTTACCATACGAGCGAGAGGCTTGTATGGCGATGATTATATACTACGGGTTGAACTGATGACTGATATGGACTATATAAAATATAACGATAAATTGCCAGAATAATAAAAACCCCACACGGGTCTGGAGTTGACAATAATCACGTCTCTCTAGTTATTAGATACGGCACATGGACTATTTATTTCCACACGGAACGGGGTGACGAGAATTTATTCTCTGGAGTTATTATCTATACACGCTCCCCCGTAAACACCAGAATATATCACTATAAATATGTGGACGCTTTTTAGGATTTATTGGGTACCTAACACGGCCCAATAAATTTCCAAACCCCTTCCCGTACAAAGGAGGTTATGGCGAAATTTTTCGAAATATTAAGACGTTAGTGAAATATTTGAAGTGAAAACGAAGTTGAAATAAATGAACGAACTATATTTGAAATTATAGGATGAACTATATTTATATATATAAATATAAATATAATTAAAAGGAATCAAAGCCGTGCAGTTCGTATTTCGGAATCGCAATTTGAAACGATTAGTACGAGAAATCCGACAATCGGATCTTCCCGAAACCGCTGGGTTCGCCTTGGAAATATCTTTCCAATGGCACCAACCTTGTAAAAATCCAACGGTTGGATTGTCCGAAATGTTTAATTCAAATCTGAAGAAAAACAGCGCCAAAATCGTTTATATTTATATATAAATATAAATATAATTTAATTAAATCGAATAACGACGCTGCAGTTCGAATTTTGAAACCGTAACTTCAAACGACTAGTGTGGAAGATCCGACCGTCGGATTTTCACGAAACTGGAACCGTTGGGTTCGCTTTAGGAATATCTTCCCACTGATATAGACTTTGTAGAAATCCAACGGTTAGATTTTCCGATATGTGTAAAACAAATTAGGGGAAAAACAGCGCCAGTGCCACGGCACGACTTGAAACGTCGTTTAATTGAATATGGCCATTTTTAAATAAATAAAAATGGCGAAAAATCGTTATAAAATATTATAAGCAACATAGATTGAAGATAAACTATTTTGGCTTGATTTGTTTGATATTTGATGGTTGTATGTGTTTGACACGAAAATAACACTAAAGAACTGAAATATGGATGTCGAATAATATAACCATAGAAAGAATTGATTTGAATTCTAATTACGAGGATTATTTGAAAAGGCCGAGCTAACCCTCATTTCAAATAATTGATCGAGCGATTCGAATTGGTAAATGCAAAGACGATTCAAGACCGACGATCTTCGTATCGGTTGGATGGGCGCTGCTGAGGTTCCTGACCGGAGTAGCTACCGTGAAGGAACGGAAGTAGTAGCCGTCTGAACGTATGTGTTGATTGTACGGATATACGAGGAATTTGACGCCTCCGGTTTCGTTCAGACCCAGAACGGACTTGTAAATGGACTGTGTGTCTGACATTGGATTTTGTTCTATACTGATTGATCTCTGTTAAATATATATCTGTTTGGCGGCGGAGAATTTATTCTTTTGTTTAACGCCCTTCTCTGAGACGTACGAGCTCAGAGGTTATATATCGATAGAAATCAGTCGTATGGAGTGGATTGCCTATGTGGCATGCCAAGATGCTGTGATCAAGGCTTCTGTTGCAAAGCAAAGTCTTGTGGTTGATGATCAATGCACGGTCTACATGGCCTGGCTTTGTGTATAGCGTGGATTTGCGAGCCTCACACCCCGGTATGAGTTAAAAACGGGATACAGGCTGCAGGGATAGCACGACGTTTCTTTCTAGCTATGGTGGTGTCAGTGACTTACCAGCCCTGACATTTATATCTATTTTTCACCTATGTGGTTGTTGGAATGCGAGGCGCCTCGATTATAGGTCTGTAAGGACCGGGAAACGTGTGTTCAGGAATAAATAATCCTCAAACGTAAGAGAGGACCGGCCCTGAAGATCCAGGGTTACCCAGAGTGTGTAGTCCTGAGGCGTTTGCTAGAATGTCTCGAAGCGGAGAGGAGCTTGCCCCTTGCCTCGACTCATGACGGAAATCCAATTTCCAATACGAAATAACGGACTCGATTGTAGAACTAGTATGGCGACATAGTAGATGGTAGCTATGCCGCCTATGATTGATATTTATGATGTTATTCATTTTTGAAACATATATGCACTAGTAATAATATCAAATGATTTTGCTTTATACGTATTAAGCATATTTGGCCATTATAAGGTAAAACTCTATCCTACGGTTTGCGTTGCATTGTATGATGGGACTTGAGTCTTATAATGGCTTCATTCTTTTTAAAAGCATTGCGTTGTTTTAAAGAATTTACTTTGTTTTAAAGAATTTACTTTGTTTTAAATGCACTAGCAATCTCTGGAGTAAACCCGTTCCGTGAAAGTGGCATGGTCCTATGATTTGCTTATTACTGTTGTTTAAACTGTTAGATAGATTTCTCATACCAGTCCCCATGACTGACTCGTTGTTTATTTCACTTTGCAAACGCGGGTGCCCTTATTTCCATACGGGCAGCCTAGTTCACAGGCGACAGGTTGTTTTTGGCTCTGCACTGTTGCATAGAGTGCATTTTGGCTCATGGCGAGGCTGACTTCACAGAGATGACTTTGACTTTTTCCGCCATTATTGTACTTATATTATAATTCCGCCACGGGTGATGCAGACTGCTTTACTTTCAGTGTTTATTCTCGTATGTATATGTACCGCCTTCGGCGATGTAGACTGATACCCTTATTATGTCTCACTGCATGTATGTATTCCGCCTCTGGCGATGATGACTGATCACTTCCCTTTTATTTACTAAGTTATATCCTACGCTGTGCTATTCTGATGTTGTTACATGTTGTGATTCCGCTGTCATATCCATGTAAAATTATTCTATTTATTGTTTTTGCTATTATCTGTACTCTGCTATGATGATTAATGTGTTATATTCCAATGATTATCCTTAATACCGCCCCTCGGATTTTGGGATCGTCACAGATCTGATGTTGGTTTCGGCCTTCGGGGTTAATACTTAGGGAATTGCTCACTTGCTAATTTACGGTTAGGGACTGATTGAAATGTGATGTGATTTTGGGTTTATCGTGAACCGTGTTTTTAATGACATAGATTCTTTGACCCAGTTAAAGATTAAAACTAAGTGGAGTTTTAATGAATCTTTAATTATATTGAAAAGATCGAGGATGGAGTATCCCCAGTTTTACTCCAGGCGGTAGTTAAATCTTTAATTAGATTTGAACGTGAAATGGTAATTGAATTTACCAATAACACCGTGGTGTTAGATATGAAGTACGACCAGTTTTACTTCATGGGATAAATAGGTTGGGATTGGGAAATAGAATAAATAATTACATCGGTGTGGTTCGATAATCCCGACTAGTTTGAAGTGATATTCAAAGGAAGATTAAAGAATAAATTTAAAAGAATTTTTCTTTGATAAAATTAATGGAAACCTTTCCCTAAGAATGTGAAATTTAGAAACTAACTGTATGTTAGCTAAGCAGAATGGTTTCCTGGGTATTGATCTGATGTTGGTTTCGGCCTTCGAGGTTAATATTTAGGGAATTATTCTCTTGTTAATTTATGGTTAGTGACTGATGAATTGGAATGAGGCGTATGCTGTGTTTGTGTAACACTTGTTTATTATATACACGAGTTATTCGGAAAGACCGGGTTTATCCCATTCTGAATAACTGATACGACGATAAGTCGAAGATGAAGACAGTGGTCGAAGACCGGAGATCTTCACGTCGTTTGGGTGGTTACTGATGATCTTGATTGGGCCGTACACCCAAGAGGAGAGAATCAGTTAGTGGTCGTCCAGACATACTTGGAGATCGATGGATATGCGGGGTACTAGGTGCCTCCGGTTTCGTTCAGACCCAGAACGGACTTGTAAATGGACTATGTGTCTGACATCGGATTTCATTCTGTGTGACTGATATCGGTTGCATAGAGTGGTTTGCCTATGTGGCATGTTAAGACGCAAATGATCAAGGCTTCTGTTGAAAAGCAAAGTCTTGTGGTGATGATCAAAGCACCGTCTGTGTGGCATAGCTTTGTGTAACGTTGATTCGCGAGTCTCACACCCCGGTAGTGGACCAAAAACGGGAGAGGACCTCAGGGAGGGCATGCGTTTCCTTCTAGTTAGAAGTGGCGTCAGTGGTTTTACACGCCCTGACGAGTTTGACTTATGTGGTTGTTGCTGTTGCGAGGCACCTCGGTTATATCGATTTCGTCCTATGCATTCTGGTCGGCAGACGGACCAGACTTACACCCCAAAGGGCGGGGAAACGCAGTGTTCAGGAATTTTAATCCACATCGGTGGACCGGCCCTGTCGCTCCAAGGTCACTCGAGCTCTGACCTGAGACATGGGCTAGATTGTCTCGAATCGGTAGAGGACTATCTTTTGCCTCAGTCCACAGACGGAAATCCAATTTCCAAATACGTGACATTTGCGGTTTTATTTGTAGAGCCTAGTATGGCGACATGATATATGGTACCCATGCCGTCTATGATTGATACTTATGATTTGAAGTTGTTTTATATACTATGCACTTATAGTAGTATCAAATGATTTGTTTTAAACGTACTAAGCATGTTTGGCTATTATAAGGGAAAACCCTATCCCCCGGCTTGCGTTGCATTGTGTGATAGACTTGGGTCTTATAATAGCTTCATTTTTCCAAAAAGCATTGCGCTATTTTGTTGTATGCACTGGTATTCTTGGGAGGAAACTCGTTCCGTGTTATACGGCGTGGTCCCTTGATATATCTGATTTAAAGTAAAATTTTAAATAACTGTTTTAGTTCTCACACAAGTCTCATGACTGACCTAGAGTTTATTGTTTTAACCTAAACTCTGGGTGCCCTTATTTTGACACGGGCAGCTAGTAGTTTTGGTTTTGCAAATTTATATTCACAGGATCCTTGTTTACAGCTGGAATGATATCTGGAAAGCTTTGTATCCGTGTATCTCCTTCAGTTGTGTATTGTATTATTTTCCGCTGCTATGTAATTTATTGTAATCTCTGATATTTGGTAAATGTGTAATATTGATTTATACTCTGTATATTCTTGTATTCTGATGGAATTGCTGTAAAAATACAATGAAATGTTCTTCCATCTACGTTCTATTTTGTCGTGTTCTCAAAACAATAAGGTGTTTCGAACGGTCTAGATCGGTTTAGCAACTGATTCGGATCGAGTGAAATTCCTTGTTGTCACAAGGACCAACAACCTACCGATGGAAAGACCCCGGATTCTCTATAAATAGGACCCCAGATACTCCGCAAAGGGGGATGAACTTTTCATTTCTCAACTTAGCTCCTTCTTTCTCAAGGAGAGCAAATCATTAATTCTTGTAATCTATCTGCAATCTATAAATGGAGAATTTCGCGTCTCATATGTCTTCCAATTCAATAATCTTGTATTATCATAATGATGAAACAGGGAGTTAACACTAACCTTTCTGATGAGGAGATCAATCAAGGTGCTCCAGTGGCGGAGAAAAGGGACTGGATAGAAATATGAACCCCCCTTCTGCTCACCTCACGGAGCCACCATGACTGACCCATACCCTCATGCTGAGCCTAATGCTTCTCCAACATGGAAGTGACGAAATCGTATACGAATTCCTAGCTCGACCTCCGTCGTAATTCAGACTCCTCCCTCAGGAGGATCTAGTACAAAGGAGTCATCGAAGTTAGCGAATATTGCGATGCTTTCATCCATGAACTCAAGGGAGGCGTTAGCCTATTTTCTTCTTATTGAAATACATTGTGTAGTTGTCATGGCCCAGAAACCTACCTATCCTAGATCCAGGATCAATTTCTGAGAATTTTGGGTCATGACCTCAGCAAATTTCGTGAATACACACATTACACTTTGTAATTTGGGTGTTGATGAAAAATATCGTTAATATAACCATTTATATTTCAAATTACGCTCTCTCTAGTGTAATTTATGGCGAATGATTCTTATTAAACTCCATAAGCTAAGCTTTTTGTAAACCAAAGCTCTGATACCAATTGTAACGACCGGCCTTTTCGACCGCTTCAAGTGGCAGTTAAACCAGCTTAAACTGCTTGAAAAAACAGATCGTTATTTAGCTTATGCGTTTAACCGAATCAAACATAGAAATCACAAAAAATAAAAACTGCAATATCTCATAGCGTAATAATTTTACATAAAATATCAGAGTTTATACAAAAACTTTACACAGCGGAAGTACATAGATTTTAAACAAAATAAAATTTGCCGTAAATTTGTCAAATCTGTGTGCGTACGCATGCATCTTCACGTGCATTTTTTCATTGTGAGCTGAAATCTATACTCTGCAACACTTGTATCTGACCCGAGCATTCCATGCAAAACACAAAACACTCGAGTCAGGACTAAAATTCTCATATTAGTCAAATCGAATCAAATGAAATATACGAATGATCATAATTTCGAATCTTATTCCAGTTTATATAAAGGTCTAACCATTTTCCAGAATTCATTTAAGCATCTTACAAAAGATATCAATTTGTGATTGATCAAATGTTTCAAAATTTCCAATAATTCAACTTCTATTCACATTCAAGTTATTAAATCACTGATTTTAATAAACATACTTCATACCCATTCTTCCATAGTCTATATCATTTCAGGGGTTAATCCTTTAAAATCTGACAATTTATTCAAATCTAAAATATCCAATTTAATTCATAGTGAAATTTCATCCATTTTCTTACATATTTCTCTTTCTTTTAGTATTTTAAATATTCAATCATTTAGATTTTCCAAATGGAAAAGATCAACAAAAATCACACAATATCAAACATTCAACAATACATTCAATATCATATATCAAATAGAGTGTCTAAAGGTCAAAAACCAAATCTAAAGTCAAGTAATTGATCACCATATAGTGGTAAACATAAGGGATAACATAAATATCAACTCACTAACCTTTTAACGAAATAAATAATATTTACCATCTCAATATCAATCAATATCCAAATCGGTACCCCATCTGTATCTCACAATCAATCAATAGCCAACAAATATCGGATTATTTAAATGATTGTAATAGGAAATTCCGATACTAATATAAAATTTAACAATCCAAGTTACATGTCCAAATTTTGACTATCAACAAATATCCATTTCAGTTATCAGATTTAATGTCAATTTAACAAATCAGTTAAGTATTGTTTTTTATATAAAGAATTCAACCAATTCTTACCGTCCAATTAAAATATCAAATGTTACATAAAATTAACCGTCCAAATTAAGTGCCACGTCTTGGTTAAATCAATCAATTTCAATTTTAATCACTGAATTTGTCTAACAAAAATCAATATTAATTATATTCTAAATGATTTGGTTTAACTAATAGCAAGAGGTGTAGTACTTCGTGAATGGAATAAATTACTCACCTGCAAACCAAACTAAAAGTTTGAAGTGACAAACAGTCGCGAAACCAACACCATTACGAAGAGCTTGTCAAGTAAGAAATGGATGTGGAAACATCTAAGGTGAAAGGGCAGTTCGGTTTCAGGTGGCGACTGACTTGGTGGTGGATGTTTGGATGGAAGCAGATCCAATTCGTGAAGGCCAAGGCGACACGATCATGCTTTGAGGGAGGACGATTTAATTTGAGGAGGATCGATTGTCGATTTTAGGGAAAAGGGGAAATTTTCTTCGGCCGCCATTAATAAATTTAAGGAGTGATTTGGCTGAGAAAAAAAAATAGAGGAGGAAATGTGGAGAGAAGAGGAGAGGTGCAGCTTATATAAATGAAAGAAATGAAAGGGTGTCATAATGCATGGCTTGGAAATGAATTAAAAATAAATTTTAGGTTTTGTTTTGTTTTAAATGTAACTTTTATTGTTCCATTTTACTATATTTAATGCTAAGTGATTAAAGAAGGAACATATCCAGATCCTTTCCAATCTTGTTCCAAAGCATAAAAGAGGTAACGTTTTTTTTATTAAATGACTTTCGAGCGGTAGGAAGAAAATAAAGTGGGAAATGAATAGTGTTTTATTTCCAAATGCTTTAATGTGGATTAACCATATTAAACGTGTACAAATGTAACAACCCAGGTTCCGACAGACCGAATTTTTTCAAAAATCCCAATCCATCGAAACTCGAGTTGGTTTGCTCTGGTATCCTATAGAAAAAACAGAGACATGAAATATGTCAGAGTTTGAAAAACATCTCACGGCGGAAGGAGTAAAATATAATGTAATTAAAACATAGCTTTACCTTAATAATAATATTGCTAAACCAGTATCCAAAGCTATACAGTCTCTGTCATGAACCTAACCTGTGAATGTTGTGAGGAGGGGGGTCAGAACATAAGTCCTGTGTGACTGGATTTAAATTATACTTCTAGATAATCCTACATATACCGTTCAATTACATTTTCTAATTTATTAGGTTATCTGTGTTATTAGCATTCAAGGCTTACATACATCGCACCCATCTACTCCCTAGTAGATTAACCAAATATAGTGTATATGTAGCTACCCCCCAACTAAGGTACACCCATGGTACCCTACTCGCGAATGTCGTACGGATTTCTGTATATATGTCAATGCTACGTCTGCAAAGAACCACTACTTCTATATTACGTAAGTGTTCGGACTACCATCTTTGAACCATTCCATCGAATTAGGTTCTATCCTCGAATAATGCCCTCTAGTCTTATGATACACCACCCGGAGCGACATGAGTGCACCTAGACTTTCCCACGTACGTATCGTCAATCGTTCTCGATGTCTATTGCACATGTTCTCTATATGTGCGCCCGAGTCCCATGGCAGAGCTAATCAAGAAACATGAAACTTGGTCAGGAGCTTTCAGATATCTGCTGATTGCAGATGCTAAGGTCTGCTTTTACAGTGGTTATGGTCCCACTAGAGCCCTCCCTCAACTAATGAAAGGCACCCAAGAATATCAAGAATGAGAACTTAACCCCGGCCCCCTATGCTCTTCAAACCTATTGGCCAACCTCACTCATAACTAGATAGCAAAGTATACGGTCTTTTGGCGTTCTCCGCCTTTACGCTTTACGTACTGACTGAAGATGGTAGGTAGACGATGAGTTGCTATCACAGGGCACTAACTGGTCTCGCCGAATCACGTTGGTCCATCTTAGTCTTTTGATTGCTCCTTATTATTGCAATCAAGGCATACTCATTAGTTCACCCACGCAGACCTAATCGCTGTGAGCATAGGTGGATCATCTGCCACCCATAGAGGAATACCAAAAGTACCCTACGTCCCTGGAAGCCGCGTGATTCTTAACCCAGTCTGTTGGAGCCTACAAGAATATCTAGATGTTCATGGACTCCTCTTTGTGTCTTTTGACATCCCGATGATCTATCCCTTAGGGTTATTCATCCTCTAACGTATGGACTGGTCCAAGCGCCTCAGTTTTGTATGTCATTAGACCCTACGTCTGACCATTAGTTACGCGCTTGCGCCACCTCGTGAGTTTTCTCAATTATCTTGGTTATTCTCCTTCACATTGACTTCCTTTTCAAGTTTACCAGGTTACCATTGCTTATTAATTCAGTTTATAACTTAACCCATTTAAGTTCATTAATAAGCCTACAACATTTTATTCTCATAATCTATTCATTATTCCATCCCATGGTTACCATAACATGTTCTACTTAATTTAAAATTAAGTACACCTAAATTCATAGTTACATTGGTAAGAGAATAACGCCCTAAGTATCAACCCTGAAGACCGAAATCAACATCAGATTGACACTTAGAGAATTAATCAACTCAACCAATCTCTTGTTATGTTATTCATATAACTTATGTTATCTTCATAAGTAGATTTATTCTTTCCTTTACAGATTACTTAATCTTCAATTAAGTACAAATTTCCATGTTACATAAGTTATTTCTTCTTCCCTTATCGTTCCTTGTAACTTACCTTATTCCATAAGTTATAATTCCCACTTGTCCCTAGGACAAGCCTACCTATTATCATTTCCATTTCTTAAGTTCATTCATAATAGGTTATTATCATTCCCCATTCATTCCCTTTTCCTTACAGTTGTAATTATCTTTCATTCAATTTCATTTATTTCCATTTATTACAAGTATTGGTATTCATCAGTCCTGCCATTTACATATTTTCATGTATGTGTATATATATGTACTAGACCTCTCACATTAAGTTTAAACTTGTGGATGCTGGATTTGCTGGGCAGGTCCGGGCAGTCTTCTACCACAAGTTGACTTAACCTCGTGTCTTAGCAGAATTACTTGTTTCATTTATATGCACTAGGCCTCTCACATTAGATTCACCACCCGTGGTTGGTGGATATGTCGGTCGGGTCCGGGCAGACTTCTACCACAAGTGCAATCTAACCTTGTGCCTACGCGTGGTTCAGTTTTAGGCATATTCATCTCTATTCCATTATTTATGTTCATATCAAATTGCGCCTTCTATTTAAAGTCTTAAAACATAATACATGTTTATTCCCCTATTCAAGTTTATGCTTATAATTCTACCAATCAGTTATGCCTATAATTTATATGCATAATTTCTAATTCACATTCATAATTCCTATCATAATTTATGCCCCCTAATCTCTCAATATGGGTCGTATGTCTTTCTACATGTAATTAATAATATATAGATCTCAAATAGTGCATCTTTTACCTAATGTCACAATTATCCTAATTTATAGGTTCATAAAATTGATCTATACAATAGTATTCATCTTAAACATTCAAATAAATGTAGATCTCAATTGATTGAACATAATTTTCATTTTAGCGCAATTATCCATTGCATCAATTAACTTTTTCAATACATTCATTATAAATATCCATGGGGAATGATTAAACGATAAACATATTATTATTCAAAAGGGATAATTTAAACCCACTCAGCTTTAAGCTTTCCCCAAATTTTGGATCTGATCCGTTCTATCATCCATGGTTTTCTTTTTCCCTTAAATTTGATTCATGACCTGACAACCATGCATTTATTATTTCATGAAAAGAGAAGGGAAAGTGAAATAATTGAAATAGATTGGTTCTTAGAGGTTTACCTTGCTTTCATGATTCAATAATCTTTTTATTAATGTTGATTCCCTCTTTCAGATCTGAATTCATAATCCTCCTAGGCTAACATTTTAATTTCATAATAGATTTGAGAAGAGAGAGAGAGGGAGCCATGGCAGAGCTCCAGCATAGCCGCCGAATTGTGATGTTTAGGGTTAGGTCTAGGGTCTTATTTATAGGTGCTCAAGATCTTATCGTACACGCAGCGCTAAGTGAGCATTAAACCAAGTTAAGAAAATATTCTAGGTTTGTAGATGAATCTAGCCAAATCTTATTGAACATGCAGTACTGAGTCAACATTGGGTCCCACAACTGTTTTGGCGCAAAAATTTGAATTTTGAATGTTTCAATTGTTTTGGTGTAGAAATTTGATTTTTGAACTTTTGAATGTCTGGAATTTATTTAACTGTTTTATTCACATGAAATATTCTTATGTGTACACAATTCCTCTAACGACCATTTTACGCGTATATATATACGCATAACTTTCATTTTATTTTTAAAATTCAAACGATGTTGCATTATTATTTGATTCTTGCCATATTTCATTGACTGTAGCCTTACCTTGAATTTTATCTTTCGTATACATATATTTCTGCATATATATATATACATATTCTCATATATATATATACATATATTTTCTTTATTTCCTTATATGTACGTTCTTATCCTTTCAAATTTTGAATTTGTATATGTACATATATATGCATGTTCAGTTGGCCCTCTCTAAAACAAAGATAAAAAATATGCCGCCATCCGGGTTCGAACCCCCGACTTCTATGTTACAAATCCAATGTCTTAACCAACTGAGCTATGAATTCTTTTGTTAATAAGTCTTAGAACAATGATAATTATTGTTCTCTCCTTACTTCTCTTTTTCATGTTAGTTACAATAATTAAAGTAAACCATTGCATGAATCTTTTTCTTTTATTTTTCTTTTAATGTTAATGCATTATGTTCGCAAATTAGTGCATGCAACATATTTACATTGCATGCAACCAATCCTTTCTTTCAATGCATGCATTACATTTTTTTCAGTGCATGTATTTATTACATGCAATCCTTATTTTGTTCTTTATTTTATATTTTAATTTGTTTTTGTATATATATTTCTCTTGTGTGTATACAAATTTCTAGGCTTAATAACTCCTTTATATGATGTATGTTTTACGCAAACCAGGTGTCTATCTTGACCAGAATTCCGAGACGGATGCAATGGTGCAGTCTGTTTTACTTAATTCTCATTATTTAACTAAGTTATTCTTATTTTATTATCTTAAAAATACGGGGTGTTACATTCTCCCACCCTTAGGAAATTTCATCCTCGAAATTTAATAAAGGTAAAATCAATTAACCCCTCGCATAATATACATCTATCATGTGTGCATCCAATTTTTGCAACCATTATACACATGTGCATAGTGCATCACATCAAAATAATACATGTATGCCAAAGCGGTACCTACTATATCTATGCAAATTTTTCAAAAATCCTTTTAAAATATGATGCTCACATCCTAAATATACTGGCAGTTCTATATGAATGCAATATTTTGAAAATTAAAACAGCTTTTTCATCTAAATTTCCCTACACTCTTGTTGAATAAGAGCGTAGTTCATCCAATTGTTGCATCCGAAATCCTACCAACCATCATTAAATTTCGAAATTTAGAAAAATCTAATTTTCTAAATTTTGATTTCTTATGTTACAAAAAGGTATAAAATGGAAAAAATTTACATCTTCCATATTTCTTTAATGTACCTTTTCCAATTGTACTTGAATTTTATGTAACTATTCTATAAAGATTTCCTATTTTCCTATCCAAGCATAACTACATAAGAAACTTTCTTTTTCTTTTTCCGTCATGTTTGTTGCTTTTCTGAATTTATTGTTTTCTTTTTAGTTAGGCTATTTTTCTTCCTTTCTTAGCTTATTTTACTTAATCCAATTATTTAAGTTTATCATTTTCAAATAAGCCTTTCCATCTTTCAATATCCAACACAGCTACTACTAAGGGCTAAGAATCTTAAGACTATTTCACTTAAGAAAAGTCCAACCACAAACTCTCAACACTTACTTGCCCTTCACTCTCTATTAGTCTCTACTAGTCCTTGCTGTGTATTACTAGCCTATATTTTTTTCAAGCAACAATCCTACGCTTTACAATGCTTATGCATTCTATGGGAATTTTTTTCATTATTCCAAGATAGTCTTTACTATTTACTTCATAGCTTCAATTTTTTTTTCAAAAATAAAAAATGCTAAAACTTTTATTTTCCTCTTGAAACAATAATCAAAATTTAATGTCAAAAGAACAAAGATTTCAAAACTTCTTACAAAATGCAACATTTTGTATGCTTTACTTTTTAACCCTTTCACATATTATAATATGAAAACTAATGAGCTATACATGCTCTATAATGTACACCTTTGCATGAGAGAATTCTTTTTAAAACAAGAAATCATTGTTTTCAAAACATACCCTATTTTACTTTAAAACCCTATATGCACTAAATATGTTCTTTTACATATTTTTCTCAGACATCAAAAATACTTTTAAGAATAAAACTTCAAAACATCCCAAACTATTTTGTCAAAACTTTTACATTTTCAAGTTCTTAAAAGTTAACAAATGAGTTAGACTCAAAGTGGTCTCCAACCCAACTAGGTTTTCCTAGACACTCACATGAAATTGATTCTCTCAACTATATATATTCCTAATCCATTTTCCACTTTTTAATCTTTCTCTAATTTATAAGGTCTCACTACCAAACCCACTAATCTGAAATACTTAATATTTCAATTACTAACATATGGGATACATCCTACTTTTATACCAACCATTTTGTACACTTTCCACTCAACTTACCTAAGGGTCTCAAATTTCCATATTCATTCTTTTAGTGCACAAAACTAATATCCCAACTCTTTCCATTTAGTGGGCTCCTTTGTGGATTTAGGGTTATTGTAACAACCCGAAAATCTGGGCCAGTTTAAAAATTTTATTTTGGCAATTTTAGCGAATTTTGAATATTTAAAATAGATAATTTTAAATAATATCGACGAGAAATTTGTTTTGAATATAATTCGAACGTATATATTATATACGTCGTCGTTAGAATATAAATAATTATATATAATTATAATACAATTGAAAATGGCGCTGTAGTTCGATAATCCGATTTCAAACTTCAATTGAATGTACCGGGTGCAAAACAATCCGGATTTTAGTGAAACCAAAAATCATAGGATCTATTTGATAATATCTTTCCAACGAATCCGAAAAATCAAAATTTCATAGCGGGAATCAAAAGATATGTCCAGTTGAAAATTCTGAATAGTCGCTATGAAATTCAGGCCCATAAAAATAGTCATTTTGCAAACGACCTCGGATTTCGACGAAACCACTTTTGTTGGGTCCGTGATGTTAAATTATTGCTAGGTTTCAAATTTCATAATTTTCCGATTCAATATGTGAGCATGGCAAAGGAAAACGCGTTTGACCAGTTTCAGTCAATTTCGATCGACCAGAAAATGACCATTTTTCATACGGTCTCGGAATTCGACGAAATTAGTTTTGTTAGGACCGTATCATCGATACGAAGCTAGAAATATTTTTTCTGGAATTTTTAGAGTCCGTATGTGACCCCGGCAATTTGAAATGTGCGTTAAATTTGAATATACACTGATTTATAATTTGATTTTGAGAAAAACCTATCGTAACGGCCGAACCAGCTTATGATATATATCCCATTGTGTTCGGAATGGGGGTAATTAGCTAGGGGCGACAGTCGTTGGGTCTCGTTTGGAGACTGGATCCATAAGTCACTTTTTGGAGGAAAAATATTAATTAAATAAATTATAATTAAATTATAAAATGGGCCCCCCTATTTTCTCCCTTACCCTTCCCCGTTCAGCCCAGTTGACCATTCAGAATCGAAAAAAAAAGAAAAAGAAAAAAAGGCACTCCACCTCGATCCGGCGCCAGCAGCACCACCGGACCCCCGCTCCTCCGCCTAGCAAGTCGCCCTCTCCAGCAGCACCTCCACCCCCCCTCCCCCGCGTCTCCTTCTCCATCCCCTCCTCTGATCGATCGAAACCCCTAAGACCCCCAAACCTACTAACCCGCATGCCCTAGCTCCCCCCACCCAGTCGACCAGATTCGCCTCCGCCCCAGCCACACCCCGCGCCACCTCTGACCCAGCGCCTCCCCTCCTCCTTCCGATAGCGACACCCGCCTCCCCTATCTCCAGTAAACGCAGCGAGCTCCTCTAGAAAACCACGGCGCTACAGGGCTCCGAGCTGGGTCCACTCACGGTGGCAATTGCACTGGCGTAGGCGCATCGCGTGGCTCCCCAGCGCCACTTCAGACGATCCCCCACCACGTGCAGCGAGCCAAGCCCCTCCTCCATCGAGCAAAGTGAGTTTAAATTATTTTATTTTTATTTTCTTACCATGTAATTAATTTTGTGATTAAAAAAAACATCGTTTTAAAATATAATCTATAGTTATATATAATAAAAATATAATTTTTATTCATGTAGAGTTTTAAAAATATAATTTTTATACTCCTAGCATAATAAAAATATGATTTTTATTTAATTAGAGTAATAAAAATATGATCTTTTATATAAGAAGTGAAAGAAAGAAGTGATTTGTGAAATGAACAAGAAGTGGATTTTGAAAAAAGGATGAGATTTATAAATATGTTAAAGTTTATATTTTTATTTCATGTAAAAATTCGATTTTTATATATTGAATAGCGAAGTAAAAATTTGATTTTTATATATTGAATAACAAGATAAAAATTCGATTTTTATATATTGAATAGCATAGTAAAAATTCAATTTTTCTATATTGAATAGCGAAGTAAAAATGTGATTTTTACATATGTAGAGAATACGGGCAAAGAAAGTGACAAGAGGCGAGAACGGCGAAGATTTCTATAAATGAAGTGTTGTGAAGTTGTGATAGCTATCGATGAGAACTTCTCACTCAAAATTCTTATTCTAGTTATATATATGTACTAGGATGCAGACGGTGTTTAGTAGCACCCGACACCCGTCATCCACAGACCATGGATGGCTTGTTTGTTTAATTGTTTGGTTGTGTAGTTGGTTAGATTATTTGGTTTGAATTGAATTGTTAGGTGAAATGGAATTGACTTGATTGATGTGTGAATGGCGTAGGCCTTCACTAGACCGGGGATAAGGCTAGGCCTTGTCCCGTTTCTAGTATCGTGCCGTTATGCCGCCGAAATTTTCTAAAAATAAGTTAGAAAAATAAAAATATCATTTTATTTAAAGAATGAACTGAATAGGAATTCATATGTTGAAATAAAATGTTTTTATCGTTAAAAATATAATTTTTAACGTGAATGTGAATAAATAAATATTCATTTACAAACCGGACGGTTTGTTTATGTACACCTATTTGAAGGACATTGATTGGGACGATAAATTTTACACATCGCCCAACTGCACAAATAAAATCTGTGTGTGATTGTTTGAAACCCCATACGGGTATTGGGATGATATTTGACGTACACTAATCCCGATTGTGTAGTTGTTTGTCGATCGATTGATTGACAGGCTGTTATAAGCGTGGAATATTTATATTTGATGCTTATACAGTGTAGAATGCACTTTGGATGATGGTTGATTATTCATCGTTGTTGATATATACATGTGTTGTAGAAAACCCATATAATTAACATTATATGGTAATTGATTGGGTCTCATTCCAGTTTTAAAATAGAAATATTTGAAAAAGAAATATTTGAAATAGAATATTTGAAAATAGTAATATATGAAGCCGTGTTGATTAGATTGACGCCATTTTGACGTAAACGATATTTATATCGATTTTATTCATTTTATAATGAATATCGAAAGTGATTTCAAAATCTGATATTTTGAAAAGAATTGAATCTAAATGAATTCGAATTGAAATTGAATATAAACGAATTCGAATTGAAATTGAATATAAATGAATTCGAATTGATAATGAATTCGAATTGAAAACGAACTGAAATTGAATTAAAAATCAATTTGAATTGAAATCAATTTGTAATAAATTTAAAACGAATTTAAAATGAATTTAAATTGGAATATTCAATTTTGATTTGAAATTGAGTATGAAGTTGAAACCGTTTTTGAAAAAGAATTTAAAACGATTTATAAAGCACATTTTGAATTGAAATCGACGAAGTATATATTATATATATTATATATATAATATAATGGCCTGAATAGAACGCGCCGCGCCGCGGCAGTTCGCGAATTTTGACCATTGACTTCGAACGGACATTACGGGAGATCCGACCGTCGGATTCTCCTGAATCCGGAACCGTTGGGTTTGTATCGAAAAGAGCTTTCCAACGAATATTAGAAATTTGAAATCTAACGGTTGGATTTGGAATTATGTCCAAATCAAATTTGAAAAAGGTCGCTGTAAGTGCAGTTCGATGGCCGTTGATGGAAATCGACTGTACGGGCCTTGATAAAATTATTAAAAATATTAATAATTTGTGTAAAATCATAAGAAATGATTTAGAAAGAATTGGGATGAAAAACTCCATATTTGAAAAGATAAAAATAGATTTTTATCGAAATGAACTAGTTTTGAACTAGAATTATAATTCTATTTATTTTTAAATAAATAAATTGAATTTGAAATGGTTTTGAAAATAAGCAGAATTTCCAATGATTGCATTGGAGTGGATTTGAATCGAAATTGTCTTCGGAATATTTCGATGTTGGAATTCGTGATTATACGGATGTTGTTATGGAAATTTGAAAGATATATATTTATATCGTTATTTCCAATACGACATTTGTTAATCGTAGAATTTGATATTGAATATAAGCCGATATATTTTCTATTCAGAGCCTTGTATTGAATATCAAATGTGATTTGGGTTTGTCGTGAATGGTGTCTTCATTAACACTGTTCTTGAACCCAGTTGAGAAAAGATTAAATCTTTTTATTTAGATTTAATGAAGTGTACCAATTAAATAATATTTAATTGGAATTGAATTGGTATTGATTTTTGGGTTTATCGTGGACAGTGTTTTAAATAACACTCGTTCTTTAACCCGATAATTAATGGAAGGTGATTTTGGTTTTATCGTGAACCGTGTTTTAAATGACACTGATTCTTTAACCCAGCTAACCATTAAAACTAAGCGGAGTTTTAATGAATCTTTAATTAGATTGAAATGATCGAGAATGGAGTATCACCAGTTTTGCTCCAGGCGATAGTTAAATCTTTTATTAGATTTGAACATGAAATGGTAACTGAATTTACCGATAACACTGTGGTGTTAGATATGAAGTATTACCAGTTTTACTTCATGGGATGAATAGGTCGGGGTTGGGAAATTAAAACAAATGATTACTTCGGTAAGGTTCGTTAATCCCGATTAGTTGAATCAAAATTAAAAAGAAGATTAATGAATAAATTCAAGGAATTTATCTTGGATAAAATTAATGGGAACCTTTCCCTATGAATGTGAAATTTAGAAACTAACTGTCGATTAGATAAGCAGAATGGTTTTCTGGATATTGATCTGATGTTGGTTTCGGCCTTCGGGATTAATATTTGGGGAATTATTCTCTTGATTAATGTACGGTTAGTGACTGATGAATTGGAATGAGGCGTATGTTGTGTTTGTGTAACACTTATTTAAAATATACGCGAATTATTCGGAAAGACCGGGTTTATCCCATTCTGAATAACTGATACGACGATAAGTCGAAGATGAAGACGGTGGTCGAAGACCGGAAGTCTTCACGTCGTTTGGATAATTACTGATGATCTTGATTGGGCTGTACACCCAAGAAGATGGAAACAGTTGGTGATCGTCCAGACGTACATGGAGATCGATGGATATGCGGGGTACTAGGTGCCTCCGGTTTCGTTCAGACCCAGAACGGACTTATAAATGGACTGTGTGTCTGATATTGGATTTTAGTCTGTGTGATTGATCTCCATTAAATATATATCTGTTTGGCGGCGGAGAATTTATTCTCTTGCTTAACGCCCTTCTCTGAGACGTACGAGCTCAGGGGTTATATATTGATGGATATCAAAAGCATGGAGTGAATTGCCTGTGTGGCATGCCTAAGTGGCAATTGATCAAGGCTTCTGTTGAAAAGCAAAGTCTTGTGGTTGATGATCGAAGCACGGCCTTTGTGGCGTAGCTTTGTGTAACGTTTACTTCGCGAGTTTCACACCCGGTATGAACCAAAAACGGGAGACGGACCTCAGGGAGGGCATGCGTTTCTTTCTAGTTAGAAGTGGCGTCAGTGGTTTTACATGCCCTGACGAGTTTGACTTATGTGGTTGTTGCTGTTGCGAGGCGCCTCGGTTAGATCGAACGATTCGGGTCCGATGGAGCCATTCGTTGGCTCATTTACGCCCCAAAGGGCGGAGAGACGTATTGTTCAGGCATAATAATCCACATCGGTGGACCGACCCTGACGATCCAAGGCCCACCTGAGTCTGGGTCCTGAGACATGGGCTAGATTGTCTCGAATCGGTAGAGGACGATCCCTGGCCTCGATTCATAGATGGAAATCCAACTTCCAAATACGTGACATTTGCGGTTTTATTTGTAGAGCCTAGTATGGCGACATGATATATGGTACCCATGCCGCCTATGATTGATACTTATGAATTGAAGTTGTTTTATACACTATACACTTATAATAGTATCAAATGATTTGTTTTAGAACGTATCAAGCATCCTTTGGCTGTTATAAGGGAAAACCCTATTCCCCGGCTTGCGTTGCATTGTGTGATAGGACCTGGGTCTTATAACAGCTTCATTTTTCTTTATTTAGCATTGCACTGTTTGTTTTATGCACTGGTATTCTTGGGAGGAAACCCGTTCCGTGTTATACGGCGTTGTCCCTTGATTTACCCAACTTTAAAATAAAGATTTATAACTGTTTTTAGTTCTCACACCAGTCACATGACTGACCTGGAGTTTATTGTTTTAACCTAAACTCTGGGTGCCCCTATTTTGACACGGGCAGCTAGTAGTTTTGGTTTTGCAGATTTATATTCACAGGATCCTGGTTTACAGCTGCAACGATATCCAGAAAGCTTTGTATCCGTATATCTCCTTCAGTTGTGTATTGTATTATTTTCCGCTGCTATGTATTTAAATGTAATTTAAATCTCTGATATTTCTATGTAATATTCATTCATACTCTGTATATTCTTGTATTATGATGCATTGTTGTAATATACAATGAAATGTTCTTCTGTTTGTGTTCTATTTTGTCCTGTTCTCAAACGATAGGGCGTTTCGAATGGTCTGGGTCGGTTTAGCGACTGGTTCGGACCGAGCGAAATTCCTTCTCGTCACAGTTGGTATCAGAGCTTTGGTTTACAAAGCTCAGAGAACAAGACATATTAGAAACATACGGAAGAATTCATCAGATATTGGATTAGTAATATCCAACGGGAATGACTCATTAGATATGGGATCAGTAGTATCCTAGAACGAGTGTGACGAGTATATTTTTAAATTAAAAGCAAATTTAGTTTTGAAAATCTAAATCAAATATTCGTATTTGATTATTTATTTGTATTGATTTGAACAGTCCAGTATATAAAGAATTTGCATATACGCCTTGCAAACGTATATTCGAAGTTTTAATATACTGGATAGATATAGAGTCACATTCTAGACACCTGGGGATAATTCTGATGATGTGGCCACATCATCAGTATTTATATTCGTGTTTCGAAGGTGTGATTTCTATATATTTCCATTAGACTGCTGTGAGAACCAAAATATAGATAGAATACATTGTTGTGAATTGGCATCAAAAACATGATTTTTGTATATATATAAAATTATGAATTTGAAACTCTAATTCACTAATTGATTGATGTTTGTGTTGTTTGTTTAATTGTTTGATAATTTTGAACCATTACGCCTAATTGTATCACATATTGAATTATATTGAAAATTGGTCGCATTTGCTTGCATATACATGTACTTACATTGAACAGGTCGAAGCAAAGAGGCTAGAGCCGAAGAATAAAATTTGTTTGCCCGACAAATAGGTACATGTTTACTACATAATTTACTGTTTTGTTTGGGTGATGATGATTTTAGGAGCCTATTGGCTAGCCGCTTGGCTTTTTCTTTTTCTTTTTGAGATCAGAAGGCCTATATGGCAATTTCGGGATTTTCCCGTGGCTCCCGGTGTAGGGGAGGTTATGGCGAAATTTTTCGAAAATTTAGGGTGTTAGCCAAATTTTTGAAGAATTTGAAAATTCTCAGAAAGTGAAAAGTTGGAGAATGGAAGCCGGATCGAACGTAGAGTTGATTAATCAAACCACTTTCGACTTTGTTCCTTTTCGGGGACGAAAAGTTTTAAGTGGGGGAGATTGTAACAACCCGAAAATCTGGGCCAGTTTAAATTTTTTATTTTGGCAATTTTAGCAAATTTTGAATATTTAAAATAGATAATTTTAAATAATATCAACGAGAAATTTGTTTTGAATATAATTCGAACGTATATGTTATATACGTCGTCGTTAGAATATAAATAATTATATATAATTATAATAGAATTGAAAATGGCGCGGTAGTTCGATAATTCGATTACAAACTTCAATTGAATGTACCGGGTGCAAAACAATGCGGATTTTAGTGAAACCAAAAATCATAGGATCTATTTGATAATATCTTTCTAACGAATCCGAAAAATCAAAATTTCATAGCGGGAATCAAAAGATATGTCCAGTTGAAAATTCTGAATAGTCGCTGTGAAATTCAGGCCCTTAAAAATAGTCATTTTGCAAACGACCTCGGATTTCGACGAAACCACTTTTGTTGGGTCCGTGATGTTAAATTATTGCTAGGTTTCAAATTTCATAATTTTTCGATTCAATATGTGAGCATGGCAAAGGAAAACGCGTTTGACCAGTTTCAGTCAATTTCGATCGACCAGAAAATGACCATTTTTCATACGGTCTCGGAATTCGACGAAATTAGTTTTGTTAGGACCGTATCATCGATACGAAGCTAGAAATATTTTTTCTGGAATTTTTAAAGTCCGTATGTGACCCCGGCAATTTGAAATGTGCGTTAAATTTGAATGTACACTGATTTATAATTTGATTTTGAGAAAAACCTATCGTAACGGCCGCACCAGCTTACGATACATATCGCATTGTGTTCGGAATGGGGGTAATTAGCTAGGGGCGACAGTCGTTGGGTCTCGTTTGGAGACCGGATCCATAAGTCACTTTTTGGAGGAAAAATATTAATTAAATAAATTGTAATTAAATTATAAAATGGGCCCCCCTATTTTCTCCCTTACCCTTCCCCGTTCAGCCCAGTTGACTTTTCAGAATCGAAAAAAAAAAAAGGCGCTCCACCTCGATTCGGCGCAAGCAGCACCACCGGACCCCCGCTCCTCCGCCTAGCAAGTCGCCCTCTCCGGCAGCACCTCCACCCCCCCCCCCACCCCGCGTCTCCATCCCCTCCTCTGATCGATCGAAACCCCTAAGACCCCCAAACCCACTAACCCGCGTGCCCTAGCTTTCCCCCCCCCCCCCAGTCGACCAGATTCGCCTCCGCCCCAGCCACACCCCGCGCTACCTCTGACCCAG
This sequence comes from Allium sativum, assembly GCA_030737875.1. Classification (NCBI taxonomy): domain Eukaryota; kingdom Viridiplantae; phylum Streptophyta; class Magnoliopsida; order Asparagales; family Amaryllidaceae; genus Allium; species Allium sativum. The sequence goes on along the minus strand of CM060910.1, from coordinate 552,799,755 downwards.
CGCCTCCCCTCCTCCTTCCGATAGCGACACCCGCCTCCCCTATCTCCAGTAAACGCAGCGAGCTCCTCCAGAAAACCCCGGCGCTACAGGGCTCCGAGCTGGGGCCCACTCACGGTGGCAATTGCACTGGCGTAGGCGCATCGCGTGGCTCCCCAGCGCCGCTTCAGACGTTCCCCCACCACGTGCAGCGAGCCAAGCCCCTCCTCCATCGAGCAAAGTGAGTTTAAATTATTTTATTTTTATTTTCTTGCCATGTAATTAATTTTGTGATTAAAAAAACATCGTTTTAAAATGTAATCTATAGTTATAGATAATAAAAATATAATTTTTATTCATGTAGAGTTTTAAAAATATAATTTTTATACTCCTAGCATAATAAAAATATGATTTTTATTTAATTAGAGTAATAAAAATATGATCTTTTATATAAGAAGTGAAAGAAAGAAGTGATTTGTGAAATGAACAAGAAGTGGATTTTGAAAGCAAAAGGATGAGATTTATAAATATGTTAAAGTTTATATTTTATTTCATGTAAAAATTCGATTTTTATATATTGAATAGCGAAGTAAAAAATTTGATTTTTATATATTGAATAACAAGATAAAAATTCGATTTTTATATATTTAATAGCATAGTAAAAATTCAATTTTTCTATATTGAATAGCGAAGTAAAAATGTGATTTTTACATATGTAGAGAATACGGGCAAAGAAAGTGACAAGAGGCGAGAACGACGAAGATTTCTATAAATGAAGTGTCGTGAAGTTGTGATAGCTATCGGTGAGAACTTCTCACTCAAAATTCTTATTCTAGTTATATATATGTACTAGGATGCAGACGGTGTTTAGTAGCACCCGACACCCATCATCCACAGACCATGGATGGCTTGTTTGTTTAATTGTTTGGTTGTGTAGTTGGTTAGATTATTTGGTTTGAATTGAATTGTTAGGTGAAATGGAATTGACTTGATTGATGTGTGAATGGCGTGGGCCTTCACTAGACCGGGGATAAGGCTAGGCCTTGTCCCGTTTCTAGTATCGTGCCGTTATGCCGCCGAAATTTTCTAAAAATAAGTTAGAAAAATAAAAATATCATTTTATTTAAAGAATGAACTGAATAGGAATTCATATGTTGAAATAAAATGTTTTTATCGTTAAAAATATAATTTTTAACGTGAATGTGAATAAATAAATATTCATTTACAAACCGGACGGTTTGTTTATGTACACCTATTTGAAGGACATTGATTGGGACGATAAATTTTACACATCGCCCAACTGCACAAATAAAATCTGTGTGTGATTGTTTGAAACCCCACACGGGTATTGGGATGATATTTGACGTACACTAATCCCAATTGTGTAGTTGTTTGTCGATCGATTGATTGACAGGCTGTTATAAGCGTGGAATATTTATACAGTGTAGAATGCACTTTGGATGATGGTTAATTATTCATCGTTGTTGATATATACATGTGTTATAGAAAACCCATATAATTAACATTATATGGTAATTGATTGGGCCTCATTCCAGTTTTAAAATAGAAATATTTGAAAAAGAAATATTTGAAATAGAATATTTGAAAATAGTAATATACGAAGCCGTATTGATTAGATTGACGCCATTTTGACGTAAACGATATTTATATCGATTTTATTCATTTTATAATGAATATCGAAAGTGATTTCAAAATCTGATATTTTGAAAAGAATTGAATATAAATGAATTCAAATTGAAATTGAATATAAACGAATTCGAATTGAAATTGAATATAAATGAATTCGAATTGATATTGAATTCGAATTGAAAACGAACTGAAATTGAATTAAAAATCAATTTGAATTGAAATCAATTTGAAATAAATTTAAAACGAATTTAAAATGAATTTAAATTGGAATATTCAATTTTGATTTGAAATTGAGTATGAAATTGAAACCGTTTTTGAAAAAGAATTTAAAACGATTTATAAAGCACATTTTGAATTGAAATCGACGAAGTATATATTATATATATTATATATATAATATAATGGCCTGAATAGACCGCGCCACGCCGCGGCAGTTCGCGAATTTCGACCATTGACTTCGAACGGACATTACGGGAGATCCGACCGTCGGATTCTCCTGAAACCGGAACCGTTGGGTTCGTATCGAAAAGAGCTTTCTAACGAATATTAGAAATTTGAAATCTAACGGTTGGATTTGGAATTATGTCCAAATAAAATTTGAAAAAGGTCGCTGTAAGTGCAGTTCGATGGCCGTTGATGGAAATCGACTGTACGGGCCTTGATAAAATTACTAAAAATATTAATAATTTGTGTAAAATCATAAGAAATGATTTAGAAAGAATTGGGATGAAAAACTCCATATTTGAAAAGATAAAAATAGATTTTTATCGAAATGAACTAGTTTTGATAATAAACCCAAATCACATTCTATTTATTATCGGGTTAAAGAACAAGTGTTATTTAAAACACCGTTCATGATAAACCACAAATCAATTCTAATTCAATTCCAATTAAATATATTAATTAATTGGTATATTTCATTAAATCTAAATAAAAAGATTTAATCTTTTCTCAACGGGGTTTAAGAACAGTGTTGATGAAGACACCATTCACGACAAACCCAAATCCCATTTGATAATAAATACAAGGCTCTGAATAGAAAATATATCGGCTTATATTCAATATCAAATTCTAAAACCCACAAATATCGCTTTGTAAATAACGATATAAAATATATCTTCCAAATTTCCTCCAAAATATATGTATAATCGCGGAATCTAATATCTAAATATTCCAAAGACAATTTCGATTCAAATCCATTCCAATTCATATATTGAAAATTCTGGTTATTTAAAACCCATTTCAAATCCAATTTATTTATTTAAAAATAAATAAATTATTATTCTAATTACTAACTAGTTCATTTCGATAAAAATCTATTTTTATCTTTTCAAATATGGGATTTTTCAGCCCAATTCTTTCCAAATCATTTCTTACGATTTTACACTAATTATCAATATTTTTAATAATTTTATCAAGGCCCGTACAGTCGATTTCCAATAACGGCAATCGAACTGCACTTACAACGACCTTTTCTGAAATTGATTTGGATGTATCTCCAAATCCAACCATCAGATTTCAAATCTCTTGTATTCGTTAGAAATCTCTTTTCGATACGAACCCAATGGTTCCGGTTTTAGGAGAATCCGACGGTCGGATCTCCCGTAATGTCCGTTCGAAGTCAATGGTCGAAATTTACGAACTACCGCGGCGCGGCGTGTTCTATTCAGGCCATTATATATATATATAATATATATATATATATTCCATCGATTTCCTTTTAAAACGAATTTTATAAATTGTTCTAAATTTGTTTCAAAAACAATTTCTACTTTCATTTCAAATTCAAATCAAAATTGAATTTTCCATTATAAATTCTTTTTACATTCATTTCTATTTGATTTCAATTCTGTAACGACCCGGGGAAAATATCGATGCTCGAGTTTTCAACAACAATACATAAACCCGTATCTCTTGCCAAAAACCCAAGTATCGAACCCCCAGATTGTCAATAGAAAGAAATTAGAGGGTGAGAACAGAAAGGAATAATATTAGAATAGAAGAAAGAAGAAGAATACCACATCAGAATCTCACAGCGGAACAGATAAAATATAATATCAAATACCTTTATACAAAAGAATTTGTATATACATACCAATCATCAGAGTTCAAACATACAACTGCACAGCGGAAATAACTTTATATATAACTAGTGGTGAAGACGCCTGCTTCTAGCTCCTGAAACTCGAAGCAAACCTAACCTGGAAATACACTCGGTCTGACCCGAGCACATTTGGTTTAAAACAAAATACACCGGGTCAGTCTCGAATGCTATTAATGATAAATTCACGGAAACACACACTTGTTTAACTTTGGAAATTCCTTTATGAAATCAAAGGATAATAGTAAGACCAGCCCACACATAAACACGGACGGTTTTTACCTTACTATAACCCAAAACATTTTTGAAATCATACTTTGATCTGATATTATCATAGTGTCTAAATACAAGTAAATAACAAATCTAGAGGAACGCTTGCATCTCACGCTCTCCATATATAGTATACAAACAAAAACCGTGGGCGCTTATTGGATATTGGATTCCAACTATGACAAGGTATGGGACCACCTTCCGACTGTGTATCTCTAGAGGCGAATATACTGGGTTCAACAAGAACGTCTTGCAACCCGGCCCTTACGTGACCGACCACTCATTTCCCTTGAGTGTATCGAATGTATATCACCGATAGTTGGGATCAGCAACCAGCTCCTGCAAAGGGATAGCATCGAAATATAGATTAAAGAAGCAAATAGATTTTCTCTAGATAGGTGATCATACATCCTAATGGGAGCGACCCACATAGCCATGCTGCCTGCCCGCTTTTTGTCATTTCCCGGTTGATGAGGCTTGAGGTCAGAACTTAACTTTAAAATCTGGTCATCATACACTTTGAATGCCACATCGTCAGATCCGCCAGATCACACTTGATTGATGTCCACAAAAATACTCTAGTTTATTTGGCTTGAGAAAACCATTTCTCCGCCATCAACTATGGTACGTTTAGAGAAATCAACTCATGTAATTCTTTTTGGAAATACTCTGTGAGACATCCGTCCATACAAGTCATCCAGGAACAGGATGAACCGAAGGTACTCTCCTACTGCATCTCATATAGGAATCACCCCATGGACCAGTAGCGAGAAGTCCTTGCAACCCGTAGATTTCAACCACGACAGAACCACGGTTTATCTCTGGGAGCTAACCAAAGATTATTAGCGGTTCTTCCACTTATGAAGATCCACGGTGTTCAAAGCTCCATCTCGATCATCTTCTGATCTTCACGTATTTGTTGGTCGGAATGGTTTTTGAATATAGATTCGATCTCGATCTTCCCATACCAACAATTGCATTGGACAGATTTGATAGTCAGTGGTTTAACTATCAAATTATATAGTGTTCAAACATGACACCCCAATGAGTTTACTAGTTCAATATTCAGTATTACTTGGCCCTTTTTAAAATTTAAAACAAACTGATTCAATTCTGCTTAACTAAGACTTCTAACCCTTTTTAATATTTAAAATACGATGATTGAATTCTTATTTAATATATTAATGATATCAACCAAATTCCCTCTGATTAACTTTGACTGATTTACTTTGATCGATTAACTCTAATCTGACTACTCGATTTATTAAACTAAACTGAACTAACTTGACTTGATTACTCCTATCGATTAACTAATATTCGACTTACTCCATTCGCTCGACTCTAGATCGCAGTGATCACAATGGTTACGCATGATTCCCTCAGGAAACATCCGACCCCGTAGGCTATCCGCAGCCCTGCGAATTACGGTAGCAGTCGTACGCATTGGTAACTCTTCCTGAATAACTACGTTTGACTAACTCTTTTTTTTTCAAATACTATATTCGATCAACTCTAATTGAATAACGATATGTTTAATATAATTTTAAATCACTATTCTTATTTCTTTTGAAACTAATATTTCAATATTATATATTTTCCAAAATCTTGCATTAGGGTTCAGTATTCCTCGTATAGGGTAAAACCAATTCTCAACACCTTTACTCACTCTAAATAATACCATTCCTTGATAATAGTGAAGCCAACCAAGTTAGGTTATTTTATTTACCTCTCAGACCTTGATCGACCCCGTTCTTACCTCAGAATAATATTAGTTTAACTACTAACATCAAAATCCCATTTCCCTTTTTGGGTTTCGAATCTGGTCCTTAAAACCATCCCTTTATTTGAAATCCTCAGTTAAGGTCTTTTTACTTAATTTCTTTATTTAAGTAAGCATCCCTTAAAACACCACTAAATCTTCAAGTATTCTTTCACTAATAACCCCTTGGTTTATAATATAAATCCCTCGACAAATAATTTTGATTCCATCTATTTATACCTATTTATCATGAACTTTTATCGCTCTTTGGTTAAACCTCATTGTCAATTAATCACCTGTTAATTGAATTCCCTTTTATCAATCTTGTTTGAAAACTTGGATTTATAAATCTCTTTAATAAAATTCTTATTTGGTTTTGATCGAACTTAGCGACGCTTAACCCTTTCTTAATTAAATACCAATCAAAAATCATTTCTTTAATTATTATCAATTTAAATAATAATCATCTTTAACATTAACTATATTAAAAATAGTTAACTCTGATATTAACCAAAGATAGAATAACTATTACCTTTGTAATCTCATTAAAGAATAATTTATCTTATTAACACTAACAATCCGATAATTACTTTAACTTATAGTTAACCAAAGGTTAACTAACGTTAACACTCTTTGTTAAATATGACGAATATTTAGAAAATTCAAAGAATCAAATTAATCCCATTATCGGCATCAGTTAAAAACAGTTGGTTTTGTCGACTTTACATCTCAGTTAACCATTAACTGAATCTTCTTGTCATTTCCCCTTTTTGAATTAATCAAACAACTTAATTAATTTTAAAAACACAATTTAATTGTTTTTAAAAACCATTATTCTATTTTACCAACCCGTAGGTAATTTCTATGTTTTTCTACTTTCAGAACATGTAGATCATAAGATTTTGCTATGTAAACCATTTACATAATTCTTCTATAAACTTGATCAAAAATATATTTTATAAATTTCTAATTTCACTATTTATATAAACGAACTAAAAAGCTTTAATTCAGTTATAAAATAATTTATAACTTTAAACTACGTCAATTCACCGAACGGTAAACCGACGTCTGAAACAACACACTTTAAGCCATTCACTTCCAATTACCCAATCAACACTGTCAGTTGATTTTAAACACAACACAGGTGAATATTTATTCAACCATCATCATACAGACAGGTTTTGGTGTCAGTTAGGTGAACAATTCATATATTTGCACAACCAACAAAAATACAGTTTATTTGAGGAATCCGGTTGGATCCCTCCAACCTATCCTTCTCTGCATCACAGATATTAGTCGGATAAAAATATACAAATTAAATAAATAAATAAATGCAACCAATCAAAAAATAACAACCAATTTGCATCCATCGCATCCAATCAACCAATTCATACTGTAAAATGTAAAATATATTTTACTGTGAATGTACCACATCACAGGATTCCAATAGGTGTGAGAATTAACTCACCAGGTTATTCTGTCGACGGTTGACGCGTTTGTCGCTTTTAATCTTGGACGGACATTCAAAATTAGCTGAATTTTCAACTGTCTCAGATCAGAGCCTAGTCAGCTTCATCGCCTAAGTCTCGTCCCTGCAATCCCAACGGATCCAGTTTCGTCAGATTTCGTTATCGTATGAAAGAGATACGCTCTTTTAAAGTTTGGATAAATTATACGATAATTAACCTAAACTAATTATTAATTAATAAAACTTAATTACCTTAAATAATGGGCTGCCACGTCATCATGGCAGATTAACGAAAGAACACGTTTTCAAATTTCCATCGTCTTTGAACCCGTCGTTCTTCTTCTTGCTTCCTTATTCACGAAGTCACCTCTCACTGCATCACCACCAGCGCCTCCTCGGATGACCGTATCCTGGCCAACTACCACCATCGAGATCAACACCTTCCTGGGTCCACTCGCCGGCGACGCCGTCCCTCAACGGTCCCCCCATCGCCTGAAAACCGTACATACCCAATTTCCGTTCATCGGCAAAATACTGCCACCACCGCCACTTCCAGGTGCCGCCACCACCACCAATCGAACCCCCTCGCCAACCCGCACCATTCCCCCTTCAGACCCGACACCCACGGCCACCTAGTCTGCCGGAATCGGTTGAAAACCCTTCACCACTTCGAAAACGAACCAAAAAACACTCCTCCATGTTCATCTAGCCACCACCGTCACCACAGACCACTAGATAACCTCAGACCAGTGTCAAATCAAAGCCCTTTCTCTCCTCTACAAAACCCCTAAGGTCTGGATCCCTGAAATCGACCACAACCCGTGAATTTTGGCAAAGAACGAAACAGAATTTTTCACTTTAAACCCCGATTCCGACCACCACCAAGCTCCGATCACCCCAAATTTTTGTCAGTGGCTTCCTCTCGACCCGATCTACACTTTTCGTTCAGATTGCCATAACAAATTCCTTCTAGATTTGGAGATATAAATGGATTTGTGAATTTGGAATTTTTTGCAAAATTACATGGAAGAAGATGAAGGTTGGGCTGAAATTCCTGGTGTAGGGGTTTATATAAGGTGGGAAAAATATATTTTAAGTTGACGTGACGAGCGACGTTGACTAACGATATTTTATTTCGTACCTATCGTTATTTCGAACATCGTTTATTCGCTGCTGCGTTCACATACAGGCCCTGCTCGAGACGCGACTGGACGGCATAGTATAATTTGACGATACGATCCTAATGAAACTTGTTTCGTCGAATTCCGAGTTCGTTTGCTCGAACGGCCCTCGTTCACGTTCAAATGGTCGTTTATATTTGTATTTTATTTTGCCACGCTCACAAATTAACACCGTTTTGCATACAAATTGAAATCTAGCAATAATTTACTGTTGCGGTCCCAATAAAATTTGTTTCGTTGAAAACTGAGGTCGTTTGAAAAATGACCCTTTTAAAAGTGGCCAATTCAAGGAAAATAAACAAATATTAAATACCTCAATATAATAATATTAAAATATTGAAATTGGCCATACATGATCAGAATATCGTATACTACCACAATAAAATATCCCGAGTTAAATTCCAAGCCAAATCGATATTTAAAATATTTAAAAACCCTTTATTCTATATGAATATAGCGCTATATATATAAAGGAAATTCCATAGCGTTTTTTTCCAAAATTTGATTTGGACATAAAATAAAATCTACATGACAAAAACTGGATTTTTCTCTGCCATTTGAAAGATATCGTCAAACCGGTCCCGACGTTTCTTGATTCGAGGAAATCCGACTTATTTTGAACCCGGTACGACCAACTGAAGTTCAAAACGCCAAAACGCGAACTACCGCGCCGTTGCTGCTCGTTATTTAATTAAATTATAAACCATATATATTTATTCGTCATTTTCTAAACGAATCGTCGCTAAAATTCCAATATAACCAATATTTGAAAATTTTACTCTGCCCCATTACAATATATTTCAAATTCAACAATTTCCCAATATTCTGGAAATTAAAATATTATTTTATTATTTATTTAGATAATATATTCCAAACAAAATCGTTAAATTCGATCATTCAAATTCAATCCAATATTTTAAATAATTAAAATAATCCAAATAGTCCAAATAAATAGGCGGAAAAACACGGGTCGTTACATTCCTTCCCCCTTAAAATAATTTCGTCCTCGAAATTGCTAAAGTAGAAGAAATGCTGTCAACTACTATCTTTTCAAAAGGAATTAATTTTTAAAACTCGAATTTATTTTCAAACTGACCCAATTGGTTTTAAAACCAATTTATTTCAAATAAAAGAATTTCCCAAAAATCTTCAAAAATTTTCTAACACCATAAATTTTGGAAAAATTTCGGCAGAGTCTCCCCTGCACGGAGGACCATCTGCAAAATTGCAGGTTCAAGAAATATATATAACTCGACTCTCATGGTCAGAAAATTTAAAAACCAAACTCAAATCCCAAACAAAATCAAAAATTTCATATTTGCGTAGGCGTACCATTTGGCGAGCAATATTATGCGATAAGCGATATATTTATACTTGAGCTTGCTTAATCATACTGCGGCTCTATTCTCAATCTGGGTTCAGTTAATTCCAGAATTTCTTTTTTCTTGGATGAATTTTTAAACTGAATTGGTAATTCTGCACCTGTTTCTCAGCTCAAATGGATTTCATTAGTCCACAAAATAAGGTTCAAACATCCATATCCTACATATTATCCATACCACACACAATTTAATTCACACGGGATTTATAACCAAGCTATAACAATCCATTTATCTCTATAATCATCTATTCAAATTTATTTAACTGAATTGATTTATTCGAATGATTTATTTCATATTGGTTTTAAACAAATTGATTCATGTTCAAGTTCATTCATCGAGCACACCATCCAAACATATCACACACATTAACATCAACAAATCAAAACAATTTGCCCATACTATAATAATCATTACTTTTATTATATTATAAAATAAGTTGGACAAAAATAATTTCCAAAAATAATTTTATAATCAAATTTACAAATACGCGCTCTCGATTATATATACATAACTCAATCTAGGGTGTTACTAACCCCATCTCTATTGAGTCACGCCATAGATCCAAGGTTATCTCTAAACCAATAACTCTGATACCACTGTAACGACCCGGGGAAAAGATCGATGCTCGAGTTTTCGACAACAATACATAAACCGTATCTCTTGCCAAAAACCCAAGTATCGAACCCCCAGATTGTCAATAGAAAGAAATTAGAGGGTGAGAATAGAAAGGAAGAATATTAGAATAGAAGAAAGAAGAAGAATACCACATCAGAATCTCACAGCGGAACAGATAAAATATAATATCAAATACCTTTATACAAAAGAATTTGTATATACATACCAATCATCAGAGTTCAAACATACAACTGCACAGCGGAAATAACTTTATATATAACTAGTGGTGAAGCCGCCTACTTCTAGCTCCTGAAACTCCAAGCAAACCTAACCTCGAAATACACTCGGTCTGACCAGAGCACATTTGGTTTAAAACAAAATACACCAGGTCAGTCTCGAATGCTATCAGTGATAAATTCATGGAAACACACACTTGTTTAACTTTGGAAATTCCTTTATGAAATCAAAGGATAATAGTAAGACCAGCCCACACATAAACACGGACGGTTTTTACCTTACTATAACCCAAAATATTTTTGAAATCATGCTTTGATCTGATATTATGATAGTGTCTAAATACAAGTAAATAACAAATCTAGAGGAACACTTGCATCTCACGCTCCCCATATATAGTATACAAACCAAAACCGCGGGCGCTTATTGGATATTGAATTCCAACTATGACAAGGTATGGGACCACCTTCTGACTATGTATATCTAGAGGCGAATACACTGGGTTCAACAAGAACGTCTTGCAACCCGGCCCTCACATGACCGACCACTCATTTCCCTTGAGTGTATCGAATGTATGTCACCGACGGTTAGGATCAGCAACCACCTCCCGAAAAGGGACAGCATCGAAATATAGATTAAAGTAGCAAATAGATTTTCTCTAGATAGGTGATCATACATCCTAATGGGAGCGACCCACATAGCCATGATGCCTTCCCGATTTTTGTCATTTCCCGGTTGGTGAGGCTTGAGGTCAGAACTTAACTTTAACATCTGGTCATCATACACTTTGAATGCCACATCGTCAGATCCGCCAGATCACACTTGATTGACATCCACAAAAATACTCTAGTTTATTTGGCTAGAGAATAACCATTTCTTCACCATCAACTATGGTACGTTTGGAGAAATTAACTCATGTAATTCCTTTTGGAAATACTCTGTCAGACATTCGTCCATACAAGTCATCCAGGAACAGGATGAACCGAAGGTACTCTCCTACTACTTCTCATATAGGAATCACCCCATGGATCAGTAGCGAGAAGTCCTTGCAACCCGTAGATTTCAACCACGACAGAACCACAGTTTATCTCTGGGAGCTAACCAAAGATTATTAGCGGTTCTTCCGCTTATGAAGATCCACGGTCTTCAAAGCTCCATCTCGATCATCTTCTGAACTTCACGTATTTGTTGGTCGGAATGGTTTTCGAATATAGATTCGATCCCGGTCTTTCCATACCAACAATCGCATTGGACAGATTTGATAGTCGGTGATTTAACTATCAAAATATATAGTATTCAAACATGACACCCCAATGAGTTTACTGGTTCAATATTCAGTATTAATAGGCCCTTTTTAAAATTTAAAACAAACCGATTCAATTCTGCTTAACTAAGACTTCTAACCCTTTTTAATATTTAAAATACGATGATTGAATTCTTATTTAATATATTAATGATATCAACCAAATTCCCTCTGATTAACTTTGACTGGTTTACTTTGATCGATTAACTTTAACTTGACTACTCAACTTATTAAACTCAACTGAAATAACTTGACTTGATTACTCCTATCGATTAACTAATATTTGACTTACTCCATTCGCTCGACTCTAGATCGCAGCGATCACAATGGTTATGCCTGATTCCCTCAGGAAACATCCGACCCCGTAGGCTATCCGCAGCCCTGCGAATTACGCTAGCAGTCGTACGCAATGGTAACTCTTCCTGAATAACTACGTTTGATTAACTCTATTTTTTTCAAATACCATATTCGATCAACTCTAATTGAATAACGATATGTTTAATATAATTTGAAATCACTATTCTTATTTCTTTTGAAATTAATATTTCAATATTATATTTTTTCCAAAACCTTGCATTAGAGTTCAGTATTCCTCGTATAGGGTAAAACCAATTCTCAACACCTTTACTTGCTCTAACTAATACCATTCCTTGATAATAGTGAAGCCAACAAAGTTGGGGTATTTTATTTACCTCTCAGACCTTGATCGACCCCGTTCTTACCTCAGAATAATATTAGTTTAACTACTAACATCAAAATCCCATTTCCCTTTTTAGGTTTCAAATCTGGTCTTTAAAACCATCCCTTTATTTGAAATCCTCGTTTAAGTCTTTTTACTTAATTTCTTTATTTAAGTAAACATCCCTTAAAAAACCACTAAATCTTCAAGTATTATTTCACTAATAACCCCTTGGTTTATAATATAAATCCCTCGACAAATAATTTTGATTCCATCTATTTATACCTATTTATCATGAACTTTTATCGCTCTTTGGTTAAACCTCATTGTCAATTAATCACCTGTTAATTGAATTCCCTTTTATCAATCTTGTTTGAAAACTTGGATTTATAAATCTCTTTTATAAAATTCTTATTTGGTTTTGGTCGAACTTAGCGACGCTTAACCCTTTCTTAATTAAATACCAATCAAAAATCATTTCTTTAATTATTATCAATTTAAATAATAATCATCTTTAACATTAACTATATTAAAAATAGTTAACTCTGCTATTAACCAAAGATAGAATAACTATTACCTTTAAAATCTCATTAAAGAATAATTTATCTTATTAACACTAACAATCCGATAATTACTTTAACTTATAGTTAACCAAAGGTTAACTAACGTTAACACTCTTTGTTAAATATGACGAATATTTAGAAAATTCAAAGAATCAAATTAATCCCATTATCGGCATCAGTTAAAAACAGTTGGTTTTGTCGACTTTACATCTCAATTAACCATTAACTGAATCTTCTTGTCATTTCCCCTTTTTGAATTAATCAAACAACTTAATTAATTTTAAAAACACAATTTAATTGTTTTTAAAAACCATTATTCTATTTTACCAACCCGTAGGTAATTTCTTTGTTTTTCTACTTTCAGAACATGTAGATCATAAGATTTTGCTATGTAAACCATTTACATAATTCTTCTATAAACTTGATCAAAAATATATTTTATAAATTTATAATTTCACTATTTATATAAACGAACTAAAAAGCTTTAATTCAGTTATAAAATAATTTATAACTTTAAACTGCATCAATTCACCGAACAGTAAACCGACGTCTGAAACAACACACTTTAGGCCATTCACTGCCAATTACCCAATCAACACTGTCAGTTGATTTTACACACAACACAGGTGAATATTTATTCAACCATCATCATACAGATAGGTTTTGGTGTCAGTTAGGTGAACAATTCATATATATGCACAACCAACAAAAATACAGTTTATTTGAGGAGTTCGGTTGGATACCTCCAACCTGTCCTTCTCTGCATCACAGATATTAGTCGGACAAAAATATACAAATTAAATAAATAAATAAATGCAACCAATCAGACAATAATAACCAATTTGCATCCATCGCATCCAATCAACCAATTCATACTGTTAACTGTAAAATATATTTTACTATGAATGCACCACATCACAGGATTCCAGAAGGTGTGAGAATTAACTCACCAGGTTATTCTGTCGACGGTTGACGTGTTTGTCGCTTTTAATCTTGAACGGACGTTCAAAATTAGCTGAATTTTCAACTGTCTCAGATCAGAGCCTAGTCAGTGCCATCGCCTAAGTCTCGTCCCTGCAATCCCAACGGATCCAGTTTCGTCAGATTTCGTTATCGTATGAAAGAGATACGCTCGTTTAAAGTTTGGATAGATTATACGATAATTAACTTAAACTAATTATTAATTAATAAAACTTAATTACCTTAAATAATGGGCTGCCACGTCATCATGGCTGATTAACGAAAGAACGCGTTTTCAAATTTCCATCGTCTTTGAACTCGTCGTTCTTCTTCTTGCTTCCTTATTCACGAAGTCACCTCTCACTACATCACCATCGGCGCCTCCTCGGATGACCGTACCCAGGCCAACCACCACCACTGAGATCGCCACCTTCCCAGGTCCACTCGCCAGCGCTGCCGTCCCTCAACAGTCCCCCCATCGCCTGAAAACCGTACATACCCAATTTCCGTTCATCGGCAAAATACTGCCACCACCGCCACTTCCAGGTGCCGCCACCACCACCAATCGAACCCCCTCGCCAACCTGCACCATTCCCCCTTCAGACCCGACACCCACGGCCACCCAGTTCGCCAGAATCGGTTGAAAACCCTTCACCACTTCAAAAACGAACCCAAAAACACTCCTCCGTGTTCATCTAGCCACCGCCGTTATCACAGACCACCAGATAACCTCAGACCAGTGCCAAATCAAAGCCCTTTCTCTCCTCTACAAAACCCCTAAGGTCCGGATCCCTGAAATTGACCACATCCCGTGAATTTTGGCAAAGAACGAAACAAAAAATTTCACTTTAAACCCCAATTTCGCCCACCACCAAGCTCCGATCACCCCAAATTTTTGTCAGTGGCTTCCTCTCGATCCGATCTACACTTTTTGTTCAGATTGCCATAACAAATTCCTTCTAGATTTGGAGATATAAATGGATTTGTGAATTTGGAATTTTTTGCAAAATTACATGGAAGAAGATGAAGGTTGGGCTGAAATTCATGGTGTAGGAGTTTATATAAGGTGGGAAAAATATATTTTAAGTTGACGTGACGAGCAACGTTGACTAATGATATTTTATTTCGTACCTATCGCTGTTTCGAACATCGTTTATTCGTTGTTGCGTTCACATACAAGCCCCGTTCGAGACGCGACTGGACGGCATAGTATAATTTGACAATACGGTCCTAATGAAACTTGTTTCGTAAAATTCCGAGTTCGTTTGCTCGAATGGCCCTCGTTCACATTCAAATGGTCGTTTATATTTGTATTATATTTTGCCACGCTCACAAATTAACACCGTTTTGCGTGTAACTTGAAATCTAGCAATAATTTACTGTTGCGGTCCCAATAAAATTTATTTCGTTGAAAACTGAGGTCGTTTGAAAAATTGCCCTTTTATAACTGGCCAATTCAAGGAAAATAAAGAAATATTAAAATACCTCAATATAATAATAGTAAAATATTGAAATTGGCCATACACGATCAGAATATCGTATACTACCACAATAAAATATCCCGGGTTAAATTCCAAGCCAAATCGATATTTAAAATATTTAAAAACCCTTTATTCTATATAAATATAGCGCTATATATATAAAGGAAATTCCACAGCGTTTTTTCCAAAATTTGATTTGGACATAAAATAAAATCTACACGACGAAAACTGATTTTTCTCTGCCATTTGAAAGATATTGTCAAACCGGTCCCGACGTTTCTTGTTCCGAGGAAATCCGATTTATTTTGAACCCGGTACGACCAACTGAAGTTCAAAACGCCAAAACGCGAACTACCGCACTGCTGCAGCTCGTTATTTAATTAAATTATAAACCATATATATCTAATCATCGTTTTCTAAATGAATCGTCGCTAAAATTCCAATATAACCAATATTTGAAAAATTTACTCTGCCCCATCACAATATATTTCAAATTAAACAATTTCCCAATATTCTGGAAATTAAAATATTATTTTATTATTTATTTAGATAATATATTCCAAACAAAATCATTAAATTCGATCATTCAAATTCAATCCAATATTTTAAATAATTAAAATAATCCAAATAAATAGGCGGAAAAACACGGGTCTTACAAATTCAAATTGATTTCAATTCAATTTCAGTTCGTTTCATTCCAAATCGATTTCACTTCGATTTCCAATTGCATTTCTTTTTAATTCAGTTCGATTACAATTCGATTTGAATTCATTTCAATTCGAATTCATTTTATATTCAATTCAGTTCGAATTCATTTTATATTCAATTCAATTCGAATTCAATTTTTTATTCAATTCAATTCGAATTCATTTTCTATTCAATTCGATTCGAATTCATTTTATATTCTATTCAATTCGAATTCATATTCTAAATATTCGATTTTTAAATCTCTTTTCAATATTCATTATAAAAACGAATATAATCGATATAAATATTGTTCGCGTCAAAATAGCGCATCTCTAATTAACACGACTTTTTATTTTCCAATAACTTCGTTATTCTGTTCAACGAATGAATATCTATTCTATTCAACACATGAATCTATATTTCTTTCAACACACGACTAATCTCAACAAATGAGTACTGTCAACACGTGACTATTTTTGTTATTTAATATATTTTATAAAATTATGATTTCTATCGTTTAATTTTTTATCAGACTCCAACCGTAAATTAGTAAGAGAACGATTCCCTAAGTATTAACCCCGAAGGCCGAAACCAACATCAGATCAATACCTAGGAGACCATCCTTCTTATCTATTTTCCAGTTAGTTTCTAATTTTATATATGATAAAGATGTAAATTTTATTGTTAAAATATTTCGTTCAACACATGAATCTATATTTCTTACAACACATGACTAATCTCAACACATGAGTACTGTCAACACATGAATCTTTATTTTATAATATTCTTTATTTTCACAATTGGAATGAGGCCCAATCAATTACCATATAATGTTAATTATATGAATTCCATACAACACATGTATATAATAGCAACGATAAATAATCAACCATCATCCAAAGTGCACCACACAACTGCATAAGCATTAAATATAAATAATTAACGCTTACACAGTCTGTCGACCAATCGATCGACATACAATTAAATAACTGGGATTAGTGTATGCAAAATATCATCCCAACACCAGTGTGGTGTTTCAATCCACAAACACTGAAAATTATTTGTGCAGTTGGGTGATGTGTAAAATTTATCGTCCCAATCAATGTCCTTCAAATAGGTGTACATAGACAAACCATCCGGTTTGTAAATCAATATTTATTTGTTCGCATTCACGTTAAATTTTTTATTTTTAACTATATAAATATTTTATTTTATTTCACATTACACAATCAATTTTCATCACAACAAGTAATCGAGCATACAAGCCATCCATGGTCTGTGGACGACGGGTATCGGGTGCTACTAAACACCGTCTGCATCCTAGTACATATTTTTAACTGGAAAAGAAGATTTAAAGTGACAAGTTCTCACAGAGGGTTCCACTCCGCCGTGCTTTACTTTTGAACTGCTGAACCGCCTGGATCTGTTTGAAATTCCAATGTAGTCCTTGCCCCGCTGTTCATAATAAAAATTATATTTTTATTGCTTTATTCTAATAAATAAAAATCATATTTTTGTTTCTACTTCATATATTTTTACAACGCTTCACTCTATATAAAAATTATATTTTCCACTTCATATATAAAGATTGAATTTGTTTATATCATCACTATAAAAATCACATTTTTATTTCAACATATATATAATAAAAATCAGATTTTTATTTCGCTACATATATAAAGATCAAATTTTTACTAGTTGTATAATATAAAAATCATATTTTTATAACCTCTACTATATAAAAATCATATTTTTAACCTTTCTCTAATACAAAAATTATATTTTTAACCTTTCTGTAACATAAAAATTATATTTTCGTTTGTAAAAATCCCATTTTTATTTGTAAAAATCACCTTGTTATATGCAAGAACAGAAATCTTGTTTATTTAAAAGTGAAATCTTTTTAATGTTAAAAATTGCTACTTTCTAATGTTAAAAATCAGATTTTTACATGAATACAAATCATAACCTTATCTATTTAAAAATCTAAATTCTCTAATTAAAAATTCCATCTTTTTCTAACTAAAACCATATCCTTTAGCATCCAAGAAAATAAATGAAATAATTAACATAAAAAGTTACCTTTTCAATCGAAGGAGGGGATTGGCAGTCGGGTCAGGGGCCAGAGGGGCGCGCAGGTGGTCGGTCTGGTGGGTGGCTTGCCAGAGGAGGCGGCGTGGGACAGAAGTGACCGACAGTGGTCTTAATATGAGGGCTAGGGCTTTGGGGGCACGGTTCGATCAGAGAAGAAGGGGGAGGCGGGGGAGGCTGCGCGCCGGCGGAGGTGGGGAGCGGTGGTCGGCATCGAAGTCGATGGGGTGTCGGGTGCTGCTCTCGCGTGAATCGAGGATCGGAGGGGTGGACTTCGCCTGAGGCGCGGCGACTGGTGGGGGAAGCATGGCGGAGCGGACGTCGGAGGCAGGCGGGCGCCGACGCAGGGGGAACGGCTGTGGGATTTCAATGACGATAGGACGATTTCTGAAGAGGATGAAAGGGGGCGGGATTTTTCTCGTTTTGACTGAAGAGGGGCTAAGTGAGGTCTTTGACTTTGAAGATAGGAATATATATATATATATATATATATATTATTTTTAATTAATTAATTTTTAAAATCCTAAAAGTAACTATTAATTTCGAACTCGAAATCGAACCCACCGACTGTTGTCCCTAGCTAATTACCCTCATTCCGAACACAACGGGATATGTTTCGTAAGCCAATTCGGTTGTTACGCTAAGTTTCCGTCAAATTTCAAAATATAAATCTATATATTGAATTTGAACGTGCGTTTCAATTTACCGGGGCCACACACACTCTAAAAATTCCCGAAAAATATTTTCTAACTTCGTACTGATGATACGGTCCTAACAAAACTAATTTCGTCAAATTCTGAGACCGTTTGAAAAGTGGCCATTTTCCAGTCGATTGAAATCAACTGAAACTGGTCAAACGCGTTTTCCTTCGCCACGCTCACATATTGGTTCAAAAAATTACGAATTTTGGAATCTAGCTATAACTAGACATCACGGATCCAACAAAAGTGGTTTCGTCGAAAACCGAGATCATTTGCAAAATTTCCATTTTTAAGGGCCAAAATTCCATAGCGACTATTCTGAATTTTCAACTGGACATATCTTTTGATTCCCGCTATGAAAATTCAATTTTTCGGATTCGTTGGAAAGATATTCTCAATTAGATTCTAATATTTTTGGTTTCGTTAAAATCCGGTTTATTTTGAATCTTGTACATTCATTTGAACTTTGAAATCGAATTATCGAACTACCGCGTCATTTTCAATTCCTTTTATAATTAAAATAAAATATTTATATTCTAACGACGACGTATATAAATATATACATTCTAATTCTATTCAAATTAAATTTCTCGTCGATATTATTTAAAATAAATCATTTTAAATATTCAAAATTCATCAAAATTGCCAAAGTTAAAATTTTAAATTGGTTCAAATTTTCCGGGTTATTACAATCTCCCCCACTTAAAACTTTTCATCCCCGAAAAGGAAAGAAGCTGAAAGTTGTTTAACTAATCAACTCAACTTTCATTATTTCCGTTACGTCTTAAGTTCTTCCACTTTTTAGTTTCTAAGAACTTTTCAAATTTTTCAAAAATTTGGCTAACACCCTAAATTTTCGAAATTTTTTGCCATAACCTCTCCTGCACCGGGGACTTGGGGATATTTCATATAGCCTCCCATGGCCTTCTTCAATCCAAAAGAAAAAGCCAAGCGGCTCATAAAATCATCCAAACCCAAAGAAATACAATAAATATGTACCTATTTGTCGGGAAAACAATTTTATTCCTCTGCTCTAGCCTTCTTGCTATGACCTGTTCAATGTAGGTACATGTATATGCATGCAATTGTAATCATTTTTCAGTACAGTTCAATGTTTGGTTCCATCAGGCTTAATAGTTCAAAATTTCAAAACCATAATCAAACAACACAACCATCAATCAATTAGTGGATTATCGTTTCAAATTCATGATTTTGATATATATATATATATATATATATATATATATATACAGAAAATCATGTTTTTGATGCCAAATCACAACAAATAAACCTATCTAGTTTTGGCTCTCACACCAGTCTGATGGAAATATATAGATATCACACCTTCGTCACTCGAAAATAAATACTGGTGATGGTATACTTCATCATCAGGACCATGTCCGGGCAACTAGAGTGTGATTCTATATCTATCCAGTATACTAAAACTTCGAATATACGTTCATGATGCGTATATGCAAAATTTTTATATACTCGATTGTCCAAAATCAATATAAATAAAATATTCAAATACGTATAAAACGATTTAAATTTCAAAACAAAATTGTTTTAATTTGAAAAATATACTCTTCACACTCGTTCTAGGATACTACTGATCCTATCTCTAACAAGTCATTCTAATTGGATATTACTAATCCAATATCTGATGAATTCTTTCGTATGGTTCTAATGTGTCTTATTCTCAGGCTCTGTAAACCAGAGCTCTGATACCAAACTAACACGACCCGAACTTCCCCGTGAAGGAAAGAACGGATGGCGTTGAGAACAACACACATCGGAACGCAAACAGAAGAACATTTCATTGTTTATTACAATAATTCCATCATAATACAAGAATATTACAGAGTATGAATAATTTTACACAACAGAGAATATCAGAGATTACAATAAATTACATAGCAGCAGAAAAACAATATAAAACACAACTGAAAGTAATACACGGATACAGAGCTTTCTGAGCATCGTTCCAGCTGTAAACCAGGATCCTGTAAATATAAATCTGCAAAACCAAAACTACTAGCTGCCCGTGTGGAAAATAGGGGCACCCAGAGTTTAGGTTAAAACAATAAACTCCAGGTCAGTCATGTGACTGGTGTGAGAACTAAAACAGCTATTTAAAACTTTACTTTAAAAGAGAGTAATTCAAGGGACCACGCCGTATAACACGGAACGGGTTTCCTCCCAAGAATACTAGTGCATATAACAAAACAGCGCAGTGCTTTTTCGAAAAATGAAGTTATTATAAGACCCAGGTCCCATCACGCAATGCAACGCAAGCCGGAGGATAGGGTTTTCCCTTATAATAGCCAAACATGCTTGATATGTTTAAAACAAATCATTTGATACTATTATAAGTGTATAGTGTCAAAACAATTTCAATCATAGGCGGCATGGGTACCATCTATCATGTCGCCAATACTAGGCTCTACAAATAAAACTGAAATATCTCATATTGGAAATTGGATTTCTGCCATGAGTCAAGGCAAGGGGAAAGCTCCTCTCCGCTTCAAGACACTCTAGCAAATGTCTCAGGACTACTCTCTCTGGTAACCCTTGGATCTTCAGGGCCGGTCCTCTCTTACGTTTGAGGATTGGCAATTCCTGAACACACGTTTCCCGGTCCTAACAGACCTATATCCGAGGCGCCTTGCATTCCAACAACCACATAGGTAAAAATAAAATAAATGTCAGCCAGTTTAAGCACTGAGACTACCTTTAGTTAGAAAGAATCGTCGTGTTCTCCCTGCAGTCACTATCCCATTTTTGACTCATACTGAGGTGTAAGGCTCGCGAATCCATGCTACACACAAAGCTATGCCACGTAGACCGTGCTTTGATCACCAACCACAAGACTTTGCTTTTCAACAGAAGCCTCAATCATTTTCCACTTAGGCATGCCACACAGGCAATTCACTCCATGCGATCGATGTCCATCAATATACAACCTCTGAGCTCGAACGTCTCGGATAAGGGCATTAAGAAAGAGAATAAATTCTCCGCCGCCAAACAGATGTATATTCAATAGAGATCAATCAGCACAGAATAAAATCCAATGTCAGACACACAGTCCATTTACAAGTTCATTCTGGGTCTGAACGAAACCGGAGGAACTTTCCTCGCATATCCATCGATCTCCAAGTACGTCTGGATGATCACCAACTGATTCCCTCATCTTGGGTGTACAGCCCAATCAAGATCATCAGTAATCGCCCAAACGATGTGAAGACTTCCGGTCTTCAACCACCATCTTTATCTTCGACTTATTGTCGAATTGGTTATTCAGAATGGGTATAAACCCGGTCTTTCCGAATAACCCGCATATATAATAAACAAATGGCATACAAACACAACATACGCCTCATTCCAATCCATCAGTCACTGACCGTAAATTAGCAAGAGAACAATTTCCCAAATATTAGCCCCGAAGGCCGAAACCAACATCAGATCAATATCCAAGAAACCATTCTTCTTAGCTAACCTACAGTTAGTTTCTAAATTTCATATTCTTAGGGAAAGGTTCCCATTAATTTTATCAAAGATAAATTCTTTTAAATTCATTCTTTAATCTTCCTTTGGATGTCATTTCAAACCATGTTAAGGTTCTCCAAACTAGTCGGGATTAGCGAACCACACCGGAGTAATTATTTATTTTTTTTCCCAATCCCAACCTATTCATCCCATGAAGCAAAACAGGTTACACTCCATATCTAACACCATGGTGTTATCGGTAAAATTAATTACCATTTCACGTTCAAATCTAATTAAAGATTTAACTATCGCTTTGGAGAAAAACTGGTGATACTCCATTCTTGCTCACTTTCCAAATTTGATAATTTAAATTATCAATTCACATTTCAATCAAATTAAAGATTCATTAAAACTCCTTTTACTGGGTTAATGATCTAATGTCATTTAAAACACAGTTCACGATAAACCCAAATCACATTCTATTTATTATCGGGTTAAAGAACAAGTGTTATTTAAAACACCGTTCACGATAAACCCACAAATCAATTCTAATTCAATTCCAATTAAATATATTAATTAGTTGGTATATTTCGTTAAATCTAAATAAAAAGATTTAGTCTTTTCTCAATGGGGTTTAAGAACAGTGTTGATGAAGACACCATTCACAACAAACCCATATCCCATTTGATATTGAATACAAGGCTCTGAATAGAAAATATATCGGCTTATATTCAATATCAAATTCTGAAACCCACAAATATCGCTTTGGAAATAACGATATAAAATATATCTTCCAAATTTCCTCCAAAATATCTGTATAATCGCGGAATCTAATATCGAAATATTCCAAAGACAATTTCGATTCAAATCCATTCCAATTCATATATTGGAAATTCTGGTTATTTAAAACCCATTTCAAATCCAATTTATTTATTTAGACATAAATAAATTATTATTCTAAATTATTATTCTAGTTACTAACTAGTTCATTTCGATAAAAATCTATTTTTATCTTTTCAAATATGGGATTTTTCAGCCCAATTCTTTCCAAATCATTTCTTACGATTTTACACTAATTATTAATATTTTTAATAATTTTATCAAGGCCCGTACAGTCGATTTCCAATAACGGCCATTAAACTGTACTTACATCGACCTTTTCTGAAATTGATTTGGATGTATCTCCAAATCCAACCGTCAGATTTCAAATCTCTTGTATTTGTTAGAAAACTCTTTTCGAAACGAACCCAACGGTTCCGATTTTAGGAGAATCCGATGGTCGGATCTCCCGTAATGTCCGTTCGAAGTCAATGGTCGAAATTCACGAACTACCGCGGTGCGGCGCGTTCTATTCAGGCCATTATATATAATATATATATTATATATATTTCGTCGATTTCCTTTTAAAATGAATTTTATAAATCGTTCCGAATTCGTTTCAAAAACAATTTCAACTTTCATTTCAAATTCAAATCAAAATTGAATTTCCATTATAAATTCTTTTTACATTCATTTCTATTTGATTTCAATTCAAATCGATTTCAATTCAATTTCAGTTCGTTTTCAATTCGATTTGAATTCATTCCAAATCGATTGCACTTCGATTTCCAATTGCATTTCTATTTAATTCAATTCGATTACAATTCGATTTGAATTCATTTCAATTCGAATTCATTTTATATTCAATTCGAATTCATTTTATATTCAATTCAATTAGAATTCATTTTATATTCAATTCAATTCGAATTCATTTTCTAAATATTTGATTTTTAAATCTCTTTTCAATATTCATTATAAAAACGAATATAATCGATATAAATATCGTTCACGTCAAAATAGCGCATCTCTAATCAACACGGCTTAATATTTTCCAATAACTTCGTTATTCTATTCAACAAATGAATATTTATTCTATTCAACACATGAATCTATATTTCTTTCAACACACGACTAATCTCAACAAATGAGTACTGTCAACACATGACTATTTTTGTTATTTAATATATTTTATAAAATTATGATTTCTATCGTTTAATTTTTTTTTAGACTCCAACCGTAAATTAGTAAGAGAACGATTCCCTAAGTATTAACCCCGAAGGCCGAAACCAACATCAGATCAATACCCAGGAGACCATCCTTCTTATCTATTTTCCAGTTAGTTTCTAATTTTATATATGATAAAGATGTAAATTTTATTGTTAAAATATTTCGTTCAACACGTGAATCTATATTTCTTACAACACATGACTAATCTCAACACATGAGTACTGTCAACACATGAATCTTTATTTTATAATATTCTTTATTTTCCCAATTGGAATGAGGCCCAATCAATTACCATATAATGTTAATTATATGGATTCCATACAACACTTGTATATAATAGCAACGATAAATAATCAACCATCATCCAAAGTGCACCACACAACTGCATAAGCATTAAATATAAATAATTAACGCTTACACAGTCTGTCGACCAATCGATCGACATACAATTAAATAATTGGGATTAGTGTATGCCAAATATCATCCAAACACCCGTGTGAGGTTTCAATCCACAAACACTGAATATTATTTGCGCAGTTGGGCGATGTGTAAAATTTATCGTCCCAATCAATGTTCTCCAAATAGGTGTACATAAACAAACCATCCGATTTGTAAATGAATATTTATTTGTTCACATTCACGTTAAAATTTTTATTTTTAATGATAAAATATTTTTATCTATATAAATATTTTATTTTATTTCACATTACACAATCAATTTTCATCACAACAAACAATTGAACATACAAGCGATCCATGGTCCGTGGACGACGGGTGTCGGGTGCTACTAAACACCGTCTGCATCCTAATATATATTTTTAACTAGAAAAGAAGATTTAAAGTGAGAAGTTCTCACAGAGGGTTCCACTCCGCCGTGCTTTACTTTTGAACTACTGAACTGCCTGGATCTGTTTGAAATTCCAATGTAGTCCTTGCCCCGATGTTCATAATAAAAATTATATTCTTATTGCTTCATTCTAATAAATAAAAATCATATTTTTATTTCTACTTCATATATTTTTACAATGCTTCATTCTATATAAAAATTATATTTTCCACTTCATATATAAAGATTGAATTTTTTTATATCATCACTAAAAAAATCACATTTTTATTTCAACATATATATAATAAAAATCAGATTTTTATATCGCTACATATATAAAGATCAAATTTTTACTAGTTATATAATATAAAAATCGTATTTTTAACCTTTCTCTAATATAAAAATTATATTTTTAACCTTTTTATAATATAAAAGTTATATTTTCGTTTGTAAAATTCCCATTTTTATTTGTAAAAATCACCTTGTTATATGCAAGAACAGAAATCTTGTTTATTTAAAAGTGAAATATTTTCTAATGTTAAAAATCGCTACTTTCTAATGTTAAAAATCGGATTTTTACACGAATACAAATCATAACCTTCTCTATTTAAAAACCTAAAATTTCTAATTAAAAATTCTATCTTTTTCTAACTAAAACCATATCCTTTAGCATCCAAGAAAATAAATGAAATAATTAACATAAAAAGTAACCTTTTCAATCGAAGGAGGGGTTTCGCAGTCGGGTCAGGGGCCAGTGGGGCGCACAGGTGGTCGGTCTGGTGGGTGGCTTGCCAGAGGAGGCGGCGTGGGACAGAAGTGACCGAAGGCGGTCTTTAGATGAGGGCTAGGGCTTCGGGGGCACGGTTCGATCAGAGAAGAAGGGGGGTGGGGGAGGCTGCGCGCCGACGGAGGTGGGGAGCGGTAGTCGGCATCGAAGTCGATGGGGCGTGGGGTGCTGCTCTCGCGTGAATCGAGGATCGGAGGGGTGGACTTCGCCTGAGGCGCTGCGAATGGTGGGGGAAGCATGGCGGAGCGGACGTCGGAGGAAGGTGGGCGCAGGGGGAACGGCGGTGGGATTTCAATGGCGATGGGGCGATTTCTAAAGAGGATGAAACGGGCGAGATTTTTCTCGTTTTGACTGAAGAGGGGCTAAGTGAGGGCTTTGACTTTGAAGATAGGAATATTTATATTATTTTTAATTAATTAATTTTTAAAATCCTAAAAGCAACTATTCATTTCGAACTCGAAATCGAACCCACCGACTGTCGTCCCTAGCTAATTACCCCCATTCCGAACACAATGGGATATGTTTCGTAAGCCAATTTGGTTGTTACGCTAAGTTTCCATCAAATTTCAAAATATAAATCTATATATTGAATTTGAACGTGCGTTTCAATTTACCGTGGCCACACACTAACTCTAAAAATTCCCAAAAAATATTTTCTAACTTCGTATTGACGATACGGTCCTAACAAAACTAATTTCATCAAATTCTGAGACCATTTAAAAAATGGCCATTTTCCAGTCGATTAAAATCAACTAACACTGGTCAAACGCGTTTTCCTTCGCCACGCTCACATATTGGTTCAGAAAATTATGAATTTTGGAATCTAGCAATAATTAGACATCACGGATTCAACAAAAGTGGTTTCGTCGAAAACCGAGGTCGTTTGCAAAATTTCCATTTTTAAGGGCCAGAATTCCATAGCGACTATTCTGAATTTACAACTGGGCATATCTTTTGATTCCCGCTATGAAATTTCAATTTTTCGGATTCGTTGGAAAGATATTCTCAATTAGATTCTAATATTTTTGGTTTCGTTAAAATCCGGTTTATTTTGAATCTTGTACATTCATTTGAACTTTGAAATCGAATTATCGAACTACCACGTCATTTTCAATTCCTTTAATAATTAAATTAAAATATTTATATTCTAACGACAATATATATAAATATATACATTTTAATTCTATTCAAATTAAATTTCTCGTCGATATTATTTAAAATAAATCATTTAAATATTCAAAATTCATCAAAATTGCCAAAATAAAATTTTTAAATTGGCTCAGAATTTCCGGGTTATTACACAAACGATGTTGCATCGTTATTTGATTCTTGTCATATTTCATTGACTGTAGCCTTATCTTGAATTTTATCTTTCGTATACATATATTTCTGCATATATATATATATATATATATATATACTCATATATACATATATTTTCTTTATTTCCTTATATGTACGTTCTTATCCTTTCAAATTTTTAATTTGTATACATACATATATTTGCATGTTCAGTTGGCCCTCTCTAAAACAAAGATAAGAATTATGCCACCGTCGGGGTTCGAACCTCCGACCTCTATGTTACAAATCCAATGTCTTAAACAACTGAGCTATGAAGTCTTTTGTTAATAAGTCTTAGAATAATGATAATTATTGTTCTCTCCTTACTTCTCTTTTTCATGTTAGTTACAATACTTAAAAGTAAACCATTGCATGAATCTTTTTCTTCAATTTTTCTTTTAATGTTAATGCATTATGTTTGCAAATCAGTGCAAGCAACATATTACATTGCATGCAACTAATCCTTTCTTTCTTTCAATGCATGCATTACCTTTTTTTTCCGTGCATGTATTTATTACATGCAATCCTTATTTTATTCTTTATTTTATATTTTAATTTGTTTTTGTATATATATTTCTCTTGTGCGTATACAAACTTCTAGGCTTAATAACTTCTTCATATGATGTACGTTTTATGCAAACCAGGTGTCTATCTTGACCAGAATTCCGGGACAGACGCAATGGCGCAGTCCATTTAACTTAATTCTCATTATTTAATTAAGTTATTCTTGTTTTATTATCTTAAAAATACAGGGTGTTACAACAAATGTCGAAATGTACCTGGGGAAAGAATAGGTAAAAAATTAATGAAATAACAAAAGAGAAAGGGTGCATTGCATGGAAATGCATGCATTAAGATGGGAAGAATCATACTCTTTTTATTATTATTATATAGAAACGTGGCTTGCATTGGTTTTGGACATGGACCGCATGCATGCATGCATTATAAATGATACAATAAATGTTATATGTCTATATGCTTCCCAATAAACAAATGAAGAGATCATTTTGCTTTCTCTTTGTAAACGTGACCAAGTAGTTCACTCATTAATTCAAATTAAATGTGAGCATTAGTTTGCACCATACATATATACAACACGTTTTGCTTTTCTTCATAACAGACACAAAATATGCAAATTTAGAAATGAAAGAACGTGTTGATATGCATAAAAGAAAAGGCGGCTAGAATAATGAGGCATTTGAAATTAGTGCACATGCATGAAAATAGAATGTATGGAAAGAAATTAATAAAGTGGAGAAAATAAATGAATGCATTATAATTGAAAAAAATAAAGCGGAGAGAGATGAGGCAGTGAATTATGGAAAAGTTGAAAAAGAAGGGGAAACAATAAATATATTTTATGTTTTTTTATTATTATAAATGTATGAATAATACATGGAAAGGTTGGACATGAATATGTTTTATGTTTTGTTTGTTTCTTTTTTTATTTACTATTACCAATGTTGAAATAAATTTCATTAACTACGATAGCTAAAACAAACATTATATACCTTTAACTCTCGGTGTCTTACAATTCTTCCTATATAAAATTAACTTGGAAACATTCATAAATTTATTTTCAATTATCACATTAATGCCTATATTGAAGCTTAAAAATAAAATCAAGGATTCAAAAGCAAAAAAAATTTCAACAACAGTTTAAAGTTAGCCAGTCCAAATGTATAAACATAAATAATTTAATAATTTCCATTATTATCAATCACAATTTAACAAATTATAAATTTTTGTTTTATCACAAATGAAATTTTAAATCGTTCATTGATAACATCATAAATCTTATTTAAAAACCATTCCAAATTCAACATTAAATTAAATTTTAAATGGTCGGAATTTTAAGGGATGGTACACTTAATGAGGTTAATCATTGGGAATTATTTGCCTTAATGTGTGTGTGTGTTGAATTTGGTGTTTAGGTATATGGCATGTGTATTTAAAAGCAGTGCAGCAGGAATGTAATCTATGGAATATTGTTATCATTATAATTCAGGTGCATTGAAATTTATTCGTTGTTCGAGTACGTATATACATTTATTTGACCCTGGTTAGAAAATGATGAGAAATAACCCAAATAATCAAGGCAAATAAAAATTTTAAATTAAATTTATATTTGCGAATTAGATTGTTTTTTTATTTAGTTTACTACGTTATTTTTTTCCGACAAGTATGCTAGACGGTTGGACAAACTTTGAAGCAAGAAGCCGAAGACTAAAACTAGAGTGAGAGTGTAAGTGACTGTGTACATGTATATGAGTGAATAAGTGTGTAGTAAAGAGTTAATGTATACGAGTGAAATATAGTGAGGAAGTGTATATACAAGTGATTGTGTAATAGAATGGAAACAATATGTGTATTATTTGGAAGTGTAGTAAATATTTATTTGAATAAATATTTGTTTAAAAATAATTTCTGAATTAAACATCCAATGCTCATAAATATCTATTGATAGTATGTGTATATTCAAACCCATTGCAAGTTTTATAGAGTCTATTGCTGTAACGATCGGGAAGTTCGCTCGATCCGAATCGATCGCTAAACCGACCAAGACCATTCGAAACCCCTGATTGTTTTGAGGACAAGCCACATCGGAACGCAAACAGAAGAACATTTCATTGTATATTACAACAATTCCATCAGAATACAAGAATATACAGAGTATGAATAAATATTACGCAGAAAAATATCAGAGATTTAAATTACACTTAAATACATCGCAGCGGAAAAATAATACAAAGCACAACTGAAAACAGATACACGGATACAAAGCTTTCCGAATACCGCTTCAGCTGTAAATCATGATCCTGTGAATATAAATCTGCAAAACCAAAACTGCTAGCTGCCCGTGTGGAAAATAGGGACACCCAGAGTTTAGGTTAAAATAATAAACTCCAGGTTAGTCATGTGACTGGTGTGAGAACTAAAACAGTTATTAATCTTTATTTTTAAAGTCAGGTAAATCAAGGGATCACGCCGTATAACATGGAACAGGTTTCCTCCCAAGGATACCAGTGCATAAAACAACAACGCAATGCTAAATAAAGAACAATGAAGCTATTATAAGACCCAGGTCCCATCACACAATGCAACACAAGCCAGAGGATAGGGTTTTACCTTATAATAGCCAAAGAATGCTTGATACGCCAAATTTCATCTTTTATTATTACTCTAAGTGCATAGTATTAAAAACAATTTCAATTATAAGTATCAATCATAGATGGCATAAGTGCCCCATCCCACTATGTCGCCACACATAGGTTCTACAATCAAAACTGCAAGGTCACGTATTGGAAGTTGGATTTCCATCTGTGAACCAAGGCAAGGGATCGTCCTTACCGAATTCGAGACGCTCTAGCCCGCCCCTCAGGAACAGAACGCATCGTCCCTTGGATCGTCGGGGCCGGTCCACCGATGTGGATTAAAATGCCTGAACATTGTGTTTCCCCACCCTATGTGGTGTCAATGAGTCCAATGACTCCATCGGCTCCACACAGTCACCGATATATCTGAGGCGCCTCGCAACCCAACAACCACATAAGTCAAACTCGTCAGGGCATGTAAAACCACTGACGCCACTTCTAGCTAGAAGGAAATGCATGCCCTCCCTGAAGTCCTCTCCCATTTCTGTTTCACAACCGGGGTGTGAGGCTCGCGAATCAACGCTACACAAAGTTGTGCCACACAGGCTGTGCTTTGATCATCAACCACAAGACTCTGCTTTTCAACAGAAGCCTTGATCATTTGCCACTTAGGCATGCCACACAGGCAATTCACTCCATGCGATTGATATCCATCAATATATAACCCCTGAGCTCGTACATATCAGAGAAGGGCGTTAAGCAAGAGAATAAATTCTCCGCCGTTAGACAGATATATATTTAATAGAAATCAATCACACAGAATAAAATCCAATGTCAGACACACAGTCCATTTACAAGTTCGTTCTGGGTCTGAACGAAACCGGAGGCACCTTGTACCTCGCATATCCATCGATCTCCAAGTATGTCTGGACGATCACCAATTGATTCCCTCCTCTTGGGTGTACAGCCCAATCAAGATCATCAGTAATCACCCAAAGGATGTGAAGACCTCCGGTCTTGAACCACCGTCTTCATCCTCGACACCACGTCGAATCAGTTATTTAGAATGGGATAAACCCGGTCTTTTTGAATAACTCGCGTATATAATAAATAAGTGTTACACAAACACAACATACGCCTCATTCCAATTCAGAATATTCTTTTATTCAAATATTATTATACTTTGGGAAAGGTTCCCATTAATTTAATCAAAGATAAATTCTTTAATCCCAACCTATTCATCACGTGAAGTAAAACTGGTCATACTTCATATCTAACACCACGGCGTTATTGGTAAATTCAATTACCATTTCACGTTCAAATCTAACTAAAGATTTAACTATCACCTAGAGCAAAACTGGTGATACTCCATTCTCGATTATTTCGATCTAATTAAAGATTCATTGAAACTCACTATTAATGATTGTTTAACTTGGGAAATCACATCCTGTCTTTAACCGGATTAAAGAACCAATGTCATTTAAAACACGGTTCCCTATAAACCCAAAATAACATTCTAATTCAATTCCAATTAAATATCATTTAATTGGTATACTTCATTAAATCTAAATAAAAAGATTTAATCTTTTTCTCAATTGGGTTTCAGAACAGTGTTAATGAAGACATCATTGACGACAAACCCAAATCCCATTTGATATTAAATACAAGGCTCTGAATATAAAATATATCGGCTTATATTCAATATCAAATTCTACGACCAACAAATATCGTATTGGAAATAACGATACAAATATATCTTTCAAATTTCCATAATAATATCTGTATAATCACAAAATCCAACATCGAAATATTCCAAAGACTATTTCGATTCAAATCCATTTCCACTTTATATATTGGAAATTCTGGTTATTTTCAAAACCATTTCAAATCCACTTTATTTATTTCAAAAATAAAAGGGATTATAATTCTATTTCAAAACTAGTTCATTTCAATAAAAATCTATTTTTATCTTTTCAAATATGGAGTTTTTCATCCCAATTCTTCACAAATCATTTCTTATGATTTTACACAAATTATTACTATTTTTAATAGTTTTATCCAGGCCGTACAGTTGATTTCCATCAACGGCCATCGAACTGCACTTGCAGAGTGACCTTTTCCAAATTTGATTTGGACATAATTCCAAATCCAACCGTTAGATTACAAATCTCTAATGTTCATTAGAAAGCTCTTTTTGATACGAACCCAACGGTTCTGGTTTTAGGAGAATCAAACACTCAGATCTCCCGTAATGTCCATTCGAAGTCAATGGTCGAAATTCGTGAACTGTCGCGACGCGGTGCGTTCTATTCAGGCCATTATATATATAATACATATGTTATATATATTTCGTCGATTTCCTGTTAAAACGCATTTTACAAATCGTTTAAAATTCGTTTTCAAAACGATTTCAACTTCATATTCAATTTCAAATCAAAATTGAATATTCCATGTCATCGATATACAAATGATATTATTTTCAAAATGTTATATTTTGAAATCAATTCCTTTCATATATTCATTCTAAAAATGAATAAAATCGATATAAATATCATTCGCGTCAAAATGGCGCATATCTAACCAACACGGCTTTATATATTTCAATAACTTCGTTATTCTATTCAACAAATGAATATTTTCTTCAACACATGAATATATATTTTTATTCAACAAATGAATATTTATTCTATTCAACACATGAATATTTATTCTATTCAACACATGAATTTATTCTATTCAATACATGAATTTATATTCTATTCAACACATGAATTTCTTTCTATTCAACACATGAATTTCTTTCTATTCAACACATGAATTTTCTTTCTATAATATTCCTTATTTTCCAAATTGGAATGAGGCCCAATCAATTACCATATAAAGTTAATTATATGGATTTTCTACAACACATGTATATAATAGCAACGATAAATCATCAACCATCATCCAGAGTGCACCACACAACTGCATAAGCATTAAATATAATGCTTGCACAGTCTGTCAACCCATCGATTGACATACAACTAAACAATCGGGATTAGTGTACGTCAAATATCATCCCAATACACGTGTGGGGTTTCAAATCAACGAACACAGATTTTATTTGTGCAGTTGGGCGACGTGTAAAATTTATCGTTCCAATCAATATCAGTCAAATGGGTGTACATAAACAAATCGTCCAATTTGTTTATAAATATTTATTTTATATACACGATAAAATTTATATTTTTAACTATAAAATATTTATTCAATCCACACCACACAATCAATTTCACAACACAGCAATCAAACAAACAAGTCATCCATGGTCTGTGGACGACGGGTGTCGGGTGCTGCTAAGCACCATCTGCATCCTAGTATATATTTCAACTAGAAAATAAATAAAAGTGAGGAGTTCTAACCGATTAGCTGAACCAAATACTGCGACTCTACATATGTAGAAAATCTTCGCCGTCTGACACTTTTGTTGCCCGTATTCACTACATGTATAAAAATCACATATTTTTACTTCGCTTTCAAGATGATAAAGATTATATTTTCATAACGCTTTCTTCAGAATAAAGGTCTTATTTTTATTCAACTACTTCATATGTAAAAATCGAATTTTTATTCCATTGCTATTTATATATAAAAATCAAGCTACATATTCTTAAAACAAATTATATTTATATTTTTAAAACAAATCATGTTCATATTTGTAAAACAAATCCTGTTTATATTTCTAAAGCAAATCCTGTTTATATTTCTGCTATAAAAACAATGCTCTATTTTTTTGTAAAAACTGATTTTATATTTTTCAAAAATCATATTCTCTTTTATATTTTCAAAATCAAGTTATATTTTATATTTTTAAACATCTTCTATTTTGTATTTTTAAACATCTTCTATTTTATATTTTTAAACATCTTCTATTTTATATTTTTAAACATCTTCTATTTTATAAAAACTGATTTTTTTTTATCCATGATTTTTACTGTAAAAAAATTTATTTTTAAAACAATACTAATTTAGAAAATAATTAACAAAGTAATCAGTAAATAAAATAAACCTCTTCTTCCTTCACAGATAAAGGCCGACGTTCAGAAACCGGGCTCGGAGCTAGGGCTTCACTTTGCGGTCTCTGCAGTCGTAGTGACCCGGATCCACCATCACCGCAGGGTTCGCCGTCGCAAGCCGTGCCAAGAGCTCCCCACCTCATGCCACTCGGTTGCGACGCCGTCGCTAGAAACGGCCTCGAAGTCGACGCCGTTGGCCTCCAATTCTTGCGTGATCGAGACTCCAGAGTTGATCAAAGGGGTATGGATCGGAGGATGGTGGTCGGCTCTACGATGTTGCTTTGGAGTGGAAGCCTGATTCGAAGTGGATTGAATGATTTTGGCGTTTGAAATCTGGAGCTTCTATATCATCGGTTTCAAAGGCGGCCAGGGTTTCAAAAAGGGGGCTCAGGGTTACTAGGGGGGCTATTTATATAAATTAATATATTATTTATTTCATTTAATTCTCTAATTAATTTTTTTTGTGTCTGAACACAAATTGAACTCCAACGACTGTTGCCCTTAGCTAATTACCCCCATTCTGAACACAATGGGATATATTTCATAAGCTAATTCCATCGTTTCGATCAGTTTCCACTGAATTCAAAATATATTTCTCGTCGTAGTTATTTAAAATAAACCATTTTAAATATTCAAAATTCAATAAAATTGCCAAAATAAAATTTTTAAATTGGCTTGGATTTCCGGGTTATTACAATCTCCCCCACTTAAAACTTTTTGTCCCCGAAAAGGAACGAAGCCGAAAGTTGTTTTACAAATCAATTCAACTTTCATTATTTTCATTACAGCTTAAGTTCTTCAACTTTTCAGTTTCTAAGAACTTTTCAAATTTTTCAAAAATTTGGCTAACACCCTAAATTTTTGGAAAATTTCGCCATAACCTCCCCTGCACGGGAGCTTCAGGATATTTCAAATAGCCTTCCATGGCCCTCACCAATCCAAAAATAAAAAGAAACAGCCAAGCAGCTAGCCAATCGGCTCATAAAATCATCAAAAACCCAAGCAATACATTAAACATTTACCTATTGTCGGGCAAATAATTTTATTCCTC
The DNA here is from genome assembly GCA_030737875.1 of Allium sativum. Taxonomy (NCBI): domain Eukaryota; kingdom Viridiplantae; phylum Streptophyta; class Magnoliopsida; order Asparagales; family Amaryllidaceae; genus Allium; species Allium sativum. Next base: position 552,763,967 of record CM060910.1, on the reverse strand, counting down.
TTCTCTAGCCTCCTTGCTGTGACCTGTCCAATGTAAGTACATGTATATGCATGCAAATGCAACTCACTATTTGGTTCAATTCGGTTAAATGGTTCAACATTTTAATTATTCAAACAATAATCAAACAACATAACCATCAATCAATTAGTTGATTAACGTTTCAAATTCATAATTTTGATATATAGTCAAAAATCCCATTTTTGTTGCCAAATCACAACAATAAGCCCTACCTTGTTTTGGTTTTCACACCAATCAATTGGAAATATATAAATATCACACCTTCGAAACTTGAACACAAATACTGATGATGTCATGACATCATCAGAATTATCCCCGAGCGACTAGAGCGTGATTCTATATCTATCCAGTATATTAAAACTTCAAATACACGCGGATGAGATGTATACGCAAAATCTTTATATACTTGATTGTCCAAATCAATTTAAAATAAATATTCAAATACGTATAAAGCGATTTAAATTTTCAAAACAAAACTTGTTTTCAATTTTATTCTAAAAACATCACTCTTCACACTCGTTCTGGGATACTACTGATCCCATCTCTAACGAGTCATTCCCATTGGATATTACTAATACAATCTCTGATGAATTCTTTCGTATGGCTCTAATGTGTCTTGTTCTCGAGCTTTGCAAACCAAAGCTCTGATACCAAATGTAACAATTGGGAATTTCGCTCAATCCGAATCGATCGGTAAACCAACCAAGGCCATTCGAAAACCCTGATTGTTTTGAGGACAAGCCACATCGGAACGCAAACAGAAGAACATTTCATTGTATATTACAACAATTCCATCAAAATACAAGAATATACAGAGTATGAATAAATATTACATAGAAAAATATCAGTGATTTAAATTACACTTAAATACATCGCAGCAGAAAAAAATACAAAGCACAACTGAAAACAGATACACGGATACAGAGTTTTCCGAATACCGTTTCAGTTGTAAATCAGGATCCTGTGAATATAAATCTGCAAAACCAAAACTACTAGCTGCCCGTGTGGAAAATAGGGGCACCTAGAGTTTAGGTTAAAACAATAAACTCCAGGTCAGTCATGTGACTGGTGTGAGAACTAAAACAGTTATTAATCTTTATTTTTAAAGTCATGTAAATCAAGGGACCACGCCGTATAACACGGAATGGGTTTCCTCCCAAGGATACCAATGCATAAAACAACAGCGCAATGCTAAATAAAGAACAATGAAGCTATTATAAGACCTAGGTCCCATCACACAATGCAACACAAGCCGGAGGATAGGGTTTTATCTTATAATAGCCAAAGAATGCTTGATACGCCAAATTTCATCTTTTATTATTACTATAAGTGCACAGTATTAAAACAATTTCAATCATAAGTATCAATCATAGACAGCATAAGTGCCCCATCCCACTATGTCACCATATATAGGTTCTACAATCAAAGCCGCAAGGTCACGTATTGGAAGTTCGATTTCCATCTGTGAACCAAGGCAAGAGATCGTCCTTACCGAATTCGAGACGCTCTATCCTGCCTCTCAGGAATAGAACGCATCGTCCCTTGGATCGTTAGGGTCGGTCCACCGATGTGGATTAAAATGCATGAACACTGCGTTTCCCCACCCTATGGGGTGTCAATGAGTCCAATGACTCCATTGGCTCCACACAATCACCGATATATCCGAGGCGCCTCGTAACCCAACAACCACATAAGTCAAACTCGTCAGGGTGTGTAAAACCACTGACGCCACTTCTAGCTAGAAGGAAACGCATGCCCTCCCTGAAGTCCTATCCAGTTTCTGGTTCACAATCGAGGTGTAAGGCTCGTGAATCAACGCTACACAAAGTTGTGCCACATAGGCTGTGCTTTGATCATCAACCACAAGACTCTACTTTTCAACAAAAGCCTTGATCATTTGCCACTTAGGCATGCCACACAGGAAATTCACTCCATGTGATTGATATCCATCAAAATATAACCCCTGAGCTCGTACGTCTCAGAGAAGGGCGTTAAGCAAGAGAATAAATTCTCCACCGCCAAATAAATATATATTTAATAGAAATCAATCACATAGAATAAAATCCAATGTCAGACACACAGTCCATTTACAAGTTCGTTCTGGGTCTGAACGAAACCGGAGGCACCTTGTACCTCGCATATCCATCAATCTCCAAGTACGTCTGGACGATCTCCAACTGATTCCCTCCTCTTGGGTGTACAGCCCAATCAAGATCATCAGTAATCACCCAAACGATGTGAAGACCTCCGGTCTTCAACCACCGTCTTCATCCTCGACACCACGTCGACTCAGTTATTCAGAATGGGATAAACCTGGTCTTTCTGAATAACTCGCGTATATAATAAACAAGTGTTACACAAACACAACATACGCCTCATTCCAATTTAGAATATATTTTTATTCAAATATTCTTATACTTCGGGAAAGGTTCCCATTAATTTTATCAAAGATAAATTCTTTAAATTTATTCTTTAATCTTCCTTTGAATATCAATTCAAATTAGTCGGGATTAGCGAACCACACCGAAGTAATCATTTGTTTTATTTCCCAATCCCAACCTATTCATCCCATGAAGTAAAACCGGTCATACTTCATATCTAACACCATGGTGTTATCGGTAAATTCAATTACCATTTCACGTTCAAATCTAACTAAAGATTTAACTATCGCCTGGAGCAAAACTGGTGATACTCCATTATCGATTATTTCAATCTAATTAAAGATTCATTAAAACTCCACTTGGTTTTAATCTTCTCAAAAATCACTATTAATTATTGTTCAACTTGAGAAATCTCAACCTGTCTTTAACTGGGTTAAAGAACCATTGCTATTTAAAACACGGTACACTATAAACCCAAAATCACATTCCAATTCAATTCCAATTAAATATCACTTAATTGGTATACCTCATTAAATCTAAATAAAAAGATTTAATCTTTTTCTCAACTGGGTTTAAGAACAGTGTTAATGAAGACACCATTCACGACAAACCCAAATCCCATTTGATATTAAATACAAGGCTCTGAATAGAAAATATATCGGCTTATATTCAATATCAAATTCTACGACCAACAAATATCGTATTGGAAATAACGATATAAATATATCTTTCAAATTTCCATAACAATATATGTATAATCACATAATCCAATATCGAAATATTCCAAAGTCAATTTGTATTCAAATCATTTTCAAATTTATATATTGGAAATTCTGGTTATTTTCAAAACCATTTCATATCCACTTTATTTATTTCAAAAATAAAAGGGATTATAATTCTAGTTCAAAACTAGTTCATTTCGATAAAAATCTATTTTTATCTTTTCAAATATGGATTTTTTTTCATCCCAATTCTTCACAAATCATTTCTTATGATTTTACACAAATTATTACTATTTTTAATAATTTTATCCAGGCCCGTATAGTTGATTTCCATCAACGACCATCGGACTGCACTTACAGCGACGTTTTCCAAATTTGATTTGGACATAATTCCAAATCCAACCGTCAGATTTCAAATCTCTAATATTCTTAGAAAGCTCTTTTCGATACAAACCCAACGGTTTCGGTTTTAGGAGAATCCGACGGTCAGATATCCCGTAATGTCCATTCGAAGTCAATGGTCAAAATTCGTGAACTGCCGCGGCACGTTCAATTCAGGCCATTATATATATATAATATATATATATATTATATATATTTCATCGATTTCCTTTTAAAACGTATTTTACAAATCGTTTTAAATTCGTTTTCAAAACGATTTCAATTTCAAATCAAAATTGAATATTCCAAATCATCGATATACAAATGATATTATTTTCAAAACGTTATATTTTGAAATCAATTCCTTTCATATATTCATTCTAAAAATGAATAAAATCGATATAAATATCGTTCGCATCAAAATGGCGCATATCTAACCAACACGGCTTTATATGTTTCAATAACTTCGTTATTCTATTCAACAAATGAATATTTTCTTCAACACATGAATATATATTTTTATTCAACACATGAATATTTATTCTATTCAATACATGAATATTTATTCTATTCAACACATTAATTTATTCTATTCAACACATGAATTTATATTCTATTCAACAATGAATTTCTTTCTATTCGACACATGAATTTCTTTCTATTCAACGCATGAATTTTTTTTCTATAATATTCCTTATTTTCCAAATTGGAATGAGGCCCAGTCAATTACCATATAAAGTTAATTATATGGATTTTCTACAACACATGTGTAACACATCACCTCCGTTAAGGTCACTCACAAAGGGAATGCCTTAACTTTGATGGAGCGTTTTAGTAGACAGAACAGAAATTTACAAGACAGATAAAACAGTACTTGAAAAATTTATAACTTTATTACAAATAAAAACCGAAGCAAGTTTGGTTACATCTTTTAAAATCGCAATATCAGAATTCAAGTACAAAAATATCAGTCTTGTACAAAAGCCTTTAGAATGCATAGTTTTTAAAATCATAATCCCCACAGAAGCTGCCATAAGGAGCCAAGCCATACTTTAAGCACTTTAAGTACTTCAAGCAGAAGAAATCCGGATTAAGCTAAAGTATTCCCTCCTTGGAAACCTGGGGGGGAAACGGAAGAAAAAGGGGCGAAAACAAGCAAGGTCAGACATAAAGTCTGGCAAGTCCAGTGACTTTCAGCATATGAACATATAATAATAATAATGACATGAAAATAAAACTGGATGCGAGATAACAGTAACAGGAGTAGCAGATATACTTAGGTTAAACAGAAAAAGAACAGAATGATGTAAGCTTTTGCTTTTCACTTCTCTGGACTAATACTAGTATAACAGGATTAGGTGTCACCCCAATGTCTAAGCTGAACAGAAATAGGAACAGAATAATTTCCACAGAAGAGAATGTTAATATGGGCCTTTACCACCCGAACAGAAAGTACAGAAACAGAACCAGATTTATCTTAATCCCTACGGAAACAGAATTTAGAATTAGGTGTACACTAGTAAATGGGCCTTTACCACCCGAACAGACGGTACCACGCAGAAACAGACAGGTGTTACCACCCAACAGAAACAGACGGTACCAACAGAAACAGACAGAACTAAGTGTACCCTAAAACCCTACCCCAAGCGATCGGCTCCCTAATACATAAATACCCTATGTCGGCCCCACAGTAGGGCGTATCACTCCCTAAAGTGATAACCAATTGGCATAGACCTATTTACAGATGTCACGGCGTCTTACATCCACAGAGGCAGGTCGGGGTCCATGCACGCACATGACCCGGTTGTAACGCACCATCAACACCACTCGCCATTATCAGAATGAACTTATAATTAGTTCAGTAAGCGTGCCCGGACCCTACCTACTGTTGGGTCAAAGTTTTGATACCAGAAAGGGTTACTGACTAATATGGGTCCCAAACAACAGATGACACAAGTAATTTCCCTCCTAACCTTGTGTCCCTAGACTAACAGATTTCAGATTAACTTGTTTACAAGTTCAGACATACAGAATTCAGATCAACCAGTTCACAAATTAGAAAAGTTTTCAGACCAATGGATCAGATATACGGATTTAACAGACTTACAGATTAACCGGTTACAGATTAACAGACTTACAGATTAACCGATTACATATTAACAGACTTACAGATTGTTTAACTTTGTATTGGGCCTACAGATTCATGAAACGGGTTTATTAATTTCATCAGTCTAGTTGGTTTAACCCTATCCACCCAACATGTTTTAGACATCATATTTATCCCAGATTTTCATTAATTAAATATTAATGCTCAGACCTCTCACATTAGACTGACAGCTTGCGGCCACTGGTTAGGCCGGTTGGTTCTGGGCAGGTTTCTGCCACAAACTGAGTCTAACCTCGAGTTTCAAGCACGTTATGACTAACTTCTCACATTAGAACCTATTGTTTGTGGCCACTGGATGTGCCGGGTGGTTCCGGCTAGAATTACGCCGCAAACTCATTCTAACCTCGAGTTAGCCATATTTATCTTTGCGGCCAATTAATTAATAATTTACCATTTATGCCCATGCCTAATATACATGTCAATTATTCATAACTATAGCCAATTCAGATTATGTCAATAACCGACTAAATATATCTACTCAACAGATATAGCAGATAACAGATTTCGCAGATTAGGCGACTTAACGGATTTAGCAGATTAAGCAATTTAGCAGATTTAGTATATAACAGATTAGGCATTTTCAGCAGACTTAGCAGATGACAGATTTAGCAGATGAACAGATCTAGCAGATTAGGCAATATAGCAGAACTAGCAAATTAGGCAATATAACATAACTAGAAGATTAGGCAATATAACAGATTTAATCATTCCTTAAAGTTTCATAAACATATCTTGCCTAATTGTAAATTTGGCCTAAGTTTGCATGCCTAAATAGTTGTCATGATTCACAATATGATCATATACCCCACGTTTGCATTGAATTTACATGGCACAGATTATGTTCATAATTCACCATATTACACATGTCCCAAATTTAGTTAAACTTGCCTAGTACAAGAGATTCACATATAAATTATACCAAATATAGCCATCGATTTCAATGCATGTCATATATTCAAAAATCTCCCACATAGGTGTTATTCACATTTAATAGTTATCAAATCTTAATATAGATCTTCACACCTAAGTCATATTCTCTTTTTTTTATCTCAAGTCATGAATTGTTATATAAACAATATGCCTAACAATCTAGAACTTTAAATTATAACAGATCTTAATTCAAAATATGCATTATGTCCAATGTCTCAAGTCACATGTTAACATACAATGGTTCCTCTTCTTCCAATTCACAGAATATGCATAGATCTAAATCTAGTCTACAACCTATGTCCTTTTTCTTAAATCAGTCACGGATTAGCCATGTCCCATTTATGCCATCATTCATTATTTTTAATGTACGTGCGTTAATCTCTTATGAGATTTGGCGCAGGCTCGTGGTAGCCTGGCTATAGAACAGAAAGAAGAAAGAGATACAGAATAGGATAGATCCAAACAGAACAGAACATACATAACCTCAAATTCAGAGTTACAATCATGTCACAATCAAAATTAAAGTTTATATCAGAAAATAACTACACTTGCCTTGATTGGATTAAAGAAGAAGAAGAGTTGCAGTTGTTCTCTTTTAATTTTAATCAGTTTGGAAGAAGATGCTTTAGTCCTAGTTCCAATTCAGATTTCAGCAGAGTAGTGACGCCATTTTTATTTTAATTAGAACAGAGGCAGAGCATAGGAAGAATGAAATGGTGTAGAGGGAATGAGGCTAGGGGTTGTTTATATAGGTTTAGAGTCATGAATCTGGTCAGAAAATCGGCCAAAAACATCAGAATGCATCAGGTTCAGGAAGTGGGTTCGGGGGGGGGGGGGGGGGGTAGGTCGACTACCCAGTCGACCTGGTCAGGGGGGTCGACTACCCAGTCGACCTGGCCAAGGGGGGTCGACTACCCAGTAGACTCCCCAGTCGACCTGGGTCCTGGGCGGGAATTTTCCTGCCCAGCCTGCTTCTGGGTCTGAATTCGAATTTTGAAATAGAATTTCGAGCTGTTTTCGATTCTGAAAATTCTTGAAACTTCGGAGGGTCATAATTTGGTCATACGGACTCCGTTTTTCGAAAACTCGAACTCGTTTTCAAGCAAAATTTTGAGACGAACGCAATGGCGCAACCCGTTTCCCTTGATTCTTATTTTAAAAATTAATTATTCTCTGATTTGTTACTTATACGGTCATAGAAAATACGGGGTGTTACAACATGTATATAATAGCAACGATAAATCATCAACCATCATCCAGAGTGCACCACACAACTGCATAAGCATTAAATATAACGCTTACACAGTCTGTCAACCCATAGATTGACATACAACTAAACAATCGGGATTAGTGTACGTCAAATATCATCCCAATACCCGTGTGGGGTTTCAAATCAACAAACACAGATTTTATTTGTGCAGTTGGGCGATGTGTAAAATTTATCGTCCTAATCAATATCAGTCAAATGGGTGTACATAAACAAATCATCCGATTTTTTTATAAATGTTTATTTTATATACACGTTAAAAATTATATTTTTAACTATAAAATATTTATTCAATCCACATCACACAATCAATTTCACAACACAGCAATCAAACAAACAAGTCATCCATGGTTTGTGGACGATGGATGTCGGGTGCTGCTAAGCACCGTCTGCATCTTAGTATATATTTCAACTAGAAAATAAATAAAAGTGAGGAGTTCTCACCGATTTGCTAAACCAAACACTGCGACTCTTCATATGTAGAAAATCTTCGCCGTCTTACACTTTCGTCGCCCGTATTCACTACATATATAAAAATCACATATTTTTACTTCGCTTTCAATATGATAAAGATTATATTTTTATAACGCTTTCTTCAGAATAAAGGTCTTATTTTTATTCCACGACTTCATATGTAAAAATCGAATTTTTGTTCCACTGCTATTTATATATAAAAATCAAGATATATATTCTTAAAACAAATTATATTTATATTTTTAAAACATCATGTTCATATTTCTAAAACAAATCCTGTTTATATTTCTAAAGCAAATCCTGTTTATATTTCTGCTATAAAAACAATGCTCTATTTTTTTCTAAAAACAGATTTTATATTTTTCAAAAATCAAATTCTCTTTTATATTTTCAAAATCAAGTTCTATTTTATATTTTTAAACATCTTCTATTTTATATTTTTAAACGTCTTCTATATTATATTTTTAAACATCTTCTATTTTATATTTTTAAACATCTTCTATTTTATAAAAACTAATTTTTGTATCCATGATTTTTACTGTAAAAATTTATTTTTAAAACAATTCAAATTTAGAAAATAATTAACAAAGTAATCAGTAAATAAAATAAACCTCTTCCTTCATAGATAAAGGCCAACGTTCAGAAAATGGGCTTGGAACTAGGGCTTCACTTTGCAGGCTCTGCATTCGTCGTGACCCGGATCCACCATCACCACAGCGTTCGTCGTCGCAAGCCACGCCAGGAGCTCCCCACCTCATGCCACTCGGTTGCGCCTCCGTCGCCAGAAACGACCACGAAATCGACGCCGTTGGCCTTCAATTCCTGCGCGATCGAGACTCCAGAGTTGATCAAAGGGGTATGGATCGGAGGATGGTGGTCGGCTCTACGATGTTGCTTTGGAGTGGAAGCCTGATTCGAAGTGGATTGAATGATTTTGGCGTTTGAAATCTGGAGCTTCTATATCTTCGGTTTCAAAGGCGGCTAGGTTTCAAAAGGGGGGCTGAGGGTTACTAGGGGGCTATTTATAGAAATTAATATATTATTTAATTCATTTAATTCTCTAATTAATTTTTTTGTGTGTCTGAACTCCAATCGAACTCCAACGACTGTTTCCCCTAGCTAATTACTCCCATTCCGAACACAATGGGATATGTTTCGTAAGCTAATTCCATCGTTTCGATCAGTTTCCACTGAATTCAAAATATATTTCTCATCGTAATTATTTAAAATAAACCATTTTAAATATTCAAAATTCAATAAAATTGCCAAAATAAAAATTTTAAATTGGATCGGATTTCCGTGTTATTACAATTGCAACGGTCAATACTTGTTGCAAAAAATATTACAATGGGTTGCTATTCTATTGAAGGAACATACAACAACAACATAAAACCGTTGTAAAAAGTCTATTATAACCGCTTGTTACCACGTTTTTTGCCCATTGCAAAAGAGGACATACTACAACATGGCCTAATACAGCGGGCGAGATGGCCGCTGTAAAACCCCTATTACAAGGGGCATTGCCTCTTGTAATAGATTTGTTTTGTTGTAGTGTTATATACTAATTAAAATGATAGTTTTGGACCTCTCTTACTTTTCAAAGCAAGTGACAACTTTATATTGTAAATATTCATTTCTATTACCTCTAAAACATGTAGCATAACCTAAACACTGTGTTTAGTTGCCATCTATGTTTAATTGATGTAAGTATTGAATTGTTTATATAACAATAGTTGTTGTAAAGGTACTTTGAAATCCCCTTATTTTAAACTTGTTTAAATTATTGTTATGTTAACATATTGTGATATATTTTTACTCTTCTTATTTTCTACGCATATTTTGGTGCATGAGAATATATAGATATAAGGAGTAGGAAAGTTGCAGACATTATAGAACAAATTTGAAAAAGATAAGAGCGGAAATAGTTGCTATAGATGCATTTTGAAAATGCCACATTTGTTCGATGATTTTTAAAGTTAACTTTGATAGACATCCTTAAGGGTTCAAAGTTGTTTTAACTAGTAAAATAATGTCCTTATTACTGTTGAATACCAAATTTAAACCAATTTTATCTCAAGTCGAATGAAGTTGAAAAGGTCAGTAACAAATTAGTCGCTATAAATGAACTTTGAAAAGTACCCTATTTTTTAGAATTTTTAATTTGACCCCAAAAGAAATCCTTGGGGATATCCTTGCTTATTTTTAAGTAGCCTTATTATACTCCTTAATGTAAGAAAAGCTGGATTTTTAATCATTTACAAGTTGTGAGAACTGGAAAAAAAGGTCATATTTTTTCTATATTGCTTACTCTCCGTGATTTCTACAGCTTTTATAAAATAATTTTTGGTTTACTACAACATATTCGGGCTTGTACATTGTTTTGATACGACATTTCAGATAGTTTTTCTTAATTTAAATGGTTTATATTTTATTACCTTTGTGAAACCTTTTAGGGAAGTTCTAATAACATGGATCAAAGTATGGAAAAAAGATTAGATGTTTAAATATATTTTAATAATTATTTAGAAAATTTTAAAGTAATGAGTTTTATAATTTAAAACATCTTTTTTTTAAATTATAATTATGTTATTTTAAAATAATAATTTGTACAAAAATTAAAACCAATTTATAAGTATTTTTAAAGTATTTAACTATATATAAGTTTGGAAAAGCTAAGTATTTTGTAGAAGCTAAAAAGTGGTTTTGTTTCTAATACTAAGTTATAAGAAATGTTTTTGACAGGTTAATAGAAAGTATATTATCATGTTAACAATTAGATCCAAAGAAAGAATAGTTATAAGATATTGTTAGGAGTAGAAGGGTTTGGCTTTATAGTAAGATGTTTTTAATAACATTTTCTAATCCATTTAATTATACTTTGGGAAATATGAAATCTTATTTAATATTTGTTAACATTCTAATAAGATTTAGGAAAAGAATATGAAAACCTTTTTTTTATTATTAAAGTATTGAAACTAAATAGTGAAAAATGAACAATGAAATAATAGTATACATATATAAATCTTTTCTAAAGATATTTTAAATATTTTTAAAATATTATTAGTAAATAAAAGAATTAGTTAAATAAAAAAAGAGATTAGAAGTCGCCTATATGACTTAATCAAGCTTTGTGTGAATTTTTTTTTGGCAAAACCGACAGGATTGAGTGGTCCCATACCACTTTACTGGTATACCAAAAGACGAGTACATAGGAAAAAAGCAAGAAAAAACAAAAAAAGAAAACACATATTTCACGGTATATTAATACCTAAGATAAACTTACAAAAAGTATAAAAAGAAGAACATCAAAACAATAATTACATGCCAAAAATTCTGGGATTGAATGTGAATTTTATGTATTTGAGGCCCTCCTGATATCGTGCCAAACAAGAAGTTTCCATTGGCCATAATTCATGTTGCGAGTGGGATCAAAAACTCGTGAGCTTCTCTCCTTCTAGATTGCAGTGGTTATTTTCTTCGGTAAAAAGTTGTAAATTCTAGCCTTGCCACTTTTCCCTCTAGCTTTCTTTTGTATGTTTCCCCCATTGAAGCATAGATTGTTTTAATGTTCGTGCCACTGTTCTGCATTTGAGCTTCAGTGCACAGTTGCTTAGTAACTTCATAGTTAATTTAGTTAACTGCTTAATCATGCTTTGTGCAAATACTTGTTTATGGAAAGTAATTAATCACATGCTTAGCCCTAGAAGCTGACAAAGTAGATTTATTATATTCGGGAGAGTTAAAAATGATATTTGAGTAGGGTATACAAGCAATATTTCCCTAATCCTCTAACTTTATTCGTAACTCTTAACTAAGAAGTTGAGAGAGTTAACGAACGGTACAAGTATACAAGATTTGGTTTACATGTGCGATTGTTTCTATTTTGTACTAGGTAGTCGATTAGTCGATTATCGACTTTGATCAAATTAACTTTGGAAGTATATGTAAGCATCACATATTGATATGGTTTGAGATCCGTCTAAGAGGACTCATTTCTATAAATTGTCCCTTGCTTTAAAAATGGTATATATATATATAGAAGATTCGTAAGGGAGGACTTCTTTATATCATTCGTTTACTTTTTAAAGAATTGAAATTGAGTTAACTGAAAATTCATCAATTTATTTTTAAAGAGACCGAGATTGAGTAAGTGAATTACCTATCAAAAACCACTTCAAATTTGATAAATGAGTTTTATGTTTCGAAGCGGTCATGGAGAAGATTTCCATAGAGCTGAGCCCTCTCTCGTAAGGTTAAGTCCAAGGGGAGATGCCAACATTAGCATCTTCTAAATGACATATGCTGGGATGCATTGAGAGATTTGCAAATAGTTCAAGAGGCCAGAATCCAATGAGCTATTCAAGATTTGTTCGAGTGATAAAAAATCATGGGTGAGACGCTGAGTATGACTTCACCATCGGTAATGATACAAAACAATATAGGAGTAGCCAGATTTAGCTTGTTGGAACTGGGATAACCTATAACGGAGTTTTGAAGTCCAAATTCACTCCAAACTTTACAAAGCGACTTTTAAATAACATAAATATTTAATTTCATTTCATAGCTACTTGTAAGTGTATAGTGCAAGTGCAACATATAAGTAGTGTTTATAGTCACTTAAGAGAGATCCAAAAGGCTTGTAATGTTTTGTACAAAGACCCACTTTTTTATATTAAGGAACATTTTAAACAAATATCAACAACAACCAAATTGTATTCAAATTCAATCTCCAAAGTAATTTTAAATAATTAACATATATGGTTAATCTATATGTTTGTATAATGAGGCACAAAGTATATTAATCAATTACATTAGTTTCCAATCCAAAATTGTTTGTTTGCCTTTATAAATTAATAATTACTAAAATATTAAAGAAATTAGACTAAACTGGTGTAGTTAAAGTGATAAGTGTTTTTATAGCAGTAGAGATACAAAAAGGTATAGCGAGGATAAATTGGGAAATAACGGGGATATAACAGATGTGCAAAAAGGTTCATTAGACATGAAACCAAATATTTAAAATTAATTAATTATCAAACTCATATTATTTATGTAAAAGAAACTAATATTAATCAATCGTATTAAACAAAATTGAAAAATGTTATGGTTGTGTACACTAGATTTGATAATTGTAATAGATTTCTAACATATATTGGACACTTGTGCCTTAAAATTAGCACCTTACATAAACTTTATTGATTTTTTAAAAAGGAAAAATAATCAAAACTTGCTATGTATATTAATATTGCTAAACCGAAAGGTAAAAAGCCTTGATTTAGCAGATACGACGGAAAATAGCAGGGGTTAATGCGGATCTATTGTCCATCAGCGCAAAACTGAAATAGCGTAACGATTAAAGGGTGCTACAGGCTATCGCGGAAATTTTGTGTAGCTTTAACTGCATAGGACTGGACAAAGTAGACATATATTAATTTACTGTAAAACAAATTAGATCTAAATATACATATAATATGAACATGTGACGAAATGTTTGTAACAAATGTATGATCTGTTTAAATTATCGTAATGCACATATAATCATTTAGCGTATATCAGATATGAACTTTGGGTCAACATAACGAACAAATGATGAGATCAAATGTAGCAAGTATAGGATTTGAACTTAATTAACATAGTAAATATGTAGTAAGATAAAATTAGAATCCCATGAAGAAGGAGCATGAGATTTGCACCATGAATTGATAATAAAATCCTGATTTGGTTAAAACAAGTAAGATTTAGAGGTAAGCAACACCTTAAATATTATTGATTTTATTTTTATTTTCTTCAGTTATTTTTTTCATGGATTCCACTAAGGTAGAAACCAAGAGAAATAAAATGAGATGTTTTTTCCAAAGAAAAATAATCATGGGCAGAATTAGAGATTGTATTTTGAAGGAAACACCAAAACCTTATAATTTTCCCTTTTAGACCCTTTATATTTTATTGCTAATTAGTTCCTTTGTCTCCTTCATATTTTTCAGAGAAGACATAGAATTAAAGAGAAAATGATGAAAAATTATTTAATAAATATAATGGGTGATAAAGAGGAGTAAAAGATAGAGATTTAATTCCTTCTCTTTATTGCTCCATTGGATAAAGAGGAGTAAAAGATAAAGATAAAGAGGAGTAAATTGAAAACCTTCCCTTTTCCATCATACATGTACCCTATAGGAATTCTAAGTCAACTTAGCAATTAACCTATTCAAAACTAGTTTAAATATTTTTATTGATATTATATACCATTACACGCAATAACTTTTGAATATGCACTTTACTAAATGCTAATGATATTCAAACAAATCAGGTAATATTTTATAATTAATAATTTATAAATACTAATTAACTTAATTAGCTTATAAAGCAACTAAATCATCTAGTTTATTCAAAGTATTCATCATTACGGCTGCATGACTCAAAGATGTTAATCCACTAAGCGATCAATATCGATTTGGAAATTAACGTTTGCACATCACTTTAGCTAGTTGTGTGACATTCTATTTCTATTTTTTACATACACATCTTTTTGATAAAATCTAACTTTAATTTTCATAAGCAGTACCTGATTGGCGATGATTATCAAAGTTAATTTTCTATATCAAAACTATATCATTTTAGACTAGTGGAATTTGCTAATTGTTAAAATTCTAGTATCATCCATATTCAATTTTATAGTTTGAACACAAATTTCTTTATCCATTATAACAATTATTGTTAACCAAAATGCTTCAGCCAGCAACTTTGACTTTGAGTTGACTTCCATTAACCATATTTCTAACTTTATATAAATTATGAGACGAATTCTCCCTTGAAAAGTTTCCCACTTCTAATGCTTCCACTTGACCCAACTAAAATCGTCTGACGGACACTATGCCACAATTTAGCTATAATGAAAACAGAGCTTCCACGATGAAGACCAATATTATTCTTGTAATGACCCATCTTTTTGCCCGATTCTCGCCGGTAACTAAACCAACTTAAATCGTTCACAAAGACGAATTGTTATGGGTACATACATACATTGAACAAAATAACAGAACCTTTATTTAATAATTCAATATTACATCAGAGTTACATGGAGTATCAGAGTGACAACATATATACAGCAGAAGAAAAGATATAGATATACTCTCAGCGGAAGAACAAAGTGATACAGCGGAAGCTTCAAACTAGCGTGGACTCCAACTCGGAAAGC
Source organism: Allium sativum (assembly GCA_030737875.1). Taxonomy (NCBI): domain Eukaryota; kingdom Viridiplantae; phylum Streptophyta; class Magnoliopsida; order Asparagales; family Amaryllidaceae; genus Allium; species Allium sativum. The sequence continues at coordinate 552,748,432 of CM060910.1, read as the reverse complement.
GCTTTGAACCTCGCTCCAATGAATCATAACTGCAAAACTAAACTACTAGCTGCCCATGTGAAAATTAATGGGCAACTAGTAGTTTATTTTTGCAGTTATGATTCGTTGGAGCGAGGTTCAAAGCGCTTTCCGAGTTGGAGTCCACGCTAGAGTTTGAAGCTTCCACTGTATCACTTTGTTCTTCCGCTAAGAGTATATCTATATCTTTTCTTCCGCTGTATATATGTTGTCACTCTGATATTCCATGTAACTCTGATGTAATATTGAATTATGAAATAAAGGTTCTGTTATTTTGTTCAATGTATGTATGTACCCATAACAATTCGTCTTTGAGAACGATTTAAGTTGGTTTAATTACCGGCGAGAATCAGGAAAAAAGATGGATCGTTACAATTCTCAAGTTAAAAGAACTATGTAAATTTGTCACATTGATATTTTCTGTTTGAACTTTGTTATATGAACCAACAGAAAATTACAAAGTGATTCATTCAATCATTATCTAATAACTATCAGTACGTAACCCTTTGATGCCCACAAAATTCATGAGTAATTCACTGCCTAACATTTAGAGAACATTACTTACTCTTATATTAATGGGTATATCGATATTCAATCTCTGTACACATAAGTAGGAATATTTAAAATGGTACATTTATTTTCACTTTTATAAATTATTCATGGTTCCAATGCTTTGTAATTATTACCACAAAACTTACCATTTATGAATTTTCTATAAAATACATTTTTAATTTAATTAATTAATATGTAACACGTTATACTAAGTATATAACTTAAAAAACATTTTTATTTCTAATAAATTAGCTATTGAGTTAGATATATGTAGCAAATTACATAAGTAGCCTTATGCATGAGCTAGCTCTATTTAATCTTCCACTTTCACTTAGGATAAATTACATAATCTCATTACAACTTTTACAATCCATTTTCTCAAAAACAATTGGGTCGGTCTAGTAAATGCATATGTTATTGTGTTTCAGTTTTTTATTATATAATTCATGTCTCTTAGATGCTGATAAACTCCCTTTGTCATGTGGAAGAATTAAGCATATGTCTATTTATTTATAGTGAGCTCTAAGTTATTTATGAACCACATCATGACATTTTTACCATATAACAATGTTATAGGGTTTCAATATTTGAATTCATCCTCATTTCAGTTATAAATTTGCACACTTTTATTTATATACATTACTTTTACTGTCGTGCGATTAAAGATGATGTACTTAGCCGTTTTCATTAAATCCTCTATATCTTTCATTTAAACATTTCCAACTTAAACATTCTTAACGTGATTTTATTATTGATATATACTATTTAATATCACTTAAGAAAATTTGAGTTCGAACACTCATTAATAAGGAGTTAATCATTTCTTCAAATAATTCAATAATATTTCATAAATACACAAGAATACTTCATACTACCATTTAACGGTATCAATCTGAATTTGATACTTGCTTCATGTATCAAATACTCTAACAAATCAAATAGCATAGAAAGCAAAATATGTACGATAGTTCCTATTACCAATACATAAGGAATCATTCTTACATGTTCTATATTAAACTTTTTAACAAGGTGCCCTTTATTACACGAGAATACGGCTATTCTAACATCTTAGAGCTGTTGGAGACCATTGGAATATTGTTCACAAATTCAAACAATTTCGAATGAACTCCTTCCAACGGCCTCCAACGGTTCATATCCGTTGGAAATATTTGGAAACCATTTGAAATAAATGACTAATAATACGTTGGAAACCATTGGATATCTAGATAATTTTTTTATAATAGCAAGCATGTTACCTTCCAGTCACACCATTTCAATTTTAATTTCCATTCCATTTTCATTTCATTTCCAATCCATTCTACGCATATATAACTCATATATAACAATAACAATAACAATATAAACATCCAACATAAATCCAGTCAACACCAACATATACAATATAAACCATCCAAACATCAAAAACCAACTCATCAACCTCACATGTCAACAAACCAATATATACCATCAAAATACATTGTGATGACCCCAAACCCCCGTTCCACGGTGGAAAGGGTAATCTTTGGAATATAACACATAAACAAATAACAGCAAAGCAGAAATATATAATTACACCAGATAATGTACATCAAATTACACTGGAAATAATAATCGTCAGAGTTACCCAGTATACAGGATCACACTTAGTACAACGTACAGTTTCAGCTTTATATAAAATGTCTATAGCGGAATCAAACATAATATACATAACAGGAGCTGAACAACATAAAAGAAATGATAGAATCCATCTTCCACTCCATAGCTATCCAGAGAGAGCCTGCTAAAATCTGAATACAAGGCCGCCCGTTTAGAAATAGGGGCACCTGAGTTTGCAAGTGAAACAAACTACAAGTCAGTCATGGGACTAGTATGAGAAATCTACTTAACTTATTTTATAATAAGGCCAATCACAGTACCACGCTGCAAACGCGGAACGGGTTTACTCCATTGGATTGTCAGTGCTTTAAACACAAGTAAATCATTTAAACAACGCAATGCTTTTTACAAAAATGAGGTCATTATAAGACTCAGGTCCCATCACACAATGCAATGCAAACCGGAGGATAGAGCTTTACCTTATAATGGACATAATATGCTTTACACGTATAAACAAAAGCATTTGATATTATTACTAGTGTTCATATGTTTCAAAAACAATTTCAATCATAAGTATCCATCATAGATGGCATAAGTGCCCCATACCACTATGTCGCCAAGTATAGGTTTACAATCAAAACCGCACGATGTCGTACCTGGAAATTGGATTTCCTTCAAGAACCAAGGCAAGGGATCGTCCTTACCGCTTCGAGGAAATCTAACCCATATCTCAGGACCCAGACATAGGTGGGCCTTTAGATCATTAGGGCCGGTCCAAACGGAGTGGATTAAAATGCATGAACACTGCGTTTCCCCGCCCTATAGGTCGTAAACCGGTCATATCCTGACCAAACTGTAACGACCCGGATTTTTGGCGACTTTGGTTATCGACATAAGCTCGATGTCGATAACCAAAACATCGAAAAATCCTGGTAATTATTAAAAGAAATTAGAGGGTGAGGAAAGATAAGATAGAAACTTAGAATAGAAGAAGAAGAAGAACACAACATCAGAGTAACACGAACCTCACAGCGGAACGAATAACATATAATAGATAATATAACTTTGAAATATAACAGTTATGTATACAATAGCACTTATCAGAGTACAGCACTTACAACACAGCGGAAATAAACTATAGCGATATGATCCAGAAGCCTCCTGCTCCAGCTCTTCAAGTATATCTGTAAATCCCGACTACTTGACTGCCCGTACAAATTTTGGCACCCAAGAGTTTAGGGAAAACAACAAAGTAAACTCTGAGTCAGTCATGGGACTGGTGTGAGTAAAATAGTTTAACACAGTTTAACATATATATGATATCTCATAAGACCACGCCGCAGAACGGAACGGGTTTTTCCCTTATGAGAATCCAAAATATCTTTATATCAAAAACCTTTTGATATTATAATAATGTCTATGTACAAATAGATATCAACTAGCAGAAACGCTTTCATCTCACGTTCTACATATATAGTATACAATCAAAATCGCAAGCACGTATTGGATAATGGATTTCCAACTATGACAAGGTATGGAACCACCTTCCGATCAGTGTACTCTAGGAACGATACACTGGAGTTCAACAAGAACATCTTGCAACTCAGCCACAAATGACCGACCACTCATTTCGCTTGAGTGTATCGAATGTACATCACCAACGGTTGGGATCAGCAACCGTTCCCGTATATATATATGGGACAACATTGATAGATTAAAGAAGCAAATGAATATTCTCTAGATAGGTGATTATACACCCTACTTCGGTGCGACCGACTTAGCCATGCTGCCTGCCCGATTTCTGTCATTTACCGGATGTGAGGCTAGAAGCTACGCATATCTTTTCATATCATATCTTCATTTACTTGGAATACCACATCGTCATACCCGCCAAATCATTATCGATTTCTCTAACGGTATCATGGGTATGAAGCTAAGAGATCAACATATATGATTCGTTGGGAATACTCTATCAGACATTCGTCCATACAAGTTGTCCTGGGACTGGACAAACCGAAGGCACTATTCAGTACATCCATCTTAGGCACTGTTATCTAAGACTTATACAATAGCCCTTGCACTTTACTTCGTCTTCAATTTTCTTCATCGTATTTGATCACAACGCTTATGTCAATACGGAGTGGTTCTTCAGATAATAATCCAACCGGTCTCTCCATATTTACAACGTAAAATGGTCAAAACTTTGATAGTCTGTGATTTAACTATCAAATGAAAACATGTCCATGTACAAACAACAATCTAAATTCCAAATGGAATTATCGACCCAATCATCAAACATATATATATATTTATATATATTCATATTTCCTTATTTTCTATATTTAGAAAATATTCGTTATCAACGTTGGAAAACATTTCCATTGTTTATTTACGTATCACTATCCTTCCACAACTATCAGACTCTAACTATAAACTAACAAGAGAACAACTTCCTGAGTATAAACCCCGAAGGCCGAAACCAACATCAGATCGATACTCAGGAAACCATTCAACTTATTAATCTATAGTCAGTTTCTAATTTTTCTAAACTCTATATTCTTTAACTTCATTCGCTCAACTCTAGATCGTAGCGATCACAATGGTTACGCCTGATTCTCTCAGGAAACATCCGACCGCCGTCGGCTATTTACAGCCTTGTGAATTACGCTAGCAGTCGTGCTAAATGGCAACTCATCCTGAATAACTATGTTTGTTTTAACTCTAACTGTTTATATCTAACTGTTTAACTCTAACTGGTTAACTCTAACTTTTTAACTCTAACTGGTTAACTCTAACTGTTTAACTCTAACTGGTTAACTCTAACTGTTTAACTCTATTCGATTAACTCTTACCGGTTAACTCTAATCGAATAAACTATTCATTTATAAAGATTTACTTTTAGTAACGGTTCTTCACTTTACAAATGATTTCCTTTTTATAACGTTTTCCTTTTATAACATCCTATTCAGTTATAAACAAATTTCCTTTTTATAACTCTATTTATTTTCTAAATATTTCCTTTTCAAATTTATTCTTAAAAATATTCTAACTCCTTAAATTTCCCGAAAAATTCGCCATAACCTCCTTTGTAACGGGAGCATCGGGAAAATCCCCAAACCCGCCACACAGGCCTTTCCATTCAAAAAGAAAATGGTTTGTAATTATTTCCTTTTTCTATGTATCTCCTATTTATAAATATTCCAATTTATAAATATTTCTTATTTATAAATATTCGAATTTATAAATATCTCTTATTTATAAATATTCCAGTTTATAAATATTCTATTTTCAATATCACTTTGAAAATCCCCTTATCAACATTTCGGTCTGTTATGGTATTCAATCATATCAAATCACGATGTTCAATATCGTCCAAGCACATACAATCAACAACAGGTTATAATTCACATCATATATCAAAATATATGAAAAACAATAAAATAACTGTTGAGGAATCCAGCCGGATTCCTCCAACCTGTCTCCCTGCATCCACAGATGTTACACAATATGATTATCATCACTTTCAGTTCAATATAGATTATTCTGATAGCAGAATCAATATATAAATATTTAACGGTTTATATATATATATATAATTTCCACTAACTGACTAGCAGTTCAATCAACCAACCAACACATAGAAATCAACAGATGATTAACAGTTCTAAAAATACATTATAAAAATATAACTGTTCAGAGTTGGTGAGTTTTACTCACCTTGAAATCCACTCGGTTGACGGTTCATTTTCAGTTAAATAAACAGTTGTTAATTTTAACAGAAAAATTCTGCTGTCTCCATTACTGTTCGGCTCAGTTCCAAAATGTTGAGCTCGTTCCCAGGATTTGCAACGTAATTTGCTTCATCTGATTATTGAAAATCACGGCCCAGGCTTTCTGAGACAATTCCCGTATGCTCCTTCCATCGAGCCATCATCGACCTTCTTTGTTTTATCCCCTTCCCAACTTCGAATTCCTTCCCTTCAGAAGCCAAAACGTGCACCACCAATGGTTGAACGGTGCTCCACCGTCACCTGACCGGAACCGGGTCTGACACTATCACTTCGAGCGCCTGAACCTCCGCTCCGTCCCAGACCAGCCTCGTCGTCTCCCCGATAACCGAATACCAACGCAGGTACCACCATCGACATCCCTCCATCAGCAAAGACCTCCTTCACTCGCGTCGGCTATGTGGCTCGCGACATCTCCTTTTGAGCTACAGACATCGACGTAAAAGAAACACCGAAGCCCTCCTGACACCGAAGCCTCCTCTATATTTGTCTGAATTTATGGATTGATTTTCGAATTGTTTTGATTTTTAGAAGTGGCGGTTTAGTTCTGAAGAAAAGAAGAAAGAGTGGCGGCTGTTGTTTTTGAGATCCAGAAAAAGCTTTAGGTCTTAAGGAAATCGGTGATAAGGGGTATTTATAAGGTTTTGAGAAATTGGACCATTTTCTTATTTATTAAATAAATTAAACTTACTCGTGAAGTTTTGTCTTGAAACCAATCCATATGAATTCTGGTTTTGACAAACTAAGTCAATCCTAGCATAGAAAAATATTCCGGATCCAATGGGATAGGTTTCGTTGAATTCCGACACCGTTTGTAAAAATCCCTTAGAAAATATTGATGAAAAACACCGAGCATTAATTCCTTAAAATTACAGAAAAATCCTAAAAATATGAGGCCTTGACGTTTCACTGGACCTCTTCCTAAGGTTTCGTATGAAACTTGTTTCGTTGAATTTCGAGTTCGTTTGACTAGTTAACCATTCAGTTTAGTTTGTTTCAAGTTAAAAACATAGTGTACCGTACTATGAAATATCCTGTTCACGTAGGGACTGCTATGGACAGAAACAAAGATACCATTTAAATGAGTGACGTGCTCTGGTCCCAAAAATGTAATAATACCGGTAGATGGACTCATATTGTGAAACCCCGAACTGTCGATACAGGGTGCCAAATACTCCAAATAAAAAGTTGCTAATTTAATTAATTAAAAATTACCATAAAATTCTAAAAATTAAATTATCACTACTTCCCAAAACAACCTTGTCTAAATTCAAATCCGATCTCAAGTTATATCGAATAAACCGATACGGTCGATAAACGATTCTATAGCGACTATTTTAAAATTTGATTTGGACATATCTCAAAATTTACACGACGAAATCCCGATTTTTCTCTTCCACTAGAAAGATATACTCCACCAGCTCCACATGTTTCTTGTTTCACAGAAATCCGGCTTAAAACGAATCCTGTACATTCGGTTGAAGTTCAAATCGCCAATTTACGAACTGCAGCGCCATTTCAAGCTCGATTTTAATTATATTATAATTATACGTTCAAACTGTCGTCGATTGAATATATTCGTCAATATAATTCAACTCTAAGCTTAATTACATCTTGGGGATGACCCTGTTCACCTTATATTGTGATTTCCAATATTTTTTATTATTTCTGAATTAAATATATTATTTAATTTAATTAAATATTCCATATTATTTAATTAACGACGATTAAATTCCCTATATCACTATTTTAAACAATTAAATAAAATAATTATACCCCTGGAAAATGCGGGTCATTACATTCTTCCCCACTTAAAATAATTTCGTCCTCGAAATTGCTAAGGTAGAGGACGGCCCTATCTATTGGAATTCCTAAGATTTGTTTACCCCTTGTTTCTGATTTCAACTGAACCAATTAATATCGATTAAAATATTAATTCCTTCCGACTAACTAAAATTTCCAAAAAAATTCTAACACTTTAAATTTTCAGAAAATTTCGCCATAACCTCCTTTGTACAGCCCTATCGGTAAAACTCCAACTCGCCTCTCTAGGCCTTCTCCAACCCAAAAGAAAATCAAACAGCCAAGCGGCTTGCCAATTCGACTCATAAATCTCATGCTTATATCAAATATAAACTTGTACCTTTTTGTCGGGCATATCAACTTTATCCCTTTCACCTGTTATCAACCCAACATATATCAATGTATTTCCAATCAAACTCCAATCAATTCTCATCCACAAATTCAACCATTCGCTTATACTTAAGTCGAATTTCATTTCAAACTCAAGCACTATTCTTGATTTCAAATCCATAACTCACCAGTCCAATATAATTCCATATTATCTAATCGTCTAATTCTACTTGACACTAATCTATTTCAAATGATTTTCACTTACTGGCTTTTAATTCAATCCCAATCCTATTGGATTTTATAAATTTTACTTTAATTTGTTTAAATTCAAACAACCTTTTCTTCCTGGAAGTTTTTAAACAGTTTACCTCTTTCAAAAATCAAATTTTCCTTTTTTTGAAATTCAACACAACTTGTTTTCCCAAGACAAAATCTCTGGTAGTAATCCACCACTTAGAACTCGAAAATCACACAGATGATACTGCGCAGTCATCATCGGAATTGTTTTCCAGCGACCCAAGTGATTTCAATACTATATAATTTCAAAACCCTTACTAAATACATCCATTTTGAAAACATCTCAAAATCTCCCAGGAACTTAAAATTTCCTTATTTTAATTCCAAATCTAATTTAAATTCATATTTAATTCATCTTGTTTCATATACTTTACTTATATGATTCTGATTGGTTATATATAACCATTTCACTTTATAATCTCATTCGATTATAATTACAACCAATATATCTAATATATGATAATATATTACATATCCATACTGTGTTGGTCCATCGTATTCAAGTATTTATTTACTCCTACCGATACAGTGGATCAAACTGATCGACCGGAACTCATAAACAACTCAGCCAATGAATCTCCACAATATAAAACCATTTTTATATCAAATACAAATACGCACTCGTATATATACACTCAACTCAATCTAGGGTATTACTAACCCTATCTCTACCGAGTCACGCCACAAAGCCAAGGTAATTCTTAACTTAAGCTCTGATACCAACTGTAACGACCCGGATTTTTGACGACTTTGGTTATCGACATAAGCTCGATGTCGATAACCAAAACATCGAAAAATCCTGGTAATTATTGAAAGAAATTAGAGGGTGAGGAAAGATAAGATAGAAACTTAGAATAGAAGAAGAAGAAGAACACAACATCAGAGTAACACGAACCTCACAGCGGAACGAATAACATATAATAGATAATATAACTTTGAAATATAATAGTTATGTATACATTAGCACTTATCAGAGTACAACACTTACAACACAGCGGAAATAAACTATAGCGATATAATCCAGAAGCCTCCTGCTCCAGCTCTTCAAGTATATCTGTAAATCCCAACTACTTGACTGCCCGTACAAATTTAGGCACCCAAGAGCTTAGAGAAAACAACAAAGTAAACTTCGGGTCAGTCATGGGACTGGTGTGAGTAAAATAGTTTAACACAGTTTAACATATATATGATATCTCATAAGACCACGCCGCAGAACGGAACGGGTTTTTCCCTTATGAGAATCCAAAATATCTTTATATCAAAAACCTTTTGATATTATAATAATGTCTATGTACAAATAGATATCAACTAGCAGAAACGCTTTCATCTCACGTTCTACATATATAGTATACAATCAAAATCGCAAGCACATATTGGATAATGGATTTCCAACTATGACAAGGTATGGAACCACCTTCCGATCAGTGTACTCTAGGAACAATACACTGGAGTTCAACAAGAACATCTTGCAACTCATCCACACATGATCGACCACTCATTTCGCTTGAGTGTATCGAATGTACATCACCAACGGTTGGGATCAGCAACCGTTCCCGTATATATATATGGGACAACATTGATAGATTAAAGAAGCAAATGAATATTCTCTAGATAGGTGATTATACACCCTACTTCGGTGCGACCGACTTAGCCATGCTGCCTGCCCGATTTCTGTCATTTACCGGATGTGAGGCTAGAAGCTACGCATATCTTTTCATATCATATCTTCATTTACTTGGAATACCACATCGTCATACCCGCCAAATCATTATCGATTTCTCTAACGGTATCACGGGTATGAAGCTAATAGAAACGAATTCCTCCGCCACCAAACGTAATACGTTGAAGAGATCAACATATATGATTCGTTGGGAATACTCTGTCAGACATTCGTGCATACAAGTTGTCCTGGGACTGGACAAACCGAAGTCACTATTCAGTACATCCATCTTAGGCACTGTTATCTAAGACTTACACAATAGCCCTTGCACTTTACTTCGTCTTCAATTTTCTTCATCGTATTTGATCACAACACTTATGTCAATACGGAGTGGTTCTTCAGATAATAATCCAACCGGTCTCTCCATATTTACAACGTAAAATGGTCAAAACTTTGATAGTCTGTGATTTAAATATCAAATGAAAACATGTCCGTGTACAAACAACGATCTAAATTCCAAATGGAATTATCGACCCAATCATCAAACATATATATATATATATATATTATATATATTCATATTTCCTTATTTTCTATATTTAGAAAATATTCATTATGAACGTTGGAAAACATTTCCATTGTTTATTTACGTATCACTATCCTTCCACAACTATCAGACTCTAACTATAAACTAACAAGAGAACAACTTCCTAAGTATAAACCCCAAAGGCCGAAACCAACATCAGATCGATACTCAGGAAACCATTCAACTTATTAATCTCTAGTCAGTTTCTAATTTTGCTTAACTCTATATTCTTTAACTTCATTCGCTCAACTCTAGATCGCAGCGATCACAATGGTTACGCTTGATTCTCTCAGGAAACATCCGACTGCCGTAGGCTATTTACAGCACTGCGAAATACGCTAGCAGTCGTGCTAAATAGCAACTCATCCTGAATAACTATGTTTGTTTTAACTCTAACTGTTTAACTCTAACTGTTTAACTCTAACTGGTTAACTCTAACTTTTTAACTCTAACTGGTTAACTCTAACTGTTTAACTCTAACTGGTTAACTCTAACTGTTTAACTCTATTCGATTAACTCTTACCGGTTAACTCTAATCGAATAAACTATTCATTTATAAAGATTTACTTTTAGTAACGGTTCTTCACTTTACAAATGATTTCCTTTTTATAACGTTTTCCTTTTTATAACATCCTATTCAGTTATAAACAAATTTCCTTTTTATAACTCTATTTATTTTCTAAATATTTCCTTTTCAAATTTATTCTTAAAAATATTCTAACTCCTTAAATTTCCTGAAAAATTCGCCATAACCTCCTTTGTAACGGGAGCATCGGGAAAATCCCCAAACCCGCCACACAGGCCTTTCCATTCAAAAAGAAAATGGTTTGTAATTATTTCCTTTTCCTATGTATCTCCTATTTATAAATATTCCAATTTATAAATATTTCTTATTTATAATATTCGAATTTATAAATATCTCTTATTTATAAATATTCCAGTTTATAAATATTCTGTTTTCAATATCACTTTGAAAATCCCCTTATCAACATTTCGGTCTGTTATGGTATTCAATCATATCAAATCACGATGTTCAATATCATCCAAGCACATACAATCAACAACAGGTTATAATTCACATCATATATCAAAATATATGAAAAACAATAAAATAACTGTTGAGGAATCCAGTCGGATTCCTCCAACCTGTCTCCCTACATCCACAGATGTTACACAATATGATTATCATCACTTTCAGTTCAACATGGATTATTGTGATAGCAGAATCAATATATAAATATTTAATGGTTTATATATATATATATATAATTTCCACTAACTGACTAGCAGTTCAATCAACCAACCAACACATAGAAATCAACAAATGATTAACAGTTCTAAAAATACATTATAAAAATATAACTGTTCAGAGTTGGTGAGTTTTACTCACCTTGAAATCCACTCGGTTGACGGTTCATTTTCAGTTAAATAAACAGTTGTTAATTTTAACTGAAAAATTCTGCTGTCTCCATAAATGTTCGGCTCAGTTCCAAAATGTTGAGCTCGTCCCCAGGATTTGCAACGTAATTTGCTTCATCTGATTATTGAAAATCACGGCCCAGGCTTTCTGAGACAATTCCCGTATGCTCCTTCCATCGAGCCATCATCGACCTGCTTTGTTTTATCCCCCTTCCCAACTTCGAATTCCTTCCCTTCAGAAGCCAAAACGTGCGCCACCAATGGTTGAACGGTGCTCCACCGTCACCTGACCGGAACCGGGTCTAACGCTGTCACTTCGAGCGCCTGAACCTCCGCTCCATCCCAGATCAGCCTCGTCGTCTCCCCGATAACCGAATACCAACGCAGGTACCACCATCCACATCCCTACATCAGCAAAGACCTTTTCCTTCACTCGCGTCGGCTATGTGGCTCGCGACATCTCCTTTTGAGCTACAGACATCGACGTAAAAGAAACACCGAAGCCCTCCTCACACTGAAGCCTCCTCTATATTTTTCTGAATTTATGGATTGATTTTCGAATTGTTTTGATTTTTAGAAGTGGTGGTTTAGTTCTGAAGAAAAGAAGAAAGAGTGGCGGCTGTTGTTTTTGAGATCCAAAAAAAGCTTTAGGTCTTAAGGAAATCGGTGATAAGGGGTTTTTATAAGGTTTTGAGAAATTGGACCATTTTCTTATTTATTAAATAAATTAAACTTACTCGTGAAGTTTTGTCTTGAAACCAATCCATATGAATTCTGTTTTTGACAAACTAAGTCAATCCTAGCATAGAAAAATATTCCGGATCCAATGGGATAGGTTTCGTCGAATTCCGACACCGTTTGTAAAAATCACTTAGAAAATATCAATGAAAAACACCGAGCATTAATTTCTTAAAATTACAGAAAAAATCCTAAAAATATGAGGCCTTGACGTTTCACTGGACCTCTTCCTAAGGTTTCGTATGAAACTTGTTTCGTTGAATTTCGAGTTCGTTTGACCAGTTAACCATTCATTTTAGTTTGTTTCAAGTTAAAAACATAGTGTACCGTACTATGAAATATCCTGTTCACGTAGGGACTGCTATGGACAGAAACAAAGATACCATTTAAATGAGTGACGTGCTCTGGTCCCAAAAATGTAATAATACCGGTAGATGGACTCATATTGTGAAACCCCGAACTGTCGATACAGGGTGCCGAATACTCCAAATAAAAAGTTGCTAATTTAATTAATTAAAAATTACCATAAAATTCTAAAAATTAAATTATCACTACTTCCCAAAAGAACCTTTTCTAAATTCAAACCCGATCTCTAGTTATATCGAATAAACCGATACGGTCGATAAACGATTCTATAACGACTATTTTAAAATTTGATTTGGACATATCTCAAAATTTACACGACGAAATCCCGATTTTTCTCTTCCACTAGAAAGATATACTCCACCAGCTCCACACGTTTCTTGTTTCACAGAAATCCGGCTTCAAACGAATCCTGTACATTCAGTTGAAGTTCGAATCGCCAATTTACGAACTGCAGCGCCATTTCAAGCTCGATTTTAGTTATATTATAATTATACGTTCAAACTGTCGTCGATTGAATATATTCGTCAATATAATTCAACTCTAAGCTGAATTACATCTTGGGGATGACCCTGTTCACCTTATATTGTGATTTCCAATATTTTTGATTATTTCTGAATTAAATATATTAATTAATTTAATTAAATATTCCATATTATTTAATTAACGACGATTAAATTCCCCATATCACTATTTTAAACAATTAAATAAAATAATTATACCCCTGGAAAATGCGGGTCATTACACAAACCATCGGGGAGACCGAAATACTTGAGGCGCCTCGCTATCAATCATTCACATAAGTAAAACGTCCGGGCGTGTAAAAGCCAGACACCACTCCTAGCTAGAAGGAAATGCATGTCCTCCCTGAAGTCCTCTCCCGTTTCGGGTTCATACCAGGGTGTGAGGCCCACGAATCAATGTTATACACAAAGCTAGCTATATTAAGTCGTGCTTTGATCATCAACCACAAGATTCTGCTTTTGAACAAAAGCCTTGATCACTACATCTTCGCATGCCACACAGGCAATTCACGCCATGCAACTGATGTCCATCAATCACACAGAATGAAATCCAATGTCAAACACACAGTCCGTTTACAAGTTTGTTCTGGGTCTGAACAAAATCGGAGGCACATTATTCCTTGTCCCATATGTCCAATGCAGGAGAGAGGCCCTCGCACATCCGAACGATCAACAAGTATGTCCGTACAACCACCACTATAACCCCTTCAGGGCAACAACTCCCATCAAAGGCATCAATAGTCATCCATTCGATGTGAAGATCATCGGTCTTGCACCATCTTCATATCTTCGACTTCTAATTGTCGACCAATTATTTGAAATGAGATTTAACTCGGCCTTTTCAAATAATTCACGTATATTTAGAATTCAAATCAATTCATTTGCATGGTTAAATTATTTGACATCCATAATTCAGTTCATTAACGTAATTTTCATGTGAAACACATTCAACCATCAAATATCCAAAAACCAAGTAAATTTGGTTTATTTCCATTTCAAATCGTTTATAATATTTTATAACGATTTATCGCTATTTTATTTATTTAAAAATAGCCCATTTATTCAAATGATGCTTCAGGCCATAAAGCGGCCATGGCGCTGTTTTTCTTCAGATTTGATTTACACATATCTGAAAAACTATCCGTTGGATCTTTACAAATTTTACATCATTGGAAAGATCTTTTCAAATCGGATCCAACGGTTCCAGTTTTGGGAAAATCCGACGGTCGGATCTCCCGGTACAATCGTTTAAAGTTACAATTTCAAAATACGAACTGCAGCATCGTTATTCGATTTAATTTTAATTATATATATTTATAATCCATTTTGGTGCTGTTTTTATTCTGATTTGAATTAAACATTTCACACAATTTAACCTTTTGGATCTTTACAAATTTGGTATCGTTGGAAAGGTATTTTCAAAGCGGACCCAACGGTTTGGTGAAAATCTGACGGTCGGATCTCCCATAATAATCGTTTAAAATTACGATCTCAAAATACGAACTACAGCGTCGTTATTCGTTTTATTTTAATTATATGTATATATACAATCCTTTCTTCGATTTCCAAACCATTTTCATTTCATAGATGTGGTAAAAATAATATTTTTACCCAAAAAATATTTATTTCAACACATGACTATTTTTAACACTTCATATATATAATAAAAATGTGATTTTTATTATTAAAACAATTTATTTCAAACATGAATATTTTTAGCGATTCATATATATAATAAAAATGTGATTTTTACTGTTCAAACAATTTATTCATCATATGAATATTTTCCCAACACATGAATATATTTCAACACATGAATATTTCAGAAAATTTCGGCATCATAACGGCAAGGTGTTTAAAACCGGCACCGTCCCGAGTACGGCTCCTCGCACTACCTTACGCCTCGCGGCGTTCCCTAAGGGGCTTATCCTTATAATCTAAATATTTCGATCATTTTCATATCACAATGAATTTTTCCACAAATAATTCCAATTTTGTTTCAACCACAAACAACCATTATCAACCATTCGCATTTATCAACCAAATTTCACGTCAACCAAAATCCAAACAATCAAAATCAATATATATCGTCCATGGTCTGTGGACGAGGGGAGTATATATATATATATATATATATATATATATATATATTAATTTCATTTCAATTTCATTCAACACTTATATGATTTTTACAATGCATATAGAGCTTATACATCGCACATATAATTTATACAATGCTTATACATGAGGTCTACAACGCTTATATAACTTATACATCGATCATATAATTTATACATTGTCGTTCCATTCAAATTTGAATTTAGAAATCTCACATTGGATTCCACTCCTTCAAAAATTGTAGGAAGCTCCAAAAATTCTCTGGTCTCTTCTAGAATGTAGAAGATGTCGCCACGAGTCTAATGTCTCTTGTTTCACTGAATTTCGACAACATAGCAAAAAGATATGATTTTTATTGTAAAATCATAATTCGTAGCGCTTTAAAGTGCTATAAACAGTTTAAATAATTTCAGTCGTATACCTCAGCAAACTGTTCAAAACTAGGTTTTGATTTTTCTTTCAATCCGTAGCACGATAAGAGGATCGGCCAATGCCAAGTCGAAGAGGAAGGAGGGCGCCTCCACGCTCGGTGGTGGGGTCCACTTCGGTGGCTCCAGTTTTCGGCGGCGGCGGTTCAAAAGTCGAGACCTCAGGGGGGCGATTCGAAGAAAATACAACACGATAAGGGTTGAATCTGGTATGGATCTGAAGCTGGGAGGGATATCTACAAAAACCTCAATTGTGGAACTGGATTTCATGGAGCGGATTGGGGGATTTTGAGGAGAGAAGCAAGGAAGGTGTTTCCACCGTATATCGCGATGCATCGGGGAGAGAGAATTTTTTTTTAATAAAAAACCTGATTGGCCCGTGCTATTTATAACTCCAAAAATATTTGTTTTTCCAAACGAACTCCAATTCAAACCCAACGGCTGTCGTCCCTAGCTATATACCCTGCATTCCGGACACAAGGGAATATGTTTGGTAGGCCCATTCGACTGTTTCAGTTAGCTATTCTTCTAATTAAAATATAAAACATTCGAATATGGATTTGAACGTACATTTTAATTTGCCGGGGCCACATACTGATTCTAAAAATTCCACAAAAATAAATCTGGCTATGTTTGGATGATACGGTCCTAACAAAGCTGATTTCTTCGAATTTGGAGATCATTTGAAAAATGACCATTTTCTGGTCGATCCAAATTGACTGAAATTAACCAAACACGTTTTCTTTTGCCATGCTCACATATTCCCTCCAAAAATTTTGGAAATTGGAATCTAGCTATAACTTGACATTCCGGGTCAAATAAAAGTGGTTTCGTTGAAAACGGAGGTCGTTTGCAAAATGTCTATTTTCAAGGGCTATATTAATTCCATAGCGACCTTTTTAAAAATTCATTTGGCCATAACTTTTGATTCCCGCTATGAAATTTCGATTTTTCAGATTCATTAGAAAGATATTCTTAAACAGATTTAAATATTTTTAGTTTCACAAAAATCCGGTTTATTTTTCATCCTGTACAATCAGTCAAAGTTCGAATTTAAATTTTCAAACTACCGCGCCATTTCAGACGTTTAAAAATTAAAATAAATATTTATATTCCAACATCGATTAAAATACATATATACATTCTGATTCTATTCAAAATAAATTTCTTGTCGTTATCATTTAAAATAATTTATTTTAAATACTCAAAATTCATTAAAATAGCCAAATTAAAATAATTAAATTGGTTATGATTTTCCGGGTTGTTACAATCTACCCCACTTAAAATATTTTTTTCCTCGAAAAGGAACGGAGCTGAAAGTTGTTTAGCCAACCAACTCAACTTTCATTTTGGCTTTCATTCTTCAACTTTTCAGCTTCTGAGAATTTTCTAATTCTTCAAAAATTTGGCTAACACCCTAAATTTTAGAAAAAAATCGCCATAACCTCCTTTGTATGGGGAGGGGTTTGGAAATTTATTAGGCCGTATTAGGCACCCAATAAATCTTAAAAAGCATACACATATTTATAGTGATATATTCCGATGTCCATAGGGGAGTGTGTATAGATCATAACTCTAGAGAATAAATTCTCGTCACCCTATAAATAGTTTTTGTGCCTTGATGACTAGAGAGATGTGTTTATTGTCATCTCCAGACCCGTGTGAGGTTTTTATTAATCTGGTGATTTACCATTACATTTTATATAGTCCATATCAGTCTTCGGTTCAATTTGAAATATAGTCATCGCCATACAAGCCTCTCGCTTGTACGGTAAATCTTCAACCTCGTCACACAAGCTCCAAGTGCTTATGTGGTATATAATAGGGTATGCTATCTTCAAGAAGTATTCCATGTAGTGTAATTCAAAAATTAATTGTTACTATCCTATGGAAACATTTATAATTTCATGTAGAACAACCAGCACTCCGCATCCAATGGCATTCATAGGAGTTGATATATAAATAAAATTGTGCATCCAACTCATTAAGGTTTACCTATTTGTCGGGCACGCAAATAAATTCTTTACTCAACAGCAAATCCATTTACCTGTTAAAACATATATAATGTACATGCATGTATTTCAATCAATTTTAAAAGCAGTTGAATATTTGATTCCATTGGCCTAAATTTACCCTTCATTCTCTTATTGATTAGATTAATTATCATTCCAATATCTTGATTAGTCAAATTCATAATCACACAACACAAAGAGCAATCAATTTATTGATTGACTTTTTCAAATATATAGTTTGTTTATATACTTAAAAATCATACTTGCTAATGTCAGATTATACTTAAAACTACTCATCCAAAAATGAAAACAATAGTAGAGTACGAAATAATACGGAAATGCGAAGTATGTTAAATGTACCTTGCACCGGAGTTAATCAGACATATCTACTCTGCAATTGGGATAAGCTTGCTTAATTCTCTCTTCAGTTTCCCAAGTACAGTCCCGCGGATCTCCACTCCATTGCACTTTGACTAAGTGAACCTTCTTGTTCCTCAGCTCTTTAGTTTCTTTGCCAATAATCTTTATCGGCTCTCTCCTCACAGCTAATCCTGGAGTAATTTCCAAATCTTGTTGTGCGGCTTCTTCCACGACCAAATCTGGATCATGCACATGCTTTTGAAGTTGAAACACATCATGAACTGTAGGAAACCAGTCTGGTAATTGAACCCCATAAGCAAGAGTTCCAATCCATTTAAGTATAGGAAATGGACCAATAAATCTGGGCGCCAGCTTCCTTGTTTTAGCAAATCAGACTACTCCTCTCATCAGAGAAACCCTCAAATACACATAGTCACCAACAACAAATGCTAAATATCTTCTTCTCGAATCTGGATAACTCTTGTTTGCAATCGCTTCTTAATGAAATCGACTTTATCCGAAGCTTCATGAATCATATCAGGTCCCAATACAAGTCTATTGCCAGGTTCTACCCAACATGCGGGGGATCTGCACAGTTGACCATACAGTGCTTCGAATGGTGACATTTTCAAGCTCGCTTGGTAGCTGTTGTTGTATGAGAACTCAACCAAATGTAAGTGGACTTCCCATGATCCGCCAAAGTCAATAATACAAGCCCGCAATAAATCTTCTAGAATTCGATTCACCCTTTCAGTTTTGCCATTTGTTTGAGGATGATAAGCGGTGCTCCGGTTCAGTTTTGTTTCCAATTCTGCTTGGAGTGCTTCCCAGAATTTACTAGCAAAAATCGGGTCACGATCACTAACGATACTTATGGGAACTCCATGCAGTTTAACAATTTCTTTAAAATAAATCTATGCCAGACTTTGAGCGGTTCTATTTAATCTGACAGTTATAAAATGGGCAGTCTTCGTGAAACGATCTACGATTACCCATATACTGTCATTCACTCTGTTGGTTATGGGCAATCCATCTATGAAATCCATAGAAATTTGTTCCCACTTCCAATTTGGAATTTCCAATGGTTGCAACAATCCGGCGAGTTTCTGTTGATCGCTCTTGACTTGTTGAAAAGTAGAACACTTGCCAACATATATAGAGATGTCTCTTTTCATCGCCTGCCACCAGAATGTTCGCTTGAGGTCATTATAAATTTTACTAACCCCTTGGATGGATACTCAACTTAAACTTGTGATAATCATCCAATACTTCTCTTTTGAGCTCAAGAATGTTGGGAACACAAATTCTTCCTTTCAATCTCAGAACTCCCGTGCTATCCACTTGGAAACTGGAGACTTCTCCCCTTTGAATTCTCTTGATCATCTCTTTAACAAAATTATCGTCTTTTTGAAGAATGGATATTTTATCAATCAATGAAGGCGTAATGATAAGATTGGCGATGATCACATTCTTTTTGCTGAGCGCATCAGCCACAACATTGGCTTTCCCCGGAGTATACAAAATATCAAGATCATATGCCACGAGAAATTCTAGCCAACGCTACTGCCTCATATTCAGATCTTTCTGGGTGAATAAGTACTTCAATGATGATGATCGGTATATAATTCAACTTCTCACCCAATAGATAATGTCTCCAGATTTTCATAGCAAACACGATGGCTAACAATTCAAGTGCGGCTTCAACGGATGGCTAGCATAAGCGACTACTTGGTCTCTTTGCATTAATATTGCGTCAAGACCTTCTTTAGAAGCATCTATCCAAACTTTCAAGTCTTGATTGCCATCGATTATTGTTAACACTGGAGCAGTTGTCAACTTTAACTTCAGCTCTTGGAAAGCTGTCTCACATTCTGGAGTCCAATTGAATCTTGCGTGCTTCTTTGTAAGCTTTGTTAAGGAACTAGATATCTTCAAAAAATCTTTAAAGAACTTCTGATAATAACTAGTCAATCCAAGAAAACTTCGGACTTATGTGGGTGTAGTTGGCTGTTTCCAATCTTGAATAGCTGTGATCTGACTGGGATCCACAGAAATTCCTTCTTATGATACAATGTTGCCAAGAAACTTGATTTCTTCTTGCCATAATATACATTCGGAAAATTTGGCCTTTAAAACATTCTTTCTCAGAATCTCTAACACTTGTTCCAAATGTTTTGCATGCTCGCTCTCTGACTTAGAGGAGATCAATATGTCATCAATGAAAACTAGTACAAAATTATTCAATACTTCTCTGAATACTCTGTTCATTAGATCGACAAAATAAGCTGGAGCGTTACATAAGCCGAATGGCATTACTAACTACTCGTAAAATAAATCTGGACCCCTGAATGGTGTCAAAGGAACACATTCTTCGGCAATTCGTAGCTGATGGAAACCTATAGCTAGGTCCATTCGTGAAAATACTTGTGCTCCATTCAATCGATCCAACAAATCATCAATTCACGGCAATGGATAATTATTCTTTAATGTTTGCTTATTCAAGTCACGATAATCCATGCATAGTCTCAGAGTACCGTCTGACTTTAGGAAAAACACCACTGCTGCTCCCTAATCAGAGAAACTAGGCCTGATCAGACCCTTCCATACAAGCTGTCGAGTTTGATTGTCTAACTCTTCTTTTTCCTTCAAGGACATTCTTCAAATAGCATGCACCACTGGCCTTGCATTCGGAATTAAAGAAATTTTGAAGTCAATTTCTCTATGCGGAGGCAAGCTAACAACTTCTTCAAACGCATCCGCATAGTTCTTGATGACAGGAATATTTTCTATATCGACCGGAATACTCTCTGTAACGACAGGGATATCTTCTTTTTGAGCAGGAGAAACATCTAGAGCCAACCAAAAGTCTTTTTTATCCGAATTTGGATCTTCACATGGAATGGTTATATACTCCCGGATCTTGTTTTTGCCTTAACAACTATTTCGGTGCATTTAACCTCAGCTTCATATTTGGTTAACCAATCCAATCCTAAAATAAGATCAAATTTTATAAAATTCATGACGATCGAGATGGTAGGGAACTGATAACGGGAAAAGAGACAGGCACCCCACAAATCCAACTAAGATTGAGGGAGCCCCCAACCGGATTACGGACAGTCATGGGTTTTTGAGCTTTTTCAATTTCAAATCCAGTTTCTTAACCGCATTGCTTGCAATAAAGCTTCGCGACGCGCCTGTATCAAACAGTACTTTAATTGGAATATCTTTGACAATAAGCGTGCCTTCCAAAACATCTGGGCTTCCTTGACTGGCAGATGATGTAGGAACTTCTGCCACTTCAATCACTTGTACTATTTCAGACTTCTTTGATAGTTGGCAATTTTTCGCAATGTGACCAGCTTGGTGGCACTGATTGCATTTCCTATTCTCTCGACCGTTCTTATTGGATTTTGATCCAACATTTCTTTCTTTCTTCAAGGATTTGCAATTCCCTTGAAAATACCCTTGCTTCTTGCAGTTATTGCATATGGCAGTCGTTACTGGTTCTTTCTCAGATTTAACCATTTTCCTATTGAATCTAGGCCTCTTACTGAACTCAGACCTCGTACTTGCCTCAGGCTGTGTACTTGTCTCTGGGCTATCAGTTTCAAATTTCCTTTTGTTGCTAGAACTGACTTCCTCTTCGTCCTCCAAAAGACCTTGCTTATCCAGATCTTCATATTGGTAAGCCATGTATATCATTTCAGAAAAAGGAAGCTTCACATGTGCAGCTACACTACTTCGGTACTTTCTTTGGAGCCCGTTAATAAACCTCAGATTCTTCCTCTTAGGATTTTGAATTTGATGCGGGGCAAAACGAGAAAGTTCATTGAATTTCTTATGATATTCTGGAATCGTCATATCTCCTTGTATCAGATAACAGAATTTATCATATAGTCGATCAGTTGTTTCTGGAGGAATAAATCTTTCACTGAAAATTTCTTTAAATCTATCTCAGGTAATATTACCTTCTGGATTATCCTTAATAATTGTTAGCCACCAAAATAAAGCTTCGTCTTTGAGTGCCCAAGATGCCAGTAATCTTTTCTGATCATCTCTCAGCTTTAAACCTTCAAAAAATTTCTCAGTAGAGCACATACATGATTTTGCTTCAATAATGGATTCTTTGCCCAAGAATGGTACTCCACCCAGATTTCGATACTTCTTTAATAGAGCTTCAATATATGGTTCTGACCTACCTCTTCTACTTCTTCCACTCATTTTCTTTGATGTCTACAAATAGCAGACAAAGCGTCAGGCCAATAGAAAAGGTATTTTAAAGCATAGAGGCAAATACTTGAATGTAAATGTGTCTATTGGGGGTGTATTTCATTCTGCTACACTCATTCTAGGATATTACTGATCCTATCTGAAATGAGTAATTCGTCTTAGAACACTACTGGTTCTATTTCTGATGAGTTCGTTAATATGTTATATTCCAGAACTAAGCTTAACCAAAGCTTTGGTACCACTTATGATGACCCCAAACCCCCGTTCCACAGTGGCAAGGGTAATCTTTGGAACATAACACATAAACAAAAAACAACAAAGCATAAATATATAATTACACCAATAATGTACATCAAATTACACTGGAAATAATAATCATCAGAGTTACACAGTATACAGGATCACACTTAGTACAACATACATTTTCAGCTTTATATAAAATGTCTACAGTGGAATCAAACATAATATACATAACAGGAGCTGAACAGCATAAAAGAAGTGATAGAATCCATCTTCAGCTCCATAGTTATCCATAGAGAGCCTGCTAAAACCTGAATACAAGGCTTCCTATGCAGAAATAGGGGCACCCGAGTTTGCAAGTGAAACAAACTACGAGTCAGTCATGGGACTGGCATGAGAAATCTACTTAACTTATTTTATAATAAGGCCAATCACAGGACCACGCCGCTAACACGGAACGGGTTTACTCCATTAGATTGCCAGTGCTTTAAAAACAAGTAAATCACTTAAACATCGCAATGCTTTTTACAAAAATGAATCTATTATAAGACTTAGGTCCCATCACACAATGCAACGCAAACCAAAGGATAGTGTTTTACCTTATAATGGCCAAAATATGATTTGTATGTATAAAACAAAAGCATTTGATATTATTACTAGTGTTTATATATTTCAAAAACAATTTCAATCATAAGTATCAATCATAGACGGCATAAGTGCTCTATACCACTATGTCGCTAAGTATAGGTTTACAATCAAAACCGCACGATGTCGTATCTGGAAATTGGATTTCCGTCATGAACCAAGGCAAGGGATAGTCCTTATCACTTCAAGACAATCTAGCCCATGTCTTAGAACCCAGACACAGGTGAGCTCTTGGATCGTCAAGGCCGGTCCACACGGAGTGGATTAAAATGCCTAAACGTTGTGTTTCCCCGCCGTATGAGGCGTGAACTGGTCATATCCCGACCAAACCATCGGCTCCGAAGAGACCGAAATAACCTAGGCGCCTCGCTATCCATCATCCACATAAGTAAAACGTCTGGGCGTGTAAAACCCAGACACCACTCCTAGCTAGAAGGAAACACATGTCATCCCTGAAGTCTTCTCCCGTTTCTGGTTCATACCGGGGTGTGAGGCCCGCAAATAAATGCTATACACAAAGCTAGCTATATTAAAGTCATGCTTTGATCATCAACCACAAGACTCTGCTTTTCAACAAAAGCCTTGATTACTGCATCTCTGCATGCCACATAGGAAATTCACGCCATGCAACTAACGTCCATCAATCACACAGAATGAAATCCAATGTCAAACACACAGTCCATTTACAAGGTCGTTCTGGGTCTGAACGAAACAGGAGGCACCTTATTCCTCGTCCCATATGTCCAATACATGAGAGAGGCCCTCGCACATCCGAACAATCAACAAGTACGTCTGTACAACCACCACTGTAACCCCTTCAGGGCAGCAACTCCCATCAAAGGCATCAGTAGCCTTCCATTCGATGTGAAGGTCATCAATCTTGCACTGTTTTCATATCTTCGACTTCTAATCGTCGACCAATTATTTAAAATGAGATTTAACTCGGCCTTTTCAAATAATTCACGTATATTTAGAATTCAAATCAATTCATTTTCATGGTTAAATTATTTGACATCCATAATTCAGTTCATTAACGTAATTTTCATGTCAAACATACTCAGCCAACAAATATCTAATAAACCAAGTAAATTTGGTTTATTTCCATTTCAAATTGTTTATAATATTTTATAACGATTTATCGCTATTTTTATTTATTTAAAAATAGCCCATTTATTCAAACGACGCTTCAGGCCATAACGCGGCCATGGCGCTGTTTTTCTTCAGATTTGATTTACACATATCTGAAGATCTAACTGTTGGATCTTTACTAATTTTACATCATTGGAAAGATCTTTTCAAAATGGATCCAACGGTTCCAGTTTTGGGAAAATCCGACGGTCGGATCTCCCGGTACAATTGTTTAAAGTTACGATTTTAAAATATAAACCGCAGCGTCGTTATTTGAATTAATTTTAATTATATTTATATATATAAATAAATATAATCCATTCTAGCACTGTTTTTATTCAGATTTGAATTAAAAATTTCACACAATCTAACCGTTGGATCTTTACAAATTTGGTATCGTTGGAAAGATATTTTCAAAGCGGACCCAAGGTTTCAGTTTTAGGAAAATCCGACGGTCGGATCTCCCATAGTAATCGTTTAATATTACAATTTCAAAATAAGAACTGCGGCGTCGTTATTTGTTTTATTTTAATTATATATATAATCCATTCTTCGATTTCCAAACCATTTTCATTTCATAGATGTGGTAAAAATAATATTTTTACCCAACAAATATTTATTTTAACACATGACTATTTTTAACACTTCATATACATATATAATAAAAAAGAGATTTTTATTGTTAAAACAATTTATTTGAAACATGAATATTTTTAGTGATTCATATATATAATAGAAATGTGAATTTTACCATTCAAACAATTTATTCGTCATATGAATATTTTCCTAACACATGAATATATTTCAACACATGAATATTTCAGAAAATTTTGGCAGCATAACGGCAGGGGGTTTAAAACCGGCATCGTCTCGAGTATGGCACCTCGTACTACCTTATGCCTCACGGCGTTCCCTAAGGGGCTTATCGTTATAATCTAAATATTTTGATCATTTTCATATCACAATGAATATTTCCAAAAACAATTCCAATTTTGTTTCAACCATTCGCATTTATCAACCAAATTTCACGTCAACCAAAATCCAAACAATCTCAATAAATATATATCGTCCATGGTCTGTGGACGAGGGGAGTGTGTGTATACATATATATGTACATATATATATATATGTATATAAATATATTTCAATTGCAATTCCATTCAACGCACATATGATTTTTACAACGCATATATAACTTATACATTGCACAAATAATTTATACAACGCTTATACATGAGGTGTACAATGCTTACATGACTTATACATCGATCATATAATTTATACATCGCCGTTCCATTTAAATTTGAATTTAGAAATCTCACAATGGGTTTCACTCCTTCAAAAATTGTAGGAAACTCCAAAAATTCTCCGGTTTTTTCTAGAATGTAGAAGACGTCGCCATGAGTCCAATGTCTCTTGCTTCACTGGATTTTGACAACATAGCAAAAAGGTATGATTTTTATTGTAAAATCATAATTCGTAGCACTTTAAAGTGCTATAAACAGTTTAGATAATTTCAGTCGTATACCTTAGCAAACTGTTCAAAACTAGGTTTTGATTTTCCTTTCAATCCGTAGCATGATAGGAGAATCGGCCAACGCCAAGTCGAAGAGGGGGGAGGGCCGCCTCCATGCTCGATGGTGGGGTCCACTTCAATGGCTCCAGTGGTCGGCGCCGACGGTTCAAAAGTCGAGACTTCGGGGGGGGGGGGGCGATTCGAAGAAAATACAACACGATAGGGATTGAATCTGGTATGGATCTGAAGCTGGAGGGAGGTCTACAAAAATCTCAACTATGGCACGGGATTTCATGGAGCAGATTGGGAGATTTTGAGGATATAAGAAAGGAAGGTGTTTCCGCCGTATATCGCGATGCGTCGAGGGGAGAGAAATTATATTTTTTTATATATAAAATCTGATTGGCCTGTGCTATTTATAATTCCAAAAATATATGTTTTTCCAAACGAACTCCAATTCAAACCTAATGACTATTGTCCCTAGCTAAATACCCCCATTCTGGGCACAATGGAATATGTTTCGTAGGCCCATTCGACTGTTTCAGTCAGTTATTCTTCAAATTAAAATATAAAACATTCAAATATGGATTTGAACGTACATTTTAATTTGTCGGGGCCACATACTGATTCTAAAAATTCCAGAAAAATAAATCTGGCTATGTTTAGAGAATACGGTCCCAAAAAAACTGATTTCATCGAATTTGGAGACTGTCTAAAAAATGACCATTTTCTGGTCGATCCAAATTGACTGAAATTAACCAAACACGTTTTCTTTTGCCATGCTCGCATATTCACTCCAAAAACTATGGAATTTGGAATCTAGCAATAATTTGACATTCTGGATCCAAAAAAAATGGTTTCGTCGAAAACAGAGGTCGTTTGCAAGATATCTATTTTCAAGGGCTATATTAATTCCAAAGCGACCTTTCTGAAAATTCATTTTGCCATAACTTTTGATTCCCGCTATGAAATTTCGATTTTTCAGATTCGTTAGAAAGTTATTCTTAAACAGATTTAAATATTTTTGGTTTTACTAAAATCCAGTTTATTTTGCATCCTATACAGTCAGTCAAAGTTCAAATTCAAATTTTCAAACTGTCGCGCCATTTTAGGCCTTGTTTAAAAATTAAAATAAATATTTATATTCCAACATCATTTCAAATATATATATATATGTAACAACCAGTATTTTTATAACATATTAAAACAAGAAATCAAGGCAGAATTAAATTTTAAAATCAGAATCAGGGGGAACGGGTTACGCCATTGCGTTCGTCTCGAAATTTTACATGAAATAGAGTCCAAGTTTTCGAAAATCGGAGTCCGGATGAAGAAGTTATGGCCTGTACAAGTTTCAGCAGTTTTCAGGAAGGACTGGACCAGGGGGTCGACCATAGGGTCGACCTACCCCCCAGGTCGACCATAGTGTCGAACTCCCCCCTCCCTACAGGTCGACCTGGTCGGCCTGTTTTGACCCAGAACTCATTTTTGAAGCCTGAGACGTGTTTTGACGGTCCAGATTGATTCTAGGGTTAATCTAAGGGCCTAAACTAGTTGCTACACCTATAAAAACACCCTTAAACCTAACCTAATTCATATCAAATCATTCTTACGCCATTATGCTGTTGAACTCCCTCTTGAACCATGGCCGCCGCCCCCAAATTGAAGTACAAACATTCAAACTCAAATCAATTCGAAGAACAAAGCTTCAATAATGGTTCAAACAATAAATCAAAACTACTACAACGTTCTATGACAATTTCAGTTCCTAATTCACTAGCCATGCTCTGTAAGTTCTAGTTGTTTTTAGATTTAAACATTTAAATTATAATATGGCCATGGAGTAAAGTGGAATTAGATTTAAGTATGTTTATTGATTCAGGTCTATTTCTGTTGCTTCTTGGTCTTGAGTTTTAGGACTTTTCTATTCTCATTTTTCATGTCAAGCCTATGATCTATTCCTTGTTGTAAATCAGTTTTTCTTGATTCATGTTGATATTATTATCAAGATCTATCTTTTATGCCTGAAACGATGTTCTTATGCCAGTTTTCTCTTTGTACTTATTGTTATACAAATTCTACCTTCCTATATTTATTTTCTTTTGATGAACCTTGGTCAATTTCTGACCTAGGCCTAAACTACGATATATGTGCGATTTGTATATGGGGAAATATTGGGATATTACCTATTTGGATATATGTGTGTGGTGGAATTGATGGCATAACATGAAATTTGAAATTTGGGTATTGTCAATATAATTGAAATTGCAAGTTTGGGCATACATGAGTTGGCATGTAAATTAAATCACGAGTTCGGTACTATGTAAATTAAATCAAAAGATTGGGTTTATGTTAATTAGGCATATGTAGAATTGGGAATTTGAACATGAAAGCGATTGTAAACTTGATAATGGGCATAAACATGTATTATGAACTTGGGAAACTGACATGTATTGTAATAAAAAGATTGTAGTTTGGGCTAACTGCACCATGAATCATGATTTGGGTTTATTGGGTATAAAACTTGATACATGTAATTTTGGCTAGAACTTGATATGGTAAAATGTCATAAAATTGGCATACATGTAAAAACGACATAAATTGAACATACGTAAATTTGGTATGAATTGGGCATATGTAAAATTTACATGTAATCTAGAACTTGGGCATATGTTAATTATGTAAAATTTGGAGTTGAAACATATATGATAATTTATGACTTAGTGGAGGTTTAATATGAACGCGCCTAAGTTGGTTTTTGGGTAATTGGCATGTATTGTAAAAAAAAGGCTATAACTTGGCATAACCTTATAGTGAATTATGATAATAATTTAGGAATACATTTTGGGGCAAAAACGTGAATCATGAACATTTCTATATGTTAAACACATGAACTGATATTGGGGTTTTGGGTGGAATACAACCATTAATGAATCTTTGACACGAGGTTAGACTCAGTTTGTGGTGTAAATCAGCCCGGAACCGCCCGGCAAATCCAGTAGCCACAAAGTGTCAGTCTAATGTGAGAGGTCGAAGGCCAAATTGTAGGCGTAACGGTTTATGACACGAGGTTAGACCCAGTTTGTGGTGTAAATCTGCCCGGAATCGCCCGGCAAATCCAGTGGCCACAAAATGCACGGTCTAATGTGAGAGGTCATGATTCGTTCGTCATTATGAATGAATTAAGGAATACTAACCATAATAAGACGTGGGTATGGTTAGAGGGTTAGGTGGGATGACATGGAAATTTGGCATGTAAATGTGGACCTAACCGGTATGAGTTAAGAACATGTAAAACTTATAAATGTAGGCTCAACCAATATGATGTGAATGGGTGGGTTAAGTAACGTGGCTAGGCTAATGATAATTAACCGTTATAACTTGACTAGCGGATGTGTTGGGCTAACTTGAATAGGTTGATAACACCCAATTGATATAACATGATGCGTGGTAGGGTTAAGTAAACACACGAGGGTAACACTTAACCATTATAATATGACTGGTGGATGGGGTTAAGTTAACATGCACTTAACCAATATAACGTGATGCGTGGTAAGGTTAAGTAACAACAGAGGGTAACACTTAACCGTCACAACATGATAAGTAGGTGGGCTAAGTCAATGTACGCTTAACCAATATGACATGATATGCAGTGGGGTTAAGTTAACACAAGGGAGAACACTTAGCCAGTATAACAAGGCTTGCGGTAGGGTTAAGTAACACAAGGAACAACACTTAACCGATATAACATGATGTGTGGTAGGGTTAAGTAAAACAAGAGAAAACACTTAACCAACTTAACGTAATGGACGGAGAGGGTTAAGTACATATCGGGTTGGTGGGTAATATTAGTAAATATAGGCCCACAAACTTAACCATTAATAAGCACGCTTGAATCGGTGGGTTAAGTACATCCCGGGAAGGTGGGTAATATCTGTATATATAGGCCCACACACTTAACCAGTAGGAAACCCTAGTAACGGGGATCCATTTCAGCAGTAACCCAAATCAGGTATCAACGGTACCCTGAAACTAGGCAGGGTGGGGCACGATTACGGGGCTGATTGTAAGCAGTCAAAGCGACGGCGGTGGGGGCAACAGTGTAGGTTCTAACGCGGTGCGGGCGTGCACACACTTCGAAGCAGATAAATTGGCACTTTGGGCACCA
The DNA here is from genome assembly GCA_030737875.1 of Allium sativum. Taxonomy (NCBI): domain Eukaryota; kingdom Viridiplantae; phylum Streptophyta; class Magnoliopsida; order Asparagales; family Amaryllidaceae; genus Allium; species Allium sativum. Next base: position 552,717,913 of record CM060910.1, on the reverse strand, counting down.
GTAGTATAACCTATGCCTTCTAGAATTGCGTCGGGGCGCCACCATAGGTATTGATACACCCCATGGTGGGACCAGCATAGGTATCTACAATCATTGGGGGTCGTATGACACACATAGGTAGCATATTCCCTAGGTTGGACCTAGGTGGCATAAACCCTAAATCCGAGAGGTGTTCAATAGGTAGCATAATCCCTAGGTTGGACCTAGGTGGCATATGGCATAAATCCTGGTTGAATCTAGGAAGCGCTCGATAGAAAACCCTTGATTAGAACTAGGTAATAAATAATAAATGTACACGTGAAAGCAACCTTAATTTCGGGGATTGGGATCACGTTATGATTTAATCATTTTATATAGATCACTAGTTGGGACACTAGTTAGGTGGTGTAGAGCAAGTAGATATCATTTTAATGGTGAAGTAGAGAAATCTTGCGATGCTTGATAGAAATCTTGCGAAACTATACTTAGTTCATCATGAATGGGAACCTTGCAATTTTATACTTGATTCATCGTGCCTATAGCTTACCTTGTCATCATGCTTATGTTTACTTTCAGTTTATTCATGCCATATTATCTTCACCTGTTTTTATGCTGAAAGCCATTAGGACTTACTCAGTCTTTATGACTGACCCGGTTTGTTTCGCCTCTTTTTCTTCCGTCCCCCCCCCCCCCCAGGTTCGCAGGGTGGAAATACAGCTTAGTTCGGATCTTACCAAGCTCCAAGGCTCTTTCATGTGTTGCTTGGATCTCTCTTGGCTATGGCTTGCTTTGCTTTATTGGGGAATACTACAATTTATTTTCATGCTTCTTTGTTTTTGAACAGGACAGATATTTTAGCTATGTATTTGGTATTGGAAGTTGATGGGCTTTTATTGTAAACAATTCTATTTAATAAATGATTTGGAGTACTTCTACTTTACTTTCCGTTGTTTTATATATGTATGTCTTGTAATATTTCTGTTCCAGTACCCATAATGCTCCATTGAAATTAAGGCATTCCCTTTGTGAGTGACCTTAACGGATGTGGGGTGTTACATTTGGTATCAGAGCAGAAGGTTTCCAGACTGGGCAAAAGCTTTTAAAAAACCTTCTGAAATTATTTTCAAAACGTTTAAAAAGAAGCATTTTTCTAAAGAAAAGTTTTGTTTTACGAAAGGCATATTCCCCAAAGCCATATGCATTATCCTTTGATTCTCTCCTTGAGTCTCTTCTCTCTTTCTTTTTCACCATAGTTTGTAGGCATGTGACACATGTCGGAGGGCAAAGTAGTGTCCAACCTCAATCTGTAGCCGCAGTAGTTTTACTTGTGACTAATCTTATCTCAAGCTTTGTAGGGTTGTCGTGTGATGGAAGTAGCTTTCGAGAAACTTTTCAACAAGCTATACAAGGATAGTTGGAACGAGGATAAAGAACACAAGTCTAAGAATGAGAAACTTGTTGATATGGCTTAATCCACGATGAGGAAAGAGGTGAAAGGAAAGAGGCCAAGTGGAAGAATAATAAAAACCCATGACAAGAGACAATATCTTTAGTATGGTAAAAAGGGACATGTAATTAAGTATTATAGGACAAGGATAAGGGCAAAGTACAAGATCGTCGAGAGGGCAATTTTATGCTCTCACTACTAGCATACCTAAGAGAGGTGGTAAGTTTCTGTTAAAAGTTTAGCTTTTCTTTTCTACCATACCGTGGGAACTTTGTTTTTGGTACATCGCATCCTTTTAATTCTGCTTTAATAGTTGAGTCTCTGCACCTTAGTACTAGCGTAGTAGAGGATCCCATTTTTTGTCTCAAATTCTGTTGGGGAATCGGCTCATTTATTCATGACTTGTTTGGATTTGAGAATGTCTATGCTAAGTGTTGATTTTAGAAGTAATGCTTATGTTTTTGGGCTATGGGTTGATTCTGGGGATGGAGTGGTTGTCCTGAAATGGTACCATTCTCGAGTATGAAAAGAGGGTAGTTATACGCTTGACTTGCCTTGGTAATACCCTCGAAGTCTAGTGTAACCCTTAGGGTTCTGCCATGTTTAGTTACCTAGAATCTCTTGATACATTTATCGATCCGCTCTTGATACATTTATCGATCCGCTCGAGTAGTGTTCGCCACTAAGGTGGATGGTTCATTTCGCTTATGCATGAGTTATAGGAAATCACCTTAGTAAGTACATTTGGCAACATGGTTGACATCTGTTTATTTGCAAGAGATAATCCTTCTGCGTGGAATACCCTATAAACGAGATCCAGGATTCACTAGTGAATTTTGGAGAGCTTACATGAAACCATGAGTACGCAGTTACGTTTGAGCTGAGTATACTAGAAGGAGGATAAGGGAAAATGGGACGAGAGACAATAGTGAAATGAGTTCCAACTCATATTTTGGAAACAAGAATTAAGAAATTATGAAGTTAAAGACGGACAAAGCACAATGGAGTTAAGCTTAAGGAAATGCGACTTAGAAGATTGAAGACTAGATACGCGCATCATATCTATTTTTAAGAGTATATCCTTGATCCCTCTTTTCCTGTAGAGCTTATTTGCATGCTATCTTTCAAGTATATCCTCTCGATCCTATTCTCAATCCCATTTCTGTTAGAATCCCCATAGGGAGCATGACTCGTCTGTTAGTAATACATTTTGGGGCTTGAGGGTGTCCGTTGGGTTGACTAAACTCTTTGGGTTTTATAGGATACGGGTTGGTTTTAGGAAGTGATTTCTTGCGACCTAAAAGGAGTTTATCATGCTTGGTTTCCTAGAATCATATATATTGGTTTTGGGCTGGTGTTTAGGGTACAAAGTTTTTCTTTACTTGCTTCTATCATTCGGTTATACCTTTAGGTAGGAACTAATGGATGTAAACATGTGTTTGAGACATGTTATGGTTGATGGTTGCAAGTGGTTGCTAGTTGTTGCCCGTGGATGCATGAACACACATTAGGCACTAGATCGGCTCAGACACATTTCCATATTGCATATGCATGAGTTTTTATACTTGTTTATGGATGAAATTGGATGTGTTATCATATGGATGATGCATATGGATGGATGTTTGTGAACACATATAGTGTTTATATGACTAGGACTATTTGCATACATGTTAGACTCATGGAACTAAAACATATTTTGCATTAAAAGATCAATCAGGCCTGATCATTTGCATTAGATATGGAACATATACACACACTTTCTGCATTTGTTCATACAGCATTAGAAATCTCTTAAGGACAATGGATGCTTGTGATTGATGATTGAGTAGATGGATGATTGGATGGTAGGACACATTCTTCTTACCGTGAAGATTTCGGGGACGAAATCCTTTAAGGAGGGGAGAATGTAACAACCCGTATTTTTATAACAAATTAAAACAAGAAATCAAGGCAGAATTAAATTTTAAAATCAGAATCTGTGTAAACGGGTTACGCCATTGCGTTCGTCTCGAAATTTTACATGAAATAGAGTCCGAGTTTTCAAAAATTGGAGTCTGGATGAAGAAGTTATGGCCCGTACAAGTTTCAGCAGTTTTCAGGCAGGACTGGACCAGGGGGTCAACCATAGGTTCGACCTACCCCCCCCTCCCTCCCCCAGGTCGACCATAGGTTCGACCTACCCCCCCCCCCCCCCCCAGGTCGACCATAGTGTCGACCTCCCCCCACAGGTCAACCTGGTCGGCCTGTTTTGACCCAGAACTCATTTTTGAAGCCTGAGACGTGTTTTGACGGTCCGGATTGATTCTACGGTTAATCTAAGGGCCTAAACTAGTTGCTGCACCTATAAAAACACCCTTAGACCTAACCTAATTCATATCAAATCATTCTTACACCATTATGCTACTGAACTCCCTCTTGAACCATGGTCGCCGCCCCACCAAATTGAAGTACAAACATTCAAACTCAAATCAATTCGAAGAACAAAGCTTCAACAATGGTTCAAACAATAAATCAACACTACTACAACGTTCTATGACAATTTCAGTTCCTAATTCACTAGCCATGCTCTATAAGTTCTAGTTGTTTTTAGATTTAAACATTTAAATTATAATATGGCCATGGAGTAAAGTGGAATTAGATTTAAGTATGTTTATTGATTCAGATCTATTTCTGTTGCTTCTTGGATCTTGAGTTTTGGGACTTTTCTATTCTCATTTTTCATGTCAAGCCTATGATCTATTCAGCTTGTTGTAAATCAGTTTTTCTTTATTCATGTTGATATTATTATCAAGATCTATCTTTTATGCCTGAAACGATGTTCTTATGCCAGTTTTCTCTTTGTACTTATTGTTATACAAATTCTACCTTCCCCTATTTATTTTCTTTTGATGAACCTTGGTCAATTTCGGACCTAGGCCTAAACTACGATATACGTGCGATTTGTATACGGGGAAATATTGGGATATTACCTATTTGGATGTATGTGTGTGGGGGAATTGATGGCATAACATGAAATTTGAAATTTGGGTATTGTCAATAGAATTGAAACTGCAAGTTTGGGCATACATGAATTGGCATGTAAATTAAATCACGAGTTTGGGACTATGTAAATTAAATCAAAAGATTGGGTTTATGTTAATTAGGCATATGTAGAATTGGGAATTTGAACATGAAAGCGATTGTAAACTTGATAATGGGCATAAAAATGTATTATGAACTTGGGAAACTGACATGTATTGTAATAAAAAGATTATAGTTTGGGATAACTGCATCATGCATCATGAACCATGATTTGGGTTTATTGGGTATAAAACTTGATACATGTAATTTTGGCTAGAACTTGATATGGTAAAATGTCATAAAATTGGCATACATGTAAAAACTGCATAAATTGAACATATATAAATTTGGTACGAATTGGGCATATGTAAAATTTACATGTAATCTAGAACTTGGGCATATGTTAATTATGTAAAATTTGGAGTTGAAACATATATGATAATTTATGACTTAGTGGAGGTTTAATATGAACGCGCCAAAGTTGGGTTTTGGGTAATTGGCATGTATTGTAAATAAAAGCCTATAACTTGGCATAACCTTATAGTGAATTATGATAATAATTTGGGAATACGTTTTGGGGCAAAAACGTGAATCATGAACATTTCTATATGTTAAACACATGAACTGATATTAGGGTTTTGGGTGGAATACGACCATTAATGAACCTTTGACACGAGGTTAGACTCGGTTTGTGGTGTAAATCTAACCGGAACCGCCCGGCAAATTCAGTAGCCATAAAGTGTCAGTCTAATGTGAGAGGTCGAAGGCCAAATTGTAGGCGTAACGGTTTATGACACGAGGTTAGACCCAGTTTGTGGTGTAAATCTACCCGGAACCGCCCGGCAAATCCAGTGGCCACAAAATGCACGGTCTAATGTGAGAGGTCATGATTCATTCGTCATAATGAATGAATTAAGGAATACTAACCATAATAAGACGTGGGTATGGTTAGAGGGTTAGGTGGGATGACATGGAAATTTGGCATGTAAATGTGGACCTAACCGGTATGAGTTAAGAACATGTAAAACTTATAAATGTAGGCTCAACCAATATGATATGAATGGGTGGGTTAAGTAACGTGGCTAGGCTAATGATACTGAACCGTTATAACATGACTAGCGGATGGGTTGGGCTAACTTGAATAGGTTGATAACACCCAATCAATATAACCTGATGCGTGGTAGGGTTAAGTAAACACACGAGGGTAACACTTAACCATTATAATATGACTGGTGGATGGGGTTAAGTTAACATGCACTTAACCAATATAACGTGATGCGTGGTAAGGTTAAGTAACAACAGAGGGTAACACTTAACCGTCACAACATGATAAGTTGGTGGGCTAAGTCAATGTACACTTAACCAATATGACATGACATGCAGTGGGGTTAAGTTAACACAAGGGAGAACACTTAGCCAGTATAACAACGCTTGCGGTAGGGTTAAGTAACACAAGGAACAACACTTAACCGATATAACATGATGTGTGGTAGGGTTAAGTAAAACAAGAGAAAACACTTAACCAACTTAACGTAATGGACGGAGAGGGTTAAGTACATATCGGGTTGGTGGGTAATATTAGTAAATATAGGCCCACAAACTTAACCATTAATAAGCACGCTTGAATCGGTGGGTTAAGTACATCACGGGAAGGTGGGTAATATCTGTATATATAGGCCCACACACTTAACCAGTAGGAAACCCTAGTAACGGGGACCCATTTCAGCAGTAACCCAAATCAGGTATCAACGGTACCCTGAAACTAGGCAGGGTGGGGCACTATTATGGGGCTGATTGTAAGCATTCAAAGCGACGGCGGTGGGGGCAACAGTGTAGGTTCTAACGCGGTGCGGGCGTGCACACACTTTGAAGCAGATAAATTGGCACTTTGGGCACCAGTAGTATAACCTATGCCTTCTAGAATTGCGTCGGGGCGCCACCATAGGTATTGATACACCCCATGGTGGGACCAGCATAGGTATCTACAATCATTGGGGGTCGTATGACACACATAGGTAGCATATTCCCTAGGTTGGACCTAGGTGGCATAAACCCTAAATCCGAGAGGTGTTCAATAGGTAGCATAATCCCTAGGTTGGACCTAGTGGCATATGGCATAAATCCTGGTTGAATCTAGGAAGCGCTCGATAGAAAACCCTTGATTAGAACTAGGTAATAAATAATAAATGTACACGTGAAAGCAACCTTAATTTCGGGGATTGGGATCACGTTATGATTTAATCATTTTATATAGATTACTAGTTGGGACACTAGTTAGGTGGTGTAGAGCAAGTAGATATCATTTTAATGGTGAAGTAGAGAAATCTTGCGATGCTTGTTAGAAATCTTGCAAAACTATACTTAGTTCATCTTGAATGGGAACCTTGCAATGTTATACTTGATTCATCGTGCCTGTAGCTTACCTTGTCATCATGCTTATGTTTACTTTCAGTTTATTCATGCCATATTATCTTCACTTGTTTTTATGCTGAAAGCCACTAGGACTTACTCAGTCTTTTTGACTGACCCGGTTTGTTTCGCCTCTTTTTCTTCCGTTGTCCCCCTCCTCAGGTTCGCTGGGTGGAAATACAACTTAGTTCGGATCTTACCAAGCTCCAAGGCTCTTTCATGTGCTGCTTGGATCTCTCTTGGCTATGGCTTGCTTTGCTTTATTGGGGAATACTACAATTTATTTTCATGCTTCTTTGTTTTTGAGAAAGACAGATTTTTAGCTATGTATTTGGTATTGGAAGTTGATGGGCTTTTATTTTAAAAAAATTCTATTTAATAAATGATTTGAAGTACTTCTACTTTACTTTCCGTTGTTTTATATATGTCTGTCTTGTAATATTTCTGTTCCAGTACCCATAATGCTCCATTGAAATTAAAGAATTCCCATTGCGAGTGACCTTAACGAATGTGGGGAGTTACATTTGGTATCAGAGCAGAAGGTTTCCAGACTGGGAAAAAGCTTTTAAAAAACCTTCTGAAATTATTTTCAAAACGTTTACAAAGAAGCATTTTTCTAAAGAAAAGTTTTGTTTTACGAAAGGCATATTCCCCAAAGCCATATGCACTATCTTTTGATTCTCTCCTTGAGTCTCTTTTCTCTTTCTTTTTCACCATAGTTTGTAGGCATGCGACACATGTCGGAGGGCAAAGTAGTGTCCAACCTCCATCTGTAGCCGTAATAGTTTTACTTGCGACTAATCTTATCTCAAGCTTTGTAGGGTTGCTGTGCGATGGAACGAGAAATATTTCAACAAGATATACAAGGATAGTAGGAACGAGGATAAAGAACACAAGTCTAAGGATGAGAAACTTGTTGATATTGCTTAATCCACGAAGAGGAAAGAGGTGAAAGGAAAGAGGCCAAGTGGAAGAATAATAAAAACCCATGACAAGAGAGAATATCTTTAGTATGGTAAAAAGGGTCATGTAATTAAGTATTATAGGACAAGGACAAGGGCAAAGTACAAGATCGTCGAGAGGGCAATTGTATGCTCTCACTACTAGCATACCTAAGAGAGGTGGTAACGTTTCTGTTAAAAGTTTAGCTTTTCTTTTCTATCATACCGTGGGAACTTTGTTTTTGGTACATCGCATCCTTTTAATTATGCTTCGATGGTTGAGTCTCTGCACCTTAGTACTAGCGTAATAGAGGATCCTATTTTTTGTCTCAAATCCTGTTGGGGAATCAGCTCATTTATTCATGACTTGTTTGGATTTGAGAATGTCTATGCTAAGTGTTGAGTTTAGAAGTAATGCTTATGTTTTTGGGCTATGGGTTGATTCTAGGGATGGAGTGGTTGTCCAAAAATGGTACCATTCTCGAGTATGAAAAGAGGGTAGTTATACGCTTGACTTGCCTTGGTAATACCCTCGAAGTCTAGTGTAACCCTTAGGGTTCTGCCATGTTTAGGTACCTAGAATCTCTTGATACATTTATCGATCCGCTCTTGATACATTTATCGATCCGCTCGAGTAGTGTTCGCCACTAAGGTGGATGGTTCATTTCGCTTATGCATGAGTTATACGAAATCACCTTAGTAAGTACATTTGGCAACATGGTTGACATCTGTTTATTTGCAAGAGATAATCCTTCTGCGTGGAATACCCTATAAACGAGATCCAGGATTAACTAGTGAATTTTGGAGAGCTTGCATGAAACCATGAGTACGCAGTTACGTTTGAGCCGAGTATACTAGAAGGAGGATAAGGGAAAATGGGACGAGAGACAATAGTGAAATGAGTTCCAACTCATATTTTGGAAACAAGAATTAAGAAATTATGAAGTTAAAGACGGACAAAGCACAATGGAGTTAAGCTCAAGGAAATGCAACTTAGAAGATTTAAGACTAGATACACGCATCATATCTCTTTTTAAGAGTATATTCTTGATCCCTCTTTTCCTGTAGAGCTTATTTGCATGCTATCTTTCAAGTATATCCTCTCGGTCCTATTCTCAATACCATTTCTGTTAGAAACCCCATAGGGAGCATTACTCGTCTGTTAGTAATACATTTTGGGGCTTGAGGGTGTCCGTTGGGTTGACTAAACTCTTTGGGTTTTATAGGATACGGGTTGGTTTTAGGAAGGGATTTCTTGCGACCTAAAAGGTGTTTATCATGCTTGGTTTCCTAGAATCATATATATTGGTTTTGGGCTGGTGTTTAGGGTACAAAGTTTTTCTTTACTTGCTTCTATCATTCGGTTATACCTTAAGGTAGGAACTAATGGATGTAAACATGTGTTTGAGACATGTTATGGTAGATGGTTGCAAGTGGTTGCTAGTTGTTGCTCGTGGATACATGAACACACATTAGGCACTAGATCGGCTCAGACACATTTCCATATTGCATATGCATGAGTGTTTATACTTGTTTATGGATGAAATTGGATGTGTTATCATATGGATGATGCATATGGATGGATGTTTGTGAACACATATAGTGTTTATGTGACTAGGACTATTTGCATACATGTTAGACTCATGGCACTAAAACATATTTTGCATTAAGAAGATCAATCAGGCCTGATCATTTGCATTAGATAAGGAACATATACACACACTTTCTGTATATGTTCATACAGCATTAGAAATCTCTTAAGGACAATGGATGCTTGTGATTGATGATTGAGTAGATGGATGATTGGATGGTAGGACACATTCTTCTTAACTTGAAGATTTCGGGGACGAAATCCTTTAAGGAGGGGAGAATGTAACAACCCGTATTTTTATAACATATTAAAACAAGATATCAAGGCAGAATTAAAATTTAAAATCGGAAGCAGGGAAACGGGTTAGGCCATTGCGTTCGTCTCGAAATTTACATGAAATAGAGTTCGAGTTTTCGAAAATCGGAGTCCGGATGAAGAAGTTATGTCCTGTACAAGTTTCAGCAGTTTTCGGGCAGGACTGGACCAGGGGGTCGACCTACCCCCCCCCCCCCCCCCCCCGAGCCCTCCCCAGGTCGACCATAGGGTCGACCTACCCCCCAGGTCGACCATAGTGTCGAACTCCCCCCTACAGGTCGACCTGGTTGGCCTGTTTTGACCTAGAACTCATTTTTGAAGCCTGAGACGTGTTTTGACGATCCAGATTGATTCTAGGGTTAATCTAAGGGCCTAAACTAGTTGCTACACCTATAAAAACACCCTAAAACCTAACCTAATTCATATCAAATCATTCTTACACCATTATGCTGTTGAACTCCCTCTTGAACGATGGTCGCCGCCCCCAAATTGAAGTACAAACATTCAAACTCAAATCAATTCGAAGAACAAAGCTTCAACAATGGTTCAAACAATAAATCAAAACTACTACAACGTTCTATGACAATTTCAGTTCCTAATTCACTAGCCATGCTCTGTAAGTTGTTTTTAGATTTAAACATTTAAATTATAATATGGCCATGGAGTAAAGTGGAATTAGATTTAAGTATGTTTATTGATTCAGATCTATTTCTGTTGCTTCTTGGTCTTGAGTTTTGGGACTTTTCTATTCTCATTTTTCATGTCAAGCCTATGATATATTCAGCTTGTTGTAAATCAGTTTTTCTTGATTCATGTTGATATTATTATCAAGATCTATCTTTTATGCCTGAAACGATGTTCTTATGCCAGTTTTCTCTTTGTACTTATTGTTATACAAATTCTACCTTCCCCTATTTATTTTCTTTTGATGAACCTTGGTCAAGTTCGGACCTAGGCCTAAACTACGATATACGTGCGATTTGTATACGGGGAAATATTGGGATATTACCTATTTGGATATATGTGTGTGGTGGAATTGATGGCATAACATGAAATTTGAAATTTGGGTATTGTCAATATAATTGAAATTGCAAGTTTGGGCATACATGAATTGGCAGGTAAATTAAATCACGAGTTTGGGACTATGTAAATTAAATCAAAAGATTGGGTTTATGTTAATTAGGCATATGTAGAATTGGGGATTTGAACATGAAAGCGATTGTAAACTTGATAATGGGCATAAAAATGTATTGTGAACTTGGGAAACTGACATGTATTGTAATAAAAAGATTATAGTTTGGGATAACTGCATCATGAATCATGATTTGGGTTTATTGGGTATAAAACTTGATACATGTAATTTTGGCTAGAACTTGATATGGTAAAATGGCATAAAATTGGCATACATGTAAAAACGACATAAATTGAACATATGTAAATTTGGTATGAATTGGGCATATGTAAAATTTACATGTAATCTAGAACTTGGGCATATGTTAATTATGTAAAATTTGGAGTTGAAACATATATGATAATTTATGACTTAGTGGAGGTTTAATATGAACGCGCCTAAGTTGGGTTTTGGGTAATTGGCATGTATTGTAAATAAAAGCCTATAACTTGGCATAACCTTATAGTGAATTATGATAATAATTTTGGAATACGTTTTGGGGCAAAAACGTGAATCATGAACATTTCTATATGTTAAACACATGAACTGATATTGGGGTTTTGGGTGGAATATGACCATTAATGAACCTTTGACACGTGGTTAGACTCGGTTTGTGGTGTAAATCTGCCCGGAACCGCCCGGCAAATCCAGTAGCCACAAAGTGTCAGTCTAATGTGAGAGGTCGAAGGCCAAATTGTAGGCGTAACGGTTTATGACACGAGGTTAGACCCAGTTTGTGGTGTAAATCTTCCCGGAACCGCCCGGCAAATCCAGTGGCCACAAAATGCACGGTCTAATGTGAGAGGTCATGATTCGTTCGTCATAATGAATGAATTAAGCAATAATAACCATAATAAGACGTGGGTATGGTTAGAGGGTTAGGTGGGATGACTTGGAAATTTGGCATGTAAATGTGGACCTAACCGGTATGGGTTAAGAACATGTAAAACTTATAAATGTAGGCTCAACCAATATGATATGAATGGGTGGGTTAAGTAACGTGGCTAGGCTAATGATACTGAACCGTTATAACATGACTAGCGGATGGGTTGGGCTAACTTGAATAGGTTGATGACACCCAATCGATATAACCTGATGCGTGGTAGGGTTAAGTAAACACACGAGGGTAACACTTAACCGTTATAATATGACTGGTGGATGGGGTTAAGTTAACATGCACTTAACCAATATAACGTGATGCATGGTAAGGTTAAGTAATAACAGAGGGTAACACTTAACCGTCAAAACATGATAAGTTGGTGGGCTAAGTCAATGTACACTTAACCAATATGACATGACATGCAGTGGGGTTAAGTTAACACAAGGGAGAACACTTAGCCAGTATAACAAGGCTTGCGGTAGGGTTAAGTAACACAAGGAACAACACTTAACCGATATAACATGATGTGTGGTAGGGTTAAGTAAAACATGAGAAAACACTTAACCAACTTAACGTAGTGGACGGAGAGGGTTAAGTACATATTGGGTTGGTGGGTAATATTAGTAAATATAGGCCAACAAACTTAACCATTAATAAGCACGCTTGAATCGGTGGGTTAAGTACATCACGGGAAGGTGGGTAATATCTGTATATATAGACCCACACACTTAACCAGTAGGAAACCCTAGTAACGGAGACCCATTTCAGCAGTAACCCAAATCAGGTATCAACGGTACCCTGAAACTAGGCAGGGTGGGGCACGATTACTGGGATGATTGGAAGCGGTCAAAGCGACGGCGGTGGGTGCAACAGTGTAGGTTCTAACGGAGTGCGGGCGTGCACACACTTCAGAGCAGACAAACAGGGCACTGGGGGCACCACTAGTATAACCTATGCCTTCTAGAATTGCGTCGGGCCGCCACCATGGGTATTGATACACCCCATGGTGGGACCAGCATAGGTATCTACAATCATTGGGGGCCGTATGACACACATAGGTAGCATAATCCCTAGGTTGAACCTAGGTGGCATAAACCCTAAATCCGAGAGGTGTTCAATAGGTAGCATAATCCCTAGGTTGGACCTAGGTGGCATAAATCCTGGTTGAATCTAGGAAGCGCTCGATAGAAAACCCTAGATTAGATCTAGGTAATAAATAATAAATGTACACGTGAAAGCAACCTTAATTCGGGGATTGGGATCACGTTATGATTTGATCATTTTATATAGATTACTTGTTGGGACACTAGTTAGGTGGTGTAGAGCAAGTAGTTATCATTTTAATGGTGAAGTAGAGAAATCTTGCGATGCTTGATAGAAATCTTGCGAAACTATACTTAGTTCATCTTGAATGGGAACCTTGCAATGTTTTACTTGATTCATCGTGCCTGTAGCTTACCTTGTCATCATGCTTATGTTTACTTTCAGTTTATTCATGCCATATTATCTTCACCTGTTTTTATGCTGAAAGGCACTAGGACTTACTCAGTCTTTATGACTGATCCGGTTTGTTTCGCCTCTTTTTCTTCCGTTCCCCCCCCCCCCCCCCAGGTTCGCAGGGTGGAAATACAGCTTAGTTTGGATCTTACCAAGCTCCAAGGCTCTTTCATGTGCTGCTTGGATCTCTCTTGGCTATGGCTTGCTTTGCTTTATTGGGGAATACTACAATTTATTTTCGTGATTCATTGTTTTTGAGCAAGACATATATTTTAGCTATGTATTTGGTATTGGAAGTTGATGGGCTTTTATTGTAAACAATTCTATTTAATAAATGATTTGAAGTACTTCTACTTTACTTTCCGCTGTTTTATATATGTTTGTCTTGTAATATTTCTATTCCAGTACCCATAATGCTCCATTGAAATTAAGGCATTCCCTTTGTGAGTGACCTTAACGGGTGTGGGGTGTTACATTTGGTATCAGAGCAGAAGGTTTCCAGACTAGGCAAAAGCTTTTAAAAAACCTTCTGAAATTATTTTCAAAACGTTTACAAAGAAGCATTTTTCTGAAGAAAAATTTTGTTTTACGAAAGGCATATTCCCCAAAGCCATATGCACTATCTTTTGATTCTCTCTTTGAGTCTCTTCTCTGTTTCTTTTTCACCATAGTTTGTAGCCATGCGACACATGTCGGAGGGCAAAGTAGTGTCCAACCTCCATCTGTAGCCGCAGTTGTTTTACTTGCGACTAATCTTATCTCAAGCTTTGTAGGGTTGCTGTGCGATGGAAGTAGCTTTCGAGAAACTTTTCAACAAGCTATACAAGGATAGTAGGAACGAGGATAAAGAACACAAGTCTAAGGATGAGAAACTTGTTGATATGGCTTAATCCACGAAGAGGAAAGAGGTGAAAGGAAAGAGGCCAAGTGGAAGAATAATAAAAACCCATGACAAGAGAGAATATCTTTAGTATGGTAAAATGGGACATGTAATTAAGTATTATAGGAAAAGGACAAGGGCAAAGTACAAGATCGTCGAGAGGGCAATTGTATGCTCTCACTACTAGCATACCTAAGAGAGGTGGTAACGTTTCTGTTAAAAGTTTAGCTTTTCTTTTCTATCATACCGTGGGAACTTTGTTTTTGGTACGTCGCATCCTTTTAATTCTGCTTCGATAGTTGAGTCTCTGCACCTTAGTACTAGCGTAGTAGAGGATCCCATTTTTTGTCTCAAATCCTGTTGGGGAATCGGCTCATTTATTCATGACTTGTTTGGATTTGAGAATGTCTATGCTAAGTGTTGAGTTTAAAAGTAATGCTTATGTTTTTGGGCTATGGGTTGATTCTAGGGATGGAGTGGTTGTCCAGAAATGGTACCATTCTCGAGTATGAAAAGAGGGTAGTTATACGCTTGACTTGCCTTGGTAATACCCTCGAAGTCTAGTGTAACCCTTAGGGTTCTGCCATGTTTAGTTACCTAGAATCTCTTGATACATTTATTGATCCGCTCTTGATATATTTATCGATCCGCTCGAGTAGTGTTCGCCACTAAGGTGGATGGTTCATTTCGCTTATGCATGATTTATAGTAAATCACCTTAGTAAGTACATTTGGCAACATGGTTGACATCTGTTTATTTGCAAGAGATAATCCTTCTGCGTGGAATACCCTATAAACGAGATCCAGGATTCACTAGTGAATTTTGGAGAGCTTGCATGAAACCATCAGTACGCAATTACGTTTGAGCCGAGTATACTAGAAGGAGGATAAGGGAAAATGGGAAGAGAGACAACAGTGAAATGAGTTCCAACTCATATTTTGGAAACAAGAATTAAGAAATTATGAAGTTAAAGACGGACAAAGCACAATGGAGTTAAGCTCAAGGAAATGCGACTTAGAAGATTGAAGACTATATACGCGCATCATATCTCTTTTTAGGAATATATCCTTGATCCCTCTTTTCCTGTAGAGCTTATTTGCATGTTATCTTTCAAGTATATCCTCTCGGTCCTATTCTCAATCCCATTTTTGTTAGAAATCCCATAGGGAGCATGACTAGTCTGTTAGTAGTACATTTTCGGGCTTGAGGATGTCCGTTGGGTTGACTAAACTCTTTGGGTATTATAGGATACGGGTTGGTTTTAGGAAGGGATTTCTTGCGACCTAAAAGAAGTTTATCATACTTGGTTTCCTAGAATCATATATATTTGTTTTGGGCTGGTGTTTAGGGTACAAAGTTTTTCTTTACTTGCTTCTATCATTCGGTTATACCTCTAGGTAGGAACTAATGGATATAAACTTATGTTTGAGACATGTTATGGTTGATGGTTGCAAGTGGTTGCTAGTTGTTGCTCGTGGATGCATGAACACACATTAGGCACTAGATCGGCTCAGACACATTTCCATATTGCATATGCATGAGTGTTTATACTTGTTTATGGATGAAATTGGATGTGTTATCATATGGATGATGCATATGGATGGATGTTTGTGAACACATATAGTGTTTATGTGACTAGGACTATTTGCATACATTTTAGACTCATGGCACTAAAACATATTTTGCATTAAGAAGATCAATCAGGCCTGATCATTTGCATTAGATAAGGAACATATACACACACTTTCTGCATATGTTCATACAGCATTAAAAATCTCTTAAGGACAATGGATGCTTATGATTGATGATTGAGTAGATGGATGATTGGATGGTAGGACACATTCTTCTTAACTTGAAGATTTCGGGGACGAAATCCTTCAAGGAGGGGAGAATGTAACAACTAGAATTTTTATAACATATTAAAACAAGAAATCAAGGCAGAATTAAATTTTAAATTCAGAATCAGGAGAAACGGGTTATGCCATTGCGTTCATCTCGAAATTTTACATGAAATAGAGTCCGAGTTTTCGAAAATCGGAGTCCGGATGAAGAAGTTATGGCCTGTACAAGTTTCAGCAGTTTTCAGGCAGGACTGGCCCAGGGGTTGACCATAGGGTCGACCTACCCCCCCACCCCCTCCCCAGGTCGACCATAGGGTCGACCTACCCCCCAGATCGACCATAATGTCGACCACCCCCCTACAGGTCGACCTGTTTTGACCCAGAACTCATTTTTGAAGCCTGAGACATGTTTTGACGGTTCAGATTGATTCTATGGTTAATCTAAGGGCCTAAACTAGTTGCTGCACCTATAAAAACACCCTTAGACCTAACCTAATTCATATCAAATCATTCTTACACCATTATGCTGCTGAACTCCCTCTAGAACCATGGTCGCCGCCCCCAAATTGAAGTACAAACATTCAAACCCAAATCAGTTCGAAGAACAAATCTTCAACAATGGTTCAAACAAGAAATCAACACTACTACAACGTTCTATGACAATTTCAGTTCCTAATTGACTAGTTATTCTCTGTAAGTTCTAGTTGTTTTTAGATTTAAACATTGAAATAATAATATGGGCATGGAGTGAAGTGGAATTAGATTTAAGTATGTTTATTGATTCATATCTATTTCTGTTGCTTCTTGGATCTTGAGTTTTGGGACTTTTCTATTCTCATTTTTCATGTCAAGCCTATGACCTATTCAGCTTGTTGTAAATCAATTTTTCTTGATTCATGTTGATATTATTATCAAGATCTTTCTTTTATGCCTGAAATGATGTTCTTATGCCAATTTTCTCTTTGTATTTATTGTTATACAAATTCTACCTTACCCTATTTATTTTCTTTTGATGAACCTTGGTCAATTTCGGGCCTAGGCCTAAACTACGATATACGTGCGATTTGTATACGGGGAAATATTGGGATATTACCTATTTGGATATATGTGTGTGGTGGAATTAATGGCATAACATGAAATTTGAAATTTGGGTATTGTCAATATAATTGAAATTGCAAGTTTGGGCATACATGAGTTGGCATGTAAATTAAATCACGAGTTTGGGACTATGTAAATTAAATCAAAAGTTTGGATTTATGTTAATTAGGCATATGTAGAATTGGGAATTTGAACATGAAAGCGATTGTAAACTTGATAATGGGCATAAAAATGTATTATGAACTTGGGAAACTGACATGTATTGTAATAAAAAGATTATAGTTTGGGATAACTGCATCATGAAACATGATTTGGGTTTATTGGGTATAAAACTTGATACATGTAATTTTGGCTAGAACTTGATATGGTAAAATGGCATAAAATTGGCATACATGTAAAAACGACATAAATTGAACATATGTAAATTTGGTATGAATTGAGCATATGTAAAATTTACATGTAATCTAGAACTTGGGCATATGTTAATTATATAAAATTTGGAGTTGAAACATATATGATAATTTATGACTTAGTGGAGGTTTAATATGAACGCGCCTAAGTTGGGTTTTGGGTAATTGGCATGTATCGTAAATAAAAGCCTATAACTTGGCATAACCTTATAGTGAATTATGATAATAATTTGGGAATACGTTTTGGGGCAAAAACGTGAATCATGAACATTTCTATATGTTAAACACATGAACTAATATTGGGGTTTTGGGTGGAATACGACCATTAATGAACCTTTGACACGAGGTTACACTCAGTTTGTGGTGTAAATCTGCCCGGAACTGCCCGGCAAATCCAGTAGCCACAAAGTGTTAGTCTAGTGTGAGAGGTCGAAAGCCAAATTGTAGGCGTAACGGTTTATGACACGAGGTTAGGCCCAGTTTGTGGTGTAAATCTGCCCGGAACCGCCCGGCAAATCCAGTGGCCACAAAATGCACGGTCTAATGTGAGAGGTCATGATTCGTTCGTCATAATGAATGAATTAAGGAATACTAACCATAATAAGACATGGGTATGGTTAGAGGGTTAGGTGGGATGACATGGAAATTTGGCATGTAAGTGTGGACCTAACCGGTATGAGTTAAGAACATGTAAAACTTATAAATGTAGGCTCAACCAATATGATATGAATGGGTGGGTTAAGTAACGTGGCTAGGCTAATGATACTGAACCGTTATAACATGACTAGCGGATGGGTTGGGCTAACTTGAATAGGTTGATAACACCCAATCAATATAACCTGATGCGTGGTAGGGTTAAGTAAACACACGAGGGTAACACTTAACCATCATAATATGACTGGTGGATGGGGTTAAGTTAACATGCACTTAACCAATATAACGTGATGCGTGGTAAGGTTAAGTAACAACAGAGGGTAACACTTAACCGTCACAACATGATAAGTAGGTAGGCTAAGTCAATGTACACTTAACCAATATGACATGACATGCAGTGGGGTTAAGTTCACACAAGGGAGAACACTTAGCCAGTATAACAAGGCTTGCGGTAGGGTTAAGTAACACAAGGAACAACACTTAACCGATATAACATGATGTGTGGTAGGGTTAAGTAAAACAAGAGAAAATACTTAACCAACTTAACGTAATGGACGGAGAGGGTTAAGTACATATCGGGTTGGTGGGTAATATTAGTACATATAGGCGCACAAACTTAACCATTAATAAGCATGCTTGAATGGGTGGGTTATGTACATCACGGGAAGGTGGGTAATATCTGTATATATAGGCCCACACACTTAACCAGTAGTAAACCCTAGTAACGGGGACCCATTTCAGCAGTAACCCAAATCAGGTATCAACGGTACCCTGAAACAAGGCAGGGTTGGGCACGATTACTGGGCTGATTGTAAGCAGTCAAAGCGACGGCGGTGGGTGCAACAGTGTAGGTTCTAATGGAGTCCGGGCATGCACACACTTCGGAGCAGACAAACAGGGCACTGGGGGCACCAGTAGTATAACCCATGCCTTATAGAATTGCGTCGGGCCGCCACCATGGGTCTTGATACACCCCATGGTGGGACCAGCATAGGTATCTACAATAATTGTGGGTTGTATGACACACATAGGTAGCATAATCCCTAGGTTGGACCTAGGTGGCATAAACCCTAAATCCGAGAGGTGTTCAATAGGTAGCATAATCCCTAGGTTGGACCTAGGTGGCATAAATCCTGGTTGAATCTAGGAAGCGCTCGATAGAAAACCCTAGATTAGATCTAGGTAATAAATAATAAATGTACACGTGAAAGCAACCTTAATTTCGGGGATTGGGATCACGTTATGATTTAATCATTTTATATAGATTACTAGTTGGGACACTATTTAGGTGGTGCAGAGCAAGTAGATATCATTTTAATGGTGAAGTAGAGAAATCTTGCGATGCTTGATAGAAATCTTGCGAAACTATACTTAGTTCATCTTGAATGGGAACCTTGCAATGTTATGCTTGATTCATCGTGCCTGTAGGTTACCTTGTCATCATGCTTATGTTTACTTTCAGTTTATTCATGCCATATTATCTTCACTTGTTTTTATGCTGAAAGCCACTAGGACTTACTCAGTCTTTATGACTGACCCGGTTTGTTTCGCCTCTTTTTCTTCCGTTCCACCCCCCTAGGTTCACATGGTGGAAATACAGCTTAGTTCGGATCTTTCCAAGATCCAAGGCTCTTTCATGTGCTGCTTGGATCTCTCTTGGCTATGGCTTGCTTTGCTTTATTGGGGAATACTACAATTTATTTTCATGCTTCTTTGTTTTTGAGCAAGACAGATATTTTAGCTATGTATTTGGTATTGGAAGTTAATGGGCTTTTATTGTAAACAGTTCTATTTAATAAATGATTTGAAGTACTTCTACTTTACTTTCCGCTGTTTTATATATGTTTGTCTTGTAATATTTCTGTTCCAGTACCCATAATGCTCCATTGAAATTAAGGCATTCCCTTTGTGAGTGACATTAACGGATGTGGGGTGTTACAATATACATTCTAATTCTATTCAAAATAAATTTCTTATCGTTATCATTTAAAATAATTTATTTTAAATATTCAAAATTCATTAAAATAGCCAAATTAAATTTTTTAAATTGGTTCTGATTTTCTGGGTTGTTACATACATCCAAAATATCATCCTCACCAACTCCAAATGATTATATACAACATCAAAACACAATCCTCACCATCTCTAAGTCCATATATACATCATGCAAACACAAAAAACATACATCTCAAGCATATTCATCGCCTTCGGAAGCACTAGACGATGAAGGAAAAGAACCATGCTACTGCACATACTCTGCTAGCTTTGGATTCAGCTGCTCCATTTGTATAAAACGAAGACGATTATCCTCTTGCAACTACTCAGCCATTACTCTAAGCTCTTTTATTTTAGCTTTGTCCTGGGCTTTTTCTATGAGCCTACGAATATAATGTAAGATATTCAAAAAAAAAAAAGAAGATGAAAGCTAGTTTAAAATCTCAAATAAATACTAATACATAAAAAATGAAAAATCACAAGCAAAAGGCTTGCCAGTAGTTTTCATATATATATATATATATATATACACACACACACACACGTGTATATATGTTAGACCAAAATTTGGCACTAACACCCAAATGTAGTGTGAAGTCCTCACAATCACAAATCACATGTCACAGAAAGAAGAAACAGTAAAATCACAGGAAAAACACGATGGTTTTATAGTGGTTCGTCTGTAGATGTATACTACGTCTACTTTATAATCTTATTGTTATACCGATAGATTACAAGAATCAGTTACATGACAACACACAATCCGTGTGTTGAATGAGAATACAAGAATTTATACATGCAATCCACGTGTTAATTTGGTTTTTGAATGAAGTGCAAGGTCCTTGCATTATTGTAATGGAGGCCGAGAGCGAGAGCGGCCAAAAGATCCTTTCATTTTCCTTCAAGTGGTGTATTTATAGCTGTGGAGGAGCTCCAGGTCGGATGCCACGCGGCACGCATCCCAATAATCTCGAAATGAAGTAGAAGTAGTGGGGAAACCCTTCCCAATTTGTGTCATGCCAAGTGTGAGTTGATCCAGATTAATAAGAGGAAGTTATGCCAAGAAAAATGGTCAAAGAAGTTATGCAGGAGAAGGTCTAAGCAGTTCGGTTTGGTGCCAATCCGAAACGGTGAGGTGCGAGCTTGTCGAAGCAATTGAGTGTGAAGCAGGTTCGGGTCGAATCTAGTATGCTTGTCCGAGTCGGTGAGGTCGATCCGACCCGGCACCCATGCTCTAAAGGGAAGATGCTGAGTTGATGAGGGAGCGATGCCTCGATCCGATCTGGTTCACTTATACCGATCTGATCCGGAATTCCTTTGATGCCAAAATCCAAGTTATTCTAGTTCTGTGCACGTTCACGGAAACGGGAGTAACTTCCAAACTATAAGCCGTTTTGACTAAATGAAAGCTCTACTTAAAGCTAATCTACAGGGCTATATAATTTACTTGGCAAAGCGCCGTAATTGATGTTTTCGGGCCCAAAAGAGGTCATTTGATAGGACTTTTGGACCATTTTATGTTTGTGATGCGACTTCAACCAAATCGCTTTATGTCTTCGGACGGTGTTACCAATACTTGAGCGTATTGTTAATTAGAGATCTCACATGTGGCAGCTTAGACCAAAAATCATGTCAACATTATTTGCCCCCCAGAACATATCTTGTTGAATGAAGGAAGATGTGTTATGGATAATTCAAAAAATCTGAAAGTTTCTACCTGCAAGGAGATAAGAAAAACCATGCCAGAATAGTTCCGAGATGGCCTTATCGAAGTAAGACGACCAAGGAAATGCTAAAGAGGTTCCAAGATGGCCTTACTAGGGTAAGACAACCAAGGAAAGGCAAATGATGTTCCAAGACCGCCTTACCGAGGTAAGACGACCAAGGAAAGGCTAATGAGGTTCCAAGATGGCCTTACCGGGGTAAGACTACCAAGGAAATGCTAATGCGATTGGTTTATACTGGACGGATCCAATTTGGAGCCAGAGCTCAATGCTTATTACTAATTCATGAAAGTGTAGCAGTCATTAGCCGAATACGAATGGAGACCACAAGCCAGTTTCGTGCGTGTGGACCGATGTGACCGCTCTTATTACATGTAGAGAAAACAAAGAGGGACAAGAACTCGTCTAAATGCCTAAAAAAGTAAACTATGGGCCGAAGTCCGATAAACTGAAGAAATCCACTGAGTGGGATCAGTTAATGATAATCCCGAGATTGCTTGATCCAGGATCATTCCCTCTCCGGGGAATAATGGTGGCAGCACAAGGGCAGATGCAAGCGTTGTTGGTTGTGTGACGTACTTAGGCAACTCTCCTCGTCTGACCCGATCTTAAATCAAATCTCGTAAATGTCTGCCTCATTATTGTTATAACCATCCATGTCATGTAATATGAAATGCCTTCTAGATTTGCACTATGCTAGCGTTGGCTCCCTCTTGGGAGTCCTTGGATAGGAGGTTGCACCCCATGTATCCATGTAGATCACAGATAGTGAAGCATTGAGTTCAGTGTACTTTTCATATCTGAGCCCTCTTTGGGGCCGAGCATTGCGATCATTCTTTGCAGTGGTTGTTCCTTTTCCCTTGTCATTGCCTTTTCCAGAGTCACACGGTGCTCTGCCTTTAAGCATGTTGACATCGAGAACAACCTTCTCGGTTTTTGCGTCTTCCTCGCATAGAAATCTATCTTGTTCAAAGTAGAATTCGCCGACATGTCATGGTGGGTCCCGGTACAAAGAGGTTTTGAACTCCAATGTATCCAGAACATCGGATACTTCCACCATCAATACCATAGATGATTCAGATCTATCAACAGATGCTACTGCAACGTTGAATCTCTCAAGGAATGAACGCAGAGTTT
This sequence comes from Allium sativum, assembly GCA_030737875.1. NCBI lineage: Eukaryota > Viridiplantae > Streptophyta > Magnoliopsida > Asparagales > Amaryllidaceae > Allium > Allium sativum. The sequence goes on along the minus strand of CM060910.1, from coordinate 552,694,884 downwards.
CTCCAGACCTCTGCTTGATTGTAGTGAGCGACATTACGTTCTTAGGTCGTGCAATGTGGACCCGAAATTGTTCGATAAAGCGAGCGACCAGCATGTTCCAGCTGTTGATCGATTCAGATTCCAGCTGCCGAATCCACATAGCAGCAATATCGGTCAGAAAGAGAGGAAATCATTTTGCCATGACATTTTCTGATGCCAATTGAACTTCCATACACCGTTTGTAGCACATGAGATGCACGGTAGAACCCGTCCTACTGTTGTAAGATTCCCAAAACTTGAAGTTTGAAATCCGGGGGATTACGGGAATTCTTGATTTCCCTTGTGAATGCAGTGTGATTAACGTCATCCACGTCACTATGATAAGTGCGGGCTCTCGAGAGGCGAACAATAAGATTGGTGAGCCGATCGCCTTCAAAGAGTTGTTGCAAGCTGCTCAGATCAGAGCTGGTGCCCCCAGCGTTGAATCCGGAAAATTTTGAGAGTGTATGAGGTGTTTGGAAAGACACCCAGTTCAGATTGGTGGTGTTCGGATCGGATGGACCGAACCAGTCCGGTTGACCTATTCTGAACCGGGTAACTTGAGGAAGATGCTGCATTGTATTGCCCATCCGAACCCGGGCAGAGATTGGTCGTGCTCCACCAGAATTTGTAGTGTTTCTCGCGTTCCTATCCAGAACCTCATTAGTTGGAGGTGTGTGTTTAAGTGTGTTGCCTTCACTTCTCTCCGAATTGCCAGAACCGGTTCGGATCGGGTTCGTTCCGACCCGATGAGGGTTGCCCCTGCTCCAATTTGATCCACGGTTCGGATGTAGGCCGATCCAACCTAGTCGTTGCCTACTGGTTGAGCCATTTTCAGCAAGTTGAATGTTGTTGCTCGGCCTTCTATCCATCCGAGCGAAGAATTCATCCATCATATTTTGCTGTTTTTAAAGAAGTTCGTCCTGTCTTGCCATCTGGCTCTCCAGTTTAGCTAGAACTCCATCCATCTCTTCTCTAGTTAAGTATGCTGATGGATTTCAATGAGAGGAAGCCTCTTGACTTGCCTCGTTTCTCGTGCCTTCATTGTCAACACGGGATATCTTTTGCTTGACCATTGATCCAATAGCCAAATAATCTACTTCCTTTGGGCTAGAAATTGAAGTTATTTTGTGTGCCCCCTACCTGACGCACCAAAATTTTAGACCAAAATTTGGTACTAACACCCAAATGTAGTGTGAAGTCCTCACAATCACAAATCACAGGTCATAGAAAGCAGAAACAGTAAAATCACAGGAGACACACGAGGGTTTTATAGTGGTTTCGTTATAGATGTATCCTACGTCCACTTTATATTCTTATTGTTATACCGACAGATTACAAGAAAAAACACAATTCGTGTGTTGAATGAGAATACAAGAATTTATACACGCAATGCACGTGTTAATTTGGTTTTTGAATGAAGCGCAATATCCTTACGTTGTTGTAATGTAGGCCGAGAGTGAGAGCGGCCAAAAGATCCTTTCATTTGCCTGCAAGTGGTGTATTTATAGCTGTGTAGGTTCTCCAGGTTAGATGCCATGTGGCACACATCCCAATAATCTCAAAATGAAGTGGAAGTAGTGGGGAACTGTAACAACCCGGGAAATCAGAACCAGTTTAAAATTTTTAATTTGGCTATTTTAGTGGATTTTAAATATTTAAAATAAATTGTTTTAAATAATATCGATGAATAGTCTATTTGAATCGATGTTTGAAAATAAATATATTTATTTTAATTATAAACAAGGCCTGAAATGGCGCGGCAGTTTAAAATTTTGAATTCAAACTTTGGCTGACTGTACCGGGTGCAAAATAAAACGGATTTTAGTGAAACCAAAAATATCTAAATATGTTTATGAATATCTTTCTAACGAATCTGAAAAATCAAAGATTCATAGCGGGAATCAAAAGTTATGACCAAATGAATTTTCAGACAGGTCACTATAGAGAATATATAGCCCTTGAAAATAGACATTTTGCAAACGACCTCAGAATTCGACGAAATCACTTTTGTTGGATCCAGGATGTCAAATTATTGCTAGGTTTCAAATTCCATAATTTTTGAAGTTAGTATGTGAGCGTGGTGAAGGAAATTGTGTTTGGCTGATTTTAGTCAAATTGGATCGACCAGAAAATGGCCATTTTTCAAACGGTCTCAGAATTCGACGAAACTAGTTTGTTGGGACCGTACCGTCAAAACATAGCTAGATTTATTTTTCTGGAATTTTTGGTATCAGTATGTGGCCCCAGCAAATTGAAATGTATGTTCAAATCGAATATTGAATGTTTTATATTTTAATTTGAAGAAAAACTGACTGAAACAGTCGAATGGGCCTACGAAACATATCACATTGTGTTTGGAATGGGGGTATTTAGCTAGGGGCGGTAGTCGTTGGGTTTTGTTTGGAGTTCGGATGGATAAAGGGGTGTTTTGGAAATTATAAAAGCTCGGACCAATCATTTTTTTTACATAAAGGAAAAAAGAAAATCATCATCTCTCTCCCCGTAAGCTCCAGACCTCGATGACGGTTTTGTTTCTTTCCTTCTCTCCTCTTTTTCTCCTAAATCACTTAATGAAATCACTCCACCCAGTCGAAGATTTTGAAGAACATCACGAGAGCTTCAAATCCACGCCAATTGTGTAATTTATCGTCGAGTATTCACTGAGATCCGACCCTCCAAAGTCCAAGACTTCGAGCCGCCGCCCCTCCTGCCTGTCGCCATCGATCTGACCTTTGGTGGTGGCACCAGAAAGCTTGTCCGATCCTCTTCGACGCTGCATAGCCCGATCTTCATCCCGTTACACCGTTTGATCGCAAAATCGAGACCTAGTTCTGAAGTTTTTCTGAAGAGGTACGGTATTTATTTTAAAACTGATTTTGACACTCTAAAACCGTCGAAAACTATGATTATCGAATAAAAATCATATCTTTTTGCAATGTGGTTGAAATCCAGTGAAACAAGAGATAGTGGACTCGTGTGGACGTCTTCTACATTCTAAAAGAGACCAGATATTTTTCTGAGCCTTCTCCAATTTTTGGAGGAGTGGAACCCAATGTGAGATTTCTAAATTCAATCTAATTTAGAAATAAATTATATTAGGTTGTAGACGGAGTTTAGAAACTCCCGACACCCGTCGTCCACAAACCATGGATGGCTTGTTTGAGTTGTGTGTGAAATTTGGTTGATAAATGTGAATGGTTGATATGGTTGTTTATGGTTGAGAACAATTATTTTGGTTGAAACCACACAGGATTAGTTTGTGGAAAAGAAAAATATATTCGTCTGCATACGAACTAGATATGGAAATCCCCATTGTCAAAAGCTGCAAGGCTTTAAGGTAGAGCGAGGAGCCGAACTAGGGACGGCGCCGGTTTTAACTACCCTGTTGTTATGCTGCCGAAATTTTCTAAAATATTTCTGTATTTGATTCACTTTCATGTATTGAAATATATTCATGTGATGAATGAAATAGAATGGTTTGAACGATAAAAATAACATTTTTATCGAATGAATGAAATAGAAATGGTTTAAAGAATAAAAAACACATTTTTATCATCTATATGAAGTATATAAAATAATCGTGTTTTGAAATAAAGTGTTTACAATAAAAATCACATTTTTAACATCTATATGAAGTATATAAAATAATCGTGTTTTGAAATAAATTGTTTTACAATAAAATTCACATTTTTATCATCTATATGAAGTATATAAAATAATCATGTTTTGAAATAAATTGTTTTACAATAAAATTCACATTTTTATCATCTATATGAAGTATATAAAATAATCGTGTTTTGAAATAAATTGTTTTACAATGAAAATTACATTTTTATCATCTATATGAAGTATATAAAATAATCGTGTTTTGAAAAAAAATTGTCTTACTATAAAAATCACATTTTTATCATCTGTATGAAGTATATAAAATAATCGTGCTTTGAAATAAATTGTTTTACAATAAAATTCACATTTTTATCACCTATATGAAGTATATAAAATAATCGTGTTTTGAAATAAATTGTTTTACAAATAAAAATCACATTTTTATTAATATATGAATTGTTAAAAATAGTGATGTGTTGAAATAAATATCTGTTGGATAAAAATATCATTTTTATCACATATATGAAATGAATATGGTTTTGAAATCGAAGAATGAATTTTATATATATATATATATATGCATATATATATAATTAAAATAAATCGAATAACGAAGCTGCAGTTCTTATTTTGAAACCGTGATTTCAAACGATTATTACGGGAGATCCAACCATCGGATTTTCCCAAAATCGAAACCATTGGGTTCGCTTTGGAAATATCTTTCCAACAACACCAACTTTGCAAAGATCCAACGGTTGGATTGTTTGGAAAGTTCAATTCAAATCTGAATGAAAACAGCCCCAGAATCGATTATATTTATATATATATATATATATATATATATATATATATAATTAAAATAAATCGAATAACGACGCTACAGTTCGTATTTTGATATTGTAATTTCAAATGGTTGTACCGGGAGATCCGACCATCGGATTTTCCCAAAACTGGGACTGTTGGACTCATTTTGAAAAGATCTTTCCAATGATATAAAATTTGTGAAGATCCAATGGTTGGATTTTCAGATATGTGTAAATCAAATCTGAAGAAAAACAACGCCACGGCCGTGTCATGGCCTGAAGCGTCGTTTGAATAAATTGGCTATTTTTATATGAATAAAAATAGCGATAAATCGTTATAAAACATTATAAACGATATGGAATGGAAATAAACTGAATTTACTCGGTTTATTGGATATTTGATGGTTGAATGTGTTTGACGTGAAAATTACACTAATGAATTGAATTATGGAGGTCGAATAATTTAACCATTGAAATGAATTGATTTGAATTCTAAATATACGTGGATTATTCGAAAAGGCCGAGTTAATTCTCATTTCAAATAAATGGTCGACGGTTAGAAGTCGAAGACATAAAGACGGTGCAAGACCGATGATCTTCAGGTCGGATGGACGGCTACTGATGCCTTGGATGGGAGTTGCTGCCCTGAAGGGGTTACAGTGGTGGTTATCCAGACGTACTTGTTGATCGTTCGGATGTGCGAGGAATAAAGATCCTCCGGTTTCATTCAGACCCAGAACAGACTTGTAAATGGACGTATGTCTGACGTTGTATATTGACAACGTGGCATGCAGAGATGCTGTGATCAAAGCTTTTGTTGAAAAGCAGAGCTTTGTTGTTGACGATCAAAGCCTGGCCTTAAATAGCTAGCTTTGTGTTTAGCGTTGATTCGCGAGCCTCACACCCCGGTATGGAACAGAAACGGGAGAGGACTGCAGGGAGAGCATGTGTTTCTTTCTAGCCAGGAGTGGTGTTTTGTGTTTGACACGCCCGGGCATTTTACTTATGTGGATGATGGGTAGCGAGGCGCCTCGGTTAGTTCGGTTTCTTCAGAGCCGATGGTGTGGTCGGATATGACCAGTTTACGCCCCATAGGGCGGGGAAACGCATTGTTTAGGCATTATAATCCACTCCGTGTGGGCCGTCCCTGAAGATCGAGGGGGCAGTTGTGGCTGTTCCTGAGGCTCGGGCTAGAGAGTCTCGAAGCAGTAAGGATGATCACTTGCCGTGGTTCATGACGGAAATCCAATTTCCAAATACGACATCGTGCGGTTTTGATTGTATCCCTATATATGGCGACATGATATATGGTACCCATGTCGTCTATGATTGATACTTAAGATTGAAATTGTTTTTGAAACATATAAACACTAGTAATAATATCAAATGCTTTTGTTTTATTCGTATCAAGCATATTTTGGCCATTATAAGGCAAAACTCTATCCTCCGGTTTGCGTTGCATTGTGTGATGGGAACTGAGTCTTATACTGGCTTCATTTTTATAAAAAGCATTGCGATGTTTAAAAGATTTACTTGTTTTAAAGCACTGGCAATTCAATGGAGTAAACCCGTTCTACGTTAGCAGCGTGGTCCTGTGATTGGCCATATTGTAAAATTTGTTAAGTAGATTTTTCATACCAGTCCCATGATTGACTCGTAGTTTGTTTCACTTGCAAACTCGGGTGCCCCTTCTTCTACACGGGCAGCCTTGTATTCAGGTTTTAGCAGGCTCTTTCCGGATAGCTGGAGCTGAAGATGGATTTTATCATTTATCTCTTTTTATGCTGTTCAGCTCCTGTTGTACATATTATGTTTTGTTTCCACTGTAGACATTTATGTAATGCTGAACTGTATTTTGTACTAAATATGATCCTTTATACTGTGTAACTCTGATGATTATGTTTATCCAGTGTATTCTATTGTACATTATATGGCGTATTTAATTATTTTTGTTCTGTTGTTATTTGTTTACGTGTTATATTCCAACGATTACCCTTGCCACCGTGGAACGAGGTTTGGGGTCGTCACAGAAACCCTTCCCAATTTGTGTCATGCCAAGTGTGAGTTGATCTGGATTAATAGGAGGAAGTTATGCCAAGAGAAATGGTCAAAGTAGTTGTGCAGGAGAAGGTCGAGGCGGTTCGGTGCCGATCCGAACCATTGAGGTGCGAGCTTGTCGAAGCAATTGAGTGTGAAGCAGGGTCGGGCCGGATCAGTATGCTTGTCCGAGTCGATGAGGCCGATCTGACCTGGCATCCATGCGCTGAAGGGAAGATGCTGCGTTGATGAGGGAGCGATGCCTCAATCCGATTCGGTCCACTTATACCGATCCGATTCGGAATTCCTTTGATGCCAAAATCCAAGTTATTCTACTTCTACGCACGTTCATGGAAACTAGTATAACTTCCAAACCGTAAGTCCTTTTTGACCAAACGAAAGTTCTACTTGAAGCTAATTCAGATGGTTATAAAAGTTACTGTGCAAAGCCCCATAATTGATGTTTTCAGGCCCAAAAGAGGTCATTTGATATGACTTTTGGACCATTTTATGTTTGTGATCACTACAACAAATATGTTCATCGATAGCGTTGAAAAAAAATGTTATATAATTTTACAGCATTTTAAAGAATGCTATCTACCGACACATTGTTATAGATCATGGGAATATCACAATACTTCGAAAACGCTGTAGAAAAATGACATACTACAGCGTTTTCTTTGGTGTTGTTGTTATGTTTGTACAGCGTTTTAATTAGCGTTGTCATTATGTTTATACAACATTTTGTGTTGTTGTGTTTTCATAGCTAACACAGATTATTCCTTCCTCACCACATATATAACAAAGTTTTATATGGGTTAGAAACATTGTTATCGTCTTCATACCACAACGTTTTTATGAATATATAACAGTGTTTTAAACCGGCCAGAACCATTGTTATCGTCCATATATTACAGCTTTTTCAACATATATAACATCGTTTTATAAAGTCCAGAAATGCTATTACCATCCATATATCACAGCGTTTTCCAAGATATATTGCAGCGTTTATTTCTGGTTAGAAATGTTGTTACTCTCTACATATCACAGCGTTTTACCATATATATCACATCATTTTTTTATCATCTGCAAATGTTGTTCTTTCCCGCACAACGTTTTTTTAAAATATATCACAGCGTTTCTGTAGAGTTGTTGAGGTACATCAATCAGAATTTATCATTTTCACACAAAGTAATTCAAAATCATCATGAAATTCAAACAACACTAAAGAATTATAATTATAAAACTATATCACATAAGTTATAATAATTCCATATGCCAAATAGACAATAGTTGTACATAGCATTTTGTAATCGATGTTCCCATCTAACTTTTTTTTACAAAAGATGCTTACGGATAAAAAAGAAAATATAAACCGTTCAAAGTCCAAGCTCGTGTGCTCCAAAGTTGAATTTTCTTCATGCATCAAACATCAACACCTAATTTGGCAATAAGAAAATAGGTAACTACTTTTGTTGTATACTTGAAGTAAAATTATACCAAAACAATCATAATAAGGAGTATTTTCATCATTTATACCGACGATAAGTAAAGAGAAGTATAAGTCATTCTTACTTAAAGATGATTCTACGACGACATTTGTAGAAGGCCAAGCTATAGTAGAACCAGATGCATCTTCAATGAACTCAAACTCAGATGTAGGTCTCCATAAAGGTGCATTTGGAACTTTAACAATATCAACCCAAACTTTAATGGCACCTTCTCCCAAACGAACAAAATGGACTATCGCATTTGGGTCAGTCAAAGATACACGTCCTTCAGCAACAACTTCTTTCTCTCCATGAACACTAATCAACTTGCATTTAATGTTTGACTTGAAACTAGTGGTTTGTCATGCAATATTTGAAACAGTTTAAATACGTTTTCTACAAAATAGAAGTGATTGTAATAATAAAACAGTGTCAAGGTATAATATGCATGTTTTTATAAATTAAATATATAAACTACACATTACCGCTAAATGTGATACTATATTTGGCGTATCAGCAGATGTCGTAGCAACAATATCCTAAAGAACGACATTTTTTTGCGGCCAAGCTACTTTGCACCCAATAGCTTCTCCAACGTATGTCATACCAAATAGTGCTCTCCATAAGAATGCATCTGATTTTTTTGGCGCATCAATCAAAACAAGCACAATAGACTGTCCAAGTTGGATATTATCCACGAGCTGATTTGGATTAATAGAGTACAACCACCCTTCGGCAACCATTTCTTTGCTTCCAACCCAATCATACAACTTGCATTTCTTATTTGTTGATGAAGTTTTACTCTAGTAAAAAACATTATCAGGTTCTTACATTAAATCATAGAGCAAATGAGTGCATAAAGAATTAAGTACACTGCATTTTCATCATTTTTCAGAGACTATCGTAGTGTGGAGTACAACTCTATCAGATGGCCATGCTACTATCTCATTCTTAGCTTCTCCAATTTGTGATATCATCCTAGGAGTAGACCTCCATAAATAAGAATCCAATTTCTTTGGAATTGCTATCAAAATTTTCATGGCATTTTGTCCAAGTGGAATATTGTATAAAAGCTCTTTAGGGTCAGTTGAAAGAACGCTTCCTTCAGCTACTATTTCGTCCATCCCAGTCCAATCCAACAAATTACATCTAACATTCGGTTGGTCATACTTACTCTACATTTATTCAAAATCATTTATATTATATACTAAATCAAAATAAAATTCCATTGTAATGGCAGTAATAATATAAATCATTTGTACCACTTGAGATGGACTCTCATCTCTACTGCTTCCTATAACCTGATAAACAATTATGTAAGTAATTATTAATTGGTGGTGATCGTGATGCAATTATGTAAACAATTATGCAAATTAAGGGGACGTCCCACAAAAAATTAAAAACCAGACGTCTGAATCAATAGACGAGAAGTCTGAAAATTGACAGGGTTAAAATAAAGAACAAGAAAACTAAAATCAGACATCTGGAAAAATTAGCAGACGGTTGAAAATAAAAACGGGTTTAAAAATCATCCAAAACAGATGTTTGAAATTATTTCCAGACGTGTGAAAACTTCCTCGGGTTGAAAAAACCATAAATCAGACGTCCGTTTTTCATACCAGAGGTCTGATTTACAAAACATCAGTTATTTTTATATAAAATTAACTGCAACCTTCTATTCCTCACTCTTCCATTTCACCAGTCAAATCGAAACTTCTTTAACCCTAAAATCCCAAATCTAGTCCAAATAATGGGTCCTAAAAAAAATCTTCATCAAAACGAAAGAGGGCAGATGAGGAATCATTAAATCCTCCACAAACTACTAAAGAAACACCCCGACCAGTTTCTCAATCACGAATCGACAGATGGATGAACAAAGCACCCTTGGCAATAGAAAGATATGGACTGATGTAGAATAAAATCCTACATACTGGTCCATTCTACAATCTCATTGATTTTCCGATGTATGAATTACATAGCTTATGCCAGGATGCTGGTCTTGTAACATGATCTCATTCTCTTCTAATCACATTCACATTGACCAGCAACCCATATTTCTGTTCTATGCGAACTTAGAAGTACAGGTTTTTGGAATCCTCAAGTAGAAAAAGATTGGATTTGGTCAAGTGTTAGCGGGGTTACTGTTAGATTCACAGCTGAGGACATAGGAAATATATTGCAATGTTCTAACACCGGGACAAATATCAATGATATTGCCGATATGCATTTTAAACCATGGGATAACATTGTTTATCAAATTTGGGAAGTTGATATGCCTCAGTTTTCTACTAAAAATTTAAGACCAAAAGCGAGATTTCTTGCCTGAGTTCTTATAAATACAGCGTTTCCTCGGCCTAGAAGTCATGAAAAAATACTTGATCTAGAGTGTAGGGCCTTATATGCTATATTTGGTGGTATTCAAGTTAATTGGACTCAATTTATCTTTGATGAACTAAAGGAATTTTAGAGTAGGTCTCGACAAACAATTATCTATGCTCCGTTTGTTATTAGATTATTAAAGGTAAAAGAAGTTCCAACTTATTTATCAACGTTTGAGGAAATTCCGGTTAAGGAAGCAAGTAAAAAATTCTTCTCCTTGATGCATCTCCCAGATGTACCACCAAAATTTTGCAGTCTCTAACGAATGGAGAGATAAACGTCAAGGTAAAAAAGTTCCGCCGCAAGAGAATCCTCTAGAGCATATTCCGGATATGTTAGAATCTTCCTCCCAACAAGCTTTTCAAAATCGAACTTTTGAAGGTATGACTTCTCCCAAGGCACAAATTCTTCAAACAAATCATTTCGTCAAGTTGTCATTCATAACCAACTAATAGTGTATCAAAATCAAGTTTCCTTGGGGAATCGTATTGCAAATATGGAACTTACACTAGCGTCTCGTCTCGCAACATTTGAGAACACAATGAGTGCAACAACACAGTCTCTCACTAAAATTTTACGATGCACTCGACCACATACTCCGCTATCTCCACCATCTCCAACCTTTTCAGTACATAATTCTGAAGAAAAAGAATATTCAAATAAATCTGGTGATAAGGAGGAGACCGTGGAAGAAAAAGAGGGGGGAGGCGACCCAAAAGAAGCATGCATTGAACCTAAGAAATCCGATGACAAGGAGGAGATAGAGGAAGAAAAAGAGGGGAAGGTGTGACACCCCACGCCCGTTAATGTCACTCACTAAGGGAATGCATTAAGTTTCGTGAAGCATTATAGGTAAATACGAACATAATAGCATGAGACAGACATGTAAAATAGAAGTGGAATTAAAAACTTTATTTAAATCGAAACATCAGGGTGCCAAATACTGAGTTTACATCATAACTAACTAATTACATTAATAATCTGTCTTGCCAAAATGATCAGAGTACAAAAGCCTAAAACCATATTTCCCTTGCAAAGCCATAAGAGAGATGACAAGAAGTCAAAGCAGTACAACTATATCTAAAATCCAAGCTAAGCTGAAAGAATTTAAATCAACTCTAAGCACTTCCACCCTGAGAGCCTAGGGGAGAACGGAAGAGAGAGAGAGAAGAGGAAACAAAAAGGGTCAGATACAAAGTCTGGCGAGTCCAGTTACTTTTAAATATAAATAAATAAAAGTATCATGGCAGCTGGAAGAACAAGGTAACAGTAACAATAACAAGTGTGAACTGAGCAAGATAAGATGAACCGGATCTATTGGTCTTATTAAATACATTTCTCTGCACCGTGCAGGTACTAGTATATCAGAAGTAGAATGATCCCTACTAATAATGTTCCATTACATTTTCTTGATTATTAGGTTACTTGGGTTAATAGCACTCAAGACTTATACGCGCATCGTACCCATTTACTTTCCCATGGATTCACCTAATACAATATATGTAACTATCTCTCAATATTGAGATACACCCCATGGTAACTCACTCGCACGGTCTCCACCGTAATGAACGCAGTCCCTCATCCTACGTCGGAGTGACATACGGATCTTTATATAAAAATGTTACGTTCCGCATAAATCTGTCATTACTATGCTATGTAAACGTATGGACTGCCACCATCGATCGAATTATATTTCTTATCGGAATTATACCCTCTAGTCTACGATACACCACCTAGAGAAGATATGCATGTATCTAGACTGTCCCACGTAAGTACTGTAATTGTAGCTCGATGCCTCAATTAAACATCCTTTAATGTGCACCGAGTTCCGTGGCAGGGCTAAACTAGAAACACGGAACTTGGCCGGGAGATTTTCCTTACCTGCACAGGCTGCCTTTAAGTGCCTTTAAATACAGATATTCCTCGGATATGTTTTCCATGGTGGCTATGGCCCCACCTTGGCCCTTCCCTCAACTAATAAAGACTACAAGAGTTAAGTGACCGCCCCTAATACAACCAATCTAAACATCCATGTGGCGTCTACCCTCAACCCCGTACCTCGATAGTGAAAGGTGAAATGGTATCTTTGGTTTAGCTCTAGTCTTTCGCATCCCCCTGGCTGTCGATGACGGATATCCGACGATCTACTATCCTTGTTGGTTATGACCCTCTCTACCTCCTCGTGAGGCAACCGTCGAATCACCCTGGTGTCACCTTGTCACAGCATTCTGACTGCACAACTACATCTGCAATCAAGGCCCACCCACCCAGTAGTTACGCGCAGACCCAACCTCTGCGAGTACAGCCCAAGACATCTGTCACCGCATATAGGACTACTAGGAGCACCTTACGTACTTCAAGAAGCCGCGTGCTTCCCTTTCCAGTCCTTTGGAGCCATCATAACAATCAGATGAATGTGCGCTCCCCTCGTGTCTTATAACACCTCGATGATCTACCCCGTTGGGTTATTCACCCTCAAACGTACGGACTGGTCCAAGCGCCTTTCTTTATTATGCTGTTAGACCTATGTCTAAACATTCTTTTACACACTTGCCTTACCTCGCCTGGTTCCCATTTAACTTAGTTATTCCCGTTCATATTGAATTCTTATTCCAATTTACCAAGTTTCTCTTGTTTATTAATTTCAATCATATAACTTAATCCATTTAAGTTTATTAATAAGCCCACAACATGTTATTATCTAGATTGTGGCCCAAGGTCTGTAATCCACAATCTATTTTATATTCTTGCTTGGTTACATCATTACAATAACATGTTCTCATTAATACGTTATTAAGTATATCTCAATTCACATGTTTCCTAATTAACATGTCACTTACCATTTATGATTAAATATAGCTTATTTATTTTACATGTTTTCCTCATTCTTTCTCATTTAATCATAAATTCAATTTACACCATCACTACAACTTATCATTGTTTACTTAGCAGATTATTACGCATATCTAATTCTATCATTTCTACAAGTTATGCTTACCCTACAAGGTGTCTTTAATTACATAACTTTATTATATTTTCCACCGGTTATGTATACGATTATGTGTCTTTAATTACATAACATTATTGGGTTAAGTTTGTGGGCCTATATGTAAATATTACTTACACCCTCTATTTTACTTAACCCACCCACTACCCATCCAATTTTACTTAACCCTAACTTAAGTTCATAATCATACAATCCTTATGGATTAAATTAGGTTAAGTAGTCCAATTCATTACCATGTCCAATTATGGTTATAATGGGCTAGACCTCCCACATTAGGCCTACAACGTGCAGATGCTGGATATGCCGGTCGGGTCCGGGTAGTCTTATTCCATAGTTGGGTCTAACCTCGTGTCTTAGCCCGACTCGTGTTTGCACACTTAGACCTCTCACATTAGGTTCAACATTAGTGGCTGCTGGATATGCCGGTCGGGTCCGGCTAGACTTCCAACACTAATGCAACCTAACCTCGTGTCATAAGTGCAACTATAATTCCTAATTGTAATTACTAGACATTCCATTTTTTATCCAAATCTACCTGTGTCATTATAGGTGATTATTTCTCTTTTTCCCCATATTTAATTATATGCCCAATTTACTATTCAAATCATAGACTTTTACACCCCTTTTCAATTCACCTTTTGATTATGCACCATATACTCTTTTTCCCAAGTTATAAGTCAAGGCATATAGATATATATATATGTTATGCACAAACCCAAATCTACATATTTTCCAATTTATGTCCCTAGTCCGTATTCACCCATTTCAGTACAAGTTATACCCGAATCCATATTCACATATTTTCCAATGTATGCCTAAAATTCATATTCACATACGTCCCAATTTATGTCCTAAATCAGTACTTACACATGTCCCAATTTATGCCCAAATTGTATTTTCCAATGTATGCCTAAATTCATATTCATATTATTCAACACAATATATGCCGCCAAATTCATATTCGTATATTTCCAAATTTTATGCCCAAATTTAGATCCATATTTTCCAATACCGATTATGCCCCCAAATTATGTCTTTCCCAGTCGTTCCCAATTTCGCATGTTCGCATTTTCCAGCGTTAGGCCTAGGCTCGAAGGTAGCTTGGCTATATAAAAATAAAAAGGGAAAGAAGGGAGAGAAGAGAATCGAGAACATGCATAATAACGAATCAATAATAAACTGATAGAAATAGGCATAAACTAAATAGGCATATTATGAAAAGATTTAACATGGTAGCGGTATGAACATATAAAAGCAGATCTGATAGTTATGTCATAATAGAACTGATTAGGCACCAATTCAAGATCTAATTTTTACATACATATCAAGATTACTATTTAAATATTCAGATCTAAAAATAACATGAACTTATAGTTAATAGATTTAAGGAAATGGATCCAAATTATTACGAAGAACATGTTGAATAAGTTGTTGTAGCCATCGCTGAATTTGTTGTAACAATCTTCGAATATGTATAGCCTTCTTTGAATTGATTTAGAAGAAGTAATGTCGTTTTAATTTTCGTTGCAGCAGAGCTTCGCCGTCAGCATTATTTTTAGATGAATAAAACCTAGTTCTAGGGTCCTTTATATAACCAAGTGTTCAATGAATCTTGCTTAAAAAGGCATCCAGATACAAAACGAAGTATTTCGCCCAAATCTGTTAGGGGTGGGTCGACCCCCCTTTGGGTGGGTCGACTATGGGTCGACCCCCCTTTGGGTAATTCGACCTATAGGTCGACACCCCTTTGAGTGGGAAGACCCACCTAAGCGGGAAATCTTCCATCTACTCAAATTTCAAATTCTGAACCGAATTTCGAATTTCTGGACCCATTTTTGAATTTCTGAACTTATAATATATATATATATATATATATATATTCTTCCTGTGTGTATACAAACTTCAAAACTTAATAACTTCTTCACCGATTTACGCAAACCAGGTGTCTATTTTGACCAGAATTTCGAGACGGATGCAATGGCATGATCCATTTTACTAAAGTCTGAATATTAAATTAATTTTTCCTTAATTCATTGTTAACAGTGTATTTCACACTAATTATTCTTTAATTCATCATCTTTAGTGTCGTTAAAATTCCGAGGTGTTACAGAAGGTGACCCAAAAGAAGCGATCATCGAACCTAAAGAAAAAGAAGATCCAAAGATATCCGATGATAAGGAGGAGAAAGAGGAAGAAAAAGATGGGGAAAGCAACCCAAAAGAAACGAGCATCGAATTTGAGGAAAAAGAAGATTCAAAGATATCTGATGACAAGGTGGACATAGGGGTAGATAAAGAGGGGGATAGCGACTCAACAAAAGCGAGAGTCAAACCTAAAGACGCCGACGCTTAGTTTACAATTTATGAAAAATTATCTATGTATTAAACTTTATTTTGTGACATGGTTGTGTTTTGATTGTGACTTTGATGTATGCTATGCTTGTGATAACTTGATGATGTTAGTTTGTTGTGTTTTGATTGTGACATTAATGGTTGTGTTTTGATTGTGAATTTGATGAATGTTAGCTTGTGATAACTGGTGATAACTTGATGATAGTATCATATCTGTATTCATATCTAGAATTATTTTCGGATAGCGGATAATACGCTTAATTTTCGGATGTCGGATATTAGTATCCTCTTAATTTTCGGATACGGACGGATATCGAAATGTAATGATTTTTTGACATGCACTGCTGATTTTGATGTGTCAGACGTCTGGATATATTGCCCGACGTCTGATATTAGAACTAGAAAACAATCTAAATGATAATCAGACGTCTGGTATTTTACCCAAATGTTTGGATTTCATCTTAGTCTAAAATATTATTCCTAAAGAAGCATTCAAACATTTGGAATTTTTATCCAGACGTCTGAAATTTCTCTCGACATAAATAAATTGTAAATGAAGCAGCAATCATACGTCTGGAATACATCTCGGCCTAAAATATTATGCCTGAAGAATCATTCAGACGTCTGGATATTTTATCCAGATGTCCGGATATTTTCTTACTCTAAAATAATGTCTAAAGAAGCATTCAATATCATAACGAACACAACGATATATATGAAAAATTAATATACATGTAGAACACAGCGATATATTGGACAAATTGATATACATTTAGAATACAATGATATATTGGACAACTTGCTCAAATATCAGAACAAATAATATATTGGACACAGCGATATATGATAGTAGTGTAGCCCCTTAAAATGTTAAGTAGTGCTGCCACAAAGTTTATTTTCAGAACCATGTAGATGACGTATTCAATTTACTTAAGGTTCTGAATACCCCTCTACATGGATTTGAAAATAACCTCATGACGGTACTAATGTTAACCAAGGCAGCATAGCTTCAATTAACCAAGGTGACATGGCTTGCTCCCAATAGATGCGAGCATGACATCACCGCTTCATGACTGACATGGTAATAAGGCTTATGTAAGAGGAAAGAAGTAACTTAAAGACAGTAGGATTGTGTCTTTAAGTTGCTATGAGTGTGGTCTATCATAATATTTTGAGGTATGGTGAAGACAAGCACATGAAGATATGTGTGTGTGTGTGTGTGTGTGTGTGTGTGTATAGGGATGAAAGAAGTTACTCTACTGTTAAGTTTTAGATAGGGATGAAAGAGCCAGCTCATTTCTGATAAGGAACAACGTGTACATGCAGCTCATTTTGATAAGTTCTAGATAAGGAGATACGTGTATATACACATATTGAGTCATCTTTTATGAACAGGGTCCAAAATTTTATGTTCTGGCATATAGCCATGATTCGTTGATTCACCTTTTGAGCATACCACAGCATAGAAACCATGTGTACATGCAACAGTGTCAAGCCTGCACATGCAGCAGTGTCAAGCCTGTATATGCAGCAGTGTCCAACTTGAATTTATTTTATCTCTGGATTCATCTTTTGGTTTTGCAAAAAAGTGAAGTATGAAACTGCTGCATGTACTCAATCTTTATTTTATCTTTGGGTTTATATGACAACTTGAATTTTATTATAAATTATTTATGTAGTCATTACTCAACAAAGAGTTTATTAAATGATTTACTATGATTCTAAACTCACAAAATGCAAATAACTAATTGCTACGTATAAGTTATAACATATTGACATTCGTTTTAGAAATACCTGGTTTTGTGATACTAGCATATGAACCATCTTCTCCAAATCCGCAACTCTGTTTTGTAGTTGCATTGTTTGTTTTTAATTAACTTATGACAAAACAAACTTGGTGTGGGTCATACCTCTTCCCATTCCTCTTAATCGTCCCGGTCTATCGTTTCCCAGCACTATTGAAAGAGCATCTTCTCTCATAGAAGTTGTCGTGGTAGCTTGTGATTCAGCATTAAACTTTTTAATCTTCTCCTGTAAAGGACAACATTATGCCTGAATAGGTATCCAGACATCCTAAATTTTCAAGGGTCTATAATATTATTCCTGAATAGGTATTCAGACGTCTAATATTAAATCCAAACGTCTGGATTTTTTATTTGGCATAAAACAATGAGTTAAATAGACATAACTAGATAAAAATTACAAAATATACCTGAATGCAATCCCATAAAATAGCTTTCAGACCAGCGTCAAGGTGTCTCCAATTACTAAGTATGACTGGAAAATGCTCTCGCAAAAGTGGTCCTAAAAAGACGATAAATGGATTGATCCTTGACCTATTGGTTCAGCATTCTCATTAAATTCAACTTCAACACGATTTGTGAAGTTTGAAGGAAGTCTCTTCATTTTCGTAGGCCCTCTACTCTTTCTTTTCTTTGGCCAACTTGCATTTGCATTTTCAGATGGTCTATCGGCTTCCACGTGTTGTTCGTTTTGCATTGTACGGTTCTCAAATGCACAAGGATTATCTTCTACTCCTTGTGCATTATTTTCTAATGCTTGTGCTCGATTATCTTCTACTACTTGTGGATTATTTTCTATTGCTTGTGCTCGATTATCTACTACTACTTGTCGATTATCTTCTTTTACTACTACTTGTGGATTGCCCTCACTTTGAACATTGTTGTCTTCAATATGCATCTTCCATTTATTATGCTTGTGCAGTATATTTTGGCTGCTTTGTTTCTTTTCTGTTGTCGCGTTATTGGCCTCATTTCCTATTACTAAAACGTGGGGAAAACATAAAATATATAGCAGAACTATACAATCCAAACACTTGTGTGCTAAGGCCATCCTGAATATGCAAAACACTACATAATATCAACTACACCTCAATATGTCATTTACAGGAAAATAACATTGCTTTTCACAGCAAATAACGGCAGTTTAGGAGACTTTAAAACATAGAAGTACAGTTATAGCTACAGCAAAGTATGAGTTAGCCTAAATAATTTGTTATTGTCAGTTTGTCACCAATCTAGCAGGAATGCAAATAGAAAAAATATAATAAAGTGTTGGATTTTATAATGAAGTTATATCTACAAAGCGCAATCTTCCTTAACATAGCATTCTCTAACATAGCTAGTGATACACTACTCAAGTATTCCTTCGCAATCTTCCCTAACATAGCTAAGATCCTTAGCGGAATCATCATTCTCCATATCGGTTTCTTCAAAATTTCCAGTATCCATGCTAAATTCCTCAAACAAGTCATCTGCATCTATTTCATGAAAAGTTCTTGATGGTGCCCTCATCACAACATATCAATTAGAACCATCATCTTCCCTTGAATAGAAAATTTGTTTTGCTTGAGATACAAGGATATACGGATCTTTTGAAAATGAAGCTTGATTTTGTTGTATATTGACAAGGGTAAATCCATCTTCTACCTTTGCACCATTTCCTATATTTCTCCAATGACACTTAAAGATGGGAACATAAAAGGAATGATAGTCTAACAAAAATATATCCATCAACATCCCATAATAAGTAATCATGTCAACCACTTGGGAAATATCTTTTGCGCTAGCCCTACACATGGTGGTTACATCATAAGTGACTCCACTATTTTGAGTTTTTCTCTCAATATCTTTTGTGTGAAAACATTCTCCATTGATGATATAACCTGTACAAGACAATGCACTACTCCTTAGACCATAGGCGATCCATTTTAACATTGTGTTGTGATCGTTTGCATCATATGGTATCTATAAATGAAAATATTATTTATGTTAGATCTCGATAATAATATATTCAAAATTAAAGAGAATATATTTTAAAATTCAACTCGACTTCTTCTTAATCTAATCGGCAAAGTTATTTGTGTGGGTTTTCCAAAGTAAGGTCACATTTTTTCCTATGCGCTTGTTTGAGTGTTGTAACTCCTGAAGACGCAAACTATTGTAAAAGGAAAAAAAATAGATAAGTTGGACTATAAAAAAATTGAACAATAGAAAAAAAATGCACTTACTCTAAAAATGGTTCCACTATAGCCATATTCATTAGCACAGCCAAATGAGCAGCTTATTTCTCATTCTCGGATAGTGTAATTATTTTGCAAGCTAAAGTTGGTCGTCCTTCAAATATGACATCATTTTCATAATCTTCATTTCGGACTTCCTTCTCTTTTATTTTTCCTGATTTCTGTAAGAATTCACTAAAATATTTCATGCACTCCTCTGCAAGATAGGATTCTACAATACACCCCTCAGGCCGTGTAGTGTTTCTTATATAATGTTTTAGTGTCTTCATGTATCTTTCAAATGGGTACATCCAACGAAAATGGACCGGTCCACATAATTTGGCTTCTTTTCCAAGATGAACTGTCAAGTGTATCAGTATATCAAAGAACGAAGGTGGAAATTATCTTTCAAGTTCATATAAAATTAGAATAATCTCATCACCAAGATGTTGTAATTTTTCTCTATCAAGAATACATGGGCATAATTTATGGAAGAGCAAGCATAAACAAATTATTTCATTCCTTGGCATCTTAGCTAACAATCCTCTTATTGCAACCGGCAACAACTGTTGCATTAGGACATGATAGTCATGTGACTTCAAACCACTAATTTTACAATCCTCCAACGATATAGAGCTCTTGAAATTAGAGCAATAACCATCAGGTCCCTTAAAACCATACAGTCTTTTACAAAAAAAAAATTATTTAGATTTGGACAATTTATATGGTGCAGGTGGAAGATATGTTTTTTTCCACTAGATTGTGCATAAAGGCCACGTCGAATTCCCCACTCTTCTAAATCTTTTCTACAATTAATTCCATCTTTTGTTTGTTATCATGCAGCATCGTGCTTATTACGCTTTCACTAACATTTTTTTCTATATGCATTATGTCTAAATTATGACGCATTGGAAGTTCCTACAAAAATCAACAATGTTAAATTTCATTACTAAAGAACTATATTATTCATTAATGAAAAATAAAAAACTAACCTCCCAATATGGAAAATCAAAGAAGATTGATCGTTTTTTCCACCTTGATAGCTCTATATTCACAAGATCACCATCTTCAGCTCTATTTTTTATATTAGTATATTTTCTCTTCCTGCTTAATTTTTTTCTTCTTACCCTCCCATTCTTGTTATTATTATAATTTTCATTTTTGATTTCTTTCCCAAAATTATTCAGAAACTTGTTTAAAATAACAGAGATGTTTCTTCCAGTCAAAACTCTAGGTCTACGACCATTTTCTATAGTGTTATCAAACCAGGTTTTTTTGATTTCTCAATGAATCTGAAGGGGGTAAAAGTCTCCTATGACCCATATAACCGCTCTTCTGACTATGTTTCAACCATTGATAGTGAGTATTGATACCGCATAATGGACAACCATTTTTTACCTTTCACACAACATCCAGCAAGATTTCCATACGCTGGAAAGTCATTTACCGTCCATAGTAAAATCGCTCTCATATTAAAAAGAGATCTACTAAAGGCATCATAAGTTTGAACTCCATTACTCAACAAATGTTGCAAGTCTTCAATTAATGGCTCCAAATATACGTCAATATCATTTCCTGGTTGTTTTGGACCAGGAATCAACAATGTTAAGATGATATTTTCTTTTTCATGCATAACATTGGCGAGAGGTTGTATGTCACAAGCATCACAGGCCAACAACTATATTTGGAACTCATTGTCATAAAAGGATTAACACCATTGGTAGCAAGACCAAGTCTTATATTGCATGGATCAACTGCAGACGATTCCCATTTCTCATCTTTACTGAATCCACAGGATGGTGCATTTTTCCATCATTGCTTTTGCTACTAAAATGCCATCTTAAATCTTCTGCCGTATTTTGAGATCTAAACATTCTTCTAAATCTAGGAATGATTGGAAAATATCTCAAAACTTTAATCGGAATGCCATGCATAATTTCATTAGTACATTCATTCTTCTTCCGTCTTGATACACCACATTCAGGATGACTTTCCAAACTTTGTACTCTCTTCTAAAAAGGCAACAATCATTTGGACAAGCATGAATTTTTTCAAAACCCATATCGAATATTTTGAGAAACATTTTTACCTCATGTAATGTTTTCGAAAGTACATTATTTTTTGGTAACAATAATTATTACACATTTAGAAGTTTATCGAAGCCGGTATCGGACAAACCAGTCTCACATTTAAGATTATACAAGGCGAGGATGGCATATAATTTTGTTTGATCGATACAATCAGGATACAACGGGGCTTTTGCTTCTTCCAAGTTCCTTAAAAAATCATCCTCTCTTTTTTATGTGCTATCTTCATCTTTATCATCATTGAAAAAAGTATAATTGATGAAATCTTCATTTTCGTAATCGATAGCTTCAAATAAATCATACATGTCATCGAACTTAAAATCTGTGCTTATATTTATGTGCTCACCGTGACAATACCACCTACTTGTCTTATATACGCTATCCATTCCTCTTATAATCAGATGCTCAACTACCACCTTCTCATATTGATGACTAAGATTTCGACAATCTAAGCAAGGACATAGAATTTTTTCTACATTTCCGGAATTTTTCATAGCGGTATGCACAAATTTAAAAGCTTCTTGCTGATATTCACTACTAGTTCTTTGAAAAAAAATTATCTTTTAGCTTTCGTCAAAATATAGGATATGATTTGAAAACTACATTTATGTTGAGAATTATGTAGTTACTTGTGTAGATTCACCTAATTTTTATCCATCACCGTCTACTACATATGCAAGCAAATTTCTAAAATCTGAAGTAATAGTCTATTGTTGAGTACAAGCAAATTAACATAACTACTTAAATAAAACAGTGATACTAAATGTGACCAGCAACTTATAAAGTGCTAATAACACTGTCAACATTTTCAGCAGGCATACCGGATGTTAGAAAAAACTGAACATTGGCTAATCGATGAAAAAATAAAATAATCAAGGTGGCGCTTATAGTGACTTAAGGACGACGAAGACTGAATGGGAACTATGGGTGCGACCTCCACTGGAATGGAAATTCCTTCACTGGAATCGATTGCCTTCCGTTATGACAATCGAGAGACCAAGAGTAACAATGCGAAGTGACTGGAAATTTGAAAGTGAGACGAAGACTAGGAGGACGACGAAAATTGGATGGAAAATTTGTAACTGAGAATTTAAAATTTTGGGGAAATTTTATGGATTCGCGGACAATTTTAGTAATAGTGGAGGGAAGTAAAAATTCATTCCCAATTTAATTTATCTTAGTGTTTTAAGAGAAAACTAACGTACCCTTGCTTGATTTCTGCAGCATGGAGACCAAAACGTTGTGATTTGCAATTGTAGATAACTCCTTTTCTTGTAGTGGATGTGACTTCAACCAAATCGCTTCATGTCTTCGGACAGTGTTCCCAATACATGAGCGTATTGGTAATCAGAGATATCACATGTGACAGCTTAACCAAAAAGCTTGTCAACATTATTTGCCCCTGGAACATATCTTGCTGACTGAAGGAAGATGTGTACGAAAGTTTGTTTCTACAAGGAGATAAGACAAACAATGCCAGAATAGTACCGAGACGGCCTTACTGGAGTAAGTCGACCAAGGAAATGCTAAAGAGGTTCCAAGACGGCCTTACCGGGGTAAGACGACTAAGGAAAGGCAAATGATGTTCCAACGACCTTACCGGGGTAAGACAACCTAGGAAATGCTAATGAGGTTCCAAGACGACCTTACCGGGGTAAGGCAACCAAGGAAACGCTAATGCAGTTTCTTTATATGGGACGGATCCAGTTTGGAGCCGGAGCTCAATGCTTATTACTAATTCATGAAAGTGTAGCGATCGTTAGCCCAACATGACTGGAGAGCACAAGCCGATTCCATGAGTGTGGGCCGATGTGACTGCTTTTATTACATGTAGAGAAAACAAAGAGAGGCAAGAAGTCGCCTAAATGCCTAAAAAATATGAACTACGGACTGAAGTCCGACAAACTGAAGAAATCCACTGAGTGGGATCAGTTAATGATAATTTCGCAATTGCTCGATCTAGGATCGTCCCTCTCCAGGGAGTAGGTGGTGGTAGCGCTGGGATAGATGCAGGCGCTAGTGGTTGTGTGACGTACTCGGTCAGTTTTCCTCGTTTGACCCAATCTTCATTCAAATCTCGTAAATGCCTGCAGTCATTAGTGTTATGACCGTCAATGTCATGAAATATGCAATGCCTTCCAGAGTTGCGTTGTGCGAGCATTGGCTCCCTCTTGGGAGGTCTTGGATAGGAGGTAGCACCCCTGTATCCATGTAGATGTCAGATATTGAAGCATTAAGTTCAGTGTACTTTTAATATCTGGGCTCTCTTTGGGGCCGAGCGTTGCGATCATTCTTTGCAGCGGTTGTTCCTTTACCCTTATCATTTCCTTTTCCAGAGTCAGATGGTGCTACGCCTTTAAGCATGTTGACATCGAGAACAACCTTCTCAAATTTTGTGTCTTCCTCATGTAGAAATCTATCTGCTTCAAAGTAGAATTCGCCGAGATCTCGCGGTGGGTCACGATGCAAAGAGATTTTGAACTCCGATGTATCCAAAACACCGGATACTGCCTCCATCAATACCATAGATGATTCAGGTCTATCAATAGAAGTTATTACAGTGTTGAATCTCTCAAGGAGCGAATGCATGGTTTCTCCAGACCTCTACTTGATTGTAATGAGCGACATTACGTTCTTGGGTCATGCAATGTGGACTCGAAATTGTTCGATAAAGCGATCAACCAACATGTTCCTGTTGTTGATCGATCCAGATTCCAGCTACCGAATCCACATAGCAGCAATATTAGTCAGAAAGGGGAAAAACATTTTTCCATGACGTTTTCCAACGTCGATTGAACTTCCATATGTCGTTTGTAGCGCATGAGATGCATGGTAAGATCCATCCTACCATTGTAAGGTTCCAGAACCGGAAGTTTGAAATCTAGGGAATTACGGGAATTTCTGATTTTCTGTGTGAACGGAGCGTGATTGACGTCATCCACGTCACTCTGATAAGTGTGGCCTCTCGAGAGGCAGTCAATGAGATTGGCGAGTCGATCGCCTTCAAAGAGTTGTTGCAAACTGCTCATATCAGGGCTGGTACCCCCAACGTTGAATCCGGAAGTGTTTGGGAGTGTATGAGGTGTTTGGAAAGACATCTGGTTCGGATTAGTGGTGTTCGGATCAAATGTACCGAACCAGTCCGGTTGACATGTCCCACACAGGGGAGCTTAAGGATGCTACTTCGTGGTATTGCCCATCCGAACCGGGGCAGAGATTAGTCATGCTCAACCAGAATTTATAGCGTTTCTCGTGTTCCCATCCAGAATGTCATTGGCTGGAGGTGCGTGTTCGCGTGCGCTGCCTTCACTTCTCTCTAGATTGCCAGAACCAGTTCGAATCGGGTCTAGTCCGACCCGATGAGGGTTTCCCCCTTCTCCAATTTGATCCACGGTTCGGATTTGGGTCGATCCGACCCGGTCGTTGCCTGCTGTTTGAGCCATTTTCGTGCCTTCTATCCATCCGAGCGAAGAATTCATCCATCATATTTTGTTGTTTTTGAAGATGCTCGTCCTACCTTGCTATCTAGCTCTTTAGTTCAGCTAGAACACCATCCATCTCTTCCTTGTTTAAGTACGTTGATGGATTTCCATGAGAGTAAGCCTCCTGACTTGCCTTGTTTCTCGTTCCTTCATCGTCCACACGGAATATTTTTCGCTTGACCATTAATCTAATAGCCAAATAATCTGCTTCCTTTCAGGCTAGAAATTGAAGTTATGTCGTGTGCCTCCCCACCTGGCATGCCAAAATGTTTGATCAAAATTCTGTACTAACACACAAATGTAGTGTGAAGTCCTCATAATCACAAATCACAGGTCACAAAATACAAAAACTGTAAATCGTAGGAGACACACAAGGTTTTTATTGTAGTCTGGCCGTATATGTAGCCTATGTCCACTTTATAATCATATTTTTATTCCGATAGATTACAAGAATCAATTAAAAGAAAACACACAATCCGTGTGTTGAATGAGAATACAAGAATTTATACATGCAATCCATGTGTTAATTTGTTTTTCGGATGAAGCGCAATGTCCTTGCATTGCTGTAACGAAGGCCGAAAGTGAGAGCTTTCATTTGCCTTCAAGTTGTGTATTTTTAGTTGTGCAGGAGCTCCGGGTCGGATGCTGCATTGCATGCATCCCAATAATCTCGAAATGAAGTGGAAGTAGTGGGGAAACCCTTCCCAATTTGTTTCATGCCAAGTGTGAGTAGATCCGGATTAATAGGAGGAAGTTATGCCAAGAGAAATGGTAAAAGTAGTTGTGCAGGAGCAGGTCGAGGCGATTCAGTTTGGTGCCGATCTGAACCGGTGAGGATCAAGCTTGTTGAAGCAATTGAGTGTGAAGCAGAGTTGGGTTAGATCTAGTATGCTTGTCCAAGTCGGTGAGGTCGATCCGACCCGGCACCCATGCGTTGAAGGAAAGATGCTGAGTTGATGAGGGAGCGAAGCCACAATCCGAACCGGTCCACTTATACCAATCCGATCTGAAATTCCTTTGATGCCAAAATCCAAGTTATTCTAGTTCTACGCACGTTCATGGAAACAGGCATAACTTCCAAACAGTAAGTCCGTTTTGACCAAACGAAAGCTCTACATGAAGCTAATTCAAAGGGCTACAAAAGTTACTGGGCAAACCCCGTAATTGATGTTTTCGGGCCGAAAATAGGATAGGACTTTTAGACTATTTAATGTTTGTGATGCGACTTCAACCAAATCGTTTCGTGTCTTCGGACGGTGTTCCCAATACTTAAGCGTATTGTTAATCAAAGATCTCACATGTGATAGCTTAGACCAAAAAGCATGTCAACATATTTGCCCTCCAGAACATACCTTGCTGACTGAAGGAAGATATGTTCTGGATAATTCTAAACTTTGTACCTGTAAGGAGATAAGACAAACAATGCTAGAATAAATCCGAGACAGCCTTACCGGAGTAAGACGACCAAGGGAATGCTAAAGAGGTTCCAAGACGACCATACTGGGGTAAGACGAGCAAGGAAAGGAAAATGATGTTCCAAGACGACCTTACCGGGGTAAGACGACCAAGGAAATGCTAATGTGGTTCCAAGACGGCCTTACCTGGGTAAGACGACCAAGGAAACGCTAATGTGGATTGTTTATACTGGATGGATCCAGTTTAGATCTGGAGCTCAATGCTTATTACTAATTCATGAAAGTGCAGTGGTTGTTAGCCGGACACGACTGGAGATCACTAGCTGGTTCCATGTGTGTGGGCTGATGTGACCTCTTTTATTACACGCAGAGAAAACAAAAGATGGGCAAGAAGTTGCCTAAATGCCTAAAAAATATGAACTACGGACCAAAGTTCGGCAAGCTGAAGAAATCCACTGAGTGGGATCTGTTAACGATAATCCCATAATTGCTCGATCCAGGTTTGTCCCTCTCCGCGGAATAGGTGGTAGTAGCACAGGGACAGATGCAGGCGTTGTTGGTTGTGTGATGTACTCAGGCAGTTCTCCTCATCTGACCTGATTTTCAATCAAATCTCGTAAATGCCTGCAGTCATTAGTGTTATGACCGTCAATGTCATGAAATATGTAATGCCTTCCAGAGTTGCGATGTGCGAGCGTTGGCTCCCTCTTGGGAGGCCTTGGATAGGAGGTAACACCCCCTCTCTTTATGTAGATGTTAGATAGTGAAGCATTGAATTTTGTGTACTTATTATATCTGGGCTCTCTTTGGGGACGAGCGTTGCGATCATTCTTTGCAGCGGCTATTCCTTTACCCTTGTCATTGCCATTTCCAGAGTCAGATGGTGCTCCGCCTTTAAGCATGTTGACATCGAGAATAACCTTCTCAGTTTTGTGTCCTCCTCATGTAGAAATCTATCTGCTTCAAAGTAGAATTCACCAAGATCTCGCGGTGGGTCCCGATACAAAACAAAAGCTACTGCAATGTTGAATCTCTCAAGAAATGAACACCGGGTTTCTCCAGACCTCTGCTTCATTGTAGTGAGCGACATTACATTCTTGGGTCATGCAGTGTGGACCCAAAATTGTTCAATAAAGCGAGCAACCGACATGTTCCTACTATTGATCGATTCAGATTCCAGCTGCCGAATCCACATAGCAGTAATATTAGTCAGAAAGAGAGGAAAACATTTTTCCATGACGTTTTCCAATGCCGATTGAACTTCCATATGTCGTTTGGAGCGCCTGAGATGCACAGTAGGATCCATCCTGCCGTTGTAAGGTTCCAGAACTGGAAGTTTGAAATCCAGGAGATTACAGGAATTTTTGATTTCCTATGTAAAAGGAGTGTGATTGACGTCATCCACGTCACTCTGATAAGTGTGGCCTCACGAGAGGCGGTCATGAGATTGGCGAGTCGATCGCCTTCAAAGAGTTTTTGCAAATTGCTCAGATCAGAGCTGGTACCCTTAGCGTTGAATCCGGAAGAGTTTGGGAGTGTATGAGGTGTTTGGAAATACATCCAGTTCGGATTAGTGGTATTCGAATCAGATGGACTGAGCCGATCTAGTTGACCTGTTCCGAACCGGGGAGCTTGAGGATGCTACTGTGTGGTATTTCCCATCCGAACCGGGGCAGAGATTGGTCATGCTCCACCAGAATTTATAGCGTTTCTCGCGTTCCCATTCAAAATGTCATTGCCTGGAGGTGTGTATTCGAGTGATATGCCTTCATTTCTCTCCAGATTGCCAGAACCAGTTCGGATCGGATTTGGTCCGACCCGATGAGGGTTGCCCTCTGCACCAATTTGATCCACGGTTCGGATTTGGGCCGATCCGACCCGCTCGTTGCCTGCTGTTTGAGCCATTTCCGTGCCATTTCCAGCGAGTTGAATGTTGTTGCTCGGCCTTCTATCCATCTGAGCGAAGAATACATCCATCATATTTTGTTGTTTTTTAAGAAGCTCGTCCTGCCTTGCCATCTGGCTCTTCAGTTCAGCTAGAACGCCATCCATCTCTTCTTTGGTTAGGTATGCTGATGGATTTCCATGAGAGGAAGCCTTCTGACTTACCTCGTTTCTCATGCCTTCATCGTCAACGTGGGATATCTTTCGCTTGACCATTGATCTAATAGCCAAATAATCTGCTTCTTTTCAGGCTAGAAATTGAAGTTATGTCGTGTGCCTCCTAACTGGAATGCCAAAATGTTAGATCAAAATTTGGTACTAACAACCAAATATAGTGTGAAGTCCTCACAATCACAAATCACAGGTCACAAAAAGCAGAAACTGCAAAATCATTAGAGACACACGAGGTTTTTATAGTGGTTCGGCAGTAAATGTAGCCTACGTCCACTTTATAATCTTATTTTTATACCGACAGATTACAAGAATCAATTAAACGAAAACACACAATCTGTGTGTTGAATGAGAATACAAGAATTTATACATGCAATCCATATGTTAGTTTTTTTCCGAATGAAGCGCAATGTCCTTACGTTGTTGTAATGGAGGCCGAGAGTGAGAGCGGCCAAAAGATCCTTTCATTTGCCTTCAAGTTATGTATTTATAGCTGTGGTGGAGCTCCAGGTCGGATGCCACATTGCACGCATCCCAAAATCTCGAAATGAAGTGCAAGTGGTGGGGAAACCCTTTCCAATTCGTGTCATGCCAAGTGTGAGTTAATCCGGATTAATAGGAGGAAGTTATGCCAAGAGAAATGGTCAAAGCAGTTGTGTAGGAGCAGGTCGAGGAAATTCGGTTTGGTGCCGATCCGAATTGGTGAGGTGCGAGCTTGTCGAAGAAATTGAGTGTGAAGCAGGGTCGGGGCAGATCTAGTATGCTTGTCCGAGTCAGTGAGGCCGATCCGACCCGACACCCATGCGTTGAAGGAAAGATGTTGGGTTGATGAGGGAGCGATGCCTCAATCCGATCCGGTCCACTTATACCAATCTGATCTGAAATTCCTTTGATGTCAAAATCCAAGTTATTCTAGTTCTGTGCACGTTCACGGAAACAGGCATAACTTCCAAACCGTAAGTTTGTTTTGACCAAATGAAAGCTCTACTTGAAGCTAATTCAGAGGGCTATAAAAGTTGGGCAAACCCCATAATTGATGTTTTCAGGCCGAAAATAGGTCATTTGATAGGACTTTTGGACCATTTTATGTTTGTGATGCGATTTCAACCAAATTGTTTCGTGTCTTCGAACGGTGTTCCCAATACTTGAGCGTATTGTTAATCAGAGATCTCACATGTGACAGCTTAGACCAAAAATCATGTCAACATATTTTCCCTCCAGAACATATCTTGCTGACTGAAAGAAGATATTGTTCAGGATAATTCAAAATTTCAAAAGTTTGTACCTACAAGGAGAAAAGACAAACAATGCCAGAATAGTTCCGAGACGGCCTTACCAGAGTAAGACGACCAAGGAAATGCTAAAGAGTTTCCAAGACGGCCTTACCAGGGTCAGACGAGCAAGGAAAGGCAAATGTTGTTCAAAGACGGCCTTACCGGGGTAAGACGACCAAGGAAATGCTAACGAGGTTCCACGACAGCCTTACTGGGTTAAGACGACCAAGGAAATGCTAATGCGGTTTGTTTATACTGGACGGATCCAGTTTGGAGTCGGAGCTCAATGCGTATTACTAATTCATGAAAGTGCAGCGGTCGTTAGCCGGACACGACTGGAGACCACAAGCTAGTTTTATGTGTGTGGGCCGATGTAACCGCTTTCATTACATGCAGAGAAAACAAAGAGGGGCAAGAATTCGCCTAAATGCCTTAAAAACATGAACTACGGAACGAAGTCCGGCATACTGAAGAAATCCACTAAGTGGTCAGTTAGTGATAATACCACGACTGCTCGATCCAGCATCGTTCCCTCTCCGGGGAATAGGTAGTGGCAACGCAGGGGCGGATGTAGGAGCTATTGGTTGTGTGACGTACTCGGGAAGTTCTCCTCTTCTGAACTGATCTTCAATCAAATCTCACAAATGCCTGCAGTCATTAGTATTTTTTTGATGCAAAAAGGTAGTGAATCGCTAGATTCACGCCTTCATTCATTCGTTAAACATAAAACAACTACAACGTGTTTAGTACAGCATACAGAGGACTAGCTACTGATTACAACTATTCACATAAATATGTACAACCAAAAATACATGCACGCAGGCATGTTTACATAGTGCCCATTATATACATAAAACAACTACATAGTAGCTAGCAAACCCAACAAACTGAAGCGTGGCAGCATCAAGCTCGGATACCACGAGCCCTATCCATTACTCGAGCGCCGATTGTGTCTACGAACTTGATCTCCTCCTTGCCTGACCAAAGAGAAACAAAATTAAAAATGCGAAAAATAACAGAGTTGGGCTTTTTCATTTTGCATTTAAACTTTCATGAGTTACGTTCATGCCAAAGGATCCAAACATAAGCAAAGTTCAAAAGGGAAAACATATGTCGCATGTTTGTGTCAGGCAGTGAAGTAATAGTGTTGTGCCAGAAAAGAAATTGATCGGTGATGAAATGGGACTAGTCTAAGCAGATATTAAGGCTAGCTAAACACTTCGTCCACACATAAAAGGCGAAATCGCAATCAACAAAAAGATGCTGGTAATTCTCGTCGTCGTCAGCGCAAAAAACACAGCCCCCAGCGACTTGAACACCTTTTTGACGTAATCTGCTCACTGTATTAAGCTTGTTATGCATGATCGTCCACATATGAATCTTGACCTTAGTGGGTACAGCCTTAAAACTCCACATTCTCGTGAATCCATCATATTTCCTTCCTACAAAGTTCATCATCTTATAAAGTGCGCTAACGCGAAAGTTATTTCCACCAATCTTCCATACAAATTCATCATCCTCATTCCCATGAAGTTGTACATCTTCTAACAAACGAACCAGGCCACATAGCTGAATCAAAGCATTACCAGCCAAAATACGACAAAAGGTCAAGTTCCATTTAAAACTGGCAGAATTTGCATTAAACATTGCACAGACTGAAGCTCCTTTGTTGCATGCAATATCAAACAGATCGGCAAATTCAACACGCAAAGGGATAGGGAGCAACCAGCAGTTAAACCAGAAAGAAACGTTGCGACCATTTTTAACTACAACCTCAGTCCCAATCTTCATCCAGTGAACGTTTGCCATAACACCACGCCAGAATATCGAGCAATGAGAAACATCCGCGTTCCAATCAAAACTTCCGCCATAGCAAGTGTTTAAGATCCACTCCTTCCAGAGGACTTTCTTATCACTAAGCATAGTCCACAGCCATTTACAAAGCAATGCAGAGTTCATGTTTTTCAAATGTATGACTCCCAATCCTCCCTGATCTTTGGACTTGCACACCTGGACCCACGACACTAGACAGCAAACTTTACGCGTGTCCTTCGTACCAGTCTAGAAAAAATTCCGACGAACAGCATCAATCTTCTGAACTACCCAACCGGGACATGAATAGAAAAAAGCCAATACAAAGGGATAGCAAACAGAACAGAATTCACCAGCACCAGCCGTCCAGCCTTTGATAAACAATTCCCCTTCCATCTTGCCAAGCGCCTGTCAACTTTATCAATCACATACTTCCAATCACTCTTCATCGGTCTTTTTGGACGGATGCAAGCTCCAAGGTAGTTGAGGGGGAAAGAATCCACCTTGCAGTTAAGCATTTAAGCACATTTCCTGTTCACATCAACGCTACAGCCCAAAGTGTAAACATTGCTCTTATGAAAATTAATCTTTAAGCCAGATAAACTTTCAAAAGCATAAAGCAAAATTTTTAAAGAGGCAATATACTTGCAATCAGGGTTGCAAAAAATAATGGTATCGTCAGCATATTGCAATGAATTAATACCCCCAATGATGTGATCTCGCCCGAAGCTTTGGATGATATCATTAGCACTTGCCAGATCCAACAAAAGACATCGGCAGCCAAGTCGAAGAGAAGTGGGGAAAGTGGGTCACCCTGACGCAGAAAACGCTTGGAGACAATGGTCTTGCCAGCCACCCCATTCACACAAATGTTGGATCTGCTTGATGTTAAAATGCAATGAATCCAGTTTAGCCATCTACCTGGAAAACCTCTCGCGCTAAGAAGATCCATGATGAACCTCCAATCAACGGTGTCAAAGGCCTTAGTGAAATCCAGCTTCAAAATTGCGCAGGGCACATTATGTCTATCACTATGGGAGATAACTTCCTGGACAAGTACTGCTCCATCAAGATCACCGTTAGAAGCTCCTTTTCTTTAGTTTTTAACAAGGCTTGGTCAGCATCATTCAAACTACGTTCTTCCTCAAGCACATTCAGCTCCATAATCTCATATTCAAGTCTCTGTTTCTTAATTCTTATGTTCCCAAAGACTTCCCGATTCCATTTGGCTAAAAAAATTCGCAACAGTCTCATTTTTCTACAAAAATTGCTAGCTGCATCCCTAAAGCCACGAAAGTCCAACCACTTCTGGCGAAGCATCGCATCAAAATTTGGCTCAATGCACCACATATTCTCGAACTTAAAAAAATATTTCCTTCTATAATCAGTGTTAGTGTTTAGGACAACAGGGCAGTGGTCAGAAATAAGGGACGTAAGACCTCTCTGAAGAGTCAGGGGGGTGCAAGTCTTCAAAAGCAGAATTAATGAAGAAACAATCGAGGCGAACTAAAGTAGGAGGGGTCCTACCGTCAGTCCACGTATATTTTCTATTAGTCATGGGTAAGTCAATAAGGCCACAGTTACCAACAAAGTCACTGAAATCATTCATATCACCCAAGCCAGAGTTTTTCACTACATTACGTTCAGACATAAATCTAGTGACGTTAAAGTCGACGCCAATTACCCAGGGACCATACATGAGTTTATGAAATTCCAAACCCTCAGCCCATAAAGTCATTCTTTCTCGTCTTGTATTGGGTCCATAAACATTAGAAAAGAAGTAAAGAACATTTGTAGATTTACATTCAATAGCCAAATGCAGACAGTAAGTTTGTTTAATTTCTTGCTTAATCGACCAAGAGTTGCTACTCCAACCAGTAAAAATGCCACCCGAGGTTCCCACAGCAGGTATAAAAGCCCATTCATCAATAACACCCCACCCCAAACATTTAAAAATAAATGGTTCAGGGTTCTATAGCTTAGTTTCTTGAAGCATGATGATGTCAGGTTTTACAGACTTGAGATAATTCTTAACCCTAAGACACTTATCAAAAGTTCCTAGGCCTCTAACATTCCAAGTGACAATTATCATGATGAACCATTAGCCCTCTCATTTTCTTTGTTCTTAATATCACGTATCACATCATCATTCAACACAAAACCAGATTTACTTGCAATGTCATGAAGTTGATCACTAGACAGAGTATTAAGTATAGCAGGAACAAAAATGCTACCTTCCATAGGATGACCCATCCCTCTTGCACTACGACGTAGCATGACCACTCTTTGGTCCATTGCACGCTTGCCTTTGCCACTTGTTGCCGAGCATTCCCCCGAGCTGGTTGGAGCCAAAGCCAAACCTCCAGCCAAGTTTAGATCTTGTGATTCATTATCCATGACCTGTTCTTCCCCCGCCTCCCTGGCACCATGCATGTTGTCTACCTCCTCAAAATCTTACAAGCCAACACCATCATTCTCATTGACAGCGATGATCTCCCTAGAATTTGCACCCACACCCACTATGTTGCCAACATCATCAACCTCCACTGCTACCCTATCATCAAAGTGAACCACATAGTTGTCGTTATTTCCCCTTGCGTAAACATTACCTCCTTCCTCATTAGCCGATGAATCACCCACCGAGTCAATAACTTCATCAACATGCATTTTAGCTCCCCCATCTTTACTACACATAACTTTAAGCTGGATTAGCAGAAACGTTTTTAGCATTTTCATCTTGGTCAACGTGTAAAGAAGAGATTTGTGAGGAGAAAGACGATTTCAGAGAAGAAAAAGCGTGTTTTGAATTTTCAAAAATGGATCGCCAAGAGGTCGCCATTATTCCATTACTCAACGTGACTTGAAATGCTAATTAAATTTCCCTGCAGTCATTAGTGTTATGACCGTCTATGTCATGAAATATCCAATGCCTTCCAGAGTTGTGTTGTACTAGCGTTGTCTCCCTCTAAGGAGGCCTTTGATAGGAGGTAGCACCCCCTGTATCCATGTAGATATCAGATAGTGAAGCATTGAATTCATTGTACTTTTCATATCTGGGCTCTCTTAGGGACCGAGCGTTGCGATCATTCTTTGCAGCGGTTGTTCCTTTACCCTTTTCATTGCCTTTTCCAAAGTCAGACGGTGCTCCACCTTTAAGCGTGTTTACATCATGAACAACCTTCTCGGATTATGCATCTTCCTAATGTAGAAATCTAACTGCTTCAAAGTAGAATTCGATGAGATCTCGCGGTGGGTCCCTTTACAAGGAGGTTTTGAACTCCAATATATACAGAATAACGGATATTTCTGCCATCAATACCCTAGATGATTCAGGTCTATCAACTGATGATACTACAACGTTG
The DNA here is from genome assembly GCA_030737875.1 of Allium sativum. Classification (NCBI taxonomy): domain Eukaryota; kingdom Viridiplantae; phylum Streptophyta; class Magnoliopsida; order Asparagales; family Amaryllidaceae; genus Allium; species Allium sativum. The sequence goes on along the minus strand of CM060910.1, from coordinate 552,659,622 downwards.
AATCTCTCAAGGAAAGAACACAGGGTTTCTCCATTCCTCTTCTTGATTGTAGTGATGGACATTACGTTCTTGGATCATGCAATGCGGACCGGAAATTGTTCGATAAAATGAGCGACCAACATGTTCCAGTTGTTGATCGACTCAGATTCTAGTTGTCGAATCCACACAATAGCAATATTAGTCAGAAAGAGAGGAAAACATTTTTCCATAACATTTTCTGACATCGACTGAACTTCCATACGCCGTTTGCAGCACATGAGATGCACGGTAGGATCCGTCCGGCCGTTGTAAGGTACCGGAACTGGAAGTTTGAAATCCAGGGGATTATGGGAATTTCTGATTTCCTGTGTGAATGGAGTGTGATTGACGTCAACCACGTCACTCTGATAAGTATGGCCTCTTGAGAGGCGGTCAGTGAGATTGGCGAGTCGATCACCTTCAAAGAGTTGTTGCAAGCTGCTCAGATCAGAGCTGGTGCCCCCAGCATTGAACCTGGAAGAGTTTGGGAGTGCATGAGGTGTTTGGAAAGACATCCGGTTTGAACTGATGGTGTTCGGATCGTGTGAACCGAACCAGTCCGGTTGACCTATTCCGAACCGTGGAGCTTGAGGACGCTGCTGCGTGGTATTTCCCATCCGAACCAGGGTAGAGATTGGTCGTGCTCCACAAGAATTTACAGTGTTTCTCGCATTTCCAATGGGAATGTCATTAGATGGAGGTGCGTGTTCAAGTGTGTTGCCTTCACCTCTATCCAGATTTCCAGAACCGGTTCGGATCGGGTCCGGTTCGACCCGATGAGGATTACCCCCCACTCCAATTTGATCCGCAGTTCGGATTTGGGCCGATCCGACCCGGTCGTTGCCTGTTGGTTGAGCCATTTCCGTGCCATTTCCAGCGAGTTGAATGTTGTTGCTTGTCCTTCTATCCATCCGAGCGAAGAACTCATCCATCATATTTTGCTGTTTTTGAAAAAGCTCGTCCTACCATGCCGTATGGCTCTTAATTTCAGCTAGAACGCCATACATCTCTTCTCTGGTTAAGTATGCTGATGGATTTCCATGAGAGGAAGCCTCCTGACTTTCCTCGTTTCTCATGCCTTCATCATCAACACGGGATATCTTTCGCTTGACCATTGATCCAATAGCCAAATAATTTGCTTCCTTTCAGGCTAGAAATTGAAGTTATGTCGTGTGCCCCTACCTAGTGCATCAAAATGTTAGACCAAAATTTGGTACTAACACCCAAATGTAGTGTGAAGTCCTCACAATCACAAATCACAGGTCACAAAAAGCAAAAATAGTAAAATCACATAAGACACACGAGGTTTTTATAATGGTTTGGTTGTAGATGTAGCCTATGTCCACTTTACAATCTTATTGTTATTCTGACAGATTACAAGAATCAATCACAAGAAAACACACAATCCGTGTCTTGAATGAGAATACAAGAACTTATACAGCAATCCACGTGTTAATTTGTTTTTTTTTAATGAAGGGCAATGTCCTTGCATTGTTGTAATGGAGACCGAGAGTGAGAGCGGCCAAAAGATCCTTTCATTTGCTTTTAAGTGGTGTATTTATAGCTATGGAGGAGCTCCAGGTCGGATGCCACGTGGAACGCATCCCAATAATCTCAAAATGAAGTGGAAGTAGTGGGGAACCCTTCCCAATTCGTGTCATGCAAAGTGTGAGTTGATCCGGATTAATAGGAGGAAGTTATGCCAAGAGAAATGGTCAAAGCAGTTCTGCAGGAGTAGGTCGAGGCAGTTTGGTTCGGCGCTGATTCGAACCGGTGAGGTGCAAGCTTGTCAAAGCAATTGAGTGTGAAGAAGGGTCGGGTCGGATCTAGTACGCTTGTCCGAGTCGGTGAGGCCTATCCGACTCGGCACCCATGCGCTGAAGCGAAGATGCTGAGTTGATGAGGGAGCGATGCCTCAATCCGATCCGGTCCACTTATACCGATCCGATCTGGAATTCCTTTGATGCCAAAATCCAAAAGAGGTTATCTGGTAGGCCTTTTAGACCATTTTATGTTTGTGATGAAACTTCAACCAAATTGCTTCATGTCTTCAGACGGTGTTACCAATAATTGAGTGTAATGTTAATCAGAGATCTCACATGTGACAGCCTAGACAAAAAGCATGTCAACATTATTTACGTCCCAGAACATATCTTGATAACTGAAGGAAGATGTGCTCTGGATAATTAAAAAAATTCGAAAGTTTGTACCTACAAGGAAATAAGACAAACAATGCCAAAATAGTTCCGAGACGGTTTTACTGGAATAAGATTACTAAGGAAATGCTAAAGAAGTTCCAAGACGGCCTTACCGGGGTAAAACGACTAGGGAAAGGCAAACGATGTTCTACAATGGCCTTACCGGGGTAAGACAACCAAGGAAATGCTAATGAGGTTCCATGGTGGCCTTACCAGGGTAAGACGACCAAAGAAACGCTAACGCGGTTTGTTTATACTGGACGGATCTAGTTAGGAGCCGGAGCTCAATTCTTATTACAAATTCATGAAAGTGCAACGGTAGTTAGCCGAACACGAGTGGAGACCACAAGCCAATTCCGTGCATGTGGGCCGATGTGACCACTCTTATTACATGCAGAGAAAACCAAGAGGGGCAAGAAGGTGCCTAAATGCCTAAAAACATGAATTGAAGTCCGGCAAATTGAAGAAATCCACAAAGTGGGATTAGCTAATGATAATCCCGCGATTGCTCGATCTGGGATCGTTCCCTCTCCGGGGAATAGGTGGTGGCAGCACAGGGGCAGATGCGGGCGCTATTGGTTGTGTGGCGTACTCATCCAGTTCTCCTCGTTTGACTTGATCTTCAATCAAATCTCGTAAACATCTGGAGTCATTAGTGTTATAACCGTCTATTTCATGAAATATGCAATGCCTTCTAGATTTACGATGTGCTAGATTTGGCTCCCTCTTGGGAGGCCTTGGATAGGAGGCAGCACCCCTTGTATCCGTGTAGATGTTAGATAGTGAATCATTGAGTTCAGTGTACTTTTTATATCTGGGCTCTCTTTGGGGTCGAGCATTGCTATCATTCTCTGCAGCGGATGTTCCTTTACCCTTGTCATTGCCTTTTCCAGAGTCACACGGTGCTCCTCCTTTAAGCATGTTGACATCGAGAACAACCTTCTCGTATTTTGCATCTTCCTCACGTAGAAATCAATCTACTTCAAAGAGGTTATGAACTCCGATGTATCCAGAACACCGAATATTGCCTCCATCAATAACATAGATGATTCAAGTCTATCAATAGATGCTACATCAGCGTTGAAGCCCTCAAGGAATGAACGTAGAGTTTCTCTAGACCTCTGCTTGATTGTATTGAGCGAGATTACGTTCTTGGGTCGTGCAATGTGGACCCGAAATTGTTCGATAAAGCGAGCGACCATCATGTTCCAACTGTTGATCGATTCAGATTCCAGCTGCCGAATCCACATAGCAGCAATATCAGTCAGCAAGAGAGGAAAACATTTTGCCATGATGTTTTACGATGCCGATAGAACTTCCATATGCTGTTTGTTGCGCATGAGATGCACGACAGAGTCTGTCTTGAGTTTGTAAGATTCCAGAACTAGAAGTCTGAAATCCGGGGTATTACGGGAATTCCTGATTTCCTGTGTGAACGGAGTGTTATTGACGTCATCTACGGCACTCTGATAAGTGCGGCCTCTCGAGAGGCAGTCAATGAGATTGGCGAGCTGATCGCCTTTAAAGAGTTATTGCAAGCTGCTTAGATCAGAGCTGGTGCCCCCAGCGTTGAATCCGGAAGAGTTTGGGAGTGTATGAGGTGTTTAGAAAGACATCCGATTCGGATCGGTGGTGTTCGGATTGGATGGATGGAACTAGTCCGGTTGACCTATTTCGAACCGGGGAGCCTGAGGATGATGCTGCTTGGTATTGCCCATCCGAACCGGGGCTTAGATTGGTTGTAATCCACCAAAATTTGCAGTGTTTCTCGCTTTCCCATCCAGAACGTCATTAGCTGGAGGTGCATGTTCGAGTGCATTGCCTTCACTTCTCTCCAGATTTCCAGAACAATTTCAGATTGGGTCTGGTCCGACCTGATTAGGGTTGCCCTTTGCTCCAATTTGATCCGCGCTTCGGATTTGGGACTATCCAACCCGGTCTTTGCCTATGGTTGAGCCATTTCCGTGCCATCTCCAGCGAGTTAAATGTTGTTGCTCGGCCTTCTATCCATCCGAGCGAAGAATTCATCCATCAGATTTTGCTGTTTTTGAAGAAGCTCGTCATGCCTTGCCATCTGGCTCTTTAGTTCAGCTAGAACGCCATCCATCTCTTCTCTGGTTAAGTATGCTGATGGATTTCCATGAGAGGGAACCTCCTAAATTGCTTCATTTCTTGTGCCTTCATCATCAACATGGGATATCTTTCGCTTGACTGTTGGTCCAATAACCAAGTAATATGCTTCCTTTCAGGCTAGAAATTGAAGTTATTTCGTGGACCCATTACCTGGCGTGGCAAAATGTTAGACTAAAATTTGGTACTAACACCCAAATGTAGTGTGAAGTCCTCACAATCACAAATCACAGGTCATAGAAAGCAGAACAGTAAAATCACAAAAGACACACGAAGTTTTTATAGTGGTTCGGCTGTAGATGTAGCCTACGTCCACTTTATAATCTTATTATTATACTGACATATTACAAGAATTCGTTACAAGAAAACACACAATCTGTGTGTTGAATGAGAATACAAGAATTTATATATGCAATCCACGTGTTAATTTGGTTTTTGAATGAAGCTCAATGTCCTTGTGTTGTTGTAATGGAGGTCGAGAGTGAGAGCAACCAAAAGATCCTTTCATTTGCCTTTAAGTGGTGTATTTATAGCTCTCCAGGTTGGATGCCACGTGGCATGCATCCCAATAATCTCGAAATGAAATGGAAGTAGTAGGGAAAACCTTCCCAATTCGTGTCATGCCAAATGTGAGTTGATCCAGATTAATAGGAGGAAGTTATGTTAAGAGAAATGGTCAAAGCAGTTGTGTAGGAGTAGGTCGAGGTGGATTGGTTCGATGCCGATCCGAACTGGTGAGGTGTGATCTTGTCGAAGCAATTGAGTGTGAAGCAGGGTCGTGCCGGACCTAGTATGCTTGTCCGAGTCAGTGAGGCCAATCCGACCCGGCACCCATGCGCTGAAGGGAAGATGCTGAGTTGATGAGGGAGCGATGCCTCAATCCGATCCGGTCCACTCATACCGATCTGTTCCGAAATTCCTTTGATGCCAAAATCCAAGTTATTCTAGCTCTGCGCACGTTCACGGAAACGGGTGTAACTTCCAAAACGTAAGTACATTTAGACCAAATGAAAGCTCTACTTGAAGCTAATTCAAAGGGCTACAAAAGTTACAATGTAAAGCCTCGTAATTGTTGTTTTTGGGCCCAAAAGAGGTCATCTGATAGGACTTTTGGACCATTTTATGTTTATGATGCGACTTCAACCAATCGCTTCATGTCTTCGGACGGTGTTCCCAATACTTGAGCATATTGTTAATCAGAGATCTCACATGTAATAACTTAGACCAAAAAGCATGTCAACATTATTTGCCCTACAGAACATATCTTGCTGACTAAAGGAAGATGTGTTCTGGATAATTCAAAAATTCAGTGAGGCCAATTTGGGAGTGCCCCCAACATTATTTTCCCCTCAATACTTGAGTGTGTTGTTAATCAGAGATCTCACATGTGACAGCTTAGACCAAAAAGCATGTCAACATTATTTGCCCCCCATCGCCTTCAAAGAGTTGTTGCAAGCTACTCAGATCAGAGCTGGTGCCCCAGCGTTGAATCCGAAAGAGTTTAGGAGTGTATGAGGTGTTTGGAAAGACATCCGGTTCAGATCGGATGGACCGAGGAACTTGAGGATGATGCTGCGTTATATTGCCCCTCCGAACCGGGGCAGAGATTGGTCGTGCTCCACCAAAATTTGCAGTGTTTCTCGCGTTCACATCCAGAACGTCATTAGCTAGAGGTGCGTGTTCGAGTGTGTTGCCTTCACTTCTCTCCAGATTGCCAGAACCGGTTCGGATCGGGTCCAGTCCGACCCGATGAGGGTTGGCCCCTGCTCCAATTTGATCTACGGCTTAGATTTGTGCCGATCCAACCTGGTCGTTGCCTGCTAATTGAGCCATTTCCGTGTCATTTCCAGCGAGTTGAATGTTGTTGCATGGCCTTCTATCCATTTGAGCGAAGAATTCATCCATCATATTTTGTTGTTTTGAAGAAGCTCGTCCTGCCTTGCCATCTGGCTCCTCAGTTCAGCTAGAACGCCATCCATCTCTTCTCTGGTTAAGTATGCTGATGAATTTCCATGAGAGGAAGCCTCCTGACTTGCCTCATTTCTCGTGCCTTCATCATCAACACGGGATATCTTTCGCTTGACCATTGATCCAATAGCCAAATAATATGCTTCCTTTCAGGCTAGAAATTGAAGTTATGTCGAGTGCCCCCCACCTAGCACGCCAAAATTTTAGACCAAAATTTGGTACCAACACCCAAATGTAGTGTGAAGTCCTCACAATCACAAATCACAGGTCACATAAATCAGAAACAGTAAAATCATAGGAGACACACGAGGTTTTTATAGTGGTTCAGCTATAGATGTAGCCTACGTCCACTTTATAATTTTATTTTTATACCGACAGATTATAAGAATCAGTTACAAGAAAACACATAATCCGTGTGTTGAATGAGAATACAAGAATTTATACATGCAATCCATGTGTTAATTTGGTTTTTGAATGAAGCGCAATGTCCTTGCGTTGTTGTAAAGGAAGCCAAGAGTGAGAGTGGCCAAAAGATCCTTTCATTTGCCTTCAAGTGGTGTATTTATAGCTGTGGAGAAGATCCAGGTCGGATGCCACGTGGCATGCATCCCAATAATCTCAAAATGAAGTGGAAGTAGTGGGGAAACCCTTCCAAATTCGTGTCATGCCAAGTGTGAGTTGATCCGGATTAATATGAGGAAGTTATGCCAAGAGAAATGGTCAAAGCAGTTGTGCAGGAGCAGATCGAGGTGGTTCGGTTCGGTGCCAACCCGAACCGGTGAGGTGCGAACTTGTCGAAGCAATTGAGTGTGAAGTAGGGTCGGGTCGGATCTAGTATGCTTGTCCGAGTTGGTTAGGCCGATCCGACCTGGCACCCATGCGCTGAAGGGAAGATGCAGAGTTGACGAGGGAACGATGCCTCAATCCGATCCGGTCCACTTTTACCGATCCGATCCGGAATTCCTTTGATGCCAAAATCCAAGTTATTCTAGTTATGCGCAAGTTCATGGAAATGGGTGTAACTTCCAAACTATAAGTCTGTTTTGACCAAACGAAAGATCTACTTGAAGCTAATTCAGAGTTCTACAAAAGTTACTGGGCAAGGCCCCGTAATTGATGTTTTCGGGCCCAAAAGAGGTCATCTGACAGGACTTTTGGACCATTTTATGTTTGTGATGCGACTTCAACCAACTCGCTTCATGTCTTCGGACGGTGTTCCCAATACTTGAGCGTATTGTTAATCAGAGTACTCACATGTGACAGCGTAGACCAAAATACATGTCAACACTATATATATATATATATATATATATATATATATATATGAAATTTTAGAGGTGTTAGATTCTTGTTTCCTGTCAAGCATCGTCAAATAGAGAAGCAACATGAATCGTGTATATATATTATCACTTTATCTCTAATTGGGTTGCCAACATATAAAATATCATAATATTATATGTCTATATGAAGTAAAAGAGAAAACACGCTGGTTAGGATTAACATTCTCAATAGTGAATCAACTCAAGTGAAATGATCCAATGAAATGCACAAGTAACTTAAAGGATGTTTAGGATTTACATCTTTAAGGTTCCGTTAAACTAGATATCATATAACACAATATACTATTATAATTGTATCTACGAAAAATATACTATTGAAAATAGTGTAAGCGAGATTACCATTATTACCCTTACACTGTTTACAATACTGCATATAGATACCATAAAGTCCACTGCAAACTAGTGGCTATCAAAGGGCACTCCATTGGTATGGTATAAATCAAAATCGCAAGGGGCTTGATCAGGATAATATAACAAGGCACATTAGGCAATACCCAGGGTAGGATTCTACTATTCGCAGTCCTAGTGGTAATGCATAGCTGCAACTACCGCCTACCTCAGACAACACTCCCATAATCAAAGGGACCTAATAAAATCATAAAGTAATAGATGGTATCGAAAAGTGTTCGATAAGAGGTGCTACCTCTACTAATCGCGATATAGCTTCTGTTTATTTAATTTAATTATGACCCTATGGTCAAGGTTATCAATCATCGTTTTCTTAATTCATTCCAGTAGTGTTCGCCAAACTACAACACCAACTCCGGTCACTTTAACTACCAAACAATTATTTCACATTATAGCCATTCATATTTGAAATCATATTTAAGTTATCATAATTCAAATAATGATATAAATTTTTGTATTCAAATGCTTAAGTCCAAATAATTCTATGTCATAAATCATATTAGATCAACTCATCATTTAATTAACTTTTGAAATCCATATTTCATATTTACAATATGATTTAATTACAATTTGACTTCAGATTTCTATATCTCAATTGTCATTATTTTAAAAATCCTTATTTTAACCTTTCAGAATAAATAGTTCATATTGGGATCAACTTTTTTTTGTAACATCCCACTCTTTGGCATGGTTCAACATGGTAATTAACTGACCTAGACCGTTATCAAGGGCGGATTGTTAGGGGTACTTACATATTGGAACAACAAAAGAACTTTTCATCTCATTACAACAATTTTCACATCAGAGTAAAAGAATATATCAGAGCACAGATAACGGATACACAGCGGAAAATAAACACAATAAAAAAATACAATGCTCAACGGAGGACTGAAATGCCATAAACTCTATCTAGGCTCAGAATATGCAATGCTCCAAGAATAACTATAAAATATTAACTACTAGCTGCCCGTGTGAAAAATATGGGCAACAGAGTTTAGGGAAAGAAAAAACTCCAGATCAGTAATGGGATTGGTGCAACAAATAAAACAGTTTCTAAATCATCTTTGAAGTAAGGTAATTCATAAGACTATGCCGTATAATACGGAACGGGTTCCTCTCATGAATACCAGTGCATGAAAAACCTGTAGTGCCTTTTGAAAAATGAAGCTACCATAAGATCTCACGCTACACACACAATGCAAGCGCACACTTGGGCGAGGTTTCCCTTATAATAGGCAAAAAATGCTTAATATGTGAAAAATCCTCTAATATTATTATTAGTGCATAGTGTGAAAATAACTTTCATAAATAAATGTATCAATCTTAACTAGCATAGGTACCGTAATATTATACCGACCTCCTATGTGTTTTATGCAGGATCTACAATAGAAAAACGTATGGGCACATAGCTGATAATCCATATAGTGGATAATTTGGGTTTCCAACAAATGACCAAGGCTAAGGAACTTCCTTACCGAATGGGTAAGCCTATAGAAAACTCTCCGAGAAGTAAACCCTTCTCTGCCAACATAAGGCCATCGATGCTACCCAAGCCATGTCACACGAGTGTGCCGTTTCTCAAGTGTTACCGACCTTTTTCTATGGGATCCATAATATCCAATAAAACCACAGTAGTAAAATGCCAGGGCTCCATACAATAGAACCACCTCATCAAAGCCACATAACAAACACTTGGGCTCCTTACCATTATGTTGCTTCAAAAATCGAGAAGGAAATGGTCATCCCTAAGGGTCGCGAACCTCATAACCTTGTCGCATCTTTTCCTGTTTCAGTCATTTCAGGAATGTGAGGCTTGTCGAAGTCTTGTTACACAAAGCTACGCTTTAATAAGCCATGCTTTGATCATCAATAGTCTAATTGGTTATGCCATAAAATACAACGTTAGACACACATCCATTTACAAGTCCGTTCAAGGTCTGAACGAGACTGAAAACTCCTTATTCCTCGTCCAATATGGAGAGATGCCCTTGCAAATCTAGACAATCTTCAAGTACATCTGGACAACCGTCACTTATAACCTCATCTTGGATGTACCTCCCAATCGAGACATCATCAATAATCCAAACGATGTGAAGATCCCTATTCTTCAACCACCATCTTCGGTATCTTCGATATTCATCATATAGTTATTCGGAATGGGATAAAACCCGATCTTTCCAAATAACTAGTGCACTTTACAATCAATTGATATATAAACATATCATGAGCCTCATTCCATTTTGGAATATTCATTTTACTCAATTCATTCTTCACATTGGGAATTATTCACTAAAATCTTATCAAAGATTTATATTCTTCAAACTTCTGGTTTAAATCTTTCATTGGAAATCTTTTCAATAAATTATATAATCTTATTTCATGAACTTTTCTCAAATTGAGTTTCTACGTCGAATCGGGAGCATCGAACCTTACGAAAAAGGTAATTTCTCAAATCATTATCTCATTTCCATCCTATTCATCCCATGAAGGAAAACTGATGGCACTCCATATCTAATACCCCTCCCATATTGTTAAATTTAATTACCTTCACTTATTTTAAATATTTATATTCAATTTTTAAAAATGATTTCATTTCAACTTAGCTTGGAAAATCTTCTTTCCTTTAACTGGATGAATGTAACAACCCGGAAAATTAGAACCAATTTAAAAATTTTATTTTAACAATTTTAATGGATTTTTAAAATTTAAAATAATTTATTTTAAATAATAACAATGAAAATTTTATTTAAATCAAAGTTAGAACGTATAAATTTATCTTAATTATAAAGCGGGCCTAAAATGGCGCGATAGTTTGAAAATTCGATTTCAAATTTCAATTGAATGTACAGGATTCAAAATAAAGCAGATTTTAGTAAAACCAAAAATATTTAAATCTGTTTAAAAATATCTTTCCAATGAATCTGAAAAATTAAAATTTCATAGTGGGAATCAAAAGTTATGCCCAGTTTGAAAATTAGAATAGTCATTATGGAATATATATATATATATATATTAAAAATAACCATTTTACAAATGACTTCCGTTTTCAATGAGACCACTTTTGTGGGATCCGGAATGTCAAATTATTGCTAGATTCCAATTTTTGGAATTAATTAGCATGGCAAATCAAAACGTGTTTTGTCAATTTCAGTCAAATTTGATCGACCAGAAAATGGCCATTTTTCAAACGGTCTCCAAATTCGATGAAATAAATTTTATTAGGACCGTATTGTCATAACATAGCTAGAAATAATTTTTTTGTAATTTTCGGAGTTAGTATGCGGCCCCGGTAAATTAAATTGTACGATCAAAATTAAATAATTAAATGTTTTATATTTATATTTAAAGAAAAACTTATCGAAACAATTGAATTGGCTTACAGGACTTATCCCATTGTGTCCGGAATGGGGGTATTTGGCGAGGGGCGACGCTCGTTGGGTTTGATTTGGAGTTTGTATCAACATACGGATATTTTTGGAAAATAAATAAATTAAAATTAAAATATGCTATAAATACCCTACAATACACCGCATACCGTAATTTTCTCTAAACCCTAATTCGTTCAACCCAGAGCCGCCACAACTCAATTGAATGGCTTGCGAGCTCCCATATTCATCCAGGAAAAATTCCGAATCGGTTTCGAATTAAATTATGCCTCTAAAACAAAAACTCTAGAACTAAGTGTAGGCTTCGTTGTGATATGGGTTTGATGGGATTCTGAGCAACGAAGGTGATGGAAAGGGGCTCGAAAGCCATGGCGTTCGATCTCGATTTGCCGACGCAGGGTATAGGCGAGCTGGGTGAGTTTGATGGCACAAGTAGAGGAGTCAACGGCGATCATCAGGGAGATGGGCGATAGTGCCCTTGCGCCTCGTGGTGCGAGCGGTTTCAAGCCCTAAAAGCCGAGCTTTCTTCGAACAGACCTGGAAGAAGATGATGGCCTGATTCCCCTAATTAAGGTTAATTACAACCTTAATTAATTAGTTCAATTTTTCATAAAAATCTGAAATTTATATTTACGTTATTGTCATAAAAATCTGAAATTTATATATATCGTATTGTTTTATAAATAGGTTTAGAAAATATAAATACAAATAGGTTCTGAAAATATAAATAGCATTATTTTTGAAAATATAAATAGTACTAATTTTGAAAATATAAATAAACATCGCTTTAAATTAAAAAGAACATTGTTTTGTAAATAAAAAGACATTGCTTTTGATTTAGAAAATAAAATACAACTTTGATTTAGAAAATAAAATACAACTTTGATTTAGAAAATAAAATACAACTTTAGTTTTAGAAAACAAAAATACAACTTTGGTTAAAAATAAAATTGCATTGTTTTATAGAAATAAAACAACATTGTTTTTAAAAGGAAACATAGCATTATTTTTGAAAGGAAAACATAGCATTGTTTTTGAAAGGAAAACATAGCATTGTTTTTAAAAGGAAAACATTGCATTGTTTATTAAAAGAAAATAACATGGTTTTAATTATAAATAACTTTAATAGGAATGTGATTTTTATATAAACATAATGTAAATAAAAATATGATTTTTACCATATGTATAGAACAACATTAAAAATATAATTTTTAACACAAACTGCGTGAAATAGATTGCATTGGAAATTCGGGCAAATCCAAACCGTACCAGAAATTCAGAAATACACACTGACGGAGTGGAAACGAAGGTTAGAACTCCTCACTAAAATTTCAGCACAGTTATTTATTTATTTTCATAACTAAAAAATATGTAGAATCGCCAGTGTAAATTTTTATCAGTTTTTATAATTATAAACTGTATATGATGCCTATTAGATCACTTCCCTCGTCCACATACCATGGACGATTTAAATTGACTGTATTGTATGATTGTTCGTGATGTTGTATTGATTAACATATTAAAAATAATGTTAATATTAATGTAGTTGTTGGAATTAATTATGAATATTCATTTATAATTTTAACCAATGAAAATTGGCTAATTAGAAAAATAATTCAAACCGAATTAGAATTGGTTTAATTTGTTAACCAATTATTTATTTAGATAAACTGCTATTGTTTGAAAACCCCACACGGGTCTGGGGATGATAATTTATTCACATCTCCCCTGAATCTAAGTATATGTCAATCGATGGATTGGCAGGCTGTGATGAGCGTTATTTATTTATTTTAATACTCACACAGTTGTAAATTTCACTCTAGATGTGAATGGACTGTTTGTTGATTATTTATCATTATTATTGCATACATGCGATGTATGAAATCCATATAACTGAAAATTATATGGTAATTAATTGAGTCATATTCCGATTCAGAATATAAAGAATATTTAAAAATAAAGAATCTTTTAAAATAAAGAATATTTTAAAACAAAATGTTGAAACAATAAAATTACATTTTTATTGAACGTACAAAATATGAAAAATACTCATATATGAAATGAAAAGTGGTTGAAACAATAAAAATTACATTTTTATTGAATGTAAAAAATATGAAAAATACTCATATATGAAATGAAAAGTGTTTGAAACAATAAAAAATACATTTTTATTGAATGTACAAAATATGAAAAATATTCATATAAGAAATGAAAATTGTTTGAGGCAATAAAAGTTATATTTTTATTGTATGTACCAAATTCTCATTGTCTGTAGAAAAAGGTTTAACAATAAAAATTCACATTTTTATTGTGTATAAGAAATAGGTAAAATGATCATTGTTTTGAAAAAAAAAAGAGAATTTCACAATAAAAACATTTTATTGTTTATAAGAAATGATGTAAAATGATCATGGTTTGAAATAGAAAGATTTAACAATTAAAAGTTTACATTTTTATGGTATATATATAAAAAGATTCTAGTTTAATAAATTTGTGTTTACATTAAAAATTACATTTTTTATGTTAGACGAATCATATAAAAAGATTCAAGTTTGATAAAATTGTACTGACATTAAAAAATACATTGTTAATGTAAAGAATGAATCATTAAAAAGATTCAATATTGACAATTCAATGTTTACATTAAAATAATCATTAAAAATTACATTTCAATGTAAAAGAAACATTTTTTTGTAAAGAATCATTTTTATATAAAAGAATCATTTCAATGTAAAAGAAACATTTTTGTGTAAAGAATCATTTTTATATAAAAGAATCATTTCAATGTAAAAGAAAACATTTTTAATGTAAAGAATCATTTTTAATATACAAAAGAAACATTTTTATGTAAAAGATCATTTGACAATTCAATGTTTACATTAAAATAATCATTAAAAATTACATTACAATGTAAAAGAAACATTTTTGTGTAAAGAATCATTTTTATATAAAAGAATCATTTCAACGTAAAAGAAATATTTTTGTGTAAAGAATCATTTTTATATAAAAGAATCATTTCAATGTAAAAGAAAACATTTTTAATGTAAAGAATCATTTTTAATATACAAAAGAAACATTTTTATGTAAAAGATCATTTTCATATAAATAATATTTTTAAATAAAGAATATTTTAAAATAACGAATATTTTAAAATAATACTCAGTAAAGAATAAAATCATGATTTCGATGTCCGTCTTTAGATGGACACAAAAATATAAAAATATGAAGCTAAGTTAAGTAGCAAACGCCATTTTAACCCGAACGGGTTTATCAATCGATTTTATTCATTTTATGAATATCGAAAAGAAGTGATTTCAAAATCTAATGTTTTGAAAATTTTATCATTTTAATATGATAAAAATATAGAATATTCAATTTTGATTTAAAATTGAAAACGAAGTTGAAATCGTTTTTAAATGAATTTATAAACGATTTATAAAATACATTTTAAAGGAAATCGACGAAATATATATCGCGCCGCTCAGCGACCGTTCGGAATTTCGACCATTAACTTCAATTTGATGTAACGGGAGATCCGACCGTCGGATTCTCCTAAAATCAGAACCGTTGGGTTTGTACCGAGAAGAGCTTTCCAATGAATGTAAGAGATTTGAAATCTAATAGTTAGATTTGGAGATATGTCCAAATCAATTTCAAAAAAGGTCGCTATGGATGTAGTTCGGTGGCCGTTATTGGAAACCGACTGTACGGGCGATAATATAATTATTAAAAATATGGAAAAATTACGTAAAATATAATAAATGATTTGGAAAGATTTTTGATAAAAAATTCCAGTTTTGAAAAGATAAAAATATATTTTTATTGAAATGAACTGTTTAATGAACTAGCTATTAACTAGAATAATAATTTAATTATTTTTAGAAATAGTTAAATTGGATTTAAAATGGTTTTAAAATAACCAGAATTTTCCAATATATATTTATATATTTTGGAATGGATTTTAATGGAAATTATCTTCGGAATATTTCGATATTGGATTTCGTTATTATACGAATATTGTGAGGAATTTGGAAGATATATCGTTATTCCCAATACAATATTTGTTGGTTTCAGAATTTGATATTGAATATAAGCTGATATAATTTTTATTTAGAACCTTATATTTAATGTCAAATTGGATTTTGGGTTTGTCTTGAATGGTGTCTTTTATAACACTATTCTTAAACACAATTTAGATAAGAATAATTCTTTTAATTAATATTTAGGAAATTTTACCAATTAATTAATATTTGATTGGAATTGAATTGAAATTGGATTTTGGGTTTATCGTGAACAATGTTTTAAATAACATTTGTTCTTTACCCCAATTAACAGTGAAGAAATAATTTGGAATTTATAAATCTTTTTTTAAGATTTAAATAGGAATTTTCCAAAGTAAAGTTTTCCAATTTAATACATTAAATTGGAATTGAATGGAATTCGATTTATTAATAATAATCGAGGTGAGCTTCGGTAAATGAAGACCGTTACTATATATGGAATTTAAAAGGCTTTGCCGTTATTCCACTTATATTATTAGTCTGATACGGAAATTTATATCGATTATATATTGATCTGATTTCTGTGAAGATTCCATATTTAATGGAAGATGATTTTGGGTTTATCGTGAACTGAGTTTTAAATGGCATTAGTTCTTTAACCCAGTTAAGATAAGATAAATTTCGTAAAGTTAAATAATCATTAAGCAAGGATTTTTGGGATTAAAACCGAACTAGATTTTTAATGAATCTTTAATTAGATTAAAAATGTGAATATTTTATTAAAAGAATATTCTGAATTGGAATGAGGCGTATGGTGTGTTTTTATAACACTTGATTATAAAATACGTGAATTATTCGGAAAGACCAGTTTTAACCCATTCTAAATAATTTCTACGACAATTATGAGTCAAAGATGAAGACGGTGGTTGAAGACCGGAGTTCTTCACATCGTTCGTGTGATTACTGATGTCTTGATTGGGTCGTACACCCAAGACAAGGTAATAAGTGGTGATCGTCCAAACATACTTGGAGATCGACGGATATGCGAGGACCTCTCTCCTGTATTGGACATATAGGACGAGGAATAAGGTGCCTCCTGTGACGGCTCGTCCCGCACCAGCCGACATTTCCAATGAAAGTGCGTTGTGCCAATGTCCAACCAGCACGGGACGGTTGCCAAAGAAAGGAAAGAAGGGAATTTGAACTAGCAAGGAACCTGTAGTATATCTCACAATGCATGGAATAAAATATTATAATAATAATATAACTTGGCATAAAACAGGCGAGACAGTGCATAAGCTGAAAACTTAAACCATCGTAGAAGCGGAAAATCCAAAATTACAGCTTATGTTCCACATCATCTTTATTACAACTTCTAAAACTGTCTCTAAAGCAAAATAAGAAAAGTACACTACTAATGCCCAACGTAGTGACCAGCAGTGACACAGAGAGAATATATATAGAGAATAGTAAGTGTAAGCCTCCTGCTCGTCTCCGGACAGCTACTCGTGCACAACCAACTAACATGTCTCTAGTCTGCCCGTTTAAGAGCACCCAGAGTAATAAGAAGAGACATAAAACTCTGGGTTAGACAAAAGTCTGGTATGAGCGATAAACAGCAAAAAAGAACAATAACAGGTATACAAAACCATACCTGAACCTGACCTGCAACCAAAGAGTTAGCACAACATACCGTACAATACTCTAGGGTGCCACTAACATATGGTGTAAAGGATATGGGGGTGGGGGTGTGCAGGTCATAGTGATGGCAAACAATCAAGCATAGCAACCATCCTCACATCTCTCACTCAGTGCGTAAAGCATACGATATCCACCGCTTTGATCACCCAACACTTTGTTACAATCACTCTGCCCCATGGAGTCGTGATGGCTCCACTGCACTGATCCGTAACCACTAATACTTTGCTATGTCCACTCAGCCCCATGGAGTCATGATAACTCCACTGCACTAGCTCATAGCCATGCTACGATCACTCTGCCCCCATGAAGTAATAACTACCCCACTGCGCTGATCCATAGCCTAACATTCGTCTTTCGGTGGTGAATCAAAGTTATGGACGTCAATAACTCCTTAACACACGTCCCGTAGCAAAGTCCAACCATGAAGTTAACTCGTTGGTTCCCAACTGGATCCTGAGTACAAACTTCCCAATTGGACTACCTTTGCATCTTGGATTTTGGTCTCTTCCTCTCTGGATTGGTCTTCTTCTTCTTCACTTCTCATTACTTCAGGTTATACTTCCAGTTCGGTCTGTGGTTCACGTCTCCTGTCACCTTGGTTCGGATCAGTCGTGACCATCCCTGCCGGTTCGTGGAGCTCTGGCGGCGGCGGCTCGTGGTGCTCTTGTTCAGATCGTGGCTAACTTGAGTGGTTCGGTTCACGGAAGATCATCTAGGTTGGCTCATCCATTCCAGTCAATTCATGCATGGCAACCCCCTCAAGTCGGTACGTGAGCACCCATTGGGTTCGGGTTGTGACTTGCTTGGAGAGGCGGATCGATTCGTGGCCTTCTGGAGCGGTTCGTGGTTAAGAGTCACGAACGGATCGGGCTTGGAGATGGGTTCCTGGATCACGAGCGGGTTGAGTTGCAGTGGATATCACGATCGGGTCGGTTTGGAGAGGGGGCGATCCAATCCGGTTTCTGTACAATTTCCTAGAACTCTTCCAGCGACTGTTTTACGCCATACGACGGCGTTTTCGACTATTTTAACTATTCTAATTAATCACAAAGCATACCATACAGTCATAGCAATATATAGAATTGACCACAAACACCAAAACAACAATTTAGTATGTTAAAATGGATCAAACATACCCAAAACCCATATTTCCCCTTAATCATGTTTAACAATAACTAATGTTAGGATTAGCAAAACTTAACCAAATCAACCCAAATTTCTAACAGAGGCCTAAAACAATATTTCGAAATTTATAAATATTTTTCCAGAATTCAATCATGTATAAATTCACTAATTACCCTTAATTAACCTTAATTAGTGTAAAAACAAGGCTAATCACTCACATTTGCCACAACTAAAACTTTCAGAACTGAAACTCCTTTGATTAGGGCGAATACCAATGTCTAACAGTAGCTCTAACTCTGAAATGGTGCTATTTCTCCATGATTTGATGTTGCTAAGCTTAATCCTTGATTAGAGAGCGATTTGGGATGAAATTAGAAGGTGGAGGTCATTGTTAGGGTTTCTAAGAGGTAAATGGCGGCTAGAAAACTGAAATAGAATGAAAACCTAACTCATTTCAGCTTCCCCATAATCCTAATCCCGAAATGGGTTATGGGCCCACTCACTAATCACCTCATTTGGCCCGGTCAAGCAGTTTTCACCTTCTAAACCTTATTTTAGCCATATCTCCCAAACGGTAAGTCCGTTTTTCACACATAACCACTCTACGGAAAGGTAAACCATCATACGGATCTAATGGAAGTGGTTTCAGGTCAAAACTCCTTTCCAATCAAAAGTTATGGCCGAAACAAGATCAGTTAGGGGCAAAACGGTCATTTAAAAATTGGCAGAAATCATGAACATGGGAAATGACCCCAATAGTTGTCTCCCAAAATTACATGACTATACAACTTTGTATGTAAAAGAAATAAATATTCTACGACCCTTCGATGCGTAGAATGCAGGTCGTTACATTCTCTCCCCTCAAGAAATTTCGCCCCCGAAATTCCTTAACTAAGAAACAAGTAAAGGACCCCGCATGCCTACCAACCATTCACAACAATCAAACATACAAAACAACAAACAAGTCTATCCTAGCATGCAGAAAATTAAGTCGCAATTAAAATCTTACCAGGCAAAGAGTTCTGGATACGTGTTCCTAATGCTCTCCTCTGTCTCCTAAGTATAGTCATTCTCGCCCCACTGAACTTTGACTAGATCCACCGCTTTCCTTTGAAGTTGCTTCGTATCTTGCTCGACAATACGAATCGGCTTGCGGTTCCTAACCGCCTTGGGTTCTACTTCGATATCATCCAACTGATCAGGTGAAATAGTCATATCGGGGTCGTGCACGAATTTTCTTAACTGGGAAACATGAAATACGTTATGAACTCGTGCCATCTTCTCTGGTAATTCAACTTTGTATGCCAAATTCCCAACTTGCTCGAGGATTGGGAATGGACGAACAAATCTTGGTGTTAACTTGCTTCTCCTGTCAAATCGTATCACGCTCTTTAATGGAGAGATCTTGACGAATACCAAGTTGTTAACGAAGAATTCCAAATCTCTTCGTCTTCTAACAGTCTAACCCTTCTGCCTATCTTTGGCAGCCTTCATTTGTTGTTGGACAACCTTGTTCTTATTTGAAGTTTTTCTTATTACTTCTAGTCTAAGCACAAATTTCCCACTGTTTTCTAACCAACATGATGGTGAGTTGCATGGTCTTCCATACAAAGCTTCAAATAGAGCCACTCCAATACTAGACTGATAACTATTATCATATGTGAATCCAACTAGATGCAATTGGTCATCCCATGATCCACCAAAATCCAATATACAAGCTCTCAAGAGAACTTCTAATACTCGATTCACCCTCTCTGTTTGACCATCGGTTCGAGGAGATGTAATTCTGATCCTAAAGCCTCTTGTAAGCTCTTCCAAAACCCACTAGTAAATAATGGATCTCGGTCGCTCACAATGCCTTTGGGTACTCCATGAAATCTCTCTACCCACTTCATATACAGTTTTACTAACTTAGCTGTCGTTCTATTTGATTTGACAGGTATAAACCTTAAACTCTTGGTTAATCGATCCACAATCACCCAAATACTGTCATGGCCCGATCTAATCCTTGGTAAACCATCTATGAAATCCATCGAGACTTATTCCCAATTCCATTCGGCAATTTTCAATGGTTGTAACGAACCTCTAGGCTTCTTTTGCTCAGCTTTAACTAACTGGCAATTTATACTCTTGGAGATAAACTTCCCAATGTCTCTCTTCATCCCTTCCCAGTAGTAGGTCTGCTTCATGTCTCGATACATTTCGTTACCACCGGGATGTATAGTCATTCTTGAGTAATGACATTCTCTAGGGAGTTCATCTCTCCATCCATTAACATTGGGTACAACCAGTTTATCATCCTTTCGAAGCCATCCTTCTCCATCTAGTCCATACTTGTTTATTTTCTCACCATTGGTATTCATCTCTTCCTTGGAGATGATTTCTATTAGGTTTTAGGATCGTCCCTCTAACTGGAACCAATCCGCTCAATCACAGTCGGTCTAACCGTCAAACTTGCCAATATTTCTAGATCTAATCCAGATTTAGGTCTGAAATCATCTCCCATGATATAATCCAATTACTTCCATTCAAGAAACATAGCATCTAAACTGGCATGTTTCTTACTCAATGCATCAGTACATCACCTATTCTGGTACCACATGCATCTGTATATACCGTCATCTCTTCGTTCTGTATTACCAGAATCCTACAGGTGATAGTCTACTCAAGGGAATAAAGCAGGAACAAACATAGCAACCATAGCATCCATAAAACATGTCCTATCTATCACCTGCTAAAGCCATACACACGTCGATACCTACTTGACTGGTCCAACCAATCCCAAGGATAACGGAAGCCCCGCCTCCATACATAGGTCGATGCCTACTTGACTGGTCCAACCAATCCCAAGGCTAATGGAAGCCCCGCCTCCATACGGACTACCGTACGTCCAACGTACGTTTATCCTCCAGGGATAACTAGATCACATCCAACGGATCCAAGGTAATGGGCGTCCCTAGATACCCCTGCTTCTAGTCCGCCTAAAACACTCGAGTCACACCCAAGTCTATCCATTATCTTGCTGCCCTCTCGAGTCCAACTCGAGCCATTCCATTTCCTTGCGGCCTTCTCGAGTCCAACTCGAGTCAATCTATTACCCATAAACCCAGACCCGCTCTTGAGTATCCATTACCGACAAACTCTAATCCAGCGTAAGTCGTCTCCCTATCCGTTGTTTCTCCAAGATCAATGAACACCTATTTTCTTTTACAAGTTCAAGTCCAACTTGAGTCGTCCTAATCCTTCGTTGCATCTTCCATGATCAACGAACACATGCTATTCCTTCAAAAAAAACATCAACATAGGGTCCTAAACAATCCATTACTTTGCATCTTTCTTGAGTCCCACTCGAGTCATCTCATAACCCTATCGAGTCTAACTCGCATCAGCCCATACCATTGAACAGTCTTATCATGTCACGGCTGCACATCACTCCTTGAGTAAGCCGAGATATCATTCAATGGAAATCACAATAACTACTTATATCTCATGCAAACCATCCTAGTCGAACTCGACATTCCCTAAGCACAAGCCCCAAAGGCCTAAACCAATATCAGACAAGCACTCAAGGAACATATCCTCCGAATTCAGACAATCTACGTGAGATGATACTAGCAAAACCACTAAGCAATCATAAGCAAACATACATCAATAACTCGATAAGACCACATTACAAAAAATCATGCAAAGACACAAGAATGTGTGAAAACTAAGTTATCCGATAGTAATTTACCAAGGAACTTTTGGGCTAAGGCAGTTGCAACAACTTGCTATATTAATAATAGAATTTCAATTAGACCTTTAACTCATAAAACCCCATATGAACTTTTATATAATAAGAAACCAAAAGTATTATATTTTAAAATATTTGGAAGTAAATGTTTTATACTAAATACAAAATATAATTTAAATAAGTTTGATTCAAAATCCGATTAAGGAATATTTATTGGATATTCAGATAGAAGTAAGGCATATAGAGTTTTCAGTACTCGAACTAATGCCATAGAAGAAAATCTATATGTATCTTTTGACAAAAACTATAAAAGTATAATTCAAAATAGTGAAGATGATTGTGAAAATGAGATTAATGAAACAAATCATGAAGATAATCAACCAAATAAAAGAATTAGATTACTTAGAGATCATCTTGTAGAAACTATTTTGGGAGATATTGAATCCGTTGTTAGAACCCATAATTAATTGAATAATATGAGTAACACGGCTTTTATTTCAACTATTGAACCTAAAAATCCAAAGGAAGCATCTTCGATGATTCATGGATACTTTCTATGCAAGAAGAACTGAATCGGTTTACTAGAAATGATGTATGGGAACTTGTTCCTAGACTGGAGGATAAGACTATAATAGAAACCAAATAGGTCTATAAAAATAAAATGAACAAACACGTTGAGGTAGTAAGAAATAAGGCACGACTAGTAGCACAAGGTTTTACTCAAGAAGAAGGAATTGATTACGATGAAACTTTTGCTCCTGTAGCAAGATTAGAAGCTATTAGGATATTGCTAGCTTTTGCAAACCATAATAATTTTAAACTATATCAAATGGATGTCAAAAGTGCTTTTCTAAATGGATTTGTTAAAGAAAATGTTTATGTAGAGCGACCACCTCTATTTGAAGATGAAAAAATACCAAATCATGTATATAAGTTAAAGAAAGCATTATACGGATTAAAACAGGCTCATAGGGCCTGGTATGATAAATTAAGAATTTATCTGTTACAATCAAATTTTGAAATAGGAAAATTAGATAATACTTTGTTTATTAAGAAAAATAATAAAAATATTCAATTAGTACAAATATATGTTGATGATATAATTTTTGGGTCGACAAACGATAAGATGAATAAAGAATTTTAAGATGTTATGACTAAAGAATTTGAAATGAGTCATATGGGAGAACTATCATTCTTTCTAGGATTGCAAATTCGTCAATTAAAAAATGGAATATTTATTAATCAAGAAAAATACGCAAGAGATCTAATCAATAAATATAATCTAACGACAACAAATGTGAGACCAACACCTATGGCAACTAATATAGCTTTAAGTAAAGATGATACATCAAAAGACGTTGATCAGAAACTATATAGAGAAATGATAGGATCATTATTGTATATAAGCGCCAGTAGACCAGATATAATGCATAGTGTACGTCTTTGTGCAAGATATCAATCACAACCTAAGGGAACACATTTAAAAGTCGTAAAACATATTCTAAGGTATGTAAAGCATACATCAGATTTCGAGTTGTTTTACCCTAAGGATGATTCATTCGAATTAGTTTCGTACTGTGACGCTGACTATGCGGGATGTAAATCCAATCGTAAAATTACTAGTGGAACATGTCACTTCTTAGGACATTCGCTAGTCTCATGGTTCGGTAAAAAGCAAAATACTGTATCTTTGTCAACAACTGAAGCAGAATATATCTATGTTGTTTTGGCTTGTTCACAAGTAATATATATGCAACAAACTTTAAATGATTTTGGTTTAAATATAAATAAATCACCTATATACTATGATAATACAAGTGCTATAAATATTTCTAAAAATCTAACTCATCATTCAATAACTAAACATATCGATGTGAGACATCATTTTCTAAGAGATAACATAAGTAAAGAAAAGATTTCACTCGAATTTATAGAAACTGATAAACAAATAGCAGATATATTAACAAAACCATTAAACTAAGCAACTTTCACTAAATTTAGGAGAGAATTAGGCATATTTTCATTAAGTGAGTTAGAATAATTAAATATTTTATATTGCACACAATAAATCTCAACCACTGGATTCTCCCATGAATTCCACTCTCCACATAAAGACAAACAAATCCAACGGTGGAGGCTTTGTGTCTCTCTCTTTGTGTTTAATTTTGTGTCCATATAGCGGGCCCCTATAAAAATAACATAAGAAATTAGAAAAATTAAATTTAAAACTAAAGTATGTCGACATAAAGTTTTTTATATGTCGGCATACAACTGTTAGAATTTCAAATTTAACTCCCCCCAAAAGTTAGTTATCTTAATTATTTAAAACTTCTAATTCGACTTTTCTTCTTCATTTTCATTTCTCTTCTCTGTAAAAACTATAAATTAAAAAAATACAATGGCCTCCACTAATCTAAATACCCAAATCAACTCTGATTCACACGCTGGACCATCTAAGAGTCCTTTTCAACGATCTACGCTATCTCAGGTTAACAAAATCGAAGAAAAGATTAAATATGTTCTGCAAATGATGGCTGAAATACAAGTACTCCAGATTAGGATGAATCAAGAGCAAAACTGGCAAGGGAAAGTAGTAAGGAGTCTACTTAAATACATAATGGATAATCAGGCTAATTCGATTATCATTGATGATGATAATCAAGCCATGGAAGAGAAAGAGGAACCAGAGGAAGAACCCTAGGAAGAACCAGAAGAGGAAGAAGAAATGATGAAGGAGGAAGAACAACAAGAGACTCAACCAACGATTACGGAAGAAGACGATAATGTTGTATGTGTAAGAGAGGTCTTATTCGACCAAAATGGGAATGTGATTGAAAAGAATGGAGAATTTTGTCTCCATTATCCAAATTGTCCAATTCACAAATCTCCCATTGTGAAAAATAATTAGTGTTTAAGGTTTTCGTTGATTTTCGTTTTGTTGCGCTCTTATGATGTAGCATACTTGTATAAATTCGTGTATTCGTATGAACTCAAGTTTAATGAAATTATCATTTGTGTTTATAATTAGTTATAATTCTATAAACATGAAATAATATAAGAATATGTTACTTAGGGGGAGTGTTTTTACTTTGAATTAGTTATAGATTAAGGGAATATCATAATTAGGTTAATGACTTAAGTTCTATTTAGATGTTATATAATTTAAGGGGAGTACTTTTAGAATTTCTTTTCGATAAAGCTAAAGGGGGAGAAATTATAAAATATAATAGAATTCGTATAGACAGGGGGAGTTTTTGAAGGGTCATCATCAAAGGTATGTATAAGTATGATATTTTATAAACTAAGGTTGTCATCATCAAAAATGAGGAGATTGTTGGAGAATGGAGTTTTGATGACAACAGCCTTATTTCAATATTAATTGATTATAAAACTTATACTAACACTTTTGTATAGAATATACATATACACACACATATGCAGGATTTATATACATGAAATATTACTTAAGACTGTACAGTTTAAAGATATTAGAGATTCAGAGTTCATAGAAATTTCAAGACTCATGAGTATTCAAGATTTCAAGAGTTCAAGACTAATATAGTTATAGAGTCTACGTTATGTAAGACTCTAAATAGCGCTCCAGGTTCAAATTCTGTTTTCAAATTCTATCTTCAATCCTCTCTATTTTATTTTCTCTCTATTTTATTTATCCTTTCTATTTTCCTTTCTTACTTTACTTTTGTTTTCAAACTCAAGTTTCATAAGTTTTATATAGTTACACTTTATATTTATATAGTTTTAATTTTATAATTTTATAAATATGTTTATAAGGTTTATATTTATGTTTTAATATGATTTCCTACTTTATAATATTTATTTATAACAGTATATTTTAATTCAAGAATTTCCAGAATTTTATTTTTATCAAAACACTTGAAAAATGCTCAAAAATTAATTTTACACTATATGTATGTCGACATATAAAAAACTCTATGTCGACGTATAACTGTCATTTTTCAGTTCTGAAAGGAAGTGTCTTTTCACTAGTTATGATGGTTCTAAAGCGTGTCATCCTTTCACACACTATAAAAGGGCTTGAATTCGAATTTTTAATCATCTCTTCTTCTCTAACTTCACTCTCTTCCATTACACCATTATTATTAATCATTTTTATGATTTCTATACTTATACTCTGCCAAATTCAATTTCGTTTTGATCAAACTTCTTCTCTTCTCACTCTCTACTCATTACTCTCTGATTCAAGTGTTATTGAAGAGTTATAGGGTTGTTTGTAATTGTTTGGGTTGAGTAAAGGAATCGGTGGTATCCCTTGTAGCCGTGAAATCAAGGTCGGGTAATCGGTGGTATCCCATGTAGCCGTGAAATCAAGGAAGGTATACTTGATCAAGTGTGTGGGTGGAAACGGTGGTATCCTTGTAGCCGTGAAATCAAGGAGGGTTGTAATTGGACTTTGATATAGTAATAAAACTGCACAATCCAGGGTTGCATGGGACTGGACGTAGAAGCAATTCCGACCCAGTATAAAATCCGGTGTGTTATTTCCTTTACTGCATTTTTGTTTCTATTTATTTTGCATCTGTATTTGATTCTGTGTCTGTGATTGTTTCAGTGGTGTTTGATTCATCTAGTAATTCACGTAAGTTATAGATTTTGATTAAATTCTCAAAAACACTATTCACCCCCCCCCCCCTATATTGTTTGTTTTGCCTTAACGATCCTTTCCGCAATCCCTAACACATCCACCTCTTCTACTTGTGTATCTGGAACGAATCCACCCTCTTCCTCGTCCTCTTTGTTTCGTTCATATTCATCAAACATTTTTCTCATAGTTTCATCACTGATTTCCCAATCACCCATATAACCTGCACGAAATCACTAACACCATTAATGTTGGGAGAATGCATGTTGTTTATAACAAAAAACGTAACCTTGATGCAAAGATGTATAATGATTTCTCACCTTAACGGCTTGAATGATCGAGTGTGCATAGATTATAGTTTAGGGTTGGAGTTTGGAGTATAAACTATTTAAAAGAATGGAGTTGTATGTGGAGGTCATCCTCAACCACATGGCTATAGTTAGAAGTTTTGTATACAAGCCTTGACTGACTGTGACATCTCAGCACGCTATCTTAGACTACGTAGGTTAGAAAACATACCTAACGAGTTAAACAATTAGGGTCATCACCATTTATAGTTTAACTTTCGGTATACAATGTTTGTCGTATTTAATTCAACATACAAGGTAATTTAAACGTAAAGGAGTTAAAAATTAGGGTCGTCCTCAACCACATAACTATAATGGTTGTGACTTCTCAGCACACTATCCAAAGTGGCTACAGTATACAGTGTTTGTTGTATTCTTAGCAAGTTGCCCCATATAATGTTTGTCGTATTAGAAACTGGCTACAGTGCACAGTCATATCCATTGCCAGTACCATCATTGTAGCCACTTTCTTTAAATAATGAGAGAACAGTGATCGGTCACATTTATGTTAGATCAAAGGCAGTGTCAAGTCTCAATCATAGACTTCAGTCACGTTGCACAAATTTCGAATCGCTTGTCAGGATTGACTCAATTATGATACGGACCGTTGGTAACTCATATTCCTTTGTAGCCTTCACTCATAAATACCAGAGACAGACCGATTAGCAAACTTACCTCAACTAAAAAAAGCCAATTTCTTATTCATCCTCTTACAATTACACTGATGCCAAATCCTAATCATTCTTCACCTAGAGAACCGACAGAGTGGTATATCGAAATGGAAGAGCGACTTCATGACAATTTGCAACAAAAGGAACTGGAAGAAGGGATGCATCAAATGGAAATAGGACATCTGCAACAAAAACAAACTCAACAACATGCCCGAAGGTCACACATTGTAATTCCTCTTGTCATAACTACGGTTGAAGTCGACGAGGTACAATATGCAAATATTATATGCTTTTGTGGTTTTGAGGCACCACAACTAGTCATCCGACATGGAAACGACTTCGGACGCCAATATTATTATTGCCTAGTACGAATGGATGTGTATTTGGACAGTGGGCAGATGATCGTTTTCCTTTTAGAGCAATTATGTTTGCTTTGGAATTGGAAGAAGAAATAGGAAAGATATGAAATCAAGTCAACGACCTTAATCATGCAAACTACCGACTACGATATGGTTTAAATTAGATGTTTAATATTTTATGTTATGTCGGTTAAAGATGTTTATGACCTGTTGTATTTTTATGCTTAGTATTAATTGTATCGTTATGCTTAATATCAGTTGTATCGTTATGTTTGTGAGCAGTTGTATCCGTATGCTTATTATCGGTTGTATCGTTATGATTTGGAGTATTAAATGTACATCTAGACATTTAAATTTGTTTTCCATGTTGTATGAAAATATAAACGATTTTTTATAAGGAAATTATTAATTAATCGACGTTTGAACGTATAATTTTTAAATTATTTAAAACTACAAAATAAGAAAAAAGAAAAAAGAAAGCTATGTATAATTTATAATTGACGTTTGAACGTAAAATTTATAAATTATTAATTAATTGACGTAGAAGAAATAAGAAAGCTACGAAATCAAGTCAACGACTTTAGTCGAGTGGTCTTCGTAATGCGCTAGGTCGTTATTTATCAGCATAACAAATTTAGATTGAAAGATGTGGAGACTTAAAATTCAAATTAAAAAAAAAAATATGAAGTTATAATAAAGATTTTCCGACTTAGGGCACTATTTACCAATTCATCAGCGCCTTAGTATAAGACGCTGATAAATTTAAGCATACGCCGATTAATTCGGAGTGCGCCTGTTGGGAGAATTCACCGATTCTCCCCTTAATCTTACGTCTCGTAATATTACGAGACGTGAGACCGTTACAGATGCTCTAATAAACTATGGTCCGTGGCTACCACGGTCCATGGCATATTGTTTTTTCTCTTATGCATTACGTTGCGTGCTGTGATTTTGGGTTACAAACTGGGTAATGTGAGTTCTAGTATGAATTATAGATCCTGCACGCATCTGGGTATGTCTATCTACCAAGGGGACATATTTCTAGGGCTGTCAATGAATATTCGAAATATCTGAAATTCGTCCGCAATCGCGTCTGAAAAGCGGATAAATATACGATATTCGGAAAAGCGGATGCGAATGTGGATATAGACGTATCCGCATCCGCTTTTTTTTCACGATTATAGCCTAAATTATGTGTATTTTAACATAATTAAGTTGCTAATTTATTATTTTGCAAAATTGAAAGTCCATGAACGCATGCTATTTGCTCAAAATCATATATTATCATCATATTTATTTATTTTTGTCATTTTAGTAACCAATTAGATTGAAAAATCTTAATACTAACCTAAAAAAAAAATCATTTATTTTCATTGATTTATCGACTGTTTGCGAAGCGGATAATTATCCGATATCCGTCCGTATCCGCGGATGCGGATATCCGAAAATGGTTCCGCGGATATCCGAAAATGGTTTCGGATGCGGATGCGGATATAACACTATCCGCATCCGAAAATATCCGTTTACAACCCTACATATTTTTTAATATTCTGAACTGTTCATGCTACAACAATGACGCAATTTGAGGAGGTTGACGTGTTCAAAACCTCGTGGATGAAAGGATTTGATAAATTTTTAAAAGGGCATTTTGTTACGATTGTAATTTTAAGGAATTCTATACAAAGAGCAGTTTCAATATTTCATGGTTGAATCAAAAGCTTACGCTTGCAGTACCACGATTAAGAAAGATATAAATAACTGCCTACGATTGCAAGTATCTTTAACTGCAGAAGGAACACTCCCATACAAATATGTTACACACCCTCCCTACTTGCACATACATACGTGTGTGTCAATTCTATCTACAAAATAAAAAACCAAAAGCAAATCACTAGCCAATCAAATTTCAGATGAAATAACCAATTTTTACTACTTAAAAATGTAATATTTCCGGCTAATGCGTTGGCTAACCAAATTAGCTTAGAAAATGTTTTGGTAACTAGTAATTTACTAGAACCACCTGGCTGACACGATGAAGAATATAACTGACAGACACAACAAACAAATCATTTCTGCCGCAAGTTCAACAAGCTTTCTTGAACGAATAGAATTTTGTTCACACTTTTTTTTTCTAAGTGTGAACAAAACACTTTCCTTCTATTGAAGGAATCAGGTGGGTCACACATGGACCTCCCTGAATTCCTCCAATAGAAACCGAGTGTTTTGTTCAAACTTGCTTAAAAGTGTGAACAAAATCGGACTCTGAACGAACACCAAACATTCAACTAAAGCATCCAACAAATCTGTCAGTATAATTTTGCACTCATAAGTTGCTGAATTCAGAACAAAAAAAAGACGTGGACGTTCCTCAACAAGCCAGCCAAGCGACGTTGTTGTATTTGTTTTAGCATTACAGGGCAAGTGCAACGAACGGTGAACAATTACTTAAAAATGGAGCTATCTGGGTAGCATCAGTTCTCTTCTCCAATAAATTTACATTAGTATAAAATTTGCCAGTAAAGAGCTACTTTTATATTATCAAATTTCTCTCTACCAACTTTAAACAATACAAAACTTATTCCCTTTTTTATAATGGCATATTTAAAGGTTTATGCATTGTTTAAATTACTCCGACAAAAGAAAATAAACAATCTCAAGATTTATGAACAAACTTTGTAAGCATGGTAGTATCCAGGGCAGGAAACTCATTGACAGCAGCTAAAACTGCATGTCCCAACTTCACAGCATCATCTTCGCTTGATGCCTGCATGGAACAAACAATGTATATTGACATTCACCATAACCGTCAACGAAATAAATCAAGGACTGGATTTTGTTCCATATAGTACGGTGTGGACTCAATTACCTCAATGTTTAGAGGAAGAACTGGATCATGAAGCGATAACCTAAGAAGAAACCAACCACCAAAACCCGAGACACGAATCTACATATATATGCATGGCAAGAGAATTAATTACAAAGAGATATGCAGCTTACAAGTGCTTTTGGAATAGAATAAATAAAATAGACTACCAATGTTTTAGTAAGGTTCTAGGCATTTTCTACATTTACCGCGATTAATTTCAACGTGCAAAAACACGGAAAATTCACTCCTTTAAATCTCTCTGTAAATCGTTATAACATGAAGTCTATTGATTATAGTGGAATCACCTGATGGATACATGGCCATTTACACCACAACCTTCTTAACTCATACTACATTATGATGAATAATGTGCAAGAATAATCCAATTAACACTTGCATCCTCCTACTTCAACCTAGTTGTTTTACAATATACCATTATAGGAAATAATCTTCTTCATAGATCTCATTTGCATATTTTAAACAAATACAACACTTTTAAGTGTATTTTAGCTTAAATAGAGAGCTTTTAAAATGAACTGGACTTTGAAGTTAGGAATCCACAAGATGATGACTGATTTAAAAAGACGTTATGTCTAAGATCTCCCAAAAGTAAGTACTAACTCGATTTCATTGTTTGTACAAGCGGAGGCAATTTGGCGATATAATAAAATGATGCACAGACAAAATTGATGAAACACCATTAATATAGTGAAATATTATCGTCAGAATGAATATGAGAACTGAACTAACATAGTTTAAACCTAAAAGAGACATTTCAATTGTGTGTGTTTGTCAACTCAAACACTTATTGGAACAGTGTATTAATTTTTCTGACAGTCAAAACATTTCCAATCCCCTTGAGCAATAAATTAATACGGGCAGTTAATTACTTAATTATATTTATTTTACTATTGAACTAATATGCAAGTTACCTGTGATGATAAGATCATAACTGAAAAAATCATTTCATTTTTTTAAAGATCATTATACCAATAGGTTGCAGGGGAGAAATGATTGATAGCATGAGAGTGGAGACTGTTGTGCAAAATCCATTGCTCCAAATAACAATCTGATGTGCGAACTTATGATCAATACGCGCCAGTTTTATTACGGCACTCGACTAGTCGTCGACTAGACATCGACTAGTCGCCGTCGGAGCATCAATTGAAAGCGTCGACTTGCCATTAGTCGAGCTGAAACCCTAAATTACAAAGTCAAACTCGAATTGGAACCCAAAATCACAAAGTCGAACTCAAATTGGAACCCTAAATCACGAAGTTGAAGTTGAAATCAAGAACTTAAACCCTAAATCACGAACTTGAACCATAAATCAAGAATTCGAAGTCGACCTTGAATCACGAACTCAATGTCGAAGTGAGAGAAAATGAAGAATGATTTGGAGGCAACAAACAAATGAAGTCGGAGTCTACTTGTGAAACTGGTTCGAAAATGAAGAACGATTCAGAAAGGGCCAGATATATACGTATTTTTTAAGCTTCTATTTGCTTGTAAAGGGCTATATATATTAGTATATATTTATTTAACTAGTCTACGACTAGTCTATGATTGGTCCGACTAGTTGACTAGTTGTACCTTTGTCGACTCGACTCAACTCGACTTGCCGCCGTAATAACCTTGATATGCGCTACTCCAAAACTGCAGCGGAATACAAAGGCGCGGAAGTAATAAAAAAAAAAATATAGCTTATCGATTAATTATCAGCCGCAAATTCAAAGAAAAATAATCACCAAACAAAGAAAAAAACAAAAGAGTGGAAAACATGGAGATTTAACGTGGTTTGACTATGCCTATGTACATGGACCCATGAAGTATTCTTTATTTCACCGAAGAAAGATGATACAAAAGTGAATACAAGAGAAAATACAAAATTATAGGTCGCATAGTGGAGAGATAATCTATAATTACAAACGAATTTCTCCTGTCTACACTTAAAACCCCTAATTTGATTTGACGACAAAAATTAAGGTATACGAAGAAGATAATGGAGGATGCTTTCTCTCACTTACACACCAATATGACAATGAAATCCTTCATTTAAACAGACTTCAGAATGAAAAAATTACTTGGAGATTAACTAGTCGCCCAATCATCATGAAATCTTTACAAATATTTATGACTTGATGTCTCTGCAAATGAATAATAGTGATCTTGATTTTCATAATTTCCTTCCTTTTATCAATCTCCATCAACAATCTTTTCTTTGTATTGTAAAATCAATGAATTTATAAATAGATTTCATTCCTCATTCATTAATCCATTGAATAATTAGCTGATTTGGTAATCAATTGTCTCCGTACAAAATATATCATATCAAATCTTCGCATTTTCTTCATTTTATGTATGGCCTGCCTAATTCATTGATAAGATCAATTAGCTAATTCTTTTTAATTCTTTGAAAAATATTTGAATCACTTAATTCCAATAGAGACTTCCCCACAAAATATTCGGTTCGACAATTTAACAAAAATATCCAATAAATTAATATTTTTTTAGCTTAACTAACATACAATTATGATCTATTTTGTTGTTTCTGTTGAAAAGACAAGTTTGAAATGTTCTAGTTTTTGTACAAATTCATGCGACCGCCTCAATGGATTTAATACTCTTTAACAAAGTCATTGACCAACTGTCCTCCTGCAACCCATTCGATGGTGAACATGGTTCTGGTTTAGGTCTTTATGATTACTACAGTTCTACATCTTATATTTGGTATTGATATATTTCAAAAAACGGCATAACTTACGCCTTCATGATTAACTGGAGCCTTCACCAAATTCGGATTAGACTTGGTTACATTTTCCAGATGCTTCAAAACAGCTTCCCCATAATTGCGGAAAGATCTGAAACAACAGACTGAATGATACATATAAGAATGAAAAATAGAAGGCATCTCAATGAAATATAATCCATTTGACCTCACACGAAAATACAAAACACTTATTTTAACAATTAGACTACAACAAAAAATACAAGGCTTGGAAAATCAGACATAATACATTAACTACTCCTGTAGACAGACAGATATAGGATGACTTCGTTAGACAAATCCACTAAATTAATGTCAACAAAACTGATTTTAAAGGGATCCCAGCCAATTTCGACAGGTTAAGGTAATGTGTTTTGCAAAGAATTCTTCAAAATGAGATTGTTTAAACAAAAGGTCTAGATTTGGCCTACCCTCCTTTAAGATCTGCGTGAGTTTGGCCTATCTTCAGTCTCAGTTCAACTGCAACAGCGGGCTCCTCCAACCCTTCAACCAAATCAGTCAAAACTTTGCTTCCAGTACCTAAACCTGAAGCTTTTGCAGAAGCTAGTTTGTTTAATAGCTTAACCTGTGTATTGAAATATTTACGAGATAAGCAGCCCATGGATGGCTTATAAAAATATAGTAGTATCAGCCCCCCCCCCCCCCCCCCCCTCTATAGCAAGAGTGGTACTTTATTGAAGGAGAGCGCTAATTTTGATGTTTTAAAGAATATATTCATACAAGATTTGAGTACGTTACACAACTTTGATTCAAAGCCAACTTGTAGATGCAAATAGCTGAACACAGGTGTAATCATTATAACATAAGACGAAGCTAACAAAATTAACTACAAACTCCACAAAAAGATAACAAATACAAAATGTGATGATTGAAATACAAACGAATGAATGCTACCAAGTGATATGAATGATTCAGTAGATAAGAAAAAAATATGTCACTGTAGTTCTAAAATTATAATGCATAATTAAGTAGGGGACAGTGACTAAGCATACCATGAGATATGCTCCATCATCGAGCCACCTATTCTCCTTCAAAGCACCATGACCACTTGTTTCTATTGCCAAGTGTGATTCTTCACCAACTGAATTCTGCAATTTTTCATATTATTATTTAGTTATGCTTCTAATTCAAGCCATGAATAAAAATCTGCAGCAACTACAGTAACACATTATCAGATCTTCACACATCATAAGTTTCTAGTTACTAGTAAAAGTAGTAACCCCAAAAAAAACAAAGTTATTAAAACAATATTAATTATCTTTGGAATTGAATTTTTTTTATTCGTGGCTCAAAATAAATTGCAAGTTTGTTTATCAGTTAAAACAAAACGTTCGTATCCTATCTACAAGGCTATCAAAAAAAAAAAAAAAAAAAAAAAATTGCACTCTTTCCAGGGATAATAAAATCCAATAGATTAGGATTTTCGAAATGCATTTGCAGTGGACACAGCGGTTCAAAAAGACAATAGGTGTTAACAATGTGTCACCGTGAGGTACATCAAACAACGTACAAGTCAGTCGGATTATTTTAGTGAAGTGAGGATAAAAAGTTTTGTATTAAAACAACAGAAGGGCAATAGCAGGGTTTCAATTGATGACCTTACACAGATATTCACATTTCTTAACACTTGATTGATTGTGCATACACTTTGAAAAAGCGTTCAGTCTTGTAACAAACTCCTAATGAGGGGGGCATGCTTTCCATTTGCACTCAGGCTTATTGGCTACCTTAATGCACTTTAAAAAACAAACACATGCACGCACGCATGCGCGCGCACACACACAAAAATTTAATTTCACTATTTAAGCGTATCAGACTACCAGAAGCATCATTACAAAATTATGTGAGCATTTTTACTGTGTTCAGACAGATTATCTCATTACAAATACATGTAGCAGCAAAAACACAACTGAAAGACTAAAACATATTATGATTGTTCAACCAGCGCTGGGACGTAATATATATCATGCTGCGCTGATCCAACAGAAATACGTAACAGCGTTTTAATTTCATATACCCACGTCATATATACGTCCAACAAAATCAGCTTATATTTCCACCGAAAAAATAAAATCAAGACTCACTGGTTTAATTGCCAAATTATTTACAGAAGTGAGGATATTCCTTTTGCATATTATCAGGGAAGAAGAGCAAAAGCAGGGTTTGTTATTTGAATTGATAATCTTTGACACAGAATCACATTTCTTAATACTTGGTTGTGCACACGCTGCAAAAGGGATACCATCCAATAGCATAGGGCCACACTTCCATTTGTGCTCAGGCTTACTGACTACTACCTTTATTATATACTATTTAAACTCATCACTCATCAGTCGCATCAACAATGTCATTTTTACTTTGTACTTGGACAGATTATCTTATTACAGTATATTGGTGGCAGCCAAATACCATCAAAAGAGAAGATTAATACATGTAATGTGGCATAGATCAAACAGAAATATAACTGTATTTCAATTTCATTTACCAACATTACACATACTTCCAATAGAATCACTTCTATTTCCAAGAAGAAAGTAAAATCAAACCTCACCAATCTAATTGCTTCATCAATGACATTCTTATATCCTCGTTTGTACCGATGATGCTTCCCTCCTTTACATAAGATACTGCAGTTAATAGGTTGAGCATCCAATATGTGCAAGAAATTAAAATATAAAACTACTAACCCAGTTTCTTTTCTATAAAGGTGGTCAATCCATCAGATGTTACACTATCAGTGACAATAGTCGTTCCAGGGTGCTGTCCACATTAAAACATGATAAAGCCAACAAACTCATTACATATATCACACACACACTCTGCATAAAAGGAGTAGAAGAATCCAAAATCCCTACTTCTTCTAAAACAATAGCAGACATAAGAGCAATTAAGCGATTGCGATTAAGCTCGCGCCCATTAGAATCTACAGCAGCAGATCTGAACAAACAACTGTTAGACGATTCCATTGGCGTACTAAATAGGGACGACAATAAATAGGTTCACTGCCACCTGTCAACGTCAGTATCAAAAATGATACCAAGATCGGCCTTATTTTCCAACACAGCCTGAGTTATAGCTTGCATCGCGGTTTTATCTTCAGGATTAGGGATATGATTTGGAAACATACCTGATATCATTGGAAAACATTTACACTTCCATATCTTTTGGATAAATGCAACGAATAGACCAAGGACTATGATGATCATACCATCGGGCTCTAGGAACTGGCTTCCCGTAGTAATCGCACCCAGTGGCTCAAGAACTTTCCCCTGTCAAAAACGGGAAGAACTTTTTGTATTCAGATCTGTCTTAAAAGTCATTTCATCCAACAAAATTGGTTTCCATAATTCTAGATTTTTTTTTTTTGGGCATCAACCCAATAATGTCACTTTACAGAAATAAGGGTTCCAGCAAATTCACCTCCAAAAAATAACGGATTCTTTACGAATACCATTTTTTGTAACCAATTTTTTTGTCAGTTATCTTCAGCAAGGTTATTACGATGGCAAGTCGAGTCGAGTCGATAGAGGTCCAACTAGTCGTAGACTAGTCGATAAATAAATAAATATATGTATATATTAATACATAATTGCAGTATATATATATATATATATATATATAGACACACACATACATATGCATCTTTGTAGTGTATTTAATAGATAATTGCAGTTTATAAAACATTTATATACCACTTCGCATTCAACTTGCAGTGTGTTATGTTTGTTTATAATAGATAATTGCAAGTCTACCACTTCGCATTATAAATATAGATAATTTTAATCTTTATATTGCAGTTTTTTTCAATCGTTGCCATCATGGTTCGACTTCGTACTCGACTTCAATTTCGTGATTTGGGGTCGATTTCATGATTTCGACTTCGACTTCATGATTTAGGGCATCGACTTCGTGATTTAGGGCTTCGACTTTGTGATTTATGTCCTTGATTTCGTGATTTAAGGTTCGAGCTCGACTAATGGCAAGTCGACTCTTCTAGTCGATGCTCCAACGTCGACTAGTCGAGCGTTGTAATAACAGTGATCTTCAGTAATTTAAAAGTTAAATCTTGACTTTTGTGGCATCTATAATATTACCGCAAAGAAACCGCCAGCTCCATTCCCTGCATCAACAACTATATGAAACCCCTCCAATGGCTTTTCTGAAAATTCAATAAGTAGGAAATAGGTGAAATAAAAGTCTAGATTTTGATTTTCAGCAGTAAAAAGGAGTGTCCATCCGACATGCGTAAATTTTATGTGTTGAAGGTCGATAAAGTTTTACGAAAAGAAAGTTGATGAAGTACCTATATTTCCAGCAGCTTTACGGACCGCTTTGACAAGGTCAGAAGTGTAAATTGTCATATAATCTACCTTGTGTATAGCCTTCATGATAGCCTTCTCCTTCAGTTCTTCATCAGAGTAACTGTGGTAAATATTTGCAGCACGCTCTAAGATGTCTTTTATGTCTGCTTTCCCTAGTCCTCCGGTGTTAGTGAAAAATTTGAAACCGTTACGGTTATATGGAAGATGACTGGCTGCAATCATCGGAAGAAAAAATAAAATTAAAAGGCAGCGCAAGTTAATGATACAACAAAACGCAGAATCATTTGCAGTTTGTAGTGCTAAAACGATTCTTGGGTAAATTTAAGTAAACGAAATTTACATTCCCTTTAATCGCATTTCACATCTAATCTATATATATTTTACTGTTACATAATGTAGAATGAAATGTGTCCTGATAGAGGACATTTTAGATGTGGACACAGTATTTTAGAATCTTTAAAACTACTATTGTTAGACCCAAAAGTGGTTCTAACACCCAAATTGATTAAAAGCAAATAAGATGAAATAAAAATAAAAATGAACACACAGGATTTATAGTGGTTCGGCGAAGAGATGCCTACGTCCACTTATCTTTCACTATATTCACTGATTCAGTTGAAAATACAATGTAATAATCACTTGATTTCACTCACAACTCGCTTATATTCACTAAATAGATTAGAACAAATAATGAAAAAAGATTTGGATTTTCTGGGAGCAATGGAGTTCGGATTATGGAGGCGGTTGAATTCTCAAAGTGCTGAAAAAAGATCCTTCTCTTTGTCTCCAGACGGGGTATTTATAGGTGTGAATTTGCTTGAAACTTGATCCGGGTCGGGGCCACATGTCGTCCATCCCACCATCTTCGGGTTCGGATGAAATATTATGTTGACAACGCATCAAAGGAACAGACGTTATGGGTAGGAACTGGTCATAGCCGGTCCGGATATCCAGGCGCTTTTGCAGGAGAATAACAGGGAGCATGGGTTCGGGTCGGAGACGCGTAGATAAGGGGTTCGGATCGGGATACCCGATCCGAACCGGATTGGCTTGGATGCAATGCTTTCTTCTTCTCTAATCTGCTCCGCTCCGATCCATTTTCGTGGCAAACAGGTGGCTTTCCGATCCAATCGAGATTTAGTTGCCCTCCGATCCGATTAGATATGCCTTACCAATTTACTCAATAGGAGTTCACCGATCCGAACAGAAAGCTCTATCCGACTCGAACCGATATGTTGCTCCGACCCGACCCGAACAACTGCAGCTATCCAATCTAGATTGTAGTGTCTTCTCCAATCCGAACCGAAGTCTTCTAATTAAAAATGCCCTTCAATGTCTGGTTTCTTGACTTTGTGTTGCCTAGTTCACAAAGTAGGCTAACATTTTGCCCCCTCAAAGGATGCTTCTGTTGTATACGAAGCGTGCTTTGATGTCGTTTGAATGCTAGAGGAATGCACAGATTTCTACCCGGATCGGTGTCCGACTCGAGCACCTTTTCTTCCTGTTTCGCTTTGCACTGGGTTGATGGGCCAGAAGATGTGGGCTGGCTTGGACTCGGTCCGAACGGAGTAAAATACGGGGAATACAAAGAGCCATCTCACGTCTTATATAAACCCAACTACCCAAACTCTTCTACCTTCTTTACTCCCACAATTCTTGTTCTCCCAGCTTTATACCGAAACCTCACTTCCTAAAAAGTCTAAAAACTCCAAACTCCTCGTTTCAATCTTCGAATAAAACATCTAGGTATTTTAAATCTCCGATTATTTATGTAATAACTGATTTCAACTAGAATTTGCGTTTAAATCGAGCGATTGGAGTGTGGTGTTTGTTGAACTCCGACGCCTGGATCTCCTCCACCGTTTGTCATCGTCGTTGATGGCGTCTTCGCCGTCTCGAGGTAGCAACGGGGGTCATTGGGATCCAGTGTTAAACGTTCAAGCACATAAACGCTTAACTTCATTTGGGTCTAGTGAAATTTGAAGACGAGAAAGGGGAGAATAGGAATTGGGTTCGGTTCGGGTAAGGAAGTGCTGAAGCAGCGGAGGGGAGGACAAGTTCATATGTTAGGATCGGGTCGGAATGAAATGCAATGTGGAGAAAGCCATGCTTGCCCGACCAGGTCGGATTGGAGGAAGAGATAGAGAAAGGAAAAGGACGCATGGATCCTTTTGTTTGCTGAACCGCTCCGAATGCTTATTCCGATCCGGTTTTAAACTGCCACATATGAACGTCTTCTCCGAATCAAACAACACGCAGACCCGAGCCGATCCCAGCTATATGCACATCCGATCCGAACCCAACAATAAGCACACCCTACCCGAACTGAATGATATACATATTCCAACTCAAAGCACAAGACTTTATCCAACCAGGGTTAATCAATGCCTGACATAATCTTCAACTTAATGAACAATTAGGGTAGTGCCTTATGAACGTAAACGATCATCAAGATTTATTCTGAACATCGCCGCTCCGTTAGAGCTTCGCATTATGCTTTTAAGTGTTTTTCTTTTCATGTTTTGCGCATACCACACACACTTTAGCTCACACATATGCACAGGGGGACATGGGCTAATTTACTCTAATCCGTGCTATTGCTTCTTCAATAGTTCTATGACAATGAGGCCCAGACGTTCTTCCCGTCTAGCTGAGAGAAAAGAAGCCCCGGAAACTTCTAACAAAATCACTCTTGGGGATATATCTTCTTCGTCTGATCCAGAATGGGACAGCGAGGGTCCAGATTACGGGGTTGGACATCGGGAAAGCGACGAGGTGTCTTCAGAGAATGAAGTTTCTCTGGGTTTTGAGGAGGAAGGAGGGATTGGTGACAATCGAGCACCCGATGAATTTGAATCAGCCATCATATTGGAATCACCCTCGGACTCCGTTGAATCAACAATTGACAACGATCGACTTGTCCGAATTTGCCTAAAATATGGAAAAATGAAAAGGGACACCCTAGTGCCCTCACGCTTTGACCGTCCCCACAACCCTCCAGAAAGATATATGACGGTCACTCGATTGATGTGCATGGTCGGCGCCATTCCTCCATTCTCTCCTTTCATCGTTGATTTCTTAAGACAAATGCGGATTGCCCCCATGCAGTTGCATCCCAATTCATATGCCTATTTGCACACCTTGTACATAGCATATCGTGAAATCCTAGGCATAGAGCTCACGTTCGATGACGTTCACTTCTTCTATAATTTCAAGCATCGGACTCGAGAAACTCCATCTTTCTGCTACTTTGAATCAGTTCCAAAAAGGAAGATAATCTCTGCACCATTTAGCAGTAAAGCTGGAGATTCCAGACTAGAATGGTTCTACATAAAGCAACAGTTTGGATGCGCCAGGAGATGGACAAAATCAAGTAAAGCGTTGATTTTCTAAATTCGGACTCTATACACTTGAATCATCACCCTGACCTGTTTTCCTTTTTGTTTGCAGTCGACAATCCCAAACATATATCAGATCAGGTGTTCTTTGATCGGATGCATCGACTTCTTAATGGCGATCAAAAATTCTTGACTATCGACGAGGTCCTTAAAGATGAATACCTTCACTTTCATGGGTTGCTATCCGTTTTTCGTAGCATCGGTCATGGGACGGTCCCTTACGCATACATTCCTCCAGTGGAAATAGTTCCAGAGACAGGAGAAGGCTCGGGAATTCCTACAACGCCTCTTCAAACTTCACCTTCTCCATTTTCCACACAAGATGATGAATTGGCTAATCTGGCCGAAAAGCATCGTGAAGGGTATATTGCCCCCGAGGAAACTACTTCTCTAGACAAGTCAAAATCCCCAGCAGAGTCGCCACTTCATGCTTCCGAAGGGGATGTTCCTAGTACTGATGAGCACATATTTCAAGGTTTGGGGGATCTCCCCTTACCTGAGACTATATATACTTCAGAGGATTTCAGGAAGGATCCTTTAGTCTTCACCTCTTCTGAAGAAACCACTCCCGCTAAGGCCAAAGAGTCTGCCCGCACTAGTCTAGCTTCAGACTCGGGTTGGTTGGGGGGAAACACACCACTTAGGATACACTTTACACCACAGCATTAGCATTCATTGCACTTCTTTCTCCATGAATCCATTAATTCTAAACTTCGTTTATTTTATCGTGCAGGTACAATGTCTCGATCCTACTACGATATAAGAAAACTTCGTCGCAGCATGTCCAATCCTCCTCAGGATGTCGAGTATGATCGTCGGGATGATCGTGGTAGGGAGGAGAGAAGACCTTATGATCCCTATCGTTCTCGACCCTCACGTTCCCGCTCACCAGTCCGATCGGAACAAGAGAAATATAAAAGCTATCAAAGCCGTATGGAGGAGGACAGACCACAATCCAAAGACTCCTCTTCCTATGAGAAACGCAGTAGAGAGAAAAGTCCTCCAAAAGAAACCGGGTCTCGAAGTAAGCAAAAGATCCCTGTTACTAAACGACCTAGGACAGACAAAGAGACTACAGAATCCTCTTCAGGAAGGGACACCGAATTGACAATCCTCGCTCCTCCCCCACCAGATGCGGGAACTGCAATAAAACGGGCATATTTGAAAGAGCAATTTCCCGAACACTACTTCGAAACTCTGACTTTTTTACCTGCCCTTGAACCTATTTCGTCTAATTGGGCAGATGAGACCAAAGCAAAGATTGATGCGGTGCAAAAACAATATACTGAGATGTTCAAATATTCGCGCAATCTTTCTAAAATCATCCGCACTCTAATCACAAATACTGATTCAATGCAAAAGACCGCGGAGGAGGATACTAAGGCCTTAAAAGCTCTAGGAAAAGATTTGGAAGACACTCAAGCTCAGCTAGCGGTCGCTCAAAGGGACGCTTCTAATTTCAAACAACAATTTGAGGACATGCAAAAACGTTATCACGATTTGCTTGAATCTCATACTCAGGAGCGTTCTGAATTAAAAAAGCAAGCTGACGAGGCCAAGTCAGAGGCTGCTAAGACACGCATTGCTTATGCTGAGCCTGAGCGGAAAAATGCCGAGTTAGCAAAGA
Organism: Allium sativum; assembly: GCA_030737875.1. NCBI lineage: Eukaryota > Viridiplantae > Streptophyta > Magnoliopsida > Asparagales > Amaryllidaceae > Allium > Allium sativum. Next base: position 552,616,615 of record CM060910.1, on the reverse strand, counting down.
GGAGTGCTGAATTAGAAAAGAAGAACGCTGACTTGGCTTCAAAGTTGTTGGAGGCAAAGAACAGGGCTGCTCTGGCCGAGGGCAATGTGGAGTGTGCTATTAAATCTGCGGAGGATGCCCGCAAGCAACTATCAGAGGCGGAGGCTGATATTCAGGGCTTCGGCGAGCTAATGATTGAATTCTTCGCACACATTATTCGTCGTCGAAACATTTCTTGGATCGAGGACTATCCATCCACTCTGGTTCAAGTATGGAATCAAATCGTCGAGTGGGAAAAAGAAGAACTTAAGGTCGATTCTCTTGATGAAGATAAACTGATGGAGAAATACTTGAGAGATGACGAACCAGAGCGCCTAGCTGAAGGGCGCCGCCTCATTGCTGAGGCCATGGAAGAAGAGAGACGGAAGTCTAAACAAAAAACCATTCTCAAAGCTGGTTCCTCTTCTTCTGCCCCTGCAACCTCCGAAGTAGAAGGGTATGATCCCGAAAATCCGGGAATTCCTCGAACAACCCTGCTATCCCCTATTCCTGAACTAACCCCAGAGGTAGTGGTCACCCCCGCTGATAAGTCTTCGGAAGGTATCGCTATCTTTTCTCCTCAATTTGCCAAAGCTATTTCTACCTTTCGCCACGTGATTGAACGAGGAAACTACTTCTCTAGACAAGTCAAAATCCCCAGCAGAGTCGCCACTTCATGCTTCCGAAGGGGATGTTCCTAGTACTGATGAGCACATATTTCAAGGTTTGGGGGATCTCCCCTTACCTGAGACTATATATACTTCAGAGGATTTCAGGAAGGATCCTTTAGTCTTCACCTCTTCTGAAGAAACCACTCCCGCTAAGGCCAAAGAGCCTGCCCGCACTAGTCTAGCTTCAGACTCGGGTTGGTTGGGGGGAAACACACCACTTAGGATACACTTTACACCACAGCATTAGCATTCATTGCACTTCTTTCTCCATGAATCCATTAATTCTAAACTTCGTTTATTTTATCGTGCAGGTACAATGTCTCGATCCTACTACGATATAAGAAAACTTCGTCGCAGCATGTTCAATCCTCCTCAGGATGTCGAGTATGATCGTCGGGATGATCGTGGTAGGGAGGAGAGAAGACCTTATGATCCCTATCGTTCTCGACCCTCACGTTCCCGCTCACCAGTCCGATCGGAACAAGAGAAATATAAAAGCTATCAAAGCCGTAGGGAGGAGGACAGACCACAATCCAAAGACTCCTCCTCTTCCTATGAGAAACGCAGTAGAGAGAAAAGTCCTCCAAAGGAAACCGGGTCTTGAAGTAAGCAAAAGGTCCCTGTTACTAAACGACCTAGGACAGACAAAGAGACTACAGAATCCTCTTCAGGAAGGGACACCGAATTGACAATCCTCGCTCCTCCCCCACCAGATGCGGGAACTGCAATAAAACGGGCATATTTGAAAGAGCAATTTCCCGAACACTACTTCGAAACTCTGACTTTTTTACCTGCCCTTGAACCTATTTCGTCTAATTGGGCAGATGAGGCCAAAGCAAAGATTGATGCGGTGCAAAAACAATATACTGAGATGTTCAAATATTCGCGCAATCTTTCTAAAATCATCCGCACTCTAATTATAAATACTGATTCAATGCAAAAGACCGCGGTGGAGGATACTAAGGCCTTAAAAGCTCTAGGAAAAGATTTGGAAGACACTCAAGCTCAGCTAGCGGTCGCTCAAAGGGACGCTTCTAATTTCAAACAACAATTTGAGGACATGCAAAAACGTTATCACGATTTGCTTGAATCTCATACTCAGGAGCGTTCTGAATTAAAAAAGCAAGCTGACGAGGCCAAGTCAGAGGCTGCTAAGACACGCATTGCTTATGCTGAGCTTGAGCGGAAAAATGCCGAGTTAGCAAAGAGGAGTGCTGAATTAGAAAAGAAGAACGCTGACTTGGCTTCAAAGTTGTTGGAGGCAGAGAACAGGGCTGCTCTGGCCGAGGGCAATGTGGAGTGTGCTATTAAATCTGCGGAGGATGCCCGCAAGCAACTATCAGAGGCGGAGGCTGATATTCAGGGCTTCGGCGAGCTAATGATTGAATTCTTCGCACACATTATTCGTCGTCGAAACATTTCTTGGATCGAGGACTATCCATCCACTCTGGTTCAAGTATGGAATCAAATCGTCGAGTGGGAAAAAGAAGAACTTAAGGTCGATTCTCTTGATGAAGATAAACTGATGGAGAAATACTTGAGAGATGACGAACCAGAGCGCCTAGCTGAAGGGCGCCGATGGCTTGGATCGGGATACCCGATCCGAACCGGATTGGCTTGGATGCAATGCTTTCTTCTTCTCTAATCTGCTCCGCTCCGATCCATTTTCGTGGCAAACAGGTGGCTTTCCGATCCAATCGAGATTTAGTTGCCCTCCGATCCGATTAGATATGCCTTACCAATTTACTCAATAGGAATTCACCGATCCGAACAGAAAGCTCTATCTGACCCGAACCGATATGTTGCTCCGACCCGACCCGAACAACTGCAGCTATCCAATCTAGATAGCGAAAACAAAGGGTCTCTCATCGATTGTTCAATCACGTGGCGAAAGGTAGAGATAGCTTTGGCAAATTGAGGAGAAAAGATAGCGATACCTTCCGAAGACTTATCAGCGGGGGTGACCACTACCTCTGGGGTTAGTTCAGGAATAGGGGATAGCAGGGTTGTTCGAGGAATTCCCGGATTTTCGGGATCATACCCTTCTACTTCGGAGGTTGCAGGGGCAGAAGAAGAGGAACCAGCTTTGAGAATGGTTTTTTGTTTAGACTTCCGTCTCTCTTCTTCCATGGCCTCAGCAATGAGGCGGCGCCCTTCAGCTAGGCGCTCTGGTTCGTCATCTCTCAAGTATTTCTCCATCAGTTTATCTTCATCAAGAGAATCGACCTTAAGTTCTTCTTTTTCCCACTCGACGATTTGATTCCATACTTGAACCAGAGTGGATGGATAGTCCTCGATCCAAGAAATGTTTCGACGACGAATAATGTGTGCGAAGAATTCAATCATTAGCTCGCCGAAGCCCTGAATATCAGCATCCGCCTCTGATAGTTGCTTGCGGGCATCCTCCGCAGATTTAATAGCACACTCCACATTGCCCTCGGCCAGAGCAGCCCTGTTCTTTGCCTCCAACAACTTTGAAGCCAAGTCAGCGTTCTTCTTTTCTAATTCAGCACTCCTCTTTGCTAACTCGGCATTTTTCCGCTCAAGCTCAGCATAAGCAATGCGTGTCTTAGCAGCCTCTGACTTGGCCTCGTCAGCTTGCTTTTTTAATTCAGAACGCTCCTGAGTATGAGATTCAAGCAAATCGTGATAACGTTTTTGCATGTCCTCAAATTGTTGTTTGAAATTAGAAGCGTCCCTTTGAGCGACCGCTAGCTGAGCTTGAGTGTCTTCCAAATCTTTTCCTAGAGCTTTTAAGGCCTTAGTATCCTCCTCCGCGGTCTTTTGCATTGAATCAGTATTTGTGATTAGAGTGCGGATGATTTTAGAAAGATTGCGCGAATATTTGAACATCTCAGTATATTGTTTTTGCACCGCAACAATCTTTGCTTTGGTCTCATCTGCCCAATTAGACGAAATAGGTTCAAGGGCAGGTAAAAAAGTCAGAGTTTCGAAGTAGTGTTCGGGAAATTGCTCTTTCAAATATGCCCGTTTTATTGCAGTTCCCGCATCTGGTGGGGGAGGAGCGAGGATTGTCAATTCGGTGTCCCTTCCTGAAGAGGATTCTGTAGTCTCTTTGTCTGTCCTAGGTCGTTTAGTAACAGGGACCTTTTGCTTACTTCGAGACCCGGTTTCCTTTGGAGGACTTTTCTCTCTACTGCGTTTCTCATAGGAAGAGGAGGAGTCTTTGGATTGTGGTCTGTCCTCCTCCCTACGGCTTTGATAGCTTTTATATTTCTCTTGTTCCGATCGGACTGGTGAGCGGGAACGTGAGGGTCGAGAACGATAGGGATCATAAGGTCTTCTCTCCTCCCTACCACGATCATCCCGACGATCATACTCGACATCCTGAGGAGGATTGGACATGCTGCGACGAAGTTTTCTTATATCGTAGTAGGATCGAGACATTGTACCTGCACGATAAAATAAACGAAGTTTAGAATTAATGGATTCATGGAGAAAGAAGTGCAATGAATGCTAATGCTGTGGTGTAAAGTGTATCCTAAGTGGTGTGTTTCCCCCCAACCAACCTGAGTCTGAAGCTAGACTAGTGCGGGCAGGCTCTTTGGCCTTAGCGGGAGTGGTTTCTACAGAAGAGGTGAAGACTAAAGGATCCTTCCTGAAATCCTCTGAAGTATATATAGTCTCAGGTAAGGGGAGATCCCCCAAACCTTGAAATATGTGCTCATCAGTACTAGGAACATCCCCTTCGGAAGCATGAAGTGGCGACTCTGCTGGGGATTTTGACTTGTCTAGAGAAGTAGTTTCCTCGGGGGCAATATACCCTTCACGATGCTTTTCGGCCAGATTAGCCAATTCATCATCTTGTGTGGAAGATGGAGAAGGTGAAGTTTGAAGAGGCGCTGTAGGAATTCCCGAGCCTTCTCCTGTCTCTGGAACTATTTCCACTGGAGGAATGTATGCGTAAGGGACCGTCCCATGACCGATGCTACGAAAAACGGATAGCAACCCATGAAAGTGAAGGTATTCATCTTTAAGGACCTCGTCGATAGTCAAGAATTTTTGATCGCCATTAAGAAGTCGATGCATCCGATCAAAGAACACCTGATCTGATATCTGTTTGGGATTGTCGACTGCAAACAAAAAGGAAAACAGGTCAGGGTGATGATTCAAGTGTATAGAGTCCGGATTTAGAAAATCAACGCTTTACTTGATTTTGTCCATCTCCTGGCGCATCCAAACTGTTGCTTTATGTAGAACCATTCTAGTCTGGAATCTCCAGCTTTACTGCTAAATGGTGCAGAGATTATCTTCCTTTTTGGAACTGATTCAAAGTAGCAGAAAGATGGAGTTTCTCGAGTCCGATGCTTGAAATTATAGAAGAAGTGAACGTCATCGAACGTGAGCTCTATGCCTAGGATTTCACGATATGCTATGTACAAGGTGTGCAAATAGGCATATGAATTGGGATGCAACTGCATGGGGGCAATCCGCATTTGTCTTAAGAAATCAACGATGAAAGGAGAGAATGGAGGAATGGCGCCGACCATGCACATCAATCGAGTGACCGTCATATATCCTTCTGGAGGGTTGTGGGGACGGTCAGAGCGTGAGGGCACTAGGGTGTCCCTTTTCATTATTCCATATTTTAGGCAAATTCGGACAAGTCGATCGTTGTCAATTGTTGATTCAACGGAGTCCGAGGGTGATTCCAATATGATGGCTGATTCAAATTCATCGGGTGCTCGATTGTCACCAATCCCTCCTTCCTCCTCAAAACCCAGAGAAACTTCATTCTCTGAAGACACCTCGTCGCTTTCCCGATGTCCAACCCCGTAATCTGGACCCTCGCTGTCCCATTCTGGATCAGACGAAGAAGATATATCCCCAAGAGTGATTTTGTTAGAAGTTTCCGGGGCTTCTTTTCTCTCAGCTAGACGGGAAGAGCGTCTGGGCCTCATTGTCATAGAACTACTGAAGAAGCAATAGCACGGATTAGAGTAAATTAGCCCATGTCCCCCTGTGCATATGTGTGAGCTAAAGTGTGTGTGGTATGCGCAAAACATGAAAAGAAAAACACTTAAAAGCATAATGCGAAGCTCTAACGGAGCGGCGATGTTCAGAATAAATCTTGATGATCGTTTACGTTCATAAGGCACTACCCTAATTGTTCATTAAGTTGAAGATTATGTCAGGCATTGATTAACCCTGGTTGGATAAAGTCTTGTGCTTTGAGTTGGAATATGTATATCATTCAGTTCGGGTAGGGTGTGCTTATTGTTGGGTTCGGATCGGATGTGCATATAGCTGGGATCGGCTCGGGTCTGCGTGTTGTTTGATTCGGAGAAGACGTTCATATGTAGCAGTTTAAAACCGGATCGGAATAAGCATTCGGAGCGGTTCAGCAAACAAAAGGATCCATGCGTCCTTTTCCTTTCTCTATCTCTTCCTCCAATCCGACCTGGTCGGGCAAGCATGGCTTTCTCCACATTGCATTTCATTCCGACCCGATCCTAACATATGAACTTGTCCTCCCCTCCGCTGCTTCAGCACTTCCTTACCCGAACCGAACCCAATTCCTATTCTCCCCTTTCTCGTCTTCAAATTTCACTAGACCCAAATGAAGTTAAGCGTTTATGTGCTTGAACGTTTAACGCTGGATCCCAATGACCCCCGTTGCTACCTCGAGACGGCGAAGACGCCATCAACGACGATGACAAACGGTGGAGGAGATCCAGGCGTCGGAGTTCAACAAACACCACACTCCAATCGCTCGATTTAAACGCAAATTCTAGTTGAAATCAGTTATTACATAAATAATCGGAGATTTAAAATACCTAGATGTTTTATTCGAAGATTGAAACGAGGAGTTTGGAGTTTTTAGACTTTTTAGGAAGTGGGGTTTCGGTATAAAGCTGGGAGAACAAGAATTGTGGGAGTAAAGAAGGTAGAAGAGTTTGGGTAGTTGGGTTTATATAAGACGTGAGATGGCTCTTTGTATTCCCCGTATTTTACTCCGTTCGGACCGAGTCCAAGCCAGCCCACATCTTCTGGCCCATCAACCCAGTGCAAAGCGAAACAGGAAGAAAAGGTGCTCGAGTCGGACACCGATCCGGGTAGAAATCTGTGCATTCCTCTAGCATTCAAACGACATCAAAGCACGCTTCGTATACAACAGAAGCATCCTTTGAGGGGGCAAAATGTTAGCCTACTTTGTGAACTAGGCAACACAAAGTCAAGAAACCAGACATTGAAGGGCATTTTTAATTAGAAGACTTCGGTTCGGATTGGAGAAGACACTACAATCTAGATTGGATAGCTGCAGTTGTTCGGGTCGGGTCGGAGCAACATATCGGTTCGAGTCGGATAGAGCTTTCTGTTCGGATCGGTGAACTCCTATTGAGTAAATTGGTAAGGCATATCTAATCGGATCGGAGGGCAACTAAATCTCGATTGGATCGGAAAGCCACCTGTTTGCCACGAAAATGGATCGGAGCGGAGCAGATTAGAGAAGAAGAAAGCATTGCATCCAAGCCAATCCGGTTCGGATCGGGTATCCCGATCCGAACCCCTTATCTACGCGTCTCCGACCCGAACCCATGCTCCCTGTTATTCTCCTGCAAAAGCGCCTGGATATCCGGACCGGCTATGACCAGTTCCTACTCATAACGTCTGTTCCTTTGATGCGTTGTCAACATAATATTTCATCCGAACCCGAAGATGGTGGGATGGACGACATGTGGCCCCGACCCGGATCAAGTTTCAAGCAAATTCACACCTATAAATACCCCGTCTGGAGACAAAGAGAAGGATCTTTTTTCAGCACTTTGAGAATTCAACCGCCTCCATAATCCGAACTCCATTGCTCCCAGAAAATCCAAATCTTTTTTCATTATTTGTTCTAATCTATTTAGTGAATATAAGCGAGTTGTGAGTGAAATCAAGTGATTATTACATTGTATTTTCAACTGAATCAGTGAATATAGTGAAAGATAAGTGGACGTAGGCATCTCTTCGCCGAACCACTATAAATCCTGTGTGTTCATTTTTATTTTTATTTCATCTTATTTGCTTTTAATCAATTTGGGTGTTAGAACCACTTTTGGGTCTAACAACTATGATAATAACAACCACATGCTTCATTTTCTAAAACGCTGACTATTATAAAAGAGATATTAGCTATCATATAGTTCAGACTGGATTCATCTTGGAACAGGAAAAACAACTTATAAAGAGAGTAATATGGGGCAAAGGGATATGTAACTCGTCTTCCTATTGTACCTGTTATCATAATAGATCCATCAGCAGGGCAAAAGAATTTATCATCCACAGTAATGGTGCTGTTGAACATTGCTGGTGTTGATGCTAATCTGCAGTGCACAAATCAAAACAAAAATGGATAGACATGATAATATTAACAACTAGTTCCTAGTTTTAGATTAAAAAAATTTAATACATAAATCATTAAATCCATAACAAAAGAGCCATGACAAAGAATCATAGATTCATCATGAATGAGCGAAAGTGCACTAAAGCAACTAAACATCAGAAAAATTTTCATACCATGTTTTAATTATATCGAATAATGGGTGAACATTTTGTCAAACATTTGAACTCTGATTCGGATTTTGTACTTCTTATACATTACTTCCTCAAAAGAAAACGGCGAATGCATTATTATACAAAAAAGGATTTCAAGGCCTTGCTTACCCGTATTGAATAACTTCATGTCCAGCACCAACAATTCCACGAGAAGCAGCATTCTGAAAATAATTAAGTTATCATACTAATGTAAAGATGTTAAAATTCGATCAAACAACAACATTAGCATGCTTTTATTGCATAATGACAGGGAACCTTAAATGCATTCCAAAACTATAAGCTTGGTAAATCGGTAACCCAAAAAAATGCACAATAAAGTACACATCAAGACAGGAAAATATAAATGCCACAGGATATAACACTGAAACTGAAAACGGTGCATTTTTCATCTATCTTTGAAATGTTGTCTATTACTTAATACCATGAAATGAACATAGAATTTACGAAAATAAATCCAATACTCGTGTAAAAAATACTTGAAAATTTGAGTACGCTAACCTGTTTGGAAAATAGCAATCCAATAGCATGGGATATTCATGAGGCTGAAACACTCAGGTTAAATGAACCTAATTAACTGGCATCCTAGCTCTAAAGCAGGTAAAAGCATGGAGGTAAACGATCTTAAGTAAATCTCAGTTTATCATCATAAACTTATTTGAAAAAATAACACACATAATCAACACTAGCACAGAGCAACATAGACAGTTCTAATGATGTTTATAGACATCTTAATGCCAAGAACAGAAATAGCAAAATTCAGTATGCAATTTCGAGTCAATAAGATGATTGTGGATGTATTAAATCCAAATATCATGAAATTACAGAATGTAGATAACTGTGTGGCTAGTAAATTATAAATAATAGAATGTGGATCACATTCTTTAAGCCTGAACACTAAATTCGTCAATTGGTTCTAAAATGTTTAGAAAAACAGCAAATTAAACTAAGTCTGAAAACTAAAATCACAATTTACTTGTAAAATCTTTGCAGAAATTCTAGAATCGTGGCCAATTGAGATTCTTAATCGTGCAGATCCATCTGCTTTCTTTTTGTCTGATAACCACAATGCAAACGCTGCAGCAATTGCCTCTGCAACTGGTTCAGTGAGATTAACATGCTCGCCTTCTACACCATCGATAGCAACCCCCCGAATATCACTGTATACATCAATAAGCCAAATTTAACTTTTAATTTATGTTACACGGTGTAAAGCTGCAATAATTTTCATAATAAAACCTTAGTCGATAGAGCTACAAATTATTTACTCCATTACAAACTGCAGCTTCTATAGGCATATTAACTACTGGAATATTCTATTTATCATCATAGCATTCGTGAAACCAGACAAGTACTCAAATTTTGGATGGTCTCCGGCTGCAGTATATAAGTAGGTCGATTTAGGGAGAATACAAGTAAGATTTTGTTACTGTTTTGAAGCATCCCTGATCTCATAACTACAGTATATACAAATCTTCCTCGAAAGACACAGGGTTGACAATGATTTTGATACAGGGTCGCCTTTCTTGTGAAAACTTGAACCTTTTATCATTTCCAAACACAAGAGATCACTCAAATTAACTAGTAAGTTATGGATCATCATAAATTTACAAATCACACATGATGACACATTAAAAAAAACACATATTATATATTAGTTCATTAAATTCTCTGTTTTACATTTGCACTTACTTTAATTACTTCTCTTGCTCTATCACTTTTTTATTAGCATCTTTGTTTAATTACCTTAAATTGTTTTATTAACACTAAATAACAAATTTTAAGTGCAAAAATATTAAACATGCATGTTTAGTTTGTGTGCTCAGTTAGAGTTTTAATAATGCATATAAAATACTTCAATTTCGATAATATGTTCTAGTAGCATATATAAAGAGACTTTGTTGTTCAAAGGACAGTGATTTTCAAAACACAATGCTATAAACTAGGTTTGCTTATGAAAATAACTCTGTGAATAGTATAACATTTTGCCCGACCTAGTCTAGATGATAGCTTCACCACCAGCAAACCCTCTTGCTCCGAAATTATGTGGTTCCATCGATGTGTTAATATATTGTCTTGTTTATACTAAAATTTTTGTATATTGATCCGCTAATCAGCATTATCTGGTATATCGATGATAAATACATTGGTGTATAGTACATGGTAGAAGTGGAAAAATACACTACAGTTTCACTCTTTTTTTGTGAATTCACATTTTCACAGCAACAGAAAGGATGAGTTATTTGTAGCCAAAGAGTAGAAATTCAATTCCCATCCATTGGCTCATGGAAATTTTATGTAGAAGCTATGCAGTGAGGGGATGGACATGCAGAAAAGACAACTGAGTGAAGCAAGTTATTTATTGAACTCACTTTATAAACACCATCAATTATAAAGAATTATTATAACCTGTATACACCATATTTCAAATAGAACTGTGAAGGAATATGCCAAAAATGGGCAAGTGAATCTCAAACAAAGTGTACGCCAGTTGAGGATTTACAATAGAAAAAGGAGACGAGGAGGAGGAAGAGGAAGAAGGGAGGGGCGGTGGATAAAAAGAGGTTTATTACTTTATTGATCGATCTAACATTTTACCTATAGTTTTATCTGCTTCCACTGTCTTCTTGACTTGATAAACACGTTTATTATTTTTATAAACCGCTAAAAATCTAAGATTTCATATGTTAATTTGAGATCCTCTTGTAAGCCAAAATTATGAAAAATGTGTCCCTTAATGTCGACATTTATGGAAAGCGTATTTCTTGTTGCTATCATAAATCTTAAAATCATATAATATGAATCCCGTTTCAAATTGAATCTCTCATTTATGATTCAATTTTCAAATTCTGATTTTAAATTTGGTTAAGATAGCCCTATTACGTAAAAACATCCAACCCAAGTTGAAACAAAAATATCAATTTATGTACTTGAATGTATACTCGGATTCTATTATTTTCTAACAAAATAAGGATGTGACAAGACAGAAAAAGAAGTTTTCAGTACAAATATAAAAGCTTTAGCATTAAATTGATTCCAAATACATAAAATGTTACTATAATGAAGTTAATGTTTTTATGTACTTAAATGCTGCTTAATAACCTATATAGAACGGAAATTCAAGTATATAAACTTCCCATATAGGATTTAATCCCAATCCTGGCTAATGATTGAACTTTACAATCTACGATTTGAGACATTCTGAAAACATCATACATCGAATAAAATCAAGACGCATTATCATTTCATTTGTAATATAATTTATGAAAAATGTGTGTCTTGTGTTTAAATTTATGGAAAGTATAGCCAACAGTAATACAAATTAATTAAATATTTATAACACTTCTTAGGTTATATACAATTTGTGTCTTGTATACAAATACTTCTACATAACAAAAGCAATACTCAACATAACAGAAGTAATAGACCATTAATGTACCTTCCGTTTTGAAGTTTGCTAAAATCAACTTTTTCAAATGATGGAGCATCAGCAGTACATCGTGCAGCTGTAGGAAAAAAAACGAAGACATTTAATAGTATGAAATGTATGAATGCACGCATGTGTGTGACTACGTCGACACATTTAGCGTATGTAATATGTGAAACCAGATGTTCAGTGTAGTAGTATCAGGATTCATACAAAATATGTAATTGAACAAAACATTTTATTATATCACATAAAGATTATGGTCTCTATTCAGACCATCCAACATGTAAAATGACAAAAACACACCACTGCAAAAAAGAACGGTCTGATTTCCGATAGTGATTTGACGTGCTGGCATTCCAGCACATAAGGATAGTTTTACTCCGTGAAAGGAACAAAAACTGCATGCGTTAAGGACACGACAGTCTTTGGAATATTTGGTGTCCAATTGCATGCTCTTCCGACAACTTCGAGAAAATAATACATTTTGAGCTATCTTTCCAGATATTGCTGCAGCCAAATTCATAAATTTGTTAGGGCTCACATCCATATAACTAAAAACATTTGGTGTTATGAATTTTCAGGAATTTTTCTGTATTACCGATAACAGGCTCTTCTTTTGACATTGTTTACATATAATTTAACTACAAATGTCAAACTCGTTTCCTAGTCGAGGTAAAAATTATTGGGAGAATTTGATTGGGTGACAACTTTTGCATTTTAAAGAATAAGATCAAGAAAGTTGGGATAAAATATCCTTGAAATTTTATTTATATTCAATAATACAATGTAGTCAAGGCGAAAAGGTGCAAAAAAGTTCTTTTTTTGTTGTGCGCTTTAGCAGTGATTTTTTGATGCTGCTGCAGCAGCAGCAGCATTATAAAAAACTGCAGCTTAAACGACCAGTCAATATGCCGTTTTAACAACAACAAAATGCATATACTTGCAATTTTGAAGATAAAACTTCATATGTCCATGTTACAAACCAAAGCAGTGGACCGCAGACAAGCGAGGTCATGTGCCAGAAGGTTTTAGAGTTTTCTGCCCCGATTTCGATCGAGTATTTTTCTGGGTTTCGATTTCGATTAAGTGGAGACAGTTTTTTCTTGGGTTTAGATTTTGGGCTGAGTGATATGGGCCTAACACTCAGAAAAAATATTTTTCTAAAAAACAATGAAAAAGGCTTTTTGCGCTTTAGGATTTCCTATGCTTTTCTTGTGATTCACTAACACCTGCATCTTGAGTTTTAAAAATGCTCACTAGGTGTGCGCCTTCCTTTTTACGCTTATAAACTCACCTTGGCTACACTGCAATAATGCAGTAAAGCTGATGCATCAGAGAAATTCTCTATTTACGAGAGTGAACCTTGATTAACCGTGTTTTAATTTGAAAGTTATTCGAACCTAAAATTTTAAGTTCTATCAAATTTAATGATAAATAGTACATACATGATTGTAAATTTTTTTAACCAACTATGAAATGCTATATCTACTTAAAACCCTGCTATTTTCTACAACACCCGCTAAATTCATGGTTTTTAGCACTTGCTTTAGCAATATTAACATAAAAATGCTAATCTAACTAGTTCAACTTTAACTCAAATAACAAAGTTAGGGTAAAGACTCAAGTAAAAGGCTTGAGTTCTCAACATACGTTAGGAATCTATTTTAACAACAAAGTCAAGCTGGCATAAATCAGGATAGTCTCCAAAAAAAAAAAAGGCAAAAAAAGTTTTTCTTTAGACAAATGATGTAAGGAAAATAATAAATTAGTTTTGAAGATTTAAGTTTGTTCTCAATAAATCTTATTTTACATTCATTGTATCTCAGCTGGAACTTTTTGCACCTCTACCACCATAAAATCGCTAAAGTGTTTTAACTGTGCACACACAAAAGAGAGAGAGAGAGAGAGAGAGAGAGAGAGAGAGAGAGAGAGAGAGAGAGAGAGAGAGAGAGAGTGTGTGTGTGTGTGTGTATAAGAAATCCTATTTTAAGTTTAAACACAAAATGTGGATATAAAGAAGTCATAACCATTAGATTTCCCCGTGAACACCCTTTAACAGATGAAGAATATAACCACTATGACATGATTGAAAGCTACATAACTTCGCCAATAATGGCTTTGCACATGATGAATTGTGTTGACATTACTAGCAGGTATCACTTAGGTCAACAAAAATACTATAGTTGTGTATAATTATTGTGTATGTCATACATAATTATCGTACTCCGAACTATTATTATTGATCTTGAAGACTACAAGAAGCAATGAGCATTAAGTTGGAACAAAGCTCATCTCAATTATTTGAAGCTATGCAATTGAATTCTATTCTACAGTAACTTAACCTAGCTCATCTCAATAAACTATCATACAACTTGCAATAGTTATTAAATCAGTATTTGATGTACTATGATCTATTATATTATATGAAAGCTGAGTTTAAATCTACACGCGCCCCTTCATTTTCAATTTTCTCAAAATTTTCATGTATTTCCATCTATCTCGGTATTTTAATTGTCTCATACTTCTCCATTACTTTTTCATTACTATTACTTTTTACCTTTCTTGAAAAATACCTATGGACTCGTTAATGTTTTATAAATTATCTTCTCATTATACATTCTAAAAGAAATACCAACATACATCTCAAACATTTATTATCTTATAATTCTTTCACGTTCATTTCATTTTCTTAGAGCATTGTCTCTTCTCTGTTTCCCGACTCATATGTAAGCTACAATTCAAAAACGATTCTATTCCATATATATATATATATATATATATATATATATATATAAAAGGTGGATACCCAGTGCCGAAGGCTCCCATACTCAAGCGTGAGAACTTCCTAGACAGTCTCCCATCTGGTACTATTCTCATGGCTTTCCGGGCTCTGGGGGTGGTCGATTAGCGCGCGCAGCCTTTCCCTCACATTATGTGAAGAGCCCGGGGCTCGAATATATATATATATATATATACATATATATATATATCAAAATAAAAATTATTTACATTTTTTTAGTAGTTCCCATTACACATCATATGATGATTCCATAGAATCTATGATTGATTAGTAAAATCTAGTACAAATGAAGTTCAAAATTTTATTTTGTTGTCAAGTTTTGTATAATAATTAACTTTCATTTGATTTTTTTAGTTTGTTATGATTTAGTTCATCTATTTTGTAAGAAATGATTGATTCATTGCTACTTAGATATCAACCCCGGTTTTGAATAATCTATCAGATGTAATGTTCATCATTTTCCAATTTTAACCTATGTAATTATATAAGAAAATAAATTTGAGCAAAAAGATTATAAATAAAAGAATATTAAAATAATAAGTTTGCGTATAGTATTTCAAAGAAAAATACAAGACCTTAAATCTAGCTAAAAATATGCAACATTGACATTTTGTTAGGAGTTTAATTCCAAGTAAATGTTTTATATCGTACCACACCACCTAGATTTATTTATAATTCTACTTTCGTACGTCTAAAATGTTAATGTTACCATACAATTAATGCATATAGAACATACAATGACTTCATTGATGTCTAAACGGTCCACATGTTTATTCTATTATGTTATATATTTAAATTTAAATACAAGTTTAGTATTTGGCCATTTATATTTCTATGCACAACAATCATGCATTCATACATCTCAAATACATATCATCTTCCAATTCTTTTACTTACATTAAACTTTCCTACAATATCATCTCTTCCCTTTTCCAATTTCATATATATGCTACAACTGAATTTTATTCTCAATTTAGCTCAAATTAAAAATTCTTCCAAATAATTTTTAGTCAGTCTACTCAAAGTAATCCAATCTAACTAGAACTTGACTGTATACATCGAGCTTTTCATTTCGTATTCATCTTGAATTATTTATGATTTAATTCATATTTTACAGTGTCTATTTCATTAACAATTTTTTTCAATGTTATATAAAGATAATATGAACTCCTCGGGTAAACTTAGTTTTCTGGTTCAGTCGCACTTAAAACTTAAAAGGTAGGGTTTATTTTAATATTTATCATTCCAGTTAATTTGACGATGTTTCATCTTTTAAATTTTTTTCCACGTTCATTTCATTTTCTCGCAATATTGCTTTTTTGCCTTTTCTAGTTTCATATAAGCTACGATTCCAAAAAAAACAATCTAACTCAAATTGAAAATTCTTTTCAACTCATTTTTAGTCAACCTTCATGGACATTTTAATTTAACTAGAATATGATTGAATTCATAGATAATTTTTCACTTTGTATTCATCTTTTAAAAAAAAAAAATCATACTTTACAGTGATGGTTGTCCTCCCAACTGCTTTCAGTATCATAGTTTTTTTATGGAAAAGTAGCGTGAGAACATCAAAAAAACTTAGCCTATTGATTCGATCAAACTTGATTAAAAGGTTAAACTTCTATATTTTATCTTTTCAATTCACTTGATGTTGAATTTGTAGTTTTTGGTCTGATTTCTAATGGACAAATTTTCAAAAGAGACTAGTTTTTAAAATCAACAGCACAAATAGACTAGTTCAGGCGCTACTTGCAAATACAGACTGATTTTGGTCAGCTCTGTGATGAGCTGACCAGTTTTTATTTTAAAAAAAAAATACGGGGTGCACAATGCAGGTACGATTTTGCAACTTACCTTGTAAATATTAATATTGCTTGTGACTGAAGCAGCAAAAAAGCTTGCAAACACATCACCATCAGATAATCAAGAAAGAAAAAGAAAAGCAGAATAAAAAATGTAAATGAAATAATTTCCAACAATTAGAATGATTCTATTTCCTCAAGCAACAGAGTTTCCATGTGAATTTACAAAGAGGGAAATTTGTTTTATTACATCTTTGAAACTGTTTAAGGGATACGAATCAGTTATGCACAAAACTAGTGCTCAAAAAAAGGGTTGTAGATTTCTTACTTAATGGAGAATATTCATCTAACTATTTCTCGCACTACAATCTTACTGCATCTTCTATTCCAGACCAGGCAGATACTCAGAACAAGAAGCATTTCAACGCATCTTCTCAAGGCCGAGGTTTTGATAGTAGCAGGGTTGCTTCTAGGTTGCACTTGAAGGCAGCCTTCACCTTCCTATGCCAGATTTGTCGCCTGTTAAGCTTGTAGATGTATGTGTGAATCTCAAAAGTCATAATCGGTGTTCTATGAAGTTGGATATTGATTATTGAGGCTTCTATTTGATACAAAAAAGTTGCTCCTCTCCTTGCGCGCTACCAACTGAGCCTTTTTCCTACTGCACGGCTCAGATTTGTTGGATTAAATTATTAACTTTACACTTAAATATAGCAAAATCGTACGGGCGCGCACTTACCAAGTGCGCCCGTACAAAATTAAGGGGGCGCACTTCGTAGGTGCCCCCCGTATTTTTGACCCACAAAAAAAAAAAAAAAAAAAAAACTGGCCAACTTATTGCTGAGCTGGCCAAAATCAACCGATATTTGCAAATAGTTTCCGAATGCTATCGATTTTAAAAGGTAGCATATTTTTTTGAAAATTTGTCCAATTCTAATTTGAGGTCAAATTTTCGGTTTGTAAGATCATGAATATAGTTCTCTTCATTTGTCTTTCAAAAAGTTATCGGTTTCATAAATATTTGGATACTACAAAATCTCCTATGATTAGTAGAATCTCTTATGGGTAATGCTAAAAATTTCATTTTATTCCCAAGATTTACATAATAACTTATTTTAATTTGATTTTTTGACTTGATTTAGCATTTTTTTTAATTCATTTATTTTGTAGAGTAACTCATTCGTTGCTATATAGATATAAACTCCAAGCTTGAATAATCTGTTAAACATCACGTTCATCCTTTTTTAATTCTAACCCACTTAATCATATAAGAAAAAATGTATATGAAAAATCATCATATATGAAGTAAAAGAATATCAAAATAATAAAATTTTGTTAGTACCTAGAACAAAAAATGTAGCATTTAACTACAATAAATGGTTTCAAAATATCGTTAGAAGTTCAATTCTAAACAAGTGTTTCTAGTCCTTTTTTATTTAAATATTTTATGTATTGTTATTACACAACCTAAACTATTATTTTGTTGTAAAATCTTATATCAACCATCTTTATCAAACCCAGACTTTAGTACATTTCTTAATTAGAAATCTAAGGGATAAAATTTTCTACAAAGTTAGTTTGAAATTAAATTGTTTTTATTTTTGTTCTTTATGTAATTTGGAAATGTTTATACATAATTATGGATGAAGATATGGATATTCATAATATTTACAAGTAAATTAACCTCAACTGGAAAGGACCGTGTTAAATAATATAACTATGCACTTCTTCATAAAAGAAATCAGTACGTATAAATTGAATTTAATTGGATCTCAAACTAATTATAGAATTAACTACATTCAATTCTCCTTTTTACTGAGATTTAGTTTAATGATTATTGAGATTCAGTTTAATGAGAAAATTAATTTTAGAACAACTCTTTAATGCTAGTCAGTTTGAGTCTACCTTCAATTCGGTATAATTTATAATTCTATAATGGATAAAGATGACCTTTTAGTTTAACTTAATCACAAATTTTGAAATGTTACAGACCGCAGTGCGTGAATAATATTCATGTTATTTGCATAGGCAAATTAAGATCGCGTCCAAGCTGTTTGAATCATCAAGTTAAGAGATGCATGGATGATGAGTCAATATTTTTGAAAAGCCAATATAGTAGATATGTACCATTATTAGTTTACATAACTTATTGTATGATCTATAAACTTAAATGATATACTAGACATAATAGTTAAAAGGTTAATGGTGAAACCCATAATACACATATATATCAGCTTCAAGAAATAATAATAGATTTGGGTATTTTAGAATATTTTATACTTCTACAAACAACAACAAAGCCATATATCCCAAACAAGTTGGGGTTGGCTAGATATGGAACCCAAAATAAAAGAAATAATACTGATAATAATATATATATATAAGGATTTGAAATAACCAAATAAAAAGATGTCTGATAAAGGGGGCTTTTTTATAAAAAAAGTAAAAAGGTTCAACAAAAGTGAAATAAAGTAAAATAATTAAACAGATTAAAAAAACCCTAAGGTTCCGGTACATGAATTGCCAACTTCCATACACTCCTATCCACTACCAGCTCCTCGGATATACTCCAATTACTTAAATCCCATTTTATTACCTCCTCCCATGTCATTTTAGATCGACCTCTACCTCTCTTCAGGCCTTCGGCGCGGCCTATAATTCCAACGCACATAGGTGCATCGTATGGTCTATGTTGGATATGTCCAAACCATCTCAAGCAGTGTTGGACTAACTTCTCTTCAATAGGTGCAACTCCAAGTTTTTCCCGAATATCCTCATTTCTAATCCGATTTCGTCTGGTATGCCCACAACTCTAGCACAGCATCCGCATCTCTACTACACTTATCTTCTGGACGTGTTGCCTCTTAGTAGGCCAACATTCTGCACCATATAACATTGCAGACCTGATTGTTGTCCTATAAAATTTTCCTTTAAGTTTATGAGGAATCTTCCTATCACAGAGAATGTCAGATGCTAGTCGTCATTTCACCCATCCTGCTTGAATTCTAAAACTAACACCCTTATCAATTTCCCCATCAAACTGCAACATAGATCCTAAGTATCAAAACGATTTCTTCTTGGGTACTACTCTACCGGTCAGGATGACATCTCTGTCATCTGAGTTGACATCGCTAAACCCACACTTCATATACTATGTTTTAGTTCTGCTAAGCCTGAAACCCTTTGATTCCAAGGTCTCCCTCCACAACTCCACTTGTCGATTAACCCCTATTCTACTTTCATTAATCAGCACAACATCATCGACAAAATTTAGTAGAGTAAATGCAAAATTTAGTTAATTTAGTAACACATTTTTTTAGTTTAGCTGCTAATTTTAGAAGTGAATGTAATGTATTCCCGCGTCTTTGATATTCGGTAATTTAATCGTAACCATATGAATGTTTATTAATGGTCCTACTTTTATACTTATTTATGGATAAATCGTTTATATGATATTTAATTATTTATAAGCTAAAAAGAATCTTACATCATATTTTTCTTTTATGATCATGGTATAGACCAAATTCACCACAATATGATATATGCAATTGCCTTGATAATAATGTTATGTTCAGCTCTTTATATGTTTTAAGTTTCTAAAACTCATACTTCCACAGTCAATCAATTTTTGAAATGCTAGTAGTACATTCCATATTCTTCTAAATTTTAAATTTATTAAAGAATATGTGTAATAAATACTAACTTACATTTACATAACAATTATATTACAAATAATTAGTTGGATATTAGAAATGAAAAGAAAATATGGTGATATTCATTAAGCATTAAATATTAGCAACGGAATCATTAATAATATTAACAATCAATTAAATTGAAAAGGTAAACATGTAAAGCTCAAATTAATTATTATAGCAAAGCGATTCAAAATCAATATGCAATTTAATTCTCTAGTTTAATTTGGAATAAAAAGTAACATTAAATTCATATTTTAAAATGCTAAATAATACTCAAATATCGGTTATCATAATATCAATTTACTTCAAATTTTGCTAACTAAAACAATAATATTAAAATTTTAAAAGGAAGGAGAAAAAGATTTCAACGAATACTAAGATAACGGAGATTGAAATTACACCATTATAACCTTAATTTTCGGTTGCTTAAATAAGGGAATCAAAGTTCCGGTATTTTAAGGATGAAAAGAACAAAAAGGGTTTAGGGCTAGTCTAAAAGGTATATGAAAGATAAGAAATGTAATCATCAAACATTCAATCAGGTACTTTGATTAAATTTTTAAGGGAAGAATTAATGACTAAAATTTTTCGTTATTAAAATTATCTAATTAAAAGGATGCTCAAAATTTTAAATATAATTAAAAAAAATGGTCTATTTATTAAATTGTTCATTCTTTTAATAATTTTCAATAAGAAAAAAGCAAACGATGAACTTATATATAATAAAGTAGATATGATATATTACTTAAATAAAAGAATATTTAGTGTATAATAATAAACATGCTTAAAGCATATGTTTTTATTATTAGAACATGTCACGTATATCCATCCATATCACACTTCAAGGCTCAAGCAGACATGGTTGTCTTGTAGTTTATTATCACAAATCAGAATAAGGTGGATACCCAGTATCAATGGCTCCCGTACTCAAGCGCGAGAGGACTTCCCAAGTCAGTCCCGGTACTATTCTCACGGCTTTTCGGGCTCTGGGGTGGTTGATTAGTGCGCACAGCCTTTCCCTCACATATGTGAAGAGGCCGGGACTCGAACCTGCGCGCTCCATATTACCAGCCGGGTAATCTTACCGTTGCACCAGGTACCACCTTATCACAAATCAGAATAGAATGTCACTAATACAAAATGATACCTAAAGTGGTCAAACAAAAGCTAAATAAAAAGTTCAAATTACATTTTGTCAAAATGCAAAAATTGTTGTATGTAGTTGAATCTTAAAGAGAAATGGATTGAAGATAAATGAATAATACAAATATAAAACACGTATGACAAAAAGGCTTTAATATAATAGTTTGAATTCAAGGTAAAATTAAATTAGTAATTGCCCTATCATATTTGCTTTCACTTTAAGTTTCGTCAATGAAATTAAATATATTTCAATTCTTACACAATGTCTATTATTAAATTTATATACTTTTATATGTTGAAATAAGAAGGGAAATTTTTAAATACTTTAGTCGTCATAAGTTTTGGTAATCGTTAATAAACGAAGGTTGCACTTAGGAGTGTTGCAGTGCCCGTTATGAAAGGTTTTGAAAATACCAGTTTGACCGTCAATGATAGTAGCAGTTTTGATTGGTTTACTTGAAGTATTGTGATAGTTGATCAATACATATTTAAAAGTTTACATACGCCAGTTTTAAGAGTTCTTCACTAAAAACATGATACATATATACACACACATAACCTTATATTTATTATCTAGTTTTATAGAGATTAATTTTCCAATATAATTAGCAAGGGTATAATTAAAAAAGTTCGAACCTTTTAAAACATCATAATTTTTTAGATTGAGATTTACCATCAAAATTACGCTACATCGATTTTTATCGGTTTTAAAACCAATAATAACTGATGCGAAAATATGGGTTATGCCAATGCCTAAAATACAAAGTCGTTAACAACCAAGCAAAACTGGTTAAAAAAAGAGGCTCCCAAGCAGAGCATAAAGATTATGGCCTAAGCAAAACTGGTAAAAACTGGTTATCCACAATCTTTATGTCTGCTTGGAAGCCTCTTTTTTTACCAGTTTTGCTTGGTTGTTAACGACTTTGTATTTTAGGCATGGGCATAACTCATATTTTCGCATCAGTTATTATTGGTTTTAAAACTGATAAAAATCGGTGTAGCGTAATTTTGATGGTAAATCTCAACCTAACAAATTAGGATGTTATAGAAGGTTCTAACTTCTTTAATTATACGCTTGCTAATTATATTAGAAAATTAATGTCTATAAAACTAGATAATAAATATAAGGTTATGTGTGTATATGTATCATGTTTTTAGTGAAGAATTCTTAAAACTGGCGTATGTAAATTTTTATATATATAGTGATCAACTATAATGGTCTTCGTAACTGTTTGTACAATAATGATTTTCATATAAGAGATCCTTCCTAAAAATGTATCAATATCTAACTTACAATCTTTCAAGTTTTAAAATTATTTTTAAACAATTGAAATGCATGTTAAGTTTAGGTTCATTAATTTTTATAAATTTATTAGAAAATATACATGGTTTACTTGGTATGTTTATTTTTCTAGTTTGGTCGATGGTTGACATTATAGGGATGATGTCACACTTCAAATTTTATGTTATGGATTTGTGTATAAATATTATTTCCTTAATTATGATTATTGGAATACATTATATGGTTAGCAAAAGATTATTGTAGTGATGTGTGCACATAGCGTTCTTTCATTTTCTTTCAATACTACTTTGTGTATAAGTATTATTCATGAACAAATTTTCGTAAACTAAAGGTTTTATGTAACAAATACTACTTTCGAAAAATGCATCAATATCCAAATGATAATCTTTCATGTTTTGAAATAACAAATAAAACGGTTAAACATCTTAAAGGAACAATTAGGCAAAACAAAAGGAAACTATACATGGAAACATACTCTAGTTTTATGGTCACATAGGACTTCTGCAAAGACAACTACTGACCCACCTCATATTCTTTGAAATATGGATTTGAAGTAATGCTATCGGTATAGGTGGATGCCTCATCGCATCGAAGAATTGCATACGCCAATAAATCAAACAAAAAATAAATAATCTCTAGACTTAATTAACAAGCAAAGAGATTGGGTTACATTACAATCAACAGAATATCAATGAAGTTTTTTTTTCAAATATTACAATTCGAAAGAGGGCATTCCAAAAAGGAAATCTAGTAATTATGAGGGAAATAACAATACCAAAAACCCAACATATGGTCCACTAAGGCCAAATTAAGGAGGACCCATGGTCACCCATGAAGTAATACCTCCTAGAAATTATCAATTAAGTAGACTGTATGGAAATGTTATAACAAGAACGTGGAATGTTGAACAATTTAAGACCGTATTTCACTACAGATGGACTACTAAATATTTGCCCTTTGGTAAATATTGGCAAAACTTCTACAAAATTTCTAAGAAAAACAAATTTTTAAAAATGACAAACTTTTCTAAAAAGAGATTTTCTAAAGTTCTTCAAAAATGGTTTGTGAAATGATTTCGCATAACTATTTTAATCCTCGGACCAAGACATATTATGCTCAACGCAACTTCTGACTTGGCGAGGTCATTGAGTTATTTTGGATAGAAGCATGCCTCATACCCGACAAATTATAAAAAGCCAGTGTTCTCGCCTTTGGGCATAATTGAAGCAACCAACCAACGATTATCGTAGATTAAGTCTCCAGACCTGCCTCTAAGCCTTGCTAAAATAACCATCCAAAGAGTGGTGATCAATTAAGCCTTAGGTCCCGTCACAGAACCTGGCAAAAAGCAACCATCCAAGGGTGATGGTCGATTAAGCATTTAATCATCTCTCTAAACCTAATTAAAACATCCATCCAAAAAGTGAAGGTCAAATTTACCTTCGAGCCTAACCAAAGCGATCATCCAATGGTGATAGTCGATTGAGTCTTTAGTCTCACCTTTGGGTCTAGCTAAAGCAACCACCCAAAGAGTGGTAGTCGAATTAAACCTTTAGTCTCGCCTTCAAGCCTAACCAAAGCAATGATCCAGGGATGGTGATTGAGTAAGCCTTTAGCCTCGCCTAGTCTGGCTAAAGCAAACCACTCAAAGAATGATGGTTAAATTAAGACATTGGCCTCGTCTCCAAACAAGAGTGACCAAAGCAACCAACCAAGAATGATGGCCTATGAAGATAGTTCCTTCTTTGAGCATGGCTAAAGCAACCACCCAAAAAGTGGTGGTCAAATTAAGTATTTGGTCCCGTCTCCGGATCTATCCGAAGCAACCATCTAAGAGAAAAAGGTACTCGACCAAGAGTTGTCAACACTCAAAAAAGAAAGAACTTGAGAAGAAAAATTAAGAAAGATGTTTACTTAAGCTAAAACATTAGCAAACGTTTATGGAGAGGGGCAAGTGTTACACCTCAAATTTTCAAAAACTGAACAGGAATGTTGCTACCGACTACCAAAAGTTATCGCATATTCAAAAAATAAAGCTACCCTAAGTGACCGCATGTTGAAGATAAGGAATATCACATGTTAAATAAGGGATATCATGGGTTGAGAAGCTGCCACATGATGATTAATGACAAACCGGTCTGAGATAATAAAGTTATCGCACAATGAGGTGATATAGCTATCGCATGTTGAAAATAAGGGCTATCGTAGGTTGAGATTATCACATGTCGAAGTCTAAGTTATCATAGATTGAAGATATTGCGTAATGAAATGATCAAGCAGAATGTCAAAGCTACTGCATGTTAAGATGAAGGTATTGCAAGTTGAGAATGTCAAAACTATCGCATGATGAGAGTTATCGCAAATTGAGATGATCAAGCTATCATAAGTTGTGAATAATAGAGCTATCACATACTGAAAAGTTATCGTATGGCAAAGAAACTGTTCGCACATGTGGAGAAAAATGCTAGAAGATAACACTCTAATTAGCCATACGGCAATTGTTGATTGGTCTAGTCATGTCATGTCATCATTAAGAGATTAAAAGAAAATTATGTCAGAAATCAAATCAGCAATATGTCATATCAATAATATCTCGATCGTTCATCTCCTATGAGCGTCATGTGTCAAAGATCTAAATGCGCAATTTCTCTATAAACAGGCATGTACCCCTACTAAAAGGGAGTGAATATTGAACCAGTTTTCTTCTTCATATTCATTTTGTACTCCCCAAATCAATAAAACTTTGGGACTTCAATGACTGCCTGGTCAAATTGTAACTGACGACTTGGACATTTGACTGTTTGCACGTTTATATACTTTAATATTGAACTATGGACATGCTTGCTCAAAAACTAGCTCTATTGCCCAAGCACTCTTGAACTTTCTAACCCACATAGGACTCGAATATAAGTTAGACCCAATTTCTGCACTAACGGGAGTCAAGTTGAGACAAACTTAACTCTCATTTGTCTGCACCTATGTATCTAAATTTTGTTCTAACATAAATAAATAATACAAGATCAACTTGATAAACTAACATACAATTCTCAGCTGTTACTAAATCAATATTAGATGTAGGTATGTCTTCATATTGTTGCCCTTCTATACGTTGTTGGGTCATCTTTGAAGCTCGGATGTTCCTCACAATGTATGATATCTTATAAGTTTACGTGGTTATCTTATTTTGGTTAGGCATGTTTACTTTGCTGGATAGGTTACCTAGTGGCTATACAGAACAGCAAGAAGACAGCTTTGTAAGTTTCACTGGTTGCTGGGGAGTATTTTCTAGGCTTGGTCCAAGCTGTGCTTGAGCTCAGCAACTGGTGCTAGTGGTAGTTCAACATAATCACACAATATTTAAACATTCTCCCTTAACACAGCATGAATAAGAGTTGACTAGCTAGCTTGTACCAACACTAAATCATAAGGCAAACCGCATCGCCTATCAGTTCATTATCTCGCAAATAACAGTTTGGCATGTAATTAACCAAGCTAACTATGTAAATTTAACAAATTAACAGATCTAAATCTTCTTCAAAATAACACACCCAAAATTGCTGAATCCGATGATCGAAATCATGTCAAATGCAAATCAAACAGTTTGCACGACAATAAAATCTAACTTAAACTAGAAGAAATGGACATTTCTTCTACCGACTAAAAACAATTCAAGATAACACAATGATGAAGGGAGCTCGGTTTGGAGAATTACCTGCCATGGAAAACCAACTGGAATAGTTTCAGGTGAACTGGAATATTCAGGAGAAAAAAAACAAAGAAGACGATTATAACGACGCCACTCAATTTTACTCCCGGCCCTTTAGCTTGGTTGCACGGGTGAAGTCAGCATTTATCGCTCAAAACCAATTACATCATCCACTATTTTAAAGATTCAATCAAGGTCGATACGACTATGGTTAACGTTCGACCTTGAAGCATCACGGCTCTCAGAATGAAATAACATTGCATGTGCACTGGCCCGTAGTTTAACCTCAAAACCCTTTAAAACCTCTAGATTTCTTTGAACATCACGGCTCTTCAAATTTTGAAAAAAAATAGTTTATAAAAAATTAGTAAATTTGCAACTTTGCTTTGATAAGTTGTTATATAATTATTCCAACTATAATGACATACTACATGACAAGTAGGTTGAAGATGGAAATTGAACTCATGACTTTTTGGATCACGTCAAAGTGTCTCAATCAATTTGGACACGGATATTTGTCATAATTGGTTAAATTTTATCTATATTTATAATAATTGTATGTTTAAATCAGAAAAATAGAAATAAACTATCAACACGGTTCTCAGGTATGACCGGTTGGACCGCGACCCTTGGATCTTAAACTACCACGATTTGACGTACAGTTCGGTCTTCACAATTATGGCATCAACTAAACTAATTAACTTTGGTTGGTTTTGGTTTTGTGCGTTAATTGGTTGGTTTTGGTTTTTACTTTTATACTAGTGTGTAACCCGTGCGTTGCACACGATAATATTATAAAATACAATTTTTAAAATTTTAGTGTTAAAATTGGAACATTATTATACAACATATGATGAATCAGACAAAATAAATATAATATAAATTATTGTTGTTGTTATTTCTTATATATGGTATGCGTTATGTAACATATATTTCTTTAAAGCAAAACAATAAATTTATGTTCTTACTACTATGAGCAAGTATTCTTTTTGAAATTGACATGTTTCTATTATTTTAAATGAAGTAACAAATATAATTTAAATTATTTCTTTTACATATGTTAAATCTGAAATTATGCAATTGGTTAAAGTATATCGACTTAAGAGTAAATAATATAAATAAATTGAGAAGGATATAAATATATGAACCCGAACCAACCAATTAAACCAAAATATAAAATTTTATTGATTTTAAAGATGAAAAATTACCGTGAACAATGTTATTACTTATAATATTTTCGTAACAATATTATTTTTTCTCTAGTTTCATATTAACATTTTTAGAAGAAAAGTTTGTTTTCTAAAATATTTGCATCATATGAACTTAATTAGTTGTTTTAATCCTATGTTATGTCAGCAACTAGAAGAATTATTTCATTTTAAGATAAACTAAATAAACCAACCAATAAACTAAATATTATCAGTTTGGTTGATTTTGGTTCCAAAAAAATATTGGTCTGATTTGGTTCGGTTTATGTTTTGTGAACGGTTATTTTGATTATAACATTTTTGATTGGTTTCAAACCGAACCAACCATTTGCTCACCCCTATCCACATCCCAATTTTGCAAAAACAAATTAAACATAGGCTAAATTTATTTTCAGTTTGTCTGTTCCCACTCCAACTTTTCTCCACCCACCCAATTTATCATAGAGATGCCCTTATCATAACTTGGCATCTCCTTTCTTTGTTTTATCACCTCCTTTTGAAAACCCTAACAATTTCAAAGCTTCTCATATCCCAGCAATGGAAAGAGTTGACTGAAAGAAAGATCTAAGGTTCAGAAATCTTAGGATGCGTTCTTTTTGAATTAAAAGGGCAGATAAAAGGGGCTGGAAAATGGATAAGTTCGCGAAAGGGGAACGCGTTCTTTTTATGAAAGAGGCAACACGAAAGGGGAAACTATTATTTTATTTCTTGTTTATATTATCATTTTATTTATGTTAATTATTTTTAAATACATAATATGACATACGAAATAAAAATTCATATTTCAGAATGCATAATACAAATGCTGAAATAAAAGTGCTAAAAAATAAAAAATAAAAATAAAATACAAAACAAATTACATGCACATTCTTAATTTCCTAACAAGAAAAATAACAGTCTTCCTAAGCTACTCGGGGTTGTTCAGCAATGCATGCAAATGATTATAATATTTGCTATTATAATTAGCCAAACATATCGCGATCTCTCACTCCTCGTAGTCATTGCCCTCATGTCTCGCTTCCTTGCACCTATCAAAAATCAATCACACGAGGAACTGCCATAAGTCTAAATGGTCCACCAGATGACGGTGGTCTAGGCGCTCTAGCACTGGTGAACCCCTCAGTATCACCCCGAAGATAGTCGTCATAAAGCTATGTATCGAACTACAGCTGAACGGGTGGATGCTATGTAATAATGAACTGACATTTAATAGTTCGTATGTAGCTACCAAAAATCACGTCCAACTGCCTAAAGCGAGCAAGCGAGGCGTGTTTGTACCTGTGATATCTCGATGCAGTTGTATCTCGTCACTCATCGGTTCCAGTGACCATGTCATGTTCCTCATTCCAAAAGTCACCTGGAATCGGTAGCAGCTTATTCCATGGGCTCACTCACGCTTTAAATTGTCAAACTTGTTCTTTAGTTGCCCGACATTGTTGTCCAGCCAGTGTGATCGTTAAATATCGCACTAATCTCCTAACACCACTACACAACATAGTGAGCATGTGTATCGATATTTTCGTAACAAACATCGATAAACGTGTTCTTCCGATCGTCGTTCCAGTCGGTGATAGTGTAGATGGATGAAGCAACAGATTGGCTAGACATTTTAAAAAAGTGAAAATAATTTCAGAAAAAATTGGAAAAAAATATATATGAAAGATAAGAATATGAAAAACGTGAGTATAAACAAATCACCTGAGTCGATCGATGACGAAGCTTAAAAAATTACTTGAATTTTCAAATTGTATGTGTTCTGTTTGGTGAGTTAGGAAATAAAATAGGATAGTATATATGAGGGTGAAAAGATATGGCAGTTGGAATATTATTCGTTCGTGTCTAACGCAAACAGATAATATTCCAACATTTCAACTGCCTTAGAGAAAATCTTGGTCTCCTATTTCGATTAAAATGAGAAGAAAAAAAATGCTTCCCAATCTTAAGGGTAAAATCTCGAATGTTTATCTTGGGTGAGAGGCGAGGTTGAAAACCTAGCGGTACTGCAAATTTCAACAGGAGTGGTGGAAACCAACACAATAGGACGCTATTCACATTCATCAACCGTAACGCCCCGAAATTACCGATTCAGATTCCAAAAGTTACAAGCATTTAAAGTTTATAACTCAAATACACGAATTGCCATTTTATGATAGCTCTATTTTGACCGAAATAAGATTTATCCTCTGTTGCGTTCAAAATATCTTTGATAATCATTATATACTTATATAAACTGTAAAGACCCGCAAATTCCCACCCTTTGAATCGACCATAAACCACACAGGTCTGACCCAAAAGGTGAAAATTTACGAATACTTTAACTTTGGGCATACAACACAACAGAACAAAAACACAGACTTTTATAACATCAATAATAAATGTTACATCAGAGTACAGAATATATCAGAGTACTTCGATAAATAATACAGCGGAAGAAACATTTAAATTAAATTAAATACATTGCAGCGGAACTAATCTCAGCGGAAGGCCATCAATATTCTGGACCCGGCTTCAGACTTCAATCCAGGATCCTGCTTAACTATATCTGCAAGAAACTACTCGACTGCCCGTGTGGAAAGAGGGCACCCGAGTTTGCAAAGTGAAACAAACTACAGGTCAGTCGTGGGACTGGTGTGAGAATTCTTAACTGGTTTAACTAATAGTAATAAGGCAAATCCAAGGACCACGCCGCTAACGCGGAACGGGTTTACTCCAATGGATTGCCGTGCATAATAAAGTAAATCGTTAAACAACGCAATGTCTTTTTGGAAAAATGAAACCATTATAAGACCCAAGTCCCATCACACATTGCAACGCACACCAGAGGATAGGGTTTTACCTTATAATGGTCAAAAGATGCTTGATACGTAAAAAAAACGATAGTATTATTAGTGTGTATATGTTTTAAATAAAAACATTTCAATCATAAGTATCAATCCTAGACGGCATGGGTACCATATATCATGTCGCCAATACTAGTTCTACAATCAAAACCGCAAGGTCGTATTGGAAATTGGATTTCCATCATGAGTCGAGGCTAGGGGCAAGCTCCTCTCCGATTCGAGACACTCTAGCAAATGCCTCAGGATTCCCCGCAGTGAACCCTTGGATGCGGTAGGGCCGGTCCCCGCCTATGGGCAGTGGATTAGTTATGCCTGAACACACGTTTCCCGGTCCCTTTGGACCTATAGTAAGACCACCAACGGCCTATAAAAAAACGAGGCGCCTCAAAATCCATCATCCACATAAGTAAAATGTCAGGGCTGGTAGGTCACTGACACCACTCTAGCTAGAAAGAAACGTGTGCACTCCCTACGGTCCATATCCCGTTTTTGACTCATACTGGGGTGTGAGGCTCGCGAAGTCACGATATACACAAAGCTATGCCTAAACAGACTATGCTTTGATCATCATCCACAAGGCCTGCTTTTCAACAAAGCCTTGATCATTGCATCTTAGCATGCCACATCATCACTCCATATCACACTACCAATCCTTTGCCGAAATATATGAACGGGTGTTAAGCAAAAGAATAAATTCTCCACCATCAAACATCCATACATTTGACAGAAGATTAATAACATGATATATAATGGAGTACGATGTCAGACACACAATCCATTTATAAGCTTATGCTTTGGGTCTGAGCGAAAGCCAAACCCGTACAAATCAACACTACGTCTGGGCAACTCTTACTATTACCTTATCATGGTAGCGAGCCATTCTAATGCAACAGTCATCATCGTCCATTCGATGTGGAGATTTGACGGTCTTCTATCGCCGTCTTTCAATCTTGGATTATTAACGTCGTTTAATTATTTGGAATGAGATGAACTCGGGCTTTCCAAATAATCCTCGTATATATACATATATATATATATATATTTATTTAAAATCTTTCTTACACATTAATAATTATTTTTATTAACGCTTCATTCCTATTTTAATTATTTAAAATAATTAAATTTTTATATAACGACGCCTTAAGTATATGGGCGACTATGGCGCTGAATTCAACCAATTTTGATTTTCACATTTACCAGAATCTAACCGTTGGATCTTAACGTAATATATATCGTTGGAAAGATTTTTCCAAGACGGTCCTAACGGTTTCAGTTTCAAGGAAATCCGACGGTCGGATCTTCTTGTATAGTCGTTTAAAAGTTCGATTTCAAAACGCGAACTACCGCGCTCGATTCGTTTAGTTTTAATTAGATTTATATACAAATATATAAACATAAACCGTTTAAATCTTTATTATAATGAATATTCTCAATCTTCATCCTTTTATTCCTTTTTATATAGTAAATTGTAAATCATACTTGAATGGTGAATTCTTCCTTTTTAATTCCTTTAATTTCTTTAATTTACGGTAAAATGTAAATTTTATTTCATCGTCCAATTCCTTCTTTTAATTCCATCCTTACATGTAAAATGTAATTTATAATTCATCGTTCTTAAGTACATATAAAAATATAAATTTTATTTACAAATGTAAATCCTACTTTTTTATTTACATTATAAAGATGTAATCTTTGTTTACAATGTAAATCCATACATTCATTTCATAGAATAAAATGAAATTTCATTCAGGCGGGTTAAATTCACTCAAAATTTACATAATAATATGTAATCTATTTCATATGATGAAAATTCATTCATAAATTACATGTAAAAATGTAATTTACTTTATGCGGACTAATTTCATTCATAAAATAAAATGTAATTTATTTCATGCGATCTTAACTCATTCATAAAATGCATATACAAATGTATTTTATTTCATGAGGTCTTAATTCCTTCATAAAATACATATAAAAAAATGTAGTTCATTTCATGCAGTCTGAATTTCTTTAAATTACATTATAAAGTAATGTAACCTATTCTACGGTAAATTTTCTTTTTATTTACATCATAAATAATGTCACTTATACTACGGTAAATCTTCTTTTTATTAATATCATAAATAATGTCACTTATCCTACGATATCATTCTTTTATCTTAACATTATAAATAATGTTAATTTCCTACAGTGTAAATCCCCTTCTTATTTACATTATAAAATAATGCAAAATTATCCTATGTTGTGATTACTATATAATTTACATTAAAAATAATATAAAATGGACATACGGTGAAATTACTTTTTATTACTAACATAAAAATGTTAATTTCATCTTGCGGTGAATTCCTATTTTATATTTACAAATGTAAATTTTGTCTTGCGGTGTAAATTCATATATACATTCAATTGGAAAATGTAATTCTTATCATATAATATAAATTCACATTTTAATTACGCATAAAATGTCAGCTTAATCATACGGTGCAAACCACATCTTATTTTACATTAAAATAAATGTAACTACCATTTAAATGTTAATTCATGTTCTAACTCACCTTAGAAAAATGAAAATTTTATTTCACCGCAAAATCCTACTTTTTATTTACAATTAAAAATGTAAATTTTGGTTCATGTCAACGTCCTATCGTCTACAAATGTGAATCTTGATATACGAGAAAATTCACTTTTTAATTACAAAGAAAGAAAAATGTAATTTTAACAAACCATATAATTTCATTTTATAATTTACATATAAAATGTAAATTTGACATACGATGAAATTTCTAAATATATTACATGAAATAAAATGTTAACTAACATACGATGAAATTACTTATTTCTAGCATTAACAAAAATGTTAAATTTCTCATACGATGTAAT
Organism: Allium sativum; assembly: GCA_030737875.1. Classification (NCBI taxonomy): domain Eukaryota; kingdom Viridiplantae; phylum Streptophyta; class Magnoliopsida; order Asparagales; family Amaryllidaceae; genus Allium; species Allium sativum. The sequence continues at coordinate 552,583,553 of CM060910.1, read as the reverse complement.
TTTTAACATTAACAAAAATATTAAATTTGTCATACGATGAAATTTCTAATTTTCAACATTAACAAAAATGTTAAATTTCCCTACATTTCAATTTTACATAATAAAATGTAAAATCTAACACTAGTCGCATTCTTATTTTATTTGCACCAAATAATATGTAAATTGAAATTTCTTTTTAATATTAACATTAAAAATGTTAATTTATACATGCGGTTAAATTCACTATTTATATTAATATTAAAATGTTAATGTCATCATATGGTTAAACATTAAAGATAAATAATGTAAATTTTCATACGTTGTAAGTATTCTTATTATTAACATTAAATAATGTTAATTTTATCATACGTTGAATTACTTATCATTAACATTAAAAATATTAATTTCATCCCACGTTGTAATTTTTATAATATTAATATTAAAAATGTTAATTTACATAAGTGGTGAGTTTTATAACGTTAACATTACAAATGTTGATTTACATATGTGGTGAACTTTACTTTTTACTTACATTTAAAAAAAAAAAAATGTTAATCTTTCATGCATTGCAAATGCTTCTTATTAACATCAAAAATGATGTTAATCTCTCAACAATGTAAGTTACTTATTATTAATATCAAAATAATGTTACTTTTTCCCCATTTCAATTTTACATAAGAAGAGAATATAAATCTCATCACAAGTAGCATTCTTAATTTATTTGCATCAAATAAATTGTAAATTTTGATCACATCGCATGACCACACATCCAAACATAACCACAAATCCAAATCCAATAACTAGCATCCAGGTGATTACAAGGTGATGTTATAACTGGGCATTAGTAAAATCAACACGGTGTAATTAAATAAAGAACATATAAATAATTTTAATTAATTTATAATTCAGATTTAAACCTGAAATTTCAGGTCTAATCACATAGCATTATAGACAATTCCGATTTCACGTCATATGTTATGATCGGTTTAGATATATGTTTAAATATCATGTCGTATCGGTTCTACTGTTAATAATCATAAAAATAATAATAAAATAAATTAAATTAAATAAAAATAAAATTCTCACAGTGGTCTAGTCTAAAAAGATGACTCGGGTTCAATCAGATCCGGTGTTCGTATTCAATTTGATTTCAGATCTGGAATGATTCGAATAAAAATTCATATGAAAAATCAAATTCAGGCTTTTAACAACTGGTTGTGCAACACTTAAAAGCGTGGGGAAATCTGAAGCGAAAATTACCTTAGAACGTTCAAAACTTTGATTGCGATTTTCTGGAGTTGTAGTTGACGAAACGACGAGCCGTTTGTTGGAGAAGGACCGGCTACGAGAGATCTTTGATCGGCCTGAAGGTGGTGAGATGCGGCGGGACCCACAGGGGGCGGCGGGCTGTCATAGGCGGCGGGTTTGAGGGGTTGGTGGCGGCGGCACAGGGCACGGGGAAGGACGGGACTTGTCGGAGATCGAAGAGCTCGCGAAGAGCTTCGAAACGTGTACTCACACGCTAATTTTCGTTGAGAAATGAAAGAGAAATCAAAGAATGAAGAATTCGGCATAATGGGTTCAGCGTGAAGAGGAATGTCGGCTGTAGGAAGAGGATGAACAGTGAATTCCGAATTTTATAATATTATATTAGGGTTAACTAATTATGTAATTAGCCCGTTAAGGCCCATTTTGGTCCGAACTCCGATTTAGGCCCGCTTACTGTCGTTCTTAAGGTTTTGAGGCCTTCTGAACGCAATGGAACATGTTACAGGACCCAATTCCGAAATTTATTATGAGTTTTGGAATAATTATATTATTTTGTTAATATTTTAATGTGTACCGTACATGAAAATTCACCGAGGTCACAAATTAACTTCAAAAATTCTCGAAAAAAATATATTTAGCTATGTTTTGATGCTGTGGACCTATGAAAATTAATTTCGTTCAATTCTGAGCTCGTATGAATTTTTAATGAATTTTTAAAGTCAAAAATTTGCCCGTTTACACTGAAAAATCAATTATAATTATATTTTAATTCTAAAAATTACCGAAAAACATTTTTAGCTTTGTTTTGACGATACGAACCCAACAAAATTATTTTCGTCGAATTCTGAGACTGTTTGAAAAATGACTATTTTTAAGGCCAGTATATTTAATATTAAAAATACATTTTTAAACAAATAATTTCTGAAACTCAAAATATATAAGTGTTTACTGTTTTCCAATGCAAAAACATCATTTCGAACTCAATGGAAGTGGTTTCGAGTCGAAATTCCTACATAGGTGAAAAGTAGCATTTTTGACCTATGCAAATTACCCACCTACCTTTCTAAAAATTGAATTGGCCATAACTTTTGATTTCCGCTATGAAATTTCGATTTTTCGGATTCGTTGGAAAGATATTTTTAAATAGATTCTAATATTTTTGGTTTCACTAAAATTCGTTAAATTTTGCATCCTGTACGGTCAGTCAAAGTTCAAGTTTGACTTTTCAAACTTCCGCGCTATTTCTAACTCTTTTTATAATTAAAATTAAATTATTCATTCTAACTTCGATTTAAATCAAAATTATTTAAAATAGATTATTTTAAATATCAAAACTCATTAAAATCACTTAAAATAAATTTTAAATTGGCCCAAAATTCAGGGTTGTTATAGTCTCCCCCACTTAAAAACTTTTCGTCCTCGAAAAGGGACGAAGCTAAAAGTTGATTAATTAACTAACTAATGTATATATACATTTTCTCCATTGGTTTAAATAATTTCATTAGTTGATTAACTTTCAAATATATAACTTTTTATATATTCAAAATCATATTTTCCAAAATAGAGTATAATTAATCATAAATACGTATATTATAGGCTTGCTACTCTCAACTCATTCTAGGGCATTACTAACCCCATCTCTAATGAGTTTTCTCGTTCTAGGATACTGCTGATCCTATCTCTAATGAGTATTCTTATTGGATATTACTAATCCAATCTCTGATGAGTCTTTTGTTCAGTTCTAATGAGTTGTACCCCAAAGATTTGAGCTAACCAAAGCTCTGATACCAACTGTAAAGACCCGCAAATTCCCACCCTTTGAATCGACCATAAACCACACAGGTCTGACCCAAAAGGTGAAAATCTACGAATACTTTAACTTTGGGCATACAACACAACAGAACAAAAACACAGACTTTTATAACATCAATAATAAATGTTACATCAGAGTACAGAATATATCAGAGTACTTCGATAAATAATACAGCGGAAGAAACATTTAAATTAAATTAAATACATTGCAGCGGAACTAATCTCAGCGGAAGGCCATCAATATTCTGGACCCGGCTTCAGACTTCAATCCAGGATCCTGCTTAACTATATCTGCAAGAAACTACTCGACTGCCCGTGTGGAAAGAGGGCACCCGAGTTTGCAAAGTGAAACAAACTACAGGTCAGTCGTGGGACTGGTGTGAGAATTCTTAACTAGTTTAACTAATAGTAATAAGGCAAATCCAAGGACCACGCCGCTAACGCGGAACGGGTTTACTCCAATGGATTGCCGTGCATAATAAAGTAAATCGTTAAACAACGCAATGTCTTTTTGGAAAAATGAAACCATTATAAGACCCAAGTCCCATCACACAATGCAACGCACACCAGAGGATAGGGTTTTACCTTATAATGGTCAAAAGATGCTTGATACGTAAAAAAAAACGATAGTATTATTAGTGTGTATATGTTTTAAATAGAAACATTTCAATCATAAGTATCAATCCTAGACGGCATGGGTACCATATATCATGTCGCCAATACTAGTTCTACAATCAAAACTGCAAGGTCGTATTGGAAAGTGGATTTCCATCATGAGTCGAGGCTAGGGGCAAGCTCCTCTCCGATTCGAGACACTCTAGCAAATGCCTCAGGATTCCCCGCAGTGAACCCTTGGATGCGGTAGGGTCGGTCCCCGCCTATGGGCAGTGGATTAGTTATGCCTGAACACACGTTTCCCGGTCCCTTTGGACCTATAGTATGACCACCAACGGCCTATAAAAAAAACGAGGCGCCTCAAAATCCATCATCCACATAAGTAAAATGTCAGGGCTGGTAGGTCACTGACACCACTCTAGCTAGAAAGAAACGTGTGCACTCCCTACGGTCCATATCCCGTTTTTGACTCATACCGGGGTGTGAGGCTCGCGAAGTCACGATATACACAAAGCTATGCCTAAACAGACTATGCTTTGATCATCATCCACAAGGCCTGCTTTTCAACAAAGCCTTGATCATTGCATCTTAGCATGCCACATCATCACTCCATATCACACTACCAATCCTTTGCCGAAATATATGAACGGGTGTTAAGCAAAAGAATAAATTCTCCGCCACCAAACATCCATACATTTGACAGAAGATTAATAACATGATATATAATGGAGTACGATGTCAGACACACAATCCATTTATAAGCTTATGCTCTGGATCTGAGCGAAAGCCAAACCCGTACAAATCAACACTACGTCTGGGCAACTCTTACTATTACCTTATCATGGTAGCGAGCCATTCTAATGCAACAGTCATCATCGTCCATTCGATGTGGAGATTTGACGGTCTTCTATCGCCGTCTTTCAATCTTGGATTATTAACGTCGTTTAATTATTTGGAATGAGATGAACTCGGGCTTTCCAAATAATCCTCGTATATATACATATATATATATATATATATATTTAAAATCTTTCTTACACATTAATAATTATTTTTATTAACGCTTCATTCCTATTTTAATTATTTAAAATAATTAAATTTTTATATAACGACGCCTTAAGTCCATGGGCGACTATGGCGCTGAATTCAACCAATTTTGATTTTCACATTTACCAGAATCTAACCGTTGGATCTTAACGTAATACATATCGTTGGAAAGATTTTTCCAAGACGGTCCTAACGGTTTCAGTTTCAAGGAAATCCGACGGTCGGATCTTCTTGTATAGTCGTTTAAAAGTTCGATTTCAAAACGCGAACTACCGCGCTCGATTCGTTTAGTTTTAATTACATTTATATACAAATATATAAACATAAACCATTTAAATCTTTATTATAACGAATATTCTCAATCTTCATCCTTTTATTCCTTTTTATACAGTAAATTGTAAGTCATACTTGAATGGTGAATTCTTCCTTTTTAATTCCTTTAATTTCTTTAATTTACGGTAAAATGTAAATTTTATTTCATCGTCCAATTCCTTCTTTTAATTCCATCCTTACATGTAAAATGTAATTTATAATTCATTGTTCTTAAGTACGTATAAAAAAATAAATTTTATTTACAAATGTAAATCCTACTTTTTTATTTACATTATAAAGATGCAATCTTTGTTTACAATGTAAATCCATACATTCATTTCATAGAATAAAATGAAATTTCATTCATGCGGGTTAAATTCACTCAAAATTTACATAATAATATGTAATCTATTTCATATGATGAAAATTCATTCATAAATTACATGTAAAAATGTAATTTACTTTATGCGGACTAATTTCATTCATAAAATAAAATGTAATTTATTTCATGCGATCTTAACTCATTCATAAAATGCATATACAAATGTATTTTATTTCATGAGGTCTTTATTCCTTCATAAAATACATATAAAAAAAATGTATTTCATTTCATGCAGTCTGAATTTCTTTAAATTACATTATAAAGTAATGTAACCTATTCTACGGTAAATTTTCTTTTTATTAACATCATAAATAATGTCACTTATACTACGGTAAATCTTCTTTTTATTAATATCATAAATAATGTCACTTATCCTACGATATCATTCTTTTATCTTAACATTATAAATAATGTTAATTTCCTACAGTGTAAATCCCCTTCTTATTTACATTATAAAATAATACAAAATTATCCTATGTTGTGATTACTATATAATTTACATTAAAAATAATGTAAAATGGACATACGGTGAAATTACTTTTTATTACTAACATAAAAATGTTAATTTCATCTTGCGGTGAATTCCTATTTTATATTTACAAATGTAAATTTTGTCTTGCGGTGTAAATTCATATATACATTCAATTGGAAAATGTAATTCTTATCATATAATATAAATTCACATTTTAATTACGCATAAAATGTCAGCTTAATCATACGGTGCAAACCACATCTTATTTTACATTAAAATAAATGTAACTACCATTTAAATGTTAATTCATGTTCTAACTCACCTTAGAAAAATGAAAATTTTATTACATCGCAAAATCCTACTTTTTATTTACAATTAAAAAATGTAAATTTTGGTTCATGTCAACGTCCTATCGTCTACAAATGTGAATCTTGATATACGAGAAAAATCACTTTTTAATTACAAAGAAAGAAAAATGTAATTTTAACAAACCATATAATTTCAATTTATAATTTACATATAAAATGTAAATTTGACATACGATGAAATTTCTAAATATATTAACATGAAATAAAATGTTAACTAACATACGATGAAATTACTTATTTCTAGCATTAACAAAAATGTTAAATTTCTCATACGATGTAATTTTTAACATTAACAAAAATATTAAATTTGTCATACGATGAAATTTCTAATTTTCAACATTAACAAAAATGTTAAATTTCCCTACATTTCAATTTTACATATTAAAATGTAAAATCTAACACTAGTCGCATTCTTATTTTATTTGCACCAAATAATATGTAAATTGAAATTTCTTTTTAATATTAACATTAAAAATGTTAATTTATACCTGCGGTTAAATTCACTATTTATATTAACATTAAAATGTTAATGTCATCATATGGTTAAACATTAAAGATAAATAATGTAAATTTTCATACGTTGTAAGTATTCTTATTATTAACATTAAATAATGTTAATTTTATCATACGTTGAATTACTTATCATTAACATTAAAAATATTAATTTCATCCCACGTTGTAATTTTTATAATATTAATATTAAAAATGTTAATTTACATAAGTGGTGAGTTTTATAACGTTAACATTACAAATGTTGATTTACATATGTGGTGAACTTTACTTTTTACTTACATTTAAAAAAAAAATGTTAATCTTTCATGCATTGCAAATGCTTCTTATTAACATCAAAAATGATGTTAATCTCTCAACAATGTAAGTTACTTATTATTAATATCAAAATAATGTTACTTTTTCCCCATTTCAATTTTACATAAGAAGAGAACATAAATCTCATCACAAGTAGCACTCATCACAAGTAGCATTCTTAATTTATTTGCATCAAATAAATTGTAAACTTTGATCACATCGCATGGACACACATCCAAACATAACCACAAATCCAAATCCAATAACTAGCATCCAGGTGATTACAAGGTGATGTTATAACTGGGCATTAGTAAAATCAACACGGTGTAATTAAATAAAGAACATATAAATAATTTTAATTAATTTATAATTCAGATTTAAACCTGAAATTTCAGGTCTAATCACATAACATTATAGACAATTCCGATTTCACGTCATATGTTATGATCGGTTTAGATCTATGTTTAAATATCATGTCGTATCGGTTCTACTGTTAATAATCATAAAAATAATAAAAAAATAAATTAAATTAAATAAAAATAAAATTCTCGCAGTGGTCTAGTCTGAAAAGATGACTCGGGTTCAATCAGATCCGGTGTTCGTATTCAATTTGATTTCAGATCTGGAATGATTCGAATATAAATTCATATGAAAAATCAAATTCAAGCTTTTAACAACTGGCTGTGCAACACTTAAAAGCGTGGGGAAATCTGAAGCGAAAATTACCTTAGAACGTTCAAAACTTTGATTGCGATTTTCTGGAGTTGTAGTTGACGAAACGACGAGCCGTTTGTTGGAGAAGGACCGGCTACGAGAGATCTTTGATCGACCTGAAGGTGGTGAGGTGCGGCGGGACCCACAGGGGGCGGCGGGCTGTCATAGGCGGCGGGTTTGAGGGGTTGGTGGCGGCGGCACAGGGCACGGGGAAGGACGGGACTTGTCGGAGATCGAAGAGCTTCGAAACGTGTACTCACACGCTAATTTTCGTTGAGAAATGAAAGAGAAATCAAAGAATGAAGAATTCGGCATAATGGGTTCAGCGTGAAGAGGAATGTCGGCTGTAGGAAGAGGATGAATAGTGAATTCCGAATTTTATAATATTATATTAGGGTTAACTAATTATGTAATTAGCCCGTTAAGGCCCGTTTTGGTCCGAACTCCGATTTAGGCCCGCTTACTGTCGTTCTTAAGGTTTTGAGGCCTTCTGAACGCAATGGAACATGTTACAGGACCCAATTCTGAAATTTATTATGAGTTTTGGAATAATTATATTATTTTGTTAATATTTTAATGTGTACCGTACATGAAAATTCACCGAGGTCACAAATTAACTTCAAAAATTCTCGAAAAAAATATATTTAGCTATGTTTTGATGCTGTGGACCTAAGAAAATTAATTTCGTTCAATTCTGAGCTCGTATGAATTTTTAATGAATTTTTAAAGTCAAAAATTTGCCCGTTTACACTTAAAAATCAATTATAATTATATTTTAATTCTAAAAATTACCGAAAAATCATTTTTAGCTTTGTTTTGACGATACGAACCCAACAAAATTATTTTCATCGAATTCTGAGACTGTTTGAAAAATGACTATTTTTAAGGCCAGTATATTTAATATTAAAAATACATTTTTAAACAAATAATTTCTGAAACTCAAAATATATAAGTGTTTACTGTTTTTCAATGCAGAAACATCATTTCGAACTCAATGGAAGTGGTTTCGAGTCGAAATTCCTACATAGGTGAAAAGTAGCATTTTTGACCTATGCAAATTACCCAACTACCTTTCTAAAAATTGAATTGGCCATAACTTTTGATTTCCGCTATGAAATTTCGATTTTTCGGATTCGTTGGAAAGATATTTTTAAATAGATTCTAATATTTTTGGTTTCACTAAAATTCGTTAAATTTTGCGTCCTGTACGGTCAGTCAAAGTTCAAGTTTGACTTTTCAAACTACCGCGCTATTTCTAACTCTTTTTATAATTAAAATTAAATTATTCATTCTAACTTCGATTTAAATCAAAATTATTTAAAATAGATTATTTTAAATATCAAAACTCATTAAAATCACTTAAAATAAATTTTAAATTGGCCCAAAATACAGGGTTGTTACATAAACCCTCTAAATTATTTTGGGTTTAAAATTCAACTTTGTTTCTTTTCTTGATAAAACAACAATATAGCTTAAATGATAAAATATGAAAGACGCACCAACACAAATGTAATAACAAAAAAATATTTTTATTAATAATAAAGCAGCTGCATCACTACCCCTTGTGACTGCCTATGTACCTTTATCTAATTGGGTAAGCAATTAGATACAGGATCAAGCCAACGTAGTTCTTCTTTACAAGACGTTTGAAATCATTATTTGCTTTCAAAATACTCATTATTTCATGTAAAGATTCTCAAAAGTAATCTTAAATTACTTTTCTTTAATATTAAATAAAATTCTAAATTATTTCTAAACTCAAATAATTTCAAATTAAATTTTGAAATTAACCATCCCGTCCATCGGATCAGTTAGGGATAGCCAGGGAGAGAAGGAAACTATATTTTCCAAACCCAAGCCTAGACACTATCCTCTTTGTCACCCTAGAACGTTCCAGTCTTTTATTTTGAAAGACATCTATATGTCTCTATAGAATTTCCTTTCAAAAGATAAACATCTTTTATTTTAAATACTATAATCTTCATTATGCAAAAACTCCTTTATAGTCAATTCTCAAACCACCTTTATATTTCTCTAATGTATGTTTGGAAAGATCTTCAAAGATTGAACTAAAATAGTTAAGTTTAACACCATTCATTATCTCGTTAAAATAGAAAACACACCCAATTTATACATCTTTTTAAGCACTAATCATACCTCGTTTAATCACATACTATTCATGCCTTGATTGAATAGTATTCATACCTCGTTTACACATTATTTATACCTTGATCAAACACTAATCATACCTCGTTTAAACATTAATCATAAATGTCCTCAATCATCAGTTGTATATGTTGGTTGCTTGTCAAAGCAAAGATCGCAACCAATATAGTATGTTAAAGTCATAGGCATATTTAAATTAAAACATAAGCTTATGAAATAATAATGGATTAGATGATAAATATACTTATAGTATTTCTCGCTATCTTCATGCAAGGATCTCATAAAACATCATATTGTACTTACCATCATTCCAAAGTAATCATTTATTTTCCTCGAATCACTGAAATTCGTCGACACATTTTGACTCGCCTTTGCTTTGATTTAACATCCTCGATTTTATCAATTTGGTTATGATACTATAAGGAAACTCAAGTCCAAATTTGAGAGGATTTGGAATAGTTTATCATGATTTTATACTCAAATCATCTATAACAGTGTTTATCGTGCTATGAAAAGTTCTACTCATTTTAAAGTACTTCATAGTCAAATTAGAGAAAAGACAGCACTTCCAGAAATGCTATGACAAGTTCTGGGTGGTTTATAATGATTTTAGACCAAAAACAGCTTACTACAGCGTTTCTGGAACGCTATGGAAAGTTCTGGATAGTTTTTAGACTTAAAACAGCTATTACAGCATTTCGGGAGCGCTATGAAAAGTTCTGGGTAGTTTATAATCCTTTTAGACTAAAATCAGCTACTACAGCACTTCTGGGTGCTAAAAAAGGTTCTGGCTTGGTTCGATGCTTGATAATTAGTTCAGTGATAAGATAGCATTTTCAAATGCTATAAAAAGTACCAAAACTCAGAATTTCCGCCTATTTTTGGGTAAAATGTTTGACGCTGTTTCTCTATGATAAAAATAGATTTTGACTCCAAATTTTTTTTAGAAAGAAGCTATCTTTGTCTACTTAATTATCATAAAAAGAAACCATTAAAATTATTTATCTATTCAATAAACAGAATTCAACAATACAAGGCATTTTTAACATGTCTAATTCGGGTTGATTTTTACCTTACTTTGCATCCAGTTTTCGAGTATGAACGGCTGAATTAGTAAAGGTGGCCGAAGACAAAGTTGTAGCCCTTTGAATTAGCTTTCCAAATTGATAGAGAAGTCGAAATTTCATTAAGAATTGCAAAAGTTATGCCCAAAATACCGAACGTCATTTTCGGGGGTTCACATCCAAACATTCGTTCATAGAATTCTCAACTTTTCTTCAAAATATGAAATGAATACATGAACTTAAATAGTTTTTTTTACCTTGTACTTGTGCCCCGATCTTGTATTTATTCTCTAGGATTCTCCCAAACTTCTACTCTTTATCTTACTTTTGTTTTTCATTTTAGAATCCATGAAAAAGAATGAACCTTTCCACCCTTTATATAGTAGTTTTCAAGGTTAGTTTGGTAATTTGGTTTTGGACACTTGTCCTCTTTATCTTCATGCATGCTTTAGGATTAATACACATGCCTACTTTGGTGTCTTAAGAGGTTTCTACACATGGACACCTAATGGGTGTATGTGTCTTAATCTTATTTATTTACAAGACATGTGTTCCTTTCATTTGGCGACACGTGTCCCTATCATTTTAAGTCATTTCCCATTTTCTAGAAGATGTACATATATACCATTTGTATGCTACTTTTATGATATGTACATACACATATATGTGTTCTTCTAATCTTACTACATGTAGATGTTCTAACAACTTTTAGCAAGTAAGACGTTGCTTATCAATAAAACTGTTTTCGATCACATTATCGATATTTCTCCGAACTACTTATCTTCGTAAACAAAAATTCGACAACATGTTTTCTCCTCATTAATTATTATTTATAAAGGGATTTAATAAAGGTTATAAAACCATTAAATCCAAGTTTTAAATATTTAAATAACATCGATACTTAAATATTTATTGTCTGAAGTTTCAGGTTGTTACATTCTTTCCCACTTAAAAGGAATTTCGTCCCCGAAATTTTATGCTATACTTAATCAAAAGTTCCACACATAAAACTCTAAGTATTCAGGGCATTTTCTTGAAAGCATACTTGCAAAACAATTTTATAAATTGAAATTCTAAGACATACCTGAACCTTTAAATTTGTGACCAACATTCCATCAAAACTGCAAGCTATTACTGGATCAGGCACGCCGTAGCTTCTTTTCATGCCCAAATTCAGGATTATTTCTTTGCAATCCACATTGATACCCAGCCTCCTTCTCTTTTTGTGTGGTACCCATCGAAATGTACCAAAGATTCATCATGCTTCGGCTTATCCGATCATCATCATCAAGTAAGTACGTATTCTCCATATTGCGGTACTCATCAAAACGTGCCAGAGAGTAATCTAGACATCTCATGTAATATCTTCAAAACATGATTATATTCATCAAATTCAACTCATCAATTATGTTGTACTCTCCTTGTTACAGTACCCATCAAAATGTACCAGAGAGTAATATTTTCAAAATAGTCTCTAATCAATATATTTTTTTAAATTAAGTCAAATAAGTTCTTTTTTTTCTTTTGTTAAAACTAGGATCATATTCATCAAAGTAGATCCACACTCAATTTAGGATATTTTATCCTATTGCGGCCGGCATTCCGTCATCAAATAGGATGTACTCTACTCGGCTCGATACCAACATAGAGTAATAGTTGCACTATCCAAGATCTATTGTCTTATGTCGGCATCCCGTTATCAAATAGGATGTACTCTACTCGGCTCGATACCAACATAGAGTAATAGTGCACTACCCAAGATCTATTGTCTTATACCGCACATCGTCATCGTCACCCGTAGGTATCAATCATTGATGAAATAATCCCCAAAAATCTTTTATAAGTTTAAACAAAGTATTATCAAAGTACTTTTATACTTTGTAATCATTACTTTCATATGGATAACCATTTTATTTTGGAAAATCCATACTTTCAACTTCGAAAATCATCTCAAGTATAACCCTCCCCCCTTTTTTGTCAAACACATAATTCAGTTTGCAAAAATGTTTTGAGATAGCAAACTTTCAAAATTTCAAAATATGTTGTAAGTATTCTAGATAATTAATCTAGCTTCCCAATAAGATTGACTCCGTCTAAACTCAAATCAAGGAATCAATAGTTATGACTGAATTGCCGAGAGATGTTTTAGTAGCTTTTTAAGCTAACACCATTAATACAAAACAATTATAATATCTTGTTATATCAAAATTTCTCACCTTGATTTTGCATGAATGTAGTGCTCAATTTTACTCCTCCTGGTCTTCCTTAAGTTTATTTGCCCAAGCTCATTTAACTCATTCCTCGATAAGTTGTAATACCTCATTCCTCTTAAGCCACTCTGTTGCATCCATTTCAAGCTGCAACATTCCTTCCTTTGCAAGCCACTTCATTCATTTCTTCGTTACTTTTTAGCTTGTCATATGCACTTACAACTTCGTTAAACCTCTTTATGTGATGCTTAAAAATGAATCCACAATTATTCATAAACCAAAGTTAAACAAATAAATATTACTCGTATACCTGGTCAGAGGAATGGTGCCTTACCTTATCTACTTTTATTCACCAAATTAAGGTAACTTCATTTTAAAATTTCTAAAAAATGATTTTCTAATCGTATATGAAATTTTATTTAGGCACCTAACCTAAGCTCTGTTACCACTTGTAACGCCCCGAAATTTCCGATTTAGATTCCAAAAGTTATAAGCATTTAAAGTTTATAACTCAAATACACGAATTGCCATTTTATGATAGCTCTATTTTGACCGAAATAAAAATTATCATCTGTTGCGTTCAAAATATCTTTGATAATCATTATATACTTATATAAACCCTCTAAATTATTTTGGGTTTAAAATTCAACTTTGTTTCTTTTCTTGATGAAACAACAATATAGCTTAAATGATAAAATATGAAAGACGCACCAACACAAATGTAATAACAAAAAAATATCTTTATTAATAGTAAAGCAGCTGCATCACTACCCCTTGTGACTGCCTACGTAACTTTATCTAGTTGGGTAAGCAATTAGATACAGGATCAAGCCAACGTAGTTCTTCTTTACAAGACGTTTGAAATCATTATTTGCTTTCAAAATACTCATTATATCATGTAGAGATTCTCGAAAGTAATCTTAAATTACTTTCCTTTAATATTAAATAAAATTCTAAATTATTTCTAAACTCAAATAATTTCAAATTAAATTTTGAAATTAACCACCCCGTCCATCGGATCAGTTAGGGATAGCCAGGGAGAGAAGGAAACTATATTTTCCAAACCCAAGCCTAGACTCTATCCTCTTTGTCACCCTAGAACGTTCCAGTCTTTTATTTTGAAAGACATCTATATGTCTCTATAGAATTTCCTTTCAAAAGATAAACATCTTTTATTTTAAATACTACAATCTTCATTATACAGAAACTCCTTCATAATCAATTCTCAAACCACCTTTATATTTCTCTAATGTATGTTTGGAAAGATGTTCAAAGATTGAACTAAAATAGTTAAGTTTAACACCATTCATTATCTCGTTAAAATAGAAAACACACCCAATTTATACCTCGTTTAAAGCACTAATCATACCTCGTTTAATCACATACTATTCATGCCTCGATTGAATAGTATTCATACCTCGTTTACACATTATTTATACCTTGATCAAACACTAATCATACCTCGTTTAAACATTAATCATAAATGTCCTCAATCATCAGTTGTATATGTTGGTTGCTTGTCAAAGCAAAGATCGCAACCAATATAGTATGTTAAAGTCATAGGCATCTTTAAATTAAAACATAAGCTTATGAAATAATAATGGATTAGATGATAAATATACTTACAGTATTTCTCGCTAACTTCATGCAAGGATCTCATAAAACATCATATTGTACTTACCATCATTCCAAAGTAATCATTTGTTTTCCTCGAATCACCGAAATTCGTCGACACATTTTGAATCGCCATTTCTTTGATTTAACATCCTCGATTTTATCAATTTGGTTATGATACTATAAGGATACTCATCAAAACGTGCCAGAGAGTAATCTAGACATCTCATGTAATATCTTCAAAACATGATTATATTCATCAAATTCAACTCATCAATTATGTTGTACTCTCCTTATTACAGTACCCATCAAAATGTACCAGAGAGTAATATTTTCAAAATAGTCTCTAATCAATATATTTTTTTAAATTAAGTCAAATAAGTTCTTTTTTTTCTTTTGTTAAAACTAGGATCATATTCATCAAAGTGGATCCACACTCAATTTAGGATATTTTATCCTATTGCGGCCGGCATTCTGTCATCAAATAGGATGTACTCTACTCGGCTCGATACCAACATAGAGTAATAGTTGCACTATCCAAGATCTATTGTCTTATGTCGGCATCCCGTCATCAAATAGGATGTACTCTACTCGGCTCGATACCAACATAGAGTAATAGTGCACTACCCAAGATCTATTGTCTTATACCGCACATCGTCATCGTCACCCGTAGGTATCAATCATTGATGAAATAATCCCCAAAAATCTTTTATAAGTTTAAACAAAGTATTATCGAAGTACTTTTATACTTTGTAATCATTACTTTCATATGGATAACCATTTTATTTTGGAAAATCCATACTTTCAACTTCGAAAATCATCTCAAGTATAACCCTCCCCCCTTTTTTGTCAAACACATAATTCAGTTTGCAAAAATGTTTTGAGATGGCAAACTTTCAAAATTTCAAAATATGTTGTAAGTATTCTAGATAATTAATCTAGCTTCCCAATAAGATTGACTTCGTCTAAACCCAAATCAAGGAATCAATAGTTATGACTGAATTGCTGAGAGATGTTTTAGCAGCTTTTTAAGCTAACACCATTAATACAAAACAATTATAATATCTTGTTATATCAAAATTTCTCACCTTGATTTTGCATGAATGTAGTGCTCAATTTTACTCCTCCTGGTCTTCCTTAAGTTTATTTGCCCAAGCTCATTTAACTCATTCCTCGATAAGTTGTAATACCTCATTCCTCTTAAGCCACTCTGTTGCATCCATTTCAAGCTGCAACATTCCTTCCTTTGCAAGCCACTTCATTCATTTCTTCGTTACTTTTTAGCTTGTCATATGCACTTACAACTTCGTTAAACCTCTTTATGTGATGCTTAAAAATGAATCCACAATTATTCATAAACCAAAGTTAAACAAATAAATATTACTCGTATACCTGGTCAGAGGAATGGTGCCTTACCTTATCCACTTTTATTCACTAAATTAAGGTAACTTCATTTTAAAATTTCTAAAAAATGATTTTCTAATCGTATATGAAATTTTATTTAGGCACCTAACCTAAGCTCTGTTACCACTTGTAACGCCCCGAAATTTCCGATTTAGATTCCAAAAGTTATAAGCATTTAAAGTTTATAACTCAAATACACGAATTGCCATTTTATGATAGCTCTATTTTGACCGAAATAAAAATTATCCTCTGTTGCGTTCAAAATATCTTTGATAATCATTATATACTTATATAAACCCTCTAAATTATTTTGGGTTTAAAATTCAACTTTGTTTCTTTTCTTGATGAAACAACAATATAGCTTAAATGATAAAATATGAAAGACGCACCAACACAAATGTAATAACAAAAAAATATCTTTATTAATAGTAAAGCAGCTGCATCACTACCCCTTGTGACTGCCTACGTAACTTTATCTAGTTGGGTAAGCAATTAGATACAGGATCAAGTCAACGTAGTTCTTCTTTACAAGACGTTTGAAATCATTATTTGCTTTCAAAATACTCATTATATCATGTAGAGATTCTCGAAAGTAATCTTAAATTACTTTCCTTTAATATTAAATAAAATTCTAAATTATTTCTAAACTCAAATAATTTCAAATTAAATTTTGAAATTAACCACCCCGTCCATCGGATCAGTTAGGGATAGCCAGGGAGAGAAGGAAACTATATTTTCCAAACCCAAGCCTAGACTCTATCCTCTTTGTCACCCTAGAACGTTCCAGTCTTTTATTTTGAAAGACATCTATATGTCTCTATAGAATTTCCTTTCAAAAGATAAACATCTTTTATTTTAAATACTATAATCTTCATTATACAGAAACTCCTTCATAATCAATTCTCAAACCACCTTTATATTTCTCTAATGTATGTTTGGAAAGATGTTCAAAGATTGAACTAAAATAGTTAAGTTTAACACCATTCATTATCTCGTTAAAATAGAAAACACACCCAATTTATACCTCGTTTAAAGCACTAATCATACCTCGTTTAATCACATACTATTCATGCCTCGATTGAATAGTATTCATACCTCGTTTACACATTATTTATACCTTGATCAAACACTAATCATACCTCGTTTAAACATTAATCATAAATGTCCTCAATCATCAGTTGTATATGTTGGTTGCTTGTCAAAGCAAAGATCGCAACCAATATAGTATGTTAAAGTCATAGGCATCTTTAAATTAAAACATAAACTTATGAAATAATAATGGATTAGATGATAAATATACTTACAGTATTTCTCGCTAACTTCATGCAAGGATCTCATAAAACATCATATTGTACTTACCATCATTCCAAAGTAATCATTTATTTTCCTCGAATCACCGAAATTCGTCGACACATTTTGACTCGCCATTTCTTTGATTTAACATCCTCGATTTTATCAATTTGGTTATGATACTATAAGGAAACTCAAGTCCAAATTTGAGAGGATTTGGAATAGTTTATCATGATTTTATACTCAAATCATCTATAACAGTGTTTGTCGTGCTATGAAAAGTTCTACTCATTTTAAAGTACTTGATAGTCAAATTAGAGAAAAGACAGCACTTCCAGAAATGCTATGACAAGTTCTGAGTGGTTTATAATGATTTTAGACCAAAAACAGCTTACTACAGCGTTTGTGGAACGCTATGGAAAGTTCTGGATAGTTTTTAGACTTAAAACAGCTATTACAGCATTTCGGGAGCGCAATGAAAAGTTATGGGTAGTTTATAATCCTTTTAGACTAAAATCAGCTACTACAGCACTTCTGGGCGCTATAAAAAGGTTCTAGCTTGGCTCGATGCTTGATAATTAGTTCAGAGATAAGATAGCATTTTCAAATGCTATATAAGAAGTATCAAAACTCATATTTTCCGCCTATTTTTGGGTAAAATGTTTGACGCTGTTTCTCTATGATAAAAATAGATTTTGACTCCAAATTTTTTTCAAAAAGAAGCTATCTTTGTCTACTTAATTATCATAAAAAGAAACCATTAAAATTATTTATCTATTCAATAAATAGAATTCAACAATACAAGGCCTTTTTAACATGTCTAATTCGGGCTGATTTTTACCTTACTTTGCATCCAGTTTTCGAGTATGAAAACGGCCGAATTAGTAAAGGTATCCGAAGACAAAGTTGTAGCCCTTTGAATTAGTTTTCCAAATTGATAGAGAAGTCGAAATTTCATTAAGAATTGCAAAAGTTATGCCCAAAATACTGAACGTCATTTTCGGGGGTTCACATCCAAACATTCGTTCATAGAATTCTCAACTTTTCTTCAAAATATGAAATGAATACATGAACTTAAATAGTTTTTCTCACCTTGTATTTGTGCCCTGATCTTGTATTTATTCTCTAGGCTTCTCCCAAACTTCTACTCTTTATCTTACTTTTGTTTTTCATTTTAGAATCCATGAAAAAGAATGAACCTTTCCACCCTTTATATAGTAGTTTTCAAGGTTAGTTTGGTAATTTGGTTTTGGACACTTGTCCTCTTTATCTTCATGCATGCTTTACGATTAAGACACATGCCTACTTAGGTGTCTTAAGAGGTTTCTACACATGGACACCTAATGGGTGTATGTGTCTTAATCTTATTTATTTACAAGACATGTGTTCCTTTCATTTGGCGACACGTGTCCCTATCATTTTAAGTCATTTCTCATTTTCTAGAAGATGTACACATATACCATTTGTATGCTACTTTTATGATATCTACATACACATATATGTATTCTTCTAATCTTACTACATGTACATGATGTTCTAACAACTTTTAGCAAGTAAGACGTTGCTTATCAATAAAACTATTTTCGGTCACATTATCGATATTTCTTCGAACTACTTATCTTCGTAAACAAAAATTCGACAACATGTTTTCTCCTCTTTAATTATTATTTATAAAGGGATTTAATAAAGGTTATAAAACCATTAAATCCAAGTTTTAAATATTTAAATAACATCGATATTTAAATATTTACTGTCCGAAGTTTTAGATTGTTACATCAACATCGAGGTCTAGTGCAGTTTAAATCAACATTATATCGTTGGTTGATTTAAATCACATCAACCTTGTCGTTGGATGGTTAAAACTGCATAGAACCCTAGCGTTGGTTAACATGCAATAACATTGTGGTTACGAGCCCTATTCTGCTCATTTCAGGTTTTATTGCCCTAATTTTGCACATAACCAATGTTTTTTAGTATTATTTACAGATGCATCTGAAAGTTTTGCGAATTCAATTAACAACGCCAAAAGGAAAAGGAAGCAGACCAGTAAAGGCAAGAAAGCAAAGTCAGAGGAAACAAACAAAGGAGAAAAATGCTACGCCAGGTTGATCAACCAAATATTAAAGAACAAAACGTTGAGGAGAATATTTATTAAACACCATGGTATTAAAAAATAGCAAGCTCATGATGTGATTGTGCCTCTTCAATGAGACCCAAAACACTGAAGGTTGGTTCGGTTTGTTCAATGGTGAAATTTGTTAAACCGAGCAAAAACTAATAAAAATAAAACCAAAATCAAACCGATCAAACTAAGTTTAATTGGTTATGTTGGTTATCCAATTTAACCGAACTAAAATATTTCACATGTTTTTTGGAATATTCATCATACATTAAAACAAAACATGAATACATGATTGAAGTATTATTGGGTAGTACATTTTTTACTTTTTAATAGTAATTCGGACAAATATATGATAAATAAATTCATCTATACAGTTAAAGTAATCTTGAAAACCGTTAGAAAAATAGTAATTTTGACAACATAAAGGAAGGTAATTTATTTGGGTTAAATCAATAATGTAACTAGTTTATTGTATGGCTCGATTTTAAACTAATCTGGTTTTAAAACCAAATTTGCTCGATCGAAATAAATTGGTTTGGTTTGTTTATTTGGTTTTAACCAAAGTTTACTTATCCTACAAAACATTACCAACTTATGATGGACCAAAATTAACGACATCATTATTAGTTATGAGACACATGTTGCTACATTGATATTGTAGCAACCGCCTTTTCGAACGAATTTAGATCGACAATGAACCACACATGCCAGTTCAAAATGATGAATTGTTAATGTGGATTTAATATAAGAAATAAAGGAGAAGAGAAAGAAACAAAAACAAAATCTCACAATGGAAGATTAAAATATAGTAAGAACATAATAAAAACATTAACAAGCTTAAAATGTACATTTTCGAATATCATAGTTAAACAATCACAAAAAATATCAATAATTGTAGTGGAATAATACTAGACAAATATGTCTTCAAACTCCATCTTCATCTTCGTAACGAGATTTCGCTAAACTAAAACAAATCAGGTTGACCTGAGCATAATGAAAAACAATTGTTTGGACTAAAATATCTTATATAAGTCAAATCAAATGCATGATATAAGAGTGTAGTAGTATCAGAGATGTTTAAATGAATTTCCATCTCCTATTGTATAACATGATTGTAATACTTAAGAGATGCTATGGGATTTTTCATCTCCAAAGGATTCAATAAACTATTTACATATAATAAAATACGCTATTATAATAGTGTCTATCTGTAAAATATAGTATTGAAAATAATGTAACTGCATTACATTTTTACCCTTACACCATTTATAATACAATTGTTAATTACAGGTGTTACAGCAGCTTATCTTCCTTAATCAGAACGATGCACACTCATGGTTCCGTTGGAACGCGCCCATACCCATCTCGTTTTAACCACTTACTATCTAGTTCAGTAAAGCATATCATAGCCTCTACCTAGTGCAAGATTCCGTGATAACAAAATGATGCTGACTGATACGGGTTCCTAAACAAAAAATGCAATTGATACAAGTCACCCCCGGACTTGGTCCTCAATTCATAACTAGGATTTCATTATACTATTAGGTCTCTTATCTTCCCCAATCATCCTCGTGCAACCAGAATAGACCTAATCTATGAACCACTTATCTTCCTCAATCAGCCCCATGCAACCAAAACGGACTTCCTCTATCTTAGCTTATTAATTTCATAAATTTAACTTAACACGTTTAAATTTTGTTAATAGCCCAATATAACCACATGTTATATCCTAGGTTGCAATTAACATTACTAATCAATGTAATCTTTTTATACAACCCTTCCTCTCGTTACTTAATGTACAGTTTAGTCCAATTTATTCCAGTTTACATGTTCTCCAATTACATGTTACTTATTCCACCTCATAAGTTTGAATATTCTTCAATTATGGTTTATCCCAATTTACAATCCATTATTTGAACATAATATTCATCAATTTCCAATAGGCCCAAAACCCTTTTATTACTTTCTTCCAGTATTATTCCATTTTTTTACGCAAATTAATCGATAAAGGCCTAAGCTCTCGTTAGGCCTAGACACAGCGTAAAAATAAATAAAAAGGGAAAATTGGCTTAGGCTACTCGTAAGGCCTAGACTCAGTATTGAACAAAATAAATAAAATAGGGCATTGCAAGTCTGTAAATAAAATCATAGCAGAGAAGAGGATAAAGAAGGAGAATTGCTTACAATTATTAAACAACTGAAAAGAAATAAACATAGACAACAAATAGATTATAATAACTTACAGAAAAACAAACTTGTAAATACTGTAAACATAAAACTTGTAGACCCAGACTACTTTATTGTCCAATCTTTCCTATACAAACAGCGTATCTAAAAATTGCATAATACTCACAGGAAAAACTGCAAATCCCAAAAAGACTTTGGTAGAAGAAGAATCCTTTTGATCTACAATTGGACAGTACTCTGATCTATTCCTCAATTTTATTTTATTTTAGAACATAGTGGAGTGGAGGCTGAGTGTGACGGCAAGGAATTTCGCTCGGTCCGAACCAGTCGCTAAACCGACCCAGACCGTTCGAAACGCCCTATCGTTTTAGAACAAAACAAAGCAGAACGCATATAAAAGAACATCTCATCGTATGTTACAACAATGCATCAGATTACAAGAATATACAGAGTATAAACAAATATTACACAGAAATATCAGAGATTTAAATTACATTTAAATACATAGCAGCGGAAAATAATAGAATACACAACTAGAAGAGATATACGGATACAAAGCTTTCCGGATATCATTCCAGCTGTAAACCAGGATCCTGTGAATATAAATCTGCAAAACCAAAACTACTAGCTGCCCGTGTCAAAATAGGGGCACCCAGAGTTTAGGTTAAAACAATAAACTCCAGGTCAGTCATGTGACTGGTGTGAGAACTAAAACAGTTATTAATCTTTATTTGAAAGTTAGGTAAATCAAGGGACCACGCCGTATAACACGGAACGGGTTTCCTCCCAAGAATACCAGTGCATATAACAAACAGCGCAATGCTAAATAAAGAAAAATGAAGCTGTTATAAGACCCAGGTCCTATCACACAATGCAACGCAAGCCGGGGGATAGGGTTTTCCCTTATAACAGCCAAAGAATGCTTGATACGTTTACAACAAATCGTTTGATACTATTATAAGTGCATAGTGTATAAAACAACTTCAAATCATAAGTATCAATCATAGGCGACATGAGCGTCCCATGCCACTATGTCGCCATAAATAGGTTTACAAATAAAACCGCAAATGGCACGTATTTGGAAATTGGATTTCCGTCTATGAACCGAGGCAAAAGATAGTCCTCAACCGATTCGAGACAATCTAGCCCATGTCTCAGGATCAGAACGCATCAACCCTTTAGATCGTCAGGGCCGGTCCACCGATGTGGATTATTATGCCTGAACAATACGTCTCTCCGCCCTTTGGGGCGTAAATGAGCCAACTAAATGACTCCATCGGTTCGAGAACGACCGATCAATCTGAGGCGCCTCGCAACAGCAACAACCACATAAGTCAAACTCGTCAGGGCGTGTAAAACCACTGACGCCACTTCTAGCTAGAAAGAAACGCAAGTCCTCCCTGATGTCCCCTCCCGTTTTTGGTTCATACCGGGTGTGAAACTCGCGAAGCAAACGTTACACAAAGCTACGCCACAAAGGCCGTGCTTTGATCATCACCACAAGACTTTGCTTTTCAACAGAAGCCTCGATCAATTGCCACTTAGGCATGCCACACAGGCAATTCACTCCATGCGTTTGATATCCATCAATATATAACCCCTGAGCTCGTGCGTCTCAGAGAAGGGCGTTAAGCAAGAGAATAAATTCTCCGCCGCAAAACAGATATATATTTAATAGAGATCAATCACACGGACTAAAATCCAATGTCAGACACACAGTCCATTTACAAGTCCGTTCTGGGGCTGAACGAAACCGGAGGCACCTAGTACCCCGCATATCCATCGATCTCCAAGTACGTCTGGACGATCACCAACTGTTTCCATCTTCTTGGGTGTACAGCCCAATCAAGATCATCAGTTATCACCCAAACGACGTGAAGACCTCCGGTCTTCGACCATCGTCTTCATCTTCGACTTATCGTCGTATCAGTTATTCAGAATGGGATAAACCCGGTCTTCCCGAATAACTCGCGTATATTTTAAATAAGTGTTACACAAACACAACATACGCCTCATTCCAATTCATCAGTCACTAACCGTAAATTAATCAAGAGAATAATTCCCCAAATATTAACCCCGAAGGCCGAAACCAACATCAGATCAATATCCAGAAAACCATTCTGCTTAGCTAACCGACAGTTAGTTTCTGAATTTCACATTCATAGGGAAAGGTTCCCATTAATTTTATCAAAGATAAATTCTTGAATTTATTCTTTAATCTATTTTTGAATATCAATTCAAACTAGTCAGGATTAGCGAACCTTACCGAAGTAATCATTTGTTTTAATTTCCCAATCCCAACCTATTCATCCCATGAAGTAAAACTGGTAATACTTCATATCTAACACCACGGTGTTATCGGTAAATTCAATTACCATTTCACGTTCAAATCTAATTAAAGATTTGACTATCGCCTGGAGCAAAACAAGTGATACTCCATTCTCGACCATTTCAATCTAATTAAAGATTCATTAAAACTCCACTTAGTTTTAATCGTTAACTGGGTTAAAGAATCGGTGTCATTTAAAAACACGGTTCATGATAAACCCAAAATCACATTCATTAATTATCGGGTTAAAGAACAAGTGTTATTTAAAACACTGTCCACGATAAACCCAAAAATCAATATCAATTCAATTCCAATTAAATATTATTTAATTGGTACCCTTCATTAAATCTAAATAAAAAGATTTAATCTTTCCTCAACTGGCTTCAAGAACAGTGTTAGTGAAGACACCATTCACGACAAACCCAAATCACATTTGATATTCAATACAAGGCTCTGGATAGAAAATATCCCGGCTTATATTCAATATCAAATTCTACGACTAACAAATATCGCATTGGAAATAACGATATATATATATATATATCTTTCAAATTTCCATAACAACATTTGTATAATCACGAAATTCAACATCGAAATATTCCGAAAACAATTTCGATTCAAATCCATTCCAATGCAACCATTGGAAATTTTGGTTAATTTCAAAACCATTTCAGATTCAATTTATTTATTTAAAAATAAATAGAATTAAAATTCTAGTTCAAAACTAGTTCATTTCGATAAAAATCTATTTTTATCTTTTCAAATATGGAGTTTTTCATCCCAATTCTTTCTAAATCATTTCTTATGATTTTACACAAATTATTACTATTTTTAATAATTTTATCAAGGCCCGTACAGTCGATTTCCATCAATGGCCATCGAACTGCACTTACAACGACCTTTTTCAAATTTGATTTAGACATAACTCCAAATCCAACCGTTAGATTTCTAATTTCTAATATTCGTTAGAAAGCTCTTTTCGATACGAACCCAACGGTTCCGGTTTTAGGAGAATCCGACGGTCGGATCTCCCGTAATGTCCGTTTGAAATAAATGGTCGAAATTCGCGAACTGCCGCGGCGCGGCGCGTTCTATTCAGGCCATTATATTATATATATAATATATATATAATATATACTTCGTCGATTTCCATTTAAAACGAATTATATAAATAGTTTCAAATTCGTTTCAAAAGCAATTTCAACTTCCATTTCAATTCAAATCGAAATTGAATTCTTCTTTATAAATTCGTTTCAAAATTCATTTCTATTCAATTCAAATTTCAATTCAATTTGAATTCATTTAAATTCGCTTTCAATTCAATTTGAATTCGTTTTCAATTCATTTCGAAATCGTTTTCAATTCAATTCATTTCGAAATCGTTTTCAATTCAATTCATTTCGAAATCGTTTTCAATTCAATTCATTTCGAAATCGTTTTCAATTCAATTCATTTCGAAATCGTTTTCAATTCAATTCATTTCGAAATCGTTTTCAATTCAATTCATTTCGAAATCGTTTTCAATTCAATTCATTTCGAAATCGTTTTCAATTCAATTCATTCCGAAATCGTTTTCAATTCAATTCATTTCGAAATCGTTTTCAATTCAATTCATTTCGAAATCGTTTTCAATTCAATTCATTTCGAAATCGTTTTCAATTCAATTCATTTCGAAATCGTTTTCAATTCTATTCATTTCGAAATCGTCAAAATGGCGTCAATCTAATCAACACGGCTTCATATATTTCTATTTCCAAATATTCTATTTCAAATATTTCTTTTTCAAAATAGTTGCCAATACTAAAATATTTCGTTCAACACATGACCAATCTCAATGGATGAGTACTGTCAACACATGAACCTTTATTTTATATTGATAAAGATATAAATTTTATTACTAAAATATTTCGTTCAACACATGACCAATCTCAATGGATGAGTACTGTCAACACATGAACCTTTATTTTATAATATTCTTTATTTTTCAAATTGGAATGAGGCCCAATCAATTACCATATAAAGTTAATTATATGGATTTTCATACAACACATGTATATCATAGCATTGAAAAATAATCAACCATCAACCAAAGTGCACTACACTGTATAAGCATCAAATATAGATATTCAACGCTTATAACAGCCTGTCAATCAATCGATCGACACATTTAATCAATCAGGATGAGTGAACTTCAAATTTCATCCCAACACCCGTGTGGGGTTTCAAACAATCAAACGCATATTTTATTTGTGCAGTTGGGCGATGTGTAAAATTTATCGACCCAATCAATGTCCTTCAAATAGGTGTACATAAACAAACCGTCTGGTTTGTAAATGGATATTTATTTATTCACATTCACGTTAAAAATTATATTTTTAACGATAAAACATTTTATTCTAACATATGAATTTCTATTCAGTTCATTCTTTAAATAAAATGATATTTTTATTTTCTAACTTATTTTAGAAAATTTCGGCGGCATAACGGCACGATACTAGAAACGGGACAAGGCCTAGCCTTATCCCCGGTCCAGTGAAGGCCCACGCCATTCACACATCAATCAAAATCACCAAACAACCAAATTCAAATCAAATCATATAACTAATCTATGCAACCAAACAAACAAGTCCATGGTCTGTGGACGATTGTGTCGGGTGCTACTAAACACCGTCTGCATCCTAGTATATATATAACTAGAAAAATAAATTGAAAGGTGAGAAATTCTCACTTATAGCCATCCTAGCTCCACGGCACTTCATTGACAGAAATCTTCATCGCTATCGCATCTTCGTCAGCTTCGTTGCTGTAGCCACTATATATATAAAAATCGAATTTTTACTTCGCTATTCAATATATAAAAATCGAATTTTTACTTCGCTATTCAATATATAAAAATCGAATTTTTACTTCGCTATTCAATATATAAAAATCGAATTTTTACTTCGCTATTCAATATATAAAAATCGAATTTTTACTTCGCTGTTCAATATATAAAAATCGAATTTTTACTTCGCTATTCAATATATAAAAATCGAATTTTTACTTCGCTATTCAATATATAAAAATCGAATTTTTACTTCGCTATTCAATATATAAAAATCGAATTTTTACTTCGCTATTCAATATATAAAAATCGAATTTTTACTTCGCTATTCAATATATAAAAATCGAATTTTTACTTCGCTATTCAATATATAAAAATCATCTTTTTATTTCGAAGTTCAATATATAAAATAATCAGTTTTTCCTATATAAAATAATCAGTTTTTCCTATATAAAATAATCAGTTTTTCCTATATAAAATAATGTACAAAACTCACTGTTGTCTTCTTGGAACGGCTGGTACCGAAGTCGAACTGTTCTGGTCACCTAGGGTTCAAGATTGACGCGCCGTTGGACAACCCCATCAGACCGCGGAAGTCGGAAGTGGGTGTCCCTGCAGATCGGTGGCTCGATTTTGATCCTGGCGTCGCGGTTGTGGGACTCGAAGGGGGCGACTGCGCGAGAGGGAGGGGAGGCGGCTGCGCCTTGGCGGCGTCACTGGCGGTCCTTCTGGAGGGAGTGGCGACGGATTTCGCCTGTGGAGGAGCGAGCGTCGATCTCCATTTCCCCTTTTTTTTATTTCATTCTGATTTGTTAACGGGGAAGAAAAGATATATAATATATATAAATATTATTTTATTTATTTATTTATTTTAAAATTCGAAAAGTTGACTTTTTAATACTAACCCGGAATCAGGCCCACCGACTGTCGTCCCTAGCGTTTCACCCCCATTCTGAACACAATGGGATATGTATCGCAAGCTGATTCGACCGCCTCGATAAGTTTCCGTTGAATTTACATTTAAATCACTATATTGAATTTTAAACGTACATTTCAAATTACCGGGGTCACATACTAACTCTAAAAATTCTCGAAAAATATTCTCTAGCTTCGTATTGACGATACGGTCCTAACAAAACTAGTTTCGTCAAATTCTGAGACCGTTTGAGAAATGGCCAATTTCCAGTCGATTAAAATCCACTGAAAATGGTCAAACGCATTTTCCTATGCCACGCTCACATATTGATTCGAAAAATTATGAAATTTGAAACCTAGCAATAACTTAACATCACGGACCCAACAAAACTGGTTTCGTCGAAATCCGAGGTCATTTGCAAAATGTCCATTTTTAAGGGCCTGAATTCCATAGCGACTATTCAGAATTTTCAACTGGACTTATCATTTGATTCCCGATATGAAATCTTGATTTTTCGGATTCGTTGGAAAGATATTATCAATTAGATCCCATTATTTTTGGTTTCACTAAAATCCGGATTGTTTTGCACCCAGTACATTCAATTGAAGTTTGAAATCGAATTATCGAACTACCGCGCCAATTTCAATTCCTTTTATAATTATATATAATTATTTATATTCTAACGACGACGCGTATAATATATACGTTCTATTTATATTCAAAATAAATTTCTCGTCGATATTATTTAAAATAATTCATTTTAAATAATCAAAATTCGCTAAAATTGCCAAAATAAAAATTTTAAACTAGCCCAGATTTTCGGGTTGTTACAATCTCCCCCACTTAAAACTTTTCGTCCCCGAAAAGGAACAAAGTCGAAAGTGGTTTGATTAATCAACTCTACGTTCGATCTGGCTTCCATTCTCCAACTTTTCAGTTTCTGAGAATTTTCAAATTTTCAAAAATTTGGCTAACACCCTAAATTTTTGAAAAATTTCGCCATAACCTCCCCTGCACCGGGAGCATCGGGGAATTTCAAATAGCTTCCCTGGTCCTTCAGATCTCAAAAAGAAAAAGAAAAAGCCAAGCGGCCAGCCAATAGGCTCATAAAATCATCATCACCCAAACAAAACAGTAAATTATGTAGTAAACATGTACCTATTTGTCAGGCAAACAAATTTTATTCTCTGGCTCTAGCCTCCTTGCTATGAACTGTTCAATGTAAGTATGTATATGCAAGCAAATGCGACCAAATTTTCAATATAATTCAATATTTGATTCAATTAGGCCAAATGGTTCAAAACTATCAAACAATTAAACAAACAACACAAACATCAATCAATTTGTGAATTAGAGTTTCAAATTCATAACTTTGATATATATTAAGAAAATCATGTTTTGGTGCCAAATCACAACAATGTATTCTAGCTATATTAGTTTTGGTTCTCACACCAGTCCAATGGAAATATATAGAAAATCACACCTTCGAAACACGAACATAAATACTGATGATGCACGTGCTATCATCAGTACCTTCTCCGGGCGACTAGAGTGTGATTCTATATCTATCCAATATATTAAAACTTCGAATACACGCGGATCAGACGTATACGCAAAATCTATATATATTGGATTGTCCACATCAATATAAATAAATAATCAAATACGAATAATTGATTTAAATTTTCAAAACAAAATTTGTTTCCATTTGAAAAATATACTCTTCACACTCGTTCTAGGATACTACTGATCCCATCTCTAACGAGTCATTCTCATTGGATTTTTCTAATCCAATATCTGATGAATTCTTTCGTATGGTTCTAATGTGCCTTGTTCTCTGCTTTGTAAACCAAAGCTCTGATACCAACTGTGACGGCAAGGAATTTCGCTCGGTCCGAACCAGTCGCTAAACCGACCCAGACCGTTCGAAACGCCCTATCGTTTTAGAACAAGACAAAGCAGAACGCATATAAAAGAACATCTCATCGTATATTACAACAATGCATCAGATTACAAGAATATACAGAGTATAAACAAATATTACACAGAAATATCAGAGATTTAAATTACATTTAAATACATAGCAGCGGAAAATAATAGAATACACAACTAGAAGAGATATACGGATACAAAGCTTTCCGGATATCATTCCAGCTGTAAACCAGGATCCTGTGAATATAAATCTGCAAAACCAAAACTACTAGCTGCCCATGTCAAAATAGGGGCACCCAGAGTTTAGGTTAAAACAATAAACTCCAGGTCAGTCATGTGACTGGTGTGAGAACTAAAACAGTTATTAATCTTTATTTGAAAGTTAGGTAAATCAAGGGACCACGCCGTATAACACGGAACGGGTTTCCTCCCAAGAATACCAGTGCATATAACAAACAGCGCAATGCTAAATAAAGAAAAATGAAGCTGTTATAAGACCCAGGTCCTATCACACAATGCAACGCAAGCCGGGGGATAGGGTTTTCCCTTATAACAGCCAAAGAATGCTTGATACGTTTACAACAAATCGTTTGATACTATTATAAGTGCATAGTGTATAAAACAACTTCAAATCATAAGTATCAATCATAGGCGACATGAGCGTCCCATGCCACTATGTCGCCATAAATAGGTTTACAAATAAAACCGCAAATGACACGTATTTGGAAATTGGATTTTCATCTATGAACCGAGGCAAAAGATAGTCCTCAACCGATTCGAGACAATCTAGCCCATGTCTCAGGATCAGAACGCATCAACCCTTTAGATCGTCAGGGCCGGTCCACCGATGTGGATTATTATGCCTGAACAATACATCTCTCCGCCCTTTGGGGCGTAAATGAGCCAACTAAATGACTCCATCGGTTCGAGAACGACCGATCAATCCGAGGCGCCTCGCAACAGCAACAATCACATAAGTCAAACTCGTCAGGGCGTGTAAAACCACTGACGCCACTTCTAGCTAGAAAGAAACGCAAGTCCTCCCTGATGTCCCCTCCCGTTTTTGGTTCATACCGGGTGTGAAACTCGCGAAGCAAACGTTACACAAAGCTACGCCACAAAGGCCGTGCTTTGATCATCACCACAAGACTTTGCTTTTCAACAGAAGCCTCGATCAATTGCCACTTAGGCATGCCACACAGGCAATTCACTCCATGCGTTTGATATCCATCAATATATAACCCCTGAGCTCGTGCGTCTCAGAGAAGGGCGTTAAGCAAGAGAATAAATTCTCCGCCGCCAAACAGATATATATTTAATAGAGATCAATCACACGGACTAAAATCCAATGTCAGACACACAGTCCATTTACAAGTCCATTCTGGGGCTGAACGAAACCGGAGGCACCTAGTACCCCGCATATCCATCGATCTCCAAGTACGTCTGGACGATCACCAACTGTTTCCATCTTCTTGGGTGTACAGCCCAATCAAGATCATCAGTTATCACCCAAACGACGTGAAGACCTCCGGTCTTCGACCATCGTCTTCATCTTCGACTTATCGTCGTATCAGTTATTCAGAATGGGATAAACCCGGTCTTCCCGAATAACTCGCGTATATTTTAAATAAGTGTTACACAAACACAACATACGCCTCATTCCAATTCATCAGTCACTAACCGTAAATTAATCAAGAGAATAATTCCCCAAATATTAACCCCGAAGGCCGAAACCAACATCAGATCAATATCCAGAAAACCATTCTGCTTAGCTAACCGACAGTTAGTTTCTGAATTTCACATTCATAGGGAAAGGTTCCCATTAATTTTATCAAAGATAAATTCTTGAATTTATTCTTTAATCTATTTTTGAATATCAATTCAAACTAGTCGGGATTAGCGAACCTTACCGAAGTAATCATTTGTTTTAATTTCCCAATCCCAACCTATTCATCCCATGAAGTAAAACTGGTAATACTTCATATCTAACACCACGGTGTTATCGGTAAATTCAATTACCATTTCACGTTCAAATCTAATTAAAGATTTGACTATCGCCTGGAGCAAAACTGGTGATACTCCATTCTCGACCATTTCAATCTAATTAAAGATTCATTAAAACTCCACTTAGTTTTAATCGTTAACTGGGTTAAAGAATCCGTGTCATTTAAAAACACGGTTCACGATAAACCCAAAATCACATTCATTAATTATCGGGTTAAAGAACAAGTGTTATTTAAAACACTGTCCACGATAAACCCAAAAATCAATATCAATTCAATTCCAATTAAATATTATTTAATTGGTAGCCTTCATTAAATCTAAATAAAAAGATTTAATCTTTCCTCAACTGGGTTCAAGAACAGTGTTAGTGAAGACACCATTCACGACAAACCCAAATCACATTTGATATTCAATACAAGGCTCTGGATAGAAAATATCCCGGCTTATATTCAATATCAAATTCTACGACTAACAAATATCGCATTGGAAATAACGATATATATATATATCTTTCAAATTTCCATAACAACATTTGTATAATCACGAAATTCAACATCGAAATATTCCGAAGACAATTTCGATTCAAATCCATTCCAATGCAACCATTGGAAATTTTGGTTAATTTCAAAACCATTTCAGATTCAATTTATTTATTTAAAAATAAATAGAATTAAAATTCTAGTTCAAAACTAGTTCATTTCGATAAAAATCTATTTTTATCTTTTCAAATATGGAGTTTTTCATCCCAATTCTTTCTAAATCATTTCTTATGATTTTTCACAAATTATTACTATTTTTAATAATTTTATCAAGGCCCGTACAGTCGATTTCCATCAATGGCCATCGAACTGCACTTACAGCGACCTTTTTCAAATTTTATTTGGACATAACTCCAAATCCAACCGTTAGATTTCTAATTTCTAATATTCGTTAGAAAGCTCTTTTCGATACGAACCCAACGGTTCCGGTTTTAGGAGAATCCGACGGTCGGATCTCCCGTAATGTCCGTTTGAAATAAATGGTCGAAATTCGCGAACTGCCGCAGCGCGACGCGTTCTATTCAGGCCATTATATTATATATATAATATATATATAATATATACTTCGTCGATTTCCATTTAAAACGAATTATATAAATAGTTTTAAATTCGTTTCAAAAGCAATTTCAACTTCCATTTCAATTCAAATCGAAATTGAATTCTTCTTTATAAATTCGTTTCAAAATTCATTTCTATTCAATTCAAATTTCAATTCAATTTGAATTCATTTAAATTCGCTTTCAATTCAATTTGAATTCGTTTTCAATTCATTTCGAAATCGTTTTCAATTCAATTCATTTCGAAATCGTTTTCAATTCAATTCATTTCGAAATCGTTTTCAATTCAATTCATTTCGAAATCGTTTTCAATTCAATTCATTTCGAAATCGTTTTCAATTCAATTCATTTCGAAATCGTTTTCAATTCAATTCATTTCGAAATCGTTTTCAATTCAATTCATTTCGAAATCGTTTTCAATTCAATTCATTCCGAAATCGTTTTCAATTCAATTCATTTCGAAATCGTTTTCAATTCAATTCCTTTCGAAATCGTTTTCAATTCAATTCATTTCGAAATCGTTTTCAATTCAATTCATTTCGAAATCGTTTTCAATTCAATTCATTTCGAAATCGTTTTCAATTCAATTCATTCCGAAATCGTTTTCAATTCAATTCATTTCGAAATCGTTTTCAATTCAATTCCTTTCGAAATCGTTTTCAATTCAATTCATTTCGAAATCGTTTTCAATTCAATTCCTTTCGAAATCGTTTTCAATTCAATTCATTTCGAAATCGTTTTCAATTCAATTCATTTCGAAATCGTTTTCAATTCAATTCATTTCGAAATCGTCAAAATGGCGTCAATCTAATCAACACGGCTTCATATATTTCTATTTCCAAATATTCTATTTCAAATATTTCTTTTTCAAAATAGTTGCCAATACTAAAATATTTCGTTCAACACATGACCAATCTCAATGGATGAGTACTGTCAACACATGAACCTTTATTTTATATTGATAAAGATATAAATTTTATTACTAAAATATTTCGTTCAACACATGACCAATCTCAATGGATGAGTACTGTCAACACATGAACCTTTATTTTATAATATTCTTTATTTTTCAAATTGGAATGAGGCCCAATCAATTACCATATAAAGTTAATTATATGGATTTTCATACAACACATGTATATCATAGCATTGAAAAATAATCAACCATCAACCAAAGTGCACTACACTGTATAAGCATCAAATATAGATATTCAACGCTTATAACAGCCTGTCAATCAATCGATCGACACATTTAATCAATCAGGATGAGTGAACTTCAAATTTCATCCCAACACCCGTGTGGGGTTTCAAACAATCAAACGCATATTTTATTTGTGCAGTTGGGCGATGTGTAAAATTTATCGACCCAATCAATGTCCTTCAAATAGGTGTACATAAACAAACCGTCTGGTTTGTAAATGGATATTTATTTATTCACATTCACGTTAAAAATTATATTTTTAACGATAAAACATTTTATTCTAACATATGAATTTCTATTCAGTTCATTCTTTAAATAAAATGATATTTTTATTTTCTAACTTATTTTAGAAAATTTCGGCGGCATAACGGCACGATACTAGAAACGGGACAAGGCCTAGCCTTATCCCCGGTCCAGTGAAGGCCCACGCCATTCACACATCAATCAAAATCACCAAACAACCAAATTCAAATCAAATCATATAACTAATCTATGCAACCAAACAAACAAGTCCATGGTCTGTGGACGATTGTGTCGGGTGCTACTAAACACCGTCTGCATCCTAGTATATATATATAACTAGAAAAATAAATTGAAAGGTGAGAAATTCTCACTTATAGCCATCCTAGCTCCACGGCACTTCATTGACAGAAATCTTCATCGCTATCGCATCTTCGTCAGCTTCGTTGCTGTAGCCACTATATATATATAAATCGAATTTTTACTTCGCTATTCAATATATAAAAATCGAATTTTTACTTCGCTATTCAATATATAAAAATCGAATTTTTACTTCGCTATTCAATATATAAAAATCGAATTTTTACTTCGCTATTCAATATATAAAAATCGAATTTTTACTTCGCTGTTCAATATATAAAAATCGAATTTTTACTTCGCTATTCAATATATAAAAATCGAATTTTTACTTCGCTATTCAATATATAAAAATCGAATTTTTACTTCGCTATTCAATATATAAAAATCGAATTTTTACTTCGCAATTCAATATATAAAAATCGAATTTTTACTTCGCTATTCAATATATAAAAATCGAATTTTTACTTCGCTATTCAATATATAAAAATCATCTTTTTATTTCGAAGTTCAATATATAAAATAAAACCAGTTTTTCCTATATAAAATAATCAGTTTTTCCTATATAAAATAATCAGTTTTTCCTATATAAAATAATCAGTTTTTCCTATATAAAATAATGTACAAAACTCACTGTTGTCTTCTTGGAACGGCTGGTACCGAAGTCGAACTGTTCTGGTCACCTAGGGTTCAAGATTGACGCGCCGTTGGACAACCCCATCAGACCGCGGAAGTCGGAAGTGGGTGTCCCTGCAGATCGGCGGCTCGATTTTGATCCTGGCGTCGCGGTTGTGGGACTCGAGGGGGGCGACTGCGCGAGAGGGAGGGGAGGCGGCTGCGCCTTGGCGGCGTCACTGGTGGTCCTTCTGGAGGGAGTGGCGACGGATTTCGCCTGTGGAGGAGCGAGCGTCGATCGCCATTTCCCCCTTTTTTTTTCATTTTGATTTGTTAACGGGGAAGAAAAGATATATAATATATATAAATATTATTTTATTTATTTATTTATTTATTTTTAAAATTCGAAAAGTTGACTTTTTAATACTAACCCGGAATCAGGCCCACCAACTGTCGTCCCTAGCGTTTCACCCCCATTCTGAACACAATGGGATATGTATCGCAAGCTGATTCGACCGCCTCGATAAGTTTCCGTTGAATTTACATTTAAATCACTATATTGAATTTTAAACGTACATTTCAAATTACCGGGGTCACATACTAACTCTAAAAATTCTCGAAAAATATTCTCTAGCTTCGTATTGACGATACGGTCCTAACAAAACTAGTTTCGTCAAATTCTGAGACCGTTTGAGAAATGGCCAATTTCCAGTCGATTAAAATCCACTGAAAATGGTCAAACGCATTTTCCTATGCCACGCTCACATATTGATTCGAAAAATTATGAAATTTGAAACCTAGCAATAACTTAACATCACGGACCCAACAAAACTGGTTTCGTCGAAATCCGAGGTCATTTGCAAAATGTCCATTTTTAAGGGCCTGAATTCCATAGCGACTATTCAGAATTTTCAACTGGACTTATCATTTGATTCCCGATATGAAATCTTGATTTTTCGGATTCGTTGGAAAGATATTATCAATTAGATCCCATTATTTTTGGTTTCACTAAAATCCGGATTGTTTTGCACCCGGTACATTCAATTGAAGTTTGAAATCGAATTATCGAACTACCGCGCCAATTTCAATTCCTTTTATAATTATATATAATTATTTATATTCTAACGACGACGCGTATAATATATACATTCTATTTATATTCAAAATAAATTTCTCGTCGATATTATTTAAAATAATTCATTTTAAATAATCAAAATTCGCTAAAATTGCCAAAATAAAAATTTTAAACTAGCCCAGATTTTCGGGTTGTTACACTGAGAAAATGAAGAAGGAGAAGTATGGAGGGAAAAAGAGGAGTACAAGTCAATTTATAGGTGTAGAAGAATAATCTAAACCCTATGATTGTTAGGTTTTCAATCACAGCTCTCAAAACACGTCAGTAGAATTCCCCAGAACGTTACAATAGCTTCAATCTTATGTTAGGCACGAAATCGCGTCTGGCATTGACATGCGTCGACGCACCCGCCTATGTGGGTCGACGCAGGGGTCGACCCATATGGTTCTTTGGTTGACTATGTGGTCGACCCAATTATGGGCTGGGTCGCCCATTACTCCACTGATTTTGGGTCGATTATTTATTTAGTTTCTGAATTTAAAATTCAAACTTCAACTAATCATATCTTGTTCATTTTTTGTCCATTTTACGAAAATTAAAAGTCTATCTGAACCATAATTTCATAACGGACCCAGTGGTGAAATCCTCTTTGCCCACTTCTGAATATTATTTTAATTAATATCTGGTTTATTGCTCTTTTCTATTTACTTAATCTTTATTAAAATCCGGGGTGTTACATTTCCCCTTTCTCCAGCCGACTGCTGGCATTCGACCGGTCGTTGATTAGGTGTCGATGGGTTCTTATTTTGAGAATACTAATATTTCTACCATAATGTGATTTATTTTCTTTCTTTGTTGCAATTTAATGTTACTATTAATTTCTTACAATACCAATTCTCAGTAAATTTACTATTAACCGTTGAAATTCACATTTAGAAAAATATTTACCTATTTGAGTCTGAATTCTATTTAAACTAATTTAAATCCAAAATTTCAAATGCCTATGACTAAGGCGGTCAATGGGTCGTGTCAGGTCGGGTTCGGGTTGGGTCAAGTCGGGTTCGGGGTGATTTATAAACGGGTCGGGTTAACCTGTTTATTAAACGGGTTATTTTTTTCCCAAATCGAAACTGGCCCATTTATAAATGGGTTGACCTGATCCAACCCGTGTAACCCGTTTAACTAAACGGGTTGTGTTGGGTCGGGTTTACCTTTTTGGCTCACTGGAAAATATTGTTTACTAATATAAACAGCAAAAGAACCAAATCAGCTACAGGTAGCACTACTATATAATACCAACAGGCAGCAAGTTACAAAATCACCAACAAGCAACAAGTTACAAAATCACCAACAAGCATCACATATATAAAGCATGAAATCACCATATTCAAAAATCATTCTCCATACATAAGAATATATAAGAATGATTCATACATAAAAAACTAATAGTATGGAAGAGATACAGTTGTTACAAAATATAACTAACAACATACAAGAATAAATTTGTAAAATATAACAGCTTATAAAAGAATATATAAGCATACTGATTACTACATACATTAAAGACTAACACTAATAACATGCATAAAAGACTAATAGTATGGAAAAGATACAACATATAATCAGGTTTTGCGGGTCAAAATCGGGTAAAAAGGTCAATCCCAAACCTCACCTGTTTATAAATGAGTCAAATTCGTGTTGACCCGCCAAATAAATGGGTCGGGTTAACTTGCTAATTTCCATGCGGATTTCAGAACGGGTCGTGTAGGAAATTGACAGCCCTACCTATATAATATTTGATTGAGCGCTAATATATTATGTAAAAACAAAATAGGAACTCCAATCTGTTGATCTATCCTCATCTTGGTCCGCTATTTTAAAATGTAGATATTCGCTGCTTTCTCGATCTTTTTTCCCTACCCTCTCTTTACTTACACATGGCAGTCAACATTTTCCCCCCATTCGGATGATAAACGCCTTAGTTCCTGCAGTATTTTCCCCAATTTCTCCATCCTTCATTTTTCTACACTTAAACTAGGATGAGGCCCGTGCTTCGCACAAGGGCAATTGTTGGATTTTTGTAGTTTAGTTAATTGATATGTCGATAAGTATACAGTTTAGCTGGTTGATATTTCAAAGTCATATATATAAACATCACAACAATGCTTTGTTTGTAATAAGTAAAATGATGTTTCAGACTTATTGAAGGTACTCCTAATCAAGGTTTTAAATATCGCTTATCTCGCTCGAGATGAAAATCCAAAAAAAATCTGTGATTCGAGATTTGGCTGCATTTTTAGTTATAAGTGTTTTAAATATCGTCCATTTTGGCCGAGATATAAACCCGGGAGTTTTTCCAAAATCTGAGATTTGAAACCTTACTCCTAATATAGTGTATGTAAGCCATTTCCAAAATTAATTCAGTCAAATTTTGGAAAAAGTAGTGGTTTATTTATTAAGGAAAAATTAGTGGTCCAGTTTATTAAGGAAAATTATTAAGAACTAATTATCTCTCCACTTTTTGGTAACTGCCCATTTTTCTCTCACGTTCCTTTCGTATTCTCAAATGACTCTTTGATGGCAAAAGTGGGATAAAGGGAGAACTCAAGTCTAATTTCTGATAAGGTCACTGAACCGAATCTCTCATAAAGAAAATACACCATCTAATTGAAGAGTGTGAAGGTTTGGCACTATATCGGAAACTATAGCACAAATAGAACGAGTTTTTAGATCTATTTTATCTAATTTTAGATTTGATTTATTTTTCATATCCTTCACGAATTCAGTTGCAATGGCTGTAGGTAAATTTATCAATTTTGGTTACAGTTTCCACATTTAATTTTCGGTTTTGCATGTTTGTATTGACAACATGATTGCCTATGTAAAAATAATTTTACATTTGGTATCAGAACCATCAATTACTTCTGCCTTGCTTGATTTGAAAATCATGTTATCTTAATTTTATTTTTCATATGAAAGTTTCAAAATTTTCATGTTGGATAAAATAAAATTGCAAAAATTTTCATGTGAATTATCATGATTATATTTAATTGTTTGCACGATTTTCATGTTTACTTTCATGTGAATGCTTGAGAAATATCTCTTACGCCTTATGTTTATGGTGAATGGGAAGATTCCCAAATCTATTTATTTTTTTAGTCCCACATCATAAAAAAAACAAAGAGAGAAGTAGAAAATGGCACCACCAAATTACATACGCGCAGAAAACACTTAGCACTTTGCATATGCGTGCACGAATTTAGTTACTGCACCCTTTTCTTTTAAGCTACTTGCTGTATTCTTTTTCTTACTTTGTATTAAAGCACAGGGTTGTTGTCTCTTTTGTTAGAGAATAGCCACAACATCTCTATTTACTGTGACCTGTGCTACGCATGCCATATATGTATTATGAAACTTGCCCATCGCAATTTCATTATATCAATTTATATGCATGCAACTACATGTTTCATTTCTTAATCTACCCATAGGAATTAAGGAACTGAATTTACAGTTTTGTCATTTACTGATTATGAATCTATTCAAATATAAATTCAGCCCACGGGCAAGTTTTATGTCGCATGATTCATAAATATTTTCAGCATGATTTACATTGGTAAACCATGGTAAATTTTACGTCTCAAAAATTCATTTCTAAGCATGTACTTTACTTTTTTTATAGTAGTCTTACATGGAATTTCTTCTGATGTCAAGTGTGATATTCCTGAATTAAAGGGTGATAACAATAAGGTGTGGAAGGAAAAAGTGTTGCTGCAGTTAGGGTGGATATTGATTATGCTATTAGGAAAGACGAACCACCTACTATTACTAAAACTAGTACTCCAGATGAAATTAGCTTTTATGAAAAGGAGGAGTTATCAAACCATCTCTCTATTATGTTCATAAAGACTAAATTTTGTACTAGTATTTGTGGTTCTATCGATCAGCATACTAAAGTCAAAGATCTTCTTAAGACCATCGATGAGCAATTTTCTTCTTCAAACAAAGCTCTTGCTAGCACCTTAATAATGCACTTTTCATCCATGAGGCTCACTGAGATTAAAGGAGTGTGTCATTATATCATGCGCATGAGGGACATTGCGGCTCAAGTAAATAGCTTGGAAGTTACCATGTCTGAGACTTTTCTTGTCCATTTCATTTTATGCACTCTTC
This sequence comes from Allium sativum, assembly GCA_030737875.1. Taxonomy (NCBI): domain Eukaryota; kingdom Viridiplantae; phylum Streptophyta; class Magnoliopsida; order Asparagales; family Amaryllidaceae; genus Allium; species Allium sativum. The sequence continues at coordinate 552,542,960 of CM060910.1, read as the reverse complement.
CCCATCAATATGGTCCTTTTAAAATATCTTACAATACACATAAGGATAAATGGCCAATTAATGAACTTATGACCATGTGTGATCAAGAAGAAGGAAGATTCTTGATGGAGGAGGGTGAAAAAGTGAACTTTACTACTTCTGAGAAGAAGAAGAAGGATTGTTGTAACACCCCGTAATTTCAATGTTAATGTTCACAAATTAAAGAATAACTAATCTCAGACGTGGGAATTAAGGAAAATGGGTTGCGCCATTGTGTTCTTCTCGGAATTCTGGTCGAGATAGAGTCCGAGTTTGTGTGAATTAGACTTCGTATGAAGAAGTTATGGCCATCGGAAGTTTCAGAAAAATTTAAACAGATTTCGAAAATTCAAATTTCAGAGTTAGATGGGCTAGGCGGGAAAATTCCCGCCAGGGCCAGGTCGACCTGGGGGTTAACCTGCCCTAACCAGGTCGACATGTGGGTCGACCTGCCACCCCCCGGGCAGATTTGTTTCATGACCTGTTAGTGACTAGATGCTGACTCATTAGGGTTTCTGATCTGCTCTGATTGGCTGGGATGAATTGTAACAACCCGTATTTTCAATAACCTGTAATAACATAAATCGAGGCAGAATTTAATTCTAAAATGGGAATCAAGGGAAACGGGCTTTGCCATTGTGTTCGTCTCGGAAAAATACGCGAAATAGAGTCCGAGTTTTCGAAAATCGGAGTCCGTATGACCAAGATATGGCCTCGCGAAGTTTCACGAAAATTCCCAAATTAAAGTATACTTAATTAAGTGAAATGGGTTGTGTAGATATATATATATATATATATATATATATTGATATATATATATATATATATATAATTGAAAATTTAATAAATAAATATGCAAAAATGCTCAAAACAGCGAATTGGGAGAGGGGAATAACCGAACCGGCCGATTTTTGAAGTCGACCCGAGCCCGCTGGGTCGACTAGGGGTTAATCCAGGGTGTTTGGCTGTCAACCCGTGGGCCGATTCGCTCAAGTGCAGATTTTGCATTTGAATGGTTCTCATGGTCCATCTTTAATCTAAAGGCCCTAGATGGTTCCTACACTTGACTTCTTCCCCAAGACATGCTTTGATGGCTTGGATTGAATCTAGGGTTAATCCTATGGCCTAAAACACTTGCCTAATCTATAAATAAGACCCTAACCTACCCTAATTCATTCATAATTAAACCTAGTGACTAAACTATGGCAAAATGCTAGCTCTCATGGCCTCCACTAATTTTATGAAGAGGGTTGCATACTAATCACTCTCTAATCAACTTCTAATCCCTTCTTAGCATCTTAATCTTCTTCATTTGGTGTTCAAAGTTGCTAGTTGTGAGTTTCTATCACTTTGATGATCTTTTGGTAAACTAATTAGATGAGATGTGATGAGATTTATGGTTTTGTATGTGGGTTAATGAGCTTTGAATCATATGATATGATGTTAGCATTAATCTTATGTTTATGCATGTTGAGTATGTAAGCTTATGCAAGTTTAATATGATGTATGTTATGTTTGCATGATGCTAAATATGCAAGTTGTGGGCTATGTAATCATATGCATGTTATGCAAGTTCATGGTAATATGCTATGCAAGTTACATGTTTGTTAATATGCAAGTTACATGTTTGTTAATATGCAAGTTACATGTATGTAAATATGCAAGTTACATGTTTGTTAATATGCAAGTTACATGTTTGTTAATATGCAAGTTACATGTATGTAAATATGCAAGTTACATGTTTCTTTATATGCAAGTTACATGTTTGTTAATATGCGAGTTACATGTATGTAAATATGCAAGTTACATGTTTATTAATATGCAAGTTCATGATGACACATTATGCAAGTCTATAAGCTAATATGCAAGTTTGTTATGCAAAATGAATATGTAAGTTATGTGACATATTATATGCAAGTTATGTGACATGTTATGCAAGTTCATATGCAAGTTATGTGTTTGTTAATATGCAAGATGGCACCTTTGAAACATGTTCATTCATATGCAAGTTGACACCTTTTATATGTGTTATATCATGAACGAAATTACGTGGGAACGATGGGGTAATTAAATGCATAAGTTAATAAGATTGTGTGAAATTAATATAATTATGCATAACACAAAATAAATAAACATAGTATGGGAATTTGCCTATTTGGTTAGGTGTACCCATACTATGTGTTGGGAATTTACCTATTGAGTTAGGTCTACCCCATGGGAATTTACCTATTAAGTTAGGTCTACCCATGTTAAGAAAACTTGATTAATTAGGGATAATTAATATAAAATTATGAGGGTGATTAATTAGGTGTAATTAATTGACTAAGACACGAGGTTGGACTCAGTTGTAGCGTAAAACTGCCCGGACCCAACCGGCTTAACCAGTTGCTACAAATGTTAGCCCAATGTGAGAGGTCTTAGGCACAAACTAAATACGTAATTAATGTAAAGACACGAGGTTAGACTCTGTTATGACATAAGGCTGCCCGGACCCAACCGGCTTAACCAGCGGTCATAAAAGACAGTCTAATGTGAGAGGTCTTTACAAAGGTTACGTTCTTAATTAATTAATTAAGAAACACTTAACCACATTAGCATGTAGAGGGACATGAGGGGTTAAGTGGGTGCCTCGGGTGGCATGAGAAAATCTAGTGGTTGCCTTGGGTGGCAATAGAAAATACGATTAGAATACTTAACCAAAATAGAACATGTAATTAAAACATGATTAAAGGGTTAAGTGGGATATACTAGAAAAAGGGACAAGCTTAGGTGGGTAGCTTGTGGAGGCCCATTTCAACCAGTAACCCATACGTATCTTTGTGGGCTCGACCCATGTCGAGGACGGGACACGCATACTGGGCTTGACTGTAAGAGGCAAACGGGTTAGCGGTGGCAACGCAAGTCCAACGGGCTTCATATGCGTGAGTGGGCCCGGGCTGGTAGGTAAGCCGTTGTTGCATCGTGTAGATATAAGCCGTGCACTGTTAGTTTTATCAGGTTGCCACGTTGGGGAATGGTACACCCCACGGTGGGGCCAGCACGGGTATCTACGTTAGGGAGCCGATCGAATGGGGAGTAGTGTGTACATCTGGTGGATTGTAGGGCCCTGTGGCGCCTACTTGGTCACCTAGGGGTACGCAAGTACTATTAGGTTAATTTTAAAAGTCCTTGGGTGGGATCAACCTTTAAGTTAGGAACGACTGGTGTGGTGCAGTTTAGTAATTTACCTTAGGAAGGGTAGATGCGTCTTTATCTTTTATCTTGGTTTAGTTAACTGCTTAGTATAGCCGTTCATCCCTATATGTTACCGTATATCAAGTTATGTCTTCTCTGGTTACTTTAACGATTGTATTGTTAAAGTTATAGGACTCACTCAGACTTATGTCTGACCCCGTTGTTTTTACCTTTTTCCCAACCCTCAGGTCCTACGGTGGATCCTAGCAGTAGTGGAGCTTGATCGGATTGCTGTCCCAGTCTTTAGGAGCTTGGATAGATGTAAAGCTCCAGTTATCCAGTTATCTTTTCTTTTGTTTTGGCTATTGTGTGAGAGTGGGATTATGTACTTCTTTATTTTGATGGATATTGTACTTGACTTTTATTTTGGTTTTATGATGTAACCAGACATGTTTTACTTCCGCTGTTATGAGAAGATGTTTTAAAATTTCAAGTACTGTTTATATCTGTCTTGTTGTAATTTTTCTGTTCTATATTCACTAAAATACTCCACCGATGCTATGGCATTCCCTTAGTGAGTGACCCTAGCGGGAGTGGGGTGTTACACGTGGTATCAGAGCTTAAGGTTACCAGAACAGATAAAATTTTTGAGAAAAACTACTTTCTAAGACTATTTTCGAAGAAAGTATTTTTAAAAGCATGTCTTCTAAGAGAAAATTTTTTTGAAAAAGAAAAGCATAATCCCCAATAGCCATATCTTTATCTTTCGGAATCTCCTTTTTGAATCTTTCCTCTTTCGTTTCAGCATGGCTGAAGATCTTAACATCCCGGAGGGTTTAGTTATACCACTATGGTATAGGAGGTTGCAAGAGGCTAGGGCCGCGGCTGCGGGTCCGGCCAATGCTACTACACCAGAGACAACCGCTCCTCCTCCTCAGCCTAGAGTGGATAATTTTGCTAAGGTTTGCAAGGAGTTCAAGGCTATAGGAGGAAAACCTTTTCTTGGTTCAGAGACTTTCGTAGAGGCTAGAGATTGGCTTAAGGAAGTGGAAGAGTTGCTAGATATCTTTGAAGTGGAAGAGGGAAAGAAAGTCAAGTTGGCGGCTTGGTTAATGAAGGGAGAGGCCTCATTCTGGTGGGAGGTCACTAATGGAGAACGCCCTGTTGACTCTTGGGCAGATTTTAAGCAAAGGTTTGGGGCTAAGTTTCTCTCAAGGGCGGAAGAGAATCTGTTTATGGAGAAGTTCTTGAATTTGAAGCAAGGGAATCTCACGGTGAAAGAATATGTCAACAAATTCAATCAATTAGCAAGGTTTGGCATAGAGTTGGTGAATACACCGGAGAAGAAGGCTTTGAGGTTCGTTAGAGGCTTGAACGAACCATTGCAAGGAATAGCTATGACTCACATTCCTATGGGGGCCACTTTTGAGAAGCTTGTCTACATGGCACTTATGCATGAGGATGATAAGAATTCTAAGGCACCAGAGAAAAAGGGGGATCAGAAGAAACCGCAACAGCAACAACAAGGCAAGGGCGGAAAAGGCAATGGTGACAAAAAGAAGACGAAGAAGAAGTGCTTCAATTGTGGAACACCAGGACACCTCAGTAAGGATTGTCGCAAAAAGAAGAAGACCGGTTGCTTTCATTGTGGTGAAGCAGGGCATCTTGTGAAAAACTGCCCAAAGAAGGGGCAGAAGACGGGGTCTACCTCAGGAGGCCAGGTGCAAGCTCTTATAGCACCACCTCAGTCAGGGGGGCAAGTTCAGGTTCTCTCAGTTCCACCGATTCAGCAGAGAGGTAGAACTATTTCCGTTGAAAGTCTGGTTTTTCTGTTTGATCATCCAGTTCGTACTTTGTTTGACTCTGGCGCATCGCATTCTTTTATCTCATCATCGTTAGTTGAGTCACTGCACTTAGACACCAGTCTAGTTGATGATCCCTTGGTTGTCTCAAACCCAATTGGGGGCTCCATATATCTGTCTATGATATGTTTGGGTTTGAAGATTTCTATACTTAGCGTTGAGTTTAGATGTGATGCTTTTGTATTGGGCTTCACGGGCTATGGGTTGATCTTGGGCATGGACTGGTTATCCAGTAATGGTGCCGTTCTTGATTGCGAAAGGAGAGTTGTCAGGCTCATGACCCGCTTGGGTAACACTCTCGAGATCTCTTGCAATCCTATGGAATCTGTTTTGCTAAGTTATCTTGAATCGCTCGATGCTTCGGTCGAAAGTTTGTGTTCTGTCAGAGTAGTCCGGGAATATCCGGATGTGTTTGAAGAAGTAAAGGGTTTGCCTCCGAAGCGGGAGATAGATTTCCGAATTTATTTGGTGGATAATGCCAAACCAGTGTCTTTGCCAGTACGCCACATGGCTCCTCGTGAGAGAAGAGAACTTCATAAGCAAGTAGGGGAGTTGCTTGAGAAGGGGTTCATAAGGCGAAGTATATCGGAGTGGGGAGCTCCAGTAGTGTTTGCCACGAAGGCGGATGGGTCCCTCAGACTTTGTGTGGATTATAGGGAACTTAATAAGCTCACGAAGAAGAATAGACACCCATTACCGAGGATAGATGATCTCTTTGATCAGTTGGTTGGCGCGTCAGTATTTTCGCAGATGGACTTAGCTACAGGGTTTCATCAGTTAAGAGTGGCGGAGGACAGTATAGAGAAGACTGCTTTCCGGACTCCGGATGGTTTTTATGAGTGGCTAGTGATGCCATTTGGGTTGACAAACGCCCCCGCATACTTTGTTGATCTCATGAGTAGAGTGTTCAGAGAGTATCTGAATAAGTTTGTAGTAGTTTTTGTGGATGACATCTTGGTCTTTTCCAAGAATGAAGAAGAGCATGCCTTGCATCTCAAGGAAGTGTTGGAGACTCTTCGAGCGCATAGTCTTAAAGCTAAATTCTCTAAATGCCATTTTTGGAGAAGAGAAGTGCGATTCTTAGGGCATGTGGTCTCTAAGGAAGGGATAGCTGTGGATCCCGCAAAGATAGTATCTATCCAGGATTGGAAAGTTCCTAGAAATGCTACCGAGGTAAGAAGTTTCTTGGGGTTGGCAGGATATTATAGGAAGTTCATCAAAGACTTCGCGAAGATATCAGCCCCATTAACCCGCTTGACGAAGAAGAATCTGGTTTTCTCATGGGATGTAGATTGTGATGATGCTTTCCGACGGTTAAAGAGAGCTTTGACCACCGCTCCAGTTTTAGTGCTTCCAGATGGGAGTAAGCCGTTTGTTGTTTATACCGATGCTTGTGGAACAGGATTAGGCGCAGTCTTGATGCAGGAGGGAAGGGTAATAGCCTATGGAGGGAGACAATTGAGAGTGCATGAGAAGAATTACCCTACCCATGATCTAGAGTTGGCCGCGATTGTTTTCGCACTTAAGTCTTGGCGCCATTATCTTCTTGGTGAGAGATTCGAGTTGTTCACCGACCATAAATCATTGAAGTACTTATTCTCTCAGAAGGATTTAAACTTAAGACAGCAAAGGTGGATGGAGTTCTTAGCATCCTATGATTTCGAGATAGCGTATACCCCTGGTAAGGGTAACGTGGTGGCAGACGCCTTAAGTAGAAAAAGGCTATCTTTGAGTCCATTGTTCGTGGAACGACGAAGCTTGGAGTTTCTTTCTTTGTTTGACTTCAGACCTTCTGTTGATTTTGTACCTGGTTTGTTGGCATCCTTGGAGGTTAGACCTACTCTTTTGAGACGGATTGGCGAGGCTCAGCGGGACGACCCACAGTTGGTTGTGTTGGTAGAGAAGCTTATAAGAGGGGAGTCGTCCAGCCATTTGGGTAGATACACCATAGATGATAAGGGATGGTTGCATAGAGACGGTAGACTTTGTGTACCGCAAGATGAGGGTTTGAAGAAGGCTATTTTGGATGATGCACATCGTTCAAGAATGACTATTCATCCCGGTGGAGACAAAATGTACCAAGACATGAAGAGAGTTTTCTTTTGGGCCGGTATGAAGAAAGATGTGGCCGAGTATGTGGCTAGATGCTTAGTGTGCCAACAAGTTAAAGTGGAGCAAAGGAAACCCGGTGGGTTGCTACACCCATTGGAAGTTCCACAGTGGAAGTGGGATAGTGTCTCGATGGATTTCATCGACGGGTTACCGAGATCGAGGAAGGGCAATACGGGAATTTGGGTTGTGGTAGACAGACTTACAAAGAGTGCCCATTTTATACCCGTAAAGAGTAAGAGGACCGCTCCATGGCTTGCTTCAGTCTATGTTAGAGAGATTGTTAGATTGCATGGCGTACCATCCAGCATTGTGAGTGATCGAGATCCTATTTTCACTAGTGAGTTTTGGAGAAGTTTGCAAGAGGCGGTAGGGACTCAGTTGTGTTTGAGCACCGCATATCATCCTCAGACGGACGGTCAGACCGAGAGGGTGAACCGTATCTTAGAAGATCTTTTGAGGCTTTGTATCTTGAATTTTGGAGGTACATGGGAAGAACATCTTCCTTTGGTGGAGTTCGCATATAATAACAGCTTTCAGTCCAGTATTGGTATGGCTCCTTTCGAAGCTCTTTATGGAAGGCCTTGTCGATCTCCTACATGTTGGTGGGAATCTACGGATAAGATCTTGCTTGGGCCGGATACGGTTAGAGAGACTTCAGAGAAGATTGATTTAATTCGAAAAAGGATGAAAGCAGCGCAAGATAGACAGAAATCTTATGCGGATCGGAGAAGGACGGATCTTGAGTTTGAGGTTGGGGACATGGTTTTTGTCAAAGTATCTCCATTGAGAAATGTTGTTCGCTTTGGGTCCGTAGGGAAGTTAGCACCGAGATTTGTTGGGCCGTTTCCTATTAAGGAAAGGATTGGACGGATGGCATATAGGGTGGAGTTGCCCGACAGACTTAGTGGTGTTCATGATGTATTCCATGTATCACATTTGAGGAAGTGCTTACATGAGACCGCGGAGGTGGTAGAGCCGAGCTTGCTTAGAGATGTAGAGGTAGAGCGTGATGCGACGATTCGACGAGCTCCTACTCGCATCCTTGGGTCAGAAACTAGGAAGTTGAGGAACAGAGAAGTTCAGCTAGTTAAAGTGCAATGGGGAGATGACGAAAGCAATGCTACTTGGGAGACGGAAGCAAAGATGCGTTCTTTGTATCCATTTCTTTTTGAGAGTATGTCTTTTAACTTCTCCTTTATTGCTTGTCTAGTACTTATCTTATCTTTAGTATATCCTCTCGCTAATACCTATGACCTTTAGATAGGGTAAAACCTATGGTTGAGACATGTGTTTGAAACATGTTATGGTTGATGGATGCATATGGATGCAATTGTTTGCTAGTGGTTGCTCGTGGATGCATATACACACACATTAGGCACTAGATCGGCTCAGTCACTTCATGTTGCATATTGCATAAATGGATGTGGTAGTTAGATTGATGGATGTATCATGGCTGTGTTATCATATGGATGATGCATTTTTGTGTATGGTTGTGCACGCATGTAGAAATTTGTATGTGTCAATAGGGTTTCGCATACATATTGGATGCATGGCACTATCATGGTTTGCATTAAGGAGGTTTACTGTATCAGTAACCGCCTGATTTTCGCATTAGGTAAGTACATATACACACACTTTTGCATATATCCATCCAGCATTTAGAATCTTGTAAGGACAATGATTGCTCGTGGATGATGCTTTGAGTAGATGGATGATTGGATGGTAGGATACGTTCTTCCTAACTTGAAGATTTCGGGGACGAAATCCTTTAAGGAGGGGAGAATGTAACAACCCGTATTTTCAATAACCTGTAATAACATAAATCGAGGCAGAATTTAATTCTAAAATGGGAATCAAGGGAAACGGGCTTTGCCATTGTGTTCGTCTCGGAAAAATACGCGAAATAGAGTCCGAGTTTTCGAAAATCGGAGTCCGTATGACCAAGATATGGCCTCGCGAAGTTTCACGAAAATTCCCAAATTAAAGTATACTTAATTAAGTGAAATGGGTTGTGTAGATATATATATATATATATATATATTGATATATATATATATATATATATAATTGAAAATTTAATAAATAAATATGCAAAAATGCTCAAAACAGCGAATTGGGAGAGGGGAATAACCGAACCGGCCGATTTTTGAAGTCGACCCGAGCCCGCTGGGTCGACTAGGGGTTAATCCAGGGTGTTTGGCTGTCAACCCGTGGGCCGATTCGCTCAAGTGCAGATTTTGCATTTGAATGGTTCTCATGGTCCATCTTTAATCTAAAGGCCCTAGATGGTTCCTACACTTGACTTCTTCCCCAAGACATGCTTTGATGGCTTGGATTGAATCTAGGGTTAATCCTATGGCCTAAAACACTTGCCTAATCTATAAATAAGACCCTAACCTACCCTAATTCATTCATAATTAAACCTAGTGACTAAACTATGGCAAAATGCTAGCTCTCATGGCCTCCACTAATTTTATGAAGAGGGTTGCATACTAATCACTCTCTAATCAACTTCTAATCCCTTCTTAGCATCTTAATCTTCTTCATTTGGTGTTCAAAGTTGCTAGTTGTGAGTTTCTATCACTTTGATGATCTTTTGGTAAACTAATTAGATGAGATGTGATGAGATTTATGGTTTTGTATGTGGGTTAATGAGCTTTGAATCATATGATATGATGTTAGCATTAATCTTATGTTTATGCATGTTGAGTATGTAAGCTTATGCAAGTTTAATATGATGTATGTTATGTTTGCATGATGCTAAATATGCAAGTTGTGGGCTATGTAATCATATGCATGTTATGCAAGTTCATGGTAATATGCTATGCAAGTTACATGTTTGTTAATATGCAAGTTACATGTTTGTTAATATGCAAGTTACATGTATGTAAATATGCAAGTTACATGTTTGTTAATATGCAAGTTACATGTTTGTTAATATGCAAGTTACATGTATGTAAATATGCAAGTTACATGTTTCTTTATATGCAAGTTACATGTTTGTTAATATGCGAGTTACATGTATGTAAATATGCAAGTTACATGTTTATTAATATGCAAGTTCATGATGACACATTATGCAAGTCTATAAGCTAATATGCAAGTTTGTTATGCAAAATGAATATGTAAGTTATGTGACATATTATATGCAAGTTATGTGACATGTTATGCAAGTTCATATGCAAGTTATGTGTTTGTTAATATGCAAGATGGCACCTTTGAAACATGTTCATTCATATGCAAGTTGACACCTTTTATATGTGTTATATCATGAACGAAATTACGTGGGAACGATGGGGTAATTAAATGCATAAGTTAATAAGATTGTGTGAAATTAATATAATTATGCATAACACAAAATAAATAAACATAGTATGGGAATTTGCCTATTTGGTTAGGTGTACCCATACTATGTGTTGGGAATTTACCTATTGAGTTAGGTCTACCCCATGGGAATTTACCTATTAAGTTAGGTCTACCCATGTTAAGAAAACTTGATTAATTAGGGATAATTAATATAAAATTATGAGGGTGATTAATTAGGTGTAATTAATTGACTAAGACACGAGGTTGGACTCAGTTGTAGCGTAAAACTGCCCGGACCCAACCGGCTTAACCAGTTGCTACAAATGTTAGCCCAATGTGAGAGGTCTTAGGCACAAACTAAATACGTAATTAATGTAAAGACACGAGGTTAGACTCTGTTATGACATAAGGCTGCCCGGACCCAACCGGCTTAACCAGCGGTCATAAAAGACAGTCTAATGTGAGAGGTCTTTACAAAGGTTACGTTCTTAATTAATTAATTAAGAAACACTTAACCACATTAGCATGTAGAGGGACATGAGGGGTTAAGTGGGTGCCTCGGGTGGCATGAGAAAATCTAGTGGTTGCCTTGGGTGGCAATAGAAAATACGATTAGAATACTTAACCAAAATAGAACATGTAATTAAAACATGATTAAAGGGTTAAGTGGGATATACTAGAAAAAGGGACAAGCTTAGGTGGGTAGCTTGTGGAGGCCCATTTCAACCAGTAACCCATACGTATCTTTGTGGGCTCGACCCATGTCGAGGACGGGACACGCATACTGGGCTTGACTGTAAGAGGCAAACGGGTTAGCGGTGGCAACGCAAGTCCAACGGGCTTCATATGCGTGAGTGGGCCCGGGCTGGTAGGTAAGCCGTTGTTGCATCGTGTAGATATAAGCCGTGCACTGTTAGTTTTATCAGGTTGCCACGTTGGGGAATGGTACACCCCACGGTGGGGCCAGCACGGGTATCTACGTTAGGGAGCCGATCGAATGGGGAGTAGTGTGTACATCTGGTGGATTGTAGGGCCCTGTGGCGCCTACTTGGTCACCTAGGGGTACGCAAGTACTATTAGGTTAATTTTAAAAGTCCTTGGGTGGGATCAACCTTTAAGTTAGGAACGACTGGTGTGATGCAGTTTAGTAATTTACCTTAGGAAGGGTAGATGCGTCTTTATCTTTTATCTTGGTTTAGTTAACTGCTTAGTATAGCCGTTCATCCCTATATGTTACCGTATATCAAGTTATGTCTTCTCTGGTTACTTTAACGATTGTATTGTTAAAGTTATAGGACTCACTCAGACTTATGTCTGACCCCGTTGTTTTTACCTTTTTCCCAACCCTCAGGTCCTACGGTGGATCCTAGCAGTAGTGGAGCTTGATCGGATTGCTGTCCCAGTCTTTAGGAGCTTGGATAGATGTAAAGCTCCAGTTATCCAGTTATCTTTTCTTTTGTTTTGGCTATTGTGTGAGAGTGGGATTATGTACTTCTTTATTTTGATGGATATTGTACTTGACTTTTATTTTGGTTTTATGATGTAACCAGACATGTTTTACTTCCGCTGTTATGAGAAGATGTTTTAAAATTTCAAGTACTGTTTATATCTGTCTTGTTGTAATTTTTCTGTTCTATATTCACTAAAATACTCCACCGATGCTATGGCATTCCCTTAGTGAGTGACCCTAGCGGGAGTGGGGTGTTACACGAATTCTGGGTTGATCGGACGGCCTAAACTAATCCTAAACTCTATAAAAAGACATGTAGACTCAAACCCTAAAATCAAATCAAAATAAGATCAATGGCCGTCATGTTGTCACTCCAAACCCTAGAGTAGCCGCCACCAACTAGAAGCAAAGTGAAGCAACTCAATTCAAATCAAATCAAGCCTAAAACTACAACAACGAAATTGTCTACAACAAGGGAACGCTAATCAATTACAGAATTCTTATGCATGTTTATTATTGTGAATCATGAAATTATGCAAGTTCATTATTGTTATGAATCATGAAATGATGCAAGTTCATTATTGTTGCGAATCATGTAGTTATGCAAGTTATTATGTTGAGAAACTATGAACCTATGCAAGTTACCTATGCAATTGCAAGTTACTGTGTGATGAATCATGAACCTATGTAAGTTACCTATGCAAGTTGTTAAGTTGTTAATTCATGAACCTATGCTAGTTGTTATGTTATGGATCATGAACCTATGTAAGTCACCTATGCAAGATGTTATGTTATGAATCATGCAAGTTGTTATGTTGTGAATCATGAACCTATATAAGTTGTTGATTATGTTGTTAATTCATGAACCTATGCAAGTCACCTATGCAAGTTGTTATGTTGTGAATCATGAACCTATGTTAGTGTTAATTATGTAGTTAATTTATAAACCTATGCAAGTTGTTATGATGCAAAATCATGAATCTATGCAAGTTGTTAATTATGTGGTAAATCATAATTATATGCGAAGTTATCATGTCGTTTTCCATAGTTGTCATGCTTATGCCAAAATTGTACTGAAAACTATAACCTTGTCATTCCCTTTATTTTATTGTTATGGAGAGACTACTTTGTAGCCTCGACGACGCCAAAAACGCAAACGGTTACGCTAGTTAAGAAACGGGGGAAAATGGGAATTTGTAATAGGCATAATTTACATAGTGTTCATGTAAATTGGGCACATGATTTTGGTAGGGAAATATATAAATAATTACCTATTATGACATGGGTAAAATTGGGTAAAAATGGTATAATTTGAATATGACCATTTACGAATAGGAAATTCAAATTGTTAACAAAATAAGTAATGACACCTATAAAAAGGAAAGGGTTAATTAATTAACTTAATTAATCAAAGAGGAATGTTTAAGCAATTGAAGTCTAAAGATTTAATTGGCATAAAAGCCTTAAATGACATAAAGTAAATTTGTGATGAAATTGGTATGATTTTACATACCATAAATGGATGGACATAATTGAGTCATTTATGGCCATTGTTAAATTTGGAATTAATGGATAATTTGAATAGGGAAATTAATTCAAATTGGGGAATGATTAATTAGGAGTAATTAATCGTCTAAGACACGAGGTTAGGCTCTTTTGTGGTGTAAGACTGCCCGGACCCGCCCGCAAATCCAGCTGCCACAAATGCCAGTCTAATGTGGGAGGTCTTAGGCATAAATTAAATGCGTAACAGTTGTAAAGACACGAGGTTAGACTCATTTGTGGTGTAAGACTGCCCTGACCTGCCCGACAAATCCAGCTGTCACAAATGCCAGTCTAATGTGAGAGGTCTTTATAAGGTTACGGTTTTAATGAATTAAGAAACACTTAACCAGATAAACATGTAGTGGGGTTAAGTGGGTGCCTTGGGAGGTATGTGGAATTAAGTGGGTGCCTTGGGGTGGCATGTGAAATAAGATTAGGTGTCTTAATAATTAATCAATGCTGATTAAAGACTACTTAACCTAACTTAATACATATGGGCTGTATGATGATAGACAAAAGTTAGGGTTAAGTAAAACGAATTGGATTGTGGGTGGGTTAAGTACAACTGATGGGTAGGTGGGTAATATTAATATATAGGCCCACAAACTTAACCATTAAATAAATAGGATTAAATCAGTGTGAGGGTTAAGTACAACTGAAGGGTAGGTGGGTAATATTAATACATATAGGCCCACAAACTTAACCGGAAAAAAGGGTTATGTAATTAAAGACACCTAATGGTATACATAACCGGGGCAGAATAGTAAAGTTTTGTATTAAAGACACCCTTAGGGGTACGCATAACTAATGGGAATAGATAGAGTTATGTATTAAAGACACCTATAGGTACGCATAACCGAAAGGTAGAATAGGGGTTATGTATTAAAGACACCTATAGGTACGCATAACCGATTGAGGGCTATGTAATTAAAGACATCTTAGGGTATACATAGTCAGTAGAAAACCTAGTGGGGATACAAGACATAGGGGAGAGCTTGTATCATGTTGTGTGGGACCCATTTCAGTCGGTAACCTGGAGGGGTATCAAAGTAAAGAACTCCGTTGAAACAGCCCACCTCCGTTAAGGTCGCTCACAAAGGGAATGCCTTAACTTTGGTGGAGGTTTATAAATAAAAAGCCACAGATAAACACAAGACAGATATAAATACACATATTTTAAACAGCGGAAACCAAACATACTTTTATTTCATCAATACGTGTTCAAACAAAACATTTCCATAATTGTCTCAAAATACTTCCAACATTACATCCTCATTACTGTCTTGATTATTAAAGAAGCATAAAACATAAATAAAGTGAAAAAAAATCCCCATAGTGATATCCAAAGCCATTATCCGAGCAAAAGAGATCCAAGCCATACATCTACGGTCTTGGAGCTTGTAAAGAGTATGACTGAGCTGAGTTGTTTCCTCCCTGTGGACCTGGGGGGAACGAAAGAATAGAAGACGAAAAGAAAATAGAGTCAGACATAAAGCCTGAGTAAATCTAGTAACTCTTCAGTATGTGAATAAGAAAAGGGCATGATAGATATAAACTGAAAACAGGAAAGTGTCACAAGCTAAGGAAGTGTCGTTTAGAATCGAATGTACTATCGCACCCATACTATATCTCTACACCTACATGAGCTTATTCTAACTGGCACCCCATGGTGAGGGTGAAGTGATCCCCATTTTTATTTAAAGATCGTCTCCTACTCGCGTAAACATGTGTCATACGGCCCCCAAGAATTGTAGATACCTATGCTGGTCCCACCATGGGGTGTATCAAGACCCATGGTGGCGGCCCCGACACAATTTCTAGAAGGCACAGGTTATACTACTGGTGTCCCCAGTGCCCTGTTTGTCTGCTCCGGAGTGTGTGCACGCCCACACCCCGTTAGAACCTACACTGTGCACCCACCACCGTCGTTTTGACCGCTTATAATCAGCCCAGTAATCGTGCCCCACCCTGCCTAGTTTCAGGGTACCATGATACCTAATTTGGGTTACTGCTGAAACGGGTCCCTCGTTACTAGGGTTTTCTAGTCAAACATGTTAAGTGGTTAAGTGTCTGTATTTACCTAACCTCACCCATCAATTCTTGTTAACATGTTGAATTTGGTTAAGTGTTTATAGTTGACTTAACCCTACCATATGTCCTTAGCCTCTTAGAGCACCTGACCACTCACATTAGACAGGTATTGCTACGGTTACTGGATGTGCTGGTCGGTTCCGGGCAGGTTTACACCTTAGCTCAGTCTAACCTCGGGTCATTATTGGGCTCAATGCTTAACCACCCACATTGGATAGGTATTGTTGTGACTACTGGACAGTCGGGCGGGTCCGGGCAGGTTTACGTCACAACTCAATCCAACCTCGGGTTAAGCATACCGTGTTTTCCAAATTTACATATTTTATCACTTCTCAATTATATGTAAATGTCATGTCTTTTATTCTTGGGTATAACAATTCATACTGCTTAAATGTCATTGTCGTTGGCATGTGCCAACCATGCCAACTTATATTTTTAATGTTTTACACCCAACGTTATTACCCCCGTTTGTACGTTCGCAACATTATAACAAGTGTTGGGCTTGACACAATTCAGCCCAACTTTATAAACGTGAGAAAAAGGGGAAATCAACAACATGTAATACATAAAGGTGTGTGGCGCATGAACTTGCAATTTAGCGATTAACTAACATAAATTATGGGTTATGTGAACTTGCATTCAAATCAGAGTATAACTAAGTAGGTGACATATGAAATGGCATAGTTTAGGCTTATACAAACTTGTGTTTAAACATGTTTAACTTGGCATAATGTCAACCACAAAACTAGCATGTTGTATATTCACCAAAATGTCCAATTTTAACATCTAATCTTATAGCCTATTTCAACATGAACTTGTATAGTTTATGTAACCCAAACGATACTTAACATAGATCCAATTATACTTGAAAATAAACATAAGAATGATATCATAGGTTTTGGGTCATGTAGGCATAAAAGGTCTCAAATCTAGAACATGTTTACATAAGCCTTAATTTAGATTTAGTGAATGTATATAGTCCATGTCATAGACATAAACATAAAGGGATCAAATTTAGTTTTTGCCACAAAATTGCAAGTGCCATTGTTTTCATATACAATTGTTCAATAGGCTTGCATCAATCAATTTAGGCCACAAATATCAATACACAAGTTATGACAGAATCATCACCATACACAGAATTTATATCATATTTATACAATAACACAATTCTATTTTCATTTACATCGAATCACATCACAGTTTTTATTCATAATCTGAAAGGTCACTATACTTACAACGAATGCAGAATCTTGAATTCTGGATTCTGAATTCTGAAATTGAGATGCGTTCCTTTGGGTAGATTATCGTTGTGTTGATTAATTTGATTAAGCTTTAATCTTCTTCTTAATTTGATGCGTCTCTAAACTTCTATCTCTTGACGGCTATGCTCAATTCCTCCCTGGCAGCATGACGACTCCCATCTTATTTTTTTGTGTGAATTTTTAGTTGTGACTTAGGGTGTATTTATAGATTTTTAAATTGTTTTGAGCCGTCAGATGAAGACAGGAGGAATCTAGACCGTACAAAGTTCAAAGAGCCAATCAAGAAGTGACATGTCAGCCCTAGTGACACACCGAGCCATAGAAATTCAAGCCATAGTCAGACCTAGCCAGCCAGGTCGACCAGGTAGGTCGACTGGCAGGTCGACACTATGGTCGACCTGGGGTGGCCAGGTCGACACCATGGTCGACCCTATGGTCGACCTGGTCTCCGGGCGGGAATTTTCCCGCCCAGCCCAGTTTGATCTTGTTTTTTCGAATTTCAAAATTAAAACCGAGCTATTTGAATTTTAAATTTTATTCTGAACCTTCCGAAGGCCATAACTCCTTCATACGGAGTCCGATTCACGCAAACTCAGACTCTATCTCAAGCAAAATTCCGAGACGAACGCAATGGCGTAACCCATTTCCCTTAATTCTTTCATTTAGAATTAATTACACTTTAATTTGTGAAGCTTAATGTTATAGAATTCACGGGGTGTTGTTACATTCTCCCCCCTTAAAAGGATTTCGTCCCCGAAATCTTTAAGTTAGGAAGAATGTATATCCTACCATCCAACAGTCCATCTACTCAACCAACAAACACAGGCGTCCACTGTCCTTAAAAAACTTCTAATGCTTCATGATCATATGCATTGTGTGTGTACATGTCCTTATCTAATGCTGAAATCAGGCGGTCTACTTATTCAGTTGACCTCCTTAATGCGAATCATGTAAGTGTCATGAATCCATTATGTATGCAAATTTTTCCTACTCATAATTCTACATGAGTGCACAACTTATTCATACAAATGCGACGACCATATGACAGCATATCAAGTTTCAACCAAATACAAATGAGAATACATATATGCATATGCAATATGAAGTGACTGAGCCGATCTATAACCTAGGGTGTGTGTGTGTATATGCATCCACGAGCAACCACTAGTAATCACTAGCAACCATTTGCAGCCATCATCCATAACATGTTTTCAAATACATGTTTGCATCCATTTGTTTTCTACCTAAGGAGTAAGGAAAAGGACCGAGGAGATATACCTAAAAAGATAGATAAAGCATAACTTAAGGAAAAAGAGAGATCAAAGGTGTACCCTCAAAAAGAAGAGGGTAGGCAGCGTGTATTCTGTCCTCAGTTTCCCAAGTCGCATCTTCCTCGGCATCGCTCCACTGAACTTTAACGACTTTGACTTCGCGGTTGCGTAGCTTTTTCACTTCAGTTCCTGAGATGCGGGTTGGAACTCTCCTCACAGTTGCTTCACGTTCCACTTCGGCTTCTTCTAGAATGCTAGGTTCCACCACTTCCATAGACTCATGCAAACATTTCCGGAGGTGAGAAACATGAAAGACGTTGTGAACTCCGGCCAGTCTCTCGGGTAGTTCTAATCTATAGGCCATCTTCCCAACCTTCTTGATGATAGGAAACAGTCCTACAAATCTTGGTGCTAGCTTTCCTGTGGATCCAAAGCGAACGACGTTCCTTAAGGGGATACCTTAAGGAAAACCCTGTCCCCAACCTCAAACTCAAGGTCGGTCCTTCTTTTGTCGGCGTAGGATTTCTGTCTGTCTTGGGCAGTCTTCATTCTCCTACGTATCAAGTCCACTTTCTCCGAAGTCTATCGAATCATGTCTGGCCCAAGTATAAGCTTATCTGTAGACTCCCACCAACAAGTTGGTGATTTGCACGGTCTTCCATACAAGACTTCGAAGGGTGCCATACCGATGGTAGCTTGGTTGCTGTTGTTGTAGGCAAATTCCACTAAAGGAAGGTGATCCTCCCAAGTCCCTCCAAAGTCAAGAACGCAAAGTCTCAAAAGATCCTCTAAAACTCTATTCACCCTTTCTGTCTGGCCATCAGTTTGGGGGTGATAGGCCGTGCTCAAACATAACTGTGTGCCCACAGCTTCTTGCAGACTCTGCCAAAACTCGCTTGTGAAGATAGGGGCTCGGTCACCAACAATGCTGGAGGGTATCCCATGGAGTCGAACTATTTCCTTGAGATAAAGAGATGCTGGAGATGAGGCAGTTCTTCTACTCTTGATAGGTATAAAGTGGGCGCTTTTAGTAAGCCTATCCACTATTACCCAAATGCTAGTGTTACCTCTTCTCGACCTAGGCAGTCCATCAATGAAGTCCATTGAAATGCTATCCCACTTCCCCTGTGGGACCTCTAAAGGATGAAGTAGTCCTCCAGGTTTCTTCTGTTCCGCCTTGACCTGTTGGCAGGTCATGCACTTAGAAACAAAATCTGCCACGTCCTTCTTCTTGCCGATCCAAAAGAAAGTCCTTTTTATATCCTTGTACATCTTATCACCACCAGGGTGTATAGTCATCTTGGAATGATGCGCTTCCTCGAGAACCTTCTTTGTCAAATCCCTTGCTTGTGGGATGCATAATCTTCCATCTCGCCTCAGCCATCCCTTATCATCGATGGCGTATCTACTGAGGTGACTAGAAGTCTCACCCCTAATAAGTTTATCAATCACATCGATGAGTTGAGGGTCTTCACGTTGTGCAGCCCTTATTGAGTCCAAGAGAGTAAGGCATACTTCGAGAGATGCTAACAAACCCGATACAAAATCCGAGGAGGTCCTAAAGTTAAAACTGGCTATATACTCCAAGTTTTTCCTTTCCACAAAGAGCGGGCTTAAGGTCAGTTTCTTTCGGCTCAACGCGTCTGCTACTACGTCGCCCTATCCGGGAGTATAGGAAATTTCAAAATCATACGAGGCAAGAAACTCCATCCATCTTTGCTGCCTCAAGTTAAGATCCTTCTGCGAGAAGAGATATTTCAACGATTTATGGTCAGTGTATAATTCGAACTTCTCACCTAGGAGATAATGGCGCCAAGACTTAAGCGCAAAGACGATGGTGGCTAACTCAAGATCGTGCGTTGGGTAGTTCTTTTCATGAACTTTCAATTGTCTTCCACCATAAGCTACAACCCTTCCTTCTTGCATTAGAACAGCGCCTAGTCCCGTTCCACATACATCTGTGTATACTGTGAACATTTTGCTTCCATCTGGCAAAGTCAGAACTGGGGCTGTTGTGAGAGCCCTTTTTAATCGTTGGAAAGCAAACTCGCAGTCCAAATCCCAAGTGAACGCCAGATTCTTCTTTGTTAGCCTTGTGAGTGGAGCTGAGATTTTCGCGAAATCCCTAATAAACTTTCGGTAAAAACCGGCTACCCCAAGGAAGCTTCGGACTTCGGTTGCATTTCTTGGTGTCTTCCAATCTTGCACTGCCACCACTTTCGCGGGGTCCACGACCAATCCCTCTTTGGATACTATATGCCCAAGAAATCTTACTTCTTTTCTCCAGAAGTGACACTTGGAGAATTTGACTTTTAGCTGATGGACTCGAAGAGTTTCCATGATTTCTTTCAGATGCTGAGCATGCTCTTCCTCGTTCTTTGAGAAGATCAAAATATCGTCTACGAAGACAACTACAAATTTGTTGAGGAATTCTCTGAACACCCTGCTCATTTGGTCTACGAAATAAGCAGGTGCGTTTGTAAAGCCGAAAGGCATGACAAGCCACTCGAAGAAACCGTCTGGGGTTCTGAACGCCGTTTTATCAATGCTATCTTTAGCTACTCTTAGCTGATGGAACCCAATTTCCAGATCAAGTTGGGAGAAGACCGTCGCACCTACAAGCTGATCAAACAAATCGTCGATTCGGGGAAGATGGTACCTATTTTCTTGGTCAATTTGTTTAACTCCCTATAGTCGACGCAAAGGCGAAGCGAACCATCCGCTTTGGTTGCGAACACCACTGGAGCACCCCATTCCGAAATGCTCCATCTAATGAACCCATTTTTGAGAAGTTCTTTAACCTGCTTACTGAGCTCCTTTCTCTCCTTTGGAGGTAAAGCTACAGGCTTTTCATTATCCACAAGATATATGCGGAAGTCTATTTCCCACCTCGGAGGTA
The DNA here is from genome assembly GCA_030737875.1 of Allium sativum. Lineage (NCBI taxonomy): Eukaryota > Viridiplantae > Streptophyta > Magnoliopsida > Asparagales > Amaryllidaceae > Allium > Allium sativum. The sequence goes on along the minus strand of CM060910.1, from coordinate 552,521,967 downwards.
AGCCTTTCACCTCCTCAAAGACATCCGGATATTCTCGGACTACTCTAACTGATTGCAAATTCTCATCAGAAGCATCAAGCGACTCTAGATAACTAAGCATAACAACATTCAAGGGATTACAAGAAATTTCTAGAGTGTTACCAAGCCGAGTCAAGAGTCTAACTACTCTTTTCTCACAATCATGAATGGCATTATTACTGGATAACCAGTCCATGCCTAAGATCAAACCATATCCCGAGAAGCCCAAAACAAAGGCATTACAACTAAACTCAACGCTGAGAATAGTGATTTTCAAACCCAAACAAATCATTGACAAGTAAGCGGAGCCCTCAATTGGATTTGAAACTACTAAGGGATCTTCTACCATACTAGTGTCTAGATGCAGAGATTCTACTAAGGCAGATGAAATAAAAGAGTGTGATGCGCCAGAGTCAAAAATTGTGCGAACTGGATGATCATAAAGATAAACTACACTTTCTACAGAAATATTACTACCTCGTTCCTGCTGAGGTTCCACTAGCGCATGAACCTGACCCCCTGAAGTGGATCCGGCTTTCCGTCCCTGCCCTTTCTTCTTTGGGCAGTCCTTGGCTTGGTGCCCAGTCTCTCCACAATGGAAGAAACCACCCATCTTCGCCTTCCTTTTTCGGCAGTCTTTTGATATATGTCCCACAATGCCACAGAAATAACATTTCATTTTCTCACGTGTCTTGTTATTATTGTTGTGGTCCTTTCCTCCTTGACTATTATCCGTCTTCTTGTTCGGCGATTCTTCCGGTTGCTGGTTCGCGTAGAGGAGGAGGAGGAGTAAAAGCATCTGTAGCTGGGAAGTAAGGTCCCCAGGCATGCTGAAACAGAAAGGAAAGATTCAAAACGAAGGACAGAGAGAGATAGTGCATATGGCTTTGGGGGATTATGCCTCTTTAAAAATATAACACTTTTTCTGGAAAAATGCTTCTTTAAATTTTCTTTTTGAACACAATTTCAAAAACTTTTATCTTATCTGGTAAACCTATGCTCTGATACCAAGTGAAACACCCCGCCTCCGTTAAGGTCACTCACAAAGAGAATGCCTTAACTTTGGTGGACGTTTATAAGTAAAAGCCACAGATAAACACAAGACAGATATAAATACACATATTTTAAACAGCGGAAACCAAACAGACTTTTATTTCATCAATACGTGTTCAAACAAAACATTTCCATAATTGTCTCAAAATACTTCCAACATTATATCCTCATTACTGTCTTGATTATTAAAGAAGCATAAAACATAAATAAAGTGACAAAAATCCCCATAGTGATATCCAAAGCCATAATCCGAGCAAAAGAGATCCAAGCCATACATCTACGGTCTTGGAGCTTTTAAAGAGTCTGACTGAGCTGAGTTGTTTCCTCCCTGTGGACCTGGGGGGGGGGGGGGGAATGAAAGAAAAGAAGACGAAAAGAAAATAGAGTCAGACATAAAGCCTGAGTAAATCTAGTAACTCTTCAGTATGTGAATAAGAAAAGGGCATGATAGATATAAACTGAAAACAAGAAAGTGTAAGCTAAGGAAGTGTCGTTTAGAATCGAATGTACTATCGCACCCATAATATATCTCTGCATCTACTTGAGCTTATTCTAACTGGCACCCCATGATGAGGGTGAAGTGATCCCCATTTTTATTTAAAGATCGGCTCCTACTCGTGTAAACATGTGTCATACGACCCCCAAGAATTGTAGATACCTATGTTGGTCCCACCATGAGGTGTATCAAGACCCATGGTGGCGGCCCCGATACAATTTCTAGAAGGCATAGGTTATACTACAGGTGTCCCCAGTGCCCTGTTTGTCTGCTCCGGAGTGTGTGCATGCCCGCACCCCGTTAGAACCTACACTGTGCACCCACCGCCGTCGTTTTGACCGCTTACAATCAACCCAGTAATCGTGCCCCACCCTGCCTAGTTTCAGGGTACCACGATACCTAATTTGAGTTACTGCTGAAACGGGTCCCTCGTTACTAGGGTTTTCTAGTCAAACATGTTAAGTGGTTAAGTGTCTGTATTTACCTAACCTCACCCATCAATTCTTGTTAACATGTTGAATTTGGTTAAGTGTTTATAGTTGACTTAACCCTACCATCTGTCCTTAGCCTCTTAGAGCACCAGACCACTCACATTAGACAGGTATTGCTACGGTTACTAGATGTGTCGGTCGGTTCCGGGAAGGTTTACACCGTAGCTCAGTCTAACCTCGGGTCATTATTGGGCTCAATGCTTAACCACCCGCATTGGATAGGTATTGTTGTGACTACTGGACAGCCGGGCGGGTCCGGGCAGGTTTACGTCACAACTCAATCCAACCTCGGGTTAAGCATACCGTGTTTTCTAAATTTACATATTTTATCACTTCTCAATTATATGTAAATGTCATGTCTTTTATTCTTGGGTATAACAATTCATACTGCTTAAATGTCATTGTTGTTGGCATGTGCCAACCATGCCAACTTATATTTTTAATGTTTTACACCCAACGTTATTACCCCCGTTTGTACGTTCGCAACATTATAACAAGTGTTGGGCTTGACACAATTCAGCCCAACTTTATAAACGTGAGGAAAAGGGGAAATCAACAACATGTAATACATAAAGGTGTGTGGCGCATGAACTTTCAATTTAGCGATTCAACTAACATAAATTGTAACAACCCGTATTTTCAATAACCTGTTATAACGTAAATCGAGGCAGAATTTAATTTATAAATCTGAATCAAGGGAAACGGGCTATGCCATTGCGTTCGTCTCGGAAAAATACGCGAAATAGAGTCCGAGTTTTCGAAAATCGGAGTCTGTATGACCCGATTAAGGCCCAACGAAGTTTTCAGAAAATTTCAAAGTAAAAACAGATTTCAAATTCAAGTTTGAATTTGGAAATTAGGTCAGATTGGGCTAGGCGGGAAAACTCCCGCCAGAGCACCCAAGTCGACAGCCCTGTCGACTTGGGAGTCGACTTGGTTGGACCCAAGTCGACAGCCCGACAGCCCTGTCGACTTGGCTGTCGACTTGGTCCAGCCGGGCAGTTTTGCCTGGTGCACCATTTTGGGTTTGTGTTGAGCTTGGGGGCCAGATTCGGTTTTGAGGGCTGAGATTGGAACTAGGGTTTAATCCTAAGGCTAAAACTAGTCCTAATCTCTATAAATAAGGCCCTAACCTAACCCTAAATCATCATTATTCATTCATACAACTAAACTATGGCAAAATCATTCCTCTCATGGCCTCCACTCTCTTCATAAATTTCCTAAGTATTTTCCATGCATACAAGTGTTTTCAAGCTTGTATGAGCATCATTAGCTTGCATTCAAGTCAAGTTTCTATATTTGCATCATAAAGATAGAGTTTTGATCATTTTGGCTTAAGGGTTTTTCTATTGGAGCTTGCATTTTGGGTTTATTTGATTGCATAAGGGCTTTGTCATATTTTTGTGTCTTCATAAGCATTGTAAGCCCTTTTCTACTTTCATATTTAAACTCTAAAGCTAATGAATGATGCAAGTTGTGTTTGATCATTATGATATGATATGCAAGTTTATCATGTTATGCAAGTATGCTATGATATGGTATGCAAGTTTATCATGATATGTTATGCAAGTTTACTATGATGTAATATGCAAGTCTATCATGTTATGTATGCAAGTTTGCTATGTTATGATATGCAAGTTGCCATGTTATGTATGCAAGTTTGGGGTGATCATCTCACTCATGTTATCATGTTATGCAAGCTTATCTTGGGTTTATGAGCCTAAAGCTTCAAGCTTTATGCTAAAGGTTGCATTTTGGCAACATGTAGGTTATCATATCTCTCATGATAACTTGCATGTGAGGCTAAATGCGAACTTATGGCCATTTCTACATGTCATTTATCACCATGTATCACCAATATGCTAAGTTTAGTTTTATGCATGCTTTTGAGGCCTAAAATGTAATATGCAAGTATATGAACATATGTACATTTCATATGCCACCATGTTAAACTTGTGGCTTCAACACCTTTATGTCATGACTATGCCAAGTTCCCTCTTTCTATCCTTTATGCGCTATTGCGATATGTAAGCGATGGGATTGCGTTTGGGGTTGGGTAAACTTAAAAGACATAAAAACATAAGCTTGGGAATTTACCTATTAAGTTAGGTCTACCCTTTGGGAATTTACCTATTAAGTTAGGTCTACCCAAATGCTTGAAAACTTGTAACATGTTTTGGAAACATGATGGACATGACACTTAGAAAATATAAGTGTGACCAACTCGAGGTTGGGTTGAGTTTGTAGCGTAAACCTACCCGGAACCGACCGGCTTAACTAGTTGCTACAAACAATAGGACCCAATGTGAGAAGTTGGTCATGTTGTACCTTGAACCCGAGGTTAGACCAAGTTGTGGTGTAAAGCTACCCGAAACCGACCGGCTTAACTAGTAACCGCAACAAAGTCTAATATGAGAGGTTAAGGCGCATTAAATTAATTAATGCCTCATGATTAGGGTTAAGTCATGGTCCACTTAATACTTAACCAATTTGGGCTTGGTAGATTAATCAGGGTTAAGTCGTGAACTCATCGTTACACTTAACCAAGTTAATCCATGATTAGCAAGAGGGTTAAACCGTACTTAACCCACTAGAAAAATCCTAGCAATGGGGGTCCACTCCAGCAGTAATCCCAAGTTTGTATCATTATGACCCTAGGGACTAGGCTAGGGTGGGGGCACGATTACTGGACTTGAGGTAAGTGACCAAAAACGACGGCAGAGAGGTACGCCGGTGTAGTTCCGGGCGGACTATGGTCGTGCACATAGTTCGAAGCCGGGGAAAGCATGCACGGGTACCAGTAGATCGAGACTGTGCACTTATGTTTATGGTGTCCAGGGGTTGACACCCTAGGGCTTGATACACCCGACAGGAGACCCTGCACAGTCTGACTACAATTATGTTTGGCCCGCATTGACACCAACACGTGACGAGTTAGGCTTATAGGGCGCCGATCGACTAGACCGTTTGGTTGGACCGCGTATTAGGGTCACTTCATGTTATTGGGCCAAAGCTTGGGCCAAGGGATCAATACTTGTTTATTCAAGTCATGTTAGTTTGCTAGTACACCTGTGGTGCAAAAACCTTAAACCTGATTATGCGATGACACCTTTACCTACCTTGTTAGTTAATCATCATGCTAGTATGTAGTTATCCTTATGATCATCCCTGCTTCTCATGTCAGTTAACTTTATCAGTTTACATTGATTGTAGTAGGGCTTACTCAGTCTTTTTGACTGACCTGTTTTCTTTCGCCTCTTTTCTTCCGTTCCCCCCCCCCCCCAGGTTCTCAGGGTGGGAATATTGGAGCTTAGCTTGGAATTCTGATCGCTTGCTTGTGGGATTTTAGCTCATGTACGGTCTTGACATGAAGCTAGCTATGGTTATCACTTATTTTGGGGATAGTACTTATGTATTTCAGTTTTTCAGTAATGTTGTTTTTATCTAGACTTGTGTATTTGGAAAGTTGACATTATGTTGTACCAGACTTGTTTTGAAATGGTTTGAAATCTTCCGTTGTTTTATCTATGTTATTTACTCTGTTTACATATATACATATGTTCTTGTTCTGCCTTGATATATCATTATGCATGTTTACCTGATTCAAACGCCCCTCCAAAGTCAGAGTGCTTGCAAGAGCCACCCTGGCGGAGGTGGGGTGTTACATAAATTATGGGTCATGTGAACTTGCATTCATAAGATTATTACTAAGTAGGTGACATATGAAATGGCATAGTTTAGGCTTATACAAACTTGTTTTTAAACATGTTTAACTTGCCATAATGTCAACCACAAAACTAGCATGTTGTATATTCACCAAAATGTCCAATTTTAACAACTAATCATATAGCCTATTTCAACATGAACTTGCATAGTTTATGTAACCCAAATGATACTTAACATAGATCCAATTATACTTGCAAATAAACATAAGAATGATATCATAGGTTTTGGGTCATGTAGGCATAAAAGGTCTCAAATCTAGAACATGTTTACATAAGCCTTAATTTAGATTTAGTGAATGTATATAGTCCATGTCATAGACATAAACATAAAGGGATCAAATTCTAGTTTTTGCCACAAACTTGCAAGTGCCATTGTTTTCATATACAATTGTTCAATAGGCTTGCATTAATCAATTTAGGCCACAAATATCAATACACAAGTCATGACAGAATCATTACAATACACAGAATTTATATCATATTTATACAATAACACAATTCTATTTTCATTTACATCGAATCACATCACAGTTTTTATTCATATTCTGAAAGGTCACTATACTTACAACGAATGCAGAATCTTGAATTCTGGATTCTGAATTCTGAAATTGAGATGCGTTCCTTTGGGTAGGTTATTGTTGTGTTGATTAATTTGATTAAGCTTTAATCTTCTTCTTAATTTGATTCGTCTCTAAGCTTCTCTCTCTTGACGGCTATGCTCAATTCCTCCCTGGCAGCATGACGACTCCCATCTTATTTTTTTGTGTGAATTTTTAGTTGTGACTTAGGGTGTACTTATAGACTTTTAAACTGTTTTGAGTCGTCAGATGAAGACAGGAGGAATCTAGACCATACAAAGTTCAAAGAGCCAATCAAGAGGTGACATGTCAGCCCTAGTGACACACCGAGCCACAGGAATTCGAGCCAGAGCCAGACCTAGCCAGCCAGGTTGACCAGGTAGGTCGAATGGCAGGTCGACACTATGGTCGACCTGGGGTGGCCAGGTCGACACCATGGTCGACCCTATGGTCAACCTGGTCTCTGGGCGGGAATTTTCCCGCCCAGCCCAGTTTGAACCTGTTTTTTCGAATTTCGAAATTAAAACCGAGCTGTTTGAATTTTAAATTTTATTCTGAAACTTCTGAAGGCCATAACTCCTTCATACGGAGTCTGATTCATGCAAACTCGTACTCTATCTCAAGCAGAATTCCGAGACGAACGCAATGGCGTAACCCATTTCTCTTAATTCTTTCATTTAGAATTAATTACACTTTAATTTGTGAAGCTTAACGTTATAGAATTCACGGGGTGTTACATCCGTACTAGGCGGGGAAGGGGCACGCTTACTGATTGATTGTAAGAGATCCAAAACGAGACGGATGGTTTGGGCGGCGCAAACCGACCGGGGACATGTGCGTGCATGGGCCGGGCAGAGGGGTCAAGACGACCGTGACACCAGTAGGTATAACTGTGCACACCTTAGGTTGCCACTTTAGGGAAGTGATACCCCCTAGTTGTGGGACCCGCACAGGGTATCTATAGTGTAGGGAGCCGATCGATTAGGGTAGTGGTTGGGGTATACCCGGACGTATGCCCTAAGTCTACCAATTTATAGTAGGAGGGTAGTGGGTACGACTAGTTGAGATAGGAGCAGGCGGCACCTATGACAACAGCTTGGAATACACGAAACTACCACCATCGTTATCATTAGCGGAAGGGATCATCCCATCTTGATTTGACTAGTAATAGTGCAGAGTAGTTAGTAGTTTGTAGTGAAGCATACATCTTACCATATTTGTCCTGTCATACCTGCCATCTGTACCATGAATCCTCTTATCCACTTTGTATGCCTGTCATGTTTACCTTTATTTATTTACTGGCTAAAATTTACTGGACTCACCAGACGTATGTCTGACCTAGTTTGTTTCGCCTCTATTCTTCCGTTTCCCCCCTCCCTCCCCAGGTTCTCTGGAAGGAAACACCCAGGTTTAGTCAGGATTTGGATATCATCTTCTAGAAGCTACTTCTGAAGTATGGCTTTAGTCTCTGTCTCTTATATGGCTTGCTCTTTAACATGGGGAATGATGTTTTTCTTTTAAATACCTATGTACTCTGATGATGTAAGACGGAAGTGTTTTAATGGTTTTATGACTCATGGTATTATGTAACAAAGTATTTTGGTGATTTAATAAAATTGTTTATTTTCCGCTGCAAAATTTTTATATCTATCATGTGATATTCTGTGTCTGTTTACCAAAAACGCTCCACTGAAGTTAAGGCATTCCCTTTGTAAGTGACCTTAATGGAGGTGAGGTGTTACACTTGGTATCAGAGCTGAAGGTTACCAGATTAGATAAAAGTTTTGAAAATATTTTTCAAAAAGGCTTTAAAAGAAAGTATTTTCAAAAAGGAAAGCCTGTTTTGAAAAACATTCCCCGAAAAGCCATATGTAGTATCTTTTGGTCCTTTTTCTAAAATCTCTCCCTTTTTCTTCCTAGCATGTCTGAGGATCTTAACCTTCCAGAGGGTGTACCGATACCGGGATGGTTTAGGAGGTATTTGGAAGCTAGGGCCACCGCCGCAGGTCCAACAAATGTTCCTCCTCCCCCAGTTGCACCCGTTCCTCCTCCTTCCCCTCCTCGTGTTGATACTTTTGCAAAGATATGTAAGGACTTTCGGGAAATGGGCAGGAAACCTTTTCACGGGTCGGAGATGTTTGTTGAAGCTCGAAATTGGCTAAAGGAGGTGGAAGAATTGTTTGGAATCTTTGAAGTAGAAGATGGAAGAAAGGTCCAGTTAGCTGCCTGGTTAATGAAGGATGAGTCCTCGTTTTGGTGGGAGGTCACTAATGGAGAGCGTCCAGTTGATACATGGCTGGATTTCAGGCGTAGGTTTGAGGTGAAATTTCTCTCACGAGCAGAAGAAAATCTATACATGGAAAGGTTCTTGGCATTGAAGCATGGGGATCTGTCAGTAAAAGAGTACGTCAACAAGTTCAATCAGTTGGCGAGGTTTGGCTTAGACTTGGTGAACACACCTGAGAAGAAGGCTCTGAGATTTGTTAAAGGCTTGAATGAGCCGCTACACGGATTGGCTATCACCCACGTTCCCATGGGGGCCACTTTTGAAAAGCTGGTGGAAATGGCCCTAATGCATGAAGAGGACAAATAAGCAAAGAAAGAGGAAAAAGTTGAAGGGACATTGAAAAATGAGAAGGCGGGACCCAAGAAAGGGCAGCAGCAGAAGAAAGGCAAGAAGGATGACAAGGGAAAGGATAAGAGGAAATGCCACTATTGTGGGAAAGAAGGCCACCTAGTCAAAGAATGTAAAAGGAGGAAGTTCAATTGCTTTAAGTGTGGAGAGGTCGGACACTTCTCCAAGGAATGCCCGAAGGCGCATGGATCGCAAGGGACTTCTGGAGGGCAGGCGAATGCTCTCGTAGCAGATGGATAGGATAGAGATAGGAAAAATTTATGTAAAAGGTTTAATTTCCTTATGAAGTAAAGACTCTTTTGGATTCTGGCATTTTGATTTTGTAATTGAGACTCTGCACTAGTCTTGTTTCTGATCCCTTAGTTGTTTCAAACCCCTTTGGTGGTTCGGCTCATTTATTGGTAAGGGTTTGAAATTATCTGTGTTAGGCATCAAAAATTTGAATGTGACATTTGTGTGCTCAAGTTTATGGGCTATGGGTTGGTTCTAAATGGACCAGCTTTCTATGTAGAGGGTCGTTCTAGATCTTGAGAGGAGGGTCGTTAAGTTTCTAACTTGTCCTGAGAAGACCCCCAAAATTTCTTGTGACCCACAAGGGTCTGTTATGCTTAGCTTTCTGAAAATCATTCTATAATTTGATCTGTACCAGTAGTCTGTAAGTATCTGGATATTTCTAAGGGATAGGAGTTTCTACTCGAAGCATAAAGTAGATCTCCAGTTTTGACATTGTTTAATGGGGGCAATTCTTTGGGTGTCAGTCTGATGTTGATTTCGGTCTTCGGGGCTGAGACTTAGGGAATTATTCTCTTAACCGATGTCAAATAGGAACAGAGCTTTTGTTTTAGTTATATCGTTTGTTTATATCCCATCGAACGGATCTTCGACCTTTAGATAGGAAATCCATGGATGTAAACATGTGCTTAGGACATGTTATGTTTGATGGTTGCAAGTGGATGCAAGAGTTTGCTAGTGGTTGCTCGTGGATGCATTTACACACACATTAGGCACTAGATCGGCTCAAATCACTTTCATATTGCATATAAAAATGTGTGTGCATATTTAGGGTAATGGATGAACAATGGTTGTGTTATCATATGGATGCTGCATTTTGATGAATGGTTGAGCACACATGTAGAAATAATATGTATCGATAAGGATTCTTTCGCATACATGTTGGACTCATGGTACTGGCATAATTTGATTAAGGAGGTCAATTGAATCAGTAGGCCGCCTGATTTTGCATTAGATAAGGAACATATACACACACTTTTTGCACATGTTCATATGGCATTAGAAATCTTTTAAGGACAATAGATACATGTGTTTGATGGTTGAGTAGATGGATGACTGTATGGTAGGATGCACATTCTTCTTGACTTGAAGATTTCGAGGACGAAATCCTTTAAGGAGGGGAGAATGTAACACCCCGTAATTTCAATGTTAATGTTCACAAATTAAAGAATAACTAATTTCAGACGTGGGAATTAAGGGAAACAGATTACGCCATTGTGTTGGTCTCGGAATTCTGGTTGAGATAGAGTCCGAGTTTGCGTGAATTGGACTTCGTATGAAGAAGTTATGGCCATCGGAAGTTTCAGAAAAATTTAAACAAATTTCAAAAATTCAAATTTCAGAGTCAGATGGGCTAGGCGGGAAAATTCCTGCCAGGGCCAGGTCGACCATAGGGTCGACCTGGGGATCGACCTGCCCTAACTAGGTCGACCTGGGGGTCGACCTGCCCCCCAGGCAGATTTGTTTCATGACCTATTAGTGACTAGATGCTGACTCATTAGGGTTTCTGATCTGCTATGATTGGCTGGGATTAATTCTAGGTTGATCGGACAGCCTAAACTAATCCTAAACTCTATAAAAAGACATGTAGACTCAAACCCTAAAATCAAATCAAAATTAGATCAATGGCCGTCATGTTGTCACTCCAAACCCTAGAGTAGCCGCCACCAATTAGAAGCAAAGTAAAGCAACTCAATTCAAATCAAATCAAGCCTAAAACTAAAACAACGAGATTGTCTACAACAAGGGAACGCTAATCAATTACAGAATTCAGATACCAGAACTCAAGACCCTCTTTTTCGGTGAGTTCTAGTCAGTTTTAGGTTTAAATAAATAAAAGTGAATCGTGGTAGACTATGATTTGAGTATATGTTGTTTGTAGTTATGCATGTTTATTATTGTGAATCATGAAATTATGCAAGTTCATTATTGTTGTGAATCATGAAATGATGCAAGTTCATTATTGTTGCGAATCATGAAGTTATGCAAGTTATTAAGTTGAGAAACTATGAACCTATGCAAGTTACCTATGCAAGTTATTGTGTAATGAATCATGAACCTATGTAAGTTACCTATGTAAGTTGTTAAGTTGTTAATTCATGAATCTATGCTAGTTGTTATGTTGTGGATCATGAACCTATGTAAGTCACCTATGCAAGATGTTATGTTATGAATCATGCAAGTTGTTATGTTGTGAATCATGAACCTATATAAGTTGTTGATTATGTTGTTAATTCATGAACCTAGGCAATTTACCTATGCAAGTTGTTATGTTGTGAATCATGAACCTATGTTAGTGTTAATTATGTAGTTAATTCATGAACCTATGCAAGTTGTTATGATGCAAAATCATGAATCTATGCAAGTTGTTAATTATGTGGTAAATCATAATTATATGCGAAGTTATCATGTCGTTTTCCCTAGTTGTCATGCTTATGCCAAAATTGTACTGAAAAGTATGACCTTGTCATTCCCTTTATTTTATTGTTATGGCGAGACTACTTTGTAGCCTCGACGACGCCAAAAACGCAAACGGTTACGCTAGTTAAGAAACGGGGAAAAAGGGGAATTTGTAATAGGCATAATTTACATAGTGTTCATGTAAATTGGGCACATGATTTTGGTAGGGAAATATATAAATAATTACCTATTATGACATGGGTAAAATTGGGTAAAAATGGTATAATTTGAATATGACCATTTATGAATAGGAAATTCAAATTGTTAATAAAATAAGTAATGACACCTATAAAAAGGAAAGGGTTAATTAATTAACTTAATTAATCAAAGAGGAATGTTTAAGCAATTGAAGTCTAAAGATTTAATTGGCATAAAAGCCTTAAATGGCATAAAGTAAATTTGTGATGAAATTGGTATGATTTTACATACCACAAATGGATGGACATAATTGAGTCAATTATGGCCATTGTTAAATTTGGAATTAATGGATAATTTGAATAGGGAAATTAATTCAAATTGGGGAACGATTAATTAGGAGTAATTAATCATCTAAGACACGAGGTTAGGCTCTTTTGTGGTGTAAGACTGCCCGGACCCGCCCGGCAAATCCAGCTGCCACAAATGCCAGTCTAATGTGGGAGGTCTTAGGCATAAATTAAATGCGTAACAGTTGTAAACACATGAGGTTAGACTCGTTTGTGGTGTAAGACTGCCCTGACCCGCCCGGCAAATCCAGCTGCCACAAATGCCAGTCTAATGTGAGAGGCCTTTATAAGGTTACGGTCTTAATGAATTAAGAAACACTTAACCAGATAAACATGTAGTGGGGTTAAGTGGGTGCCTTGGGTGGAATATGGAATTAAGTGGGTGCCTTGGGGTGGCATGTGAAATACGATTAGGTGTCTCAATAATTAATCAATGCTGATTAAAGACTACTTAACCTAACTTAATACATATGGGTTGTATGATGATAGACATAAGTTAGGGTTAAGTAAAACGAATTGGATTATAGGTGGGTTAAGTACAACTGATGGGTAGGCGGGTAATATTAATATATAGGCCCACAAACTTACCATTAAATAAATAGGATTAAATCAGTGGGAGGGTTAAGTACAACTGAAGGGTAGGTGGGTAATATTAATACATATAGGCCCACAAACTTAACCGGAAAAAAAGGGTTATGTAATTAAAGACACCTAATGGTATACATAACCGGGGCAGAATAGTAAAGTTATGTATTAAAGACACCCTTAGGGGTACACATAACTAATGGGAATAGATAGAGTTATGTATTAAAGACACCTATAGGTACACATAACTGAAAGGTAGAATAGGGATTATGTATTAAAGACACCTATAGGTACGCATAACTGATTGAGGGCTATGTAATTAAAGACACCTTAGGGTATACATAGTCAGTAGAAAACCTAGTGGGGATACAAGACATAGGGGAGAGCTTGTATCATGTTGTGTGGGACCCATTTCAGTCAGTAACCCGGAGGGGTATCAAAGTAAAGAACTCCATACTAGGCGGGGAAAGGGCACGCTTACTGATTGATTGTAAGAGATCCAAAATGAGACAGATGGTGTGGGCGGCGCAAACCGACCGGGGACATGTGCGTGCATGGGCCGGGCAGAGGGGAACAAGACGACCGTGACACCAGTAGATATAACTGTCCACACCTTAGGTTGTCACTTTAGGGAAGTGATACCCCCTAGTTGTGGGACCCGCACAGGGTATCTATAGAGTAGGGTGCTGATCGATTAGGGTAGTGGTTAGGGTATACCCGGACGTATGCCCTAAGTCTACCAATTTATAGTAGGAGGGTAGTGGGTACGACTAGTTGAGATAGGAGCAGGCAGCACCTATGACAACGGCTAGGAGTACACGAAACTACCACCATCGTTATCATTAGCGGAAGGGATCATCCCATCTTGATTTGACTAGTAATAGTGCAGATTAATTAGTAGTTTGTAGTGAAGCATACATCTTACCTTATTTGTCCTGTCATACCTGCCATCTGTACCATGAATCCTCTTATCCACTTTGTATGCCTGTCATGTTTACCATTATTTATTTACTGGCTAAAAGTTACTGGACTCACCAGACGTATGTCTGACCTAGTTTTTTTCGCCTCTTTTCTTCCGTTTCCCCCTCCCCCTAGGTTCTCAGGGAGGAAACACCCAGGTTTAGTCAAGATTTGGATATCATCTTCTAGGAGCTACTTCTGAAGTATGGCTCGAGTCTCTGTCTCTTATATGGCTTGCTCTTTAATATGGGGAATGATATTTTTCTTTTAAATACCTATGTACTCTGATGATGTAAGACAGAAGTGTTTTAATGGTTTTATGACTCATGGTATTATGTAAGAAAGTATTTTGGTGATTTAATAAAGTTGTTTATTTTCCGCTGCAAATTTTTATATCTGTCTTGTGATATTCTGTGTCTGTTTACCAAAACGCTCCACTGAAGTTAAGGCATTCCCTTTGTGAGTGACCTTAATGGAGGTGGGGTGTTACAATTGTGCTAAGGAAAAAGGAAAGGGAATGATGTCGATTAAGCAGGTCATCAAGAAATAGTTTGGATGTTTCTTCTGTAAGAAGAAGGGGCACATAAAGAAAGAATGTCCTAAGTTCAAAAACTGGCTTATGAAGAAAGGTAATTTTCTTGTGTTTGTGTGTTATGAATCTAATATGGTCAATGTTAATCATAATACTTGGTGGAATGATTCTGGTACTACAATCCATGTTTCGAATACCTTTTAGGGTATGAAAAACCTAAGGAAACCAGTGAGCATTGAACATTACATTTATTCTGGAAGTCAGATGGGTTCACATGTAGAGGCTGTTGGGACATGAAGGTTAACTTTGAATAATGGTTTTGTTTTGCATTTGGAAAAGACGTTTTATGTACCAAATTTCGCTAGAAATTTGATTTCAGTTTCAAGACTTGTACCTTTGGGATTTTCCTTTAATTTTTCAGTTTCTAGTTTTAGTTTATCTAGAAATTCTAAAATTATTGGTTATTGTATTCTATCTAATGGTTTATATCATCTTGAATTGCAAAATGACAATAGCCATAGTTCGATGCATGTTAATACTTGTTTAAAGAGATGTATTATGAATGAAAAGTCCTCTATGTTGTGGTATCAGAGATTGGGACATATCTCCATTGAGAGAGTTAAGAGATTAATAAAGGATGAAGCACTTTCCACTCTAGACTTCACTGATTTTAAGACCTGTATTAGTTGCATTAAAGACAAGCAATTTAATATACATAAGAAAGGTGCAAAGAGAAGTTTAGATCTATTAGAAATCATACATACGAATATTTGTTGTTCGGACATGAACGCTAATGATCCAAAATATTTTATCACCTTCATAGACGATTATTCATGATATATGTATCTCTATTTACTTCGTTCTAAAGACGCAGCTTTGGAAGCCTTTAAATTGTTTAAGGCTGAAGTAGTGAATCAATGTGGTAAGCGCATTAAAATCGTGAGATCAGATAGAGGTGGTGAATATTATGCCAGACACACTAAAAACGGACAAGCATATGGTCCATTTGCGAAATTTCTTCAAGAGCATGGGATTGCTGCCCAATACACTATGCTTGGTTCTTTCCAAGCTCTCAAGACGGCAGCATACATATTAAACCGAGTTCTATCCAAGGTCGTCTCCAAGACGCCTTTTGAGTTATTCAAAGGTTGGAAACAAGTTGCGACATGTATGCATTTGGGATTCCCATTGGAGGTGCGAATTTACAATCCTTAAGAAAAGAAGCTTGACCCAAGGACTATTAGTGGGTATTTCATTGGATATGCGAGAAGTCAAAGGGTTATAGATTATATTGTTCGTACCATTGTACCAGGATTGTGGAATCAAGGTATGCTAAATTTCTTGAGAATGAATTGATCAGTAGGAGTGATTAATTTCAGAACATTAGTCCTGAAATAGACCACTATGAGGTTCCACCCCCGATATATGGATAGGTTGATTATCATTCACACTCCTCAAGTTCAACCAAGTGTTAGACAGCCAAATACATAAATTCTACATACTGTTGATCAAAATCTAATAGATCATGTTGTAAACGAGGAACTAGTTCATCATGATAACGAACAAGTCCCACTAAGGAGATCTATTCAAGAAAGGAGATCGGCTATTTCTGATGACTATGAAGTGTACCTATAAGAATCAGATTACGATATTGGAGTCGATAATGATCCTTTGTCATTTTCACAAGCCATAAGTTCTATATATTCAAACTTATGGATGAATGTTACGAAAGAAGAGATGAACTCAATGGCGTCTAACCTAGTTTGAAATCTTGTTAAGTTTCCTAATGATGTAAAAACCATTGGATACAAGTGGGGTTTTAAGATAAAAAAGACTCACTAGGCAACATCGAGAGATATAAGGCAAGACTCGTTGTTAAGGGGTCCACTCAAAGGGAAGGAATTGACTATACAGAAACTTTCCCCAGTATCAAAGAAAGATTCTCTCTGAGTGTCCATGGCATTAGTAGCTCATTTTGACTTCGAGCTGCATCAGATGGATGTGAAAATGGATTTTCTAAATGGAGATTTATAGGAAGAGGTTTATATGAAACAACCTGAAGGATTATCCTCTAAGGATGGTTGACATTTAGTTTGTAAGCTAAATAAATCCACATACGGGTTAAAACAAGCCTCCTGCCAGTGATATAAGAAATTCTACGAAATAATTACTTCAGTCAGCTTCGAAGAAAATATCATGGATCAACGTATATATCTTAAAGTCAGTGGGAGTAAAGTTTGTTTTCTTGTGTTGTATGTGGATGACATTTTTCTAGCAATCAATAATAAAGGGATACCGCATAAAGTGAAACAATTTCTTTCAAGTAACTTTGATATGAAAGATATGGGTGAGGGATCATATGTTATTGGCATAAAGATCCATAAAGATAGATCTTGAGGCATTTTGGGATTGTCCCAATAAGCCTATATCAACAAAGTGCTAGAAAGATTTAGAATGAAAAATTTCTTACCAAATGCAGCACCAATAATGAAAGGTGATTGGCTCAGTTTGGACCAATACCCTAGGATTGACATTGAATGGGAACAAATGAAGAACATTCCATATGCTTCAGCTGTTGGCAGCACAATGTATGCTCAAGTCTGTACCAGACCAGATATTGCATATGTAGTTAGACTGTCAAGAAGATATCAAAACAACCGAAGAATTGATCACTAGAAGGCTGCAAAGAAGGTGTTGAGAAATCTTCAGGGTACTAAGGATTACATGCTTATGTATAAACGAGCAGAAAGCCTTGAAGTGGTAGGCTACTCTAACTCCGTTTACGATGGCTGCATTTATTAACGAAAATCCACTTCAGGATATGTGTTTATGCTAGTTGATGGTGTCATTTCATGATGGAGTGTGAAGCAGACCTTGACGGCCACTTCTACTATGGAGGCCGAGTTCGTTTCTTGTTTTGAGGCTACCTCGCATGGTGTATGGTTGAAAGGCTTCATATCTGGGTTGAGAGTCGTAAACTCTATCTGTAGCCCGATAAAAATGTATTGTGATAATTCAATTGTTGTTTTTTTGACTAAGAATAACAAAAGTGGAAATCGAAGTAAACACATTGGCATAAAGTTTTGAGCCATAAAGGAATGTGTTCAAGAAAAGAAAGTGATCATTAAACATATTAGCACTGAGCTTATGGTTGCTTATCCCTTGACTAAAGGCATGCAAATTAAGAATTTTAAGGGTTATGTAGTAAGAATGGGACTTGGTTATGTCATGTGATATATTCATTTATGTTGTATTGAAATGTCTCATTCAGTTGGATATTTCTCATTTGAATTTAAGTAAATACATATTCGATGGTTATTACTAAGAAATATCATTATGTCTTGACCTGAAGTAAACGTAGGGTTTACCCATTAAGTTAAAGCGTGAGTGATGAGAGATCGAGTATAATGTGATACACAGAAGATTAATTCTCGCTCTAAGAGAGTATGTCGCTATGATCCGTATATGAAGTCTCTCTAGTTAAATGTACCAAGTGGGAGAATGTAAGTCGTTTCCAAAATTAATTCAGTCAAATTTTGGAAAAAAAATAGCAGTTCATTTATTAAGAAAAAATTAGTGGTCCATTTCATTAAGGAAATTTATTAAGGACTAATTATCTCCCCACTTTTTGATAGCTGCCTATTCTTCTCTCACATTCCTTTCATCTTCTCAAATGGCTCTTTGATGGCAAGAGCACTATAAAGGGAGAACTTAATTATAATTTCTGATAAGGTCACTGAACCGACTCTCTCATAAAGAAAGTACACCATCTAATTGAAGAGTGTGAAGATATCGAGAACAACAGTGCAAATTGGACGGATTTGTAGATTTATTTTCTTTAATTTCAGATCTGATTTATTTTTCATATCCTTCACGAATTCAAGTGCAATGGCTAGAGGTAAATATATCAATTTTGGTTACAGCTTCCGCATTTAATCATCAGTTTTGCATGTTTTATTGACAACATGATTGCTTATGTAAAAATAATTTTATAGTGTACTTAAAATGCAGAAAGTACCAGCGATATTAAATGCTTTAATGATCTGGTTATTAAACTTGTAACTACATGTTACTTATAGAAGAGGAGCTATAGAGGGAAGTAGTAGTATGTTAGTGAATAATTTTTAAATAAAAATGGTAAGTTCCATTGAAAATGATTTTGAGAGGAGCTATGTAGGGAAGGAGCAGTATGTTAGTGGATTTATTTTTAAATAAAAATGGTAAGTTCCATTGAAAATCATTTTGATTACTTATCTGCAACTATGTTAATAGTTTTAAAAATAAAATTTTGGTTTAAGATTCTAGATTGGTTAACATTTCTCAGCGATTATTATTCTAGTTTAAGATTCAAAAAATAGCAATGATAAATCAGAGAGGAAAAGTACAAAACTTGGTTAATATGTTTAGAAAAAAAATAAGGTTTGAGATCTAACATTCGTTACCCGTAATAAAGCATCGTGTTCAGGTGCAGCAATGGTGGTTCAACTTCGTGTCCCATAAACAGTCACCCAGATTCATGTTACTTCAGCTTCAGCATTTATTACTTCATCTTTACCACTTTGCTAGCCTAGCTAGTCAATGCCCACTTCAGGTTTAGCTTCTACAAACATTGAAAATTGGCCTTGATTGTCATTTCACCAAATGCTTAGTGATCTGCTACTGATTTCTTCTACACACAGTTTGGATTCATGATCAAAGTTCAACTCGTTCGTGCAAGTTTGCTTGAGCACATTCATAGTTGCAAGCACATCTACAATGTCTCTTTAAAATCATCTCTGCTCACCATGGCTTTTTAATTCTTCCAGCATCATCTTTCCCCTCGCTTAGAGCTATAAACCTCGACAACTTCATTATCACACTATCCCAGTTAGGCTGGTCTAACAGCTAGCTTTGTTTAGTTTTTGATCTCATATTATGTCGATATAAGCAATGTAAATTTAAATCGGCTATATGTGTCAAGTTTTACACTAAATAGTTTCTCCGCTTCTGTTATGTCTTCAAAACAGAATAATTATAAAGTGGAAATGGTAGTGTTTTGTGTTTGCAAACTACTACATGGAGATAGTAGATTAACTCACATTTTAACTATAATAAAATAAACCATGCAACTTTATTGCCAACCCAGATTAGAGGTTCAGTTGGAGTTATATATTCTTAAATGTTGCCAAGTAAATATGTGACTTGTATACGTATACAAAACCAAAAACTATGCACTGCAAAGAATATGGCATAATGATTAATGAGAGGGCTCCTTTCAGTACTTCTGATATATTAATAGAAAATCAAAATTGAGATTTACATGCGTAGCGATATATCAACATGCATATCACAAAGGATAAGTTGCATATCAAATTGAGATAAGCTGAGAAGTGGTATTCAATAGGCTAGACTAATATATCAACATACATATCCAGTATGAAGCTTATTTATAACAGATTATACATAAACATTTAAAAAAAGATCATTGAGGGTTTTTATAACTATACAACCAAGGACATGGAAACTGGTAGGTTAAAACCATCGTAAACTCAAAACATGATGCTTTAGAGGTAGTGCATGCCTAGTAAGCATTAACCATATCTGATTGCTTTTAACTGGGATTTGGTAGAACGACCGATTTTTTTTAGTACAAAAGTGCAGACCTTGTTTTGAACGGTGAAATACAGGCGGAATTCAGGGGGCAAGTGTAATTTGATAGCACAAAATTATACCGTATAAAATGACTAATAGAGTTTCGATCGTCCTAGCATTTATGCTTTTAATTTAGGTCCAGATATAGATGAATACAATGTTAGAAAATTTAAGCACAACAAAAGAACAATTTTTTATTGCTTTTTTTCTGCCAAGACCAAATGCAGGAAATTGATACATTTATAAGCTTTGAAACACCACTTCAGTACAAAAAAACTAAGCAAGTAATTAATTATGATGCTTGGTTACTAAGAGACATGTCAATTAGACTCGTTATCCAAATATCTTTTTGCTCTTTCAGCTTCTTATTTGACCAAACTTTAAACCTGAGCATCCTTTGGATTACATTCAACACCCCCCTTTAATCCAAAGTCTAACACATTCATCATGTCACGACACCAGCTGTACTTTTCTTGAGTAAGTGACTTCGTCAACACATCTGCAACTTGCTTGTCTGTCTTCACATACTGCAGCTCAATCACCCTTTGCTCAATCAAGTCGCGTACAAAATGGAGTCCGGTGTCGATATGCTTTGTCCTACTGTGTTGCACTGGATTGGAGGCAATTGCAATTGTTGATTGATTATCACAATAGAGAATTGTTGCATTCTTCTGCTCACAATTTAGCTCCTCTAACAAGCGTCTTAACCATACTCCCTAACATGCAGTTGCTGTTACTGCATTGTACTTAGCTTCCGCCGTTGATAGTGCAACCGTTGATTGTTTCTTCGAGCTCCAACTAATTATGCTATTGCCATAGAAAAAACAATGACCTGTTGTGCTTTTTCGATCATCAATGCTTCCAGCCCAGTCGCTGTCGCTATAACCTTTTAAACAAGGCTCATCAACTGCATTGTACCATAGACCATAACTTGTTGTTCCCGCAATATATCGGAGAATTCTCTTTGCTACTCCCATATGATTTTTAGTCGGGTTGTGCATATATCTTGCAACCATTCCAACTGCATGTGTGATGTCTGGTCTTATGTGTGTCAAATACATCAATCCTCCTACCAAACTTCTAAACCGAGTTGCATCTGCTGCTCCGGATCCATCAACTGTTGTCAACTTCTCATTTGTATTCATCGGTGTATATATCGAATTGCAATTTTTCAACCCAAACTTTTCTATCAAATCTTTTGCATATTTGCGTTGGGATATAAATATTTTTCCCTTCTCTTGTTCAACTTCTAGACCTAGGAAGTAATGCATTTTTCCTAAGTCAGTCGTCTCAAATATATTCATCATCTGCTCCTTAAACTCCTTCACCATTGCATCATCCGTGCCGAAATAAATCATATCATCAACATAGAGACATACAACTATAAAGCCTCCTTTTCCTTTGTTTTTGACGTATAGATTAGGCTCATTTTTGCTTCTCTCAAAACCCAGTTTATGAAAATGTGCATCAATCTTGCTATACCATGCACGGGGGGCTTGCTTCAAACCATACAGTGCTTTAAATAGACGGTACACGCACTGCTCTTTTCCTTTTACTTCAAAACCTTCCGGCTGC
The DNA here is from genome assembly GCA_030737875.1 of Allium sativum. Taxonomy (NCBI): domain Eukaryota; kingdom Viridiplantae; phylum Streptophyta; class Magnoliopsida; order Asparagales; family Amaryllidaceae; genus Allium; species Allium sativum. Next base: position 552,500,452 of record CM060910.1, on the reverse strand, counting down.
TCAACATACACTTCTTCTTTCAGTTCACCATTGAGGAATGCTGATTTCACATCAAATTGATAGATAGGTTGTTTCAGCTGGGCTGCAAATGCCATTAGTAGTCGAACCGTCTCAAATCTAGCCACTGGAGAAAATGTCTCTTTATAATCTATGCCTTGCTTTTGTGCATATCCTTTAGCTACTAACCTTGCTTTATATTTCAATATGTTACCATCAGCTCCAAATTTTGTCTTGTAAATCCATTTAACTCCAATTGCTGTGCGATCTTTGGGTAATTCCACCAACTTCCAAGTATGATTTTGTTCAGTTACGCTCATCTCTTCTTTCATTGCTTGCATCCATTCTTTTCTTTTTGCTGCTTCTTCAAACGACACTGGGTCTGCTACATACATAACTTGAGTTGTTTCATATAGTTCTCGTAAGGACCTTACCCTCCTTGGTGGTGAAATAGAATCGACCGTCTAATTTGGTGTGCCATTTGTGCTTGTGTCAGCTTGCGGTTGTTGATTACTGTCTTCTTCTTTCTCCTCTTCTACAACTGCTACTGATGTGTTGTCTTCCTCGATGGACCAATTCCAGCTAGCATTCTCGTCAAACATGATGTTTCTACTGACTATAATCTTCTTTGTCACTGGATTGTACAACCTATAGCCTTTAGATTGTATGCAATATCCAATTAACACACATTTCTCCGATTTAGAATTCAATTTCTTGCGGTTTTGTGTAGCTACGAGGGTGTATGCAATGCACCCAAATACACGCAAATGTCCCACACTGGGCTTCCTTTCGAACCATGCTTCAAACGGCGTCTTGTTCATTACTGCCTTAGTTGGTGACATATTAAGAATGTATACTGTTGTTGCCACCGCTTCTGCCCAGAACTGATTTGGCATACCCTTTAATTTCAACATGCTTCTTGCTAGTTCCACCACGGTACGGTTTTTGCGTTCAACCACACCGTTTTGCTCAGGTGTGTATGGGGTAGTTAATTGCTGCAGCACTCCTTCATTCTCACAAAACTGCTTGAATTCTTTTGATTGAAACTCACCACCACGATCTGATCTTAGAGCTTTCAGTTTAGCCCCTGTTTGTGTTTCTACCATAGCTTTGAATTTTTTAAACAATCCAAATGCTTCACTTTTGTAACTAAGAAAATATACCCTGGTCATTCTGTTGTAATCATCAATGAACAACATAAAATACTTGCTTCCTCCCATCGACTCAACCTCCATTGGTCCGCACAAATCGGTATGCACCAACTCGAGAGCTTTGGTTGCACGCATCGACCGATCTTTTGGAAATGGCAACTTTGATTGTTTTCCATACACACATCCTTCGCATATCCCGATATCATCAATGTCTGGCAACCCAACCACCATTTTCTTTTGATTAAGCAATTTCAAACCGTTCATGTTTAAATGACCGTACCTTAAATGCCATAAGTTGCTGGAACTAATCTCCTTGACTGCAAGAGCTTTGCTTTTCACCTTCGCTACCTCTAAAGGGAACAAGTTATTTTGTGTCTTCTTGATTGTTGTCATTGTTTGATTTGAGGCTGCATCCACAATTCTGCAATTGTCACCTTCAAATATGATGGTATACCCATTGTCCATCATTTGGCCAATGCTAAGTAGGTTTTGCGATAGCTGAGGAATGTAGTATACATCATGTAGCATTCGTGTGCTGCTGCTGGACTGCACAGCTACTCTTCCCTTTCCTTTAACATGAATCTCTTTATCATCACCAAGTTTCACTGCTTTCTTGTATGACTCATCCAATTCATCAAACAAGCGCTTAAAACCTGTCATGTGATTTGAACATCCGCTGTCCAGAAACCATATTTGGCTCACATCTACTTCTTCATCAGTTTTGGCCATAAATAGCCGTGCTTGATTGTTCTTCTCCTCAACAAAACTTGCCTGTCCTTCTTCTCTTTTCTTCTTGTAACAGTCGGCCTCTACATGACCAGATTTGTGACAGTAATTACACACCTTATCTCGATTTTCATCTCTTTTTTTCTTGTAACATTCAGCTTGCAAGTGTCCTTTCTTATGACAGTAGTAACATTCCACGTCTTTCTTTGGTTGATAATTGTGTTGTTGGTTGTCAATTGGCTTGCCTCTACCTCTGCCGCCGTGACCACCTCGGCCTCTTTCGTTTCCTCGGCCTCTGCCTTGCTGCTGCTTGCTTGAGAACTCTCTCTTGGTATAAAAAGCTTTAGTGTCATCATTTACTTCTGATCGACTGAGACGAGTTTCATGGACCTGCAGTGATCCCATCAACTCATTAAACGTATAGGTGGACAGGTCTTTGGACTCTTTAATTGCAGCCACAACATGATCAAACTTGGTCGTCAAACTACGCAACACCTTCATCACAACTATTTGCTCAGAAAGATCTTCTCCACAACTTCGAATTTGGTTGACAATTGATGTAACACGCGTGAGAAAAGATTGAACTGTTTCACCTTGGTTCATTTTTAGTGTCTCAGCCCCTGTAACTTGATGGCTACTACCTTGGAACTTCCTTGAAATGCAGTCTTCAAAATAGTCCAGGCCTCCTTTGCTGTTTTTGCTGCTGCAATCTTTGCAAATACCGAATCATGTACGGCTTGCTGAATATAGTACAATGCCTTTGCATCTTGCTTGGTTGTTTCGATTGGTCTCGGATCAGGAATTGATGCTCCTGTTTCTACAAGTTGCCACAAGCCATGAGATTTCAACATTGTCTGCATCTTGATGCTCCAGAACTCGTAATTTTCACCCTTGAACAGAGGTAAAGTCTGATTGATGACGGTAGTGTTGCTGCCTGGGTCGGCCATGGCTCTGATACCACAATGTTAGAAAATTTAAGCACAGCAAAAGAACAATTTTTTATTGCTTTTTTCTGCCAAGACCAAATGCAGGAAATGGATACATTTATAAGCTTTGAAACACCACTTCTGTACAAAAAAACTAAGCAAGTAATTAATTATGATGCTTGGTTACTAAGAGACATGTCAATTAGACTCCTTATCCAAATATCTTTTTGCTCCTTCAGCTTCTTATTTGACCAAACTTTAAACCTGAGCATCCTTTGGATTACATTCAACATACAAATGTGAGCACTTCTTTCGTTGAAACAATATAACTTACAGAAGTTACATAGAATTAATGATTGTTTATTCGGAAAAAAATGAGGAGGAAAAAAGGTGATTACAAACTTATTATGTTTAAAAACCAGATTACAAACTTATTATGTTTAAATACCAACACTGTTGAAGTATACCACATAACTGGTTAAACGATACAGATAATTCATAACTCAGATGTTCTTTGTATCAAAATTATGGTTGGAGTTTTCATTTCCAAAACAGGTAGAAGCAAAGCAGACAATTTTAGAACTTCCCTTACAGATGATCCTAGTTCATATGAATTGGAAATGTTTATGTCAGACAAACTAAGGTGAATAATATGGGAATATCATACTAAATATCATTGTTAACAGTAATTAAATAAACATGTTGCAGACTCCACATCAGGCAGTAAATAGAACTAAAGATAAACCAATGTAGTTAAACATTTATCTTCGCAATTAAGTAAGCCACTATGCATGGTACGCGACTAAAATTACCAAAAAACTGCAAAAAGAGGGACATAATAGTAACACAATTCTGTCATGTCGAAACTAAAGAGGAAAGTCTGTAAATGAAAACACGCATTAAAAAAATTAATTAATTATCAATTAGTTGGCAATTTTTTCTACAATGTTATCAATACAAATTTGAATGCTAACATTGACCGATTAACTGTATAACACATACGGTTAAAATGGAAAAAATTGAAGAAACATTCAATAAAATCATGGTCTTAGCATACAAGTAGCCTTTAGGCGCCATTGATAGCACAAGTGACAAAAAATCGAAAGAATTTTTTTTTCGTCATGGTGTACCACCACCCCAATGTTTTTCTACGCCGACATGCGATGGGCGACATATATATCGATGTCCATTTCAGAAGGTCGATTAGGCGATATGCCGAGGAATACACGATGAATGGAAATAAGTGCTTCGTGTCGTGAGTTAACATAGGGGTAGTGATTTTGTTAAAGTTTAAGGGTAAACTGGTTATGAAAAGTAAAAGTAGGAGGATATGTATGGGGAGACCACTGATAGGAAGTTAAAAGATGGAGAGAACACGCACAGATAGGAGCATTTTAAATAATGGTCTGAAGTTTGGGTAGGATTTTCGTTTTCCTACTGGGTTGAACTAGTTATTTTTTCGTGAAAGACTGAAACAGGGGATGTTGGAAATGTTTTACAAACATTATGTGAATTATTAAAAATGATTGAATAAGTGTATGAATGGCTCCTATGTTTGAGTAGTCCCACATCATGGGATTATAGGGAAGAGGCAAGGATTTATACTTGTTTCTAAGAAGTCATGTTGGGGCCTTGGGCTCCCAATACATGCATTGTTGTGAGGAGGGAGACCATGCATCATGACCACCACACACGCGCGCGCGACCGACCGACCGACCCGACCCGGCCCGGTTCGGTTCGGTTCGGTCTCGGGCTTGGGCTTGGGCTTTGTGGTGTAGGCACTTATATTTTTGGACCATAAAACTTAGTTGTTTTCGAACCGTTTTTTATGGAAAAATTATTTTGCGCACCGATATTTATTCTGCAACGGAAAAATTTTTGCAACGGTAAAATAATTAATCCCCCCGAAATTTTAGCAGATCCGATATTTTCTCCCAAAACCTAATTCTCGTTCTATATATACTATTTTATCTGAGACGAGAAAAACACCGAATTTTATATTCTCTTCTTCTCAGCCGCCATTAAAACTTCTAACAAATTTCGAGCAGTATTTTTCCCGAAAGTGCAAATCTGCACTGATTTGTTTGTGCAAGCAAATCAGTTACTGTTTTAGAGGCTGTTTTATCCTAGAGGCGGCGGCGAAGGAACGAATTGGTTTGCACCTCTGACCAAATCGCCGAATCGTCTTCAAGAAAGCGACCTAGTCCGCGACTCAGCCATTGTTTTCCAACAATTTGAAGACGAACTGAAACAATGGCCTCGAACTCAACCATGGACGATTCTGCTCCTCCCTCTGCTTTTCACGGCCCTCTGGTGACTGCTGCTCCTTTCAAGTTCGAAGGTTTGCATTTCAAGCGCTGGCGTCAGAAGATGGAGTTCTTCCTCACGATCAGGAAGGTGGTGGCTGCTCTGACTGCTGAAAAACCGCAGCTACCAGAAAAGCCTGACGAGACTGATGCAGCAAAGATGGCATCATGGACTGAACAGTCAAAGCAACTGCAGACCTGGACTGAACAGGATTACTTATGCAAGAATTTTATACTGAATGGACTGAGCGATGATCTGTATGATTATTATAACTCAGATGAAAAGACAGCAAAAGAGATCTGGGAAGCACTGAAGAAGAAATATGATACAGAGGAGGCAGGGGCAAAGAAATATGCTGTGAGCCGCTATTTAAAATACCAGATGACTGATGATAGATCGGTAGAGATGCAGTCTCATGAGCTGCAGAAAATAGCTCATGAGATCATCTCCGAAGGTATGGTCTTGGACGAACAATTTCAAATTGCTGTTATCATTGACAAATTACCCCCAGGCTGGAAAGATTTTAAGAATGTCTTGCGACATAAGACTAAGGAATTTTCCTTAGAAAGCTTGATTACACGCCTCCGTATTGAGGAGGAGGCACGCAAGCAGGACCAGAAAGAAGAGGTGCTGATTGTGAATAACAACAGTACTAAGAAGACCACTCCCGCTGTTCTGAAACCAAATCAGAAATCTTTTAAGAATCAGAACAGGCGCAACAAACAGAATGGGAATCCGCAAGGAAATCCAAAAGGACAGCAGAAACCAGCCCAAAAGAATGACTCTGGACAGTTGTTTCTTTGTTACAACTGTGGAAAACCAGGGCATATGGCACGAAAGTGCCGGAACAGGCCAAGCTCTGCACCGCAGGCTAACCTGACTGAGGAGCCTCTTACGGCTATGGTTACTGAGATTCACCTTGTTGGTGGATCAGAGGGTTGGTGGGTAGACACTGGTGCTTCTCGCCATGTCTGCTATGATCGTGGCATGTTCTCTACATACACGGCTGCTGAAAATCAGAAAGTGCTGTTGGGAGACTCTCACACCACTACAGTTGCGGGGATTGGAAACGTGGAACTTAAGTTCACCTCTGGAAAAACTGTAATTCTGAAAGATGTTATGCACACTCCAGAGATAAGAAAGAATCTGGTCTCTGGCTTCCTCCTTAATAAGGCTGGTTTCACTCAAGTTATTGGGGCTGATTTGTACACTCTTACTTATAAGGGAACTTTTGTGGGAAAGGGTTATGCTTGTGAGGGTATGTTTAAACTGAATGTTGAATCTAATAAAGTGACTACTTCTGCTTACATGTTGTGTGATTTTAATATCTGGCATTCTAGATTATGTCATGTTAATAATCGAATTATTCGTAATATGAGCACCCTAGATATGATACCTAAAATGACAGAATCTGAATCTGATAAATGTGAATTCTGTACACAAGCTAAAATCACAAAGAAACCTCACAAATCTGTTGATAGAGTTTCTGAACCATTAGACTTGATTCATTCTGACATATGTGAACTTGATGGCACTTTAACTAGACAGGGACATCGTTATTTTATCACTTTTATTGATGACTGCTCTGATTTCACATATGTATATCTTATGAAAAATAAAAGTGATGCTTTTGACATGTTTAAAACATTCAAAACTGAGATTGAGAATCAAGCAAATAGAAAAATTAAGAGACTTCGTAGTGATAGAGGAACAGAATATGAATCTAATTCTATTCTGGATTTCTATAAACAACATGGTATAGTACATGAGAGAACTGCACCCTACTCACCTGAAATGAACAGTAAAGCAGAAAGGAAAAATAGGACCTTTACCGAGCTAGTAGTTGCCATATTATTAAATTCTGGTGCAGCAAAACATTGGTGGGGGGATATTTTATTGACTGTATGCTACGTTCTGAATAGAATCCCTAAATCTAAGAATAAAATTTCACCTTATGAAATTTTAAAGAATCATAAACCCAATGTCTCATACTTTAGAACTTGGGGTTGTTTAGCATATGTTCGCATTCCAGACCCTAAGAGAATAAAATTGGCAAGTAGAGCATATGAATGTGCATTTATAGGCTATGCTATTAATAGCAAAGCATATAGATTTTATGACCTTAATGCACATAATATAATTGAATCAAATGATGCCGACTTTTATGAAACTAAATTTCCTTTCAAATTAAGGAATAGTGGGGGCACTTCAAATATGCCTATTAGAACAGAACTTAATGAAAATTCTGAAGCTGAACCTAGAAGAAGTAAAAGAGCAAGAACCATAAAAGACTTTGGTTCAGATTTTTGTGCTTTTACTATTGAGGAGGATCCTATAAACCTCCAAGAAGCCTTATCTTCTTTAGATGCCGATTTCTGGCAAGAGGCTATAAACGATGAGATGGATTCTTTAGAATCCAATAAGACTTGGCACTTGGTAGACTTACCCCCTGGTTGTAAGTCTATAGGCTGTAAATGGGTACTTAAAAAGAAATTAAAACCTGATGGCACTATAGATAAATATAAAGCACGACTAGTAGCTAAAGGTTTTAAACAAAAGGAAAAATATAGACTTCTTTGACACTTTTTCACCTGTAACTAGAATAACATCCATTCGGGTATTAATCTCACTTGCTTCCATTCATAATTTACTTATACACCAAATGGATGTTAAAACTGCTTTTTTGAACGGTGAATTAGACGAAGAAATTTATATGGACCAGCCTGAAGGATTTGTAGTACATGGTCAAGAACATAAAGTATGTAAACTGGATAAATCATTATATGGTTTAAAACAAGCACCTAAACAATGGCATGAAAAATTTGATAACTTAATCATTTCAAATGGTTTTAAAGTTAATGAAAGTGACAAATGCATTTATTACAAATCTGAGAATGACATTTGCACTATTATATGCCTTTATGTAGATGACCTACTCATTTTTGGGTCAAATATTCATGCCATAAACTCAGTCAAATCCTTATTAAGTGTCAATTTTGATATGAAAGATCTAGGTGAAGCGAGTGTAATCCTTGGTATTAAGATTAATAGGTCAGAAAAGGGAATTTCTTTGGATCAATCTCATTACATTGAGAAGATACTAAAGAAATATAATTACTTTGACTGTAAACCTGCAAGTACGCCATATGATCACAGTGTAAAGTTATTTAAGAACAATGGTGAAGGTGTAAGACAGTCTGATTATGCGAGCATCATTGGCAGCCTTCGGTATGCCACTGATTGTACTAGACCCGACATTGCCTATGTCGTGGGATTATTGTGCAGGTTTACCAGTAGACCTAGTATAGAGCACTGGCAAGCTATTGAAAGGGTAATGAGATACCTTAAACGAACCATGAACCTTGGATTACATTATGAAAGGTTTCCAGCTGTACTTGAAGGATATTCCGATGCAGACTGGAATACCTTATCTGATGATTCTAAAGCGACCAGTGGCTATATATTTAGCATCGCTGGAGGAGCTGTTTCTTGGAAATCCAAGAAACAGACTATTTTGGCTCAGTCTACTATGGAGTCTGAGATGATAGCACTAGCTACAGCTAGTGAAGAGGCAGAGTACTTGAGAAATCTGCTAGCTGAGATTCCCTTATGGGAAAAACCGATACCGGCTGTGTTGATACATTGCGATAGTACCGCGGCTATTGCAAAAGTTCAGAACCGATATTATAACGGTAAGAGACGACAAATACGTCGTAAGCACAGTACGGTTAGAGAACTACTTTCCACAGGTACCGTTAGAGTGGATTACGTACGTAGTGAGGAAAATTTGGCGGATCCTTTGACGAAAGGACTGTCCAGAGAGAAAGTCCATAACTATTCTAAAAGAATGGGACTATTGCCCCTAGATTGTTGACTCACGCACAATGGTAACCCGACCTAAATGACTGGAGATCCCAAGAACTAGGTTCAATGGGTAATAACAAGTTGTGTAGTGATATGAGTTGAACATGCTATTTAATGAACCAAGAAGCATGTATTCCTGAAGTGATTAGAGGATGAGTTAATAGAAACTCTTAATGAGATCTATACTCTATTTGGAGTGGAGTACCTACCTTCAGGAGTGCTCTTGATAGACTCACCTTTGTGAATGTGGAAATGTGGTCGTTTCCTATGGAGTTTGGGCAAAACTTCTAGAGCATTCACTAAACTGGGATAGACGTGCAGGGCCATAAATGCACGGGCTTATCTGATTGCACTATAGAAAAGGTTGTGTGTGGTTTGATGTCAGGAATAGAGTTCAAGACTACGTGTCACTCTAGTAAAAACTGAATCTTACTCACTATGCAAAGGTTCAAGTCCTTGGACACCTTTGTTTATGCACAATCTTATGTTTTTAAGAAACTGCTCGAAAATATTTTTAAAAATTCAAGTGGGGGATTGTTGGAAATGTTTTACAAACATTATGTGAATTATTAAAAATGATTGAATAAGTGTATGAATGGCTCCTATGTTTGAGTAGTCCCACATCATGGGATTATAGGGAAGAGGCAAGGATTTATACTTGTTTCTAAGAAGTCATGTTGGGGCCTTGGGCTCCCAATACATGCATTGTTGTGAGGAGGGAGACCATGCATCATGACCACCACACACGCGCGCGCGACCGACCGACCGACCCGACCCGGCCCGGCCCGGTTCGGTTCGGTTCGGTCTCGGGCTTGGGCTTGGGCTTTGTGGTGTAGGCACTTATATTTTTGGACCATAAAACTTAGTTGTTTTCGAACCGTTTTTTATGGAAAAATTATTTTGCGCACCGATATTTATTCTGCAACGGAAAAATTTTTGCAACGGTAAAATAATTAATCCCCCCGAAATTTTAGCAGATCCGATATTTTCTCCCAAAACCTAATTCTCGTTCTATATATACTATTTTATCTGAGACGAGAAAAACACCGAATTTTATATTCTCTTCTTCTCAGCCGCCATTAAAACTTCTAACAAATTTCGAGCAGTATTTTTCCCGAAAGTGCAAATCTGCACTGATTTGTTTGTGCAAGCAAATCAGTTACTGTTTTAGAGGCTGTTTTATCCTAGAGGCGGCGGCGAAGGAACGAATTGGTTTGCACCTCTGACCAAATCGCCGAATCGTCTTCAAGAAAGCGACCTAGTCCGCGACTCAGCCATTGTTTTCCAACAGGGGAAGAAAGGAGGTTTGAGGAGTATAACGGTTGGGCAAACGCGTATAACACATTCAGGCAGTTTTATTTAAAATCCCGTGGAGAAACAGTATGTCTTTGGAGCATCTCCAACCCTTCTAAGAATTTAATGTAAAGTCTTTTACACATTATCAATTTTGTATTACATTAAAAAACCAATCTTCAATGGTAATGTTATATTAAGTGTGAAGATGACATGACACAAATTTCACTAGACATTATCAAGTGCAATGTCTAGTTCTAGGCATTGTACTTCACAATGTGAAGTAGCTAAATACATTTGTTATTAATTATTTTAATATAGTACTTCTATTTATTTATAATTTGATTGGTACACACAAGCTAATTATTTTTTATGGACACATTAGCATTGGAGTTGATTTTTCACTATTGTTGTAATTTTCAAATATTTTGTATAACATAGATTTCACATTGTGAACACATATGATTAATTAGACATTACATTCTATGTGCATTGAAGATGCTCTTCTTTTTAATTTAAAAAAACAATAGCAGTGCCAGATCAACGATGTCATGTTCCTATTATTATGTTTAACTAGTGTGTAACTCGTGCGTTGCACACGACAATATTATTAAAAAAATAGTATTTATTATTTTAACTTTAAAATAAGAACTTTATTATGCAGTATAAGATGGTTTTAATATGAAATACATAAACTATTAATTAAAATAACTATTTTTGTTTGCGTGTAATTTATGTTCCATAGCTTACGCAAACAATATGTATGCATGTGTATTTGAATTTTTTTTAATCATTTTTGTTAGTATAAATATACATGTTGAAATTGATATATGTTAGTAATTTATTCGATAAATTAACAAATATTATTTAATAGAACTTGTTTTAATAAGTTAAATGTAAAATTACGAAGTCAGTTTAACTACATAGCATAGCAGAAAAATTGGAAACATATTTGCAAAAAAGTATGATTTTTTTTGTGGAGTTATTAATGTTCAAAAAGAATTTTATGGCATAATATATGGTAAATTCTTGATATAAATATATCATAAATAATTTACAAATTAACTTTGTCATTATTGTTATATACATAGATCATGTTATGTGATTTATAGTTGCATGAAAAATGTGTCTTTTATTAATATGAACATACAAAGTAAAATTGACATATATTTTTAAGAGATGTTAGAAAATGGATTAAATAATCTCTAAGATTATTTAATTAATTAAAATTTAAGATTTCATCAGTAATTTAAACATATGGATTGAAGTGTAAAATATTACAAAAGAATTGAGGAGGTTCAGCAGTTAACTGTAGAAATGTTAAAATACGAGTATTTAAAGCGGAAATTGTTTTGTTCAATTTATGATAAATTTATTTAGATAAGTGTATAATATATTATTTTTTATTATTGTTTACATATATTATTTAAACCGTGTGACTTATTTAACTTTATATTTGAAAGAAAAACTAGTTTTTCTATTTTTGTTGATATGAAGACGGTGTACATTTTAAAACATCACTCTTAGCATTTATTAGATGAATTAACGACAATATATTGTTTGAAACCAATTGTTAAATTCAAAATCACGTGATTAATTTAAACTTATTGAATTAAATGTTCAATGTTAAGTGATATGGTGTAGTGTTTTGTAAATAACTAAATAAATTTTAATATGTGGGTGTTTGATATTATATTGCAATGTAATACACGGTGAATATATTGATGTAAATGAGTTCAACTTTGAGCTTCTGATAGGTTTTTCATGTGTATAGTTTATGTTATGTAATTAATTGTAAAATATGGTATTAAATGTAAAATATTAGAAAAGAATTGAGAGAGACATAAATTATTATAGAAAAATTTGAAGTGTAGGTATTTGAAGCCAAAAACATAGTTTTGTCATTTTTTATATTTAAAAGAAACATTAGTTAATTAAATTTATTTAAAGTACTCACATTTTGGGTTTTACAATTAATTTAAAAATGTAGACTTAAACATAAAATGTTAAAAACTAACTGTTAATAAATAATTGTATAAACTTTGAAATGCTCATATCTGTTAGACCGAAATTTGGCACTAACACCCAATACAGATCACATATCGCAGGAAACAGTAAAATAAGAGAAGACACATAAGGTTTTTATAGTGGTTCGGCTGTAGATATAGCCTACGTCCACTTTACAATTTTATTGTTATACTGACAGATTACAAGAATCAATTACAAGAAGACACACAATCGGTGTGTTGAATGAGATTACAAGAGTTTATATACGTAATTGACGTGTTAATTTGGTTTTTGAATGAAGTGAAATGCTCGTTAGTTGTAGCATTGGAGGTCGAGAGTTAGAATTGTTAGGAAATTTTGTAGGATCTCTACACAATTAGATTTTAGAAGAGATAAGAAGTGAAGAGAAAAAAATCACAAACAAATTCCTCCAAACATAATCTTTATTAATTCACCAAAATGATTACAAGAGAAAGCCTAAAATAATTGAGAATATATCTCAATCCCAAACAAAAAGAAAATAACCTTTTCCCTTACAATGCAAATAATTCAAATCTATAAGCTACTTATATAGGCAAGTAGAAGACCTAATCAAATATTCTAATTGGACCTTAAAAATCTTCAAAATATAACTACTATTTCTTTCCATTGTAAAATCAATCAATTAAAAATAGATATCTTTCCTCTTTTGTACATCACTGATTAATTGATTGATTGGCAATAAAATTAATATCTTTCCTCTCATACAAATCAAATTAATTGATTGATGAAATCAATTAATTGATTATTTTCCTCGTCAAACAATATTTGAATATACTATTTCAACACTCCACCTTGATTCAAATATAATACATCTCCAACGATCATCAATCTCAAAACAAAACAACAAACTCAACTACCGCCTGCAAAAGTACATCTTCCTTATTAGATGTACCACCAAAATAAATGATCTCAAAAATGCTTGTAATGCCACAATGGCCTCCATGCAGTTTTTGTGGCTTTACATTGCTGGCTCTGCCTTAATTGAGATAAATTTCTTCCTTCATCCATAGAATAAGAACTTTCCTCGTTCTCCACCGTCTTTCCAAATATTTTATAAATGTTGTTGTTATATCTCTTAGCGCGCAACACCTCCCTATTACCTTTCCAAATCTTTGTTACTCCACCTTGAGTTGAAAAGTTGCACCCTTTTACTTCTAATTGTCCTGCAGATACAAGATTTTTGGTAATTTCTGGAATATACCTGACTTCTGTGAGTTTCAGCACCCTTCCATCATATATCTTCAGTCTAACAGAACCTATCCCTTTAACACACAACTTTTCGCCATTAGCGGATTCCACATTAGCATCTTGCTCTTTATATTCAATGAATGCATTCTTTTGATTACATATATGGAAACATGCACCAGAGTCAAGGACCCAACTTTTGTTCTTGCCTTCATTGACACAAAAGACGTCGCCCTCAATTTCCTCATCAAGATTCACCTCATCATTGATAATATTATTTTGTTCATCTGTCTCTTCTTCTAAAGCCTTCATCTTCTCCTTCTCCTTTTTATGCTTATTGCAAAATCTCAGCTGATGACCAGATTTCTCACAATAATAGCAACCGAATTCCTTTTTCATATTCGGTCTATTTGACTGTCTTTCTATTTTTCGATGAGTAACCCTTTTTGCAAGCCTCTTCAATTGGAGTTCTATTCTTTGTTGTCTCCTTATCATTTCCTTCCACGAGGTTTGTCCTCCGCATCACCTCATTAATTAAGCTGCTAACCACGGATCCCATTGAAACGACTTCATCCAAATTTGAGTTATTTAATGCAACAACAAGTGTTTCCCAACTCTCTGGTAATGAACTCATTAACATCAAAGCTTGTGTCGTATCGTCCACCTTGAAATTCACAGCAGCCAATTGATTCACAATTGCCTGAAAATCATTAAGATGTTCTCCAATTGATCCACCTTCCTTAAGCTTCAGATTCACCAATCTTCTCGTAAGAAGAGTTTTGTTTGTTGTGGAGTTCTTTGCATAAACTCCTTCCAATTTCTTCCATATTGCATAAGCAGATGTTTCATTAGCAACAATATGAAACACTGAATTATCCAAAAAAAACAGCGAATAGACGCAACAACCTTCCTATCTAATGTCTCCCATTTTGATTCAGATAAATTGCTAGGTTTTTCCCCATTGTTCTCTAGTGGTTGGTGAAGATCATTAAGATAGAGAAAATCTTCCATCTTCGCTTTCCATAATCCCCAATTTTTCCCATTAAGCTTTTCAACAATTATTTCTCCATATTCAAACTCTCTTCAAAAAAATTGTGTAGTAGGCTCTGATACTAGGAAATTTTGTAGGATCTCTACACAATTAGATTTTAGAAGAGATAAGAAGTAAAGAAAAAAATCACGAACAAATTCCTCCAAACAAAATCTTTATTAATTCACCAAAATGATTACAAGAGAAAGCCTAAAAAAATTGAGAATATATCTCAATCCCAAACAAAAAGAAAATAACCTTTTCCCTTACAATGCAAATAATCCAAACCTATAAGCTACTTATATAGGCAAGTAGAAGACCTAATCAAATATTCTAATTGGACCTTAAAAATCTTCAAAATCTAACTACTATTTCTTTCCATTGTAAAATCAATCAATTAAAAAAGATATCTTTCCTCTTTTGTACCTCACTGATTAATTGATTGATTGGCAATATAATTAATATATTTCCTCTCATACAAATCAAATTAATTGATTGATGAAATCAATTAATTGATTACTTTCCTCTTCAAACAATATTTGAATCTACAATTTCAACAAGAATCACCAAAGATCATTTCATTTTCCTTCAAGTGGTGTATTTATAGCCGTAGAGGGGCACCGGTTGGATGCAACATGGCGCGCATCCCAAGAATCTCGAAATGAAGTGGAGAACATGAAGAGAGCCTATCCAGATCGTGCTATGCCAAATGTAAGTTGATTCGGGTTAATAGAAGGCGGTTATCCCTCAAGAATAGGTCAAAGCTGTAATGGAGCAGTAGGTTCAGGCGGTTCGGTTCGGGTCCTCTTCCTTCCGAACTGATCCGAAGCATTCCAACTGAAGACGAGACATATTGTTGTACTCCTGGTGCAAAGCGGGTCGGGTTTCCTCTCTCCGATCCGAACCGAGGTGCCTATCTACGAGGGCAAATGTCGAGCCGAGCCAAGATACTTCAATGCCATGAAAACAGGTCGGGTCTCCTCCTAACCGATTTGAACCGTTCGATCCAACCCAAAGGGTCGAGTAATCCATGCTTGTGAGTTTCCATACCTTCGACACTTCATCCAAGTGTCTGTCAATTCTGCGCGCGTTCACGAAAACGGACTTAACTTGCAAATCGTAAGTCCGTTTTGACCAAACGAAAGCTTTACCTGAAGCTAATTCAGAGGGCTACAAAGGTTACAGGGCAAAGCCCTGTAATTGATGTTTTCGGGCCCAAAAGAGGTCATCTGATAGGAGTTTCGGGCCATTTTATGTTTACGATGCGACTTCAACCAAGTCGCTTCATGTCTTCTGATGATGTTCCCAATACTTGAGCGTATTGTTAACCAAAGATTTCATGTGTGACGGCTTTGACCAAAAAGCGTGTCAACAATATCAAAATGTAAAATAATAGAAGAAGTAAAATTATGTAAGAGAAATAGTAAATAAGTGTAAAATGATAGACTAATTTAAAAATAAAATATCCAAAGAGAGAACTATGGAGAATATAGAAAACTCGGAGCTTTAAAAAATTCTTTAGTATTATTTAATATATTAATTAATAGATCTTTCCCCACTTTGTTGATCGTCCATTCACATTTCTTGTTCCAACGATTTTCCCAGCCATAATTTCAAAACTGTCGATGCTTATTGATACTCTTAAAGATGGGCAACGATAGCTGGCAGATTCGACATCTAGTGTCTCCTCCAACGAATGGGATACTTCTGACAAACATTAGAAATCAATTTCACAAATTTCAGGAATCAAATTCTCAAATTTTAGTCAAACGATCTCCTTAGTTTTAACTAAATCAATATGTGATTTTTTCCACATATATATTTCATATTTCATCAATGGTTTAAGATCTGTAATTTATTTATCTGGCTATCGGTTATCACCCATTAGTATATCTTAAATATACTACAATAGAGACAAGCATAGATTTACCACTATGAATATACTCTTCGAAAATTCGTGACTTCAAGGTAATTCCACATCCAAGATGTTTCAACTATGATATTTTCATATGCTTGCTGCTCAATTTCAGTTTAATACGATATGCCTATTCATTATATTGTTGTCTTATATTGCTGTGTTGTTCCTTTTTATTTGTTATTTATAGTTTTACTGCGTGGTTGGAAAAGCGAGTGAGGCATCTGATAGGAATATGATTGCCAATTGAAAATTCATTAAATTGTCACTTTTTTCTAGATTGATGATCAGGATCTACTGCTTGCCTACTTTATTTCTTCATAGCTTGCGAGTTTTGCTTTTTTGCAACATTTTTTTCTCTTCTAATTGTGAACTTTGAAATATTGTACACCAAAATTTGTTTCAATACCAATCTGTATATTTGAATTGGCTATGAAAATACAGTGGTTGTAGCATTATTAGTATTTAATATTTTTCCAGATTCTGCATAAATTTGGGATTATTAATTGTCGATGTGTTAAGAAATTAATTTTAATTTACATTAACACAATTACATTTTCGTACCTGCTTTTTCCAAGCTTCTTTGTCTTTCTGTATATTATATTGCATTATACTTAATTTTGTAAATTTGTACGTTGATGATGCGGAATGACATACGTCGAGGTATAAATTTCATTCTTTTTTTTTTTGCATCATACATTTTTGGAGTCGGATCTTTCATTTTTAAGTGCTACTAAAACTAAAGTAAATTTATCTCTCTTTACTTCTCTTTGGCACATTTGTTTGCTTAATCTTGAATTTTCTTTTTTGAAAATTTTCGTTGTAAACTTAAAGTGGTTTTAATTACGATATTCATACGCATGCGCGCACACACATATGTATATATATGTATGTATGCATGTATGTATGTTTGTATATACACACACATTTATGTGTACACACTCACATATGTATACATATATGAATACATTTATATATATATATATATATTGAAAATTAGTACGCTTTTATTAACTTATGAAATAATAGTACATACAAAAAACTAGAATACAAAAAACAAATACAAATATGAAGCAAATACTAACCTAAAGCAAAAACTAAATGAGCTGAAACTGGTAGTAGAGTAGTATACTGCGTGCAATCCATCCCAGCACATACTGCTCCACAACCTCTACATCTCATGTGGCCCTAAAAATCTGGTTTACTGCTCCATAAGAATTTCTGCATGATGATACTCATGTTATCCAAAGTAATCGAAAAAGCATTAGGAGGAATGACTGCCACTTTCCTCTTGAAATTCGAATCACGGCTTGCTTCCAATCATGTGAACATTTTCCATCCACGTTTCTTGAGACTAACTTCATCATTTTACATGCTCTAGTAGCCCAATTACCACAACTTTCGCACAATTAACAACACGTTTTTTGTTTGTTGTAGAATTCTTAACAAGGCAGCATGCATATATATATATATATATATATATATATATATATATATATATATATATATATATATATATATATATATATATATATATGGGAGAGGCTATGATGTAGTGAAGTTATTTGGTGGAAGACATTAACATAAGGTAAAGAAAATTAGAATGAAGAGAAGAAGATTCGTATATTTTTCTTCCCATTTACTATTTACATTTCATACTCTTATAGCTGCTACTGACAATTCTTAGTCGTTCATCCATAACCACTAAAGAAAATGGTCCATACAACTTTATTCAGGTGTAACTAACCCCCATTCGCAAATAAAAAGAAAAGAGAAAATGTTGGAAATTGCTAAAAAGAGGAAATACTGGAATTGGTTGTAATGGCTGAAAAGTTGGTGTGATGATGAACGAATAATCGCTATGCACTAGATCGATGATGGCCAATATATTTATGTAGAATTTGAAGCGCAATAACCACAACAACCGTAAAATAATTTTATAGTAGCGGAAAATATAAATCACACAGTCAATTTATACTGGTTTAGACTTCTCGTCCTACACCTAGTCCCGAAGCTTCCCTTCGGTTTTTTAACTATCAAAACAATCCTCACTTCACCCGAAGGAACATGTTTACAAGCACCACTTGATTTCACGAGCCACAAGCTTACCCACTTGATTTGAATGGGCTACAAGCTTACCCACTTGATTTGAATGGGCTACAAGCTTACCCACCTTATTTGAACAGACTACAGGCTCATAGAAACATTGGATACAAAGTAAGTAGATAATTGACTATATATTGTGTTTTCAATACACGAAGTAGTCGCAGTGTAGTACAACTTCTACAACCGTCAACAATAATGATGCAGATTAAGTGTGCAGAGGCTAAGAAGTGAATATTGACGAGATTTGAATATTTATGGAGCGATGTACCACTGGTCTAATATTTGCTTTGGAGTATTTTGAGCATTTGAAAGCAATATGAGAATGGTTTTGAAATGAGAGTTGTGTGTTTTGTTTTGAGATGGTAGGAGGCTTTTAATGGAGTGGATAGACGTCATTGAACAATAGCAATCTTTCAGCAATTTACTTTGGAAGATACGCTATCATTGGAAGCTTGCTTTTGGTTGAATAGTTGCATGTATTGAAAGTTGACCATTCATTTGTTGACAATATTAAAAAGACGTTGCAATTTGTTTATAAAACTCTTCGTGGGTTGGTTGGTTAAGGTGTTTGTTTGTTAATAAAGAGGTGCACGGTTCGCTTTTTGGTGTTGTCACATTTTTGTTCTTTCGCCTTCTGTCTATTCACATAACGTGTTAACCATTTTTACACCAATGCTTACATTGCTTAGGTGGTTGAGGCATTTATCTTGCAGCATGTAGATCTGGGTTCGATTTTTGGTGAAGGCATGATTATGATTTTTTTAATATTCACTTCCATGCCTATATGAAATGGTATACCTATTGTATATTTAACCGTTGCGATGGTTGAATGGTAGGAGCTCAACATTTGTTCATGGAGGGTGTTGAGTTCAAATCCAAAATTTGCCATTTTGCTCCATGCTTCAACCTTCATGTGTTCTCTCCAATATGTGGAATTGCCCATTTTGTTTCCTATTTTAGTACCCATTCTTTCCGTTGTCCTTTTGTGCACTGTCCGCCTTGTGAAAGTGCCCACTTTGCTTTATGTTTCAATCGCCATTCTATCTATTATATTTAGGCATATGCACGTTGCCTTGTTATGCATGGTTTGTGGGCTGTAAATTATGTATGAATGTACGACATTCGCTCGTGTCCGTGATCGAAATACTTTCGTAAGAGTCCGTCCAATTCTCATTTAGAACACGAGTTAGGACAACAAATTTTGTACGAGAAAAAATCACGTTCGGTCCGTATTCGTTCGAATTTGTCTGAATTCCTTGTAACTTGGTATAGAGTTGAGAGAAAATCTAATGTACAATATGTGATATAAATAGCCATGTCCGACCGAGTTTGATCGTGTTCGTGTCCGAAAAACATATGTCCGTGTCCGACTGGTTTTATTTAAGACATGAACTAGCTAGGACAACGAAATTTGTCCGTGAAAATTTTGGTTCAGTATGTGTTCTATCCGATTTTTTTAGAACAGAAACTGAACACACCTCCGTCTAATCCTGTCCGACTGATTTACACTGCTAGCGAGCATCAAATATGCCAAAAACTTTCATGCCTTTTTTTTCAATATTTTCACCATTAGTCATCATCTAAGTTTTGATCTGAAATAACTCAACAAGCATGTTAGTAGCAAACGTCATATAGTTGCTATCATCAAAACACTGAAATCATGTTTTCAACATTCTCCCCTTTTTGATAATGACAACTATATGATTATATAAATAAATAATATTATTTCGCTCCCCCTTAAAATTTGTTTCGTCTAAATTCATATACTCCCCCGTCAATGCGCTCGATTTTGTCCCTCTTTGTGATCAACAAAAAGGATGAAATGATAATTGAATTTGGGATGTATTTTAAATTAGACGGTTTCAAAACACTCCCTTGTTTTGTGAAACTAAAATTACAGATATTTCAAAATTGAAATACCAACCACAGTATAAAAGAATGAATTAGATATACCGAATTTGTTGCGGTTTTGTTTTCCATGAATGCTCGTTTTCCATTGTATGTAAGGAACGCTAGTTGTGTATAATCCTTTTGATTTTCTCGGGTACCTACAAAAAAAAAAACTATATTCTGGTACCTACTTCCTCTGTTAGGGTCCAAGAGGTTAGATCGAAGGTAACCATACCCAAAAGGGTTTAATGGTACATATAACAATAAAATTTTCATTATTAACCACTGAATCAAAATAATTATTGATATATTTCTCTCTATTTTTCCAATTAACAGGAACCCAAATATTTAGATAATTTCCCATATTTCCTGTTAATAATTTTGTATTTCTAGAAATATTATAACATTACTATCCATAACCACACTTGAATTTCTACAAAAACTGGTTTTATAACTAATTCAAAGTTTAGTACTAGCACTAATATTTTTATTATACATGAAAGCGTGTCTAGTACTAATTTTACGATTAGTTTTAATGTATCCTAAACCACTTTTGTCGTGTAAAGGTCTAGAACTAAATAAAATCTTATTTAAATAATCTGGACCTTTATTGAATTTCACGAACTCACTTGTACGTTTTTCAAATTTGAATTCAAATTCGCGAATGACATTTTAAACAACGTTTTGCTATTTTCAAATCATCAATTTTCTTATTTAATTCAGAATTCTCCATCTTTAATGTACTATTCTCATTTTCATGACGACTAATTCGAGATTCTGAATTATCTACGGATGATTGTAATAAATTATTTTGCCTTTTCAACTCACTAATTTCTTTTGCAAAAAATTCTTTTTCTTTTTCGAATATGGTATATTGTTCGTCTATCAAATCTTTAAGATTCATAAAATTATTTTTTAAAGTGACGTTTTGATTTTCTAAAACAATTTTTTCTTTTCTTAATTTTTCACTTTCAAGTTCGATAGATTTCATCTTCTTCAGAATAAAAAAATTAGGATTTCCTAAATCATCACTATTTTTCATTAAGACTTGTAAATCAAAAAGTACCTTTTTGTACTCCACATTTGTTGTAGCTTTGCTCGTATGGGACTTGTTGCTTGTTGTGTTTCGATCACATCTTTTTTTGGCCATTATCTATGATGTTGTGACGATCGATAGAATCCCTTACTTTGATACCAATTGAAAAGTCCGTGCAACGATGAACGAATAGTCGTTATGCACTTGATAGATGATGGCCAATATATTTATATAGAATTTGTAGCTTTGTAACCATAGCAACCGCAAAATAATTTTATAGTAGCGGAAAATATAAATCACATAGTCAATTTATACTGGTTCAGACTTCCTGTCCTACGTCCAGTCCCCAAGCTTCCTTTCAGCTTTTTATTTATCAAAACAATCATTGCTTCACCCGAAGGAATATGTTTACAAATACCACTTGATTTCACGGGCCACAAGTTTACCCATTTGATTTGAAAGAGCTACTAGCTTACCCACTTGATTTGAACGGGCTACAAGCTTACCCACCTGATTTGAACGGACTACGGGCTCACCGAAACTTTGGATACAAAGTAAGTAGATAATTGACTATATATTGTGTCTTCAATACACGAATTAGTCGCAGTGTAGTACAACTTTTACAACCTTCAACAATAATGATTCAGATTGAGTGTGCAGAGGCTAGGAAGTGAATATTGACTTTAGATTTGAATATTTATGGAGCGATGTAGCACTGGTCTAATATTTGCTTTGGAGTATATATGAAGTTTGAGCATTTGAAAGCAATATGAGAATGGTTTTGAAAGGAAAGTTGTGTGTTTTGTTTTGAGATGGTAGGAGGCTTTCAATGGAGTGGAAAGATGTCATTGAACAATAATAATCTTTCAGCAATTTACTTTGGAAGAGACGCTACCATTGGAAGCTAGCTTTTGGTTGAACAGTTGCATGTATTGAAAGTTAACCATTCATTTGTTGATGGTATTAAATAGACGTTCCAGTTTGTTTATAAAACTCTTCATGCGTCGGTTGGTTAAGGCGCGTGTTTGTTAATAGAAAGGTGCGCGGTTTGATCTTTGGTGTTGCCACATTTTTGTTCTTCAGCCTTCTGTCTATTCACATAACGTGTTAACCGTTTTCACACCAATGGTTACATTGCTCAAGTGGTTGAGGCAACTATCTTTTAGTGTGTAGACTTGGGTTCAATTCTTGGTGGAGGCGCGCATTCCAATTTTTTTAATCTTCACTTTCATGACTTTATGAAATGGTTTACCTCAATTGTTGTGATGGTTGAATGGTAGGAGCATAACACTTGTTTATGGAGAGTGTAAAGTTTGAATCCTATGTTTTCCATTTTGCTCCATGCTTCTGCCATCATGTGCGTTGTCCAATTTGTGGAAGTGCCCACTTTGTTTCTATTTTAGTACCCATTCTTTCCGTTTTCCTTTTGTGCACTATCAAACTTGTGAAAGTACCCACTTTACTTCATGTTTCAATAGTCATTATGTTTCTTGTCTTTATGCATATGAAAGTTGCCTTGTTATGCATGGTTTGAGTGCGAGCATCAAAGATGCCAAAAACTTTCATGCCTTGAATTTCTTTTTTCAATATTTACACCATTAGTCATCATCAAAGTTTTTATCTGAAATAACTCAACAGTCATATTAGTAGAAAACGTCGTATAATTGCTATTATCAAAACACTTAAATCATGTTTTCAACATTCCCCTTTTTTGATAGAGGGTGTTGAGTTCGAATCCTATGTTGCCATTTTGCTCCATGCTTCAGCCTTTATGTGCGCTGTCCAATTTGTGGAAGTGCCCATTTTGTTTCTATTTTAGTACCCATTCTTTCCGTTGTCCTTTTATGCACTGTCCAACATGTGATAGTGCCCACTTTGCTTCTTGTTTCAATAGCCATTCTGTCTATTGTCTTTATGCATATGCACGTTGCCTTGTTATGCATGGTTTGAGTGCGAGCATCTAATATGCCAAAAACTTTCGTGCCTTTTTTTTCAATATTTTCACCATTAGTCATCGCCTAAGTTTTGATCTGAAATAACTCAACAAGCATGTTAGTAGCAAACGTCGTATGGTTGCTATCATCAAAACACTGAAATCATTTTTTCAACATTCTCCCCCTTTTTGATGATGACAACTATACGATTATACATATAAAAAAAATATTTCGCTCCCCCTTAATATTTGCTTCGTCTAAATTTATATACCCCCTGTCAATGTGCTCAATTTTCTCCCTTCTTGTCATCAACAAAAAGGATGAAAATAATAATTGAATTTGGGAAGTACTTTAAATTAGATGGTTTCAAGACACTCCCCTTTTTTTTGAGAAACTAAAATTACAGATATTTCAAAATTGAAAATACCAACCATAAATATAAAATAACGAATTAGATTTACCGAATTTGTTGTGGTTCTGTTTACCATGAATGCTCATTTTCCATTGTATGTAAGGAACGCTAGCTGTGTATACTCCTTTTGATTTTCTCGGGTACCTACAAAAAAAAAACTATATTTTGGTACCCACTTCCTCCGTTAGAGTCCAAGAGGTTGGATCGAAGGTAATCATGCATACCCAATAGGGTTTAATGGTACCCTTAAAAATAAAATTTTCATTATTAACTACTGAATCCAAAAAATTATTGATATATTTCTCTTTATTTTTCCAATTAACATGAACCCAAATATTTACATAATTTCCCATATTTCCTGTTAATTTTGTACTTCTAGAAATATTATAAACACTACTATTCGGAAACGCACTTGAATTTCTATAAAAACTGGTTTTAGAACTAGTTCGAAGTTTAGTGCTAGCACTAATATTTTTATTATACATGAAAGCATATCTAGTACTAATTTTACGATTAGTTCTAACGTATTCTAAACCACTTTTGTCGTGTAAAGGTCTAGAACTAGATAAAATCTTATTTAAATCATCTTGACCTTTATTGGATTTCACGAACTCACTTGTACGTTTTTCAAATTTGAATACAGATTCGCGATTGCCATTTTTAAAACACGTTTTGCTATTTTTCAAATCATCAATTTTCTTATTTAATTCAGGATTCTCCTTCTTTAATGTACTATTTCTCATTTTCAAGACGACTAATTCGAGATTCTGAATTATCTAAGGATGATTGTAATAAATTATTTTGTCTTCTCAACTCACAAATTTCTTTCGAATTTTTAAGATTCATAAAATTATTTTTTAATGTAACGTTTTGATTTTCTAAATCAATGTTATCTTGTCTTAATTTTTCATTTTCAAGTTCGATAGATTTCATCTTCTTTAGAATAAAAAAATTTAAGTTTTCCTAAATCATCCTTATTTTTCATTAAAATTTGTAAATAAAAAAAATACCTTTTTGTATTTCTCGTATGTTGTAGTTTTGCTTGTATGGGGCTTTTTGCTTGTTGTCTTTCGACCACATCTCTTTCTAGCCATTATTCTGTGATGTTGTGACGATCAATAGAATCCCTTGCTCTGATACCAATTGGAAAGTGTAACACCCTACCTCCGCCAGGGTGTCTCTTGCAAGCACTCTGACTTTGGAGGGGCGTTTGAATCAGGTAAACATGCATAAGGATATATCAAGGCAGAACAAGAACATATGTATATATGTAAACAGAGTAAATAAGATAAGTAAAACAACGGAAGATTTCAAACCATTTCAAAACAAGTCTGGTACAACATAATGTCAACTTTCCAAATAAACAAGTCTAGATAAAAACAACATCAACTGAAAAACTGAAATACATAAGTACTATCCCCAATATAAGTGATAACCATAGCCAGCTTCATGTCAAACCGTACATGAGCTACATCCCACAAGCAAGCGATCAGAAATCCAAGCTAAGCTCCAATATTCCCACCCTGAGAACCTGGGGGGGGGGGAAACGGAAGAAAAGAGGCGAAAGAAAACAGGTCAGTCAAAAAGACTGAGTAAGCCCTACTACAATCAATGTAAACTGATAAAGTTAACTGGCATGAGAAGCAGGGATGAACATAAGGATAACTACATACTAGCATGATGATTAACTAACAAGGTAGATAAAGGTGTCATCGCATAATCAGGTTTAAGGTTTTGCACCACAGGTGTACTAGCAAACTAACATGACTTGAATAAACAAGTATTGATCCCTTGGCCCAAGCTTTGGCCCAATAACATGAAGTGACCCTAATACGAGGTCCAATAACATGAAGTGACCCTAATACGAGGTCCAACCAAACGGTCTAGTCGATCGGCTCCCTATAAGCCTAACTCGTCACGTGTTGGTGTCAATACGGCCCAAACATAATTGTAGTCAGACTGTGCCGGGTCCACCCTTCGGGTGTATCAAGCCCTAGGGTGTAAACCCCTGGACACCATAAACATAAGTGCACAGTCTCGATCTACTGGTACCCGTGCATGTTTTCTCCGGCTACGGACTATGTGCACGACCATAGTCCGTCCGGAACTACACCGGCGTACCACTCTGCCGTCGTTTTGGTCACTTACCTCAAGTCCAGTAATCGTGCCCCCTCCCTAGCCTAGTCCCTAGGGTCTTAATGATACAAACTTGGGATTACTGCTGGAGTGGACCCCCATTGCTAGGATTTTCTAGTGGGTTAAGTACGGTTTAACCCTCTTGCTAATCATGGATTAACTTGGTTAAGTGTAACGATGAGTTCACGACTTAACCCTGATTAATCTACCAAGCCCAAATTGGTTAAGTATTAAGTGGACCATGACTTAACCCTAATCATGAGGCATTAATTAATTTAATGTGCCTTAACCTCTCACATTAGACCTTGTTGTGGTTACTAGTTAAGCCGGGCGGGTCCGGGTAGCTTTACACCACAACTTGGTCTAACCTCGGGTTCAAGGTACAACATGACCAGCTTCTCACATTGGGTCCTATCGTTTGTAGCAACTAGTTAAGCTGGTCGGTTCCGGGTAGTTTTACGCTACAAACTCAACCCAACCTCGAGCTGGTCACACTTATATTTTCTAAGTGTCATGTCCATCATGTTTCCAAAACATATTACAAGTTTTCAAGAATTTGGGTAGACCTAACTTAATAGGTAAATTCCCAATGGGTAGACCTAACTTAATAGGTAAATTCCCAATCTTATGTTTTTATGTCTTTTAAGTTTACCCAACCCCAAACGCAATCCCATCGCTTACATATCGCAATAGCGCATAAAGGATAGAAAGAGGGAACTTGGCATAA
Source organism: Allium sativum (assembly GCA_030737875.1). Taxonomy (NCBI): domain Eukaryota; kingdom Viridiplantae; phylum Streptophyta; class Magnoliopsida; order Asparagales; family Amaryllidaceae; genus Allium; species Allium sativum. The sequence goes on along the minus strand of CM060910.1, from coordinate 552,473,768 downwards.
TCATGACATAAAGGTGTTGAAGCCACAAGTTTAACATGGTGGCATATGAAATGTACATATGTTCATATACTTGCATATTACATTTTTAGGCCTCAAAAGCATGCATAAAACCAAACTTAGCATATTGGTGATACATGGTGATAAATGACATGTAGAAATGGCCATAAGTTCGCATTTAGCCTCACATGCAAGTTATCATAAGAGATATGATAACTTACATGTTGCCAAAATGCAACCTTTAGCATAAAGCTTGAAGCTTTAAGCTCATAACCCCAAGATAAGCTTGCATAACATGATAACATGAACAAAAGGATCAACCCAAACTTGCATAACATAACTTGCATATCATATGACAAACTTTCATATCAAACTTGCATAACATAACATGATCAAACTTGCATAACATGACATAGCAAACTTGCATACATAACATGATAGACTTGCATAACACATCATAGTAAACTTGCATATCATAATGATCAAACACAACTTGCATCATTCATTAACTTTAGAGTTTAAATATGAAAGTAGAAAAGGGCTTACAATGCATATGAAGACACAAAAATATATATAGATTGAGACAAAGCCCTTATGCAATCAAATAAACCCAAAATGCAAGCTCCAATAGAAAAACCCTTGAGCCAAAATGATCAAAACCCTTGCTTTATGATGTAAATATGGAAACTTGACTTGAATGCAAGCTAATGACACTCATACAAGCTTGAAAACACTTGTATGCATGGAAAATATCTCATAGAAATTTATTTAGGAATTTTATGAAGAGAGTGGAGGCCATGAGAGGAATGATTTTGCCATAGTTTAGTTGTATGAATGAATAATGATGATTTAGGGTTAGGTTAGGGGCTTATTTATAGAGATTAGGATTAGTTTCAACCTTAGGATTAAACCCTAATTCCAATCTCAGCCCTTAAAACCGAATCTGGCCCCCAAACTCAACACAACTCCAAAATGGTGCACCAGGCAAAACTGCCCGGCTGAACCCAGTCGACAGCCAAGTCGACAGGGCTGTCGACTTGGGTCCAACCAAGTCGACTCCCAAGTCGACAGGGCTGTCGACTTGGGTGCTCTGGCGGGAATTTTCCCGCCTGGCCCAATTTGACCCTAATTTCCAAATTCAAACTTGAATTTGAAATCTGTTTTTACTTTGAAATTTTCTGAAAACTTCGTTGGGCCTTAATCGGGTCATACGGACTCCGATTTTCGAAAACTCGGACTCTATTTCGCGTATTTTTCCGAGACGAACGCAATGGCATAGCCCGTTTCCCTTGATTCAGCTTTATAAATTAAATTCTGCCTCGATTTACGTTATAACAGGTTATTGAAAATACGGGTTGTTACATTCTCCCCTCCTCAAAGGATTTCGTCCCCGAAATCTTCAAGTTAGGAAGAACGTATCCTACCATCCAACATCCATCTACTCAAAACACCATCCACGAGCAATCATTGTCCTTACAAGATTCTAAATGTTGTATGAACATATGCAAAGGTGTGTGTATATGTACTTATCTAATGCAAATATCATCAATGCAAATTATGTTAGTGAAATGAATCCATATGTATGCAATTCCTAACATAATGTATAACATCTATATGTGTGCACATAACATACATCCATATGCAACATCCATGTGATAACACAAAAATTTTCATCCATGAATAAGCGTAAACACTCATGCATATGCAATATGAGGAGTGTGTGAGTCGATCTAGTGCCTAATGTGTATAATGCATCCACGAGTAACTACTTGCAAACACTTGCAACTACTTGCAAACATCAAGCATAACATGTTTCAAACACATGTTTCATCCAAAGGGTTTCTACCTAAGGTTCTCACGACAAGATTAACACGATAAACTAGATAAACATGGATAGCAAAGAGAAAGATATGCTAACAAAGAAAAGAGATTGAGAGTGTACCCTCAAAAAGGAATGGATAAAGCCTACGCATCTTCTCCTCGGTTTCCCAAGTTGCGTCTTCTTCGGCTTCACCCCATTGAACCTTCACCAACTTGACCTCTCGATTCCTTAGCTTCTTGGTCTCCGTCCCCAAGATACGAATCAGAGCTCTCCTCAAGGTAGCCTCTTTCTCCACTTCCACATCTTTCAAAACACTTGGCTCAACAACCTCTGCTGATTCATGTAAACACTTCCGGAGATGCGAGACATGAAAAACATCGTGTACTCCGACAAGCTTCTCGGGCAACTCCACTCTATAAGCCATCTGCCCGATCCTCTCTATAATAGGGAATGGTCCAACAAACCTCGGTGCTAACTTCCCAACGGCTCCAAATCGGACCACATTCCGCAAAGGAGAAACCTTCACGAAAACCATATCCCCAACATCAAACTCCAAATCAGTTCTTCGCTTATCAGCATAGGATTTCTGTCGGTCTTGGGCCGCTTTCATCCGTCTCCGAATCAACTCGACCTTATCGGATGTATCTCTGATCATATCAGGCCCAAGTATAAGCTCATCTGTAGTCTCCCACCAACATGTAGGCGACTTGCACGGCCTCCCATATAAAGCTTCAAATGGTGCCATCCCTATGCTTGCCTGATAACTGTTATTATATGCAAACTCAACAAGAGGGAGATGGTCTTCCCAAGTACCACCAAAATCCAGAATACAAAGCCTCAACAGATCCTCGAGTACCCTATTCACCCTTTCGGTTTGACCGTCCGTCTGTGGGTGATAAGTCGTACTTAGATTCAACCTCGTGCCCATAGCTTCTTGCAAGCTATTCCAGAATTGACTTGTAAAGATTGGGTCACGGTCGCTGACTATACTAGAAGGGACTCCATGTAGTCTCACAATCTCACGAAGATATACAGACGCTAGCCAAGATGCGGTCCTCTTGCTCTTCAACGGAATGAAATGAGCACTCTTCGTAAGTCTATCCACAATAACCCAAATGCTCGTATTCCCTTTCCTTGACCTAGGTAGCCCATCGATAAAATCCATGGAAATACTCTCCCACTTCCATAGTGGAACATCTAGAGGATGCAATAGCCCACCGGGCTTCTTCGACTCGGCCTTAACTTGCTGGCAAATGATACATCTAGAGACAAACTCTGCCACATCCTTCTTCATCCCAGGCCAAACGAAAATGCGCTTCATATCTTTATACATCTTATCTCCGCCCGGATGTATAGTCAACTTAGAGCGATGCGCTTCCTCAAGAACTTTTCTTACTAAATCTTCTACCATTGGAACACATAACCTTCCGTCTCTCCTCAGCCAACCCTTGTCATCAATAGAATATCGAGCGAGATGACTAGACGCCTCTCCTCGAATCAGCTTATCCATAATCTCAACTATCTGAGGGTCTTCTCTCTGTGAAGCCCCAACTTGATCAAGAAGGGTAGGTCTGAGTTCCAGAGATGCTAAAGAACCGGTCATCGACTCAATCGCCAAAGAGAAATCAAAGGTTGCCACATACTCTAAATTCTTCATCTCAACGAATAGAGGACTCAGAGTCAACCTTTTTCTACTCAATGCATCTGCTACCATATTCCCCTTGCCAGGGGTATAAGCTATCTCAAAATCGTAGGACGCCAAGAATTCCATCCATCTTTGTTGCCTCAGATTCAGATCCTTCTGAGAAAAGAGATACTTCAATGACTTGTGATCGGTATAAAGCTCAAATCTTTCTCCCAGAAGATAATGGCGCCAAGCCTTGAGTGCATATACTATTGCTGCCAACTCTAAGTCATGAGTGGGATAATTCTTCTCATGCACTTTGAGTTGTCTACCGCCAAAGCATATCACTCTTCCTTCTTGCATCAGAACAGCTCCTAACCCCGTGCCACATGCATCGGTGTATACTGTAAATAACTTCCCTCCATCGGGCAAAGCTAGAACAGGTGCTGATGTGAGAGCTCTCTTGAGCCTCTGAAAAGCAAGCTCGCATTCTATGCTCCAAGCAAAAACTAAATTCTTCTTCGTCAATTTAGTGAGAGGAGCGGAAATCTTCGCGAAGTCCTTGATGAACTTCCGGTAAAAGCCTGCAAGACCTAGAAAACTTCTCACTTCGGTTGCATTCCTTGGAGTCTTCCAATCCTGAACTGCAACTACCTTAGCGGGATCCACCGCTAAGCCTTGCTTAGATACTATATGCCCAAGGAATCTAACTTCCCTTCTCCAAAAGTGACACTTGGAGAACTTGGCCTTCAACTGATGCGCTCTAAGCGTATCAATCACCTCCACAAGATGCCTTGCGTGCTCTTCCTCATCCTTAGAGAAGATCAGAATATCATCTACGAAGACCACGACAAACTTGTTCAAGAACTCCCTGAACACCCTACTCATCAAGTCCACGAAATATGCGGGTGCATTAGTCAAGCCGAACGGCATGACAAGCCATTCGAAGAATCCATCTGGAGTTCTGAACGCAGTCTTGTCTATACTATCTTCAGCTACCCTGAGCTGATGGAATCCAGTAGCAAGATCAAGCTGAGAGAAAACAGAAGCACCGATAAGCTGGTCAAAGAGATCATCAATCCTCGGTAACGGGTGTCTGTTCTTCTTAGTCAGCTTATTCAACTCTCGATAGTCAACACAAAGTCGGAGAGAACCATCTGCCATGGTAGCAAATACCACAGGCGCTCCCCATTCAGATATACTTCGTCTAATGAAGTTCTTCTCAAGCAGCTCCTTCACTTGCTTACTTAGCTCCCGCCTTTCACGCGGAGCCATGTGCCGAACGGGCAAAGAAACCGGCTTTGCATTATCCACCAGATAAATGCGGAAATCAATCTCTCGCTTAGGGGGCAACCCCCTAACTTCATTGAAAACATCCGGATACTCTTGAACCACTCTCACAGACTGAAGAGTTTCCATCGACGAGTCGAGTGATTCAAGATAGCACAACATGACGGGACCTCTCGGATTACAAGAAATTTCTAGGGTGTTTCCGAGGCGAGTCACGAGCCTCACAACCCTATGCTCACAATCAAGGACGGCTCCATATCTGGACAACCAATCCATGCCCAATATCAATCCGTATCCCCTAAAACCAAGAACATAAGCACTACACAAGAACTCTACACTCAGTATAGAGATCCTCAAATCCCCACATATCATAGACAGATGGGCGGAACCCCCAATAGGATTTGAGACACAGACGGGATCATCTACCAAGCTAGTACTAAGGTGCAAACTATCAACAAGATCAGATGAGATAAAGCTATGCGATGCACCAGAATCAAACAAGGTACGAACTGGAAAATCAGAAATATATACAAGGCTCTCAACAGAAATACTACCTCGATCGGGAACTGGAGCGGTATTGAGAGCATGAACTTGCCCTCCTGAAGGTCCAGCACGCTGAGTCTGACCCTGGCCTTGCCCTTGCTTCTTCGGGCAATCCTTACTGAAATGCCCAGTCTCACCGCAGAAAAAGCATTCACCATTCTTCCTTTTCCTCTTCTTACAATCCTTAATAAGATGCCCAACTGAACCGCAATAATGGCACTTCCCCTTGTTGTTCTTGCCCTTGTTGTTGTTCCCCTTGTTGCCTTGACTCTTGTTCTTGTTCTTGTTCTGATTGCCTTGACTGCTCTGACCACTTGGATTACCCTGATTTCCTTTCCACTGGGAATCAGTCTTCTTGGCTTGAGTATCATTCATCTTGATCTCTTTCTTGACATCTCCCTGAAGTAACGCCATATCAACCAAGCTCTCAAACATGGCCCCATGGGGAATATGTGACATAGCCAATCCCTGCAACGGCTCATTCAATCCTCTAGCAAAACGAAGAGCCTTCTTCTGAGGAGTACTCACCATATCCAAGCCAAAACGAGCTAACTGATTGAACTTGTTCACATATTTTTTGACAGACATATCTCCTTGTTTCAAAGTTATGAACCTCTCCATTTGCAGATTCTCCTCAGCAGAAGATAGAAACTTAAGCACGAACCTTGCCCTGAAATCGGCCCAAGTCTCAATAGGCCTAGTACCATTGGTGACTTCCCACCAATAAGCGGCCTCATCCTTCATAAGCAAAACCGCCAACAAGATCTTCCTCTGATCGTCTAACCCAAAGATAGCAAATAAATCCTCGGTCTCTTTCAACCAATTTCTGGCCTCTACAAAAGTCTCAGTGCCTTGAAAGTTCTTGCCACCCATTGCTTTGAAATCTTTGCAAGTCTTTGCGAAGTCAACTTGAGGATGCTGAGGGGGAGGAGGAAGAGGAACCTCAGCGACAGGAGGAGGAGGAACATTAACTACCGGAGGAGGAGGAACATTAACTACCGGAGGAGGAGGAGGAGGAACATCTGCGGGGCCGGCTTCGGTCGCCCTAGCCTCCAAAAGTCTCCTATACCAAACAGGTACGTGTACTCCCTCCGGAATAGCAAAGTTATCGGCCATACTGAAAACGAAGAAAAAAGACAGATTCAGAATGGAGAAAAACGAAGGAATTTTGCTAATGACTTTTTGGGGAATAGCCCTTAAAATAAACTAGACTTTTCTTTGGAAAATACTTTATACTTGGTTTTGAAAATAGTTTTCCAAAAGTTTTAAAAACCTTTTCGTTCCTTCTCGTAAACCATATGCTCTGATACCAAATGTAACACCCCACCTCCGCCAGGGTGTCTCTTGCAAGCACTCTGACTTTGGAGGGGCATTTGAATCAGGTAAACATGCATAAGGATATATCAAGGCAGAACAAGAACATATGTATATATGTAAACAGAGTAAATAAGATAAGTAAAACAGCGGAAGATTTCAAACCATTTCAAAACAAGTCTGGTACAACATAATGTCAACTTTCCAAATAAACAAGTCTAGATAAAAACAACATCAACTGAAAAACTGAAATACATAAGTACTATCCCCAATATAAGTGATAACCATAGCCAGCTTCATGTCAAACCGTACATGAGCTACATCCCACAAGCAAGCGATCAGAAATCCAAGCTAAGCTCCAATATTCCCACCCTGAGAACCTGGGGGGGGGGGGGGGGGGGAACGGAAGAAAAGAGGCGAAAGAAAACAGGTCAGTCAAAAAGACTGAGTAAGCCCTACTACAATCAATGTAAACTGATAAAGTTAACTGGCATGAGAAGCAGGGATGAACATAAGGATAACTACATACTAGCATGATGATTAACTAACAAGGTAGATAAAGGTGTCATCGCATAATCAGGTTTAAGGTTTTGCACCACAGGTGTACTAGCAAACTAACATGACTTGAATAAACAAGTATTGATCCCTTGGCCCAAGCTTTGGCCCAATAACATGAAGTGACCCTAATACGAGGTCCAATAACATGAAGTGACCCTAATACGAGGTCCAACCAAACGGTCTAGTCGATCGGCTCCCTATAAGCCTAACTCGTCACGTGTTGGTGTCAATACGGCCCAAACATAATTGTAGTCAGACTGTACCGGGTCCACCCTTCGGGTGTATCAAGCCCTAGGGTGTAAACCCCTGGACACCATAAACATAAGTGCACAGTCTCGATCTACTGGTACCCGTGCATGTTTTCTCCGGCTACGGACTATGTGCACGACCATAGTCCGTCCGGAACTACACCGGCGTACCACTCTGCCGTCGTTTTGGTCACTTACCTCAAGTCCAGTAATAGTGCCCCCTCCCTAGCCTAGTCCCTAGGGTATTAATGATACAAACTTGGGATTACTGCTAGAGTGGACCCCCATTGCTAGGATTTTCTAGTGGGTTAAGTACGGTTTAACCCTCTTGCTAATCATGGATTAACTTGGTTAAGTGTAACGATGAGTTCACGACTTAACCCTGATTAATCTACCAAGCCCAAATTGGTTAAGTATTAAGTGGACCATGACTTAACCCTAATCATGAGGCATTAATTAATTTAATGTGCCTTAACCTCTCACATTAGACCTTGTTGTGGTTACTAGTTAAGCCGGGCGGGTCCGGGTAGCTTTACACCACAACTTGGTCTAACCTCGGGTTCAAGGTACAACATGACCAGCTTCTCACATTGGGTCCTATCGTTTGTAGCAACTAGTTAAGCCGGTCGGTTCCGGGTAGTTTTATGCTACAAACTCAACCCAACCTCGAGTTGGTCACACTTATATTTTCTAAGTGTCATGTCCATCATGTTTCCAAAACATATTACAAGTTTTCAAGAATTTGGGTAGACCTAACTTAATAGGTAAATTCCCAATGGGTAGACCTAACTTAATAGGTAAATTCCCAATCTTATGTTTTTATGTCTTTTAAGTTTACCCAACCCCAAACGCAATCCCATCGCTTACATATCGCAATAGCGCATAAAGGATAGAAAGAGGGAACTTGGCATAATCATGACATAAAGGTGTTGAAGCCACAAGTTTAACATGGTGGCATATGAAATGTACATATGTTCATATACTTGCATATTACATTTTTAGGCCTCAAAAGCATGCATAAAACCAAACTTAGCATATTGGTGATACATGGTGATAAATGACATGTAGAAATGACCATAAGTTCACATTTAGCCTCACATGCAAGTTATCATAAGAGATATGATAACTTACATGTTGCCAAAATGCAACCTTTAGCATAAAGCTTGAAGCTTTAAGCTCATAACCCCAAGATAAGCTTGCATAACATGATAACATGAACAAAAGGATCAACCCAAACTTGCATAACATAACTTGCATATCATATGACAAACTTGCATATCAAACTTGCATAACATAACATGATCAAACTTGCATAACATGACATAGCAAACTTGCATACATAACATGGTAGACTTGCATAACACATCATAGTAAACTTGCATATCATAATGATCAAACACAACTTGCATCATTCATTAACTTTAGAGTTTAAATATGAAAGTAGAAAAGGGCTTACAATGCTTATTAAGACACAAAAATATATATAGATTGAGACAAAGCCCTTATGCAATCAAATAAACCCAAAATGCAAGCTCCAATAGAAAAACCCTTGAGCCAAAATGATCAAAACCCTTGCTTTATGATGTAAATATGGAAACTTGACTTGAATGCAAGCTAATGACACTCATACAAGCTTGAAAACACTTGTATGCATGGAAAATATCTCATAGAAATTTATTTAGGAATTTTATGAAGAGAGTGGAGGCCATGAGAGGAATGATTTTGCCATAGTTTAGTTGTATGAATGAATAATGATGATTTAGGGTTAGGTTAGGGTCTTATTTATAGAGATTAGGATTAGTTTCAACCTTAGGATTAAACCCTAATTCCAATCTCAGCCCTTAAAACCGAATCTGGCCCCCAAACTCAACACAACTCCAAAATGGTGCACCAGGCAAAACTGCCCGGCTGAACCCAGTCGACAGCCAAGTCGACAGGGCTGTCGACTTGGGTCCAACCAAGTCGACTCCCAAGTCGACAGGGCTGTCGACTTGGGTGCTCTGGCGAGAATTTTCCCGCCTGGCCCAATCTGACCCTAATTTCCAAATTCAAACTTGAATTTGAAATCTGTTTTTACTTTGAAATTTTCTGAAAACTTCGTTGGGCCTTAATCGGGTCATACGGACTCCGATTTTCGAAAACTCGGACTCTATTTCGCGTATTTTTCCGAGACGAACGCAATGGCATAGCCCGTTTCCCTTGATTCAGCTTTATAAATTAAATTCTGCCTCGATTTACGTTATAACAGGTTATTGAAAATACGGGTTGTTACAGAAAGTCGGTGAGACGATGAACGAATAGTCGCTATGCAATGGATCGATGATGGCCAATATATTTAAGTAGAATTTGAATCGCAGTAACCAAAGCAGCCGTAAAATTATTTTATAGTAGCAAAAAATATAAATCACACAGACAATTTATACTGGTTCAGATTTCCTGTCCTACATCCAGTCCCGAAGCTTCCCTTCGGCTATTTTGTAGGATCTAAATTAACCCTAGAGGGGGGGGGGGGGGGGGTGAATAGGGTTTATTGCAAATTAAGTGAATTGAAATCAAAATATCACAGAATGATAAAATATAAAAAAATTGCAGAAAGAAAATCACACACAGAGGATACCCAGCTTCGGCAAAACTGTGCCTACTGCTGCATTCAAGGTTTCTACTAGGAATTATAAACAATCTCTACGCTACAGACTCTTGTAACTCGCGACCTTCGCTCCCGACTGTTTAAACCCTACGCTCAAGACCTTGACACAACTCGTACTTCTCAAGCTGTGATTTTTCCAACTACAAACATTAGTAGTTTATTTACTCCTTTTTATTTTAAAAAAAAAACTTAAAACAACCAAAAAATAAAACCCTAGAAATAACTAAAGTGGGTTAGCCCCTTGTTTTGACTTGGGCCGGCCACTCTTTTTACTCAGTACTGAAGCTTTTCCCTTATTGTTAAATAATGGCGGCGGCTTCCTCCTAGGGTTCTTCAAGAATCAATCTTTCTCCAATGGGTAGCGTAATCAAATTGATGCTTCAGGATTCTTCGATTCAACTTCGTTTGCTCTGGAGAATTGTATGTGATTTTGCCCTTGATTTCGTTTATTTATGCTCGATGTTTGTTGCGATTTTCTTGTTGATTGATTATCCTTTGCCAATGAGGAAGATGTGTGTTATTTATAGAGTATTACGAACTCTCTAGAATACTGATTCTCTGATTTCGTTTGTTGATTTGGTCTTCAATATACTCGTGGATTTTTGGCTCGATTCTAGATGATATTTTGCTTTGATTTTGTCATGATATATACGAGAATTTTGGGCTTGATTTCTTCTGATTCTGGAGTCTTCGTGGATGGATTTGTGCTAATTTTCGTCGGTTTTAAAACGAGAATATTTGCTTGCCATATTTGACTAACTGATTTTGAACTGATTCATGAGTTTCTCGAAATATCCTGAGAAAAATAAGGAGTGAATTCGTGACTCCTATTTCTGATTAAAAACTTTCCCAAATTTACTGCTTTGATCTTTTGCCAAAAAATATAGAACTTTATCTCAAAATAAAAAATTGGTGGCTTCTAAAAAAAAAATTTCTCTTCCTGTCTTTATGATTTCTGCTTGAAATTTTAAGTTAATACTTTCAACACCATCAAACATGATTTCTCCTTAAAGAAAAAAACTGTCTCGTACTAATACTTCTCTTGATTTTCCTCGGCCTTGGATTGATGCTTTCACTTTGGTATGTTGCCATGAACTTAAAAAAAAAAAAAAAAAAAAACTGGCCTGATGCCTTGTTAAAAACTATTGTTATGTTCCATAACTTGTGCATGTTTTATTTGGCACTTTAGACCACTGTTGATTTCCCTTTTGTGCTCATGCAAGTCCATGCTTGGCCAGTTGCTGCTGCGTGTGTTTGACTTGAACATGCTGCTTCATGATGCCATGATTTCATTCCTTTTTGAATACCCTTGTAATTTGATCGCCATCCCATTTTACCAGTATTGTTTGCATCCATTTGTCCATGCTGAACCTTAAACTTGTGTCATGCATATTCAAATTTGCATCTTTGCATTTTTAACTATTTTTGCTGCCTGAGATGCTTACTTGTTTCTTGACTTTGACTCCCTGCATGTACCTTAATGTGCTCATGCTCCATTTTTGAATATTTGTAACTTAGTAATGCTGGACTTGATCATTATGAGTTGTGCATTCATGAACCTAGTTGTATCTGAACTAAAACTTGTGTAAACTTTTGCTTGCTGCTCCATATCCTGTGTTCCTCTTGTACATACTTACATGCTGCTTCATCCTGTCATTTGCTTAGTTTGTTCATGTAGAACTACTATGTTTAAGTACAAGCTAATCTTTTTGAATCTTCCATGATCATCCTGACTTGAGTTTGTTGACAAATGCTTTATCCATGCCATCCTTGAGTTCGATCTGTACTTGTTCATTGTGTGTTGCTTGAGACTTGTCTTGCTGTGAACATGTTAGCTTCTTATGTTTGTTTGCACTTTTTGGCTCGACCATGTATGTTGAACTGTTTTTTACTTTGGCTTGAACTGTGCACTGAGTCGAGAAGGTCCTTGTGGCTACTCCTCAGTTGCTCGCTGATTGGCGAGGCAGTGCACACGTATGTGTGTACATGCAGCCATGTTTTTCCTATCCCTGCATATCAGACCAAGTCTAGAAAAATGATGAGAAACACACCGTAATTCTGAGGCAAATAAAATTTAAAACTAAATTTTTATTTGCTTGTATTTGAATTTATTTTTGTTGTAGTCTACTATGTGTGTCCGTTTCTTGTGACAGGTATGAAGACAGGACTTGACTTGAGCTTGTGAAGACATAAGATGGAATACAGTAAAAAAAAGTGTCAATGTATAATTGTCTGTATATGTGAATATAAAAGTAGTTGTATAGAGTGAGTGACAGAGTTGTATGAATGAAATGTAGTATGTCAAATAGTGGAGTAAAAAGATGTACTTTTTGATATTGAAATAAAATATTTTTATTTCTGTTTGTTGTGTAGTAAATCTACACATTCCATAATAAAATATATTTGGTTGTTATCATCAAACAAAAATCATGTAATTGTGTATACAACACTATTATATACAACAATCTCCCCCTTTTGATGATGACAAACAAATAAAAGATTTTGAATGTGTTTGAAACGTGAAGTATATTACTCCCCCTATTTGTATGCTCCCCCTATAACTAAGCTTCCCTTATTGATGCATAGATTTGAATTTTTTTGAAATAAATTAATCAAACACCCAATTTCAAAATATTCTATAAATGCTTACTCATCCATCAAAATCTTGATCATTCTCCCCCTTTTGTTATCATCAAAAGAATAACAGAAATTAAAACAGTGATGAATATAAACTAGAAATATAAATTCAGATCAAGAGGATAGTATATCGTAAATCTCATTGAATCAAATAGAAATCATAATATTCTTCGAGTCAGAGACAAATTTCACTTTCAGAATGAATGGATTTACTATGCATTTTTTAGAATTAGGAGAGTTCAATAAAAATTGAATATTTGAATATAAAATTTAAAGATTTTAAATATGCTTAAAAATGTGTTAAGCACTTCCTAACCACGCATAGCCCAAAGGTCTTTTAAATGGGGTTAGTAGTAACTTAACTTTATCCTCTCTGATGAGTTCCATCCATGCACAATCCAAAGGTCTTTTAAGTGAGAACGGATGCACATAGAGATTAAGGTAATTCACCCACGCATAACCGCGAGGACTTTTAAATGGGAGTGAGTACCAAGGATAAATTATTATTTATTTATTTATTTCTAAATTCCAAGAATAATTAGAACTCCCCAAATTAAATAAAACCATGATGAGTGACAGAAGTATGGTAGATATAGAAGATGGTCGTAAAATAAGCTCTAATTCAAAAGTATTATAAAATCTGTCCAATCATCATGAGATTTAAAAATATTTCCTCATGATAAAAAAATATTATAGTCAATACTCATCACAATTCCAAGATCTGATATAATTTCAACGAGTTCCAAAATAGTTCAAATGATCAATCATTTAACTCTCGAATAACCATTTAAGAATTTTTAAAAAAAAATGGATAATGATCAATCAATTTCTATAATTCCCAAATCTAAGCGTAATCGTGAAAATCTATCTTCGGGAAGAGGTTTTGTAAAGATATCAGCAAGTTGACAGTCAGTTGAAATAAACTCAATACAAATATCTTCTCATGAAATGTGATCTCTAATAAAATGATGTCTCACATCTATGTGTTTAGTGCGTGAATGGTGAACAGGATTATTAGACAAGTCTATAGCACTTTTACTGTCACATTTTAGTGGTACTTTTTTATAAATTAGACCAAAGTCTGAAAGAGTTTGCATCATCCATAGTATTTGTGCACAACAACTTCCTAAAGCAATGTATTCAGCCTCAGTTGTGGATAAAGCAACACAATTTTGTTTTCGACTTGACCATGAGACTAACGAGTGTCCTAACATAAAACAAGTCCCACTATTGCTTTTTCTATCAACAAGGGATCCAGCATAATCAGCATCAGAATATCCAATTAATTCGAAATTATTGCATGCGGGGTACCATAAACCAAATTTGTGTGTGTGCAAAAGATATCTTAATATTCTTTTTGTGGCTTTTAAGTGAGATTCTTTTGGATTAGATTGAAAGCGTGCACATAAACAAACAGCAAACATGATATCAGGCCTAGATGCAGTGAGATAAAGAAGTGAACCAATTATTCCACGATATTTTTTCTGATCAACTGCAACTCCTTTCTCGTCTTTGTCAAGCTTGGTTGAAGGACTCATCGGTGTTCTGAGTGGTTTTGCATTTTCTAGTCCAAATCTTTTCAGCAATTCAGCAATGTATTTTGTTTGTGATATGAAAATACCCTTGGAGCTTTGTTTGATTTGAAATCCAAGGAAGTATTTTAATTCACCTACTAATCTCATTTCGAATTTATCCTGCATGACTTTTTCAAATTTCTCACACAAACAATCATTAGTAGCACCATATATAATATCATCAACATAAATTTGGACTATTAAAAAGTCATCACCTTCATGTAATAGAAACAATGTAGTGTCAGCACTGCCCTTTTTAAAACCGTTTTCCAAAAGATATGCACTTAAACAATCGTACCAAGCTCTAGGATCTTGTTTAAGACCATATAATGCTTTTTCAAGTTTGAATACATGATTTGGAAATTCATGGTTTTCAAAACCGGGGGGTTGTTCCACAAAAACTTCTTCTTTTAATTCTCCATTTAAAAACGCACTTTTTACGTCCATTTGTTTAAGTTTGAAACCTTTATAACACGCAAAACTGAGCAAAATTCTAATGGCTTCTAACCTAGCTACTGGTGCAAATGTCTCATCAAAATCAATGCCTTCAATTTGATTATATCCTTTTGCAACCAACCTAGCTTTGTTTCTAATTGCATTTCCGGATTCATCAAGTTTATTTTTGAACACCCATTTAGTTCCTACTACTGGATAGTCATTCGGTCTAGAAACTAATTTCCAAACTTTATTCCGCTCAAATTGATTAAGTTCTTCTTGCATCGCTAAAATCCAACTTTCATCATTAAGTGCAATTTCAACATTTTTAGGTTCAATTTCAGAGATAAAACAGCTGTGAATACAAAAAGTACAGATGTCTTTATTAAATGATGAACGAGTTCGTATACCTGCCGTTGGATTTCCTATCACCAATTCTGGAGGATGGTTGGCTTTGAATTTCAACTTTTCGACTTCAAACGTTTGTTTTATTGGATCATCACTGCCAGTCTTCTCTTTGCTATTTTCTTTTTCACCCTCATATGTAATTCCCTCATCGTTTTTCTCTTTGTCCACCGTATCCAGATCTGATTCATCAAATTTCACGTTTATGGTTTCAACAATGGTTTTTGATCGTTTGTTGAAGATTCGATAAACCTTGCTTCTTGACGAGTAACCCATGAAAATTCCCTCATCGGCCTTTGATTCAAACTTACCAAGATGATCACCTGTATTAAGAAGATAACAAGGGCATCCAAAAACTCTAAAATATGAAATGTTAGGCTTTCTATCAAACCACAATTCATAGGATGTTTTGTTAAGTATTGGTCTAATCATTACTCTGTTCATTACATGGCAGGATGTATTAACTGCATCTGCCCAAAAAGTCAAAGGCAAATTATATTCACTTAACATAGATATAGCCAATTCCTGTAATGTACGATTTTTCCTTTCGACTACCCCATTTTGTTGGGGTGTTCGAGGAGCGGAAAATTCGTGTTTAAAACCATTTTCTTCACAAAAATTTTCAAAATCCAAATTTTCGAATTCACCACCATGATCACTTCACCTTTTTCATTTTGAACGAGTTTTGCAAACTTTGAAAAGTAATCAAAAGTTTCGGATTTTTTGGCTAGAAAATAAACCCATGTAAATCTAGAATAATCATCAACCAACACATAACAATACCGTTTTCCATTCAAGCTAGCGATTTCATTTGGTCCAAATAAATCCATGTGAATCAATTCGAAATGATGAACGACTGAATTTTCCCATAGCACATGATTTACACACTTTATTATTTTTATATTTCTGATGTGGTAGTCCTCTTACCAACTCTTTTGATTCAAGTTTTTCTAAGAGACTCATACTAGCGTGACCCAATCTCCTATGCCATAAGAAAACTTCCTCATCCATAGCTACTAAACATCGTGAGAGAGTCAAATCATCAAAAGAAATCGTATAAACATTTCCTTTTCTTTTTCCCGTGAACATAATACTGTTTGTGGATTTTTCAATAATTTTTCAAGATTCATTATCAAATATCACACTCATTCCTTTGTCACATAGTTGGCTTATGGAAATGAGATTATGATGCAAGTTTTCAACATATAAAACATCAGTTAAGGAGAAAGTACTATTACCTACTTTACCTTTACCGATAATTTTACATTTTCTGTTATCGCCCATTATCACACTTCCTCCTTTGTATTTTTCAAGGCTAAGGAACTTTGATTTATCTCCTGTCATATGTTTGGAACAACCTGAATCCAAGTACCATTCTTGTTGCTCCTTAGCTCGCCAACATACCTACACACGAGAAAAAGAGATTGACCTAGAGAGACTCATAGATCTAACAAAATTAGTAACTGAAAATTTTTGATTCTGAACAACAAATCCTTTTGGAATCCAAATTTGTTTGTCCTTACCAAATCCAAATCTATAACAATTGCTTGTTGACCCTTTTGGAACCCAAATTTGTATGAATTTTTTATTGTTGTTCCTACTTTCACATTTTTCATAGCTATGTCCAATTTTTCCACATTTTGTACATTTAGGAAAAACACTTCCACCCTTCGCATTATCATTCATATTAATGTGTGTTTTCCCAAATCCTAATCCTTTTCTATTATTAGCATATAATTGGTTTCCAAGCAGCATTCTAAATGATTTTTCCCCATTTGAAAACTTACTCAATGTTATTTCAAGATTTTTTACTTTGGTTTTAAGTGCTTCATTTTCATTTACAAAAGAAGTGCATCTGTTAATGAAGTTATTTCTTTTTGTGTCATCACTTTCTTTTAAAGCCAAGTGTTCTTGTTTCAATTTTTCAAAATTTGCCTTAAATTCTGTTTGCTCTTGTTTTAATAACTTGCAGTTTTCACGATCAAGGGTTGTCACTTTTTCAAGCTCAGTTTCTAACCTATTATTTTCGTGGACCAATTTTAACCTATCAGATTTTAATTTCTTGATTTTAGTTCAAGAGAATCAATGGTTTTGGTAAGATCATGACACATTAAAATTAAATCTTTATAAGAGTAATTTGGTACCTTAGTGGAATCATCTTCGCTACTTTCTGAATCTGACTGTGCCATAAGACACAAATTGGCTTCCTCTTTATCACTGTCAGAGTCTTCTTCTTCGTCCCATGTAGCTGCAAAAGCTTTCTTTTTCTTCTTCTTCTTTCTGTCTTTCTGAAGTAATGGACAATTTGGTTTGATATGGCCTGGTTTATTGCAGTTGTAGCATATGACTTCATCGTCTGAATTGTCTGAATTCTTGGATTTGTTGGATTTTGAATTCTTCTTTCGTGACTTGTATTTTTTGTTAGACTACTTTTTAAGAACCATGGCCAATTCTTCGATAGGATTCTCGGCTTCATCGTTACTTTCAACAGTGTTGCTTAGAGCAATTGTCTTTTTCTTTGATTCTGAATCATCGCGTCCTTCTTTGGCTTTTAACTCCATTTCATAAGCAATCAAGTTTCCAATTAATTCTTCTATTTTCAACTTATTTAGATCTTTTGATTCTTGAATGGCAGTTACTTTGGCTTCGAAATTCATTGGCAGTACTCTCAGTATATTGCGTATTAATTCTACTTCAGTGTAGACTTTACCAAGAGCCCTTGCATTATAAATCAGTGTAGAAAATCGACCATACATCTCTTTTATATCTTCGTCTTTCCGCATCGTGAAATTTTCATATTCGTTGCAGAGTAGTGCGAGACGAGATTCCTTGACTTGAGATGTTCCTTCATGTGTAACTTCCAAAGTATGCCAAATTTCCTGCGCAGTTGAACAGTGAGATATACGGTTAAATTCAGTTTTATCAAGAGCACAAATTAAAGCATTCATTGCTTTGGCATCAGTTGAGAATAATTTTTTATCATTAGCATCCCACTTATCTTTTGGTTTAGGAATTTCAATATCATTGATAATCGTAACAGGAGGTTTGTAGCCTGTTTCAACGATATCCCATACATCATAATCAACTGAACTTAAGTAAATTTTCATCCTAGCTTTCCAATAGGCATAATCAGTTCCATTAAACATTGGTGGCCTAGCTATGGACTGACCCTCAGAAAAAGCGTTGTTAGACAAATTCATGACTCTAGAGTTAAAAATACCCGCTCTGATACCACTTGTAGGATCTAAATTAACCCTAGAGGGGGGGGGGGGGGGGTGAATAGGGTTTATTGCAAATTAAGTGAATTGAAATCAAAATATCACAGAATGATAAAATATAAAAAAATTGCAGAAAGAAAATCACACACAGAGGATACCCAGCTTCGGCAAAACTGTGCCTACTGCTACATTCAAGGTTTCTACTAGGAATTATAAACAATCTCTACGCTACAGACTCTTGTAACTCGTGACCTTCGCTCCCGATTGTTTAAACCCTACGCTCAAGACCTTGACACAACTCGTACTTCTCAAGCTGTGATTTTTCCAACTACAAACATTAGTAGTTTATTTACTCCTTTTTATTTAAAAAAAAACTTAAAACAACCAAAAAATAAAACCCTAGAAATAACTAAAGTGGGTTAGCCCATTGTTTTGACTTGGGCCGGCCACTCTTTTTACTCAGTACTGAAGCTTTTCCCTTATTGTTAAATAATGGCGGCGGCTTCCTCCTAGGGTTCTTCAAGAATCAATCTTTCTCCAATGGGTAGCGTAATCAAATTGATGCTTCAGGATTCTTCGATTCAACTTCGTTCGCTCTAGAGAATTGTATGTGATTTTGCCCTTGATTTCGTTTATTTATGCTCGATGTTTGTTGCGATTTTCTTGTTGATTGATTATCCTTTGCCAATGAGGAAGACGTGTGTTATTTATAGAGTATTACGAACTCTCTAGAATACTGATTCTCTGATTTCGTTTGTTGATTTGGTCTTCAATATACTCGTGGATTTTTGGCTCGATTCTAGATGATATTTTGCTTTGATTTTGTCATGATATATACGAGAATTTTTGGCTTGATTTCTTCTGATTCTGGAGTCTTCGTGGATGGATTTGTGCTAATTTTCGTCGGTTTTAAAACGAGAATATTTGCTTGCCATATTTGACTAACTGATTTTGAACTGATTCATGAGTTTCTCGAAATATCCTGAGAAAAATAAGGAGTGAATTCGTGTCTCCTTTTTCTGATTAAAAACTTTCCCAAATTTACTGCTTTGATCTTTTGCCAAAAAATATAGAACTTTATCTCAAAATAAAACATTGGTGGCTTCTTAAAAAAAATGCGAATTTCTCTTCCTGTCTTTATGATTTCTGCTTGAAATTTTAAGTTAATACTTTCAACACCATCAAACATGATTTCTCCTTAAAGAAAAAAACTGTCTCGTACTAATACTTCTCTTGAATTGCCTCGGCCTTGGATTGATGCTTTCACTTTGGTATGTTGCCATGAACTTAAAAAAAAAAAAACTGGCCTGATGCCTTGTTAAAAACTATTGTTATGTTCCATAACTTGTGCATGTTTTATTCGGCATTTTAGACCACTGTTGATTTCCCTTTTGTGCTCATGCAAGTCCATGCTTGGCCAGTTGCTGCTGCGTGTGTTTGACTTGAACATGCTGCTTCATGATGCCATGATTTCATTCCTTTTTGAATACCCCTGTAATTTGATCGCCATCCCATTTTACCAGTATTGTTTGCATCCATTTGTCTGTGCTGAAGCTTAAACTTGTGTCATGCATATTCAAATTTGCATCTTTGCATTTTTAACTATTTTTGCTGCCTGAGATGCTTACTTGTTTCTTGACTTTGACTCCCTGCATGTACCTTAATGTGCTCATGCTCTATTGTTGAATATTTGTAACTTAGTAATGCTGGACTTGATCATTATGAGTTGTGCATTCATGAACCTAGTTGTATCTGAACTAAAACTTGTGTAAACTTTTGCTTGCTGCTCCATATCCTGTGTTCCTCTTGTACATACTTACATGCTGCTTCATCCTGTCATTTGCTTAGTTTGTTCATGTAGAACTACTATGTTTAAGTACAAGCTAATCTTTTTGAATCTTCCATGATCATCCTGACTTGAGTTTGTTGACAAATGCTTTATCCATGCCATCCTTGAGTTCGATCTGTACTTGTTCATTGTGTGTTGCTTGAGACTTGTCTTGCTGTGAACATGTTGGCTTCTTATGTTTGTTTGCACTTTTTGGCTCGACCATGTATGTTGAACTGTTTTTTACTTTGGCTTGAACTGTGCACTGAGTCGAGAAGGTCCTTGTGGCTACTCCTCAGTTGCTCGCTGATTGGCGAGGCAGTGCACACGTATGTGTGTACATGCAGCCATGTTTTTCTTATCCCTGCATATCAGACCAAGTCTAGAAAAATGATGAGAAACACACCGTAATTCTGAGGCAAATAAAATTTAAAACTAAAATTTTATTTTCTTGTATTTGAATTTATTTTTGTTGTAGTCTACTGTGTGTGTCCGTTTCTTGTGACAGGTATGAAGACAGGACTTGACTTGAGCTTGTGAAGACATAAGATGGAAGACAGTAAAAAAAAGTGTCAATGTATAATTGTCTGTATATGTGAATATAAAAGTAGTTGTATAGAGTGAGTGACAGAGTTGTATGAATGAAATGTAGTATGTCAAATAGTGGAGTAAAAAGATGTACTTTTTGATATTGAAATAAAATATTTTTATTTCTGTTTGTTGTGTAGTAAATCAACACATTCCATAATAAAATATATTTGGTTGTTATCATCAAACAAAAATCATGTAATTGTGTATACAACACTATTATATACAACATATTTAACTATCAAAACAATACTCACTTCACCCGTAGGAACAAATTTACAAACACCACTTGGTTTCACGGACCGCAAGTTTACCCACTTGATTTGAACAGGCTAAAAGCTTACCCACTTGATTTGAACAGGCTACAAGTTTACCCACTTGATTTGTACGGGCTACAAGCTTACCTACCTGATTTGAACGAACTACAGGCTCAGCAAACTTTGGATGCAAAGTAAGTAGATAATTGATTATATACTGTGTCTTCAATATATGAAGTAATCGCAGTGTAGTACAACTTCTATAGCCTACAACAATAATGATGCAGATTGAGTGTCTAGAGGCTAGGAAGTGAATATTGACTAGATTTGAATATTTGTGGAGCGATGTAGCACTAGTCTAATATTTGCTTTGGAGTATATAAGAAGTTTGAGCATTTGAAAGCAATATGAGAAAGGTTTTGAAAGGAGAGTTGTGCATTTTGTTTTGATATGGTAGCAGGCTTTTAAAGAAGTGGAAAGATGTCATTGAACAATAACAATCTTTCAGCAATCTACTTTGGAAGAGACGTTGCCGCTGGAAGCTTGCTTTTGGTTGAATAGTTGCATGTATTGAAAGTTGAACATTCATTGGTTGACAATAATAAGCAATTTGCTTACAAAACTCCTAATGGGTCGTTTGGTTAAGGCATTTTTTGTTAATAGAGGATTGCGCGGTTCGATCCTTGGTGTTGCCACATTTTTGTTCTTCCACCTTCTCTATTCATATAACATGTTAAACATTATCACACAAATGGTTATATTGCTTAGGTGGTTGAGGCATCCATCTTGTAGCGTGTAGACCTTGGATTCAATCCTTGGTCGAGGCATGCATTCCATTTTTTTTTAAATCTTCACTTTCATGCCTGTATGTATGAAATGGTATACCCGTTGGGTATTCAATCATTGTGATGGTTGAATGGTAGGAGCGCAACACTTGTTCATGGAGGGTATTGAGTTTGAATCCTACGTTTTCCATTTTGCTCCATGCTTCAGCCTTCATCTGTGTTGTCCAATTTGTGGAAGTGCCCACTTTGTTTCCTATTTTAGTACCCATTATTTCCGTCGTCCTTTTGTGCACGGTCCAACTTGTGAAAGTGCCCATCTTGCTTCATGTTTCAATAGCCATTTTGTCTATTGTCTTTATGCATATGCACGTTGCCTTGTTATGCATGGTACGAGCGCGAGCATCAAATATGCCAAAAACTTTCATGCCTTTTTTTTCAATATTTTCACCATTAGTCATCATCTAAGTTTTGATCTGAAATAACTCAACAAGCATGTTAGTAGCAAACGTCGTATGGTTACTATCATCAAAACAGTGAAATCATGTTTTCAACATTCTCCCCCTTTTTTATGGAGGCTGTTGAGTTCGAATCCTACGTTTGTCATTTTTCTCCATGCTTCAGCCTTCATGTGCACTGTCCAATTTGTGGAAGTGCCGATTTTGTTTCCTATTTTAGTACCCATTCTTTCCGTTGTTCTTTTGTGCACTGATCCAACTTGTGAAAGTGCCCACTTTGCTTCATGTTTCAATAGCCATTCTCTTTATTGTCTTTATGCATATGCACATTGCCTTGTTATGCATGGTTGAGTGCGAGCATCAAATATTGCAAAAACTTACATGTCTTAATTTTTTCTCTCAATATTTTCACCATTAGTCATCATCTAAGTTTTGATCTGAAATAACTCAGCAAGCATGTTAGTAGCAAATGTCGAATAGTTGCTATCATCAAAACACTGAAATCATGTTTTCAACATTCTCCCTTTTTTTGACGTTGACAACTATACGATTATATATTAAAAAATATATTTCGCTCCTCCTTAATATTTGCTTCGTCTAAATTTATATACTCCCTCTGTCAATGTGCTTAATTTTCTCCCTCTTTGTCATCAACAAAAAGGATGAAAATAAATTGAATTTGGGATGTATTTTAATTAGACTAGTTCAAAACACTCACTTTTTTTTTTTTTTTTTTTTGAGAAACTAAAATTGCTGATATTTCAAAATTGAAAATACCAACCACAATATAAAAGAACGAATTAGATATACCGAATTTATTGCGATTCCTTTTTCCATTGTATGAAAGGAACGCTAGCTGTGTATAATCCTTTTGATTTTCTCGAGTACCTACAAAAAAACTATATTTTGGTACCCACTTCCTCCATTAGGGTCTAAGAGATTAGATCGAAGGTAACCATACCCAACAGGGTTAATGGTACCTTTAAAAATAAAATTTTCATTATTAACTACTGAATCAAAATTATTATTGATATTTTTCTCTCTATTTTTCCAATTAACAGGAACCCAAATATTTAGATAATTTCCCATATTTCCTGTTAATAATTTTGTACTTCTAGAAATATTATGAAAGTTATCCGTAAACGCACTTGAATTTCTATAAAAACTAGTTTTAGAACTAGTTCGAAGTTTAGTACTAGCACTAATATTTTTATTATACATTAAAGTGTACCTAGTACTAATTTTACAATTAGTTTTAATGTATCCTAAACCACTTTTGTCGTGTAAAGGTCTAGAACTAGATAAAATCTTATTTAAATCATCTTGACCTTTTATTGAATTTCACGAACTCACTTATACGTTTTTCAAATTTGAATTCAAATTCGTGATGGACATTTTTAAAACACATTTTGCTATTTTCCAAATCATCAATTTTCTTATTTAATTCAGAATTCTCCTTCTTTAATTTACTATTTCTCATTTTCAGGACGACTAACTCGAGATTCTGAATTATCTAAGGATGATTGTAATAAATTATTTTGTCTTTCAACTCACAAATTTGATTTGAAAAAGCATTCTTTTTCTTTTTCGAAAATGGTATGTTGTTCGTCTATAAAATATTTAAGATTCATAATATTATTTTTTAAAGTAACATTTTGATTTTCTAAATCAATTTTTCTTGTCTTAAATTTTCACTTTCAAGTTCGACATATTTCATCTCCTTTAGAATAAAAAATTAAAATTTTCTAAATCATCACTATTTTTCATTAAAATTTGTAAATCAAAAGGTACCTTTTGTACTCCTCATTTGTTGTAGCTTTGATTGTACGGGACTTGTTGCTTGCTGTGTTTCGATCACACCCCTTTCTGACCATTATTCTATGATGTTGTGACGATCAATAGAATCTCTTGCTCTGATACCAATTGAAAAGTCGGTGCGACGATGAACGAATAGTCTCTATGCATTGGATCGATGATGACCAATATATTTATGTAGAATTTGAAGCGCAGTAACCACAGCAGCCATAAAATAATTTTACAGTAGCGAGAAATATAAATAACACAGTCAATTTATACTGGTTGAGACTTCCCGTCCTACATCCAGTCCCGAAGTTTCCCTTCGGGTTCTTAACTATCAAAACAATCCTCACTTCACTCAGAGGAACAGGTTTACAAACACCACTTGATTTCACGTGCCACAAGCTTACCCACTTGATTTGAACGGGCTACAAGCTTATCCACTTGATTTGAAGGGGCTACAAGCTCACAACACCATAAAGGCCATTTTGTAACAGTTTTTGCGCTCCTTTTCATCATGATTATTCTCGTTAGAAGATTATCACTATTATTAACGTGATAAAAGGTTATCACGGTTATTTTCGTGATACCAGCTGAGTTTTTCATATATGATTCAAAACACACGGGATATAATGGTCATTTCGGTTTTATTATTACTTCTCTCGCTTCACCATCGTTCGTTACTTAGCAAATCAAATTAGGGTTCTTACTTATAACCGCCTCCACCTTCTACTGGAATTTGAGCCATCTTTATCACACCGTTTCTACCTCAAATTGCAGTCTCTTCTTCAACTACCTCTTGCTTCTGCCTCATTCCAATCAAGCCGCTCTATCAAGGTATATTTCGTTTTTATTAATCTTAGATTATCATTCTATGACCTCCTTGTTTCTTTGATTCGATATTCACTGATTATGTGGATAGATCAGCACACTCTTTTATTTTCTTTCCTAATTCAGCCGTTTCAGATTTAGTTTACTAATAAATTTTTCGTTAGCATTTACAGTAAGTTGTTTGGTTTGTTTGATTTTTGGTTAGCTTTTACAGTTTCTGTGTATTGAGCAGATTTTAAAATTTTAGTTCACTTAAATTTTTAAATTTTTAGTTCACTTAAAATTTTAACTAAAATTTTAGAAGTCGGCAGAGAAGAAAATATAATGGGTTGTACTAAGTTAACTTAGTTCGTAGTGAGCAGATTTTGAAGGAGAAATTTGGTTTCATGAGTCATCAGTTTTGGGATGTCAAGAAATTCAGTTTTGGCTTTGTTGTGAGGCTTCCCAAGAAAATTATGGGAAGTGATACAATGAGTACCATAGTTAGGATGGAGGGATCTTACATGTTAGAAAATAGAATTTATTCTCGGAGAGTATGGTGTTAAGATCGAAAGATACCATGTGGATTTCTTTAAAGTGGTGTGTCTAATGTTTGCAGAGGATTGGGGATTTAGGGATAATTTTGATGAAAATTGAGACAATGGTAAGATTGTAGGAATTATGGATCTGCTATTAATTTTACTAACATTAAGGTTATTGTTAACTTGAATCCATATGATATTTTTCCTTCATTAATTAAGCTTTACATTAGTGACATTTTTATGAAATTGTGGTAGGTAAAATTATTGATGAACCTGAGGAGGAGACTAATGTTGCTGCTTTCAAGAGCACTATTTTTACTCGAGGTTTAGATGGTAAGCTTACATCTTGGAGAAGCGTGAAGGGTGTGAATTCATTATTTTATTATATGGGTTTGATATAAAAATCTAAATAATTTATTTATAGTAATTATCATTTTATTAATAATTTTTGCAAAGAAGTGTGTTGTTTGTTAGTTGGTTAAATACTAGGATTCTTTGAATCATTGCAACTAAAAAAAACAATTTTGCATTGTGGTTTATAATTTGACAAATTTCCACTGCGTGCCGAAATCTTATGCATCATATGTATCAAATAAACCATGTGTATTGCAGGTTGCCTCTATTAAGAAGTAACTTGACAATTATTATTTTGCTGCTACACACCACACGTAGAATCATGCATGTTAGTTTTTGAGTTCATGGGTACATAGCGATTATACATTCACATTACTGTGTAGAACCTTTTGAAATTGAGCTGAAATTTCAAGTTAATGTTTTAATATTAATGATTTTCCAGCAAGAATAAATTAATGTGCTGTTCATCATACAAAATAATATAAGATAAAGCATGTCATATTCAAAGCTCAAGTAATAATTAAATGAAGTAAATTAATGACCATCAGCACGATAGCCATTGCAAATATATTTTGGTTGTACCAATCTATTAATGTTCTCGAAATAGACAGTTGCCTATTTGGTCCAATAGCTTATGAACATATCTTGCATTTTACAGTGTCATGCTAGTAGCATTAGTACTATTATTGTTAATCCTTTTGGTGCTTGATAGCTATTAGCAAATGTATCATTTTGCCTAAAGTTATTGTTTGTAGAGTTTGCAAGTTGCTTTGTTTGCCTGAAGTTATTGTTTGTTCTCAATTGACATGCATCATATATTTAGTTGAGAAAACAAATGGTAGTAATAAATTTAGATGCTTATGAAATTGTGGTAGGTAAAATTATTGATGAACCTGAGGAGGAGACTAATGTTGCTGCTTTCAAGAGCACTATTTTTACTCGAGGTTTAGATGGTAAGCTTACATCTTGGAGAAGCGTGAAGGGTGTGAATTCATTATTTTATTATATGGGTTTGATATAAAAATCTAAATAATTTATTTATAGTAATTATCATTTTATTAATAATTTTTGCAAAGAAGTGTGTTGTTTGTTAGTTGGTTAAATACTAGGATTCTTTGAATCATTGCAACTAAAAAAAACAATTTTGCATTGTGGTTTATAATTTGACAAATTTCCACTGCGTGCCGAAATCTTATGCATCATATGTATCAAATAAACCATGTGTATTGCAGGTTGCCTCTATTAAGAAGTAACTTGACAATTATTATTTTGCTGCTACACACCACACGTAGAATCATGCATGTTAGTTTTTGAGTTCATGGGTACATAGCGATTATACATTCACATTACTGTGTAGAACCTTTTGAAATTGAGCTGAAATTTCAAGTTAATGTTTTAATATTAATGATTTTCCAGCAAGAATAAATTAATGTGCTGTTCATCATACAAAATAATATAAGATAAAGCATGTCATATTCAAAGCTCAAGTAATAATTAAATGAAGTAAATTAATGACCATCAGCACGATAGCCATTGCAAATATATTTTGGTTGTACCAATCTATTAATGTTCTCGAAATAGACAGTTGCCTATTTGGTCCAATAGCTTATGAACATATCTTGCATTTTACAGTGTCATGCTAGTAGCATTAGTACTATTATTGTTAATCCTTTTGGTGCTTGATAGCTATTAGCAAATGTATCATTTTGCCTAAAGTTATTGTTTGTAGAGTTTGCAAGTTGCTTTGTTTGCCTGAAGTTATTGTTTGTTCTCAATTGACATGCATCATATATTTAGTTGAGAAAACAAATGGTAGTAATAAATTTAGATGCTTATTGATCATTTTTAATTAGTCTGTGTTTTACAGTTAGTCTTGTACTTGTTTGTTAATGTACGGAAATGTTTTTTTTCTTTGGTTAGATTCCCCTTTAAAATAGTTTATGCTTAGTAGTTAATTAGTCTTCAAATCTGCTATTGCAGTAAAATTTTGTTATAGATGAGAAGGAGAAGATAGCGAAATTGTGTGCAACTCTCTTGGAAACAGGTAATATGTCTTCACCAATGATTTTTTTTCTCTAACTACTATTTCAATGTGTTTTATTTATATGTTTTTAATTATGATGATCATATATTAAAAGAGCAATCAATACTGTTAGAAAATCATTATCATGTGACTTAACAGCACAACGGGTAGAGAAGGAAATCATTATTAAGTATGTTTTAAAGAAATATTATGTCCGATAGATGCACATGAATAAAAATAGTCACCAAGCATAAAATGCATGCATCACATGAACATTTATTAAATCAGTATGAATAATGGTCCAATTACTTTTAGTTAACATGTATATGGCCTTTTTTATTCATTTCTTTAATTGTTAGGCAAGACCTCCGCAGGGAACATTGATAGTAGAAATGGTGGAGGAATAGTGTTCATACGTTTAAATTAATGAATTCCCTATTCATTTATTGTTGCAAACTAGATGAGTTTAAAGTTCCAATTATATTCTTTCTCTTTTCCACTGTAGCGTATGAAAGGACTGCATGCATATATTCTTTCATTCATAAAGAGCATATGAAAGCTATTAACAAGAAATGAGTGCAGTTCTTTCTCTTTCTTTTGTTAAAACCATATAATTAGGTCATATTTTCAAACTATGATAAATGACTAAAATGAAATGTTGGAATGTGTTCTTTATTTTTATTTTTCTAAAGGAGGCAATCCAAATTGTGCTCAATGGTTGAATTGTATCAATTGCAGAAATCTATCCCTGAACTAGATCTTCATAGAAAACATTTTCTTTTTCATTTTTAACCCATTGTTTACATCCAAGTCTAAACTGTTACAAGCATAACAAATCAATAAAATATTCGATAAAACATGCTGTCATGAATATATTGTAATGTTAAACACAGAGGAATCAATTGTGTATCCGCAAACCACTTTTGATGCCGCATATATATATATATATATATATATATATATATATATATGTTTGTGTGTGTGTGTGTGTGTGTGTGTATCCGCAAACCACTTTTGATGCCGCATATATATATATATATATATATATATATATATGTTTGTGTGTGTGTGTGTGTGTGTGTGTGTGTGTGTGTGTGT
Organism: Allium sativum; assembly: GCA_030737875.1. Taxonomy (NCBI): domain Eukaryota; kingdom Viridiplantae; phylum Streptophyta; class Magnoliopsida; order Asparagales; family Amaryllidaceae; genus Allium; species Allium sativum. Next base: position 552,444,919 of record CM060910.1, on the reverse strand, counting down.
GTGTGTTACTCTCTCCAATGGAGAGAGGAAAGGTGATCCACAGGAAAACCGTGGAGTTTTCTATCCTATGGTGAGAGTACGAAGCCTTTCCCAAAACCTTCCAATCAACTTAGATCTAAACTTTCATCCAATCGTATACCAACTTATTGCTAAATCGGGCCTCCTCTATATCAGATCTGGAATAACTGATGATTTTATTCGATCTAATCGAGATTAAGACATCAGATAAAAGCAGGTGTTTCGGCGCAGCAATTCTCACTTTCACATCTCATGCTCAATATGCATTTTCTCCCAACCGATCCATTTATATCAGATCTTGTATCCATCAGTGCTTCTGTTCAATTTGTGTACGATTTCGTAAAATGGCAGAGTGATTTTTCTCGTTTTGTTTGGCTTCCCAGTTAAACAATTATCCTGGAACATGTTCTCAGAAGATTTATTCGGTTGTTATTTTGTAAAAATAGAATATATTAGAAATCCTGGTTTCGCATTATTTACTTGTCTATGCCGAGATTTCTCCAAATCCGTACCTTTGTATTACTAGAGAGTGACTGGCAGTTGTAACCCTCACTATTCAGTCTGTTTTTCAGAGGGTAAGTTTTGTTTTCAGGTTACAAGATATTGATGAGTAGTTTGTTGGAAAGCCTATTGCGTTTCAGAATACCGGTTAATGGGGTCGCTTCAAAGATCTAAAATTAGTTTCCTTGTTAGACTTTCAAATTATTTTTTCACTTTTGAATTATTGTTTGAGAAACTTGTAAAATGATGTTCAAAATATCAGTAATGAATACAAAAATTTCAGTTGGTTTTAGGCATATTTACAAGTTGAGATTTGTACCGATCCTACAAGATTCTTTGTTATGTTTAGAAGGGAAGATAATGTGATAATTTTCCCTATGAAATATTATTTTACCTATTATCAAAATTTTAATCGTTTTGTTTGCTTTGGGACGATTTGAATGCAGTTTCTAGCTGATTATTAGGCATGTTTTATATTTGAGTTTCAGTGGTTGTTTCAAACAAAACAAAAATAAATAAATTACATTTGTTAAAAGGGATGTTCTAATGATACCTCTTCCTAGTTGGTTCCTCAAAGCTAACTGTCACGATGATAGTAGAATCAACGCTACTGTCTACAACTATTTCTAAGACTGCTGACCAAAAGCATGTGTACCAATTCTATGGTTTTCATTAGCAGGATGGAGAAATGTCATCGATGGTTGGTCTGATTCTAACATACAGTTTCCAGTGACAAAACAAAAGGCATCTAATCAGTAACAGGAATGAAAAAAATCTATTTGGAAATTAACTAGTTGCTGAGGATGCAGGTTATGTTAATTGTTTACTTGATGTATTTGACAAGAACGTTGGTGTTGCATTTGATAAGATCAAGAACGTGGGTTTTGCATTTAAGAAGAGGTGTGAACGTGTGCAGCAGTTCTGTAGTCTTTGGATAATATGAGATATGCAGTCTTAGGATGAAGAAAGCCAACGTTTGTTCATTACTTAGTTACTTCTGTCTGTACTTTTGATTATATGTCTTAGGTTCAACCAGGTTAGCGTGCTAGCCTACCCATGTAATGCTTATTTTAGCTAATAAAGCGTACCAATTTTCAATATATATATATATATATATATGTGTGTGTGTGTGTGTGTGTGTGTGTGTGTGTGTGTATATATATATATATATATATATATATATTTATATATATATATATTTGTGTGTGTGTGTGAATGTTGAACACTTTTTTTAGCACCTACATCTGACTTGTTTATTTCAGGTTGCTTTCAAGAAGTATGCAGCATGTTTATATTTGTATACATATATAAGTCTAGAATTTTACTACTAAACAAATTTTAGTTCCTCAAAGCGACTTCTAAAACATATGTTACAGTAATGGAAAATAACTCTCAACCCATCCAGTAACATGTATTAACTAGTGACCACTTTTGCTGGTTTGCTGCAGATAAACCATAAATAAAATGCAAATGTTGTTCAGTGTAATTTCTACGAAATTAATGGAAGAAGAAAAAGTTTGAAGACCAAGGTAGAAATATCTTTACAAGGTAATTGAATAATTTTAAGTTTTGTATTGTCACGAATTAACATCTGACAGTATGAGGTAAAGTTATAGCCCTAACCTTTAAATTTAGTTCGTAAATTAATAATTCATGCTGTATTTGCCTACTTTTTTTTCTTACTGCAGTGAGTAAATTCATGAAGATTTAAAATGCAGAATGCCCACTAGGTTATGTACTAGATTTTAGCGCAAGCCAATAATTATGTTCCATGATACAGAAGTGTTGAATTCATTCTCTTGAGTTTATTTCTTAGTTCTTTGGTGGATAATTTATTGTACAGAGACTGCAGCCAATGTTATACAAACTCATTTTCCAGAATTTATTCTTCAAAAGTGAATGAAAGTTGAAGTTGATATGTACTGAACAATTCATGTAATATGAAAATATAAAGTAAAATAGAGGAAGACAAGAAACTTGGAACCCTTGGTTGGTCTTCAACTACATGACTAAAAAACTAAAGTGGTATTGAAATATCCTCGCTCGCTGTTAATTTCCATTTTTGTGTTGCTAGTACAGTACAAATATTTTTGACTTCCACATTCTAATGGACACGATCTCTTTGATTTATTTGCAAACATCATGGTCAGAACTAATAATGGACTTGAAAACTCAATTATTACCCCCATGCCATATACACCATACTCTGCATACTAAAATACATCATTCATGTTGATGTTAATGAAGCAACTAAAATACATCATTCATGTTGATGTTAATGAAGCAACTAAAATACATCATTCAAATTAACTCATAAACAGTGGAACTTCTGTTTTTTTTGTTTTTAGTTTCTTAAACCAATCTGTTTGTAGTCTATTAGGAATCATCATACTCGGCATAGAATATTGCACATATAAGAAAGACTGAATAATGTTGTTTAAAGCTGTAAATAAGTATTCTTATTATAGTACAACGAATTATTATTAATGCTACTTTCACTAGGACAATGTTCTAGAGAGATTAAAATTACTTCAGACTAACTCTCGGGATACCCATTGACTTTGCAGATGATGGTGTACCCATGCGGGAGACATGAATTACTTTGAAGAGTATATGAGAAGAAGAGTATATGCGGGAGATATGTATCACCTTTGAGAATTTTCTAATTGGTTTTAATTTTAACGGTGGGGTATGCATTTTAAAGTAGTGTGAAAATTGGATTGAAGTAAATTTTGTAGATCATATGTATGTTAAGACCGAACTTAGAAGAAATATATTGAGTTGTTTTTTAAAACTTATTATGTATGTTAATGATGGTGTATAACTCTCGGTATTTTAAACTTGTTATGTTAACTATTTTAGATTTGGTATGTTCGACATGTTATTTGCCGTTATAAAGCTATTATTGTATGTAGCCAACTCTAATACTGAATATATATTTATGTATATTTGATATGAAATATAGGTGTTTTATGGTGTACTATGTTTAGTTTATCACGTTTATAACCGTGACGAATGTGATAGTAGCCAATGGAATCTTCGAAAACGTAACGTCTATAACCATTGGTAAAAATCTTAATATAACGGTTATAACTGTTATAATTCTGAAACTCGTCACATTTAAAATAGTTAATAGAGAAAATATAATCACGGTTATAACCGTTAGTAGACAAAATATAATCATGCTTATAACCGTGACTGTATACGTTAGTATTTGTCACGGTCATAACCGTGATAGCATGCGTGATAAAAATCACCAACGCCTGTTGGCACAACGGTTATAACCGTGAGTATTCGGCTTCCTCACGGTTATAAGCGTGACAAATGGGCTTTTATGGTGTTGAGAAGCTTACCCACCTGATTCGAACGGATTACACTCTCACAGAAACTTTGGATACAAAGTAAGTAGATAATTGACTATATATTGTGTCTTCAATACACGAAGTAGTCGCAGTGTAGTATAACTTCTACAGCCTTCAGCAATAATGATGCAGATTGAGTGTGCAGAGGCTATGAAGTGAATACTAAATAGTTTTGAATATTTATGGAGCGATGTAGCACTGGTCTAATATTTGCTTTGGAGTATATATGAAGTTTGAGCATTTGAAAGCAATATGAGAATGGTTTGAAAGGAGAGTTATGTGCTTTGTTTTGAGATGGTAGGAGACTTTTAAAGGAGTGGAAATATGTCATTGAACAATAGCATCTTTCAGCAATTTACATTCGAAGAGACGCTACCATTGGAAGCTTGCTTTTAGTTGAATAGTTGCATGTATTGAAAGTTGACCATTCATTCGTTTAAAATATTAAATAGACGTTGCAATTTGTTTACAACACTCTTCATGGGTTGGTTGGTTAAGATGTTTGTTTGTTAACAGAGAGGTGCATGGTTCAATCCTTGGTGTTGCCACATTTTTGTTCTTCCGCCTTTTGTCTATTCAAATAACGTGTTAACTATTTTCACACCAATGGTTACATTGCTCGGGTGGTTGAGGCATCTATCATGTAGCGTGTAGACCCAGGTTTGATTCTTAATAAAGGTGCACATTCAAGTTTTTTAAATCTTCACTTTCATGCCTTTATGAAACGGTATACCTGTTGTATATTCAATTGTTGTGATAGTTGAATGGTAGGAGTGTAGTAGTTGTTCATGGAGGGTGTGAGTTCAAATTCTATGCTTTCCATTTTGCTCCATGCTTCAGCCTTCATGTGCGCTATCCAATTTGTAGAAGTGCCCACTTTGTTTCCTATTTTAGTACCTATTCTTTCTGTTGTCCTTTTGTGCACTGTCCAACTTATGAAAGTGCCCACTTTGCTTTATGTTTCAATAGTCATTCTGTCTATTGTCTTTATGCATATGCACATTGCCTTGTTATGCATGGTTTGAGTGCGAGCATCAAATATGCCAAAAACTTTCATGCCTTTGTTTTTTTTCAATATTTTCACAATTAGTCATCATCTAAGTTTTGATCTGAAATAACTCAACAAGCGTTAGTAGCAAAAGTCATATAGTTGCTATCATCAAAACACTGGAATCATGTTTTCAACATTCTCCCCCTTTTTGATGGAGAGTGTTTGTGACGGCCCGCCCCGCACCAGCCGACATTTCCAATGAAAGTGCGCTGTGCTGATGTCCAACCAGCACGGGACGGTCGCCAAAGAAAGGGAAGGAAAGGAAACTTAACAGTGGACTAACAAAGAACCTGTAGAATGTCTCACAGTGCATGGAATAAAATATAATAATAACACACTTTGACATAAAACAGGCGAGACGGTGCATAAGCTGAAAACTAAACATCGTAGCAGCGGAAAATCCAAATACAGCTTATGTTCCACATCATCATTATTACAACTTTTGAAAACTGTCTCTAAAGCAAATAAGGAAGGTACACCACTAATGCCCAAAGTAGTGACCAGCAATGACATAGGGAGAATACATGTAAATAATACGTAGGAGCCTCATGCTCGTCTCCGGATCAGCTACTCGTGCATAACCAGCTAACCTGTCTCTAGTCCGCCCGTTTAAGAGCACCCAGAGTAATAAGAGGAGACATAAAATTCTGGGTCGGACAAAAATCTAGTATGAGCGATAAGCAGCAAAACAGAACAACAACATGTATACTAAACCATACCTGAACCTGGACCTGCAACCAAAGAGTTAGCACAACATACCGCTCAATACTCTAAGGTGCCACTAACATATGGTGTAAAGAATACGGGGTGGGGTGTGCATGTCATAATGATGTCAACAATCAAGCATAGCAACCATCCTCACATCTCTCACTCAGTGCGTAAAGCATACGATATCCACCACTTTGATCACTAGACCCATCGAGGTAGTGACGGAGTCTGACTTGTATGACTATTTCTACCACCAAGCTTGCCTCATGGAGTCATGACTCAATCCTCACAAATGACCCCACCTCATTGGTCTATAGCCAATAGTCCTACCTAGTCCATTGTGGCCCTGAATCCAACCACATACCCCTCCAAAGTTATAGACATCGATAACCCCTTAGCACACGTCCCGTAGCAAAGCCCAACTCATGAAGTTAACTCATTGGTTCCCATTTGGATCATGAGTAATAACCTCTCATCTGGACTTCCTTTGCATCTCGGGTTTTGGTCGAATTGGAGTTGGCCTTCATAAGAGTCGTCGCGTAGAAGTAGCTTAATTATGGTTCGGTTCGGCTATACATCGTCTTCAGATTACTTGTTCGGGTCCTCTGGTTCGGCTCGGGTCTCCCCATCCTGTTCGGTTCGGATTCTCCATCGTGGTTTGGTTCAGCTCCTTCATTTCCAGCTCCACTTACGTTGATCTGATCCCACTCCCTAGCTTCAATCCGATCCGATCTCCATGCCCTTGTTTCCGATCCGATCTCCACGCCCTTACTTCCGATCCGAACCCAACTCCAATTCTGATGAAAATGGCCTTCCTTCTTGCCAAGCCTCTTGTGCCAAGTTCCGATCCAATCGAATCCCCTTGCTCAGTTCCCTTATCCGATCTGAGCCCCATACCCGATCCGATCCGGTCCGGTCTGAAACTCTGCACATTTCCTACAACTTTTCCAGCGACTATTTACGCCATACGACGGGGTTTTCGACCACTCTAACTTTTCTAATCAATCACAAAGCATACCATACAGTCATAGCAACATGTATAATCAATACACAAACACCATAACAACAATATGATGTATTAAAATGGATCAAACATAGCCAAAACCCATATTTTCCCTTAATCATGTTTAAGCATAACTAATGATATGATTAGCAAAACTAAACCAAATTAACCAAATTTTCTAACAGAGACCTAAAACAATATTTTGAAATTTATAAATATTTTTCCAGAATTTAATCATGTTCAAGTTCGCTAATTAACACTAATTACCCTTAATTAATCATAATTAGTGTATAAACAATGATAATCACTAACCTTGGCCACAAGTTAACTTTAGATCTGAAATAATCTCCGTTATGGCACTATTTCCAAAGAAACACAGCCGCTCTATTCCCAACCCTATGCTAATCCTCTCCAATTTGATGTAATTTAGCCAAATCTTCAATTAGAAAGTGGATTAGAGATGTTTTAGATGTTGGAGGCCATTACTAAGTTGAGAGGGATGACAAGTGGCGGCTGAAAAATGAGAAAAGGGTGTTCTATAAACCCTAACAACCCTTAAATACTCCAAATCCCGAAATCCCCCTCTGGGCTTATCTGTTAATTACCCAATTAAGCCCGGTTAAGCTGCTTTTCACCTTCTAAACCTTAATTCAGCCATATCTCCCAAATGTAAGTCCGTTTTTTACATATGACCACTCTTCGAAAAGGTAAACCATCATCCAGACCTAATAGAAATGGTTTCAGATCAAAACTCCTTTTCAATCAAAAGTTGTGACCGAAACAAGATCAGCTAGGGGTAAAACGGTCATTTAAAAACCGGTAAAAAAACACGGACATGGGAAATGACCCTAATAGTCGTCTCCCAAAGTTACATGGCTATACGACTTCGTATGTGAAAGAAATAAATATTCTACGATCCTTTGATGCGTAGAATGCGGGTCATTACATTCTCTCCACCCCTTAAGAAATTTCGTCCTTGAAATTCCTTAATCCAAAACATACAAAGGATCCTGCATGCCTACCAATCATTAACAAAACAATAAATCATACAACACAACAAGCTTATCCTAGCATGCGGTTTACTAACAAGGGAGTATTATACCGATTTAAAAACCTTACCAGGCAAAGAGTTCTGGATACTTCCTCCTTATGTCCTCCTTTGTTTCCCAAGTACAGTCTTCCTCATCATCACCCCACTGAACTTTGACTAGTCTCACCGCCTTCCTTCGAAGTTGCTTCGTATCGTTCCCAACAATATGCATAGGCCTGCGGTTCCCAACTGCCTCAGGTTCAACCTCGATATCATCTAACTGATCCGGTGAAATAGCCACACTAGGGTCGTGCACAAACTTCCTTAACTGGGAAACATGAAATACATTATGAACTCCCGCCATCTTCTCTGGTAATTCAACTTTATATGCTAAATTCCCAATTTGCTCGAGAACTGGGAATGGTCCAACAAATCTTGGTGCTAACTTGTCTCTCCTGCCAAATCGAATCACGCTCTTTAACGGAGAAATCTTGACAGACACCAAGTCACCAATGGAGAATTTTAATTCTTTTCTCCTTCTCCTCTTATCAGCATAACTCTTCTGCCTATCTTGGGCAACCTTCATTCGCTGTTGGATAAGCTTAATCTTATCTGAAGTTTCTCTTATCACATCTGGTCCAAGCACAAACTTCTCACCAGTTTCTAACCAACATGACAGTGAGTTGCATGGTCTTCCGTACAAAGCTTCAAATGGAGCCATACCAATACTGGATTGATAACTGTTATTATAGGAAAACTCTACTAGATGTAAATGGTCATCCCATGATCCACCAAAATCCAATATACAAGCTCTTAAGAGGTCTTCTATTATACGATTCACCCTCTCTATCTGACCGTCGGTCTGAGGATAATACGCGGTACTGAGAAGTAATTCTGATCCTAAAGCCTCTTGTAAGCTCTTCCAAAATCCACTAGTGAACAACAGATCTCGGCCACCCACAATGCCTTTAGGTACTCCATGAGATATCACTACCCATTTCGTATATAGCTCGGCTAACTTAGCTGCCGTTCTATTCGACTTGACGGGTATAAATCTTGCACTCTTGATCAATCGGTCCACAATCACCCAAATGCTATCATGGCTCGACCTAGTCCTTGGTAACCCATCAATGAAATCCATTGAGACTTGTTCCCATTTCCATTCTAGAACTTCTAATGGCCGCAACAAACCACTAGGCTTCTTTTGCTCAGCTTTAACTAGCTGGCGATTCATGCATTTGGATGTAAACTTCCCGACGTCTCTTTTCATTCCTTCCCAGTAGTAGGTCTGCTTCATGTCTGGATACATCTTGTTACCACCGGGGTGTATAGTTAGTTTCGAGTGTTGACATTCTCTAAGCACTACATCTCTCAATCCATTGACATTGGGTACAACTAGTCTTCCATTCTTTCTAAGCCATCCATCTCGATCAAGCCCATACTTGTTCATCTCTTCGTCAATTCCCATCTCTAACTTTGAGATGATTTCCAATAGGTTAGGATCGTCCCTCAAGTTGGAACCATTCCGCTCAATCAAAGTGGGTCTGATCGTCAAACTTGCTAATATTTCTGGATCCAATTCGCACTTTGGTCTGAAATCATACCCAGCGATGTACTATAGTTGCTTCCATTCCAGAAACATAGCCCCTAAACTGGCATGTTTTCTACTCAATGCATCAGGTACCGCATTGCCCTTTCCTGGTGTGTATGCGATATCGAAATCGTAGGAAGCCAAGAATTCTAACCATCTTTGCTGTCAGAGATTTAGATCCTTCTGAGAGAAAAGATACCTTAGTGACTTATGATCAGTAAACAACTCGAATCTTTCCCCCAAGAGATAATGTCTCCATATCTTCAATCCGAACACGATCGCTGCCAATTCCAAATCGTGGGTAGGGTATCTTTTCTCATGCGGTTTCAGCTGTTGACTAGCATAAGCTACAACCCTACCTCCTTGCATTAATACAGCACCTAGTCCGGTACCACATGCATCTGTGTATACTGTCATCTCTTCATTCCCTTTAGGAATGACTAATACTGGTGCACACATCAACTTTTCCTTAGGCTCTTGAATGCATTCTCGCACTTTTCTTCCAGACGAAAGCTTGATTTTTCTTAGTCAACCGAGTCAACGGTGCTGCTATCTTGGAGAAGTCTTGGATAAACTTACGATAATATCTAGCTAATCCCAAGAAACTTCTTACGTCTGTTGCATTCCTGGGTGTAGACCAATCTTGTACCATGGCCACCTTCGCAGGATCCACGACAATACCATTCTCTAAAACAACATGGCCCAAGAATCTCACTTCCCTCCTCCAGAAGTGACACTTAGAAAACTTTGCTTTCAATTGGTGTTTTCTCAACACCTCCATCACTATCCTCAAATGTTCCTTTTGTTCTTCCTCTGTCCTTGAATAAACAAGTATATCGTCCACGAACACAAGAACAAACTTATTCAACTGATCTCTGAATACCTTATTCATAAGATCCACAAAATATGTTGATGCATTGGTCAACCCGAATGGCATGACCAACCACTCATAAAATCCAGACGGCATTCGAAATGCCATTTTAGCCATACTTTCAGCTTCCACTCTAAGCTGATGAAAACCTGTCGCGAGATCTAACTGGGAGAACACTCTCGCGCCACTCAGCTGATCAAACAAATCATCTATCCGCGGTAGAGGATACTTATTCTTCCTCGTCACCTTATTCAACTCGCGGTAGTCCACACACAAACGAAGGGAACCATCTTCCTTGGTAGAAAACACAACTGGTGCTCCCCACTCAGAAACACTTCTTCTGATAAATCCCTTCTTCAAAAGATCGCTCACTTGCACCCCAAGCTCTCGCTGCTCCCTTGGCATCATAAGAGGAAGTGGCATCCCTATAGGTCTGGCATCTTTCACTAAATCAATACGGAACTCAATCTCTCGGTGTGGTGGAAGTCCGGTCACTTCCTCGAAGACGTCCGAATACTGGCCAACCACGAGCACATCTGACAACTCATCTTGCGGGATGTCGAGGGAATATAGAAAACTAGCCATTACCCCATCACTAGGTAGACCGCCAAACACTACCCTCCGCCCATCATCCGCCCTAACTGTCACCAGAAAGCCCTCACAGTCTACCACCACCCCGTATCTTTGGAGCCAATCGACTCCCAAAATAATGCCAAACCTAGTAAAGCCCAAAACAAAGCAATCACAAACAAACATGCATCCATGACTCGATAAGACCGCATTACGACAAATCATGCTAAGGCTAGTCGAACCGCCAATCGGATTCGTAACTGCTAAAGGTCTATCGACTATCTCGGGTTCCAATCCTAACCTATCTACCAGGTCATTAGATATGAAGGAACGAGAAGCTCCGGTATCAAACAACACTCGAACAGGAACATCATAAACAGAAAGCATACCTTGAATGACGATATTCTTTCCTTTCTCCACCGCAGTTGGGGCATTCGACGAAGAAGGAACAACATTTATAGCATATGCTTTCACAATCTGCTTTTCTTTAGGGGGTTGCAGACACTTGTCCTTGTGATGTCCCACTTGGCCACAGTTGAAGCACTTCCTATCCGCTGGCTTGGCCTGACATTCTTTGGCATGATGGCCCTTCTTACCACAGCTAAAGCACTCAACATCTTTCTTATTCTTTTTCTTCTGACCATCCTTGGTTTGATTCTGCTTTCTCTTATTCTGAGAACCATTCTTGCCTCCACCGCTTGCTTGCGGCTTTGGCTCCTCTGTAGATGCAACCTCAGTCTTCGACTTAGGGTATAGACTCTCTGATCTCAAAGCTTTCCCCACAATCGATTCGAACGTCTCATCGATGTGGCTTATAAGCCTTTCCCCCAAGTACTGATCTAAGCCTATTATGAGCTTTTCATTTTTCTTCTCGGAAGTATCAATAAGGGACAATCCATATTTCGATAGAGTATCGAACTCTGCAATGTACTCCGAGACTGCCTTACCATTCTGCTTAAGCTCCAGAAATTTCCTAAACAATTCTGACTTTCGGGCAGCTGGGATGAACTTATCAATGAATTGGGCCTTAAACAGATCCTACATAACTTGATCCTTTGGAGTAGCTGACGGGATGCTAACTTCCTCTTCATCGCATCCTCGATATCCAAGTCTTCGAAGATATGCTCACTGCTATCCAACCAATCCTGAACTTCTGTGGCCGATTTCGTTCCGTGGAATGGCTTTCCACCAAGACTAGTGTAATCCTTGCAAAGCTTGGTAAAATCGGCCCTAGGCGCCTGCACCGCTACACCACCATTAGCAGCATTAGAAACTGCCCTCTGAACGTCCCTAAGCATCTCTCTCATGAAGTCAGTGAACATAGTCCTCATGTCAGGAGCATTCCCATTATTGGCTCCTCTACCAGCACCCCTCGTATATCGGCTCATCGTTCAATCTATAAAGAGAAACGATTAACCATCTTCTTTGCGGTGTCAGTGCAGGGCGACTTCATTCTTAGCTATACTAATAGTATATATATATATAGCTTTTGAAAACCAAAATAATCACAAATATGATCTCTCATATACGTATTATCTCTCTTTAGTGTCTTTCCCTAGGTTAACTACGCAACCTGGCTCTGATACCAAATGTGACGGCCCGACCCGCACCAGCCGACATTTCCAATGAAAGTGCGCTGTGTCGTTGTCCAACCAGCACGGGACGGTCGCCAAAGAAAGGGAAGGAAAGGAAACATATCAGTGGACTAACAAAGAACCTGTAGAATGTCTCACAGCGCACGGAATAAAATATAATAATAACATACTTTGGCATAAAACAGGCGAGACAGTGCATAAGCTGAAAATTAAACATCATAGCAGCGGAAAATCCAAATACAACTTATGTTCCACATCATCATTATTACAACTTTTGAAAACTGTCTCTAAAGCAAATAAGGAAGGTACACTACTAATGCCCAAAGTAGTGACCAGCAACGACACAGGGAGAATACATGTAGATAATACGTAGGAGCATCCTGCTCATCTCCGGATCAGCTACTCGTGCATAACCAGCTAACATGTCTCTAGTATGCCCGTTTAAGAGCACCCAGAGTAATAAGAAGAGACATAAAACTCTGGGTCAGACAAAAGTCTGGTATGAGCGATAAGCAGCAATACAGAACAATAACAGGTATACTAAACCATACCTGAACCTGGACCTGCAACCAAAGAGTTAGCACAACATACCGCTCAATACTCTAAGGTGCCACTAACATATGGTGTAAAGAATAAGGGGTGGGGTGTGCATGTCATAATGATGTCAACAATCAAGCATAGCAACCATCCTCACATCTCTCACTCAGTGCGTAAAGCATACGATATCCACCACTTTGATCACTAGACCCATCGAGGTAGTGACGGAGTCTGACTTGTATGACTATTTCTACCACCAAGCTTGCCCCATGGAGTCATGACTCAATCCTTACAAATGACCCCACCTCATTGGTCCATAGCCAATAGTCCTACCTAGGCCATTGTGGCCCTGAATCCGTCCACATATCCCATACTCCATAGTGATCCAAAGTTATAGACATCGATAACCCCTTATTACACGTCCCGCAGCAAAGCCCAACTCATGAAGTTAACTCATTGGTTCCCATTTGGATCCTGAGTAATAACCTCCCATCTGGACTTCCTTTGCATCTCGGGTTTTGGTCGAATTGGAGTTGGTCTTCAGAAGAGTCGTCGCGTAGAAGTAGCTTAAGTCTGGTACGGTTCGGCTATACATCATCTTCATATTTCTTGTTCGGTTCGGGTCCTCTGGTTCGGCTCGGGTCTCTCCTTCCATTTTGGTTCGGATTCTCCATCGTGGTTTGGTTCAGCTCCTTCATTTCCAGCTGCACTTACGTTGATCTGATCCCACTCCCTAGCTTCAGTCCGATCCGATCTCCATGTCCTTGTTTCCGATCCGATCTCCACGCCCTTACTTCCGATCCGAACCCAACTCCAACTCTGATGAAAATGGCCTTCCTTCTTGCCAAGCCTCTTGTACCAAGTTCCGATCCAATCGAATCCCCTTGCCCAGTTCCCTTATCCGATCCGAGCCCCATACCCGATCTGATCCGGTCTGGTCCGAAACTCTGCACATTTCCTACAACTTTTCCAGCAACTGTTTACGCCATACAACGGCGTTTTCAACCACTCTAACTTTTCTAATCAATCACAAAGCATACCATACAGTCATAGCAACTTGTATAATCAACCACAAACACCAAAACAACAATATGATGTATTAAAATGGATCAAACATAGCCAAAACCCAAATTTTCCATTAATCGTGTTTAAGCATAACTAATGATATGATTAGCAGAACTTAACCAAATTTTCTAACAGATGCCTAAAACAATATTTCGAAATTTACAAATATTTTTCCAGAAGTTAATCATGTTCAAATTCGCTAATTAACACTAATTACTCTTAATTAACCACAATTAGTGTAGAAACAATGCTAGTCACTCACCTTGCCCACAAATTAACTTTAGATCTGAAATAATCTCTTTTATGGCATTGTTTCCAAAGCAATACAGCAGCTCTATTCCCAACCCTATGCTAATCCTCTTCAATTTGATGTAATTTAGTCAAATCTTCAATTAGAAAGTGGTTTAGAGGTGTTTTTGATGTTGGAGGTCATTACTAAGTTGAGAGGGATGATAACTGGCGGCTGAAAAATGAGAAAAGGGTGTTCTCTAAACCCTAACAGCCCTTAAATATTCCAAATCCCGAAATCCCCCTCTGGGCCTATCTGTTAATTACCCAATTAAGCCCAGTTAAGCTGTTTTTCACCTTCTAAACCTTAATTCAGCCATATCTCCCAAACGGTAAGTCCGTGTTTCACATATGACCACTCTACGGAAAGGTAAACCATAATCCGGACCTAATGGAAGTTGTTTCATATCAAAACTCCTTTCCAATCAAAAGTTATGGCCGAAACAAGATCAGCTAAGGGCAAAACGGTCATTTAAAAACCGGCAAAAACCATGGACATGGGAAATGACCCCAATAGTCATCTCCCAAAGTTACATGGCTATACGACTTCGTATGAGAAAGAAAGAAATATTCTACGATCCTCTAATGCGTAGAATGTGGGTCGTTACAATGTTGAGTTCAAATCCTACGTTTGCCGTTTTGTTCCATGCTTTGGGCTTCATGTGTGTTGTCCAATTTGTTGAAGTGCCATTTCGTTTCCTATTTTAGTACCCATTCTTTCCGTTGTCCTTTTGTGCACTGTCCAACTTGTGAAAGTGTTCACTTTGCCTTATGTTTCAATAGCCATTATGTCTATTGTCTTTATGCATATGCACGTTATGCATGATTTGAGTGCGAGCATCAAATATGCCAAAAACTTTCGTGCCTTATTTTTTTTTTCAATATTTTCACCATTAGCCATCATCTAAGTTTTGATCTGAAATAACTCAACAAGCATGTTAGTAGCAAACGTCGTATAGTTGCTATCATCAAAACACTGAAATCATGTTTTCAACATTCTCCCCCTTTTTGATGATGACAACTATACGATTATATAAATAAATAATATGATTTCACTCCCCCTTAATATTTGCTTCATCTAAATTTATATACTCCCCCTATCATTGTGCTCAATTTTCTCCCTCTTTGTCATCAACAAAAAGGATGAAAATAAAAACTGAATTTTGGATGTATTTTAAATTAGACGGTTTCAAAACACTCCCTTTATTTTTATTTTTTGAGAAACTAAAATTATAGATATTTCAAGATTGAAAATACCAACCATAATATAAAAGAACGAATTAGGTATACCGAATTTGTTGCAGTTCCGTTTTCCATTGTATGTAAGGAACGTTAGCTGTATATGATCCTTTTGATTTTCTTGGGTACCTACAAAAAAACCTATATTTTGGTACCCACTTCTTCCATTACGGTCCAAGAGGTTAGATCGAAGGTAAACATACCCAATACGGTTAATGGTACCATTAAAAATAAGATTTTCATTATTAACTACTGAATCAAAATAACTATTGAGATATTTCTCTCTATTTTCCCAATTAACAGGAACCCAAATATTTAGATAATTTCCCGTATTTCCTTTTAATAATTTTGTACTCCTAGAAATATTATAAACATTACTATCCGTAAACGCACTTGAATTTCTATAAAACCTGGTTTTAGAGCTAGTTCGAAGTTTAGTACTAGCACTAATATTTTTATTATACATGAAAGCGTATCTAGTACTAATTTTACAATTAGTTTTAATGTATCCTAAACCACTTTTGTCGGGTAAAGGCCTAGAACTAGATAAAATCTTATTAAATCATCTTGACCTTTATTGAATTTCACGAACTCACTTGTACGTTTTTCAAATTTGAATCCAAATTCGCGATTGACATTTTTAAAACACGTTTTGCTATTTTTCGAATCATCAATTTTCTTATTTAATTCAGAATTCTCCTTCTTTAATGTACTATTCTCATTTTCAAGACGACTAATTCGAGATTCTAAATTATCTAAGGATGATTGTAATAAATTATTTTGTCTTTTCAAATCACAAATTTCTTTTGAAAAAAAAATTCTTTTCCTTTTCAAATATGGTATACTGTTCGTCTATCAAATCTTTAAGATTCATAAAATTATATTTTGAAGTAATGTTTTGATTTTCTAAATCTATTTTTTCTTGTCTTAAGTTTTCACTTTCAAGTTCGACAAATTTCATCTTCTTTTGAATAAAAAAAATAAGTTTTCCTAAATCATCACTATTTTTCATTAAAATTTGTAAATCAAAAAGTACCTTTTTATACTTCTCATTTGTTGTAGCTTTGCTTGTACAAGACTTGTTGCTTGCTGTGTTTTGATCACATCTCTTTTTGGCCATTATTCTATGATGTTGTGACGATCAATAGAATCCCTTACTCTGATACCAATTTAAAAGTTTGTGCGACGATGAACGAATACTCTCTATGCACCGGATCGATGATGGGCAATATACTTATGTAGAATTTGAAGTGCAATAACCACAGAAGCTGTAAAATAATTTTATAGTAGTGAAAAATATAAATCACATAGTCAATTTATGTTGGTTCAGACTTCCCATCCTACATCCAGTATCAAAGCTTCCCTTCGGGTTTTTAACTACCAAAATAATCCTCACTTCACCCGGAGGAACAGGTTTATAAACACCACTTGATTTCACGGGCCACAAACTTACCCACTTGGTTTGAACGGGCTACAAGCTTACCCACTTGATTTTAACGGACTACAAGCTTACCCACCTGATTTGAATGTACTACAGGCTCACCGAAACTTTGGATCAAAAGTAAGTAGATAATTGACTATATATTGTGTCTTCAATACACGAAGTAGTCGCAGTGTAGTACAACTTCTGTAGACTTCAAAAGTAAGTGAATATTGACTAGATTTGAATTTTTATGGAGCGATGTAGCACTGGTCTAATATTTTCTTTGGTGTATATAAGAAGTTTGAGCATTTGAAAGCAATATGAGAATGGTTTTGAAAGGAGAGTTGTGTGTTTTGTTTTGAGATGGTAGGAGTCTTTTAAAGGAGTGGAAAGATGTCACTAAACAATACAATCTTTTAGCAATTTACTTTGGAAGAGACGCTGCCGTTGGAAGCTTGCTTTTGTTTGAATAGTTGCATGTATTGAAAGTTGACCATTCATTTGTTGACAATATTAAATAGACGTTGCAATTTGTTTACAAAACTCTTCATTGGCTGGTTGGTTAAGGTGTTTGTTTGTAAATAGAGACGTGCGCGGTTCGATCCTTGGTGTTACAACATTTTTGTTCTTCCGCCTTCTATCTATTCACATAACGTGTTAACCGTTTACATACTAATGTTTACATTGTTCAAGTGGTTGAGGAATCTATCTTGCAGCACGCAGACTCAAGTTCGATCCTTGGTGGAAGTGCATGTTCCATTTTTTTAATCTTCACTTTCGTGCCTTTATGAAACGGTATACCTATTGTATATTCAACTGTTGTGATGGTTAAGTGGTAGGCGCACAACTTTTGTTCATGGAGGGTGTTGAGTTCAAATCGTAAGTTTGCCACTTTGCTCCTTGCTTTACCTTCATGTGCACTGCCCAATTTGTGGAAGTACCCATTTTGTTTCCTATTTTAGTACCCATTCTTTCCGTTGTCCTTTTGTGCACTTTCCAACTTGTGAAAGTTCCCACCTTGCTTCATGTTTCAATAGTCATTCTGTCTATTGTCTTTATGCATAACACATTCGCTTGTTATGCATGGTTTGAGTGCGAGCATCAAATATGCCAAAAACTTTCTTGCCTTATTTTTTTTTAATATTTTCACCATTAGTCATCATCTAAGTTTTGATCCGAAATAATTCAACAAGCATGTTTGTAGAAAACGTATGTTTTCAACAACGACTACTTCTGTAACGACCCGAATTTCCATACTCTCTGAGTCGACTAATAACATCACACGTCCAACCCAAATTGCACAGAAATACGAATCATTATTAGAAAGAAGTTAGAGGATGAGAAATAGAAAGAGAGAAATACTAGAATAGAAGAAAACGAAGATCATAAACTCACAGCAGAACGAATAAAATATATTAAATAACATAACTTTTGAAATATAAATCAGTAATAGTATATACATACTATCATCAGAGAACAACAGTTATCCCTGGAACAGTTATAAACACTCGTTTCCAGATACAACATAGTACACAGTGGAAAATATGATAGTCTATAGTGAACTGATGAAGCCTCCTGCTTCAAGCTGCTCTAAGTGAATCTACAAAATCCCGACTACTTGACTGCCCGTACAAATTTGGGCACCCGAGAGTTTAGAGAAAACAAACAAAATAAAGTCGGGGTCAGTCATGGGACTGGTGTGAGTAAACTCCAACCATATGTTTAACTTTCAAAATCCTTTCGAAAGAAATGATAATCGTAAGACTGATCCACACGTAAACATGGATGGTTTTTACCTTACGATGACCAAAAATATTTTTGATATCAAATCCAGTGATATTATAATAGTGTCTAAATCAAATTAATAGAAAAATAGCGGAACGCTTGCATCTCACGCTCCATGTATAGTATTAAATCAAAAACTGCAGGGCGCTTATTGGAGATTGGATTTCCAACATGACAAGGTATGGAACCACCTTCCGATAGTGTATCTCTAGAGGGGAATACACTGGGTTCAATAAGAACGTCTTGCAACCCGGCCCACACATGGCTGACCACTCATTTAACTTGAGTGTATCAAGCATATTATCACCAACGGTTGTGATCAGCAACCGTTAACGAAAGCATACACCAGCGAATAGAATAAGAAGCAAATGAAATTTCTCTAGATCAGGTGATAATACCCCTAATGGGAATGACCCACATGGCCATGCTGCCTGCCCGATTTCTGTCATTTCCTGGGTGATGAGGCTTGAGGTCAAGATTATCTTTCAGCACATCTTGCCATCATTTACTTTGAATGCCACATCATCAAATCCTTCCATATACGTTGTCCTGGGACTGGACAAACCGAAGGCACTATTCCATCAATCCACCTTGGGCAATTTCTACCTAGGATTAACAGAACAGCCCTTGCATTTTACTCCGTCTTCAATCATCTTTAGCATAAGTTGATTCGTAACACTTATGCCAATACAGAGTGGTTTTCAGATATTAAATTTGATCCTGGTCTCTCCATATTGACAACAGAGGTATAAAGTAAATTAAAGTGAATATTAGGCACACATCCCTAAAACGAAACTTAATTAGGCTCACCCCCGGTCATAAACTTATTGTAAATTTAGTCCCTATTTTTTGAAAATTCATCAAAAAAATACAAAAAAAATATTTAAAAACCATGTAAATTCGTATTTAATTAAAACAATTAATCGTGAAAAAAATCAGATCCAAAAAAACATTAAAAACAACGTCAAAATCATGAAATACAGAAAATCAACGAAATGCAGTAAATTGCATCAAAACATGCATATAAATCGATTAGTTGCATACATGTATGCATTTATTTCAAATCTGCGTCAAAACTGCAGTATAAATGCATACATGTATGCACATATTGTTAAAACATGCATCTGCTGATGCATTTATTTAAAAACAGCATACCTACGTGCAACTTATTCACGTTTGCATATATTTTGACATATATGCACACATGTATGCAGTTATATAGAAAAACTGCATACATGTATGCAATTTTTCAAACAGGCGTGCATAAATATATGCATGTGTATTCGAATAGTTGCATAAATGTATGCAACTATTCGTAAAAGTTGCATACATTTATGCAACTTTTTTTTTTAATTTCTGTGGACTTCCGAGAATATTTATAGATTTTAGAATTTTTTTTTTTTTTTTTTAAGTGATAGCGCCTGAAAATTTGGACAGAAAACGAAAGAGGCGGAGGTATGGAAAGTGGCAGGCGGAAGATTCCAGGCGGTAGCTAAAATAGGGGGCGGGTTTACAGAGAAAACATTACAGGGATGTGGTGTGAATTTAAAACTTGCAAATAGTTGCATACATGTATGCAACTTTTGCCAATAGTTGCATACATGTATGCAAGTATTTCTGAAGCTGTTTTAGTTGAAAATGTATGTGGAAACTTGCATACATGTGTGCAACTATTTGAAATACTTGCACACATGTATGCAAGTATTTACATGTGAAAATAAAATGTGTGCAGAAACTTTCATACATGTATGCAACTATTTTAAATACTTGCACACATGTATGCAAGTATTGCATGTAAAAATATAACAGAGAAATACTTGCACAGATGAATGCAAGTATTCCAAATATGTGCATGATTTGATGCAAATTACTGCATTTTTCGTTGTTTTCTATATTTTTTTGATTTTGATGCATGTTTTGATTTTATTATGATCTGAATTTTTGGGCGAGTACATGTTTAATTTAAATACGAATTATCGTGATTTTTTTATATTTTTTTTATATTTTTTTTATGAATTTTCGAAAAATAGGGACTAAATTTACAATAAGTTTATGACCGGGTTTTTTTTTTATATTTTGAAACTTAATAGGGACCTCTAAAAAACGCACCCTAAATTAAAACTATGATAGTACGTGATTTAACTATCAAAGAAACATCCATACAATTAACGGTCCTATTTCCAATTGGAAATTCTGTCGATCAAACATCAGAAAACACTGGCCCCTTTTTATATTAGTTCTTTATTATATTATCGATTTCAAATTCTCCTTTTCCCTCTTTCATATACTTTCAAAGCTCGATTTCTCTCTCTATTCTCGGAAAAAGCATTTCAATACCACAATTTCTTTATTCGAGGAAATATCTCTTATTACAGTTAGAACACATTTCCATATATTCACAAATCCTTATTTTCTATATTCAGAAAATATCCTTATTAATATCGGAAAATATTTCCATATTCCATTTCTTAATTCTTCGTTGACCAATTCATTTCCTTTTCTATGCGTAGAAAATATCTCTCATTTTAGTTGGGAAACATTTCAAAATTTTCATCGTTATTATAACTCAAACCATTTATCATTCATTAATTAACGGTATCACTAACCAATCCTTGCTACCGAACCTTAACCATTCCTCCGTCAATCATGCAGTCAGTCAAATTGGGGTATAATTGCCTCTCAGACGTTAACTGAATGACATTCTTAACTTTGAAATAGTCAACGCTCACAACTTCTAACAAAACATCGCTTACACAACTCTCATATTCAATTTAAGAATCCATTTCTTTTACGGAAAAACATTGATTATAACGGTAGCGCTATAATCGCTGTATTTGATTTATAAAACATTAATTTTACTGGTAGCGTTAAAATCACTGTTTAGATTTACAAAACATTATTATAACATCAGCGTTATAATCGCTGTTTAGATTTACAAAACATTTATTATAACAGCAGTGTTATAATCGCCATTTTGAGTAAAGTACCGTGCGCGACGCACATGCTTCCGTTGTTCATTTTTAAAAGATAGTCAAAATGTATGAATTTAAACAATGCAGACGTATACCATTCTGTTTGTCGAAACCTCATAAGATAAAGGGTATATAAGAATAAAAGTCCGCTTTCCACCTTCTTTACAACAAGAACTCTTTACTTGGATTTTATTTCAAAAATCCATTTATCAATGTTTAACACAAAACTATCATATGTGTTTTCCTTTGTGTTTAAATTTTTTATTTCAATTACAGTGCTTTGCTTAATTCAATTAAAGTCATCACTTTGGTTTTAAAAACTCATTTAAACCTTGTTTGGATTAATCACTTATACTAATCCATTTACCATCTTTTCACCACTTAGTTTAGATTTCACTCTAAAACCATTAATACATTTTAGTCTATTATCAACCTATTAACCATCTGCCTTAAAAGTTTCAATCCATTGAATTTTCTTTACTTAATTTAAAAATTAAGAAAAAACCTTATTTAAATCTCTGCATTTACTGAAAAATCCCATTTACAAATCTCATTTAAAACTTGGATTACAAATCCCTGTATGAAGCTCTTATCATCTCCTTGATCAAACTATAATGCCACCAAATCATTTCTTATTAAAATCATTGTTTTAAATATTATTAATTAAAATAACAATTAACCTTATTATTAAATATATTAAAAATAGTTGACTTTGCTATTAACACAACAATAGATTTACCTTTTAATAGCACGTGAAAAACGCTATAATAGGTTACCATAGCATTAGTGACGACGCTATACAACGACATGCAATAATAGCCCTGTTATATTTTATAGCTCAAAACTAAACGCTATAGTATTACACATTTTATAGCGCACGTTCACCAGCATGAAATGTTTTATATAACGTTCAGACCTTGCAATTATATTTGCTTACTAAAATCTCAGCTTATTTTTTTATAGCATTAACAATAATTTCATAGCATATATTCATTGCTATGTAAAACGTTTTCCATTTTGTTTTTTTTAAAAAAAATCCGCTATTATTGAATTTCCCATTGATATATAGCGTTCAGACCTTACTATGTTAAATACTCCCTTTTTTTATAGCATTATCACAATTTTCATAGCTCATATTCAATGATATAAGAAGTTCTCCACAAGGTTTACATTTTATATAGCATTTCACATTTGATTCCATTAGAGGAGTTTTCCGCTATGAATATTTGTAGTATATATAGCGTTGTCAGTGTTTTCGTAGCACACATTCAATGATATGAAAAAGTTTTCCACACTATTTAATTTTTTACATAGCATTTCCCTTTTTATTTCCATAAGTGCAATTTTCCGCTATTAATATTTTTAACATATAGCATATATTTCAGCTATGATCTTTATATAGCAATTCTCTTATTTAATTTGTGCACAGTTCAAACAAATAAGCAGTAATCACAAGACAACGGTCAATAGCAAAAGACTAATACCAAAAGCATATTTGATTTCTATTACAAAGTCATAGTTAATAAATCTACTAATAAATATAGAAATAACTCAACATACATGTTGTTCAAACATCGTTTCAAAACAAGATTACATGAAAAATCACTTAGTCTTTAGCTTGCAAGCTTGTCTAACTTTTTGAACCTACAATTCACAAGCACAAGTTACAGTCTTATAACAAAGAAAAATGCATGTGTAACATGTCATCAAGTATGAAGATTATGACTAAATACAGACACATTGCAATGAAGTGTACCAAGCGAGCTGTAGCCAATGACACGCATACTCTCTTGTGGATAATTTCCTAGACTAGATGCACTAGTTTAATTGAAATTATTGGTTGGGACATATATTTAAGTAATCACAGGTATGTTGATGTATGGACTATTGTACCTAAATGGTCACTGGACCTCATCTCATGTGTCAGATGGCAATATTTCCAAGGATAACCAGTATGACTAGCATTCTTTGATTTGGAATACCATTACCAAGAAGATGTTGCCCTGTGCTTATGAAGTGGTTTTTGGAAGAATCGAATACTAAACACAAATTCTTCCAACAACTCACCAGATTACAAACCAAGTTAAAGTCAGGAAAATGTATTCACGCATTAGACTATATAAGAGTATATAATAAGAAATTCTGCAAAGAACATTATTTAAGCTAAAGGGTTGAATACCTTTCTCTTCAGTTGGGTTGCTAAGGTTTTCTCATGCTCAACTCTTTCTTCTATAGCTGTGTCGTAGTATTGAACCTTCTCCTACAAAAACATGGTTGTATTTGAACATTTAGCTATAAACATACACATAATAAAAGAGCAAATTGAGTAAAATATACAACTGACATGATTAACTACATCTAAAAACACTTCAGTGACACAGCAGAATTCATACTTGGCAACAGTTAATAACCAACTTAACCGAAAAATATATCAACTATCCTGCTGAACTTTCGTTTTAACATCAAAAATTATCACCAACTAGTGCGAACCCGTGTTGCACACGAGTGGCATTAATAGTTATCGTGCAATGAATTTTATTGCAAAAGAACACTCCCAAATATAGCAATCAAAAAATTACACTTTGGCGGCACTTAAGTCTCCTTTGAGGGGTTTATTTGAGAGAAGACGTGCTAGAAAAATTTTCATATACGTTCAAGATTATAATGAAGTTGATCCAAAAACCCATGAAGGATTGGACCTTACAAGGGTGACTACCAAAGAGCTCATAACAAAATATGGATTGGATGACAACACAATTGACTTTATCGGGTCATGCATTAGCACTCCACAAAGACAATCGATACCTGGATGAAACAACTCTTAACACCATGAAGAGGATGAGGCTCTATGCATTTTAACTGGAAATCTAATACTATCATCTTAAAAGGCAACATACAAATTAGGCTTGGGTGTTGAATTGGTGTTGTCTAAAATGCAAATATGCAAGAACTTAAAATTGCTTTGGTAGTATTTGAAGAAAAATATACATTTAGAATTGATTTTACTGGGAAGGAGATGTACGTAGACCGTACGTTGATGCTTCAAATATTCCACTGAAAGGTTATTAATTTCAAATCTGCAAAAATTAAGCTTGCTGTTCTTTATTTATTAATCGTGCATATCATGATTATTGCATGGACAATGAAAAAAGAAACCTTAAAATGATATATAGAGTGGATAGTTATTTAAGTTTACGAAAAAACATGTTCAACAACAGCATGGACGTCTCAATCAGAAGTGGACAGATTTGCAATAACAGAGAATAGAGTATCATACCTTTATCTTTTAGCCTTAGTTTACAGTTTGATTCTTTCACCTTCAACACACCAAAGCTTTGGATGCAAATATGGCCAATGTTGTAGTTTGTTTGCAAATGCCACTGGTACTTCATAAGCATCTGCAAACATGCACTGCTCGAACAAAATCAACATATAGCCACAGTTGAAAAGAAAAAAAATAACGATCTATATGGAACGAAAACAGATGTTTTTTATTCTACTTGGATTGTACTTCTATACAAAATTACTAAAAGAACATGGATTTCTACTGTATATTTATTAAATATAATAAATATACAGTAGAAATCCATGTTCTTTTAGTAATTTTGTATAGAAGTACAGTCCAAGTAGAATAACAAACAATACAACATAAACATCTCATATATGTATACAAATGGAGGTTATCTTCCTAAAACATGGTTATGTTCAAACAATTTTATTTTCCATATATATACATGTACCCAAATTTGGCAAGTGGATGGAGGAGCAAGTATTTCTATGAGTATGTATTTTAATCCATGCGCTAATAAGTATAATAACCAAGTTATTTATTGTGGTACAAAATGAATAAGTACGACCATATTGATACATCATATGAAAGAAATAAATTGATGAATTGAATAAATACTTATTATCATCATCATTATTATTATTATGAATATTTACACATCGGTTTGGTTTGCTCAACTTAAAAAACAACAGAAATAACTTTGGAGTTGTGTAGCTCAACATAGCTTATTAGTTTAAGAGTTTCCAGTCAATCGACGTGCATGAAGTAAATTGGGTATAACCATGTTTATTTAAAAAAACCGATGAGAACTTAAAATTTGAAGCAACTAGTTAAACAAAATTCATATGCATATTTTAAAACTGAAAACCCTTCGATAGTTTATAATGATGCATAGGCAAAAGAAAATCGTACCACGATGGTAGGTTTTATATCTTTTTTTAAAATTTATACTGAACTCATTGTCACATTCACCCTGTTTTGCTTTCTTTTCTTCACGGTTCGTACTGGTACTATCATAGCTGCAGGCCCGGTATAGTTTTGCCTCCCCGCTCTGATACCCCTGTTTATCCAAAATGAATTACAGTAATACATCAAAACAAATAGTCAAACACATGGTGATATAATTTTTAAAGTTGTATAATAGTATGTACACTTGCACGAAAGGTTCAGAACCCACATCGTTATTAACTAACCCTAATACATCTAATATCAGTCAACCTCATGACAACCCAACTCCCTGCCTACTTTTATTATTGATGATTTACGAGGATAGAGTTAGTACAAACCTTTGTAAATGGTTTTAAAAGGATGGATGGTTTCATAAAGGGTGTATCTCTATTATCAGTTTTTTAAACCCAGGTAACACTAACTCTTATAAAAAAACCAAGGTAACGAATACCCAAAGAATGAAAACTATACATTAAAAATTAGGAAATGACTACCTAAATAATGGCACAATCAATGAACTTCTGTAATGTCCAAAGCTGAACTGTAGCTAGGATAACATATGGCACAAATTGGTTAAACAATGGTGCATATGTCCAACTTCTTTACTCACACAATGCATGAACATATTGATGGCAGATTCTACATGGTATCATTTAAGCTCGCTATTACTAATTCATATGTGCAACTTACAGCATCATAAAACCTTCCTCTTCAATGGCAAATCGATGAAAACTCTTAATTCTCATCACATAAAGATATTACCTTCACCCAATGCTTCGCACTAAGCAAAAATAAATGAATTTTTAATTAGATTATTTATCAACGTAATAATACTTATTGACTATTTTTTCAATGGTGGGAATCAGTCTTTGTCTTTTCTAGTCTCTTGCAAGCGAAAACTAAGGACATATCACCAAATAAAGCCCATAATTATTTATTCAGACAATTAGAATTTTACTCGGTTAAATATTGTAAAAAAAAAATAGAATCTGAAAATAGCAGTCTGACTGATGCATAAAAAAGAAACAACTTTTATTTGGCATGATTGAAGATCGATTAGGATAAAATTTGGATTAAAGCACAGCATAGTCTATCCACAAAATTATGAGGTGATGATGTGAAAGGGATATGAATTGCAGTTTTCTTTGACATTGAAAGATGTAGGGAGAAAAGGAGAAATGTCATGATGTCAGTTGTTTCAAAATAAAATGCAAGAACACAAACGCAAAAAACACTAGGTTATCAAAACAGGCCATTGGAATAGACTGATGCAAGGAACATCTCTAAATAATCTCCAGTTTATTAAATAAACTATGTTCATAACAGACCAGAATTTCTAAGTAAATCATGCCCAATCAAGCATATTCAGACAAGATGGCCACTCGATTGTGTATAAGTAAGATGGCACATTAAAGAAAAAGAATCAATTTGAATAGAACAATATACTTTTGCTCATAGACCTACAAAAGATAATATCAAAACATAGTAGACTTATATGAAAACAAAATAAAGTACAAGCTTATATTACACAACACATGTTCTTGGTTCTCTCTGTAGGCTCTCCAGAAATAGTGGCACTAGATGCAACTATAGTAAAATGTATAAAGTGTACATGCATTAAAGCTTCTCTTCCTCACATCATTGAATAAAATTGCATATGCAAATTGCTGATGACAGTAGTTTATTCCCTCAGTATTTCTTTATTATTGGCCATCATAGACACTAGTCTATATCTAGTTCAATTGAGAGTTAAAATTTTGTCTGTGACCTGAAACATTTCTTCTTGCATGTTTTAACTCAATTTCTTCTTTATAACCCATGTCAATGAAAAAGTATAAGTGGACTTCAGTTTGTACTTTAGATACTTGGAATGTTGACATATATGTGTGTTCAAAGTTGCAGGCTTTCAATTGTTTTAACATATTTCTTATATTTAATAAATTTTGCATCAAACACAGTTATGTAGATTATACTGGATACAATGAATAAATATATATACTTACCTGGTAATGGTTTCTCAAGCTTCTTTTTCTCTCTAGTATTCAACTCGTGGGATATACATAAATGCATAAACCACCATTGGTGTGCATCATAACTCAGTAATACAAAGCAATGGTTAATGGAATCACCTACTGTCTTTGTCAAACACTCTCCCTTCGATATCTCGATTTCCCTACACCGTTGCTATCTCCACTAGATCCACATATCAAATTGCATCGTCGTAACCCTCTACCAGCTCGAACCAAAAAGAAGACCCTAACCCATTCTAAAGAGGAGGAACCACTACAACAAATAACATAAATTTTGATATCTAATCAAATTGATTCAAACAAAGTACGAACGGAGTAAAAAATCGACAATCAACAATATTGGGAGAAAGTGATATCTGCAGCCCGAAAATAAAATTAGGATTTGAACGCGTTTGGCTTGAATTTGGATTTTGGGTTTTGAAGTTTAAGTGGGATTCGGTAAAAACAAAATAATAATATTTTCGGTTTTCTTTATTAAGCCCATTCTTAAAAATATCAATTTTTCAAAATGAGTTTTTCAAACTGGTAAAACGAACAATTTTTCATCATTTCTCGAAATCTAAAACTGAAAATAGTTTGAAAACGAGAAACCAAATTGAAAATAGTTTGAAAGATGAAATTGATGCACGAAAAGAAAATAAGCATACCAGCATACCAATTAAGTGGTTAACTCTTTTAAGGCCACGATAGTAACTAGTACACTCGTCAAAATTTAAAATAAAAAATTTGATGCATAGCATTAGACTGAAATCATCAAAATGATTTAAATAAGTACACTTTATTCCATTGTAGTTTGGTTTGATTTGGTTAATTTAATATGTCTTGTTCTAATTTTGTTCACTAATATATGCTATATCATTGATTACATTACTGCTGCTATACAATACCATAGAACTGCAATGCCAATATAACTAGGATAGGTAACATGAGATATTACTGACCTCGTATGATTTTAGAAAAGCATGGTACGAAAGTAACAGTTTCCACATCATCCTACAACCAAAACGCATCAAAACAAGTGAATTCAATATACTTTAAAGCAATAACGAAAATTGACAATAGTAATTATGAGTAGATTTAGTTCAACAATAAGATTTAGTAACTAAGTTTCTATAGCAATGTTCGATAGTATGGTCAAACTAGTACCATACATATTACATATTTTCTGTTTTATTGCTTCCACATCCAAATTATAATGAAAATTACCAGGAATCGATACTAGAAAATAGAACACACACAAAAAAAGCCTTCAAACTGTGCGCTTAAATAGCAGTTATGTAATTAAACCTGTCCTGTGCCAAATTTGTTGGTGTGAAGCCGAAATCCTTCTTACATCCAGAATTTATTGGATTAGAATCCTCATGTAGAAAGCTATACCAAGCTAGATTATAGTTGTCAGTACAAATAGTAAAAAAAAATGAAAATTTATCATATTGCGCATGCAATATGAAAAAAATATATACAAGCAAGCTAAATTATGAGATAAATTATTATACTTTCATATGCTGCCAACGATGCATATAAAAGTGAAATTGTCATTACAATATAAATCATCTAAATAATTAAGAAAAAGTGAACAGTTTGCAAATGAATAGTTAGTACAATAGTCGTTGTTTAAGTAAACTATCAAATGTCTTTTATTTTAGGAAGACTTCTCCACTTGGAAACCAACATAGTCATTCGTATTTGAGGACTGAATATTATATGTTTCATCATATTTAATCAGGTTAATATCTTAAGCACACTTCAACTTAAATGTATTGAGAAAAGTTAAATGATATAGCCGGCTCCGTTCTTTTTACATAAAGCCTTATTGGGTTGTTAGTTGGGTCTAGCCCACTATTCTGTTTTGTGTATATATAGACCTGTATATTTCGTTTCCTGCATTATTACGTTTTACATTTTCTTGTACATCTTTTGATCAGTTCAATACAATTTCTCTTTTCACAAATACTTGTTCATTCTCGCCTGATTTCCAACTTGGTATCAGAGCCTTCAAAGTCTCAGTATTCATCTGAGATTTGTAGATCATCAGAAGTGTTGATCTATTAAAGATCCATCAGGAAAATTTCATCAT
This sequence comes from Allium sativum, assembly GCA_030737875.1. Classification (NCBI taxonomy): domain Eukaryota; kingdom Viridiplantae; phylum Streptophyta; class Magnoliopsida; order Asparagales; family Amaryllidaceae; genus Allium; species Allium sativum. The sequence continues at coordinate 552,414,966 of CM060910.1, read as the reverse complement.
TTGGATCTTCCCCTCATCGAATTCTCTTGTCATTTGAGGGTTGTTGCTTTATATACAAATCAAGTGCCCTGCCTACATACTTGTGTGGCTGCATCAAGTGCCCTGCCTACAAAGTTGTGTGGCTGCATCCTGATTTACACATAAAGTTGTGCTACTGTACGTTTAAATTTCAAGAAACCGATCAAGATCCATCAAGAAAATCTCACAACTGCTCAGAGCCATCAAAGAGTGCAAATTAGAATCTGTTTTCGTCATCTAGCACTCAAAGTTGCTTCAGATTAACAGTTGTGTGAATTCCAGAATTGTATCTCAATTCAAGAAAGCTTCTAGAAATTTAAAGCATACCGTGTGTTTTCTTTCAAGTTTTATATCATGGTCGAAACAGATTCCAGTGGTCAAGTTTCCAGCAACAGATCTGGATCTGTTCCTCCTCAAGTTCCAACTGATCCTGTTCAAGAATTGATGAAGTCCATCATCAAGCCTCAAAGTCAACTGATATCCATTCAACTTGATGAAACCAATTACCTGTTGTGGAAATTACAGGTGGAAACAGCCATTAGAGCATATGGTTTAGAAGATTATATTTTAGGAACAAAATTAATTCCACCAAAATTCATAAGAGATGCTGAAGATAAGTTGGTTTCTAATCCAGAGTTTACCATTCATCAAAGGCAAGATGGACTGGTCTGTGCATGGATCATGTCTTCTATTGGATCTACAATTTTACCCCAACTTATTGGGGTAAGAACTGCCCAAGAAGTTTGGGCTACTATAGAAAGAAATTTCTCTGCACAGTCTTCTGCAAGAGTGATGCACCACAGAAGATTGTTACACAATATCAGAAAAGGTGAGTCATCTATGAATGAGTATTTGTTAAAGGTCAAGAATATTTGTGATCAACTAAATTCAGCAGGCCAAAAAATACCTGAATCAGAACAGGTAATTGCTATAGTCAGTGGTTTGGATGATGAATATGAGGCTGTTACAGCTATCATTTTGTCTATGGATCCAACCCCATCCTTGCAATATGTCTATTCTACCTTGTTATCTCATGAAGGTAGGATAGAACATAAAAGGAATATCAATTCTGATCTTTCTATTAATTACACTGCCTTTGGACGTGGAAAGAATCAAGAAAAAGGAGTTTCAAGAAATCAATTTAATAACCAGAGGGGAGGTTGGTCAGGCAGAGGTAGGAGAGGAGGAAGAAGCAATAATAATAACAACAGAGTTAGATGTCAAATTTGTGATAAAATGGGTCATACTGCAAGCAAATGTTATCACAGATTTAACGCCAACTACACACCCTCTCAGCAAAACAGTAGTGCAAGTGTAAATATGGTGAATGTGTCAAAAGATGGCAAAGCACAAGTTTCAGAAGTTAACAACACTGAAAATTCCTCTAATGATGATTTGGCTGATGACTGCTGGTTTCCAGACTCAGGTGCAACTAATCATGTCACCAACAATTTGAGCAACCTAAACTTGGGGAACAAGGAGTACAAAGGTACGCAAAATCTTATTGTTGGTAATGGTAAAACAGCACATATTACACACACTGGAAATGCAAGTGTTGATGGAACCAAACAATTATTTTTGAAAAATTTATTGAGAGTTCCATCAATCAAGAAAAATTTAATGAGTGTTTCCCAATTAACTAAAGATAACAATGTTTATTTTGAATTCTACCCAAATGCATGCATTGTTAAGGATATTCTAACACAAGAAATTATTTTGCAGGGTAGAGAGGATAAGGGTCTATACAGATTTAATATCTGTAATTCTGAAAATGCTGAAAATTCTGATTCTAATAGAAATAAGTGCATAATGTCTGTTATGAACAATCATGAATGCTATAAGGAATTTGATATGTTACATTGTAAATTGGGACATCCTAGTATCAAAATTGTAAAGCATATCATGAATAGCAACAATATTTCTATTAGTAAAATTCCAGACTCTTATATTTGTTCTGCATGTCAATTGGGAAAGAGTCATAAACTTGCATTTCCAGATTCACAAGCATGTTATACTAAGCCACTTGAGTTAATAGCAACTGATTTATGGGGTCCTGCTCCAAACAGTTCTAACTATGGCTATAAATATTATATATCATTTATCGATGCCTATTCTAGGTTTGTTTGGATCTACATGATTAAATCAAAATCTGATACAAGTAATGTTGTGATTCAATTCATAAACAGAGTTGAAAATATTACTGGAAATAAAGTCATAAATTTTCAGACAGATGGTGGAAGAGAATTTTTGCCTTTAAAAGAATTCTTTGAGAAAAAGGGTATTAATCATAGAACTACATGTCCTTATACTTCTGAGCAAAATGGAATCATAGAAAGAAAGCATAGACACATTGTAGAAACAGGTTTAACCTTGTTGGCTCAAGCCTCTATGCCATTTAAATATTGGCCTGATGCTTTTAATACAGCTGTTCACTTGATTAATTTAATGCCTACAAAGGTTTTAGAATTCAAGTGTCCTCAGGAAGTGCTAACCAAGGTTAAACCAGATTATAAGCATTTAAAAGTTTTTGGTTGTCAATGCTTTCCTTATCTTAGACCCTATAATAATCATAAGTTAGATTTTAGATCTACTTCTTGTACATTTTTAGGGTACTGTAATAAACAAAAAGGGTATAAGTGTATGGATAGCAAAGGAAGAATTTACATTTCTAGGCATGTAAGATTCAATGAACAAGTTTATCCATTTTGCAAATTAAGTGCAAATACAGATGAAAAATCTGTAAGTACAAGACAGGTTACTGTTAATTTACCTGATGAAGTTGAGTTTTTGGTGCCTGTACACCAAAAGAACCATGACAACTGTTCAAGCTCTCAACACACAGTGTCTTCTAGTAGACCAGGTCAAGAGCTGTTCTCTTCCTCTCAACACACAGTGCCTTCTAGCAGACCAGGTCAAGAACAATCCTTCTCCAGAAGTGGCAATGAAAATGTTCCAGATCAATCAAGACAAGAAGAAGGAGTTAGTCTCACTAATATTGATCAGACTGAAGAAAACATAGCAAGAGATGATAATTCAGTTGCAAATAAAGATGCTGTAAACCAACATCCTATGCTTACTAGAGCAAAGTGTGGTATTTATAAACCAAAAATTTATAATACAGCTATTATTTCTGATGAACCATCTTCCTTTAATGAAGCAGCACAAAGTGACAAATGGCAAGCAGCAATGCTAGATGAATATAATGCTTTAATAAACAAAGGAACTTGGACATTGGTTGATAAACCAGAAAATAGAAATATAATTGGTTGCAGATGGGTTTACAAGTTGAAGAAAAATCCAGATGGATCAATTTCTAAATACAAAGCAAGGCTTGTTGCTAAAGGGTATTCACAACAGTATGGGTTTGACTTTACAGAGACGTTCTCACCTGTTGTGAAACCAACATCAATAAGAATATTTTTAACCCTTGCTTTATTTAGAAATTGGAATATAAAACAACTTGATGTTAATAATGCCTTTCTTAATGGTGAATTACAGGAAGAAGTTTATATGGAGCAGCCTCAAGGTTTTGTGCAACAGTCCAATAAAAATCTTGTGTGCAAACTCAACAAAGCCATTTATGGACTTAAACAAGCTCCTAGAGTTTGGTTTGACAAGCTGAAAGCTACACTTGTGAATCATGGCTATAAATCTGCCAAATCTGATAACTCAATCTTTTTTAAAATTTTTGTTTCTTCTACAACTTATATATTAATTTATGTTGATAATTTTATCATTACAGGTAACAATGATTCAGAAATTAAGGCTATTACAAAAATGTTGAATTCAGAATTTTCTATCAAGGATTTGGGAGAATTGAACTATTTTCTGGGTATAGAAGTCAAAAGATCAAATTCAGAAATATGTCTCAATCAAAAGAAGTATATATCAGAGATCCTTCATAGAGCAAAAATGGACAAGGCCAATCCTCTACCCACACCAATGATTACCAATATTCATTTATCAAAATATAAAGGAGAGCAATTTCAGAATGGAAAATTATATAGAAGTATTGTGGGGGCTCTTCAATATGCAACAATAACCAGACCTGACATAGCTTATAGTGTTAACAAGGTCAGTCAGTACATGCAAGATCCTTTGGATACACATTGGAAGGCTGTTAAGCGTATTCTCAGATATCTTAAAGGAACAATTAATCATGGATTAATATTTAAGCCCAGTAATACATTAAATATTAATGCATATGCTGATGCAGACTGGGGTACTGACTGTGATGATAGAAAATCAACTTCAGGTTATTGTATATACTTAGGAAAGAATCCAGTATCATGGTGTGCTAAGAAACAAAGTACAGTTTCAAGGTCAAGTACTGAAGCAGAATTCAGAAGTGTTGCTAGTGCTTGTGCAGAAATTATGTGGATTGAATCACTTCTGAATGAATTACAGATCATTACAGTTAAACAGCCTACTATATGGTGTGATAACGTAAGTGCAATTTCTCTATCATCAAATCCAGTTTTACACTCAAAAACAAAGCATATCGAGCTAGATCTGTATTTTATCCGAGAGCAAGTTATGAAAAATAAATTGAAAATTGGATATATACCGTCGATGGAGCAGAAAGCAGATGTCCTCACTAAACCCTTGTCTAAACCTAATTTCATAAAGCTGAAGGAGGAATTGAACGTAGAAGCTCTTGATTCGTCACAAAGATCCAACAGAATTATTTTTGTTCCTGATTGTTGATATCTTCTTCTCGAATCGATGCTACAGAGTTCAATTGACATCAGATTCTACTCGTTCAGCTAGGTCTTCAACGAACTCGAAGGTTGAATTCATTGAAGCATATCAGTTTAACCTCTCTCAGCAAATCACAGTCGATCTCAAGCTCTGAAGCTCAAGACTGACTGGATCTACCTGTCATGGAGGCCTGACGAGCAGATTCTTAATCAATTGTCGCTGTTTTAGTGGAGTCGCCTTTTTCCTTTCTCTCTCGTTGTGAAACCCTAGCTAGGTTTCAGGGGGGGAGTTAAATGATATAGCCGGCTCCGTTCTTTTTACATAAAGCCTTATTGGGCTGTTAGTTGGGTCTAACCCACTATTCTGTTTTGTGTATATATAGACCTGTATATTTCGTTTCCTGCATTATTACGTTTTACATTTTCTTGTACATCTTTTGATCAGTTCAATACAATTTCTCTTTTCACAAATACTTGTTCATTCTCGCCTGATTTCCAACTAGAAAAATAGCTGAAAAGCATATCAATCACAAGACAATAATAATTAAAGAGACCGAGTTACATATATCTTATGACCCTTCTATCATAATTCAAGGAATGTTATCATATGCGCAAATCTTTAGCTCAATGCTCATGCGCACTTAACTGTTTTACCTCAGCTTCAATTTTAGGGTGTTGTAAATAATCAAGATGGGTTCCTATTAATTTTTCGTTCTTGTTTTATATTTTTAATTTGCATTCGATTCTGATATTTAATTCAGTTTTGATTTAAATATACGATTATGTAGTAGATGAAAAGGTCCAAGATTTTAGGAATTAACACCGAATTAAACCTGCCTAGAAAAACACTAGGTAAAATATTATTTTTGGGAGTAACATTGGTTAAAATTTATAAAAGTATATTTTGTTTGTCAATTAACCATGAAAAACTTCTATCGTATTAGTGACCAATTCTAGTTGATTTGGCTTGTACTATTTTAGTACATTTAATAGGGATCATTAACTTCGAATTCCTTACATGCATATATGATATATAAGATATTCCTCCACAAGACCTCTGATATCATTCCTATGCTCGTGGTTTAGTAGCATTTTTTTTAATTCGAGTCACTACAGATCTTATTTATTTTTCATCTCGTATTGTTGCCAAATCAGCAGCTAAAACAACGTTAGATGCAACATCAACAGGTTTTTCTCTACCTTTAATGGATTAAATGCAGTTTTTTGAAGTCTTCATTTTACTTTTTTACGCTAACATTGATTAGTTTCCTTTTGAAGAAGTGGTATTATTCCAACAGCAGTCATTAGGAATAGAGTCCACTATATACTTCTAAATTATTTAATTACATACATAACTTAAATACATATACGTACACTTTGTGCATATGTGAAGAAAAAGAGCACATAATTGCAGTTCTTACACTCCATATATTTACGACTCCACATATTCATGTATCCGTTATCTCGTAGATAGCAACCTTTTGTTACTCCATGCAAATATAATGAAACACTAGTGAAGTAAGAAAGCCTTTCTTTTTTATAATAACCGTTTTCAGCTATGAATTAGGCAGCGTTATATTTATAACATTCTTTGTTTGACCTTCCATGTTTTTTCAGAATATAGATGCTATGGTCAAACCAATAAAAGTGATATAGCTTGTTAGATAATATTTGTATCGCAAAATCACTATCCAACCTTGTAAGTGTTTTGCTTACATTTTTTTTAGAAGATGATTATTTAATCAAACTATTTATTGACATGTCATTTCTTTTGTTTGTTTTTAACTTTCATTTTCAAGCATAACATTTTTTTACTCCTGTATGGTTGGTTTCCTTCCTGAGTTAACTACTTTGTGTGCTAAATAATTGTAACTTAGCATATTGCAGTAACAGAACGTCAAATTATCAGTTGTAATACCAATCATCCAATAACCTTTTTGAAATAGAGAGCGATTTGCAAATGAATAATCAGTAATAAAAAAACCCGTAGAACGACTTAAAAAAATATCACGAACCTTCGTCTATGAAGTCCCGTAATATTCATCTAATGACTTCAATCGACGGAGACTAATCAATTGCTGCCGCCCTAAATTAAGGGCAAACGCATCCTAAATCAACAACATCCAAACCTAATCAGTGATATTTACCCCCAAATAATTGATAGATGCCGGTTTTTGAGCTTTTAGATTATCAAAAGCATTAGAATATGAGAAAAAATATTACCTATTTTAGACGATTCGGTCGTTGACTAGAACAAATCTAGAGTGAATCACGGGTACAGCATAGATTGGTGATTTATTGAATCGACGATGGTCGACTTCAGGATGCTAGAGTGAATCGATTTACCGGTGTACTGAATCTAAGATGGTCGGCTTACAAGATGCTGGAGTGAAGGTCGATTTACTGGTGTTCCTGGGGTTTGTGAAGTGAATTGAAAATTTTAGGGATTTGAGAAGATGTTCGTGTAACTGGTAGAATAAATTTTCATTTTCCCGGCCTTTTGTTTTGACTTTGTTCCACGCAAATTTTCGCTCCCGCCTTCTAAGTGTGCAGCACAAATATAGCGGAATATATTTATAAATAGCACAATTAGTACGTTGTTTCCTTTATTTTGTTTATATAGCCTAATTTAATTGTTATTTTCTTTTCTTTGATTATTTTGCTATAGCTCTTTAATATAATGCTATGACACAATGCAATATATATCATATTTTCTTGTAGTGTAACTAAAAATAGTATAATTATCGCTTTTAAAAGCTTATTAAATAATAATAAACTTTGTTAACATTAACTAATTCTATAATTACTTTAATTATAGTTAATCGAAGATTAACTAATATTTAACACCCTTCGTTAAATTCAAATTAATTTCAAATATTGGTTTCAAAACCATTTTCCATGTAAATTCAAAATTGAATTTATATTTCAATTTATTCAATGATAAATAATTCACTTAATTTATACTCTCGTTTATATACAACTTCTTGTTTTCTTCATTTACATGTTTTTAGTTTCAATTCTATTCGAAATTACATTTCTATTTTTGGAAATAATTTCCTTTTTAAAAACTCAAATTTCATTTTCTATATTCGAAAATATTTTATGGCATTTAAATACCAAATTCTATGGCTAGTGATATTTAAACACAACAGGATCAATCACAGTTAATATATCAAAGCATAGGTCACAACCAATGCAAACAGAATAATATAAATGTTGAGGAATCCAGTTGGATCCCTCCAACCTGTTTCCCTGCATCCACAGATGTTAATCAACATCAATGATATTATTTTCACATCAATATGAAATATCATGGTGAACAGAATTATTAAACGATCAATGATATAACTAATTCAACCATTTCAACTAATTTTATCAACCATTCATCCGAACAATCATCACACAGTATAAAATTACTATAAATAAATTTAAAACTCGTTTATATAAAAATATAAACGACAGAGTTAGTGAGTTTACTCACCTTGTTTTGCAGTTGACGATTTTGCTTTTGTTTCGTTTTAAAATCAAACCAGCATTTGATTTCACGAAATTCCGATAGCTTTGTTCCCGACCATATTAGTTCCACCATGTAGAATTCGTTGTTATGAATCCAATGTGATCGGTTTCTTGAAATTCTGTTAGCATATGGTCAAGCTATAAATGTTAAAATTTTAGATGTTTCTTTTATTTAATATACAAAAAAATAATTAATTATAAAACACATTTGATTACCGTTTAACTAATTCCTTTTTCCCTTAACCATGCGTACAACAACTTCTTCCCTGACGTCTGCTTCTCTCAATTCATTTAAAACAATTTCCTTCCAATTCAATATATCCAGTCCACACATAGACATAGATTAAAATAATTTCCTTTTAACCATAAATAAATTAACAACTAATTACCAGCTTATATGTTTCGGTTTAAAATGAACTGGCCAAGACTGTGTTTCCTTCTTCTCCGAAGTACTTGCTCTAGGCCTCGCCCTTTTTTGTCAACTTCCAACACCTGCACTCCACTATTCCTCAACGAAAACCAACGGAAAAAAGTTGCGATGGACTCCTTCTCTCGCCTGCTCTATCCTACGGCTATCACCGCATCAACCTAAAACCCCTCCTGCGACTTGCGTTCTCCACCGTGTTCCTCGTACCCACAGCAAACATCGACACTTCTTTTTACCCAAACAACCCCAAAGTTTGCACACCAGTGCGATTTACACTCATAAACTCAATGCTCCTCACGAAATTACCTCCAGTCTCCCCTAGACGTGTCGCCAGTCAACCCTAATTGGAATTGGAATAGTTCGATCATCAAAGAATGACGTCGAACCTCATAAAAACCTACTGAATTGAAGAGCTAACTCACAGGATTTCAACTACATTCATTTTGTTATTTTCAGAGTGAGATTTAATTTGTTGTCAGTATTTGTTTCCTTACGCTTTGTTCTCAAATGAAACGAAGAAGTGCAATATTTAAAAGGAAGAAGAGACTTGAGGGGCACGGAGCTGCAATTTGCTTGAAAGGCACAAATTTGTTTGCTTGGCATGCACGGGTTAAATATCGTGAGGTGCACGCTGCTGAAAACTTGGCAGATAGGATTTTGTTAACCTTGGCAATAACGGTGTTGGGGTATGCTGCTAAATCAAGTTTACAATGTAAAGTACTTTATTTTAGTTCCCTTTTTTGTATAGTGCAAAGCATAGAAATGGTTCAAAAGCAAAAGTTTCATTGATACAACCTTGTCATGTTGGGGCTAAAAGTAAGTTGGATGTTTTTTTTTCCAAAAATAAAAACAAAGTTGGATGTTCTAGTTATATTATAATAGTAAGACCGGTCTTTGATAAATAAAATGAGAATAAAGTTATAAATCAAATATTACTCTAATAACAACGCGTTATATTCAAATGAAGTAGTAGATCAATATTACTCTGCACATTCTAGTAACAGTAATAAATGGTTTCATATATTACTCTTATACCGTATATTGCACAAATATTAGACAGCCGAGGTAGAATTTCATAATTTAAGTCGTAACGTAATGCAACAGTCAAATGACAATTTTTATATGCCCGCTCACCACAATATAATAATGTATTATTTAGTACACTATGCGTGCCCAGATCATATTGCTTTATGTACTATTATTATTATCATCATATATCCCCAAACAAAATATATTTATTGCTTTAAAATAACCTAATTTGGATCTTAAACTTGATATTTCAACTTTCATGTTAAAACGATGTTCATGTTATAATCCGTGATATTATTCTATTTCAACATTTAATACAATTTAAATGTTATGAATTTACTGTCCAAAAATCTAGGTCGTCACAACTTCTTTTCTGAAAGTGCTCCTTCTGTCTTTATCCTTGTTGCTTGGAGGCCAAGAAATCTTGCTAGTTTACGAATTAAACATTTGGGAGTTCAGCTGCATGTGTATCAATATCCCCATCTCGAAAACCAACCTTGTCCTCGAGGTTGAGATAGGGAAAACTGCCAATCATCTATGCATAATCGTCCCATGTGGCTTCGGTGGAGCCCAGGTTTTGCCATTGGATAAGTACTTGATGTGTTATGGGGTTTAAGTGGTGGTGAGAAAATATTTTTGCTGGTTGGTATAATGAGTGTACTTCGTAAGCAAGTGGGGTTAGTGTGGTGTGTGTAGTGGAGTGTGGGTTAGGACAATATTTGAGGAGGGATATGTTGAAAACTAGGTGGATTTTGGAGTCGTCGGGTAAGCGGAGTTTGTAAGCGACAACATTAATTCTTTCTATAATTTCATAAGGTCTAAATTGTTTGCACGCATATTATGGTGTGTGCTACCAAGGGATGTTTGGCGATAGGGTTAGAGGCAAACAAAGACCCAAGTTTTGATGTTGAATTCTTTATCCGTTCGATGTTGGTTGGCGTAGCTTGTCGTTCTTGTTTAAGCTTTCACTAAGTTAGCTTTGATTTGTTTAAAGAGAGAATCACGGTCGATAAGCCATTCATTCATGTTATGTAAATTAGTGCTATGGTCGCAATAATCCATAAGGGATGGTGAGGGTTTTCCATAGACCACTTGAAATGGAGACGTGTTAAGGGAGGAGTGGTGGTCAGTGTTGTACCACCCTTCGTCCCACGACAACAACTGAACCCATCGGTTGGGTGTGTCACCAACGACCGCTCTCAAGTAAGTCTCTAAGCATCTATTCGCAACTTCGGATTGGCCGTCCATTTGTGGGTGGTAGGCGCTGCTCATTTTTAAGTCGGTGCCATGAATGCGACAAACTTCCTTCCAAAAGTGGCTAATAAAGAGTCGGTCTCTATCGGATACAATGGAACGAGGAAAACCATGTAGGCACATGTACTCTTGTATAAAGTAGTTGGATAGTTAGGCTGCAGAAATGGATGTTGGTAGGGCAATAAAGTGGTTGTATTTTGACAAGCAGTCTACGATGACCCATATGGAGTTTTTCCGAAAGATAGTGGTAAACTATGACGGGCCACCCCGGACCAGCTGACATTTCTCCGAAATGCGTTGTGCCGATGCCCGACCAACACGGGACGGTCGTCAAAAGAAAAGAAGCAAGATGAAGAACTTATCAAAGAACCTGTAGTGTATCTCACAGCGCATGGAATAAAATATAATAATAACATAACTTGGCATAAAACAGGCGAGACAGTGCATAAGCTGAAAACTAAACCATCATAGCAGCAGAATCTAAAATACAGCTTATGATCCAATAACATTATTACAACTTCAAAATACTGTCTCCAAAGCAAAATAGAAAAGGTACACTACTAATGCCCAAAATAGTGACCAACTATAGCACAGGGAAAATATATATATATATATATATATATATATATATATATATATATATATATATATATCATACGTGGAAGCCTCTTGCTCGTCTCTGGTACAGCTACTCGTGCAACCACCTAACCTATCTCTAGTCTACTCTTGTGAGCACCCAGAGTAATAAGAAGAAACATAAAACTCTGGGTTAGACAACCGTCTGGTATGAGTGGTAGCAAGTATACATATCTAAGATGAACAAGTAATAGGTATAAGAAATCATACCTGAACCTGAACCTACAATCAAAGAGTTAGCCCAATCATGAAGTAGAACTCGTTGATCCCCATTTGGATCCTGAGCCATAACTTCTCATTTGAACTACATTTGCATCTTGGGTTTTTGTCATCATCTTGGTTCGGGTGTGCTTAGTGCTCCAGTTATCACTTGGGTTCAATTCGTATGAAGCAACGGTTCACAGTTTGTGCTCTTCCTCCATCTAGATCAGTTCATGGGTCCTTGCACCGGTTCGTGGTGCACCTTGCATCAGCTCGCGACTTGCCCCCTGACAACGGTTCGTGATCATGGTCTACTCGTGGGTCCCATCCATGGAGTTCCAGTTCGTGGTCTTGCGTCCTTCTCGATTCGTGATCCATGGGCGGATCATGATCCTCGTATGGATCTGCTTCGTGACCAACGCAAGAGGTTCGTGGACCTTGGTTCACTCGTGAAGATGCTCCAGTTTGTGGTGCTTTATTTGGCTCGTGACATCGGTCTCTGGTGCTTCACGTTTCATGGGGCTCGAGCATGAATGGGTTCGTGACCAACATGTGGAGCAACGGGCGTTTGTGGATCCTAGTCCACTCGTGAAAAGGGGTCGGGTCGGCTCGTGGGGTAGGGTCACGATCGGGGTCTTGTACAATTTCCTGCAACTTTTCCTGTGAGCTATTTACGCCATACGACGGCGTTTTCGACCATTCTAACTTGACTATACAATCACAAAGCATTCCAAACAGTAATAGTAACATGCATTATCAACCATAAATACAAAAACAATAATATAACATGTTAATATGGATCAAAAATACTAAAAACCAATGTTTTCCCCTTAATCCCCTTAATCATGATTTAACCATACGATTATCAAACTTAATCCAAATTAACCCAAATTTTTATCAGAGCCATAAAATAATATTTGAGAATTTTTACATATTTTCCCATGTTTTTCTGAGTCATAATTTCACTAATTGTCACTAATCACCCCTAATTAGTCGTAATTAGTGAAGAAACATGCTAATCAATCACCTTAGCTACTAATAATTTATAGATCTGAAGTCTCCACTAATTTGGGTCAAATTCCTATGCAACACAGCAACTCCAGCTCTGATTTGATGTTATTTTGACTTGATTTGATGTTGATTAGCTTAATCCTTGATTAGAAAGTGATTATAAGTGGTTTAGAAGGTGGAAAACATTGCTAGGGTTGAAGAGAAAGTTTGTGGCGGCTGAAAAATGACAAAGGAGGGTTTCTTTAGCCCCTATCAGCCCTTATATAACCCTAATCCTGAAATACCTAATGGGCCTAGCTGCTAATTACCCTATTAAGCCCGTTTAAGCAGTTTTTCCATCTTCAAACCTTATTTCAGTCATATCTCCCAAACGGTAAGTCTGTTTGATCAATGTGACCACTCTACGGAAAGGTAAACCATTATCCGAATCTAATGGAAGTGGTTTCAGGTTAGAACTCCTTACCAATAAAAAGTTATAGGCGAAACAAGATTCTCCAGGGGCAAAATGATCATTTAAAAATCGATAAAAATTTTGTACATGGGAAATGACCCCACTAGTTGTTTCCCAAAGTTACACGAACATACGACTTCATTCTAAAAAGAAATAAATATTCTACGATCTCCCGATGCGTAGAATGCGGGTCGTTACATTCTCCCCCCTTAAGAAATTTCATCCCCGAAATTCCTTAACCAAAACATACTAAGGTCCCCGCATGCCTATCAATCATTTACAAGCAACCAAACATACATAATAGCATAACAATTCTATCCTAGCATGCGAGATAACTAAATCGCAATTGAAACCTTACCAAGCAAAGAGTTCTGGGTACGTTTTCCTTATATTCTCCTCTGTTTCTCAAGTACAGTCATTATCGTTATCTCCCCACCAGACCTTCACTAGTTTCACCGTCTTTCTTTGAAGTTGCTTCGTATCATACTCTATAATACGAACCGGCTTGTGGTTTCCAACAGCCTCGGGTTCCAACTCAGTATCATCCAACTGATCCAGTGAAATAGTTACATCGGGGTCGTGCAAAAACTTCCTTAATTGGGAAACCTGAAATATGTTGCGAATCTTGCCATCTTGTCAGACAATCCAACTTCGTACGCCAAATCCCTAACTCACTCGAGAATAGGAAATGGACCTACAAACTTTGGTACTAACTTACCTCCCCTACCAAAACGAATCACATTCTTCAACGGAGAGATCTTGATAAATACTAAGTCGTTAATGGAGAATTCCAAATCTCTTCGTCTTTTATTAGCATAACTCTTCTACCTATCTTTGGCAGCCTTTACTCGCTGTTGAATAACCTTGATCTTATCTGAAGTTTCTCTTACTACTTCTGATCCAAGCGCAAATTTTTCTCACCGGTTTCCAATAAACATGATGGTGAGTTGTACGATCTTCCGTACAAAGCTTCAAATGGAGTCATACCAATACTGGACTAATAACTATTATTATATACGAACTCTACTAGATGCAAATGGTCATCCCAGACCCTCCAAAATCCAACATACAAGCTCTTTAGAGATCCTCTAATACACGACTCACCCTCTCAATCCATTAACATTGGGTACAACTAGTCTTAGTGAGCGATAAAACATCTAACTTACATCATCAATAAAGTATACGAGAATAGGCAGATTAACCATCAATCTACTAATCACATGTCTAGAGAAGAACTCCAAGCCCAACTCCCCACATTCGACAGTGACAGCCTTTATAACAAAACATTTCAACCTCACATCAAGATAAAACCAGAATGATCTATTCAATCCTAGCAATCAAAAGCAATCAAACAACAACACTCATTACGTCTAGTTTGTACATCTTGCGTGAACCATCCTAATCGTATTCAACATACTTCAAGTACAAGCCCCAGAGGCCTAAACCAATATTAGACAAGCACCTAAGAAACGTCTCCTTCGACATTGGACAATCCACGTGAGACGGTTCAACAAAGAAACCAATCACTCATAACTAACTTTGGCCATCACTGTGAATCATGCTTTGAAACCATTGTTAATTGTATGACTGGCTATGTCACATACCATCTATAAAGGGCTATTGATGACCCCAGTTCTAATCAGGCTACTGCACGTCCAATGTACATTTGCCTCCCAGAGACAACTATGCCCATCTAATGGGTCTAGGGTATTCGACTAGTCCAACTTGTCATGCCTCTACTGCACCCTTGCTTTGAGCCCGTTATAACTTACGACAACGATAATCCTTTCATAACTCTCGTCGGTATTGCTGGCAACTATCCATAAACTCGGACCCAGTCTCGAGTATCCACTACCCATCAATTCAAGTCCAATATGAGTCTTCTTCCTACTCGCCACATCTCCAAGATCAACAAACAACCTTTATTTACGAGTTCAAGTCCAACTTGAATCGTCCTAACCTTCGTTGCATCTCCACGACCAACGAACCCCTCTTATCACTTCAAGATTTCCTCACTGAATTCGCTTCGAAGTTATTACCATTCTTGAATCAAAGAGAACATCAACATAAGTCCTAAACAATCCATACATTCATCGAACAAGTCTTATCTATCACCTGCTAAAACCATGAATATGTCGATACCCATATGACTGGTCCAACCAATATCAAGGGCTAATGGAAGCCCCACCTCTAAACGGACTACCGTATGTCCAACGTACGTTTATCCTCCAAGGACAAATAGATCATGTCCAATGGATCCAAGGTAAACGGGCGTCCCCAGATACCCCTGCTTCGAGCCCGCTTAGAACACTCCAAACTATCGACGATCCCTTGGCATTCCATCAGAAGAGCTATCCAAAATTCCATCTTTAACTCGAGTCCCACCCAAGTCAATCCACTTTCTTGCAGCCTTCTCGAGTCCAACTCGAGCCATCTCATATCCCTACCGAGCCCCACTCGGGGCATTCCATATCATCGAACAGTTTATCTTGTCACAGCTGCACATCACTCCTCGAGTAAACTAAGATATCATTCAATGGAAGTCACAACAACTACTTATATCTCTCAGCCTCCCTAACTCCAGCTATCATCACCATCACTAGGTAGATACCTGATACCATTCTATACCTTTGGAGCCAATTGACTTCCAAAATAATGCCAAACCCAGTAAAGCCCAAAACAAAACAATCACAAGCAAACATGCATCCATGACTCAATAAGACCAAATCATGACAAACCATGCAAAGGCTAGTCGAACCATCAATCCGGTTCATCACAACCAAAGGTCTATCGACAGTCTCGGGTTCCAATCTCAACCTATCCACCAGGTTACTAGATATGAAGGAATGGGATGCCCCGCTATCAACAAAACTCGAACAGAAATTTCATAAATGGAAAGCATACCTTGAATAACTACACCTTTTCCCTTCTGCGCCATAGTTGGGGCATTCGACGAAGAATGAACGACATTGATAGCATATGCTTTCACGATCTGCTTCTCTTTAGGGGGTTGCGGACATTTATCCTCGTGATGCCCGGCTTGGCCACAGTTGAAGCACTTCCTTTCCCCAGGCGTTTCCTGATAATCTTTGGCATAGTGGCCCTTCTTGCCACAACTAAAGCACTCGCCATCTTTCTTGTCTTTCTTTCTCTGACCATCCTTGGTCTTGTTCTGCTTCATCTTATTCTGAGAATTATTCTTGCCACCACCGCTTGCTTGCGGCTTTGGCTCTTCTGTAGATGCAATAACAACATCAGCCTTTGACTTAGGTTAAAGGCTCTCTGATCTCAATGCTTTTCCCACTATAGATTCGAAAGTCTCATCGATATGGTTTATAAGTCTTTGTCCCAAGTACCCGTCTAAGCAAGTTATGAACTTCTCATTCTTCTTCTCGGTAGTATCAATAAGAGATAATCCATATTTCGATAAAGTATCAAACTCAACAATATATTCCGAGACTGCCCTACCACTTTGCTTAAGTTCGAAAAACTTCCTAAACAATTCTGATTTCTGAGCAGCTGGGATAAATTTATCACTAAAGCGAGTCCTAAACCGATTCCAAGTAACTTGATCCTCGGGAGTACCTGCTTTAATAACATTCCACCAATTCATTGCTCGTCCTTGAAGTTGACGGGTTGCTATTTTTCTCTTCGTTGCATCTTCAATTCCCAAATCCTTAAAGACGCGCTCACAACTATCAAGCCAGTCTTGAACCTCTGTAGCTGATTCCATTCCGTGGAATGGCTTCCCACCAAGACTAGTATAATCCTTGCATAGTTTAGTAAAATCGGCTCTAGGCGCCTGCACCGCTGCACCACCACCATTAGCAGCACTAGGAACTGCTCCCAGAGCATCCCTAAGCATCTCTCGCATGAAGGTGGTAAACATCATCCTTATAACAGGGACATTCCCATTTTTAGCCCCTAAATCCGTACTCCTTGTATATCGGCTCATCATTCAATCTGCAAAGAGAAAACGATTAACCGCCTCCTTTGTGGTGCCAGTGCAATGCGACTTCTTCCTTAGATATGCTAATAGTATATATATAGCTTCTGAAAACCAAAATATCACAAATACGCGCTCTCATATACGTATACTATCTCTCCCTAGTGTCTTCCCCTATGTTAACTATGCAACCTAGAGCTCTGATACCGAATGTGATGGCACGCCCCGGACCAGTTGACATTTCTCCAAAATGCGCTGTGCCGATGCCCGACCAGCACGGGACGGTCGTCAAAAGAAAAGAAGCAAGACGAAGAACATATATAAGAACCTGCAGTATACCTCACAGCGCATGGAATAAAATATAATAACATAACTTGACATAAAACAGGCGAGACAATGCATAAACTGAAAATTAAACCATCATAGCAGCAGAATCTAAAATATAGCTTATGATCCAATACCATTATTACAACTTCAAAATACCGTTTCTAAAGCAAAATAGAAAAGGTACACTACTAATGCCAAAAGTAGTGACATGCTACATCACAGTGATAATATCTATATCATACGTGGAAGCCTCATGCTCATCTCCGGTACAACTACTCGTGCAACCACCTAACCTGTCTCTAGTCTACTCGTGTGAGCACTCAAAGTAATAAGAAGAAACATAAACCTATGGGTCAGACAATAGTCTGGTATGAGTGGTAGCAAGTATACATCTCTAAGATGAACAAATAACAGGTATAAGAAATCATACCTGAACCTGGACCTGCAACTAAAGAGTTAGCACAGCAGGATGTACGGTACTCTAAGGTAACACTAACATAAAGTGTAAAGATAATATAGGAGTGTGCATGACATGGTGATAGCAAACATCCTCACATCTCTCACTCAGTGCATAAAGCATACGATATCCACCACTTCGATCACCTAATTCTTTGTTATGATCACTTTGCCCTTAGGTGTCAAAATGATCCCATTGCACTGATCCATAGCTACTAATCCTTCTCTCAGTAGTGAATAAAAATTATGGATATCGATAACCCCTTTACACACGTCCCGTAGTAAAGCCCAATCATGAAGTAGAACTCGTTGATCCCCATTTGGATCCTAAGCCATAACTTCTCATTTGAACTACCTTTGCATCTCAGGTTTTAGCCATCATCTTGGTTCGGGTGTGCTTAGTACTCCAGTTAGCACTTAGGTTTGATTCGTATGAAGCAACGGTTCGCAGTTCGTTCTCTTCCTCCATCCAGATCGGTTCGAGGGTCCTTGCACCAGCTCATGGTGCACCTTACATCGGTTCGCGACTTGCCCCCTGATAACGGTTCGTGATCATGATCCACTCGTGGGTCCCATCCATGGAGTTCTGGTTCGTGATCCATGGACGGCTCGTGGTCCTCGTGTGGATCTGGTTCGTGACTAACGCAAGCGGTTCGTGGACCTTGGTTCACTCATGAAGATGCTCCGATTCGTGGTGCTTCATTTGGCTCGTGACATCGGTCTCTGGTGCTTCACGGTTCATGGGGCTCGAGCATGAGTGGGTTCGTGACCAACATGTGGAGCAGTGGTCATTCGTGGAGCCTAGTCCACTCATGAAAAGGGGTATCACGATCCAATCGTGTCGGCTTGTGGGGTAGGGTCACGATTGGGGTCCTATACAATTTCCTACAACTTTTCCTACAAGCTATTTACGCCATACGACGATGTTTTCAACCATTCTAAGTTGACTATATAATCACAAAGCATTCCAAAAAGTAATAGTAACATGTATAATCAACCATAAATACCAAAACAATAATATAACATGTTAATATGGATCAAACATACTCAAAACCCATATTTTCCCCTTAATCCCCTTAATCATGGTTTAACCATACGATTAGCAAACTTAGTCCAAATTAACCCAAATTTTTATCAGAGCCATAAAATAATATTTAAGAATTTTTACATATATTTCTAAGTCATAATTTCGCTAATTATCACTAATTACCCCTAATTAGCCTAATTAGTGAAGAAACATGCTAATCACTCACCTAAGCCACAAATAATTTATAGATCTGAAGTCTCCACTGATTTGGGTCGAATTCCTATGCAACACAGCAGCTCCAACTCTGATTTGATGCTATTTTGACTTGATTTGATGTTGATTAACTTAATCCTTAATTAGAAAGTGATTAGAGGTGGTTTAGAAGGTAGAAACCATTGTTAGGGTTAAGGAGAAAGTTCATGGCAGCTGAAAAATGACAAAGAAGGGTTTCTCTAGCCCCTATCAGCCCTTATATAACTCTAATCTCGAAATACCTAATGGGCCTAGCTGCTAATTACCCTATTAAGCCCGTTTAAGCAAATTTTCCATCTACAAGTCTTATTTCAGCCATATCTCCCAAACGATAAGTCCGTTTGATCAATATGACCACTCTACGTAAATGTAAACCATCATCTGAATCCAATGGAAGAGGTTTTAGGTCTAAAATCCTAACCAATCAAAAGTTATAGGTGAAACAAGATTTGCCTAGGGCAAAACGGTCATTTAAAAATCAGTAAAAATCATGCACATGGGAAATGACCCCAATAGTCATTTCCCAAAGTTACACGACCATAAGACTTCATTCGAAAAAGAAATAAATATTCTCGATCCCCCGATGCGTAGAATGCGGGTCGTTACATAAATGCCTAATAAAATCCATCGAAATATCTTCCCAAATGCGAGAGGGGATTAGCAGCGGTTGTACTAATCCTTTGGGTGGTGTATTCTTGGTTTTGGATTGCAAATATGTAGCACATTGGTTAACAAGATCTTTGATAGAGGTTGAAAAATGTGGCCAGTAAAAATTCGATGAAATATGAGCAAGAGTGGCTTATATACCCGAATGTCTGCCTAGCTTAGAGGCATGAAGGGTAGCCGGAATTTGTTGTCAGAGATTGTGATCTTCTAGAATGAAAATTTTACCATTTTAGAAGAGTAGCCCATTTCGAACTTGCAAATGAGATGATTCTGGTGAAACCTGTTGGATTAGTTGTTGAGCATGAGGATCGACTGCTAGTGCTGCTTTTATCTTGTCAGTGAGGAGATAACGGGTTGTTGTGAGGGTATGGAAATGAGGTGCGGTTGGTGAGGCAGACAGCGGTGAGGCGGATCAATTGGGTAGGATGGGTGCTGTGTTAGAAACGGATCCTCGGAGACGACTGACCAGTGCTCGAAAGTGTCCGTGGAAGATCTGGTTTGGGATTGGTGGTTCGCGATTATGGAGAGGTGGTTAGACAGTCGGCGTGTGGTTATGGTTTTGGTGATGGAATTTTGGTAGCGGTGATGGAGGAATTTGTGTAAGTGGGGTTGAATTTGTGGCAGATGGTGTTGTAGGGTTTGTGTGTGAAGTGATAGATGGAATAGGGAAGGAAGTGGTAAGTTAGGTATACATATCTATGGGCTAAGCTTTAGTGGGCCAACATGAAAGAGCATCACAAAATTTAAACGGCCTGGTTGATAAAGTATTGTGAAATCGAACCCAAGTAATTTGTGTAGCCAACATTGTTGTTCAGGGTTTTGCATAGTTTGGGTTAGGAGTTGACGTAAGCTTTGGTGGTTGGGGATGATGATGAAGTGGCGACCGAGGAGGTAATGTCTCCAACGTTTGATGGAGGATGTAATGGCATACATTTCATGACTATTAGTGGGGGCGCATTGAAGGAGTGGAGGGAGGGTTTTGCTTAAGTAGGAAATAAGGTGTTTATTTTGGGAGAGAATGACACTAATAGCGGTGATGGAAGCGTCGGTGTGGATGGCAAAAGTTTGGGTGAAGTCGGGTAGGGCTAATATTGGCATGGTGGTAACGGCGTATTTTAGGGCATTAAAAGCATCGGTTGCAGGTAGGTCCAAAGGAAGGCATCTTTTTTGAGTAAATTGGTGAGTGGGTTGGCAATTTTTGTGTAGTTTTGAATGAACTTGTGATAATATCCTGCGAGGCCCAGAAATCCACGAAGCTCCATTGTACTTTGAGGAATGGGCCAATCAACCATGGCTTGTATTTTCTTTGGATCGACTTGGAGTCCTTTGGTCGAGATTATATGGCCCAAATAGTTGATTTCGGTGAGAGCAAAGGCGCATTTGGAAAGATTGATAAAGAAATTATGGTTGGTTAGGAGTTGGAGGGTGGTTTGTAAGTGTGAGATGTGAGTGATGAGGGTAGGGTTATAGACGAGGATGTCGTTGAAGAATACCAAAATGAATTTGCGGAGGTAACGATTAAAGATGTTGTTCATAGTTTCTTGAAAAGTTGATGGGGCCTTTGTGAGGCCAAATGGCATGACAACAAATTCATAGTGTTCCTCATGAGTACGGAAAAAGCTGTTTTGGGTATGTTGGGAGGATGTACACGTACTTGAAAATACCCACTTCGCAAATCCAATTTGGTGAAGTATGTAGCGCCATGAAGTTCATCTAAAAGTTCATCGATGGTTGGGATGGGAAATCGATCTTTGATTGTGATAGCATTTAAAGCTGTAATCAACACAAAAATCCAAGTGTCATCTTTCTTTTTAACAAGGAGTATGGGTGAGGAAAATGGGCTAATGGAGGGTTAAATGAGTTTGGTATGGAGTATTTCACAAATTTATTTTTCAATTTCATTTTTTTTGGTAATCAGGATATCGATATGGACATATATTCACTGGTGAGTGGTCGGGTTTTAGATATATGTGGTGGTCAAGGAAGCGATGAGGAGGTAGTTCGGTTATTTTTGGAAAACGGAAGCGTGTTGCTCTAATATGGTTTGAATAGGGGACAGAATGTTTGTAGTTGGTGTTAGGGAAGTTGGCGTTGGTGGGTTAATGTGTAAGTGAAAATAAGAGGCAATGCAACTCGTAGAGTCAAAGTGTTTAAGTTGGTGTACGGAAATTCCTTTGGGGTTGGAGAGGTTATAGACGCCGGCTAGGGTAATAAATTTTTGGTTGTAAACGAAGCCCATGGTGAGTGATTTGTGATCGGTAGTAATTGGGCCCAAAGTTTCTAACCATTGAATACCCAAAATAATATCCGCGCCCGTAAATTGAAATAGATGCAAACCAACTTTAAAAACATACTCCTGAATAGTAAATTATACATGTGTACATTTACCTTTACTTCTTAATATAGCTCCATTCCCCACAGTAACAAAAAACCGAGTTTTTTCTTCGATGGGTAATTTCAGAAAACTGGCATCACGAGGGTGAATATAGTTGTGGGTTGAGCCAGTGTCGATTAGGGCTAGTACTTGGTGGTTGGCGATGCTGGCGGCAAGATACAGTCATGCAGAGCACGGGGGCTGGCGGCGCCTACCATGGAGTGCAGGCTGACATCGGTTGTACTATTGGAGAGGTTAATTAGGGTTTCAGCTGCTTATGGGTCAATTTGGGTTTCTGAAATTTTGACGTTGTCTTCGTGAATTGGGTTGGTTGTGTTGGGAATTTGGTCCGATGGTTCAGAGGCTGTGTCAAGGAGTAGGAGGAGGGCTCATGGTGGAAGGCAGCGGTGACCCTGTGTATAGCGATTGTCGCAGTGGAAGCACAATCCTTGGGCCTTCCGCTGGGCCAATTCTGACGAGGTTAAACAGTGGATTGGGTAATTTGTAGTGTTATGGGTAGGGGATGGAACATTGGCAGGGGTTTGTGAGGTGCTGGATTGAGTGGATGATGTTAGTAATGGTGGAGATGGGTTTTGAAGAGTAGAAGATCGTTGTTTGTAGGAGGAGCGTTGGTCATTGCATTTAGTTTCGATAAGTTTTTCTAGGTCAATTGCTTGGTAAAGTGGTGTTGGTTGGAGTATGTGTAGTTCGTTTTTGATTGGTGGTTTGAGGCCAAAGAGGAAACAATGGAGAAATAATTCAGGAAAGAGGGAGGTTATACGTTGCTTGATGTTTCAAATATTGCTTGATTCGTCTACAGATCCAATTTGGCGAAGTTTCAAAAAAGAAGATTCAGGATTAATGAAGGTGAAAGGCCTGAAACTTTGCTCAATTGCTATTGTGAGTCTCGACCATAAAGAGAGTTGTTTGTTCCGGTACATCCCACTAGTACAAAACAGTCCATTTACGACGGCTTATTTGCGACGGTTTACCTAAAAACAGTAGCACATATGGTTATATGCGACGGCTTCAGCTTCAAACCGTAGCAGGTTGTCAGTGAAATGATACAGGAGGAAAATTTGCGACGGTTATTTTTAGAAACAGTAGCAAATATTTTATAATTTGCGACTGTTATATATAAATCCGTGGCATATAAAAGGAGTTTGGAATTTGGTCAGGTATAAATTTGTGACGGTTAAGTAAAAAATAATCGCATTTGTTAATCTTTACATTTTTGCGACAGCTTTACAATAATCCATAGCACAAAGCAGTGACATACAAAATAAACAAATAAACATATTTAGAAATTATATTACCAATTATGCGACATACGAACCAGTGACATACAATAATCCGTGGCACAAACCAGGTACCTTTTGGGTTAGCTACCAATTATGCGAACGTTAACAATTAAACATACAAATTACCCTATTATCCATTAAACAAAACAGTGACATACAAAATAAAACCCTTTTTTTTCTTAATCGAACTAAGAATCAGATCCACCGCCTGTTCTATCGAACAAAATTAAATCTCATCCAATTTCGATCAAATTAAATCTCCTCCTATTTCGATCGAACACGGCCTCCAATCATCGTTTCGATCCACTGAGAAGAAC
This sequence comes from Allium sativum, assembly GCA_030737875.1. Classification (NCBI taxonomy): domain Eukaryota; kingdom Viridiplantae; phylum Streptophyta; class Magnoliopsida; order Asparagales; family Amaryllidaceae; genus Allium; species Allium sativum. The sequence continues at coordinate 552,391,057 of CM060910.1, read as the reverse complement.
GGATTCGATTTCGTCGATCTCTTCAAAAGCTGCTTTCCAGATCTTGGTAAGTTATTGTGGTTTACTACAGAATTTTAATGGTTGGTTTTAGGTGTTGATGGTGCCTATACAATGAATACCGCAGGTGTTGATGGTTGGTTTTAGGTCTCTATATAAAACCCTATTTTATTTAATTTCTGTTTAAGTTCAGTTGTTTGAATCTTCAATTCCTCCTTAAGGTCATTTAAACAGAGTAGATGATGGTTGTGGCAGTTCTAGGAGAATTATTTGATGCAGTTTTGAATGTTTTGTTTTGAACTTGAGAGTGCATAATGTTTTGGACCATAGAATATTTGTGATGATGGTTTATGGGATTTGGATTTTGTATGATGCTTGGTTTGAGTTTAGAGGAGATGCTGGTAGTGGGGCAGGGGATATGTTGCAGCGGTTGGTGATGTGGGTATATCGGTGGCTCGTGGATGGGTGTGAGGTGCATTGAGCCCGTACGGTGCATAGTCTATGCACACTAAGGAGACACCCAACGTGTTCAGCACTGCAATTTGCATCACGTTCACTGCAGTCACGTTTGAACCGACTTGGTTCACCGTGTTTCCTGGCTTGTCCAGCCCCGAAAAGAAGAAATCTTTAGCTTTAACTTGCTTTGGATCCTTACAGAAAAATCCATTCACAAATACTGCATTTATACACATATTAATTATATACAAAAGAAAGAGTGAATTGATGGAACATATTTGCCCAGAAAAAAAAACAATAGTAGAAACTTAGAATGGGAATCAAGATGGGTAGTGAAATTACTGTTGGGTAACTTTTGAGCAACACAGAAGTCTTGGAGTTGACTAGGATCTGAAGCAAACACTTGACACGTTTAAATTAATGCTACAAGGAACATAATTACCAAGTTTATTCCCATTGTAAACTGAGTTTTTTTTTCTCTTCCAAATATTAATAACCTAATTACCAAAAGGATTAATATTCAGATGACTTGAAGTTGTTCTGCGTTGCATGTGATATATATAGAGGCAGAATGTGTTATTAAATTCATCCTGAAATGGTATTTACATGTGACTAATTCAAATTAAATTATCAAATTTATTAAGTTACAGTGGAATTGGTAAGGGAAGCTAGGACGTTGTCCTGACTGACGACATTATGCGTACCAAATTTTGTATTATTGAGTGCTCAATCTGATATATATTCAGTCAAATATACTTTACTTATATTCACTTTTTATAGTACTTGTTATTTTAATATAAGAAATTCTTACAAAACCTTTTGCTATACAACACTTGCACTCATTTGATTTTTGATCATCTAGAGCATTGAAAGATTACATATGGTGGTATATTATTATAATATACTATCATCGCAAATTGAAATAGCCTTGGGTGTTTTCAAGTCTAATAGCATTGGCAATGACAATTTAACATCTTGTTTGACTTTGGCGAGGTTCTATTTTTGTTGTTCCTTTTTACAATGGTCCACATATTTATTTACACATATGTTAATCTTATGTTTGTGTTTATTTTTCTTTGCCGAACATATGGAAATAAATGAACTTATATATAATTTCATGATAGACTTGTGATAAATCCTACATGTTCACTGAGAAAAGTCAAGATGTATAATACCTCCATATGCATGCATGATGATGTTATCACCTTCAGCAGATACTGTAGTACTTACATGAATTGGATGTACAAGTTCTATCACATTTCAATCTTTAGAAAGATTACTTCCCATTGTTCTTGGGATTTGAAAAGTTATAAGATGCAAGAAGTTGCAAAGTAAATTATAAATATATCTTTTTGTAATAAAAAAAAGAGTGCCGATCTATGAATGGCGAAGTGACAAAGTCAGGTAATACTACTGTTGTTTTGTTTGCAAACATGTTCGGTTAACCTCGGTTAAACCATTCGATCCTTGAACCGTGAAACGTTACGGATTGATCAACAGTTCGATCTCGATAACTATGGTTAGTAGAACCAAGGGGTAGCTCAAATTATTGTATATTTGTCATTACTGTTTTTCTTTTGTGAATTCACTATTACTAGGGTGTATGAACTATGGACAACTTATCCTTTTAAATTAGTTAAGTATACTAACACAGCTTACGCTTTTTAAATTAAAGAGGTATACTTATGAATGGTGTACTAGAGTTATAAACTGTTCCGCAGTTTTATGCTTATTAGTTATTACAATTGTAATTTCAAAATTTTACCAAACCACGTAATTTCAAATCATGTTATTACGTTGGGTGTCTCCTTTTCTGGGTCATCAACCAGCATTTTTAACTATTTTATATGCTTTATCTTTTGATCCACCAAAAGATCAATATTCCTTTAATTGACAGCTTGAGGAACCATCCTCATTTCCAGCAAATAATTGACAAGCGGGCAAAGCATCGTGATATTCTTGGGTTAGCTAAGTCCTTTTCTGGTCTAAGTGTTGGACGACAATTGTAAGTTCACTTTATCATTTTTTAGTGGTGTATAGCTTGCTCCTTTCGAGGAGTCTATCCTTTCAGATTTGATTGGAGATGTTTTTCAAATCTTAGTAGCAATCACAGATTTGATTTTGATATTCTATTTCTTAGTGAAATCTCCAAAAGAATGTTTGCACATGGAACGGATAAACACTTGTACATATCGCTAAATTTATGACCTGTTGTACACTAAATTCTGTGTGAAGAAAGATTGGCATTTCTTGGAATTCAGATTCAATATTAGTTCTACACTTAGGCTGTTTGGTTTACTGACATTTTAATTTCACTTACAGTTTCATGCATGTCCTCAGTAAAAATTAATAACTGGTTTTTTGTTACTTATGACTATGTACCCCTGTTGAAAAGTAAATATGATACTAATGGATAGCTAAGCATGCATAGGCATGACTTGCATGATTCTGGTTTCATTTCTGACCATGATGATTCATAAGAACTTTATTTCCTTACATAATTGATTGACTGCACTTGCTTATTTTTATGGTTTTGTTGTTGAGGATCATCTGAGTGATATTACACAATTATAAAGCTCAACTCTTTCCATTATGAAAGATAATATTTAATTTGTTTTTAATGTATCTACATCTCACTGGATCATTCTTTACCTATATCCATTTCGTTTTACTGAACTCTTGATCCACTTCTAATAAATTATTGACTGATGAATTGTATATAATCAAATTTACATGTGAATTCAAATTTACTACAGATCATCACCACGTCGGTTTGATTCATTGTTTATAGCAAACATCACCCATCACTTATTCAAATTTATGTGTGAGGCCTACGCTTGTGGAGCTGTAAAAAAAATATCAATGCAAATTTTAGACGGTTACAATGTTGCATTTAATCCTACTAAGGGAGAAAGCCTTCTCTTACAGTGCGGCCGCGAGCTTCTCTTGAACTTCTAGATTTAGACATTCCTTCAATTTTTTTATTACTTGAAATATTTGATTTGATGTGCTACTATGTTAGCACTACTGTATTACTTTGTATCGTGCATGACATGTATGCTACAATTAATAAGAATGTGCATGTTATACCTAGACATACTTAAATTTGATTAGCTGGGTATGAAATAATTTTCAACATGTATTTATGCTTTTATCCAAATTCGAAATATATTCGTACAATTTTAAACCTAAATACAAAAATAACGCGAGAATGACAGGATTTACAAAAGAAATATTAATATCCCATTAGAAAAATTGAAATTTTTTAGTCTCACATAAAGTATTATCAATTTTGTTAATCATGAAAATGCTATAAATAAATAGATAGGTTGTAACTTCTTTGACAATATTACTTCTGTTTAGGCATGTATGTCATATTATATTGAAGTATAATGTCCAAGCAGCAGTGATGCTTCAACCGTGACTGGCAAACTGATTCACAAGTTTAATCAAGTTCAACTAACGAATTAAGTTGATTAAATCTAACAGTATTTTGCTTAATTAATCAGCTGATGTTCCTTGGTTCTTTCTTTAAAAAGTAGGTGCGCATTGATTGGAAGCAGGTGAAACATGCCCCCCCCCCTTTCAGTTTCTTTTTCTTTTTCTAAATACACAAGTTTGGAGTAGCAAATAAAGTAAGGAGAGGTAGATAATATCTGGACATGTGGGTAAGGCGATAAAATCCAAAGTTGGTAAGGCTTTTCTTTTGTCGAGGTATGGGGGCGTGAGGCATCCACAAGCATCTAGTCACTTCCTGTCCACTACCTGCTTGAGCCCTCCATGCGCATCTTCTTTTTCCACAACCCTTTTCACACCTGCCTCTCTAGTTCGGACTCTTCTGCCCGTATATCACGTTAATATGGACACACCTTCACCTATCTACCTACAGAGGTTCACCCATCTGGACTTACCTGTGCTATTCTTTTTATTTTGATTTATTTTATTATTATTAGTTTTAAAGAAATGAAAAAAAAAGTTCATGGGCGTGTTGGTAGTACAAGAATACCCAGGGTTGGTTTATAGTCAAAAAGATACGTCTTCCAGCTATTGACGTGGTCTTGAATTAATGCTCTAACAAGTAAATTTCTATTCCTCCACTCCAAATGTCGTGTCTTATTTGTGTTCACTTGACCTTAACCATTAATTCTTTGTTGAACAATTATTTACCATTTTTTTAAAGATTGAATATTTTGAATACAAGGTTGCATAGTACATAACATATTAGGTATAAGCGAGTTCAAGACGAGGATCAAACTCACGAACTCTTGCATCACGACCTCTTGCATCATATTAGGTGTAAGCGTGTATTAATATCATGCATAAAGCGTCAATTGTAATGCTCGTTAATTAATAATATAAATATAACCGACAAAAAAAATATGTTGTAATTAAAAAAAAACTACACATGATTTAAATGTAAAAACAAAGTTAAATATTTACGGAAATTAGTTTCTTTTGAATGGTTAAATATTTGCAATTTAAAAATAAATGTCTTTATCACATGCGGAGTGTGTGTCATACGTTTGTCCCTGTAATTTCTTTAGTATGTAGGAGCCAACAAGAAAGATGAATGATTTATTGGTTAAGGGCCGAGATTAATGGACACGAAAGACAGGTAAACTGAAGATATGCTAGCTGAGTTGAAAATGAAATTTATATCTCACGAAATATTGAATAATCGGTATAAATAAAATTTAGGGGAAATATAATAGTTCGAAGATGATCGAAGATATTGGCAACAAATTATTTGCAGTGCTGTAGACGTCCAAAGTTCTGGAACACATCACGAAACCTAAATCAGATCGCCAAATAATCCAAACTGGGAGCGTCTTTTGTCCATATGTATATCAAGACGAAAGCAAAGGAAGAAAAGTAACTCCTGTAACAAATTTACAGGTTCACATGTAATTGGTTTAAACTGAAATAGGGAGTATTGTGCTCTCACTGCTTTTTCATATTTAATTGCCTTTGAATTATTGTTACGATTTGCTTGATTGTATCTTCCCTTGTCATTTTATAATAAGAACATACGTGTAAAGCAAAATAACTGATTCTATAATAAGATTAGAATTAGAAAAACATATTAAGGAAACACAAAAGCTGGTTAATTTGTGTTTTGGTTTGAACTTTAGTTGGAAAAATCAATGCCAACCGAAGTCAAAATATGCCAATTAGATTGATTCATGTGGCGGCAAAGCAAGACTATACCTCGCTATTGATAAGGTTGGGATGTATAAAGCGGAGAAGAAATAAAATACCACTGGCACAACATGCGTCTTGGACTGAGGATAAATGCCAAAAATAATCAAGTCTTGAAGTTTGACAGGATTTAAGAGTTTATAGCTTTTCTGAGGTAGATAACATTGTTTGAAAGCTAGTTTAATGTGAAACACTAAGTATTTGTTTTTCTTGTGTAGTGTGTCTCTGGCATTTGCTCATGGATCGTAGTTGGATGTACAATGTGAAACGTAGCGATGCTGAATTCTTAACTAAGATTAACGAGTTCATATACTGTTCGTTGAACAATCAATCAAGAAGAAGGGAAGAAACTATTTTATGTCCTTGTAGACTTTGCAAAAATACAAAGAGGTTTCGTAACGTAGATCAAATTAAGGATCACATAATTCGTAATGGATTTAAGCAAAATTATACACGATGGATATGGCATGGTGAAAGCATACTCAACAGAACTAGTTCTAGTAATCATGAGAACAACAATAATGACATGGGAGATAATGTGAATAATGAGGTGAATGATGAGGATATTGAGAATGATCGTCTTCATGAGATGTTTCGTGATGTTGAAGAACAATTGATGGAAGAGCCAAAGTTGTATGAAAAAATATTAATTGATGATGAGAAGCCTTTGTTTCCCGATTGTGATAAGTATACAGTGTTGTCTGCTGTGCTCAAGCTTTTTAATCTAAAGGCAAAATATGGGTGGAGTGATAAAAGTTTTACATCAATGTTGGAACTTTTGAAAGACATGCTTCCAGAAGGTAATGAGCTTCCTATTTCTAATTATGAGGCTAAGAAGATTATGCGTCCAATTGGCATAAGATACAAAAAGATACATGCATGCCCAAATGATTGTATATTATATCAAAATGAATATGAAAGCTTGCATGAGTGTCCAAAATGTGGATTATCCCGTTACAAGGCACGAGGAAATGTTCGTAATGACTCATGTAAGAAAGGACCTCCAACAAAGGTGTTATGGTATTTGCCCATTATACCAAGGTTTAAACGCTTATTTGCAAATAAGGATAACGCAAAAAATTTGATATGGCATGCAGAAGTGAGGAAGGATGATGGGTTTCTAAGGCATCCAGGCGATTCTCCACAGTGGAGAAATATTGATACAATGTATCCTAGTTTTGGCAAAGAAATTAGAAATCTCAGACTAGGTCTTTGCACGGATGGCATAAACCCATTTGGTAACCTTAGTAGTCAACATAGTACTTGGCCTGTTCTTTTGGTGATTTACAATCTTCCACCTTATTTGAGTATGAAGCGCAAATACATAATCTTGTCTCTTCTTATCTCAGGACCACGACAGCCAAGGAACGACATTGATGTTTATTTAGCTCCTCTAATTGATGATCTAAAACATTTGTGGGAAGAAGGTGTGCAAATGTTTGATGCATACAGCAAAAGTTATTTCACATTGCGCGCCATGGTTTTTTGCACCATAAATGATTTTCCTGCATATGGTAACTTATCTGGCTATAGTACAAAAGGTGCTAAAGCATGTCCAATTTGTCAAGACGATATGGTTGTTGAACGTTTTCATTTTTGCAAGAAAAACGTGTATATGCATCATCGTAGATTTCTCCCTATCAATCACCATTATCGTAAAAAAAAGAAACCTTTCAATGGAGAGGTAGAAAATAGAGTTGCTCCTTTGCCGTTAACAGGAAATGATGTTTATGAACGGGTCAAGAATATTGAAAACGTATTTGGAAAAGCCTTTCCGCTTGTAGAAGGCTCATGGAAGAAAAAAATCTATATTTTGGGAACTTCCGTATTGGAGACACTTACAAGTTAGACATTGTCTAGATGTAATGCATATTGAAAAAAATATTTGTGACAGTATCATTGGGACATTGTTGAATATACCTGGTAAGACAAAGGATGGTGTGAAATCTAGACGAGATATGTTGAAAATGGGTATTCGAAAGGAGTTAGCACCAGTAGAAAACGGTAAACGTGTTTATTTGCCTCCTGCTTGTCACACATTGTCCAAAAAAGAGAAAAATTAGTTTTTGTGAGTGTCTTCGTGGTGTTAAGGTTCCAACAGGTGATTCTTCGAACATTAGCAGTCGTGTATCGATGAAGGATTTAAAATTGACAGGCATGAAGTCTCACGACTGCCACGTGTTGATGCAACATTTGTTACCTGTTGCAATTAGAGGTATATTGCCCAAACATGTTAGACATGTTATTACTAAACTTTGTTTCTTTTTTAATACAATTTGTAGCAAGGTGGTTGATCCTTATACGTTGGATGAGCAACAAGATGACGTTATTATTACTTTATGCTGATTTGAGATGTATTTTCCTCCTTCATTTTTTGATGTTATGGTGCATTTGGTGGTTCATCTAGTCAGAGAAATCAAGATTTTGGTCCTGTGTTTATGAGATATATGTATCCGTTCGAAATGCACATGGGAACTTTAAAAAGGAAAACAAAGAATAGATATAGACCCGAAGCCAGTATCGTAGAAGGTACTGTAGCTGAAGAGGTTATTGACAAACTCAATACTTAGCTGGTGTTGAACCCATTGGACTTCAAAAGTCTAGGCATGATGGACGACTTGATGGTCAGGGCACAATTGGGTTAAAATTGATTAACATTAGTGATGAAATGATGCAAAAAGCCCACTTACTTGTTTTACAACACCTCAGTGAGGTTCATCCTTACTTGGAGGAACACATGACAACTCAAAGATCTGAGAATCCTTCAAAGACCGAAAGGTGGTTAATAAATGAACACAACCAATCCTTCATTGACTGGTTTAGTGAAAGGGTAATGACTCAAATAAATAAATCAAATCATGGTATTTCTGATTCAATAAGATGGTTGGCATATGGGCCTTGGCGTTTAGTCAGGTCTTATGAAGGGTATGCTATTAATAGGTATGTCTTTTATACGAAGCGTCAGGATGAAAAGAGCAAAATGCAAAATAGTGGAGTTAGTGTTGTGGCATCTTCAAGAGAATTTGCTAATGCTAAAGATAGCAGACCAATAAATGTGACAATGTCATATTACGGGATAATTGAAAATATTTGGGAGCTTAAATACAAAGACTTCACGATTCCTCTATTTCAATGTAAATGGGCTGATAACCATTGTGTTGTGCGAGAGGATGAGATGGGTTCACACTTGTTGACTATGATCGAGTGAGTCGTGATAATGATCCACTCATCTTGGCATCTCAAGCAAAACAAGTTTTTTACGTAACCGACCCCGCTGATCATAAGTGGTCCATTGTACTTCCTGGTAAAAGGCGCATTGTTGGAATTGGTGATGTGATAGATGAAGAAGAGTATAATCAATTTGATGAGAATCCACCTTTCTCCGTCGGCGTAAGTTCACACGAAGAAGAAGGTGATTTAAATGCAAACTATGCACGTTCTGATCATAATGAAGGAGTTTGGATAGCGGGTTACAATCATGTTGAAGAGTAGTTGTTGTTTTTCAATTGAAAAGGAATTTTCACTTATGTTACGAGCTCATGAAATCAAAGTCCAAACTTATTCAGTTTAGTTACATGTTTGTAAGTTTCATTTTAATAATTTGTTAGATGAGAATGTTGTGATTTTTGGGTCATTGCTTGCTTTGGTCGAAGTTACATTATCAAACATGTTCAGCTAAATCATGCTTTTAAACTAGTACTTGAAGAATAGTGTGGATTCGTATTTTTCTTAGAAGTTCGCTAATTAAACTCCTTAGCATGTGTTCGCTACAACGGATTTTCTATCGAATTAGAAAACCGTCGCACGAATATTGAAATAACCGCAAGTGCACGGCGTACTATTGTAATACGTAGTGAGTGCGAGTCGATCCACAGGGAAAGAAGTGATTTCAATTTTATTCAATCGAATTAAACCAAACTTTGAATTGTTCTAATAAAAACTATGAAACTAGAAACTAAGTTGAGAGCTAAATATGAAATTAGAGAGTAATTTAGAGGTAAATCCGCTCTCATATTTATGTAAGTTGTCAAACATACAATGTATGATCTCAATAAGTGGTATAAATGCAACATTTAAACCACTTATGATTCTCATGAAAATGAAACTAAAGCAAAACTATTCTAAGTATGGTCTATGAACCATTGGCTAGAACTATAGACCATCAAATTTTGTTGATACTTTCATTTCAAAATCAATAATCACTTAGCAAATATTGATGTAACTTGTGTTTATATTGAATAAGCATAGATCATTTGCAAATGCAACATGACCTATCAAACCCATATGTATAAACTCACACCAATATTCACTAACATGAAGCACATATTAAAGATCACAAATCATACACATGTTGAACTTACACAAAGTTAGAGAGCATCATTACCCCTAAATCAAGGGATTAGCCACTCATATGTGTTGTAATATCAACACATGTAAGTTTCAACATTAGAAGATTAAGCAAAATGAAATAAAAACTAAGTAAAACAAGAAGAGAACTAAACTAAGAACATAAAGTAAATCTAAGCTATGAACATGAAAGTAAATCTAAGCTATGAACATGAAAGTAAAGAGCATAGAAATTAAATTGCATTAAAGCAAAGAAGTTACATAAAGAAAATGGCTAAGTAGCCATTAAAATAAAAGAGAGCTATGATCTAAACTAAACTACTAAAAGATAAAAAAGAGGATCCAAAAAAAAGGGATGGATAAATGAACATGAAGGGGGTATATATACAAGATCACAAACCCTAAAACCCTAATCACTCATAATGGGAAATCCCCAAAATGGCCCTTCATGAAGCTTCTAATCCTCTCTTAGCCACTAATGAGTCATGTAGGATGCATGAGGCCTTTTGTCTCATTCAATTAGTCTTTAATAAGAAGCTTTAAGAGAAAGAGGTTAATTTGAGAGGTGGGGTCCTCCATGATCATGTATGAGAATTATTTCCTCTTCATTCCTTTGTATGCATGCATTTGTGCTCCAAATCTTCATGTGTATGCATTATTTATGCACCAAAATTCCTATTAGAGACAATAACAAAGAACAAGTAAATGCAATCACAAAATAAAACATGCATAAGTGATCAATTTTTCCCAAAACGAGTGATGATTTTGAAAATATTTAAAATATGGTTTGATCGTATAAAACACCCAAAAATGTTCATTTATTTATTTAACAAGAATAAATATGTGAATATAAATGTGCAATTTTACGTGCACATCAAATACCCCCACACTTATCATTTTATTCGTCCTCGAATAAAGTAAAAAATCTAAGATAAATCCGTTTTCGTTGGGAGCACGATTGCATTGAGCGTATGCAACAAGCCGTTAAACCTCTGGGTGTCCCCAGTAGGACGAGTGTTGTCTTGTGAGAGTTTTCAGCGGATACTACCCACAAAATCCAAATGTTAAATGCAAAAAAAAAAAATATATTTACAAAATGCAAGATTAGAAAATATGTACAAGATGAATACAAGATTATTTACAAATGGGTAATTTACTTTTAAATTTACACGAAGGAGTTAACACAAGTTTGGGTCGTCACTATGAAATTTAAGTCCGTTACTAATCAAAACTTCAAACAAAAGTCAGTTATCGCTACAAACTCCTCTAGCTTGGCCAGTTGTTTTGGTAAAAACATAGTGCAAATATGAAATGAATTCTGTAATCGATATCAACAATCATAAGATGGCATTTTAATTACTTTTGGTTAGCAAGTTAGGTCAAATAAGTGAAGAGTGTGCTTGGATTTCAAGTGCTAACTCTCTCTTTATTACAAAATATTTACATTATTATTATTTACAAATACTTAGGTATACCACCCCTACACTGCACTACGACTTACGTGAGGGTCAGTAATCCTAAGGTGTCCAACTCATAAAATGAGACCAAGATATACCGACGCTGACTTTGTCAACAAGGTGCCGGATAGAGCTTGGCGGGTTTGCACACCAACGCCAGATGTACCAGCAATGTTGGATACCCTTGGATTATTATATATATATATATTCTTTTTTTTTTCTCATTTTTTTAAGAGAGAGAGTTTAGCGAGAATATCTTAGCACAACTTCACTTAAACGATCTAAAATGTTAACGTAAGTAATCTTAATTAACCATTCATTTAATCGGATTACAATTTAGAAAACATTTAATCGGATTACAATTTAGAAAACATTTCATACTCATTGTAACACCCCACACCCGCTAAGGTCACTCACTAAGGGAATGCCTTAGTTTTGGTGGAGTATTTTTAGTGAGTATAGAACAGAAAAATTACAACAGGACAGATATAAGTAATACTTGAAAATTTAAAACATCATTTCATTAACAAAACATGTTTGGTTACATCACAAAACCATAACAAGAGTCAAGTACATAATATCCATCCTGATAAAACAGAAGTACATAATCCCATTACATAGATAATAGCCAAAATAGAAAAGATAAACCGAGCTTTACTTCTACGGTCCAAGCCCCACAAGATAGATATAGCGGTCTGGTCCAAGCCCACTAGTGCTAGGCCCACTCTGATAACCTGAGGGTTGGGAAAAAGATAAACAACAACGGGGTCAGACATAAGTCTGAGTGAGTCCTATAACCCTAACAATACAATCATCAAAGTAATTAGGGTATGATATAAACAAGGTACGGTATCTCTGGGGATAATGGCTACACCAAGTAGCCAACAAAACACAGGGTGTACTACGATAACCGAAAAGACGCATTTATCCACCCAAGGATAATTACTAGCTTACACCACCCAGATCTACCCACCCAAGGGTAATTCCTACACTGCACCACACCAGTCGTTCCTACTTAAAGGTTGATCCCTCCCAAGGACTTAGAAAATTTCCCCAGTAGTTTCGTGTACTCCTAGCCCACTACATAGGTACCGTCTGCCCCTATCTCCACTAGGTGTACTTAGTAATCTTACCCAGTAGTTTCGTGTACCCCTACATAGGTGTCGTCTGCCCCTATCTTTATTAGGTGTACCTACTACTCCCAAGCGATCGGCTCCCTACCGTAGATACCCGTGCTGGTCCCACAATGGGGTGTATCATTCCCCAAAGTGGCCACCTGATAATATCAACGGTGCACGGCTTTATATCTACACGATGCAACAACGGCTTATCTACCAGCCCGGGCCCACACACGCATATGAAACCCGTTGGACTTGCGTTGCCACCGCTAACCCGTTTTGGCCTCTTATAGTCAAGCCCAATATGCGTGTCCCGTCACTCGACATGGGTCGAGCCCACAAAGATACGTTTGGGATATTGGTTGAAATGGGCCCCCACAAGCTACTACTTAAGCTTGTCATTTTATCTAGTGCATCCCACTTAACCCCTTTTTATAATCATGCCCCCTTACATGTTAAGGTTTGGTTAAGTCATCTAATTATATTTCAATTGCCACTTAAGGCACCCACTAGATTTCCGCATGCCACCCAAGGCACTTACTTGATTCCCACATGCCACCCAAGGCACTTACTTAACCCTTTAATCATGTTTAATTACATGTTCCACTTTGGTTAAGTATTCTAATCGTATTTTCTATTGCCACCCAAGGCAACCCACTAGTTTCCTCATGCCACCCAAGGCACCCCCACTAGTTACTACATGCCACCCAAGGCACCCACTTAACCCCTCATGCCCCTCTACATGCTAATATGGTTAAGTGTTTCTTAATTCATTAATTAAGATCATGACCTCATAAAGACCTCTCACATTAGACCGTCTTTTATGACTGCTGGATATGCCGGTTGGTTCCGGGCAGACTTCTGTCATCAAAAGGGCCTAACCTCGTGTCTTTACTTTAATCATGTATTTACTTTATGACTAAGACCTCTCACATTGGGCCAATCATTTGTAGCCGCTGGATGGCCGGTCGGTTCCGGGCAGACTTCCGCTACAAAAGGGTCCAACCTCGTGTCTTAGTTGATTAATTACACCTAATTAATCACCCCCATATTAATTATCCCTAATTAATATCAAGTTTTTCATAACATGGGTAGACCTAACTCAATAGGTAAATTCCCATGGGGTAGACCTAACTCAATAGGTAAATTCCCACTTATGCTTATTCATTTTATGGTATGCTTAATCATACCCAATCATACTTTTATTAACATATTTTACCAACCCCATCGTTCCCCACGTAAATCGTTCTCATTTCATGACATAATAAAGGGGAAGATCCGTCACAAATATCATGGGTTTAGCATATAACTTTGTCATGGGTTAAGAGGATGTCAACTTGCATTTATGAGCATATATTAACCCAACTACATTTAACCCAAACTTGCATATTATCATACACATATCTTGCATAACATGTTGAACTTGCATATAAGCATTCTCATAACTTGCATAACATGTTAAACATGCATTTAAGCATACACATAACTTGCATAAGCATTCACATACTTGCATAAGCATTCACATACTTGCATAAGCATTCATAACTTGCATATCACATTAAACTTGCATTTAAGCATATACATAACTTGCATAACATCATGCACATAACTTGCATAATCTCATAAACATAATTTGCATATGAACTTGCATAACAACATGCACATAACTTACATAACATCATGCACATAACTTGCATAACATGTTGAGCTTGCATATAAGCATACACATAACTTGCATAATATGTTGAGCTTGCATATATGACTTGCATCTTAAAGGAGGGTAAACATGCATAGCATATAAAGGTGTCATCTTGCATATGTATACACCACTTTTAAAAGGGTAAACTTGCATGTCATGATTTATGCATAATACCAAACACTTAGTATGCATAAAACCACCTACTTAGCATGCATAAAATCAATTACTTATTATGCATAAACCCCCCACTTAACTTGCATAAACCCAAACACTTAGCATGCATAAAACCCAATACTTAGCATGCATACAATCAAATACTTAGCATGCATACAATCAAATACTTAGCATGCATAAAATCACATGCATAACTTGCATATCATGTTACATATAACTTGCATATACTCTCACATATAGTTTGCATAACATGTTACATATGCATAAATGTTCAACATAGTGTTTTGCATCATAAATCATGGCATTAAACTTGCATATAACATAAAACTTGCAAATCACATATCATACAAACTTGCATAAACACATTTATCCACAAACATAGCCATGTCTTATCACATCCCACCATAATCAATTTAACAATTGATTATTAAAGCCATAGGAACTCACCAAAACCAAGATTAGCAAACTTATGAAGTAGAATTAGTTGCTTTGGTTGAAGAAGATGTTGATTAGAGGTTGATTAGCTTGCAACTCTCTTCATTGATTTGTGGAGGCCATGATCAAGTTTCATTTTGCCATAATTTAGTTACAAGATCTAATTATGAATGAATTAGGGTAGGGTTGGGGTCTTATTTATAGGATT
This sequence comes from Allium sativum, assembly GCA_030737875.1. NCBI lineage: Eukaryota > Viridiplantae > Streptophyta > Magnoliopsida > Asparagales > Amaryllidaceae > Allium > Allium sativum. Next base: position 552,375,967 of record CM060910.1, on the reverse strand, counting down.
AGGTAGTGTTTTAGGCCATTAGATTAACCCTAAATTAGATTAGGACCCTTAGATTTCGGCACCTTCCAGAAACCAGCCCTAAGACCAAGCCCAAACCCCAAACTGGTGCACCCAACCACAGAACTCTCTAGAAACTGTGCAGGTTTCTGGGCTCGGCACGGGCGCACTTCCCAAGTGCGCCAGTGTTTCTTTGTACTGGCGCACTTCATAAGTGCGCCAGTGCATTTTTGTTCTGGCGCACTTCACAAGTGCGCCAGTGCATTTCTGGCCTGTTTCTGGTTTTTCTGCCTAACTTCGTTCGTCCATATCTCTTTCATACGGTACCCGTTTTACGCAAACTCGGACTCTATTTCGCGTATTTTTCCGAGACGAACGCAATGACGCAGCCCGTTTCCCCTAATTCCCACATCTGAGATTGATTATTCTGCGATTAGTGAATTTTAGTATTAACTAAAATACGGGGTGTTACATTCTCCCCTCCTTAAAGGATTTCGTCCCCGAAATCTCTAAGTTAAGGAGAATGCATATCCTACCATCCAAACAACCATCTACTCAATCCATCAAACACGGGCATCCATTGTCCTTAAAACAATTTCTAATGATGTATGAGCATATGCAAAAAGTGTGTGTATATGTTCCCTATCTACTGTATGAACATATGAAAACCATGATAGTGCCATGCATCCATTATGTATGCGAGAGAACCCTATCGACACATACAATATCTACATGAGTACACAATCATTCACCAAAAATGCATCATCCATATGATAATACAATCATTATACACCCATAAATATAGTTTCCTACACACAATTTTATGCAATATGCAATATGAAGTGATTGAGCCGATCTAGTGCCTAGAGTGTGTGTATATGCATCCACGAGCAACCACTAGCAAACACTTGCATCCACTTGCATCCATCATACATAACATGTCTCAAACACATGTTTCAACCATAGGACTATCCTATCTGAAGGTCAAAGGTACTAACGAGAGGACATACTAAGGATAAGATAAGCACTAGACAACCGATAAAGGAGACGTCTAAAGCACATACCCTCAAAAAGGAATAGGCGTAACGAACGCATCTTCGCTTCTGTCTCCCAAGTAGCATTACTTTCACTTTCTCTCCTTTTTCATTTTGACTAGTCGAACCTCTCTGTTTCTCAACTTCCAAATCTCTGACCCAAGGATGCAAGTAGGAGCTCGTCGAATCGTCGCATCACGCTCTGCTTCCACTTTTCTAAGCAAACTCGGCTCTACCACCCCTGCGGTCTCATGTAGGCACTCCCCCCCATGGAATACATCATGTACACCACTAAGTCTGTCGGGCAACTCCACCAATGGAAGATGCTCCTCCCATGTACCTCCAAAATCCAAGATACATAGCCTCAAAAGGTCTTCTAAAATATGACTCACCCTCTCGGTCTGGCCGTCCGTTTGAGGATGATATGCGGTACTCAAACACAACTGAGTCCCTACCGCCTCTTGCAAACTCTTCCAAAACTCTCTAGTGAAGATAGGATCTCGATCGCTCACCATACTGGAGGGTACACCATGCAATCTAATAATCTCTTGAATATAAACTGAAGCTAGCCATGGAGCAGTTCCCTTACTCTTCACAGGTATACAATGGGCGCTCTTAGTAAGCCTGTCTACTACCACCCAAATTCTCGTATTACCCTTCCTTGATCTTGGTAACCTGTCAATAAAATCCTTCGAGATGCTATCCCACTTCCATTGCGGAACTTCCAATGGGTGAAGCAACCCACCTGGTTTCTTTTGCTCCGCCTTCACTTGTTGGTACACCAAGCATCGAGCGACATACTCGGCCACATCTTTCTTCATACCGGCCCAGAAGAAAACCCTCTTCATGTCTTGGTACATCTTGTCCCCACCGGGATGAATGGTCATCCCAGAACGGTGTGCATCATCAAAAATAACCTTCCTCAAACCCTCGTCTTGCGGTACACAAAGTCTACCGTCTCTACGCAAGCACCCCCTATCGTCTAGGTTGTACCTACTCAATTGGCTGGACGACTCCCCCCCTTATGAGCTTCTCTACCAACTCAACCCACTGTGGGTCGTCCCTCTGTGCTTCTCCAATCCGCCTCAAAAGAGTAGGTCTAACCTCCAAGGAAGCTAGCAAATCGGGTACATAATCAATGGAAGGTCTGAAATCAAACATCGAGATAAATTCCAAGCTTCGTCGTTCAACGAACCACAAACTCGAGGACAACCTTTTTCTACTTAAGGCGTCCGCTTCCATGTTACCCTTGCCGTGGGTGTACGCTATCTCAAACTCATAGGATGCTAAGAATCCTATTCACTTTTGCTGTCTTAAGACTACGCGCCTGGAGAGTCTCCAATACTTCCCTAAGATGTAGGGCAGGTTTTTCTCCACTCCTAGAGAAAATCAGGATATTCTCCCATGCAAAATCATCACAACTATCCATCTCTCACGCAGACCACCCTAGTCGAGCTCGATATCCCCCAAATGCAAGCCCCAAAGGCCTAAACCAATTTCAGACAAACACCCAAGGGATATCTCCTTCGAGTTCAGGCGACCTACGTGAGATGATACTAGTAAAAATGGCTAAACAATTAAGCCTTTGACCAACTTTGGATGTCCTCGCCAGTCTCGCTCTAAAAACCACCGTTTTTCCCATAACTGGCTTTGCTCACCCTATTGAGCACATACGAAAACTTATTTCGCTCCTAGAAAAGACCAAGATGTCATCCACAAAGACCATCACAAACTTATTTAGGTACTCCCTGAACACCCTTCTCATCAATAAAGTATGCAGGGGCGTTCATCAAACCAAATGGCGTCACCAGCTACTCATAAAAACCAACCGGAGTCCTAAAGGCAGTCTTCTCTATATTATCCTCAGCCACCTTCAACTGACGAAACCTCGTGGCTAAGTCCAATTGCGAAAATACTGAGGCGCCCACTAACTGATCAAAGAGATCATCAATCCTCGACAATGGGTGTCTATTCTTCTTTGTGAGTTTATTTAGCTCTCTCTAGCCTACACAAAGTCTGAGGGACCCATCCGCCTTCATGGCAAAAACTACCGGAGCACCCTACTCCGATATACTTCGTCTTCTAAACCCCTTCTCAAGCAAATTGCCTACTTGCTTATGGAGTTCCCTCCTCTCACGAGGAGCCACGTGGCACACTGGCCAAGACACTGGTTAGGCATTGTCTACCAGATATATTTGGAAGTCAATCTCCCGCTCCGGAGGTAAGCCCTTCACCTCCTCAAACTCATCCGAGTATTCCCGGACCACTCTAACAGATCGCAAACTCCCGACCGACGTGTCAAGCGATTCTAGATACTTAGCATAACAGATTCCATGGGATTACAAGAGATCTCGAGAGTGTTACCCAAGCGGGTCATAAGCCTAACAACTCTCCCTTCAAAATCAAGAACGGCACCCCTACTGGACAACCAGTCCATGCCCAAAACTAACCCATAGCCCGTGAAGCCCAACAAGCATCACACCTAAACTCAACGCTAAGTATAGAAACTTTCAAACCCAAACACATCATGGAGCCCCAATTGGGTTTGAAACAACTAAGGGATCATCTACCAACTGGTGTCTCAGTGCAGTGACTCAACTAATAATGATGAGATAAACGAACTCGATGCGTCAGAATCAAATAAAGTTCGAATCGGATAATAAAGAAATCCAACTTCCAATCTAGACGGTCCTATCCCCATCTGGTACCCTAGTCGGGAGGGAATACAACCACCCTCCTGAAGATCCCATACCTTGCCCTTGCTTCTTTGGACAATCCTAATAAGATGTCCTATTCCTCCCAAAAGGATAACTACTAGCCTTCTTCTTCCCCATTCCCCACTCGGAACCTCCCACTACTGAGGTTTCATCCTTCATTAAACATCAACTATTTGAGCCTTCCTCTCTTCGTCTATCCAATAGGTACCTACAAGTCCTCCTCCTTCTTGAACCAACTTCTAGTCCGACTAATGTCCAAGTTCCTTGAAGTGGTTTTCCATTCTTATCTATCTTAGAAAGATCATCTATACGTGGAGGGGAAACTCAAAACGAGAGAGGAAGAGATTCAAAACGGAGAACTCGAAAGATATAGATATGGCTATTGGGGATTATGCTTTTCTTTCAAAAACTTTTCTCTTAAAAGACATGTTTTTGAAAATACTCCTTTCAAAAATATTCTTAGAAAATAGTTTTTCTAAAAATTTTATCTGTTCTGGTAACCTTAAGCTCTGATACCACGTGTAACACCCCACACCCGCTAAGGTCACTCACTAAGGGAATGCCTTAGTTTTGGTGGAGTATTTTTAGTGAGTATAGAACAGAAAAATTACAACAGGACAGATATAAGTAATACTTGAAAATTTAAAACATCATTTCATTAACAAAACATGTTTGGTTACATCACAAAACCATAACAAGAGTCAAGTACATAATATCCATCCTGATAAAACAGAAGTACATAATCCCATTACATAGATAATAGCCAAAATAGAAAAGATAAACCGAGCTTTACTTCTACGGTCCAAGCCCCACAAGATAGATATAGCGGTCTGGTCCAAGCCCACTAGTGCTAGGCCCACTCTGATAACCTGAGGGTTGGGAAAAAGATAAACAACAACGGGGTCAGACATAAGTCTGAGTGAGTCCTATAACCCTAACAATACAATCATCAAAGTAATTAGGGTATGATATAAACAAGGTACGGTATCTCTGGGGATAATGACTACACCAAGTAGCCAACAAAACACAGGGTGTACTACGATAACCGAAAAGACGCATTTATCCACCCAAGGATAATTACTAGCTTACACCACCCAGATCTACCCACCCAAGGGTAATTCCTACACTGCACCACACCAGTCGTTCCTACTTAAAGGTTGATCCCTCCCAAGGACTTAGAAAATTTCCCCAGTAGTTTCGTGTACTCCTAGCCCACTACATAGGTGCCGTCTGCCCCTATCTCCACTAGGTGTACTTAGTAATCTTACCCAGTAGTTTCGTGTACCCCTACATAGGTGCCGTCTGCCCCTATCTTTATTAGGTGTACCTACTACTCCTAAGCGATCGGCTCCCTACCGTAGATACCCGTGCTGGTCCCACAATGGGGTGTATCATTCCCCAAAGTGGCCACCTGATAATATCAACGGTGCACGGCTTTATATCTACACGATGCAACAACGGCTTATCTACCAGCCCGGGCCCACACACGCATATGAAACCCATTGGACTTGCGTTGCCACCGCTAACCCGTTTTGGCCTCTTATAGTCAAGCCCAATATGCGTGTCCCGTCACTCGACATGGGTCGAGCCCACAAAGATACGTTTGGGATATTGGTTGAAATGGGCCCCCACAAGCTACTACTTAAGCTTGTCATTTTATCTAGTGCATCCCACTTAACCCCTTTTTATAATCATGCCCCCTTACATGTTAAGGTTTGGTTAAGTCATCTAATTATATTTCAATTGCCACTTAAGGCACCCACTAGATTTCCGCATGCCACCCAAGGCACTTACTTGATTCCCACATGCCACCCAAGGCACTTACTTAACCCTTTAATCATGTTTAATTACATGTTCCACTTTGGTTAAGTATTCTAATCGTATTTTCTATTGCCACCCAAGGCAACCCACTAGTTTCCTCATGCCACCCAAGGCACCCCCACTAGTTACTACATGCCACCCAAGGCACCCACTTAACCCCTCATGCCCCTCTACATGCTAATATGGTTAAGTGTTTCTTAATTCATTAATTAAGATCATGACCTCATAAAGACCTCTCACATTAGACCGTCTTTTATGACTGCTGGATATGCCGGTTGGTTCCGGGCAGACTTCTGTCATCAAAAGGGCCTAACCTCGTGTCTTTACTTTAATCATGTATTTACTTTATGACTAAGACCTCTCACATTGGACCAATCATTTGTAGCCGCTGGATGGCCGGTCGGTTCCGGGCAGACTTCCGCTACAAAAGGGTCCAACCTCGTGTCTTAGTTGATTAATTACACCTAATTAATCACCCCCATATTAATTATCCCTAATTAATATCAAGTTTTTCATAACATGGGTAGACCTAACTCAATAGGTAAATTCCCATGGGGTAGACCTAACTCAATAGGTAAATTCCCACTTATGCTTATTCATTTTATGGTATGCTTAATCATACCCAATCATACTTTTATTAACATATTTTACCAACCCCATCGTTCCCCACGTAAATCGTTCTCATTTCATGACATAATAAAGGGGAAGATCCGTCACAAATATCATGGGTTTAGCATATAACTTTGTCATGGGTTAAGAGGATGTCAACTTGCATTTATGAGCATATATTAACCCAACTACATTTAACCCAAACTTGCATATTATCATACACATATCTTGCATAACATGTTGAACTTGCATATAAGCATTCTCATAACTTGCATAACATGTTAAACATGCATTTAAGCATACACATAACTTGCATAAGCATTCACATACTTGCATAAGCATTCACATACTTGCATAAGCATTCACATACTTGCATAAGCATTCATAACTTGCATATCACATTAAACTTGCATTTAAGCATATACATAACTTGCATAACATCATGCACATAACTTGCATAATCTCATAAACATAACTTGCATATGAACTTGCATAACAACATGCACATAACTTACATAACATCATGCACATAACTTGCATAACATGTTGAGCTTGCATATAAGCATACACATAACTTGCATAATATGTTGAGCTTGCATATATGACTTGCATCTTAAAGGAGGGTAAACATGCATAGCATATAAAGGTGTCATCTTGCATATGTATACACCACTTTTAAAAGGGTAAACTTGCATGTCATGATTTATGCATAATACCAAACACTTAGTATGCATAAAACCACCTACTTAGCATGCATAAAATCAATTACTTATTATGCATAAACCCACCACTTAACTTGCATAAACCCAAGAACTTAGCATGCATAAAACCCAATACTTAGCATGCATACAATCAAATACTTAGCATGCATACAATCAAATACTTAGCATGCATAAAATCAAATACTTAGCATGCATAAAATCACATGCATAACTTGCATATCATGTTACATATAACTTGCATATACTCTCACATATAGTTTGCATAACATGTTACATATGCATAAATGTTCAACATAGTGTTTTGCATCATAAATCATGGCATTAAACTTGCATATAACATAAAACTTGCAAATCACATATCATACAAACTTGCATAAACACATTTATCCACAAACATAGCCATGTCTTATCACATCCCACCATAATCAATTTAACAATTGATTATTAAAGCCATAGGAACTCACCAAAACCAAGATTAGCAAACTTATGAAGTAGAATTAGTTGCTTTGGTTGAAGAAGATGTTGATTAGAGGTTGATTAGCTTGCAACTCTCTTCATTGATTTGTGGAGGCCATGATCAAGTTTCATTTTGCCATAATTTAGTTACAAGATCTAATTATGAATGAATTAGGGTAGGGTTGGGGTCTTATTTATAGGATTAGGTAGTGTTTTAGGCCATTAGATTAACCCTAAATTAGATCAGGACCCTTAGATTTCGGCACCTTCCAGAAACCAGCCCTAAGACCAAGCCCAAACCCCAAACTGGTGCACCCAACCACAGAACTCTCTAGAAACTGTGCAGGTTTCTGGGCTCGGCACGGGCGCACTTCCCAAGTGCGCCAGTGTTTCTTTGTACTGGCGCACTTCATAAGTGCGCCAGTGCATTTTTGTTCTGGCGCACTTCACAAGTGCGCCAGTGCATTTCTGGCCTGTTTCTGGTTTTTCTGCCTAACTTCGTTCGTCCATATCTCTTTCATACGGTACCCGTTTTACGCAAACTCGGACTCTATTTCGCGTATTTTTCCGAGACGAACGCAATGACGCAGCCCGTTTCCCCTAATTCCCACATCTGAGATTGATTATTCTGCGATTAGTGAATTTTAGTATTAACTAAAATACGGGGTGTTACACTCATCACCTACGAATCTCCCTATAAACCAGTTACACCAAATTTGTTCATATTTCAAACTTTTCTTTTGTTATCCATTAAGAGAAGTAAATTCCAAATATTTTAATCGTACGACCAAAACCGTATATCCACTTCATCGTGCCCATTTAAAAGTAAATTAAAATGCAATTTTTTTTTGAAATTTTGTTTTGGGATGAAAAAGGAAAAGAAAGTTGAAATCTATGCAAAAACAAATAAATATAAAACTCCCCCCACACTTGATTTTGACTGTGTCCGCACAGTCAACCCAAGTGGAAGGAGAAAAGAAAAGAAAATTTTGAAAATATGTGCTATATTTACAAGAGAAAAGAAAAAAAATTATTTACAGTATATCAGAAAATATATTGACAAGAAGTAAATGAAACGGTCTTCTAAAGATCGATTCATTTGTCTCTTCAATTGTGAGAGACACAGCTTAAGCTCGAAAAACCAAATCGTAAAAGCTTTTGAAGTTAAACGTAGATTTGGGAAAACAAATGTTGTTTTAAAAATCGAATGAGTTGCTTTATTTTCGATGATTCTTGGGGTAGATTGAATAATTGATTGAAATTCATGTTTAAATTCACCAATTTGAATTTCAAAATTATCATTGAAAACTTCTTTTGAATTATCGATTTCAAAATCAAAATGGTGATTCAAATCTACCTCATTAAGATTCAACTCATTATCGAAAAGCTCAAAAAATTCGTTTTCATTTAGTTCATCTTCCTTTGAATTATTAACAACTTCATTACTTATATCATTTTCAAAGTCCAAAGTTGTTATTTTCAAGTTTTCAGAAAAAGGAAGATCGAATTCTAAATTTTGTTCCACTCTCTCAAAAGAATTGAAATCCAACTCAATTACCGTATTATTAACAACCTCGTTAAGATCGTCATTTTCTATTTCGAAAGTTGTTATTTCAAAATCATCAATTGTGGGCAAAGGTGGATTATCGTTCAAATCACCACACGTTGAAACTTGATTTTGTTGGTCACGTCGTTTCAAGTATGTTTCAAATACCAAATCCGTGTGATTATCAAAAATTTCTGTAACACCCCACTCCCGCTATGATCACTCACTAAGGGAATGCCATAGCATCGGTGGAGTATTTTAGTGAATATAGAACAGAAAAATTACAACAAGACAGATATAAATAGTACTTGAAATTTTAAAACATCATCTCATAACAGCGGAAGTAAAACATGTCTGGTTACATCATAAAACCACAATAAAGGTCAAGTACAATATCCATCAAAATAAAGAAGTACATAATCCCACTCTCATACAATAGCCAAACAAAAGAAAAGATAACTGGATAACTGGAGCTTTACATCTATCCAAGCTCCTAAAGACTGGAACAGCAATCCGATCAAGCTCCACTACTGCTAGGATCCACCGTAGGACCTGAGGGTTGGGAAAAAGATAAAAACAACAGGGTCAGACATAAGTCTGAGCGAGTCCTATAACTTTAACAATACAATCGTTAAAGTAACCAGAGAAGACATAAACTGATATACGGTAACATATAGGGATGAATGACTACCCTAAGCAGTCAACTAAACGAAGATAAAGGATAAAGACGCATCTACCCTCCCTAAGGTAAATTACTAAACTGCACCACACCAGTCGTTCCTAACTTAAAGGTTGATCCCACCCAAGGACTTATAAAATTTACTAATTAGTACCTGCGTACCCCTAGGTGACCAAGTAGGCGCCACGGGGCCCTACAATCCACTAGGTGTACACACTACTTCCCATTCGATCGGCTCCCTAACGTAGATACCCGTGCTGGCCCCACCGTGGGATGTATCATTCCCCAATGTGGCAACCTGATGAAACTAAAGGTGCACGGCTTATATCTACTCGATGCAACAACGGCTTACCTACCAGCCCGGGCCCACTCACGCATATGAAGCCCGTTGGACTTGCGTTGCCACCGCTAACCCGTTTGCCTCTTACAGTCAAGCCCAGTATGCGTGTCCCGTCCTCGACATGGGTCGAGCCCACAAAGATACGTATGGGTTACTGGTTGAAATGGGCCTCCACAAGCTACCCACCTAAGCTTGTCCCTTTTTCTAGTATATCCCACTTAACCCTTTAATCATGTTTTAATTACATGTTCTATTTTGGTTAAGTATTCTAATCGTATTTTCTATTGCCACCCAAGGCAACCACTAGATTTTCTCATGCCACCCGAGGCACCCACTTAACCCCTCATGTCCCTCTACATGCTAATGTGGTTAAGTGTTTCTTAATTAATTAATTAAGAACGTAACCTTTGTAAAGACCTCTCACATTAGACTGTCTTTTATGACCGCTGGTTAAGCCGGTTGGGTCCGGGCAGCCTTATGTCATAACAGAGTCTAACCTCGTGTCTTTACATTAATTACGTATTTAGTTTGTGCCTAAGACCTCTCACATTGGGCTAACATTTGTAGCAACTGGTTAAGCCGGTTGGGTCCGGGCAGTTTTACGCTACAACTGAGTCCAACCTCGTGTCTTAGTCAATTAATTACACCTAATTAATCACCCTCATAATTTTATATTAATTATCCCTAATTAATCAAGTTTTCTTAACATGGGTAGACCTAACTTAATAGGTAAATTCCCATGGGGTAGACCTAACTCAATAGGTAAATTCCCAACACATAGTATGGGTACACCTAACCAAATAGGCAAATTCCCATACTATGTTTATTTATTTTGTGTTATGCATAATTATATTAATTTCACACAATCTTATTAACTTATGCATTTAATTACCCCATCGTTCCCACGTAATTTCGTTCATGATATAACACATATAAAAGGTGTCAACTTGCATATGAATGAACATGTTTCAAAGGTGCCATCTTGCATATTAACAAACACATAACTTGCATATGAACTTGCATAACATGTCACATAACTTGCATATAATATGTCACATAACTTACATATTCATTTTGCATAACAAACTTGCATATTAGCTTATAGACTTGCATAATGTGTCATCATGAACTTGCATATTAATAAACATGTAACTTGCATATTTACATACATGTAACTCGCATATTAACAAACATGTAACTTGCATATAAAGAAACATGTAACTTGCATATTTACATACATGTAACTTGCATATTAACAAACATGTAACTTGCATATTAACAAACATGTAACTTGCATATTTACATACATGTAACTTGCATATTAACAAACATGTAACTTGCATATTAACAAACATGTAACTTGCATAGCATATTACCATGAACTTGCATAACATGCATATGATTACATAGCCCACAACTTGCATATTTAGCATCATGCAAACATAACATACATCATATTAAACTTGCATAAGCTTACATACTCAACATGCATAAACATAAGATTAATGCTAACATCATATCATATGATTCAAAGCTCATTAACCCACATACAAAACCATAAATCTCATCACATCTCATCTAATTAGTTTACCAAAAGATCATCAAAGTGATAGAAACTCACAACTAGCAACTTTGAACACCAAATGAAGAAGATTAAGATGCTAAGAAGGGATTAGAAGTTGATTAGAGAGTGATTAGTATGCAACCCTCTTCATAAAATTAGTGGAGGCCATGAGAGCTAGCATTTTGCCATAGTTTAGTCACTAGGTTTAATTATGAATGAATTAGGGTAGGTTAGGGTCTTATTTATAGATTAGGCAAGTGTTTTAGGCCATAGGATTAACCCTAGATTCAATCCAAGCCATCAAAGCATGTCTTGGGGAAGAAGTCAAGTGTAGGAACCATCTAGGGCCTTTAGATTAAAGATGGACCATGAGAACCATTCAAATGCAAAATCTGCACTTGAGCGAATCGGCCCACGGGTTGACAGCCAAACACCCTGGATTAACCCCTAGTCGACCCAGCGGGCTTGGGTCGACTTCAAAAATCGGCCGGTTCGGTTATTCCCCTCTCCCAATTCGCTGTTTTGAGCATTTTTGCATATTTATTTATTAAATTTTCAATTATATATATATATATATATCAATATATATATATATATATATATATCTACACAACCCATTTCACTTAATTAAGTATACTTTAATTTGGGAATTTTCGTGAAACTTCGCGAGGCCATATCTTGGTCATACGGACTCCGATTTTCGAAAACTCGGACTCTATTTCGCGTATTTTTCCGAGACGAACACAATGGCATAGCCCGTTTCCCTTGATTCCCATTTTAGAATTAAATTCTGCCTCGATTTATGTTATTACAGGTTATTGAAAATACGGGTTGTTACATTCTCCCCTCCTTAAAGGATTTCGTCCCCGAAATCTTCAAGTTAGGAAGAACGTATCCTACCATCCAATCATCCATCTACTCAAAGCATCATCCACGAGCAATCATTGTCCTTACAAGATTCTAAATGCTGGATGGATATATGCAAAAGTGTGTGTATATGTACTTACCTAATGCGAAAATCAGGCGGTTACTGATACAGTAAACCTCCTTAATGCAAACCATGATAGTGCCATGCATCCAATATGTATGCGAAACCCTATTGACACATACAAATTTCTACATGCGTGCACAACCATACACAAAAATGCATCATCCATATGATAACACAGCCATGATACATCCATCAATCTAACTACCACATCCATTTATGCAATATGCAACATGAAGTGACTGAGCCGATCTAGTGCCTAATGTGTGTGTATATGCATCCACGAGCAACCACTAGCAAACAATTGCATCCATATGCATCCATCAACCATAACATGTTTCAAACACATGTCTCAACCATAGGTTTTACCCTATCTAAAGGTCATAGGTATTAGCGAGAGGATATACTAAAGATAAGATAAGTACTAGACAAGCAATAAAGGAGAAGTTAAAAGACATACTCTCAAAAAGAAATGGATACAAAGAACGCATCTTTGCTTCCGTCTCCCAAGTAGCATTGCTTTCGTCATCTCCCCATTGCACTTTAACTAGCTGAACTTCTCTGTTCCTCAACTTCCTAGTTTCTGACCCAAGGATGCGAGTAGGAGCTCGTCGAATCGTCGCATCACGCTCTACCTCTACATCTCTAAGCAAGCTCGGCTCTACCACCTCCGCGGTCTCATGTAAGCACTTCCTCAAATGTGATACATGGAATACATCATGAACACCACTAAGTCTGTCGGGCAACTCCACCCTATATGCCATCCGTCCAATCCTTTCCTTAATAGGAAACGGCCCAACAAATCTCGGTGCTAACTTCCCTACGGACCCAAAGCGAACAACATTTCTCAATGGAGATACTTTGACAAAAACCATGTCCCCAACCTCAAACTCAAGATCCGTCCTTCTCCGATCCGCATAAGATTTCTGTCTATCTTGCGCTGCTTTCATCCTTTTTCGAATTAAATCAATCTTCTCTGAAGTCTCTCTAACCATATCCGGCCCAAGCAAGATCCTATCCGTAGATTCCCACCAACATGTAGGAGATCGACAAGGCCTTCCATAAAGAGCTTCGAAAGGAGCCATACCAATACTGGACTGAAAGCTGTTATTATATGCGAACTCCACCAAAGGAAGATGTTCTTCCCATGTACCTCCAAAATCCAAGATACAAAGCCTCAAAAGATCTTCTAAGATACGGTTCACCCTCTCGGTCTGACCGTCCGTCTGAGGATGATATGCGGTGCTCAAACACAACTGAGTCCCTACCGCCTCTTGCAAACTTCTCCAAAACTCACTAGTGAAAATAGGATCTCGATCACTCACAATGCTGGATGGTACGCCATGCAATCTAACAATCTCTCTAACATAGACTGAAGCAAGCCATGGAGCGGTCCTCTTACTCTTTACGGGTATAAAATGGGCACTCTTTGTAAGTCTGTCTACCACAACCCAAATTCCCGTATTGCCCTTCCTCGATCTCGGTAACCCGTCGATGAAATCCATCGAGACACTATCCCACTTCCACTGTGGAACTTCCAATGGGTGTAGCAACCCACCGGGTTTCCTTTGCTCCACTTTAACTTGTTGGCACACTAAGCATCTAGCCACATACTCGGCCACATCTTTCTTCATACCGGCCCAAAAGAAAACTCTCTTCATGTCTTGGTACATTTTGTCTCCACCGGGATGAATAGTCATTCTTGAACGATGTGCATCATCCAAAATAGCCTTCTTCAAACCCTCATCTTGCGGTACACAAAGTCTACCGTCTCTATGCAACCATCCCTTATCATCTATGGTGTATCTACCCAAATGGCTGGACGACTCCCCTCTTATAAGCTTCTCTACCAACACAACCAACTGTGGGTCGTCTCGCTGAGCCTCGCCAATCCGTCTCAAAAGAGTAGGTCTAACCTCCAAGGATGCCAACAAACCAGGTACAAAATCAACAGAAGGTCTGAAGTCAAACAAAGAAAGAAACTCCAAGCTTCGTCGTTCCACGAACAATGGACTCAAAGATAGCCTTTTTCTACTTAAGGCGTCTGCCACCACGTTACCCTTACCAGGGGTATACGCTATCTCGAAATCATAGGATGCTAAGAACTCCATCCACCTTTGCTGTCTTAAGTTTAAATCCTTCTGAGAGAATAAGTACTTCAATGATTTATGGTCGGTGAACAACTCGAATCTCTCACCAAGAAGATAATGGCGCCAAGACTTAAGTGCGAAAACAATCGCGGCCAACTCTAGATCATGGGTAGGGTAATTCTTCTCATGCACTCTCAATTGTCTCCCTCCATAGGCTATTACCCTTCCCTCCTGCATCAAGACTGCGCCTAATCCTGTTCCACAAGCATCGGTATAAACAACAAACGGCTTACTCCCATCTGGAAGCACTAAAACTGGAGCGGTGGTCAAAGCTCTCTTTAACCGTCGGAAAGCATCATCACAATCTACATCCCATGAGAAAACCAGATTCTTCTTCGTCAAGCGGGTTAATGGGGCTGATATCTTCGCGAAGTCTTTGATGAACTTCCTATAATATCCTGCCAACCCCAAGAAACTTCTTACCTCGGTAGCATTTCTAGGAACTTTCCAATCCTGGATAGATACTATCTTTGCGGGATCCACAGCTATCCCTTCCTTAGAGACCACATGCCCTAAGAATCGCACTTCTCTTCTCCAAAAATGGCATTTAGAGAATTTAGCTTTAAGACTATGCGCTCGAAGAGTCTCCAACACTTCCTTGAGATGTAAGGCATGCTCTTCTTCATTCTTGGAAAAGACCAAGATGTCATCCACAAAAACTACTACAAACTTATTCAGATACTCTCTGAACACTCTACTCATGAGATCAACAAAGTATGCGGGGGCGTTTGTTAACCCAAATGGCATCACTAGCCACTCATAAAAACCATCCGGAGTCCGGAAAGCAGTCTTCTCTATACTGTCCTCCGCCACTCTTAACTGATGAAACCCTGTAGCTAAGTCCATCTGCGAAAATACTGACGCGCCAACCAACTGATCAAAGAGATCATCTATCCTCGGTAATGGGTGTCTATTCTTCTTCGTGAGCTTATTAAGTTCCCTATAATCCACACAAAGTCTGAGGGACCCATCCGCCTTCGTGGCAAACACTACTGGAGCTCCCCACTCCGATATACTTCGCCTTATGAACCCCTTCTCAAGCAACTCCCCTACTTGCTTATGAAGTTCTCTTCTCTCACGAGGAGCCATGTGGCGTACTGGCAAAGACACTGGTTTGGCATTATCCACCAAATAAATTCGGAAATCTATCTCCCGCTTCGGAGGCAAACCCTTTACTTCTTCAAACACATCCGGATATTCCCGGACTACTCTGACAGAACACAAACTTTCGACCGAAGCATCGAGCGATTCAAGATAACTTAGCAAAACAGATTCCATGGGATTGCAAGAGATCTCGAGAGTGTTACCCAAGCGGGTCATGAGCCTGACAACTCTCCTTTCGCAATCAAGAACGGCACCATTACTGGATAACCAGTCCATGCCCAAGATCAACCCATAGCCCGTGAAGCCCAATACAAAAGCATCACATCTAAACTCAACGCTAAGTATAGAAATCTTCAAACCCAAACATATCATAGACAGATATATGGAGCCCCCAATTGGGTTTGAGACAACCAAGGGATCATCAACTAGACTGGTGTCTAAGTGCAGTGACTCAACTAACGATGATGAGATAAAAGAATGCGATGCGCCAGAGTCAAACAAAGTACGAACTGGATGATCAAACAGAAAAACCAGACTTTCAACGGAAATAGTTCTACCTCTCTGCTGAATCGGTGGAACTGAGAGAACCTGAACTTGCCCCCCTGACTGAGGTGGTGCTATAAGAGCTTGCACCTGGCCTCCTGAGGTAGACCCCGTCTTCTGCCCCTTCTTTGGGCAGTTTTTCACAAGATGCCCTGCTTCACCACAA
The DNA here is from genome assembly GCA_030737875.1 of Allium sativum. Classification (NCBI taxonomy): domain Eukaryota; kingdom Viridiplantae; phylum Streptophyta; class Magnoliopsida; order Asparagales; family Amaryllidaceae; genus Allium; species Allium sativum. Next base: position 552,359,531 of record CM060910.1, on the reverse strand, counting down.
TGAAAGCAACCGGTCTTCTTCTTTTTGCGACAATCCTTACTGAGGTGTCCTGGTGTTCCACAATTGAAGCACTTCTTCTTCGTCTTCTTTTTGTCACCATTGCCTTTTCCGCCCTTGCCTTGTTGTTGCTGTTGCGGTTTCTTCTGATCCCCCTTTTTCTCTGGTGCCTTAGAATTCTTATCATCCTCATGCATAAGTGCCATGTAGACAAGCTTCTCAAAAGTGGCCCCCATAGGAATGTGAGTCATAGCTATTCCTTGCAATGGTTCGTTCAAGCCTCTAACGAACCTCAAAGCCTTCTTCTCCGGTGTATTCACCAACTCTATGCCAAACCTTGCTAATTGATTGAATTTGTTGACATATTCTTTCACCGTGAGATTCCCTTGCTTCAAATTCAAGAACTTCTCCATAAACAGATTCTCTTCCGCCCTTGAGAGAAACTTAGCCCCAAACCTTTGCTTAAAATCTGCCCAAGAGTCAACAGGGCGTTCTCCATTAGTGACCTCCCACCAGAATGAGGCCTCTCCCTTCATTAACCAAGCCGCCAACTTGACTTTCTTTCCCTCTTCCACTTCAAAGATATCTAGCAACTCTTCCACTTCCTTAAGCCAATCTCTAGCCTCTACGAAAGTCTCTGAACCAAGAAAAGGTTTTCCTCCTATAGCCTTGAACTCCTTGCAAACCTTAGCAAAATTATCCACTCTAGGCTGAGGAGGAGGAGCGGTTGTCTCTGGTGTAGTAGCATTGGCCGGACCCGCAGCCGCGGCCCTAGCCTCTTGCAACCTCCTATACCATAGTGGTATAACTAAACCCTCCGGGATGTTAAGATCTTCAGCCATGCTGAAACGAAAGAGGAAAGATTCAAAAAGGAGATTCCGAAAGATAAAGATATGGCTATTGGGGATTATGCTTTTCTTTTTCAAAAACTTTTTCTCTTAGAAGACATGCTTTTGAAAATACTTTCTTCGAAAATACTCTTAGAAAATAGTTTTTCTAAAAAAAATTATCTGTTCTGGTAACCTTAAGCTCTGATACCACGTGTAACACCCCACTCCCGCTATGATCACTCACTAAGGGAATGCCATAGCATCGGTGGAGTATTTTAGTGAATATAGAACAGAAAAATTACAACAAGACAGATATAAATAGTACTTGAAATTTTAAAACATCATCTCATAACAGCGGAAGTAAAACATGTCTGGTTACATCATAAAACCACAATAAAGGTCAAGTACAATATCCATCAAAATAAAGAAGTACATAATCCCACTCTCATACAATAGCCAAACAAAAGAAAAGATAACTGGATAACTGGAGCTTTACATCTATCCAAGCTCCTAAAGACTGGAACAGCAATCCGATCAAGCTCCACTACTGCTAGGATCCACCGTAGGACCTGAGGGTTGGGAAAAAGATAAAAACAACAGGGTCAGACATAAGTCTGAGCGAGTCCTATAACTTTAACAATACAATCGTTAAAGTAACCAGAGAAGACATAAACTGATATACGGTAACATATAGGGATGAATGGCTACCCTAAGCAGTCAACTAAACGAAGATAAAGGATAAAGACGCATCTACCCTCCCTAAGGTAAATTACTAAACTGCACCACACCAGTCGTTCCTAACTTAAAGGTTGATCCCACCCAAGGACTTATAAAATTTACTAATTAGTACCTGCGTACCCCTAGGTGACCAAGTAGGCGCCACGGGGCCCTACAATCCACTAGGTGTACACACTACTTCCCATTCGATCGGCTCCCTAACGTAGATACCCGTGCTGGCCCCACCGTGGGATGTATCATTCCCCAATGTGGCAACCTGATGAAACTAAAGGTGCACGGCTTATATCTACTCGATGCAACAACGGCTTACCTACCAGCCCGGGCCCACTCACGCATATGAAGCCCGTTGGACTTGCGTTGCCACCGCTAACCCGTTTGCCTCTTACAGTCAAGCCCAGTATGCGTGTCCCGTCCTCGACATGGGTCGAGCCCACAAAGATACGTATGGGTTACTGGTTGAAATGGGCCTCCACAAGCTACCCACCTAAGCTTGTCCCTTTTTCTAGTATATCCCACTTAACCCTTTAATCATGTTTTAATTACATGTTCTATTTTGGTTAAGTATTCTAATCGTATTTTCTATTGCCACCCAAGGCAACCACTAGATTTTCTCATGCCACCCGAGGCACCCACTTAACCCCTCATGTCCCTCTACATGCTAATGTGGTTAAGTGTTTCTTAATTAATTAATTAAGAACGTAACCTTTGTAAAGACCTCTCACATTAGACTGTCTTTTATGACCGCTGGTTAAGCCGGTTGGGTCCGGGCAGCCTTATGTCATAACAGAGTCTAACCTCGTGTCTTTACATTAATTACGTATTTAGTTTGTGCCTAAGACCTCTCACATTGGGCTAACATTTGTAGCAACTGGTTAAGCCGGTTGGGTCCGGGCAGTTTTACGCTACAACTGAGTCCAACCTCGTGTCTTAGTCAATTAATTACACCTAATTAATCACCCTCATAATTTTATATTAATTATCCCTAATTAATCAAGTTTTCTTAACATGGGTAGACCTAACTTAATAGGTAAATTCCCATGGGGTAGACCTAACTCAATAGGTAAATTCCCAACACATAGTATGGGTACACCTAACCAAATAGGCAAATTCCCATACTATGTTTATTTATTTTGTGTTATGCATAATTATATTAATTTCACACAATCTTATTAACTTATGCATTTAATTACCCCATCGTTCCCACGTAATTTCGTTCATGATATAACACATATAAAAGGTGTCAACTTGCATATGAATGAACATGTTTCAAAGGTGCCATCTTGCATATTAACAAACACATAACTTGCATATGAACTTGCATAACATGTCACATAACTTGCATATAATATGTCACATAACTTACATATTCATTTTGCATAACAAACTTGCATATTAGCTTATAGACTTGCATAATGTGTCATCATGAACTTGCATATTAATAAACATGTAACTTGCATATTTACATACATGTAACTCGCATATTAACAAACATGTAACTTGCATATAAAGAAACATGTAACTTGCATATTTACATACATGTAACTTGCATATTAACAAACATGTAACTTGCATATTAACAAACATGTAACTTGCATATTTACATACATGTAACTTGCATATTAACAAACATGTAACTTGCATATTAACAAACATGTAACTTGCATAGCATATTACCATGAACTTGCATAACATGCATATGATTACATAGCCCACAACTTGCATATTTAGCATCATGCAAACATAACATACATCATATTAAACTTGCATAAGCTTACATACTCAACATGCATAAACATAAGATTAATGCTAACATCATATCATATGATTCAAAGCTCATTAACCCACATACAAAACCATAAATCTCATCACATCTCATCTAATTAGTTTACCAAAAGATCATCAAAGTGATAGAAACTCACAACTAGCAACTTTGAACACCAAATGAAGAAGATTAAGATGCTAAGAAGGGATTAGAAGTTGATTAGAGAGTGATTAGTATGCAACCCTCTTCATAAAATTAGTGGAGGCCATGAGAGCTAGCATTTTGCCATAGTTTAGTCACTAGGTTTAATTATGAATGAATTAGGGTAGGTTAGGGTCTTATTTATAGATTAGGCAAGTGTTTTAGGCCATAGGATTAACCCTAGATTCAATCCAAGCCATCAAAGCATGTCTTGGGGAAGAAGTCAAGTGTAGGAACCATCTAGGGCCTTTAGATTAAAGATGGACCATGAGAACCATTCAAATGCAAAATCTGCACTTGAGCGAATCGGCCCACGGGTTGACAGCCAAACACCCTGGATTAACCCCTAGTCGACCCAGCAAGCTCGGGTCGACTTCAAAAATCGGCCGGTTCGGTTATTCCCCTCTCCCAATTCGCTGTTTTGAGCATTTTTGCATATTTATTTATTAAATTTTCAATTATATATATATATATATCAATATATATATATATATATATCTACACAACCCATTTCACTTAATTAAGTATACTTTAATTTGGGAATTTTCGTGAAACTTCGCGAGGCCATATCTTGGTCATACGGACTCCGATTTTCGAAAACTCGGACTCTATTTCGCGTATTTTTCCGAGACGAACACAATGGCATAGCCCGTTTCCCTTGATTCCCATTTTAGAATTAAATTCTGCCTCGATTTATGTTATTACAGGTTATTGAAAATACGGGTTGTTACAATTTCGTTCATTTGCTCGACAAAATCAAACTTATAATTATTAACTTGAGTAGTTTGAAATTGTTGAGAGCAAAAATCGTTAATCGCACCATCATTGAAATTATTCCCATTGCCAAAATCATTTGAAAAGTTATCCACATTTCCATTTTGAATTTGAAATTCATTTTGAAGTTAGAAATTGAATTGGCAAGGATTATAATCATTTGAATTTGGAAGTGAATTCAAATTTTGATTATTTTGAAAACTTTGACTTGAATTGTTGCACAAGTATGAATTACACCATTCATTTATTCTTTGATTTTGTTGTGTGCTCATTTCAAGTAAAGATTCAATACTTGTTTCAAGATTTGAGGGTTGGTCATAATTTGGAAAATTTTGTGGTGTAAAATCAAGATTATTTTGTAAAGTTGGTGGTGTAAAATCCAAATTGTTTGTACAATAGTTGTTATTAGAATATCCATATGAATTTGGTGCAAAATTATATGGATTATATTGATTTTCACAACTATCGTAAAATCCGTGAAAATAAGGAAACTGAGACATTTTCAAGAAAGTTTTTTTTTTTGAAATTTTTTTTTTAAGAGAAAAAGAAATAATCACAAAAGAATTTTTTTCTTGGACTTTTGAATGTTTTTTTTAACAAAATGCTTAAATAAAAATTAAAAGAAGTTATTTACAAGTGGAAAATATTTTTTTCTTTTTGGATTTTGAATTTTTTTTATATGCATGAACCTAGTGCAACTATATGAATGCAATTTACTTATTTACAAATTTTCTAAAATTATATAATGGCGGTTTGATTAATTTCAACAAAAGATTTCTCAGCCAGTTAACGGACAGGAGTTATCGATGCACCAGGAATCACCCTAGCAATGCAGCCGAAGGTTTAAGTACCTTCAGAGGAACAACCGATATAAAATTCACGAATCACCGTAATATTTATAAACGGTTATTACTCTTCCGTAGTCTAGACACCGAGAAATAAATTGTTGAAAAGAAACCAATTTTTCATTATATAATAATGTCCTTAAAAATAAAAACAACACTAAATGAATGCAAAAACTGAAATTAAACGTGAATTAACGATGCAACTACGAATGAATTTTTGTTTTGTTTTTGGTTTTTTTTATGCAAATGCAAGTAAACAACAATGCGAATAAAATAAGGGGTTAAAACACGATACCTGAGTGTCTGAATTTATTAGCAATTTTTTTTTTAGCAGCGTTTTTTCTTAGCAAGCGAAGCAGTCTTTGAAGCAAAGCAATTATCCTTGTTTTATCTGCTTTGACTACCTGAAAGAGGAAGACGATATATATAAACAAATAAAAGAAACGATTTTTTTTTAACCTAAAGCGAAATTCACTTAATTAAAACTTAAAACAAAAGCAAAAGAAACCAAATGTTTAAGCCATTCTTTTTTTTTTTGGATTTTTTTTTTGTTTGTAAACTCAAAATATAAAGAAAATAAAATTAAAAAAAAACAAAACAAAACCAAAATTAACACAAAGAGAAGGCCATGCTATTCCACACCCAAGCAAGCCCGGCCCAACAAGCTTAAAACCCACGAAGGTTCAGGAATATACCAACAAAACTCACGCAGTTAACAATGAAAATCACAAAACCAAAATTCGATTTTCATTCGAAAGGATTCTCTCTCCCCTTCTCGTTTCAAGGTCTCGGTTCGATTGTGTTCGAATTTGGGGGTGATTGTAATTGCTCGAGATTGCTGTTGTGTAGTTTTCATTCTGGATGAAGTGGCGGTTGGGGTTCTCGATTGGGGGAGGTGTTTCGGTGATTTGGGAGAACCGGTGCGCGAAGTGATGGAGCTGGTGGTGGGTATGAGGATAGGGGCTGTTGATTATGGTTGTTTGGTATCGGTTGGTATGGGAAGAGGCAGGCTTGAGGGTGAGTGTGGTCACGGCAGTTTGTTAGTGCTGGGAGGTAGAGGGTTGGTTCGGACTCAAAGAAGAACTGCTGACTGTGGTTTGTGATGAACTTCGGTGAAGAAGGAAGTGGTTGGTGGGCTTGCGATGCAACGGGAAACTGATCGAATTGAGGGTTTCGAATTCGGGAAATTGGGCTATGATTTGTTTTGGGTTCGAAGGTTATAAATTGGGGTTAGGAAGTGACATGCAGTAGTGAAATTTTTGTTGAGAAAAAGGGTGGTTAGTGAATTTTGAAAGGTATTGAAGATGGAATTGGTTGAGGAGATAGTGGAAATTTGTTGCTGAAAATTGGTCTGGAATTTGGAAGAAGTGTGATATGTCGGTGAAGGGTGACTGGATGAAGTGGTGTAAAGCTTGTGGTTGATCAAGAATGAGTGGATGGTGACTTTGCTTGCTGTAGGTAGTTAAGGGCTGTTGTTGGTGTTGAATGTGGTGTCTGTGTTGTTTTGTGAATGCTGTTGGTAGTGTAGATGCTGGTGTAAGAGGGTATGTTTGAGTTGAAGAAGATGAGGGGAAGGGGCAAGAGGAGATGGAACAGCAATGAATGGTGTGTAGTGCTTGGTTGAGTTGAGAGGGTGACAACGTAGTCTGCGGTTAGTAGTGGAATGAATGGTGTTAGGGCAGAGTTGTTGATGCACAGAGGTGAACTGGAGTGTGGTGCTGTGATGTTTAAGCTAGCTTTGACAGGAGTAATGGTTTGGCTTGATGGTCGAGGAGAATGAGTGTATGGAGCTGCTGTGCAGAGGGTGGTTGCTTGTGCAGGGTGTAGTTGATGTGGCAGTGTCGACTTTCAACAATACTGTCAATAGAATGAACAGATGTGTATTGAAGAGGGTTTGCAACTGAAAACAGAAATGTATGCAGTGAATGAAACAGAATGTATGCACTAAAATGTGCACTAGTTTTGTAAACTGCACTGAAATCTGTAAAGTTTGTAGACAAAAATGTTTGTTTTGAAATGTGAAGTGAGAATGTGATGACAGTGCACTTCAATTCCAAACTAAACTGCCTCTTTTTTTATAAGGAAAACCAGTAGTAAACTCAAAGCAAATGAAAGGACTAACAGTACCCGTCCTAAGAAGAAAAGAAAATGCAAATGATCAATAGTTGAGTTTCACAGGGAACAACATAGAAACAGAGATTTGAAATCAATACAAAAACAGAATTACAAAGAAATGTAGTTTTTTTTTAAAGGAAACTAACACAAAACAAAGAAAGAAACCAACAAAACTCAAACAAAGGACAACAACAAAAACACACACAAATAAACACAAACACTTATGAACAATAACAAGAAATTAAAACATAAACAAAACAAAAATGAACAAATAACCTCAACAAACACACAAATGCAATTTAAACAAGATCAAGCAAAACAAACACACAAATGCAAAACAAACACAAGTGAACAAATCACAAAATGAATGATTTTTTTTTAAAAGGCAACTATGAACAAGAAAATTAATCCGAAGAACAAAACTAAATTAATTCTTTCCCCGGCAACGGCGCCAAAAACTTGTTCGCTACAACGGATTTTCTATCGAATTAGAAAACCGTCGCACGAATATTGAAATAACCGCAAGTGCACGGCGTACTATTGTAATACGTAGTGAGTGCGAGTCGATCCACAGGGAAAGAAGTGATTTCAATTTTATTCAATCGAATTAAACCAAACTTTGAATTGTTCTAATAAAAACTATGAAACTAGAAACTAAGTTGAGAGCTAAATATGAAATTAGAGAGTAATTTAGAGGTAAATCCGCTCTCATATTTATGTAAGTTGTCAAACATACAATGTATGATCTCAATAAGTGGTATAAATGCAACATTTAAACCACTTATGATTCTCATGAAAATGAAACTAAAGCAAAACTATTCTAAGTATGGTCTATGAACCATTGGCTAGAACTATAGACCATCAAATTTTGTTGATACTTTCATTTCAAAATCAATAATCACTTAGCAAATATTGATGTAACTTGTGTTTATATTGAATAAGCATAGATCATTTGCAAATGCAACATGACCTATCAAACCCATATGTATAAACTCACACCAATATTCACTAACATGAAGCACATATTAAAGATCACAAATCATACACATGTTGAACTTACACAAAGTTAGAGAGCATCATTACCCCTAAATCAAGGGATTAGCCACTCATATGTGTTGTAATATCAACACATGTAAGTTTCAACATTAGAAGATTAAGCAAAATGAAATAAAAACTAAGTAAAACAAGAAGAGAACTAAACTAAGAACATAAAGTAAATCTAAGCTATGAACATGAAAGTAAATCTAAGCTATGAACATGAAAGTAAAGAGCATAGAAATTAAATTGCATTAAAGCAAAGAAGTTACATAAAGAAAATGGCTAAGTAGCCATCAAAATAAAAGAGAGCTATGATCTAAACTAAACTACTAAAAGATAAAAAAGAGGATCCAAAAAAAAAAAGGGGATGGATAAATGAACATGAAGGGGGTATATATACAAGATCACAAACCCTAAAACCCTAATCACTCATAATGGGAAATCCCCAAAATGGCCCTTCATGAAGCTTCTAATCCTCTCTTAGCCACTAATGAGTCATGTAGGATGCATGAGGCCTTTTGTCTCATTCAATTAGTCTTTAATAAGAAGCTTTAAGAGAAAGAGGTTAATTTGAGAGGTGGGGTCCTCCATGATCATGTATGAGAATTATTTCCTCTTCATTCCTTTGTATGCATGCATTTGTGCTCCAAATCTTCATGTGTATGCATTATTTATGCACCAAAATTCCTATTAGAGACAATAAAAAAGAACAAGTAAATGCAATCACAAAATAAAACATGCATAAGTGATCAATTTTTCCCAAAATGAGTGATGATTTTGAAAATATTTAAAATATGGTTTGATCGTATAAAACACCCAAAAATGTTCATTTATTTATTTAACAAGAATAAATATGTGAATATAAATGTGCAATTTTACGTGCACATCAGCATGCTTTTAAACTAGTATGAAGACTGAGCTAATGTTTCCTATTAATTGCTGTAGAGCAACTGTACACCAATAATGCTTCAAGCTGAAGCGTGCTTTTACGGTATTTGTTGCCCTCTATACAATATCAATGTGTTATATACAAATGGTTTGCAAGTCTGTTAGGGGCCAAAATATATTAAGTTCAGGATTATTAGCCAATGTTTGAGTTTTGACAAACGTATTCACAGCACAGTCCTTTACTGCTAATATTGTTTCTGTTTTTAGTTTCATATAGTGTCTCTTTTGTACTGATATAACTTGATGAAGCTTCGTCGTTCCTCTACGATGGTAACATAGCAAAGAATGAGGAAAATCTTGAGGAAGGTGAATAAAAGGGAAGAATCCCGGTTCATCCTGTAGCAAATGGTAAGAAATAGAAATAAATAAATAAGTTAAATGGTATTTACAAAACATTTAGGGGGTTTTTTAAAGAAAAAAATGGTTTTTAGAAATCGTTTAAACCCTGAACAATTATCCGAATACCATTTAGCGTACAGGACATTTTTTTTTAAATCAGTGAACAGACTTTAAATAAAAAAAAAACATTTTTCGACTACGCAATTTTTTGAAAACCGTTTACATATCAATGCCGAAAAAATATATATTAGGAAAGATCGTCATTTCTATTTGTTCCTCATGCTTAGATTCATTTTGTTGTAGATGGATAACCAAATAAAAATGATATTCTTCCCATTTTGTGCTCCCTCCTCTTTATTGGAGATGCTCTAAGGCTGAATAAGTTGATGAACTTTAAAATCTATAAATGCTTGATTTATACTGTATTTTGCATTTTGAGATTTCGAAGTTAACTACAAAAAATAAAAAGAGTTGGAGATGGTGGAGACCGACGATGGAGGAATAAGTTATCTCTACGTTCTTTTGTTACTTTTCAAAATAAAGAAATATAAATAAATATTATTTTATGTTTTGTGTGTTAAATTTGTTTTTTTAACGATTGTTTTTTTGTTATATACATGTTTCATTTGAATTTATATATAGACGAAAACCCCAAGCAGAAAACGTTAAATCCAGCGTCATCTTAGATACATGATATATTCTACTCTTCTCCATTAACCTGACTGTTCTACTTTCTACGTTGGCCTCTTCCTTGATTGTTGGAAATCAATCCCCGTCTTGGTAGCCCTCTCACTTCCTCAAACACATCTTTAAAATACATATCTAATATTGATATTTTTTAATACAATTGTCTTGTTTGCCAAATTGGATCAGTGTGAATATCAGATTTTTACTAGTCAGTTATGTTCTTATTCTTGTTGGGGGAAACAATCTGTGACGCGAATATGCAATGCACTGCATAGTCGCTTGTAAATCGTTGCTGATAATACTTCAATAATAGGTACCACTTCTGCTTTATCCTGACTATGTCGTTATAGAATAATATTTTAACTCTTCACAGAATGTCCTTTTTTTCTATTGCTTATCTGCTTTGCTATGCGTAAACTCATTTATAAATGTAAGCTTTTAAGCTCTGTTGTATTAACTATTATTATTATCCTGAAATATCAGTATTGCATGCTATAGTAAATTACATAGGCATCAAGTTATATCAGTATACCTATTCAAAATTGTTCATACCTTGATTCCAACACTCTGTTTTAACAAGTTAGACAAGAGAATATAATCCTGAACTAAATAAAATATATCAAGTTATTTCTTTTTTTAGTTTCATATAGTGTCTCTTTGGTACAGGAACATGGAAGTAGAACCACATACAAACAATGAAGAACCTAATTCTTCTGCTTCACAAATGTCTACAAAGAAGAAAAGAGGACTGACAACTGGAAAGAAATATAGAACACAAGAGCCAAAATATATTGAATGGAGCGGCAATGGAAAACCCATTGGAAAATGGGCGAATTCTTATAAGGCGTTTGTGGGCGAAATATGTAGATCTAGAATTGATATCAACATTAAGAATTGGGATGGCGTTATTCCGGGGCTTAAGGACACTATTTGGGAAGACATTAAGGTATTCATATTTAGCTTGCCAACTAGTTGTATACTTATCGCTATTTAATAAGAATTATAAATACTTGTGAACTTTCATAATATACAATAGCATGTTGAAAACAACTTCAGGTTTGGCTTTAAAAGAGTTTTTGTCTCATGTTTTACAAAACTTGCACAAGAGTTTTTTTAACATTCAAGAGCCTTTAATCTGACATATTTCCATATATACGAATTGCCTTAATATCAGAAGAATTCCAAACACATTTAATTTCAAAAGATTTAAAGTCTTGCATGTTCTTTATCATTTTCAAAAAGTTATAAAGTCAGTGTTTTTATTTAGTTTATTATTTCAATACCGCAGTACAACAACATATTTAAAAATAAACCCTTAAGTGCACTGCTTTTAGATGGAAATTATAAGCAGTAGTCTTATTTTCCACTTCTCATGTACACAATCTTATATACGTTAAAATAGGGAACTCGATAGGTTTCGAATATACACGCATAAATGATGACAATTCCAATATTTTAGGCAAATTTTTTTTTGAGCATAGATGAGTATCTGTGCAGTTTCACAACTAGTTTTTGCATATCACACATATATAAATTAGTTTCAGAAAATAGAGTTCTAATGTTATTTAAAATTAACAACTGAATATTCATTTCCCCCCTTCTTTTTCTCGTGGTATATACCGTACGCTGAAATTCCTGAAACGTTTGTCATGCTTAGAAAAAAAACCAAGGTTAGATGTAAAAAGATAACTGCATGTATTTTGTGCTGTATGATCGGTTTTTGGAATCTGCACGGTTAGTTCCAAAATAAGTTCAAGTGTGAGAGAACTGAAGCATGAACTGTAGAAAATATTTACATCCATTTAGATAATTAGATACTCCAAAGCATTAATGGTTGACAACATTTTATTTGCACAAATACATAAATTTCAATTCTTTATTTGCTGATAATTCTAGTTCGTTAATTATCATATGTAAGATGTTAAAGACAGATACCTACGGAAACAGTATATGTATATATCCATATTCTCATAGATTTCTCTAAAGAAATAACGGCTATATTTTATTTTATTTTTTCCTTTGGGCTAGTTCAGGCTTGTACAGAGAGGAACAGTTGACCTGCTATATAGCCTGCCAACATTTATGTACATGATATGCACTGCCAGTTTTTTAAATACTCTCATGCGCTGGAAGTTGGGTGCATTATACGTCGAACATTTAGTTGGTCCAATTGACATGGAATTCTTCAATACTGCATTTACAAACTTATCTTCAACCAATTCATATATATGTGAAAGTGAAAGCTCACAACAATTTATATATGTGTGATAACAGTTCTAATGTTATTTAATTCAATTATACTTTTAAAGAGAAAATAGATTCACGTTACAGGTACTTTTAAATATGTTGCATAAAAACAAACATCTTAAATAATTACATTATACTTTTAAAGTTTTTTTTTGTTTTAATGTGTAAATAATAACATATATAAGTTTTAAAGTCTAATGTGCAAGTAAATTGTTGCTTGTTCTTTGATTGTCTCAGACGGAGTACCACATAGATGACAACATGAAAGACATCGTTTTAAGAAATGTTAACGAGCGATGGAAGGATTTCAAATCAAGATTGGTTAGCGGGTGGATTACAAAGACAAGAAAGCTTACAGAGGACCATAAAGAGCCGTAGGAATTTTATGATGGTATTACACAAGCGCAGTGGGAAATATTTAAGGAGAATTGTGAAACTGAAGAATTTAAGGTATATTTGTATCTTTAAAACTTCACCGTCAAGTTGTCATTAAGTAGTAAACGTGTTTGCCCATCTTTAATTTGTAGCTTTATATTCAAATCATTTTGGTAATCCATTTTTGTGGTCATATATCTCTTCTTAACTAATCCGTCAAAAAACATGTGTAGATTTTGGAGATAAATCATAACCTTGTATTTGTCAATGTCATAAAACAGGAAAAAAGTAAGAAGGCTAGAAAGAGTCAAGCATGCAATGAACATCCTCATTATTTGGGACAAGCAGGATATGCTGGGAAGAGGGCAAAATGGATAGCCGAAGGCCATGATTCCACAATCACATTTCCAAGTGGGTCTGCTTTAGATCGAAGCGTTGATTGGGTTATGGCAAGATCAAAGAAAGGAGCTGATGGAAATTATACAATCCCCAATGAAAAAACCAGGATAATTGCTGATAAAATAGTATGATTTTTTAGAGTTAATTCAATATTTTCATATCATTTTTTGTACAATGTTACAATTGATTATTTTGCAAAATATAGCAACAAATTATTGAGAAATCTTTATTTTGACAGAATGATTTGAGAGAAAAAGCCACCGAAGGGACATGGGTTCCATATAGACATGATGATGTCTTGACTCATGCTCTTGACACAAAAGAGCATCCCGGCCGGGTTAGAGGAATTGGTGGGATGGCCGGTATCAAAGATATATTTGGAAGGGGAAGGAGAAATGAAGGTCCAAGTGGTGTAATATCGGCAGATCAACTACATCTTATCGCCGAAAGATTCGAGGCTATAGTGGATGCAAGAGTAGAACAAAAAGTTGTTGATATTCTGAGCAGAATGGGTATGCACATGCCCAACGTTGCGATAGTTGACGACAACATACCATCAACTGGTCGTCATAGCAGTTGTCAATCAGTTCAGTTGGGTAAATTACAATCCACAAGCAAAACGCAAGAGACGGATCTGTTTGCAGACTTGCAGGTATATATGTCCTTTTGTTTCATTAATTTTTAAAAATTCTGCATCAAACTATAAACAAAATTTAGAAGTATGCAACAATTATACATTAAAAACTTTATGAATCCTTGTGACCTTATTCTATTTTTTTGGTGCCATTTCAGAAACCTACGAAATGCCGGTTAGCCATGAATTTCAACTCCAAAATTGTCATAGTGGCTCATGGCAGGGTACATCCTGCTTCAAGGTCTGGTGATCAGTGCCACAACCAACAAATGTTGCTTGATCATGTAAAGGTTGGGATTGACGCAGTGGAGCCTCTTCATGTAGGGACCTCACTTCCCGTTCCAACTAAGCATCACATTATGATAGGAGAAGCAGTTGGTAGTTTTGTTCAATGGCCTAAAAATCTTGTGCTTTTAGGAGATAATGATATGGTAAATAAAACACTTCTGTTATTTTGTTTGTTGAGCTTTGACTTTTCAAGTTTGTTTTGTATAATAATTGTCATAATATCCTGCATTGTGTGCAGGCTCCACCTTCCGCGAGGAAAAACAAAGCGATAGAGCATGTCGCTAAGACTAATGATATGGTAAATAAAACACTTCTGTTATTTTGTTTGTTGGGCTTTGACATTTCAAGTTTGTTTTGTATAATAATTGTCATAATGTCATGCATTGTGTGCAGGCTCCACCTTCCGCGAGAAAAAACAAAGTGAAAGAGAGTGTCGCTGGGACTAATGATATGGTAAATAAAACACTTCTGTTATTTTGTTTGTTGAGCTTTGACATTTCAAGTTTGTTTTGTATAATAATTGTCATAATATCCTGCATTGTGTGCAGGCTCCACCTTCCGCGAGCAAAAACAAAGCGAAAGAGTGTGTCGCTGAGACTAATGAAAATGTCATGAATACGATGACAAATGAATCTCCAAAGCGCAAAACAATCATGGGCGAAGAGATCTTCAAAAATTTAATGGACAAGTGTAGATATTTTCATGACCTGGTAGTTCAGGCGCCATCCGATGATGATGCCATCAATGCAATTCAAGTAAATAAGGATTTATTTAAGTATGATGGGGACGTTGAAATCCGTATCACGATAGATGACATTATCCAATTTCTTAGTATGGCATGGTTGAATGAATCATGGTTGCAGATTTACATCATGTAAATATTTTTTTCACAAATATATATATATGTTTAAATAATGTATAAATAATGTTGATTATATGTTTAAATAATGTGTAGGTGGTTAAACCATATGTGTAATGATCTCGAAGTGGAGACCATTGGGTTTATGTGTCCTCGGAAGCTTTCCCAAGTGCGCAAACATCCAGACGCAACAATTACATATATCATAAAAACATGGAATACGTCGCAATCTAAGAGATTAATTTTAGCCCCGTACTATGAAGGGTATGAAAATTAAACTTTTAGTAATTAACTAGTTTACATATTTATTGATGATTTAACTTTTTTATAATGCAGGAAAAATTGTGTACTGCTTGTTTTTCAGATGGAGAAGAATGAAGTTTATGCTTTGGATCCGCAGTCCGAACGCAAACGTAGATTGGAAATTAAGCCGCAAGTGAACATGTATGTTGTATTACTAATTTTTAAAAATATAATTTTACTTCTTTCATATTTTTGAGACCTTTGTTTTTCACAGTTTTATTTATTATGGCGAGTAAAAAATTCATCATTTTGCACTTCCGCACAAATGTTTTACATGGCGGTATTCAGTGATCATCAAACTTGGTATATCAACTTTAAAGCTTTCTCAGCAAAGAAAATATTTGATGCATATGTGTAGGGCCTTTAAAGCTTACAAGTACGGCAGTAGACTTCGAGGAATCTTCTTGAAATGGATTAATGTTCAGGTGATTCTTTTTCATCTAACAAAAAAAAATTGTATATTGTTTGGTATAAAACTTCAACTTAAACTGATTACTGAATCATTTTGTGACATTGTTGTAGTGTCCTCAACGGTCTGCATCAATAGATGGTGTATATTTTTTGATGAAGTATATGCATGAAATAGTACAAAACCACTGTCAAAACAATGATCTAAACGAGGTAACATTTTAAATTTTCCTTCATATTTTATGTTAAACAATTATATGTTTAATGTTTCAAAATAATCTCTTAATTGCAGTACTTTAAACAAGTTGATCCTTATAGCCAAACGGAGTTGGACGAGGTTCGAGATAATTTAGCTGATTATATCATCCATAACTAGATGTAGTTTTCTTATACAAGGGAGCATTTTTGGTGAGCATTTCCTATTCAATAATTTTTTTAGCCTGCATTATCTATAGTGGGTCCTAATTCTTTGAGCAACGTTGTGAATTCCTAATCGCAGGCATTGAGGTTATTTATTAATTCCAATAATTCAGTGAGGTTTGATTGATTGGAGAGCTTGGACCCTTCTGTAATCAAATAAGAGAGCCCACAGAAATGATCTAACCTCTAATTCTATTTGATGAGCGTTTCATCCATTCAAACGATAAAACAAGCACCATATCGCAGCAATTTAATTAACATAACATCTAATTTCTGTCCAGATACTCATAAGGGCAATCAAGGCATGAAACCACATGTTTAAATCACTTTAAAATATAATCGTTACTAAATGAAGTAGGTGGTGGACAGTCCACATTAAAATCCGTATGTAAGTGATTGTCAACTAACAATCACCCGTATTATACTATATTTTTTTATTAGTTATAATAAAATGTGTTTGCGATCATCTTAAAAACCGGTTGGTTTTGCCATTTTTTTCTCAAACTCAAATTCAGCTTCTGTGAGAAACTATAGGCATTAAACATTTTTGCGCCGAAAATGTCCATTATTATTTCTAAGGGTCAAAACACAACCAAAGTTTTAGTTCAATCACAATGTGGGTCACTGATGGAAGAATCTTGCATTCCATGCTTCTGACCTTTGGGAATGCTTTGTGCACTTTAAAAGGTGCACAAACTCCCTGGTATGATCAATGCACTCTTGCAGAGATCCTATTGAGGACCTCAAACGTTCAATCATGGGTATGCAAAAACAATAAACGAGACTTGAGCATTTTATGAATGAAGGAAAGTAACACACAATTGTATACAATACATCATAATACAGTTGATTTAATTCCTGGTCATATAACAAAAAAGATCGTAACTGTCTAAAATATAGCTCAAAGAAACAATGAAAACTGACTCAAAACTCAAGAGCGTTCTCTCTAGCATCGGCAGCGAGTGCTGCAATGCGTTCATGATACGGATAACCACCACGGTCAAAAGCTACTTTTGTTATTCCCTTTTCGGCACCGATTTTTTTGCAACCTCCTGTAACTAATTCATATAGAATATTCAAGCTTGTATTTTTCAGAGAACTTCCATATGTTAAAATACAAAATATGAAACTGGCTGAAGTAGAGTCAATTAATTGCATGTAGATTGTTGTTGCACCGGCTCCTTTTAATGACACACAATTACATTTTATATACATTATATACACACACACATACATATATATACTGATATATACATGTGTGTGAGTGTGCGTGCGCGTGCTCGCATAACGTTAAATGGGCTTGAAGAGCTTACATGTCTAATACCCAAAAAAAAATTAATCAAGTTCCAACTTACTCATTATAATAAACTTGAAAAGGTAACCCGGAAAGGTAATGGAATGCAAATGAAGTAATATGATATAGTAGAGAGAAATGGATGAAGATCATTTTTTCTTACAATTGTTGGCCCGGCGGAAAAATCAAAACTCTCTGAAACATGTTTCTGCATAATAGAAGCTGATGCCAATGTATGCATCTTTGTATCATCAATTACTTGCACATACAAATGCTTGTTCGACCTATAAACAGATCATCTTGGTCTTTGTGGTGTACCTTCAACCTATAAACATTACTGATAACATTACTGATATCAGTAAATGTGTTGTAACATTACTGATAAATATTTCGATAGCCTAACTTTTAGTTAACGACTAACTAGTGCATTGTGCGCTTATATCGTATGAGGAAGGCACAATAACTATTTCGATCAATATCATTACTGATACAGTAAATGTGTTGTAAATTCTATTTCAACTGATACAGTAAATGTGTTGTACTTAGTGCATATGGTTTAAATTATAAACTAGTCGAATTAGGATGAAAGAGGTTTATTAGGATGTTTATTAGGATGGAATAACATTACTGATTCAGCATGTAGAGTTGATACAGTTTCGGAAGGGGATGTTGCATTGGGCGTAGGTTATGATTCGGTATGGGGTATGATATAGTTTTTGGAAGGGGATGTGGTTAATGCTAAAAAATAAAGTTAGCATAGTTCCAAAAGTTACATTCAAAAAGTGACAATTGATAGGTTGTTTACTTCTCAAAGAAACTTTAGGGGTACGTTCATAGTATTATTCTTTAAAATAGGTAAAAAATAATTGAAGAAGAACGAGAAGAGCGACTTGATAAGTTTACTGCTTATCATGTGTCTGTGTTAAATAAATAAACTTGGATAGTCCTCGGCTATGTAAGTGTGATTTTCTAGTTGACGACTAACTAGGCAACAACTGTTTACTTTGATTAACAGTCCTATTGTATAATTCTGTTTGTTTTGAAGTGGCTTAGTTCATTTCAATTTATTTTAATGGGATTTGCATTGCTCAATCTCCATTTTCAGTTTAAGTCAGGTTATAATACATTGGTAGCAACTCAAATTATAAGGTGTCAACAAAGTTTTCACAAAACCTGACATGCAGCACATACACAATGTTTAATGCCTTTATAAGTCTATGCAGTTCATAACTTGCTTCAAGATACTTCTTGGATCTTAATCATCATATCCTAGTTTAATTGAATTTTCAAATATGTTAAATCTATCTGATTAGTATGACTATTACCTAATTTATACTTTCTGGATAGTTGTTAACTTAACATATTTTTATATAGTAGTCAACGTAAAAGTTAGCAAACACAAGACATTTGTGCTATATGCAGAGAAGTTTACAATCTTATACATGCCATAAGGCCTCTTACTACTGTGTGCCTACTGCTAGTTCTGGGATAGTCATACAGATTTATTTTATGCCTTTCAAAGTTTCACTTGTATGATTTGTCTTGTATCAAAATTTACCTACCTACCTAACATAAGCATTTTAGTAGTTATTTATTTTATCCACTGCATCCAGTTGACGTACCTATAACCCGGAATTTGGTAGTTTATATAGCACTCAATTGTATACTATAATGTGCGAAGTGCGTGTCTGTTTGCATAAATTTTTCCTTGATTGCGTTTGCTTTTGTAATGGTAGAATGAAGAATAAGTCAATAAATAAGCCTCTAGTTTTTTTTATGATGTCAAAATAATTTTACTCCCTTTTTTACAATTAAATAAATTTAGAATGAGAAAATGAGTAATTTCAAAAGAACAAAAACAATTGCTATCGGAGTGGAGGGGGACTAGAGCAACGCAAAAAACAAGGTCAGCTAGGATAGGACCACATAAAAATGGCTCTACTAAGAAGGCCAGAATAAAAGGAAGGCGCTGCAACTGTCTCTTATTAATAGAATAACAGGTCCCTTCCAACCCGTATCCAGTTCAGTGCTAATCAAACTAACTACTTAATGGCGTATGTTTTAAAATTGTGACACCTACACGAAACACAATGTAAGAGTACCTATCTGTCTGTGGCTCTGGTAGTTTACCAATTAACAGTGCCAACAACTGTTTACTTTGATTAACAGTGCCAACCAATTAACATCCCTAAATTGACATACAAAAGTTTCAATCTGGACACTTCATATTTGCATCCTTGTCAGTTAATCGATCTGGATCTAGAAATTGGGCAGTATGATGCTTGAGTAATTAGTATTAATTAGAAGTTACTTTTATATTATATCATATGGTGCATACATTATAATTAGTTTGATACAGTGAGAGTTATAAAATTGAAATATGTCTTTTTCCCTGCAGTTTTATGATGATGAAGTAGCGTGCAACAACTATGATCTCTTGGAAGCATTTTTGGGTTTGGATATGACATATAATATTTTGGATTTGGATATGACAGCTAAGGAGATTATTATGAATTTATGGACTTGTCTTGTACAAGTTAGATGGTAATCTCAGTATTATGAAGTTAATGATAAATTATATAACATGTGAATTTGTGTTAATTATGGTAAATGAGACCATTGATATTATTTTGATTTATGTTGAATGTTGGAAGTATGCTTGATGTTCATTCATTTATAGTTTCTGCTGAAATGTGTGGGATAATAAATCTATATGGGTGTAAATCTGATGATATTACCAATTTTTGGTATATGCAGTAGCAAAATTTGCGATGGATTTTAATAAATCCGTAGCATAATCGAACAAAACGTATATCTTTTGCGACAGTTTTTTATACAAACAGTAGCATAACATGACATTTTTGCGGCGAATTTTAATAAAAAACTATCGCATAACCTGCACTTTTTGCGACGGATGTTACAAAACCGTAGCATGTTGGAGAAAGTCGAAACTAAATTAATGTTCATTTGCGATGGTTTTTCATCAACATTTGTCGCAAAACAGTAAGTTTTTTGCGATGGTTTTTAAAAATCTGTAGCATATCAGTCAAATTCAAAACTAAAATCCTTTTCAACTACGACGACTTTTAAATAAAACCAGTCGCAGAAAATTAACTATTTGCGACAGTTTTAAATTAAAATCCGCCGCACAAAAGATCATTCTGCGACGGATTTTTAGCCGTCGCAACAGTTTTTTGATATTTGCGACGTCTGTATTTGCGACGGTTTTAAAACCGTCGCAAAATTTACTAAACAACCGTCGCAAATGGCCTGTTTTGTAGTAGTGTCCATTGATACCATGTCAACGCTTGTCCTTCCATGTAGAAACTTGAGAGTACAATTCTCTGCTCTTCCAGTGTGGCATGATAGTTGAAGAATCGTTTCGCTGGGAAGATCCAATATAAAGGGTTCGATCTGTTAAAGCGGGATAATTCATAGTTTGGGGTTCGAACGACTATTGGGTTAGGGTGGAAATTTGAGTTAAGTGGAGTTGTGAGAAGTGGTGGGGGTCGGCCACTGCTTGGTGAGTGTTGAGGGGTGTGTTGCAACTTAGGTGGTAGGGAAGCGATTTTGGCAGTGATGTCTTGCATCATATTTGTTAGAGTGGTCATGGAGGTTTGGAGATTAGAGATGCTGGACCGCATGGAGTCCATGGAGGTTGTGTGGTTGGTTGAATCGTCATGGGTTGGGAGATAGCTTTGTCGATGGCTTTGTATCGGTCATGTGTCATGTGAACCATGATGGTGGATAAGGGGGAGGAGAGTAAAGAAATGAAAGCATCAAATTGATGCAGTGAAATTATTTGGTGGCAGACATTAATATATGGTAATGAAAATAAGAATTCAGAGAAGAAGATTCATATATTTTTCATTCCAATTACTATTTACATTGCCTACTCTTATAGTTGCTACTGACAATTCTTAGTCTTTCATCCATAACCACTAAAGAAAGTGGTCCATACAAATTTATTCAAGTGTAACTAACCACCATTTGCAAAAAAGAAGAAGAGAAAATGCTAAAAATAGCTAAAAAGAGGAAATACTGGAATTGGTTGTAATGGCTACTGCTTTTCTGAAAGTGCTCCTTCTAGCTTTATCCAATTATTGCTTGAAGGCTAAGAAATTTGCTAGTTTACGAATTAAACATTTGGGATGTTTAATTGCATGTGTATCAGGCTATTTAGACACAAATTAAGGGACACACAATAACCTTTAGATCATTTTATTTTTATATAAAGGAGTTGAATTCATGGGGTTATCCAACGATGTAAATTCATTGTGTCACCAATTGTGTCCAAATCTTATGTTCAAATAGGCTTTCCCTATATATATATGTATATACATAAACACACACATATATTACAATGTATATGCATATACATATATGTGTATATACATACCCCTAGAACTAAGAAGTCATTGTATTTACAAAATTAATCTATAGGAATTATGGTTTTATTATATCCTTTTGTATATATTGTAATGTTTTAATCCGAAGTTTAAGAGCCTTGTTATCTTATGTATAAATAAAAAGATAGTTAAGGCTGGTAAACTTAGGCTCTTGCCTTAGATATTGTTACAATGTACCAAAAGGTCCATTGATAATTTGCTTCTGTTTTTTTACTTTAATGTTATCTTATGTTCAAATAAAGAAGCAGTTAGATGAGATTGACATGTAAACTATGATAATTAAATTCACAATAGGGAAAAAAGTCATGCTCACTTTTATTGATGTTTCTGTTAAATTTGGTGATACAAAATCACAAATTGATTGGAACAAATTTGCAAAAAATGGAAAGTAAATATTTTTATAATAGGAATGCATTGATTGCATTTGATGAGATGGTAGAGAAATAAATGAAGGGATTAATTTCTTCCATCTATGCAAAAGAAGCGGATTGATTTACTTTCTATGTTTGCACAATTGTTGCTATGGTAATTTTCCTCCATTATATTATTGCCATATGTTGGTAATGTAATTGATGAATCACATGGATTTGCACTGGCTACATATTGAGGGTTAGACTTTAGTGTAAACCCATCCTGGCTTGGAGCCAGCGATCCCCAATGGTGTCTCTTCTGTTAAGCCTGTTTGAGGTTTTGATATGTAAACTCTTATTTTGTAATCTCTTGTATTCTCTCATGTGGAATAAAATCTCTCTCTTTTTGGATTGGACGTACACTATCTTATGGAGGATAGTGGAACCATTATAAATAATGTGTCTCTTTGTTTCTCTGTTATAGTTATTTACTATTTGCTTGATGTAATAGTATAACTTCTATCAGATTAGATTGATGTTCAATTGGCAAATCTAGATCCAGCTTATTGTACTTCTGCATTTATGCAATTTATTGCATAATAAATTGGTATCAGAGCGAGGAGATTTGTTTTAAATAGTGCATCAATTATTTCTATAAAGGTTGGTAGATTCAATGGTAATTATATATTACTGTTTTGGGGAAATAAGAAGACTCTGGTGGAAGAGATTATGTTGAGAGTGAAGAGCGTTCTAATCTGGGAACTTTGACGTGATATGGAGTTTACTGCGTTGAAAGGACCATTGGATTTGGGAACTTTTTATCATGTTTTAGTTAGGGGTCTTCATGTTGATGATGCTCGAGGGATCTAAGATGATCAGGAAAGGAGCTCAGGTCAAGTGATAGACGGGTGTCGAGACAGAGATCATTGTGGTTTAAACAGGGGTCTTCACGTTGATGATGCTCGAGGGATCTGGGGTGATCGAGGAAGGAGCTCAGGTCAAGTGTTAGGCAGGTGTCGATGTTATTACAGCACTTTTAGACCGTTGGTTTATGGGCGGTGCATCTCATGGTGGTAGATGCATCTTTTGCAGGCGGTGGGTGAAGTTTGTAATAACTAAGTGGCAGGAGAGAGATTTTTTGTGCGTACAGAGATTGGGATTTTGGCTCTGTATTTGAATTGGTGATTGAGAGAATTATTTTGGCCTTGGAGGTGTTGAGATTGCTTTGGAATCTGCCTTCTTTTGGATATTTGCAACATTTTATTGGTGGACGGGGATGTAGTCTGAGCTCGTTAACATGGTGTGATGGGGGGTAGCTTTGCTGGAACCCATTAGGCAAATATTCATTTTTGGTTTCTATCTCATTGTAAGATTTTGATTAAAGGTGGAGTTCTACTGAAGAGTTTTATGATGTGAAGAGAATTTGATTCGAGATGGGGTGTTGCAGATATGTGATTTTGCCTCAAGGTGGATTGTTAAATTTGGTGATACAAAATCACAAATTTATTGGAACAAATTTGCAAAAAATGAAAGTAAATATTTTTATAATAGGAATGCACTGATTACATTTGATGAGATGGTAGAGAAATAAATGAAGGGATTAATTTCTTCCATCTATGCAAAAAAAAAAAAACAGATTGATTTACTTTCTATGTTTGCACAATTGTTGCTATGGTAATTTTCCTCCATTATATTATTACCCTATGTTGGTAATGTAGTTGATGGCTCACATGGATTTGCACTGGCTATATATTCAGGGGTATGCTTTAGTGTAAACCTATCCTGGCTTGAAGCCAATGATCCCCAATGGTGTCTCTTCTAATTAAGCCTATTTGAGGTTTTGATATGTAAACTCTTATTCTGTAATCTCTTGTATTCTCTCATATGGAATAAAATCTCTCTCTTTTGGACTGGACGTACACTATCTTATGGAGGATAGTGGGACCAGTATAAATATTCTGTCTTTTTGTTTCTCTGTTATAGTTATTTACTATTTGCTTGATGTAATAGAATAATTGCTATCAAATTAGATTGATGTTCAATTGGAAAATCTAGATCCTGCTTATTGCGCTTCCGCATTTGTGCAATTTATTGCATAACAGTTTCATCCTTTTTTGCTTTTGGTTTTTTTCTTAGGCATGGCAACTGCATGCATGTAATAAGCTGCTAAAACTAGTTTTTCTTTACTGGCAATGGTATGTGTTTTCTTATGCTTTTATGTTGCTGTACTAGATGAGAGCTCAGTTCTTGCATGTAAGTCATATGCCGTTGATTATGTCTCTCCCCTTAATTTGACAAGCATGTAACAGAAAGGTGTATTAAGTAAATACGAGAAGACAAAAGTAATAACAAGAATGAAGAATGATATTATATTAATAATGATAACAAGTTTAGGTCTTTTGCAGTCATACTTTACGTGATAACTGAACAATAATGGTTATTTGGTGGATTGTCGCGATTAGGAAACCATTTATTGTTGAGTCATTAATTATATATTTATGCAGTATTTGAGTTCTGCATCTTACATTATTGCTTTTGCACTAGTTGCAGACTATCTCTTTTATCTTTAAATATCATTCTGATTTGGACAAGGAGCTTGGAGCAACAGAAAAGTTCAAGGATATAAGCAATGCATATGAGGTATTTTCTATACTTTCCATCGTTTTGTCCTACTTTGTTAGCTTAAACTTACCATGTTCTGCTTGGTAAATAGCTGCATACAACGTGTTAGCATAACTGAATAAACATCTATTCCCTTCGGTTCAAAATAAATGACATTTTGGAAAATTTCACGCATATTAAGAGAACTAAAAAATGACATTGTTATCCTTTAGCATCTTATTAAATGCACTTTTATTTTTCATTAAAGAACGCACAATCCATGCACCTTTTATCTAGCATTGGTGCATTACATGTAAATGTTGCATTGGAACTGAAAGATAGTCGTATTTATTAATGAGCAACATTTTCAAAAAGATAAAATGGAGAATAAGGTGTTGTTTTGTTTCAAAACGTGATATATTTTGCAAAATGTTCCAAACTTTAGAAAGTCATATTTTGTACTAGAGGAAGTATTAAATATCAAATGTTAATTGTTAATTATTAAATAATTAATACTATTCATTAATTAAATA
The DNA here is from genome assembly GCA_030737875.1 of Allium sativum. Lineage (NCBI taxonomy): Eukaryota > Viridiplantae > Streptophyta > Magnoliopsida > Asparagales > Amaryllidaceae > Allium > Allium sativum. Next base: position 552,334,137 of record CM060910.1, on the reverse strand, counting down.
TTATTTACCGATACTAATTATCAATATAAGTTACTACATATTATTTGTTTAATACTAAATATCAAGTATTAAACATTAAATGCAATTTTTTGATGATTAGTTGTTAATTTTAATTATTAATTATTAAATAATTTAGTAATAATTGTTAAATAACAACTAATAATTATCAAATATATGTAACGGCCCATCCAATTCTCGATCCTGATTATCGACACAAATACCATGTCAACCAACCAAGCACTGGAAATTTACTGGATCATTAATAGAAAGAAGTTAGAGGGTGAGAAATAGAAAGAAAGAAAATTTAGAGTAGAAGAAAAGAAGATCACAAACACAACATCAGAGAAGACACAATATCACAACGGAACGAATAAAATATATTATATAACATAACTTTTGAAATACAAATCTATTTTTATATACATACCATTACCAGAGTACAACACTTACAACACATCAGAAATAACAATAGCTAAAAAAATGTTGAAGCCTCCAGCTCCAAGTTCTTCCAAGTGTATCTATAAAAACACAGCTACTTGAGTGCATGTACAAATTTGGGCACCCAAGAGTTAAGGGTAAAACAAAACAAAATAAACTGTGGGTCAGCCATGATACTGGTGTGAGTAAACTTCAACCAGTTGGTTTAATTTTTAAAAACCTTTTAAAAGAAAAGATAATCGTAAGACTGATCCACACATAAATACAGATCGTTTTTACCTTATGATAACCCAAAACATTCTTTGAATAAATACTATTCTGATGATATAATAGTGTCTAAAGCTAATAAATGGCAATCTAGTAAAACGCTTGCATCTCACGCTCCAAATACATGGTATACAATCAAAACCTTAGGGCACTTATTGGAGAATGGTTTTACTATGACAAGGTATAGAACCACCTTTTGATAGTATATCTCTAGAGAGGAATACACCGGGTTCAACAGGAACATATTGCAACCCAAGCTATACATGACCGACCACTCATTTCCTTTGAGTGTACTGAATATATTATCACCAAAGGTTGGGATCAACAACCATTCTGAAACATACAACAAAGATAGAATAAAGAAGCAAATGAATTTTTCTCTAGATCAGGTGACAATACACCCTAATGGGAGCGACCCACATAGCCATGTCGCCTACATGATTTTTGTCATTTCCCATTTGTGAGGCTTAAGGCCATACTTACCTTTTTAATATTACAACATCATTCACTTTGAATGTCAAATTATCAAACCCGCCAAAATTATTCATTGATATCCCCAAAAATAGCATAGATATAAAGCTAAGAGAAACGAATTCCTTTGCCACCAAACGTAAACACATTTGAAGTGATCAATGTATATGATTTGTTAGGAAATATCTGTTAGACATTCGTCTATATAAGTTGTCCTAGGACTGGACAAACAGAAGGCACTATCCTATCAATCCAACTTAGGAAACTTCTACCTAGGATCAACATAATACCACTTTCACTTTTCTCCATCTTCAATTATGTTCAACATATTTGATTCGCCATGCTTATGTCCACACGTAGTGGTTTTCAAATAATAAACCTAATCCCGATCTCTCCGAATTGACAACAGAAATATAAAATAGACCAAAACTTTGATATCCGGTTATTTAACTATCAAAGGAAACATCCATACAACCAACGATCCTATTTCCAAATGAAAATTCTACTGATCAAGCATCAAGAAACACTGAGTTCTTAAAAATTAATTTCTTATTAATTTATTAGTTCCCAATTTCTCATTTTCTCGTTTTCTATATCTTTCCTCATATATATATATCGAAATCCGCTTGGCCTTTCACGATTCTTAGAAAAAAAATTCCATCTATCATAAACTATTTATTTTATATATTACAAAAATATTTCTTATCATAGTTGGAAAACATTTCCATATATTGTCAAATTTTTATATTCTGTATTTAGAAAATAAATGTTATTAACATCAGAAAGCATTTCCATATCTTTACAAATTCTCATTTTCTATATTTAGAAAATATACGTTATTAATCACTGGAAAACATTTACATATCTTTACCTTTCTTATTTTCTATATTTAGACAATAGGTATTATTCTTGACTGGAAAACATTTATATTTTCTTTTTTCCAAATCATTCCATTTTCTATATTTAAAAAACATCTCTGATTTTTTATCCGGAAAACATTTCCAAAACTCAATTACTTGAATTTAAATGAATGTTGTATAAATCATCATTACGATAACTCAACTCATTAATCACTCATCAACAAATCGTATTTTAACCAATCTTTGGTACCGAACCTTAACCAATCCTTAGTCAATCAAGTTGGCTATAATTACCTCTCATACCTTAACAAAATAACATTCTTAAGTTTGAAATAGACAAAGCTCACAACTATAATTAAAACATCGCTTGCGCAACTCTCAGATTCAATTTAAGAATTCCTTTTTTATGGAAATCATTGATTATAACAATAATGTTATAATCCATGCTCCGAAATATTAACTCCGGAATATTAACTTTGAAATATACTTTTATTCATTTATTTGAATAATATTTTATTAATAAATTAATTAAATCTTTATTTAAAACAGAAACTAAATGGTACTTCCCAGAATTCGATATAGTCGAATTTAAATATATAACTCACTTTCGATAATCCATATTCAGTAACTCTTTTTTTATTAATCTCTATTCGATAACTCTCTTTCAGATAATCTCTATTGATAACTCTCTTTCGAATAATCTCTATTCGATTAACATTCCGAACTTCGGAATAAATTTACCATTTCAGGTCAACTCCATTTCCATTTTTATTCTAAATTCACTTTTGAATTTATCACTTCCAATTTCTTACGAATTTCCTTTTATAACCATTTCAATCTACAGAACATTTGCTTTTAAACCATTATCCACTTAAAATGCGAATATTATTCTTTTCTAGAAATCTTGACTCGTTATGTCAAATCAATCTTGATTTCAATTTATAACGATTATTATAGGCTCAAATTATGTTTATTGAGTCATTTATGACTTCTTATTCAAATCTCATTTTATTTATCAAATCTCATTTATGCCAACTTCCTAATTAGTTTTATCTAACAAGTTTATAATTCTGTATCGATTTTTGCATTTGATTATAAAAATCAACTTTACATTATTTCCATCCCAAAATCTTTAGACCGACCTCCATTGCACAGTAGCTTTCTTCTTCCTTATCACGTATTCAAACAAACAACGACTCCATTACTTACATGGCGAACTTTTACTCCTGTAACAACCCAGATTTTTTCAAGAAATATTTAATCAATATTAAACATTTAAAATGATTTATTTTAAGAGTTAACGACTTGGAATTTATTTAATTTAAGGTTTGAATGTATAATTTATAATATAATAAAAAACGAACTCGCAACAGCGCGGTAGTTTGTAATGTTACGTTTTGAACTTCACATGAATATATAGAATCCAATATAAGTGAGAATTCGTTGAAACAAGAAATGTTCGAATCTATTGAACTATAGTTTTCTAATGAAAGTGAAAAACCGAGATTTTGTAATGTAGATTGTGAGTTATGTCCAAATCAAATTTCCAGAAAGTCGCTATGGAATTGTTTATAAATCATAATGTTTTATTTAATAAAATAAAAATATTTTATAATAAACTGAATGTTGATATAGCTTAAAAATGGAAGTATCGAGTTTAAAATCCAATATAGTTTATTTTGAAGATATATGAAGTTTTATTTGGATATATACGATAATTATAATTTGTTTCTCAAAGAATTGGAATATTTTGAATTTAAATTATATTTTATTGATTTAATTGGATATGGGAAAAATAGCCATTTTGCAAACAACATGGGATTTCAACGAAATAAATTTTGAATAGTGTTTGAAAATGATTGGAATAGTCAAGACAAAGGAAAGAATAGCCTTAAGCTAAAAACTTGGTTAACAGATAATATTTGTAATTTGGAAAATAATTAAGATGATTTGAGCTAGAATTTAACTAGCATAAGTCAAATAGATTGAAAAGACAAAAGGAGTCAAATGAATTAAAATTTAACTTAAGTGAAATTAAATAAAACTGAATGATAAAACCGATGTAAGAATGGAAGATAAATTACGTTAAATCAAATTTAACATTAGCAATAAATTGAATTGGAAATTAGTTGGAATTGGATGGATATATTGAATAGGTTATTCGAGCAGAAGCTAAGAAAAGCAATAAACTTGAATGTCCAACACCAAGGTACATATTACTGTATTGATTGGGTTGGATGATTCTATGAGCTGATTGGCAGGCCATTTGGCTTTTGGATTTTCTTTTTGATTGATGAGGGCCTAGAGAGGCAAGTTGTTGTTGTACCGATTGAGCCGTACAAAGGAGGTTATGGCGAAGTTTTTTGAAAATTTAAGGCGTTAGCCAAATTTCAAGAATTGGGAAATCTTTAAGAAACTAAAAAGTTGAAGAATTTGAGTTAGTTCGAATAGAGGCCATGTTGGTTAAGTGAACGACCTTCAGTTCCGTCTTCAATTTCTAGGACATAATCTTTTTTAAGTGGGGGGAGATTGTAATGACCCAGATTTTTTCAAAAAATATTTAGTTAATATTAAACATTTAAAATGATTTATTTTAAAAATTAATGACTTGGAATTTATTTAATTTAAGGTTTGAATACAATTTATAGTTTAATTAAAAACGAGCTCAAAGCAGCGCAGTTGTTTGTAACATTACATTTTTAACTTTAAATGAATACACAGAATCCAATATAAGTCAAAATTCATTGAAATTGTAACAAGAAACGTTTGAATCTATTGAACTATAGTTTTCTAATGGAAGTGAAAATTGAGATTTCTTGTTGTAGATTGTGAGTTATATCCAAATCAAATTTCTAGAAAGTCGTTATGGAATCGTTTATAAATCATAACGTTTTTTTAATAAAATAAAGGATTTTACAATAAATTGAATATCGATGTAGCTTAAAAATGGAAGTATCGAGATTAAAATCCAATATAGTTTATTCTGAAGCTATATGAAGTTTTATTTGGATATATACGATAATTATAATTTGTTTCTCAAAGAATTGAAATATTTTGAATTTAAATTATATTTTATTGATTTAATTGGATATGGGAAAATAGTCATTTTGCAAACGATCTTGGATTTCAACAAAAATCAGTTTTATCGGATCCTAGTGTAAATTACTGTAATATTTCAAATTTCAGGTCAATTGGAGTTAGTACGTGGTCGTGCAAGCTATAAATGTTCAATGCAAATGCGTATGTTAATAATTTGAGCTCAAACTAGTGCTATTTGAGCAAACGGACTTGGATTTCGACGGAACAAGTTTCATTAGGTCCGTAATGACAAACCATAGTTGTATGTAAATTTTCACCCCGAATGGAGTCTATATGTTCCCATGCGATTTTTTAACGACGAATGGAGATAGCAATAAGCACATAGCAATAAAATAGTATATACGAAGCTTCACCTACAAGCTAAACCCTACCCTGTAAATATACCCCTCCTCCACCCATTCCCTAACGCATTTTTCAGCCTTTATTTTTACGTTTTATTCCCTCTCCTCCTCAAGGTTTTAAATCTCGGACATCGGTCGCGTTTCGTCTCGGTGATTTTATAGACTTGATGTCGTATCGAGGGAGATCTTGGACGAGATAAGTCCAACTCGGGAGTTCGTCTTGGATATCCATCTCAGGTCTGAAAGTTTATATTGGAACAATATTGGGGTACATGATATGTTAAAAAAATATTTTTACAAAATGATTTTTATGAATGCTATTAAAAACATTTTAACTTAAACTTGAATTGTAACGTCCCGCATTTTTATCGGTTACTATTTAAATATTTAAATCAGTTTAAATATTGAATTCGTAATATAAATGGATTTATATATTAATTTAAAAATGAAGTTGATCATATAAAAATATATATTAAATATAATCGAGCCTGTAATATCGCAGCAGTTCGTAATTTGACGTTCTGAACTTCAACTGACTGTACATGATTTATTTATCGGATCTCTTCGAAACAAGAAACACTCGAATCCATTGAATTGTATTTCTCTAACGGAAGTGGAAAATGGAGATTTCGTCGTATAAATTGCAAGATATGTCCAAATCAAATTTTCAAATAATCGTTGTAGAATCGTTCATCGACCGTAATAGTTTATTTGAAATAACTGCATATTGGATTCAAATTTAGACAAGGTTCTTTTGAGACGTATTGTTAATTAAATTTTTAGAATTTTACTGTAATTTTTAATTAATAAAATACGCAACTTTTTATTTGGTGTATTTTGCACCATATAGCAATATTTTAAGGTTTCAAAATATGAGTCAACCTACCGATATTATTATATTTTTGGGATCATGACACCTTGCTTGTCACGATCATATTTTTATTTCTGTCCCTAGAAGCTTGTATACGATTATATTTCTTGTTACCTACACATACCTAAGAAAAACATTGAATTATTGTACAATCAAATGCATCGAAATTGTCCCAACCAAGTGCAGATCCATTACTTCATTGCAAAGTAAATATTGCAGTTCCTTTCTTTTAATTTCGAGCAAACTACATATTGAAAATGACAAGCAACACCAGATTAAACAAACAATTAAAGAAAACAAATAATATACAGTTAAACAAAGAATGGAATACATAATATAACCAATAGTATATGAGTTGTATGGATGTTATCGCATCAGTTAACATCCATAGCAGTCACCTAACCTGATCCAAATATCAATGCAGAATCACAGCTTGTCCTCTCTGCCTTTGCACATGCCTGTAATGTCTGTTTTCAAATCACGAACAGACTAAAGGAGAGGCCATTTCACATGGTTAACTGAAAACCTTCACTGCTTAAGCCTTCGGTGAATTCAATGAAGCACATGCCTATACCTCATGAACATCACTAGTCGTCCTCTGCTATGTTCTTTCGTCCATCAATACAATGCATAGCAACTGTACAAGTCACTAATCATGTCCAACAGCCCAACAGCTATGAAAAGAAGGCTCACCCCATAATGTCAGCTATTCTACATAGGAAAGCCGTGGGTGCCAAGTTTCATAAGCCTATAAATACAGTGTGATCTCTTCTTCCCTTGCGACCTGTTCTCCTCATGGCTTCAGCAAATGGAAATGTCAGAAGCCTTCTCACCACATTTAAAAAAATCCATTAATAACATTATAGTTAAAAACGCGAGTTGTTCCATACATGAAGCGGGGAAAGTAACTAATGTCAGTCAGTAGTACATGTGTGGGAAGGCAAGCATGGGGACGGAATCTGATGGGTTTGGTGACGGTCTGGGTAGCAGTCTCACTGTAGTGATGCGTGTGGGCTGTCGGGTGGAAACAAGGTATTAATACATGCGAGTGGGTCCTCAAGGGGGCGTAGCGAGGTGGAGTGGAGATGGGAAGTTTGTACAAGGGATGTTGATGAATGAAAGCATGTGGAGTTTCTGTAGCATGCGGTTTTAGAAGAGGAGCTGAAGAGAAGGGTTGTTTTGTGTCCAGTGAGGAGCATGAGTGGAAGGAGAAATACATGACAATGACACTGTGTATGTTTGGTTACTTGGAGGAAGAACAAGTGCGGAAGTTTTATAAGAGGGAAGGAGAGAGTATGGTAGCAGTTTTGAAAAGCAACGTATTATAAAGAAGAAGAGGAAAATGGTTTTCGAAAATGACATAGTTGTTTACTGGAGGTTGCATTAAGTATGGATTGGACGAAGAATGCTTGTTGTAGCACTATGGAGTTGTGTTATATGTTGGTGCGTGGGCCGAGTTCAGACGTTGGCCCAAACACAAAAAAAAATATTATAAAGAGAAAGCACAAAATTCAGGGACATGGATTTGCATGAAATCCCAAAAGTTTTGAAATGGTCTGCTCGCTTGCATTGGAAACCTTGGAAACCATTTGGAGGAGATGATATATCCGAGTTCGTGGGGTGTTCATCAGTGGTTCGGCCCGACTATACATGGTGAGGCCCGATTATTAAAGTTATTTAAATTAAGCTATTTAAATATATCTAAACTTGTAATTTTAACATTTCGTTCATACGATGTCAGAAAGACGTATCGTTTGTTACGTTGAACTAGCTTGGAGAGTTCTAGGAACTGATTACGATTCATGGAAAAAACAAATAAAACGACTGATTGGACTAATCAACCGATGTTAATCGTTATTCAACTCAAGGGTGGAAATAAGGTATTAATACATGCGAGTGCGTCCTCAAGGGGGCGTAGCGAGGTGGAGTTGAGATGGGAAGTTTGTACAAGGGACGTTGATGAATGAAAGCATGTGGAGTTTCTGTAGCATGCGGTTTTAGAAGAGGAGCTGAAGAGGAGTTTTTTGTGTTCAGTGAGGAGCGTGATTGGAAGGAGAAATACGTGACAATGGCACTGTGTATGTTTGGTTACCTGGAGGAAGAACAGGTGCGGAAGTTTTATAAGAGGGAAGGAGAGAGTATGTAGCAGTCTTGAAAAGCAACGTATTATAAAGAAGAAGAGGAAAATGGGTTTCGAAAATGACATAGTTGTTTACTGGAGGTTGCGTTTGGACGAAGAATGCTTGTTGTAGCACTATGGAGTTGCGTTTTATGTTGGTGCACGGGCCGAGTTCAGACGTTGGCCCAAACAAAAAATAATAATTATAAAGAGAAAGCCCAAAATTTAGGGACATGGATTTGCATGAAATCCCAAAAGTTTTGAAATGTTCTGCTCGCTTGCGTTGGAAACCTTGGAAACCATTTGGAGGAGATGATATATCCGAGTTCGTGCGGTGTTCATCAATGGTTTGGCCCGTCTGTACATGGTGAGGCCCAATTATTAAAGTTATTTAAATTAAGCTATTTAAATATATATAAACTTGTAATTTTAACATTTCGTTCATACGATGTCAGAAAGACGTATCGTTTGTTACGTTGAACTAGCTTGGAGAGTTCTAGGAGCTGATTACGATTCATGGAAAAAACAAATAAAACGACTGATTGGACTAATCAACCGATGTTAATCGTTATTCAACTCAAGGGTGGAAATCAGGTATTAATACATGCGAGTGCATCCTCAAGGGGGCGTAGCGAGGTGGAGTGGAGATGGGAAGTTTGTACAAGGGACGTTGATGAATGAAAGCATGTGGAGTTTCTGTAGCATGCGGTTTTAGAAGAGGAGCTGAAGAGAAGGAGTTTTTTGTGTTCAGTGAGGAGCGTGATTGGAAGGAGAAATACGTGACAATGGCACTGTGTATGTTTGGTTACCTGGAGGAAGAACAGGTGCGGAAGTTTTATAAGAGGGAAGGAGAGAGTATGTAGCAGTCTTGAAAAGCAACGTATTATAAAGAAGAAGAGGAAAATGGGTTTCGAAAATGACATAGTTGTTTACTGGAGGTTGCGTTTGGACGAAGAATGCTTGTTGTAGCACTATGGAGTTGCGTTTTATGTTGGTGCATGGGCCGAGTTCAGACGTTGGCCCAAACAAAAAATAATAATTATAAAGAGAAAGCCCAAAATTTAGGGACATGGATTTGCATGAAATCCCAAAAGTTTTGAAATGTTCTGCTCGCTTGCGTTGGAAACCTTGGAAACCATTTGGAGGAGATGATATATCCGAGTTCGTGCGGTGTTCATCAATGGTTTGGCCCGACTGTACATGGTGAGGCCCAATTATTAAAGTTATTTAAATTAAGCTATTTAAATATATATAAACTTGTAATTTTAACATTTCGTTCATACGATGTCAGAAAGACGTATCGTTTGTTACGTTGAACTAGCTTGGAGAGTTCTAGGAGCTGATTACGATTCATGGAAAAAACAAATAAAACGACTGATTGGACTAATCAACCGATGTTAATCGTTATTCAACTCAAGGGTGGAAATAAGGTATTAATACATGCGAGTGCGTCCTCAAGGGGGCGTAGCGAGGTGGAGTGGAGATGGGAAGTTTGTACAAGGGACGTTGATGAATGAAAGCATGTGGAGTTTCTGTAGCATGCGGTTTTAGAAGAGGAGCTGAAGAGAAGGAGTTTTTTGTGTTCAGTGAGGAGCGTGATTGGAAGGAGAAATACGTGACAATGGCACTGTGTATGTTTGGTTACCTGGAGGAAGAACAGGTGCGGAAGTTTTATAAGAGGGAAGGAGAGAGTATGTAGCAGTCTTGAAAAGCAACGTATTATAAAGAAGAAGAGGAAAATGGGTTTCGAAAATGACATAGTTGTTTACTGGAGGTTGCGTTTGGACGAAGAATGCTTGTTGTAGCACTATGGAGTTGCTTTTTATGTTGGTGCACGGGCCGAGTTCAGACGTTGGCCCAAACAAAAAATAATAATTATAAAGAGAAAGCCCAAAATTTAGGGACATGGATTTGCATGAAATCCCAAAAGTTTTGAAATGTTCTGCTCGCTTGCGTTGGAAACCTTGGAAACCATTTGGAGGAGATGATATATCCGAGTTCGTGCGGTGTTCATCAATGGTTTGGCCCGTCTGTACATGGTGAGGCCCAATTATTAAAGTTATTTAAATTAAGCTATTTAAATATATATAAACTTGTAATTTTAACATTTCGTTCATACGATGTCAGAAAGACGTATCGTTTGTTACGTTGAACTAGCTTGGAGAGTTCTAGGAGCTGATTACGATTCATGGAAAAAACAAATAAAACGACTGATTGGACTAATCAACCGATGTTAATCGTTATTCAACTCAAGGGTGGAAATAAGGTATTAATACATGCGAGTGCGTCCTCAAGGGGGCGTAGCGAGGTGGAGTGGAGATGGGAAGTTTGTACAAGGGACGTTGATGAATGAAAGCATGTGGAGTTTCTGTAGCATGCGGTTTTAGAAGAGGAGCTGAAGAGAAGGAGTTTTTTGTGTTCAGTGAGGAGCGTGATTGGAAGGAGAAATACGTGACAATGGCACTGTGTATGTTTGGTTACCTGGAGGAAGAACAGGTGCGGAAGTTTTATAAGAGGGAAGGAGAGAGTATGTAGCAGTCTTGAAAAGCAACGTATTATAAAGAAGAAGAGGAAAATGGGTTTCGAAAATGACATAGTTGTTTACTGGAGGTTGCGTTTGGACGAAGAATGCTTGTTGTAGCACTATGGAGTTGCGTTTTATGTTGGTGCATGGGCCGAGTTCAGACGTTGGCCCAAACAAAAAATAATAATTATAAAGAGAAAGCCCAAAATTTAGGGACATGGATTTGCATGAAATCCCAAAAGTTTTGAAATGTTCTGCTCGCTTGTGTTGGAAACCTTGGAAACCATTTGGAGGAGATGATATATCCGAGTTCGTGCAGTGTTCATCAATGGTTTGGCCCGACTGTACATGGTGAGGCCCAATTATTAAAGTTATTTAAATTAAGCTATTTAAATATATATAAACTTGTAATTTTAACATTTCGTTCATACGATGTCAGAAAGACGTATCGTTTGTTACGTTGAACTAGCTTGGAGAGTTCTAGGAGCTGATTACGATTTATGGAAAAAACAAATAAAATGACTGATTGGACTAATCAACCGATGTTAATCGTTATTCAACTCAAGGGTGTAAATAAGGTATTAATACATGCGAGTGCGTCCTCAAGGGGGCGTAGCGAGGTTGAGTGGAGATGGGAAGTTTGTACAAGGGACGTTGATGAATGAAAGCATGTGGAGTTTCTGTAGCATGCGGTTTTAGAAGAGGAGCTGAAGAGAAGGAGTTTTTTGGGTTCAGTGAGGAGCGTGATTGGAAGGAGAAATACGTGACAATGGCACTGTGTATGTTTGGTTACCTGGAGGAAGAAAAGGTGCGGAAGTTTTATAAGAGGGAAGGAGAGAGTATGTAGCAGTCTTGAAAAGCAACGTATTATAAAGAAGAAGAAAAAAATGGGTTTCGAAAATGACATAGTTGTTTACTGGAGGTTGCGTTTGGATGAAGAATGCTTGTTGTAGCACTATGGAGTTGCGTTATATGTTGGTGCGTGGGCCGAGTTCAAATGTTGGCCCAAAAAAAAATTATTATAAAGAGAAAGCCCAAAATTTAGGGACATGGATTTGCATGAAATCCCAAAAGTTTTGAAATGGTCTGCTCGCTTGCATTGGAAACCTTGGAAACTATTTGGAGGAGAAGATATATCCGAGTTCGTGCGGTGTTCATCAGTGGTTCGGCCCGACTATACATGGTGAGGCCCGATTATTAAAGTTATTTAAATTAAGCTATTTAAATATATCTAAACTTGTAATTTTAACATTTCGTTCATACGATGTCAGAAAGACGTATCCTTTGTTACGTTGAACTAGCTTGGAGAGTTCTAGGAGCTGATTACGATTCATGGAAAAAACAAATAAAACGACTGATTGGACTAATCAACCGATGTTAATCGTTATTCAACTCAAGGGTGGAAATAAGGTATTAATACATGTGAGTGCGTCCTCAAGGGGGCGTAGCGAGGTGGAGTGGAGATGGGAAGTTTGTACAAGGGACGTTGATGAATGAAAGCATGTGGAGTTTCTGTAGCATGCGGTTTTAGAAGAGGAGCTGAAGAGAAGGAGTTTTTTGTGTTCAGTGAGGAGCGTGATTGGAAGGAGAAATACGTGACTATGGCACTGTGTATGTTTGGTTACCTGGAGGAAGAACAGGTGCGGAAGTTTTATAAGAGGGAAGGAGAGAGTATGTAGCAGTCTTGAAAAGCAACGTATTATAAAGAAGAAGAGGAAAATGGGTTTCGAAAATGACATAGTTGTTTACTGGAGGTTGCGTTTGGACGAAGAATGCTTGTTGTAGCACTATGGAGTTGCTTTTTATGTTGGTGCATGGGCCGAGTTCAGACGTTGGCCCAAACAAAAAATAATAATTATAAAGAGAAAGCCCAAAATTTAGGGACATGGATTTGCATGAAATCCCAAAAGTTTTGAAATGTTCTGCTCGCTTGCGTTGGAAACCTTGGAAACCATTTGGAGGAGATGATATATCCGAGTTCGTGCGGTGTTCATCAATGGTTTGGCCCGACTGTACATGGTGAGGCCCAATTATTAAAGTTATTTAAATTAAGCTATTTAAATATATATAAACTTGTAATTTTAACATTTCGTTCATACGATGTCAGAAAGACGTATCGTTTGTTACGTTGAACTAGCTTGGAGAGTTCTAGGAGCTGATTACGATTCATGGAAAAAACAAATAAAACGACTGATTGGACTAATCAACCGATGTTAATCGTTATTCAACTCAAGGGTGTAAATAAGGTATTAATACATGCGAGTGCGTCCTCAAGGGGGCGTAGCGAGGTGGAGTGGAGATGGGAAGTTTGTACAAGGGACGTTGATGAATGAAAGCATGTGGAGTTTCTGTAGCATGCGGTTTTAGATGAGGAGCTGAAGAGAAGGAGTTTTTTGGGTTCAGTGAGGAGCGTGATTGGAAGGAGAAATACGTGACAATGGCACTGTGTATGTTTGGTTACCTGGAGGAAGAACAGGTGCGGAAGTTTTATAAGAGGGAAGGAGAGAGTATGTAGCAGTCTTGAAAAGCAACGTATTATAAAGAAGAAGAGGAAAATGGGTTTCGAAAATGACATAGTTGTTTACTGGAGGTTGCGTTTGGATGAAGAATGCTTGTTGTAGCACTATGGAGTTGCGTTATATCTTGGTGCGTGGGCCGAGTTCAAACGTTGGCCCAAAAAAAAAAATTATTATAAAGAGAAAGCCCAAAATTTAGGGACATGGATTTTCATGAAATCCCAAAAGTTTTGAAATGGTCTGCTCGCTTGCGTTGGAAACCTCGGAAACTATTTGGAGGAGAAGATATATCCGAGTTCGTGCGGTGTTATTCAGTGGTTCGGCCCGACTATACATGGTGAGGCCCGATTATTAAAGTTATTTAAATTAAGCTATTTAAATATATCTAAACTTGTAATTTTAACATTTCGTTCATAGATGTCAGAAAGACGTATCGTTTGTTACGTTGAACTAGCTTGGAGAGTTCTAGGAGCTGATTACGATTCATGGAAAAAACAAATAAAACGACTGATTGGACTAATCAACCGATGTTAATCGTTATTCAACTCAAGGGTGGAAATAAGGTATTAATACATGCGAGTGCGTCCTCAACGGGGCGTAGCGAGGTGGAGTGGAGATGGGAAGTTTGTACAAGGGACGTTGATGAATGAAAGCATGTGGAGTTTCTGTATCATGCGGTTTTAGAAGAGGAGCTGAAGAGAAGGAGTTTTTTGTGTTCAGTAAGGAGAGTGATTGGAAGGAGAAATACGTGACAACGGCACTGTGTATGTTTGGTTACCTGGAGGAAGAACAGGTGCGGAAGTTTTATAAGAGGGAAGGAGAGAGTATGTAGCAGTCTTGAAAAGCAACGTATTATAAAGAAGAAGAGGAAAATGGGTTTCGAAAATGACATAGTTGTTTACTGGAGGTTGCGTTTGGACGAAGAATGCTTGTTGTAGCACTATGGAGTTGCGTTTTATGTTGGTGCATGGGCCGAGTTCAGACGTTGGCCCAAACAAAAAATAATAATTATAAAGAGAAAGCCCAAAATTTAGGGACATGGATTTGCATGAAATCCCAAAAGTTTTGAAATGTTCTGCTCGCTTGCGTTGGAAACCTTGGAAACCATTTGGAGGAGATGATATATCCGAGTTCGTGCGGTGTTCATCAATGGTTTGGCCCGACTGTACATGGTGAGGCCCAATTATTAAAGTTATTTAAATTAAGCTATTTAAATATATATAAACTTGTAATTTTAACATTTCGTTCATACGATGTCAGAAAGACGTATCGTTTGTTACGTTGAACTAGCTTGGAGAGTTCTAGGAGCTGATTACGATTCATGGAAAAAACAAATAAAACGACTGATTGGACTAATCAACCGATGTTAATCGTTATTCAACTCAAGGGTGGAAATAAGGTATTAATACATGCGAGTGCGTCCTCAAGGGGGCGTAGCGAGGTGGAGTGGAGATGGGAAGTTTGTACAAGGGACGTTGATGAATGAAAGCATGTGGAGTTTCTGTAGCATGCGGTTTTAGATGAGGAGCTGAAGAGAAGGAGTTTTTTGGGTTCAGTGAGGAGCGTGATTGGAAGGAGAAATACGTGACAATGGCACTGTGTATGTTTGGTTACCTGGAGGAAGAACAGGTGCGGAAGTTTTATAAGAGGGAAGGAGAGAGTATGTAGCAGTCTTGAAAAGCAACGTATTATAAAGAAGAAGAGGAAAATGGGTTTCGAAAATGACATAGTTGTTTACTGGAGGTTGCGTTTGGATGAAGAATGCTTGTTGTAGCACTATGGAGTTGCGTTATATCTTGGTGCGTGGGCCGAGTTCAAACGTTGGCCCAAAAAAAAAAATTATTATAAAGAGAAAGCCCAAAATTTAGGGACATGGATTTTCATGAAATCCCAAAAGTTTTGAAATGGTCTGCTCGCTTGCGTTGGAAACCTCGGAAACTATTTGGAGGAGAAGATATATCCGACTTCGTGCGGTGTTATTCAGTGGTTCGGCCCGACTATACATGGTGAGGCCCGATTATTAAAGTTATTTAAATTAAGCTATTTAAATATATCTAAACTTGTAATTTTAACATTTCGTTCATAGATGTCAGAAAGACGTATCGTTTGTTACGTTGAACTAGCTTGGAGAGTTCTAGGAGTTGATTACGATTCATGGAAAAAACAAATAAAACGACTGATTGGACTAATCAACCGATGTTAATCGTTATTCAACTCAAGGGTGGAAATAAGGTATTAATACATGCGAGTGCGTCCTCAAGGGGGCGTAGCGAGGTGGAGTGGAGATGGGAAGTTTGTACAAGGGACGTTGATGAATGAAAGCATGTGGAGTTTCTGTATCATGCGGTTTTAGAAGAGGAGCTGAAGAGAAGGAGTTTTTTGTGTTCAGTAAGGAGAGTGATTGGAAGGAGAAATACGTGACAACGGCACTGTGTATGTTTGGTTACCTGGAGGAAGAACAGGTGCGGAAGTTTTATAAGAGGGAAGGAGAGAGTATGTAGCAGTCTTGAAAAGCAACGTATTATAAAGAAGAAGAGGAAAATGGGTTTCGAAAATGACATAGTTGTTTACTGGAGGTTGCGTTTGGACGAAGAATGCTTGTTGTAGCACTATGGAGTTGCGTTTTATGTTGGTGCATGGGCCGAGTTCAGACGTTGGCCCAAACAAAAAATAATAATTATAAAGAGAAAGCCCAAAATTTAGGGACATGGATTTGCATGAAATCCCAAAAGTTTTGAAATATTCTGCTCGCTTGCGTTGGAAACCTTGGAAACCATTTGGAGGAGATGATATATCCGAGTTCGTGCGGTGTTCATCAATGGTTTGGCCCGACTGTACATGGTGAGGCCCAATTATTAAAGTTATTTAAATTAAGCTATTTAAATATATATAAACTTGTAATTTTAACATTTCGTTCATACGATGTCAGAAAGACGTATCGTTTGTTACGTTGAACTAGCTTGGAGAGTTCTAGGAGCTGATTACGATTCATGGAAAAAACAAATAAAACGACTGATTGGACTAATCAACCGATGTTAATCGTTATTCAACTCAAGGGTGGAAATAAGGTATTAATACATGCGAGTGCGTCCTCAAGGGGGCGTAGCGAGGTGGAGTGGAGATGGGAAGTTTGTACAAGGGACGTTGATGAATGAAAGCATGTGGAGTTTCTGTAGCATGCGGTTTTAGAAGAGGAGCTGAAGAGAAGGAGTTTTTTGGGTTCAGTGAGGAGCGTGATTGGAAGGAGAAACACGTGACAATGGCACTGTGTATGTTTGGTTACCTGGAGGAAGAACAGGTGCGGAAGTTTTATAAGAGGGAAGGAGAGAGTATGTAGCAGTCTTGAAAAGCAACGTATTATAAAGAAGAAGAGGAAAATGGGTTTCGAAAATGACATAGTTGTTTACTGGAGGTTGTGTTAAGTATGGATTGGACGAAGAATGCTTGTTGTAGCACTGTGGAGTTGCGTTATATGTTGGTGCATGGGCCAAGTTCAGACGTTGGCCAAAAAAAAATTATTATAAAGAGAAAGCCAAAAATTTAGGGACATGGATTTGCATGAAATCCCAAAAGTTTTGAAATGGTCTGCTCGCTTGCGTTGGAAACCTTGGAAACCATTTGGAGGAGATGATATATCCGAGTTCTTGGGGTGTTCATCAGTGGCTTGGCCCGACTATACATGGTGAGGCCCAATTATTAAAGTTATTTAAATTAAGCAATTTAAATATATATAAACTTGAAATTTTAACATTTCATTCATACGATGTCAGAAAGACGTATCGTTTGTCACGTTGAACTAGCTTGGAGAATTCTAGGAGCTGATTACGATTCATGGAAAAAACAAATAAAATGATTGACTGGATTAATCAACCTATGTTAATTGTTATTCAACGATTAACGACCAAGATGGGTAAATCTCACTAACTCTACTTAATTTATATTTTTATGAAATATTTTTAGAATTTAAAATGATGGTTGTTTGCTGTGTGTTGGCTGTTGGGTTGAACATCTAGTTGATTGGTTGAAAATATCGATAACGATATTTATAAATCGTTAATTGAATATTGATTCTGTTTATCAGAATATTTCATATTCGTGTTGATTAACATCGGTGGATGTAGGAAAACAGGTTGGAGGGATCCAACTGGATTCCTCAACATTTATTTTACTGTTTTTCACATATTGTGATATATGATGTGATTTATAATCTATTGTTGATTATGCGTGTTTGATCATCGTTATTTGGAACTTTAAATACCAAAGGAAACACTAGGGAAAGTTCAAACTATAATTTGAAATAAAATATTTTTATAAAATCAAAAGGGTTTTATAAAAAGAAAAATTAAAGTGGATATTAAATTTTGAAAGTTTGTGAAATAAAAAAGGGTTTAATAAAAAAGGAAATTTGAAGTGTGTATTGAAATAAGTATTTTATGAAATCAAAAAGGTTGTTTATTAAAAGATGGGATATTGTTTTGAAATACAAAATCAAACTAAATGGATTGTATAAAAGAAATATTTTATTTCCATTTCGTGTGAATAATGGATTTAAGCAAATATTTTGCAAATAAACATATTTATAAAGGAAAGTGGACTTTTGAAATAGAAATTAAGCAGAAAGGAAATTTCAAATAGTCAGAAATAAATAACTTGTTTAATATTGAAAACAAGTGTTATGGTTTATAAACGATGTTTATAAATGAACTAGAATATAATTATCAGTGGATAATTAAGATTGTAAGTTCAACAGTCGATATAAAAGGGGAAATCGGGAGTTGTTTTTAAAAAGGAATGAATATGGAAATGTTTTCCAATGATTAATAAAGTATATTTTCTAACTTTAGAAAATACGAATATACGAAATGGATAAATTAATGTTAAGTTGATATAAAGGGATAACTATTGATTGATGATTGATCGATCGAATTTCTACCTGGAAATAATATCGTTGATTGTACACTTATTTTTCTTTGAAAGTTAAATCACCGACTATCGAAGGTTTTGACCATTTTTCCGTCGTCAGTACCGAGAGACCGGGATCAGATTCATTATCTGAAAACCACTCTGTATGGACGTTAGCGTTGCGATCAAATATGATGAAGATAATTGAAGACGGAGTTATGCAAGGGTTATCCTATTTACAGAGTAGTGCCTTCGGGTTGTCCAGTCCCAGGACAACATAAATGGACGAATGTCTGACAGGGTATATCTAACGGATCGCGTAAGTTAATCTCTTCAAACGTACTTACGATTGGTGGCAGAGAAATTTGTTTCTCTTAGCTTTATACCCGTGGTATTTTTGGGGATTTCAATTTGTGATTTGGAGGGTATAACGATGTGGCATTCAAAGTAAATGGAGGTGTGATCTGTCAAAAGATACGTTATGACCTCAAGCCTCATCAACCGGGAAATGACAAAAATCCGGCAGGCAGCATGGCTATGTGGGTCGCATCCATTAGGATGTATTGTCACATCTAGAGAATATTCATACTTGTTACTTCTTTTCGCTTCTGTATCTCCCGGGAACAGTTATGTTGCTAGCAACCGTAAGTGACAATATATTCGATACACTCAAGCGAAATGTGTGGTCGGTCATGTGTGGGTCGGGTTGCAAGATGTTCTTGTTGAACCCAGTGTATTCGTCTCTAGAGATACACTATCGGCAGGTGGTCCCATACCTTGTCATAGTCGGAATCCAATCTCCAATAAGCACCCGCGGCTTTGTTTGTATACTATATATGTGGAACGTGAGATGCAAGTGTTTTGCTAGATTATTATTTACTTGTGATTAGGCATTATTATAATATCAGAGAAGTATTGATTTCCAAACTGTTTGGGTTATCGTAAGGTAAAAACCATCCGTGTTTATGTGTGGATCGGTCTTACGATTATCTTTTCTTTTGAAAAGGATTTTGAAAAGTTAAACCAAATGATAGGAGTTTACTCACACCAGTCCCATGACTGACCCAGAGTTTATTTTGTTTTCCCTAAACTCTTGGGTGCCTGAATTTGTACGGGCAGTCAAGTAGTTAGGATTTTACAGATACTCGGAGGAGCTTGGAGCAGGAGGCTTCAACACTAGATATATCTATATAGAGTTTATTTCCATTGTGATGTTATGTGATAATGGTATGCATATACTGTTACAAGTTGCATTTTCAAAGTTATGTTATATATATTATATTTATTCGTTCCACTGTGAGATTCGTGTTACTCTGATGGTGTGTTATTGTGACCTTCTTCTTCTTCTATTCTAATTTTCTATCTTATCTATTCTCACCGTCTAATTTCTTTCTATTAATGATCAGATATTTCCGATGTTCGAATAGTCAACATGGCAGTTTGTGTTGATTTTCGGAGTCGAAAATCTCGTGGTCATTACATGAATTGCAAAATAACTTTATTATTCTTTATTTTACGAAAGATCATTCATACTCTAAGTCGGAATATGCTTAAAAAGAAATATTGCTAGACATAAAACATTAAAAGGATCCTAAATGTAATGACCCTAGGGATTTGCGACCTTGGTAATCGATATAAACTCAATGTTGACTATCTAAGCTTCAGAAATTCTGGATAGTTAATAGAAAGAAGTTAGAGGGTGAGAATAGATAAGATAGAAAATTAGAATAGAAGAAGAACATCACAACAACAGAATCAGAGTAACATGAATCTCATAGTGGAACGAATAAAATATAACATAACTTTGAAATAAGACCAGTATATGTATACAATAACATTTATCAGAGTACAACACTTACAACACAACGGAAATAAACAACTGCTATAAAATCCTGAAGCCTCCTGGTCCAAGATCTCAGTATATCTGTAAAATCCTGACTACTTGACTGCCCGTACAAATTTGGGCACCCAAGAGTTTAGGAAAAACAAAACAAAATAAACTCCGGGTCAGTCATGGGACTGCTGTGAGTAAACAATTTAAAACAGTCTGAGAAAATAAACGATATCTCATAAGACCACGCCGTATAACACGAAACGAGTTTTTCCCTTATGAGAATCTAAAACACTTGATTTAACATTTCAAAATCCTTTGGAAAGAACGATAATCTTTATATCAAAACTCCTTTGATATTATAATAGTGTCTATCACCACAACTAAATAATCATTTAATAGAACGCTTTCATCTCACGTTTCGCATACATAATGTATAATCAAAAACCGCAAGCGCTTATTAGGAAATGGGTTCCAACTAGCAAGGTATAGGACCACCTTCCAACAGTGTATCTCTAGAGAGGAATACACTGGGTTCAACAAGAACATCTTGCAACCCAGGATAAACATGATCGGTCACTCATTTCGCTTGAGTGTACCGAATGTATTATCACTAACGGTTGGGATCAGCAACCGTTTCTCGAAAGGGACAGTATCGAAATAGGTTATAGAATCAAATGTAATTTCTCTAAATCAAGTGAGAATACACCCTAATTGGCAGCTTGAGGCCACGCTTATCTCTGACAGATCGCATATTTATTCACTTTGAATGTCACGTCGTCATACCCGCCAAATCACAAATTGATTTCCCCAAAAATACCGTGGGTATACAGCTAAGAGAAACGAATTCCTCTGCCACCAAACGTAAATACGTTTGAAAAGATCAACTTACGCGATCTATTAAATATACTCTGTCAGACATTCTTCCATACAAGTTGTCATTGGACTGGACAGACCGAAGGCACTATTCTGTAAATCCATCTTAGGCAATTTCTACCTAGGATTTACGGAACAGCCCTTGCATAACCCCGTCTACAATTATCTTCATCATATTTGATTCGCAACGCTAACGCCATACGGAGTGGTTTTCAGATAATATATCTTATCCAGATCTCTCCGTATTGACAACAGAAATGGTCAAAATCTTCGATAGTCGGTGACTTAACTATCAAAGGAAAACATGTGTACAAACAACGGTCGTATTCCCAAATAGAAATCTTACCGAACAATCATCATTTCATTTCCCAATTTCCCATTTATCGTTTCGATATATTCATAAATTCCTTATTTTCTAAAATTAGAAAATATATGTTATTAACATTGGAAAACGTTTCAATTTTTGATTCACGCATCAATATCTTCCCACCTTTATCAGTCTCTAACTGTAAACTAGTAAGAGAACAACTTCCCAAATATAAACCTCGAAGGCCGAAACCAACATCAGATCGATACCTAGAAAGTCATTCAACTCAACTAATTTCCATTCAGTTTCTAATTTAAGTAATTCCATTTAAATTCATAATTCAAACCCCAAATTCCTTTGTAATAATTTATTTACAAAATATTTACTTAAATCCTTTATTCGCATTATATGTGAATAATATTTCTTCTTCGCAATTAAAACAGTTTGATTTCGTATTTAAAAACAATATCTCAAACCCAAAATATATTTATATTTTTATTTGTAGAATTTTCCACTTAATATCTCATTCTAATTCCCTTTTATAATCTTATTTATTCTATATAAATCATTTTTATAATATCCTCTTTTAATAATATAAAATATTTCCTTTTCAATATCCTATTTATTTCATACAAATATTTCCTTTTCAATATCCTATTTATTTCATATAAATATTTCCCTTTCAATATACACTTTGAAAATTCCCTTTATACATTCCATTATTTCTTATGGTGTTTAAAATACCAGTTAAACAGACCAGTGTCATCATAATCAATCATAGATTTTATATCACATCATATATCACAATATATGAAAATAAACAGTATTACAAATACTGAGGAATCCAGTTGGATCCCTCTAAACTTTTTCCCTACATCACAGATTTTAAACAATATAAATAACATCAATTTCATTTCAATATGAAATATTCTGATAAACAGAATCCATATTTGATTAACGATATATATAACTCTACCTACAATTTCAACCAATAAATCCGCAATTCAACCAAACAATCAACACACATCAATCAATCATCATTTACCAATACTATATTATATTTATAAAAATATAAACTGTACAGAGTTAGTGAGATTTACTCACGTTGTACGGTCATCGTTAAATAACGATAACTGTTGGTTGATTCAGACTGACAATTTATTTCGCTATAAATTGTAAAGAGCTCCAATTCACTCCAGATCAGTTCCATTGTGAAGCCGTCGTCCATACGATCCTAACGGATCTTGTTTCGTCAGATTCTGATATCGTATGCAATAGTTATGATATTATGAAGTTAATATACATTTAAATTAAATAAAAACTTAGAAATTTAATTCCATTGATACAACACCCCACCTCCGTTAAGGTCACTCACAAAAGGAACGCCTTAATTTCGGTGGAGCATTATAGGTAAAAGATGCAGATAAATTACAAGACAGACAATTAAAGCAGCGGCAAATAAATAAAACTTTATTTCATTGATAAACAACTTGTACAAAGATTGTTTTACAATACCAAAGTATCCTGTCTTGCTTACAAAAATAAAGAAGCATAAAATGATTTCCCCAAATAAAGCATGAGCCAGCCACAGCAGTAGAAGACAGAGTCCTAGGCAACACGTCAAAGAGTCTTCAAGCTTGGAAAGAGTAACGGTCCAAACAAACCTGAGTTATTCCCTCCCTGACTACCTGGGGGAGGGGGAAGGAAGAAAAGAGGCGAAAGCAAAACTAGGTCAGACAAAAAGTCTGGGAAGTCCATTGATTCTTAGTATTTAAACGAGGAAAAGGGTCATGACATGAATAAACTAAATATAAAACTAAACCATAGTAACATGATAATATGGGATAAGCATGAGATATGGCAAAGTAAAACTGAATGTACTGATAAACTGAATGCGCTTCTACTCCTTCTCTGCTTCGCAACTACCTTATTTATGCTGATTTCTATATCTCTGCACTACATAACTGGTGTCCAAACTAGTAATCTACGATCATATGATAACGTGATCCCAATCCCCGTATTTGTTGTTGCCTTCAGGTGTGCTTCTATTATGGGGATTCCGTTTATTACCTAGATCTAATCTAGGGTTTACTATCGAGTGCTCACTAGATTCAACCAGGGTTTACGTTACCCAGGGCCACTGGGTTAATGCTACCAATTGAACGCTTCTCGGATTCAGGGTTTACGAGACCTAGGTCCAACTAAGGATTATGCTACCTACTTTGTATTAATTTTCCATGCGTCTGTGTCTGTCGGCCCTCTCTTGCATGTAGATACTTTGTGCTGGCCTCACCATAAGGTGTATCAAGCATTATGATAGCGACCTGACATGATTCAAGATGCACAGTGTATAACTACTGGTACCCAATGCCTTCTTTTTCCACTCCGGAGTACGTGCTCGCCCGTAAACCGTCGGAACCTACACTGACGTACCCCCGCCGCTATTTTGACCGCTTATAATCAGCCAAGTAATCGTGCCCTACCTTACCTAGTTTCAGGGTACCATGATACATCTATGTAGGTTATTGTTGAAATGGGTCCCCGTTACTACGGTTTCCTGCTGGTTAAGTTCGTGGGCCTATATATACAAATATTACCCACCTATACGAGATGTACTTAACCCTCCCACTGATTTTAGCATGTTTTCTTAATGGTTAAGTTTTGTGGGCCTATACTTACTAATATTACCCACCTACCCGATGTGTACTTAACCTTCCCACAGATTCAAGCATGTTTATCTAATGGTTAAGTTTTGTGGGCCTAAATTTACTAATATTACCCACCTACCCGACATGTACTTAACCTCCTACTCGTCAAGTCGTGTTGGTTAAGTGGTTCTTGTTAACTTAACCTATCTTGCTTATCATGTTGGATTGGTTAAGTGTGATTTATTAACTTAACCCCGTTCATTCATCAGGTTATATTGGTTAAGTATTTCCCATTTAACTTAACCCCATTCGTTCATCAAGTTATATTGGTCAAGTGTCAATAATCAATTCAAGTTAACTCAACCCACCCACTCGTCACGTCATGCTGGTCAAGTGTTTCCTTCTGGTGTTAACTTGACCCTACCTCAAACCATGTTATATTGGTTAAGTGTTGTCTTCTCGTGTTAACTCAACCCTTTACATATGTCGTGTTATATAATTGGTTAAGTGTTTTCCTCTTTTATTACCTAACCCCCCCCCCCCCCCACGTGTCATTATATATTGGTTAAGTGTTACTTTAGTTAACTTAACCCTATCATTTGCCTAATTAACATGTTACAACGGTTAAGTGTTCTAAATTTACTTAACCTCACCCACTTGCCTAGTTAACATGTTATTATGGTTAAGTGTTTCCCTGATTACTTAACCTCAACATTTATAGCTTGATTTATTCATGAGCCTGAATTAATTAATTAATTAAAGCACCAACAGCTCACATTAGACAAATATTGTTGTGGTTACTGGACGTGTCGGTCGGTTCCGGGCATGTTTACACCATAACTCAGTCTAACCTCGGGTCTTTCTAGGCTTGATGCACTAACCACCCACATTAGACAGGTATTGTTGTGGTCACTGGATGTGCCGGTCGGTTCCGGGCAGTTTTACACCACAACTCAGTCTAATCTCGGGTTAGGCATATTCGTCTTTTACTAAATTTACATATTTACTATTATATAAATTTTCCGTAAATCAATTTAGCCTAGATCATATTCAACTGTCATGCAAATTTACATACTTATATTCTATGCCCAAAACTTGATTTAGCAATCAATTAACCCAACTTGCAGTTTATACCAATTTAGATTTAATATTCCCCTTTTACAATTCATGCCCAATCTGGATTAATATTCCTATTTACAGTTTATGTCAAAACTAGATTTAATATGCTAGTTTTACCGTTTACGTCCAAAACTTGGTTTACATGCCAATTACATACTTTGCGGCCAATTAAAATTTATCAATTTATGCCCAAGTCTAATATGCATGTAAATCATTCACTATTATAGCCAATTTAGATTTATGCCAACATATTTATTATGCCAAATTAACTTAATTAAGCTACGCCCAATCCCCGCATCATAATCGTACGTATAACATGATTTCACAAGTTTTTTCTATGTACTCATGAAATGATACTAATGGTATCAAAGCAAGGAATATGGGATAAGCACGAGAATTGACATAAAAGAATAGCCATGCAAGAATGAACCAAATACAAAAATAATGGTTCCAGTGGGTTTGATGTACATAACAGTGAATAAGAATAAACTAGACAAGTTACACCCCAAAAAATGAGATCCAACATAATTAGGCATATGTGATTTGGTCCAACATAATGCCAGTTCCAAGTACAACCTAATAAGTTAATGGGAATAGGCATAAGTCACTGACTATAATAATTATAGGCAATTAACCATAATAGTCATGGGCGACTAATCACAATAGTTTCTTAACCCATGTCATAGGCAATAGTCTCATAGTCATGAGTCTTGGTAATAGTCTCATAGTCATGAATCATATGCAATAGTCTCAAAATTATGAATCATAGTCATAGTCATAGGCAACAGTCTTATAGTCATAGTCATATGTAATAGTCTCTTTGTCATGAATCATAGTCATTGGCGATAGTTTCATGGGCAACAGTTTCATAGTCATAGTTTTAGGCAAAAGTCCCATAATCATAGTCATTGGCAATTATCCACAATAAGTTCTAGGACACAATCGAGAATCAGATCCAAAGGCATAGATAACGTTAGATTTGACATAAGCATGAATCAAAGATAATTAACTTGCCAATAGGCACAGTTCTATATTTTAATTTATTACATTCACGAGTCCAATTACACGTTCAAATCTAAGGAATAACCGAACTTACAGTGATCAGTTTAGAAAAAGCGATTTGCTATGATTTGCGTGGCGTTGCTCGAAGCCGTTGAATTAGCCTTTGATTCCCTTCTTGAAGCTTTAACTTGATTTAAATCTCTTCTTGAAAAACTTGAGCAGCATAACCTCGACTGAGATTTATATATTATTTTATTTTAGTTAGAATTAGAGCAGAGTATAGATGTAGAGAAGTTGTGAGGAGAAAATATGAGGCCAAGGGATGTTTTAATAGCTGTTTGATTAATGTATAGGGCCAAAATCACGTCTATGTTCAAAAATGTGAATTCTGCCCAGATCTGGGGGGTAGGTCGACCCCTAGGTCGACCTCCCTTGGGGTAGGTCGACCTCCCTTGAGGTAGGTCGACCTGCTTGGGCGGGAATTTTCCCGCCCAGCCCAGTTCTGCGATTTTTGAATTTCTGAGCTGGTTCTGAATTTTTGCTGAAACTTCTGAACGTCATAACTCCTTCATACGGAGACCGATTTACGCAAACTCAGACTCTATCTCAAGCAGAATTTCAAGACTAACGCAATGGCATAACCCATTTCCCTTAATTCTTCTTATAAAAGTTATTTATACATTAATTTGTGAAACTTAACGTTATAGAATTACAGGGTGTTACATTCTCCCCCCTTAAAGGATTTCGTCCCCGAAATCTTCAAGTTAGGAAGAATGTATCCTACCATTCAGTCATCCATCTACTCAACCATTCAATCACAGGCATTCATTGTCCTTAAAAAGATTTCTAATGCTTTCATGTTCATATGCATAATATGTGTATATGTCCTTATCTAATGCAAAATCAGGCGGTCTACTGATTCAGTTGACCTCCTTAATGAGAATTATGTCAGTGCCATGCATCCAATATGTATGCAATCCTAACGATACATATCATTTCTATATGAGTGCACAACCATTCACTCAAATGCAACGTCCACAGGATAACACATCAAGTTTAATCCATAAACAAATACATATATGTAAATGCAATATGGATGTGACTGAGCTGATCTAGTGCCCTATGTGTGTATATGCATCCATGAACAACCACTAGCAAACACTTGCAAACACTTGCATCCACCAAACATAACATGTCTCAAACACATGTTTACATCCATTGGCTTCTACCTAAGGATAGAGGATAGGACCAAGAGGATATACTTAAAAGCTAAAGACTAGCATGCAAATTGATTTTACAGAAAAAGAGGAATCAAGGAAATACCCTCCAAAAGGGTAAGAGGCGCGTATCTAGTCTTCAGTCTTCTAAGTCGCATTTTCTTGAGCTTCACTCCACTGTACCTTATCTAATTTAACTTCATGATTGCAAAGCTTCTTGGCCTCCATTTCCAAAACCCACTAGTAAAGATAAGATCTCGATCACTTACCATACTAGAGGGTATCCAATGTAGTCGAACTATCTTTCCAAGATAAACAGATATTAACCATGATATCAAGTGTATATACATAAGATGATTAGAAGTCTATCCTCTACTTAGCTATGTTACAAATCTAATGGTCTAAAGCTAAAGGTTGCTATGTACTTTTTGCCTCTCTTAAGGTCAGTCTTTTTTTTTTACTTAAGGCATCTGCCACAACCATTTATTTCTCACGCAGACCATCCTAGCCTAACTCGACATCCCTTAAGTACAAGCCCCAAAGGCCTAAACCAATATCAGACAAGCATCCAAGGAATACCTTCTTCGAATTTGGACGACCTGTATGAGATGATACTAACAAAACTACCAAACAATTAAGCACTTTACCGACTCTGGCTATCCTCGCCAATCTTGCTCCAGAATTATCGTTGATCGCATAAATGACTTTGCATTGTCATCTAGATACATGCGGAAGTCTGTCTCGAGTTCTTAGAGGGAAAACCCCTACCCAAGTCAAAACATCTTGCATACTCATGGACTACCCCAACAAATCGAAAATCGTCGATAGATAAGTAAAGTGATTCTAGGTAGCTAAGACAAACTGATCCCTTAGGATCGTACAAAATCTCAAGGGTATTCTCGAGGTAAGTCGAAAGTCTAACTACCCTTGTTTCATAATTACTAGCTAACCAATCAATGCCTAGAATCTACCCATAGCCCAAAAACATAAGCATAAATATAGCTATTCTCAAATCCTTACAAGTCAAAGATAAATGGGTCGAACCAGCGATTGGATTTGAGACTATAATGGGATCCTTTACTACACAATATCTAGGGTGCAGAGACTAAACTACGGAATCAGATATAAATGGATTTGAAGCACTAAAATCAAAAGAGTACTAACAGATTGATCAAAAGAAAAACTAAACCTTTCCAACAGAGATTTTTACTATCTCTCTCTCAGGTATTCTGGTGGTGAAAGCATGCACTTGCCCTCCTGAAAATCCTATCCCTTATTCTTGCCCTTGTCCTTAATTATATGCCCTATTATACCATAGTAAAGATACTTCCTCTTGTCTTAGGTTTTACAATTCCTTCCTCCCCCATGAGCTGAGTCCATATCCATGAATTTCTCATCCTTGCGTTGAGCTCCTTAGCCAAACTCCTTCATTCTCAACTTTACCATCCTTGTGAAATCATGTTGACCAGTCTCTCGAAAGCTGCCTCCATCGCACGGAAAACCTTACAAAGCTTGAAAGAAAATTAACCGCAGGTTAAACTACTGTGGCTATAGATGGAAGTCGGACACTTCTTTGTCCTTTGACAGGTGTCGTAGTCTCGTCAAGCCTACAGAACCATGTCGCGATGAGGTTACCTCCTAGAAAGCCAGGAGCCCCAGAGACTCAGGAAAGAAGGAAACAAGGATTCAAATAGAGGATCAAAAGATAGTGCATATGTCTTTGGGGAACATGCCTTTAAAACAAAACTTTTCTTTTGAAAATGCTTATTTTAAAACCATTTTGAAAGTAATTTCTTTCAAATATTTTATCTGATCCGGTAACCTTCAGCTCTGATACCAAGTGCCACCCCCCACCTCCGTTAAGGTCACTCATAAAAGGAATGCCTTAATTTTGGTGCAGCATTATAGGTAAAAGATGCAGATAAATTACAAGACAGACAATTAAAGCAGTGGCAAATAAATAAAACTTTATTTCATTGATAAACAACTTGTACAAAGATTGTTTTACAATACCAAAGTATCATGTCTTGCTTACAAAATAAAGGAGCATAAAATGATTTCCCCAAATAAAGCATGAGCCAGCCATAGCAGTAGAAGAGAGAGTCCTAGGAAACACGTCAAAGAGTCTTCAAGCTTGGAAAGAGTAACGGTCCAAACAAACCTGAGCTATTCCCTCCCTGACTACCGGGGGGAAACAAAAGAAAAGAGGCGAAAGCAAAACTAGGTCAGACATAAAGTCTGGTAAGTCTAGTGATTCTTAGTATTTAAAAAAGGAAAAGGGTCATGACAAAAATAAACTAAATATAAGACTAAACCATAGTCACAAGAAAATATGGGATAAGCATGGGATATGGAAAGATAAATTGAATGTACTGATAAACTGAATGTACTGATAAACTGAATGCGCTTCTACTCCTTCTCTGCTTCGCAACTACCCTATTTATACTGATTTCTATATCTCTGCACTAACTAACTGGTGTCCACACTAGTAATCTATGATCATATGATAACGTGATCCCAATCCCCGTATTTGTGGTTGCCTTCAGGTGTGCTTCTATTATGGGGATTCTGTTTATTACCTAGACCTAATCTAGGGTTTACTATCGAGTGCTCACTAGATTCAACCCGGGTTTACGCTACCCAGGGCCACTGGGTTTATGCTACCTATTGAACGCTTCTCGGATTTAGGGTTTATGCGACCTAGGTCCAACTAGGGATTATGCTACCTACTTTGTATTAATTTTCCATGTGTCTGTGTCAGTCGGCCCTCTCTTGCATGTAGATACTCTGTTCTGGCCCCACCATAAGGTGTATCGAGCCTTATGATAGCGACCCGACACGATTCAAGATGCACAGTGTATAACTACTGGTAGCCAGTGCCTGCTTTTTCCACTCCGGAGTACGTGTACGCCCGTAAACCGTCGGAATCTACATTGACGTACCCCCTGCCGCTATTTTGACTGCTTATAATCCGCCCAGTAATCGTGCCCCACCCTGCCTAGTTTCAGGTTACCATGATACATCTATGAGGGTTACTGCTGAAATGGTTCCCCGTTACTAAGGTTTCCTGCTGGTTATGTTCGTGGGCCTATATATACAAATATTACCCACCTATACGAGATGTACTTAACCTTCCCACCGATTCTAGCATGTTTTCTTAATGGTTAAGTTTTGTGGGCCTATACTTACTAATATTACCCACCTACCCGACGTGTACTTAACCTTCCCACATATTCAAGCATATTTATTTAATGGTTAAGTTTTGTGGGCCTATATTTACTAATATTACCCACCTACCCGACATGTACTTAACCTCCTACTCGTCAAGTCGTGTTGGTTAAGTGGTTCTTGCTAATTTAACCTATCTTGCTTATCATGTTGGATTGGTTAAGTGTGATTTATTAACTTAACCCCGTTCATTCATCAGGTTATATTGGTTAAGTATTTCCCATTTAACTTAACCCCATTCGTTCATCAAGTTATATTGGTCAAGTGTCAATAATCAATTCAAGTTAACTCAACCCACCCAGTCGTCACATCATGTTGGTTAAGTGTTTCCTTCTGGTGTTAACTTGACCCTACCTCAAACCATGTTATATTGGTTAAGTGTTGCCTTCTCGTGTTAACTTAACCCTTCACATACGTCGTGTTATATAATTGGTTAAGTGTTTTCCTCTTGTATTACCTAACCCCACCACGTGTCATTATATATTGGTTAAGTGTTGCTTTAGTTAACTTAACCCTATCATTTGCTTAATTAACATGTTACAACGGTTATGTGTTCTAAATTTACTTAACCTCACCCACTTGCCTAGTTAACATGTTATTACGTTTAAGTGTTTCCTTAATTACTTAACCTCAACATTTCTAGCTTGATTTATTCATGAGCCTTAATTATTTAATTAATTAAAGCACCAACCACTCACATTAGACAGATATTGTTGTGGTTACTGGATGTGCCGGTCGGTTCTGGGCAGGTTTACACCACATCTCAGTCTAACCTCGGGTCTTTCTGGGCTTGATGCACTAACCACCCACATTAGACAGGTATTGTTGTGGTCACTGGATGTGCCGGTCGGTTCTGGGCAGTTTTACCCCACAACTCAGTCTAACCTCGGGTTAGGCATATTCGTCTTTTACTAAATTTACATATTTACTATTTATATAAATTTTCCGTGAACCAATTTAGCCTAGATCATATTCAACTGTCATGCAAATTTACATACTTATATTCTATGCCCAAAACTTGATTTACCAATCAATTAACCCAACTTGCAGTTTATACCAATTTAGATTTAATATTCCCTATTTACAATTCATACCCAATCTAGAGTAATATTCCTATTTACAGTTTATGTCAAAACTAGATTTAATATTCTACTTTTACCGTTTACGTCCAAAACTTGGTTTACATGCCAATTACATACTTTGCGGCCAATTAAAATTTATCAATTTATGCCCAAGTCTAATATGCATGTAAATCATTCACTATTATAGCCAATTTAGATTTATGCCAACATATTTATTATGCCAAATTAACTTAATTAAGCTACGCCCAATCCCCGCATCATAATCGTACGTATAACATGATTTCACATGTTTTTTCTATGTACTCATGAAATGATACTAATAGTATCAAAGCAAGGAATAGGGGATAAGCACGAGAATTGACATAAGAGAATAATCATGCAAGAATGAACCAAATACAAAAATAATGGTTCTGATGGGTTTGATGTACATAACAGTGAATAAGAATAAACTAGACAAGTTACACCCCAAAAATTGAGATCCAACATAATTAGGCATAGGTGATTTGGTCCAACATAATGCCAGTTCGAAGTACAACCTAATAGGTTAATGGGAATAGGCATAAGTCACTGACTACAATAATCATAGGCAATTAACCACAATAGTCATGGGCGACTAATCACAATAGTTTCTTAATCCATGTCATAGGCAATAGTCTTTTAGTCATGAATCTTGGTAATAGTCTCATAGTCAAGAATTATATGCAATAGTCTCAAAATTATGAATCAAAGTCATAGTCATAGGCAACAGTCTTATAGTCATAGTCATATGTAATAGTCTCTTTGTCATGAATATTAGTCATAGGCGATAGTTTCATAAGCAATAGTTTCATAGTCATAGTCTTAGGCAAAAGTCCCATAATCATAGTCATTGGCAATTAGCCACAATAAGTTCTAGGCCACAATCGAGAATCAGATCCAAAGGCATAGATAACGTTAGATTTGACATAAGCATGAATCAAAGATAATTAACTTGCCAATAGGCATAGTTCTATATTTTAATTTATTACATTCACGAGTCCAATTACATGTTCAAATCTAAGGAATAACCGAACTTACAGTGATCGGTTTAGAAAAGGCGATTCGCTATGATTTGCATGGCGTTGCTCGAAGCCGTTGAATTAGCCTTTGATTCCCTTCTTGAAGCTTTAACTTGATTTAAATCTCTTCTTGAAAAACTTGAGCATCATGTCCTCATCTTAGATTTATATATTATTTTATTATAGTTAGAATTAGAGAAGAGTATAGACGTAGAGAAGTTGTGAGGAGAAAATATGAAGCCAATGGGTGTTTTTATAGCTGTTTGATCAATGTATAGGGCCAAAATCGCGTCTAGGTTCAGAAATGTGAATTCTACCCAGATCTGGGGGGTAGGGTGACCCCCAGGTCGACCTCCCTTAGGGTAGTTCGACCTCCAGTACGACCTCAATTGAGGTAGGTTGACCTCTAGGTCGACCTGCTTGGGCGGGAATTTTTCCGCCCAGCCCAGTTCTGCGATTTTTGAATTTCTGAGCTGGTTCTGAATTTTTGCTGAAACTTCTGAACGTCATAACTCCTTCATATGGAGTCCGATTTACGTAAACTCGGACTCTATCTCAAGCATAATTTCAAGACAAATGCAATAGTGTAACCCATTTACCTTAATTCTTCTTTTAAAAATTATTTATACTTTAATTTGTGAAACTTAATGTTATAGAATTACGGGGTGTTACATTCTCCCCCCCCCCCTTAAAGGATTTCGTCCCCGAAATCTTCAAGTTAGGAAGAATGTGTCCTACCATTCAGTCATCCATCTGCTCAACCATTCAATCACAAGCATTCATTTTCCTTAAAAAGATTTCTAATGCTTTCATGTTCATATGCATAGTGTGTGTGTATGTCCTTATCTAATGCAAAATCAGGCGGTCTACTGATTCAATTGACCTCCTTAATGTGAATTATGTCAGTGCCATGCATCCAATATGTATGCAATCCTAACGATACATATCATTACTATATGAGTGCACAACCATTCACTCAAATGCAACGTCCACAGGATAACACATCATGTTCAATCCATAAACAAATACATATATGCAAATGCAATATGGAAGTTACTGAGCTGATCTAGTGCCCCATGTGTGTATATGCATCCATGAGCAACCACTAGCAAACACTTGCATCCACCAAACATAACATGTCTCAAACACATGTTTACATCCATTGGCTTCTACCTAAGGATTGAGGATAGGACCGAGAGGATATACTTAAAAGCTAAAGACTAGCATGCAAATAGATTTTACAGAAAAAGAGGAATCAAGGATATACCCTCCAAAAGGGTAAGAGGCGCGTATCTAGTCTTCAGTCTTCTAAGTCGCATTTTCGTGAGCTTCACTCCACTGTACCTTATCTAATTTAAATTCACGATTGCAAAGTTTCTTGGCCTCCATTTCCAAAACTCATTGGTAAAGATAGGATCTCGATCACTTACCATGCTAGAGGGTATCCAATGTTGTCGAACTATCTTTCCAAGATAAACAGATATTAACCATGATATCAAGTGTATATACGTAATATGATTAGAAGTCTATCCTCTACTAAGCTATGTTACAAATCTGATGGTCTAAAGCTAAAGGTTGCTATGTACTTTTTGCCTCTCTTAAGGTCAGTCTTTTTTTTTTTTTACTTAAGGCGTCTGCCACAACCATTTATTTCTCACGCAAACCATCCTAGTCTAACTCGACATCCCTCAAGTACAAGCCCCAAAGGCCGAAACCAATATCAGACAAGCACCCAAGGAATACCTTCTTCAAATTTGGATGATCTATGTGAGATGATACTAACAAAACAACCAAACAATTGAGCACTTTACCGACTCTGGCTATCCTCACCAATCTTGCTCCGGAATTATCGTTGATCGCATAACTGGCTTTGCATTGTCATTTAGATACATGCGGAAGTCTGTCTCGAGTTCTTAGGGGGAAAATCCCTACCCTAGTCAAAACATCTTGCGTACTCATGGACTACGCCAATGGATCGAAAATCGTCGATAGATAAGTAAAGTGATTCTAGGTAGCTAAGACAAACCGATCCCTTAGGATCGTACAAAATCTCAAGGGTATTCTTGAGGCAAGTCGAAAGTATAACTACCCTTGTTTCATAATTACTAGCTAACCAATGAATGCCTCGAATCAACCCATAGCCCAAAAACATAAGCATAAATATAGCTATTCTCAAATCCTCACAAGTCAAAGATAAATGGGTCGAACCAGCAATTGGATTTAAGACTATAATGGGATCCTCTACTACACAATATCTAGGGTGCAGAGACTCAACTACGGAAGCAGATATAAATGGATGTGAAGCGCTAAAATCAAAAGAGTCCTAACAGACTGATCAAAAGAAAAACTAAACCTTTCTAACAGAGATATTTACTCTCTCTCTCTCAGGTATTCTGGTGGTGAAAGCATGCACTTTCCCTCCTGAAAATCCTGTCCCTTGTTCTTGCCCTTGTCCTTTATATGCCCTATTATACCATAGTAAAGATACTTCCTCTTGTCTTAGGTTTTACAATTCCTTCCTCCTCCGTGAGATGAGTCCATATCCATGAATTTATCATCCTTGCATTGAGCTCCTTAGCCATACTCCCTCATTCTCAACTTTACCATCCCTGTGAAATCATGTTGACCAGTCTCTCGAAAGTTGCCTCCATCGCACGGAAAACCTTACAAATCTTGAAAGAAAATTAACCGCAGGTGAAAATACTACGGCTATAGATGGAAGTCGGACACTTCTTTGTCCTTTGACAGGTGTCGTAGTCTCGTCAATCCTATAGAACAATGTCGCGATGAGGTTACCTCCTAGAAAGCCAGGAGCCCCAGAGACTCAGGAAACAAGGAAACAAGGATTCAAACAGAGGATCAAAAGATAGTGCATATGGCTTTGGGGAATATGCCTTTAAAACAAAACTTTTCTTTTGAAAATGCTTCTTTTAAAACCATTTTGAAAGTAATTTCTTTCAAATCTTTTATCTGATCCGGTAACCTTTAGCTCTGATACCAAGTGCCACCCCCCACCTCCGTTAAGGTCACTCATAAAAGGAATGCCTTAATTTTGGTGGAGCATTATAGGTAAAAGATGCAGATAAATTACAAGACAGACAATTAAAGCAGTGGCAAATAAATAAAACTTTATTTCATTGATAAACAACTTGTACAAAGATTGTTTTACAATACCAAAGTATCCTGTCTTGCTTACAAAAATAAAGAAGCATAAAATGATTTCCCCAAATAAAGCATGAGCCAGCCATAGCAGTAGAAGAGAGAGTCCTAGGCAACACGTCAAAGAGTCTTCAAGCTTGAAAAGAGTAACGGTCCAAACAAACCTGAGCTATTCCCTCCCTGACTACCTAGGGGGGGACGAAAGAAAAGAGGCGAAAGAAAAACTAGGTCAGATATAAAGTCTGGTAAGTCCAGTGATTCTTAGTATTTAAACGAGGAAAAGGGTCATGACATGAATAAACTAAATATAAAACTAAACCATAGTAAAAGGATAATATGGGATAAGCATGGGATATGGCAAGATAAACTGAATGTACCGATAAATTGAATGTACTGATAAACTGAATGCGCTTCTACTCCTTCTCTGCTTCGCAACTACCCTATTTATACTGATTTCTATATCTCTGCACCACCTAACTATTATCCAAACTAGTAATCTATGATCATATGACAACTTGATCCCAATCCCCGTATTTGCGGTTGCCTTCAGGTGTGCTTCTATTATGGGGATTCCATTTATTACCTAGATCTAATCTAGGGTTTACTATCGAGTGCTCACTAGATTCAACCCGGGTTTACGCTACCTAGGGACACTGGAGTTTATGCTACCTATTGAACGCTTCTCGGATTCAGGGTTTACGCGACCTAGGTCCAACTAGGGATTATGCTACCTACTTTGCATTAATTTTCCAAGTGCCTGTGTCAATCAGCCCTCTCTTGCATGTAGATACTCTGTGTTGGCCCTACCATAAGGTGTATCAAGCCTTATGATAGCGACCCGACACGATTCAAGATGCACAGTGTATAACTACTGGTACCCAGTGCCTGCTTTTTCCACTTCAGAGTACTTGCACGCCCGTAAACCGTCAGAACCTACACTGACGTATCCCTTGCCGCTATTTTGGCCGCTTATAATCAGCCCAGTAATCGTGCTACACCCTGCCTAGTTTCAGGGTACCATGATACATCTATGTGGGTTACTGCAGAAATGGGTCCCCGTTACAAGGGTTTCCAGCAAGTTAAGTTCGTGGGCCTATATATACAAATATTACCCACATATACGAGATGTACTTAACCCTCCCACCAATTCTAGAATGGTTAAGTTTTATGGGCCTATACTTACTAATATTACCCACCTACCCGACGTGTACTTAACCTTCCCACAGATTCAAGCATGTTTATTTAATGGTTAATTTTTGTGGGCCTATATTTACTAATATTACCCACCTACCCGACGTGTACTTAACCTCTTACTCGTCAAGTCGTGTTGGTTAAGTGGTTCTTGTTAACTTAACCTATCTTGCTTATCATGTTGGATTGGTTAAGTGTGATTTATTAACTTAACCCCGTTCATTCATCAGGTTATATTGGTTAAGTATTTCCCATTTAACTTAACCCTATTCGTTCATCAAGTTATATTGGTCAAGTGTCAATAATCAATTCAAGTTAACTCAACCCACCCAGTCATCACATCATGTTGGTTAAGTGTTTCCTTCTAGTGTTAACTTGACCTTACCTCAAACCATGTTATATTGGTTAAGTGTTGCCTTCTCGTGTTAACTTAACCCTTCACATACGTCGTATTATATAATTGGTTAAGTGTTTTCCTCTTGTATTACCTAACCCTACCACGTGTCATTATGTATTGGTCAAGTGTTACTTTAGTTAACTTAACCCTATCATTTGCTTAATTAACATGTTACAACGGTTAAGTGTTCTAAATTTACTTAACCTCACCCACTTGCCAAGTTAACATGTTATTACGGTTAAGTGTTTCCTTAATTACTTAACCTCAACATTTCTAGCTTGATTTATTCATGAGCCTTAATTAATTAATTAACCAACCACTCACATTAGACAGATATTGTTGTGGTTACTGGATGTGCCGGTCGGTTCCGGGCAGGTTTACACCACGACTCAGTTTAACCTCGGGTCTTTCTGGGCTTGATGCACTAACCACCCACATTAGACAGGTATTGTTGCGGTCACTGGATGTGCCGGCCGGTTCCGGGCAGTTTTACACCACAACTCAGTTTAATCTCGGGTTAGGCATATTCGTCTTTTACTAAATTTACATATTTACCATTTATGTAAATTTTCCGTAAATCAATTTAGCCTAGATCATATTCAACTGTCATGCAAATTTACATACTTATATTCTTTGCCCTAAAATTGATTTACTAATCAATTAACCCAACTTGCAGTTTATACCAATTTAGATTTAATATTCCCCTTTTACAATTCATGCCCAATCTAGATTAATATTCCTATTTGCAGTTTATGTCAAAACTAGATTTAATATTCTAGTTTTACCGTTTACGTCCAAAACTTGGTTTACATGCCAATTACATATTTTGCGGCCAATTAAAATTTATCAATTTATGCCCAAGTCTAATATGCATGTAAATCATTCACTATTATAGCCAATTTAGATTTATGCCAAATTAACTTAATTAAGCTACGCCCAATCCCCGCATCGTAATCGTACGTATAACATGATTTCACAAGTTTTTTCTATGTACTCATGAAATGATACTAATAGTATCAAAGCAAGGAATATGGGATAAACATGAGAATTGACATAAAAGAATAGCCATGCAAGAATGAACCAAATACAAAATTAATGGTTTCAATGGGTTTGATGTACATAACAGTGAATAAGAATAAACTAAACAAGTTACATCCCAAAAATATCCAACATAATTAGGCATAGGTGATTTGGTCCAACATAATGCCAGTTCGAAGTACAACCTAATAGGTTAATGGGAATAGGTATAAGTCACTAACTACAATAATTATAGGCAATTAACCACAATAGTCATGGGAGACTAATCACAATAATTTCTTAATCCATGTCATAGGAAATAGTCTCATAGTCATGAATCTTGGTAATAGTGTCATAGTCATGAATCATATGCAATAGTCTCAAAATTATGAATCATAGTCATAGTCATAGGCAACAGTCTTATAGACATAGTCAAATGTAACAGCCTCTTTGTCATGAATCATAGTCATAGGCGATAGTTTCATGGGCAACAGTTTCATAGTAATAGTCTTAGGCAAAAGTCCCATAATTATAGTCATTGGCAATTAACCACAATAAGTTCTAGGCCACAATCGAGAATCAGATCCAAAGGCATAGATAACGTTAAATTTGACATAAGCATGAATCAAAGATAATTAACTTGCCAATAGGTACAGTTCTATATTTTAACTTATTACATTCACGAGTCCAATTACACGTTCAAATCTAAGGAATAACCAAACTTACGGCGATCAGTTTAGAAAAGGCGATTTTCTATGATTTACGTGGCGTTGCTCGAAGCCGTTGAATTAGCCTTTGATTCCCTTCTTGAAGCTTTGACTTGATTTAAATCTCTTCTTGAAAAACTTGAGTAGCATAACCTCGTCTTAGATTTATATATTATTTTATTTTAGTTAGAATTAGAGCAGAGTATAGATGTAGAGAAGTTGTGAGGAGAAAATATGAGGCCTAGGGGTGTTTTTATAGCTGTTTGATCAATGTATAGGGCCAAAATCGTGTCTAGGTTCAAAAATGTGAATGCTACCCAGATCTGGGGGGTAGGTCGACCCCCAGTTCGACCTCCCTTGGGGTAGGTCGACCTCCAGGTCGACCTCCCTTGGGCGGGAATTTTCTCGCCTAGCCCAGTTCTGCGTTTTTTGAATTTCTGAGCTGGTTCTGAATTTTTGCTGAAACGTCTGAACGTCATAACTCCTTCATACGGAGTCCGATTTACGCAAAATCGGACTCTATCTCAAGCAGAATTTCGAGACGAACGCAATGGCGTAACCCATTTCCCTTAATTCTTCTTCTAAAAACTATTTATAATTTAATTTGTGTAACTTAATGTTATAGAATTACGGGGTGTTACAATTGGGCCTCACCCTTAAATTTCCTTGGCCCACCCTCAATTATAAACCCGCCGACAGTCTTTCTTTCTTCAGGCAACGAAAAACACGATCCCCCAATTCTCCAAAAAATTCCACCGCCGCACTTTCCAGAAATCATCGGACCTCCTACGATCACCACCCTAGATCGTCACGACCCAGACCGTCCTCTACCTGCAACGCTGACCCACAGCAGCTCACCATATTCCCAGAAACGATTCCCAACTCGAAACCCTTC
Organism: Allium sativum; assembly: GCA_030737875.1. NCBI lineage: Eukaryota > Viridiplantae > Streptophyta > Magnoliopsida > Asparagales > Amaryllidaceae > Allium > Allium sativum. The sequence goes on along the minus strand of CM060910.1, from coordinate 552,294,016 downwards.
AACCCTCCAGAACTATGGCCACCAACCACTGTACTCAATGCTACCGCCATTTACGTGTCAATCTCGGCCTCCTCCTCCATCAAACTTCACGCCCCATCGCTCAATAACCTACGACTAGCGAGCAGTTACCTAAAATCGAAAACATCCCTCTTCGTTACAGTCAACTTCGGGCACAAATTCCTCTGCCTTCAGACCACCGCAATACGCCCGACCACCACCTACTCGAAGTCCTGACATCCCTCTTTGACTTTCATGTTGGAAAAATTCGCCAATAACCACTTATCGTTTACCAATTCGTTAACCCTAGCTAACGTTGTCCACAAACCAGCGGACAACTATACAATCGAACAAAACAATACTTACATGAAGATGAAGAAGAACTCAGCCATACAAAAATATTTATCTCAAAATTTCTAAATTTTTATTTGAATAAACATGATTTTCTAAACAATTGTCTGTTGCGGTATTTCTTTTGTGTGGAGGCTGAGAAGGTGTTGACTAAAAAATGAATTTTTTTCTAGGTTTAGGAAGATTATAAGGTATTTATAGAAAGAATATAATATTTTTATATTTATTATTTTATTTATTTTTATTCCCACGCTGTTTATATCTGTCCTTTAAAATTCCTATGATCACATTCAATATCCAGATTCGATAAAAATGGACAGGCAGTTGCAGTTCGACATCACGGACCCAACGAAACTGGTTTCATCAAATCCCGACTTCATTTGCTCACACAGCATATTTTTAAAGTCAAATTATCGATTGTTTTTCACACTAAAATTCCGTACAGCCACATGCTGATTCCAAAAATCACGGAAATTGAAATCTAACAATAATTTAATATTCCGGATCCAACAAAATTAGTTTCATCGAAAACTGAGGTCATTTGCAAAACCGACTATTTTTAAAGCTCTAAATAAACCCATTTAAATATTAATATATTTAAAAATAATTAAATTTAATATTAATAAATTATTATTACCATATATATTCACAACATAATATAATTCGGCTTCAAAATATATATATCTGGATTTACAACTCCATATTTCAAATCCAGTGTTAACTCGACATCCAATTTATATTAAAAATCCTTTTATAATATAATTAAATCATTATAAATAATAAAGGAATTCCGTAGCGACTTTTCGAAAATTTGATTTGGACATAACTCAAAATCTACACGACTAAATCTTGATTTTTCTCCTTCATTAGAAAAATATGCTTCACCTGCTCCGAACGTCTCTTGTTTCACAGAAATCCGACTTAAAACGAATTCTGTATATTCGTTTAAAGTTCGAATTGCCAAATTACGAACTACCGCGCCATTTCGAGCTCGATTATAATTATAATATAAATTATACGTTCAACTGACATTTATAAATAAATTCGTTAATATAATTCAACTCTAAATTGAATTATATCTTATAAGTAATCCAATTCACACAATATTGTGAATTCAACTTAATTCCGATTATTTCGGAATTAAATATATTATTATATTATTTATACTAATTAAATATTCAATATTATTTAATTAAAGAACCATTTAAATCTCTAAACCACTATATACATAATTAAATAAATTAATTATTATACCGTGAAAATACGGGATGTTACATTCTTCCCCCTTAAAATAATTTCATCCTCGAAATTACTAAGGTAGAAAACAAACTCTATTAACTAGGTTTAAAATTATTCGTTTACTTTTAACTTCAGTTTCAATGAACTAATTGATTTCAATTAAAATATTAATTCATTTCAATTAATGAAAATTTCCAAAAATCCTGAAAATTTTCTAACACTCGAAATTTTCGAAAAATTTCACTAGCACCTCCTTTGTATGGCTCAATCGGTACAACTACAACTCGCCTCTCTAGGCCTTCTCCAATCCAAAAGAAAACCAAACAGCCAAGCGGCTTGCCAAATCGACTCATAAATCAACAAACTCATATATAAATAAACTTGTATCTTTTTGTCGGGCATATCATTATATCCTTTCCATCTGTTACCAATTTTGCATATACCAATGTCATCCCAATCAAACTCCAATCAGTTTTTATCCTTAACACAATTATTCGCTTTTATCCAAACCAAAATAACATTCCAAACTCTAGTTCCATCCTCGATTCCAAACTCTTAACGTACCAATTCAACAAAATTCCAGATTCCTATCTCACTATCCAATTTTTATTCTATATCTTATTTTTCAATTTGCTTTCACAAATTCTAATTTAATTTGTTTTCAAATCAAACAATTTTCTTCCCGGAAGTTTTAAACAACTTACCATTTTTAAAAAACCAAATATTCCCTTTCGGAATCAAAACTACTTGTTTTCTCAAAACATTTCCAAAAACAAAAAATTTGGTAGTAATCCGTCACTTAGAAACTTGAAAATGAACACCGATGATGTCCAGATCATCATCGGAATTGTTTCCCAGCAACCGAAGTGAGTTCGATACTATATAACTTTCAAAACCATTTCTAACCATTTCCATTTTGAAATACATTCAAAATATTATTCACAATGCTTGTAAATAATTTAAAATCTCCCAGGATTTCAAAATTCTCATATATTAATTCCAAATCCATTTATAAACACTTATTCAATTTTCCATAGTTTAATTTAAATTCAGATTTAATTCATTTAGTAACACTTATACGAATTTTGATTGGTTATTTACAAAACCGTTTCAATTATAATCTTATATGATTATAATAACAACAAACACATCCAATAAACGATAATACTTCAAATATTAATCATCCTTTTATATCAAAATATAATTTGGGTAAAATTATTTCATTTACCCCTTTTTTTTCAAACCATATTGTGTCGTTCCATCGTATTCAAGTGTTTATAAACTCCCACCGATATAGTGGATCAAATTGATCACCCAGAACCCATAAACAACTCAACCAATAAATCTCCGCAATTTTTTTTTTATAAAATCGACTAATACGCTCTCTCACATATATACACTCAAATCAATCTAGAGCATTACTAACCCCATCTCTACTAAGTTACGCCATAGAGAAAAGGTAATTACTTAACCTTTAGCTCTGATACCAGTGTAACGACCCGGGGGATTTGCGACCTTGGTAATTGACATAAACTCAATGTCGACTATCCAAGCATCGGAAATACCAAATAGTTAATAGAAATAAATTAGAGGGTGATAATAGATAAGATAGAAAATTAGAATAGAAGAAGAAGAAGATCACAACAACAGAATCAGAGTAACCTGAATCTCATAGCAGAACGAATAAAATATAACATAACTTTTAAATAAGACCAGTATATGTATACAATAACATTTATTATAGTACAACATTGACAACACAGTGGAAATAAACAATTGCTATAAAATCCTGAAGCCTCCTGCTCCAAGCTCTCAATATATCTGTAAAATCCTAGCTACTTGACTGCCCGTACAAATTTGGCCACCCCAGAGTTCAGGGAAAACAAACCAAAATAAACTCTAGGTCAGTCATGGGACTGGTGTGAGTAAACAATTTAAAACAATTTGAGAAAATAAACGATATCTCATAAGACCGCGTCGTATAACACGGAACTGGTTTTTCCCTTATGAGAATCCAAAACACTTGATTTAACATTTCAAATTCCTTTGGCAAGAACGATAATCTTTATATCAAAACTCTTTTGATATTATAATAGTGTCTACCAACAACAACTAAATAATCATTTAGCAGAACGCTTTCATCTCGCGTTCCACATACATAATATATAATCAAAAACCGCAGGTGCTTATTGGGTAATGGATTCCAACTTGCAAGGTATGAGACCACCTTCCGACAGTGTATCTCTAGATAGGAATACACCGGGTTCAACAAGAACATCTTGCAACCCAGGCTAAACATGACTGGTTACACATTTCGCTTGAGTGTACCGAATGTATTATCACCAACGGTTGGGATCAACAACGGTTTCCTGAAAGGGACAGCATCGAAATAGATTCTAGAAGTAAATGGAATTTCTATAGATCAGGTGACAATACACCCTAATTGGAAGCTAACCACTTAGTCATGCGACCTACCCGATTTTATACCATTTCCTGGTTGTGAGGCTTGAGGCCACGCTTGTCTCTGACAGATCACACATTTATTCACTTTGAATGTTACATCGTCATACCCGCCAAATCACAAATTGATTTCCCTAAAAATACCACGGGTATACAGCTAAGAGAAACAAATTCCTCCGCCACTAAACGTAAATATGTTTGAAGAGATCAACTTAGCGATCTATTAAATATACTCTGTCATACATTCTTCCATACAAGTTTTCCTGGGACTAGACAGACCGAAGGTACTATTCTGTAAATCCATCTTAGGCAATTTCTACCTAGGATTTACTAAACATCCCTTGCATAACTCTGTCTCCAATTGTCTTCATCATATTTGATTCGCAATGCTAATGCCATACGGAGTGGTTTTCAGATAATATATCTGATCCCTGTCTCTCCGTATTAAGAACGGAAATGTTCAAAATCTTCGATAGCCGATGATTTAACTATCAAAGGAAAACATGTGTATAAACAACGGTTGTATTCCCAAATGGTAATCTTACCGATCAATCATCATTTCATTTCCCAATTTCCCATTTATCGTTTCCATATATTCATAAATTCCTTATTTTCCAAAATTAAAACATATACGTTATTAACTTTGGGAAATGTTTCCATTTTTGATTCACGTGTCAATATCTTCCCACCTCTATCAGTCTCTAACTGTAAACTAGTAAGAGAACAACTTCCCAAATATAAACCCCGAAGGCCGAAACCAACATCAGATCGATATCGAGAAAGCCATTCAACTTAACTAATTTCCAGTCAGTTTCTGATTTCAGTAGTTCCATTTAAATTCCTAATTCAAACCCCATATTCCGTTGTAATATTTTATTTGCAAAATATTTACTTAAATCCTTTATTTACATTAAATGTGAATAATATTTCTTCTTTGCAATCAAAACAGTTTGATTTCATATTTAAAAACAATACCTCAAACCCAAATTATATTTATATTTTTATTTATAGAATTTTTCATACACATCTTATTTTTATTTCCAATACTTAATATTTCGTTCAAATTCCCTTTTACAATCCTATTTATTATATATAAATCCTTTTTATAATATCCTCTTTATTTCATATAAAATATTTCCTTTTTAATATCCTATTTATTTCATATAAATATTTCCTTTTCAATATCCTATTTATTTCATATAAATAATTCCTTTTCAATATCCTATTTGTTTCATATAAATATTTCCTTTTCAATATCCTATTTATTTCATATAAATATTTCCTTTTCAATATACACTTTGAAATTCTCTTTATACATTCCAGTATTTCTTATGGTATTTAAAATACTAGTTAAATAGACCAGTGTCATCATAATCAATCACAGATTTTATATCACATCATATATCACAGTATATGAAAATAAACAGTATTATAAATATTGAGGAACCCAGTTGGATCCCTCCAACCTTTTTCCCTATATCACAAATGTTAAACAATATAAATAACATCAATTTCATTTCAATATGAAATATTCTGATAAACAGAATCCGTATTTGATTAACGATACATATATATATATATATATATATATATATATATATAACTCTATCTATAATTTCAACCAATAAATCAGCAATTCAACCAAACAATTAACTCATAACAATCAATCATCATTTATCAGTACTTGATAATATTTATAAAAATATAAACTGTACAGAGTTATTGAGATTTACTCACATTGGACGGTCATCGTTAAATAACGATAACTGTCGGTTGATTCAGACAGACAATTTATTTCGCTATAAATTGTAATAAGCTCCAGTTCACTCCAGATCAGTTCCATTGTGAAGTCGTCGTCCATACGATCCTAACGGATCATTTTTCGTCAGATTCCGATATCGTATGCAATAGTTATGATATTACGAAGTTAATATACATTTAAATTAAATAAAAACTTGGAAATTTAATTCCATTGGGCCTTACCGTTAAATTTCCTTGGCCCAACATCAATTTAAAACCCGTTGACAGTTTTTCTTCCTTCAGGCAACGGAAAACGTAATCCCCCAATTCTCCAAAAAAAGAATCCACTGCTACACTTGCCAGAGATCACCGGACCTCCTACGATCACCACCCTAGATCGTCACGACCTAGACCGTCCTCCACCTGCAACGCCGACCCACTGCAGCTCACCATTTTCCCAGAAATGATTCCCAACTCGAAACCCTTCAACCTGCCAGAACTATGGCCACCGACCACCGTACTCAATGCTACCACCATCCACGTGTCGACCTCGGCCTCCTCCTCTATCGAACTTTACGCCCCATCGCTCAATAACCTACGACTAGTGAGCAATTACCCAAAAATCAAAAACAGCCCTCTTCATTATAGTAAACTTCGAGAGAAAATTCCTCCGCCCTCAGGCCACCGCAATACCTCCGACCACCACCTACTCGAAGTCCTGACATCCCTCTTTGACTTTTGTGTTGGAAGAATTCACCAATACCCACTTATCATTTACCAATTCGTTAACCCTAGCTAATGCTGTCCACAAACCAGCAGACAACTATACAATCGAACCCAACAATACTCACATGAAGATGAAGAAGAACTCCTCAGCCATACAAAAATATTTATCTCAAAATTTCTGGATTTTTACTTGAATAAACATGATTTTCTAAACAATTGTTTGTTGTTGTATTTCATTTGTGTGGAGGCTGAGAAGGTGTTGACTAAAAAATGATTTTTTTTCTAGGTTTAGGAAGATTATAAGGTATTTATAGAAAGAATAAAATATTTTTATATTTATTATTTTATTTATTTTTATTCCAACGCTGTTTGTATCTGTCCTTTAAAATTCCTATGATCACATACAATATCCAGATTCGATAAAAATGGACAGGCAGTTGCAGTTCGACATTACGGACCCAACAAAACTGGTTTCGTCGAATCCCGACTTCGTTTGCTCACACAGCGTATTTTTAAAGTCAAATTATCGATTGTTTTTCACATTAAAATCATGTACGGCCACATACTGATTCCAAAAATCACGGAAATTGAAATCTAACAATAATTTAATATTCCGGATCTAACAAAATTAGTTTCATCGAAAATGGAGGTCATTTGCAAAACTGACTATTTTTAAAGCTCTAAATAAACCCATTTAAATATTAATATATTTAAAAATAACTAAATTTAATATTGATAAATTATTATTACCATATATATTCACAATAGAATATTATTCGGCTTCAAAATATATATATCTGGATTTACAACTCCATATTTCAAATCTAGTGTTAACTCGACATCCAATTTATAACTAAAATCCTTTTATAATATAATTAAATCGTTATAAATTATAAAGGAATTCCATAGTGACTTTTCAAAAATTTGATTTGGACATAACTCAAAATCTGCACAACTAAATTTTGATTTTTGTCTTTCATTAGAAAATATACTTCACCAGCTCTGAACGTTTCTTGTTTCACAGAAATCAGACTTAAAACGGATTATGTATATTCGTTTAAAGTTCGAATCGCCAAATTATGAACTACCGCGCCATTTCGAGCTCGATTATAATTATAATATAAATTATACGTTCAACTGATATTTATAAAAAATTCGTTAATATAATTCAACTCTAAGCTGAATTATATCTTATAAATAATCCAATTCACTCAATATTGTGATTTCAACTTAATTCCGATTATTTAGGAATTAAATAATTATTATATTATTTATATTAATTAAATATTCAATATTATTTAAATAAAGAACCATTTAAGTCTCTAAATCACTATATATATAATTAAATTAATTAATTATTATACCGTAAAAATACGGGACGTTACACTAAACATTAAAAAGTTTAGCATAAATAGATAAAATACATAATTTCATAGGTAACATGTATGTAAAAAGGACAAACATGAAAACTGTGAGCATTGTAGAACATATATGAACTTACAATATTGTCATTTAACATGTAAAGTAACAAAAGATTATGATGGCTAGATTTAGGTTTTTTAATTATTGTTCTAGTTTAGACACAGATTTAAATTTTAACCAAAAAAACTAAGATTTCAGACGATATTCTAGTATTTCGTCTTGGTCGATATATCGTTCTATATTGCAATATCTCGGGCGATATATTTGAAAGGAGATTTAGAATGATATTTTCTGTTTCGTTTCGGAAGGAGCCCAAAACGATATCTCGAAGGAGATCCTGGGCGATATTTGTGAGATTTAAAACACGGCTCCTCCTTTTAATTTTTATCTTTCGAACTGCCACGAATAGGAGGAAGTCACCAACATGAATGTTGAAGTAATCAGTGAGGGCTACCTACTGTAAAAATTTGGTGGTGATTGGAGGTCAGAGGTGGTCGAAAATCTAGCCCGAAGCTTGAGGGTGTGACTTTTGGATTTTGGGGTTTTATGTGCAAATGGTTTAGAATTGGATGAAGTGGTCAACTAGAAATTTGGAGAGAAGAGATAGGTCTATAAGTTTGTTGTTGGAGGTTTGTTTTGAAAATGACCGTGATGGTCGTGGCGTCGAGTTCATCAGAGATGAACTACTTTTGTGTGCAGTTTTCATATTTCACGTTTTTTGAGGGGAAGGAAGCGTATTCAGATGAAATTCCTAATTGAAAATTTGCTTGGAATGTCAATACCTTTTTGGTAATGAATTTTGGTGGCCATCGGAGGTAGTAGGTGGCTTGTGGAGCCAGAAACATGATTTCAGGTTTTAGGTTGATTTCCGACAAACAATGATGAAGTGCGGTCGGAGGCATGGGGGCTGCTCTGGTGGGCGGAGACGCTGGTGCAGCGGAGGTCTAGGTGGTTGTAGATGTGGCGACGAGCTCAAATGGAGGAGAAGCAATGTTGAATGTGAGTTTGGAGAAGAAAGGTTTGTTTAATTAATTTAATTAGTGTATTTAATGTGTAAACGTGTATATCTTTTCCATACGAACTCAGAATTGGACTAGACTGAATCCATTGGAATCGTGGAGTTGAGAGCTTCACAAAAAACTGATTTAGATGGATCTGGAGCTAGTTAGAATTTTGGGTTAAATTAAACCCATGTTTAATTTAATCCAAAAGCGATTATTATTATAACGATCGAAAATCATGGTGAGAACTCCTTAACTGTTTTTGAAAAGTTATTATGATCTTATCTGATACATACTGATTTCTTATAGTTGTTATGATTGCTTCGTGGATGATGGATGTTTATTACAGTTATTTATTTATTGTTTATGTACATTTAAGCGTTAACAATTATAACGCTTATTTTATGACTATTGATTGATGGTTGATAATTTTTGTGGTTGTTAATATAATTGTTCACAGAATTCACACTAGGGATATGAAACATTTTTGGACTTGATTAGGTCGAGCTCCGTTGGAACATTAAATGAATATTATATTCATTTAAAAGAAATAAGGTGTGAAAATGAAAATTAGATTTTTATATCAAAAATGATTTGGGAATGAAATTGAATGATTTCAAACAACTATTGAAAAGATTAGAATGGATCTGAAAGAGTTTTAAATTAAAAATGGCTTGTTCTAATTTAAATTAGAATTTGAATAGTAAATTCAAAAGTGAATTTGAGTTAGATATATAAATGGCGTTTTTAACTCGAATAAATTGTTCCAATAATCTTACTTATTTTTATAATGGATTACAGGAAAATTTGGATTTAGAAAGATTTAATTTTGAAAAATATTACTATTTTAATACTATAATAATATAGAATATTCAATTTTGGTTTATAATGAATTTGAAGTTTGAGTCATTTATAAACCAGTTTATAAACATTTTATAAAATACATTTGGCTTGAATTGGACGAGTTTTGTTTTAAATAATAATATGGTTTTACGACGTGTCATGCAGCGATAGTTCGCGAATTTCGACCACAAACTTCAAATGTGCATAACTAATGCAATTTAAATTGGATTTCTCAAAAACTGGAAACATTTGTTTTCTATTAATGACAGCTTTCGAATAAGAGAGGAAATTTGAAATTTCAACTTATAGATTTCAAGTTATTATTAAATCTATTTTTGAAAAAGGTCGTTGTAAATGCAGTTCGATGACCATAATTGGAAATCGTTCGGATGGCCATATAAAAACTATTAAAAATATGGTAAAATTATGATAAATCATAATAAATGGTTTTAAAGAGATTTGAAAATTTTGCAATAAAAAGATATTTGAAAAAGAAATATGAAGTTTCGAACTATATTTCAATTCTTGTGTTTTCGGCCTAACTTGTTGAATATGGTAAAACGACATTTTGTGAATTTAAGTTAAATGAACTAAAGATATCTAAATATTAGTTTATTATATTTGGAAGATGAATTTTGAGACATCTTTTAATTAAGATAAATTGGAATATGGATTTGTATAGAAATGATCTTCGAAAATTTGGTATTGATTACCGTTATGTAGACGTTTACTATTTTGTAGACGTTTACTATTTGAGGAATTTGGAAGATGTTTATATCATTATTCCATTTATAGGGTTCTTTGATTACAAGAATTGATGTTGAATATAAGTGGATGTAAATTCTGTTTAAATCTTATATTTAATATCAATTGGTTTGGGGTTTATCGTGAATGGCGTCTTCAGAAACATCGTTCTTTAACCCAACTAAAGATGAAAGGTATGGGATAAACCTAGAGTTAATTTTCCAATTAATAAATTAAATTGGAATTGGATACGAATCGGTTTGGTGATAACTGAGATAGGCTCTGAGGATGAAGACCTTTACTATTAAAGGAAATTAAAAGGCTTCGCCGTTATTCCGCTTATAATATTAGTCCGATATGGGAATTTATATCGATTGTCAACTGATATGATTTCCATGAAGATTTCATTTAAATTGAAATTATGATTTTGGGTTTATCCTGAATGGTGTTTTAAATAACATTTGTTCTTTAGCCCATATAAAGAAAAAATGATTTTCCAAGATTGGTCAAAAAGAAATCTTTATTTGATTTGAATATTAAGATTTGAATGAAAGAGTTTTCCCTAACAAATGATAATGGAAACGAGTTTAAGAATCGGTTAAAATAAGATAAGCATGTTTTCTGTGTAAGCGATAAGATTAAGAAGTCATAAGTGCGATTTTTGGTCAGGGATATGAATCCAAGAAAGAAGGTAATGAAACTAACCAAAATATGAGGGGCATTATATATTGAGTACCATCAATTTTTCCTCCATGAGATGAATAGGATGGAATGGGATAATGATTTGAGAAATTACCTTTTTCGCGAGATTCAATAATCCCGATAAAGCGTAAAGAACTCAATTTGAGTTAAGTTTGTGAAATGTGATTTTATAATCTTTTGAAATGGCTTCCAAGGAAAGATTTAAACAAGAGTTTAAGGAATGTAAACCTTTGATAAGATTTAAGGGAGCAATTCTCAATGTAAAGAATGATTTGAGTAAATGAATATCCCGAAACGAAATTAGACTTGTGATATTTTACATATCAATTATGGTTTATAAAGATGCGCCGGCTATTCGGAAAGACTTATACAATGAGTATTGAAGACACTGAAGACGGTGGTCGAAGTCCAGGGATCTTCTCATCATTTGGATTATCGTTGATGTCTAGATTGGGAGGTACATCCAAACGAGGTTATAAGTGGCAGTCGTCCAGATGTACTTGCTGATTGTCCGGATTCGCAAGGGCCTCTCACCACTGTTGGACAAGGAATAAGGTGCCTTCGGTTTCGTTCAGACACAGAGCGGACTCGTAATTAGATGTGTGTCTGACGTTGTATTTCATGACATAACCAATTGGTTTCTATTTATAATATATCAGTTGGTGGCAGAGGATTTATTCTCTTAGCTTAACACTCTCCTCTGGGACATATGTACTCAGAGGGTTCTATATAATAGACACCAATTATATGTCGTGAATTGACTATGTACCATGCTAAATGCTGAGCCGATCAAAGCATTTTAGTTGAAAAGCAGAGTTTTGTGGATAATGATCAAAGCATGGCTGATATAGTGTAGCTTTGTGTTAAAACGTAACTTTAGAGTCTCACAACCCGTGAATGGCCGAAACAGGGTGATTGAAACAACCCAAACTTCCCCAGTATGGGAAAGCCCGGATTGCTTTGAGAACACGATGCATCAAGACACAAACAATAGAACATTTCATTGCTATTACAACAATTTGCATTAGAGTACAAGAATATTCCAGAGTATGAATAAATATTACACATTGGAAGTACAATATCAGAGATTAAAAATTTACATAGCAGTGGAAAATATATACATAAGTATAATGTGTAGTGGGAAATAACAACTGACACAATTGAAAGAGATATACAGATACAAAGCTTTCCGAATATAACTCCAGCCGTAATCCAGGATCCTGTGAAAATAAATATATGCAAAACCAAACTACTGACTGCCCACGCTGAAAATATAGGCACCCAGAGTTTAGGTAGAAACAATAAACTCTGAGTCAGTCATGGGACTGGTGTGAGAACTAAAACAGTTATTAAATCTTTACTTTAAAAGTTGGGGAATCATGGGACCACGCCGTACAACACGGAACGAGTTTACTCCCTATGAATACAAGTCTAAAACATAAAACAACGCAATGGACTCAGGTCCCATGACTCCCGCCACACAATGCAACGCAAGCCGAAGGATAGAGTTTTCCCTTATAATATCCAAACATGCTTGGTACGTTTAAAACAAATCATTTTGATATTACCACAAGTGTATAGTGTCGAAACAATTTCAAATATAAATGTAACAATCATAGACGACATGGGTACCATTTATCATGTAGCCATACTAGTTCTACAACTAAAACCAAAAAATGTCGTATTGGAAAATTGGATTTCCATCTATGAGTCGAGGCAAGGGATGGCTCCTCCTGATTCGAGACACTCTAGCAAATGCCTCAGGATCACATTGTCGTGACCCTCGGATCTTTAGGGCCGGTCCTCTCTTACTTTTGAGGATTAGTTATTGTTGAACACACATTTCTCGGTTTTATCGGACCTATCTCTGAGCCACTAGGGACTCAATAATCGAGACACCTCGCAATCCATCATCCATATAAGTAAAAATGTCCGGGCTCCATACCATGACACCACTCCTACCTAGAAAGAAACGTCGTGCACTCCCTACAGTCACAATCCCGTTTTTGACTCATACCGAGTGTGAGGCTTGCGAATTAATGTTATACACAAAGCTATGCTAATTAAAGTCGTGCTTTGATCATCAACCACAAGACTCTGCTTTTCAACAAAATCCTTGATCATTTACATCTTAGCATGCCACATTGACAATTCACACCATGCAACTGATGTCTATCAATATATAAACTCTAAGCTCGTACGTCTCAAAGAAGGGTGTTAAGCAAGAGAATAAATTCTCCGTCACTAAATAGATACATATTTAATAGAAATCAATCGACACAGAATGAAATCCAATGTTAGACACGCATCCATTTACAAGTCCGTTCTGGGTCTGAACTAAACCGAAGGCACCTTATTCCTCGTCCCGTATGTCCAATACAAGAAAGAAGTCCTTGCATATCTGGTCATTCTCCAAGTACGTCTGGACGATCACCACTTATTACCTTGTCTTGGGTGTACAACCCAATCAAGACATCAGTAATCATCCAAACGATGTGAAGATCTCCTGTCTTCAAACATCGTCTTCATCGTCGACTTTTAGTCGTTGTATTGATTATTCAGAATGGGTTAAATCCGGTCCTTTCGAATAACTCGCGTATTTTATAATCAATAATCAAGTGCCATTCCAATTCAGAATATTCTTTTATTCAAATATTCATATCTTTAGGGAAAGGTTCCCATTAATTTTATCAAAGATAAATTCTTTTAAATTTATTCTTTAATCTTCTTTTGGATATACATTTTCAAAAGATTTATTTTATCCTTCAACAATTTCCAAACCAAACTAAGGTTTAATAACTAGTCGAGATTATCAAGCCTTACCGAAGTAATCATTTATTTATTAATCCCAATCCCATCCTATTCATCCCATGGAGAAAAACTGGTGGTACTCCATATCTAACACCCACGGTGTTATCGATAATTTAATTACTATTTCATGTTCAAATCTAATTAAATATTTAACTATCGCTTGGAGTAAAACTGGTGGTACTCCATTCTCGATCATTTCATGAATTTGATAGATTTAATTATCCCATTTCAATCAAATCAAAGATTCATTAAAACTCTAATTTGGTTTTAATATCAAAAATCATTACTATATGATTATTCAACTTTAAAAAAATCTTATCTTTAACTAGGTTAAAGAACCAATTTTATTTAAAACATTGTTCACGATAAACCCAAAATCCATTTCCATTAGTTATGGAATCTTCATGGAAAACAGATCAATATCTAATCGATATAAATTTTCATATCAGACTAATAATATAAATGGAATAATGGCAAAGCCTGTTAAATTCCATATATAGTAACGGTCTTCCTTCACAGAAGCTCATCTCGATTATCACTAGATCGAATTCCATTCAATTTCAATTTCTTTTATTAAAGCGGTAATCTTTACTTTGGAAAATTTCCACTAAATCTTAATAGAAAGATTTATAAATTCTAAATCATATCTTCACTATTAATTGGGTTAAAGAATAAATGTTATTTAAAACATTGTTCACAATAAACCCAAAATCCATTTCCATTCCAATTCCAATTAAATAATTGGTAAACTTCATTAATCTTAATTAAAAGATTTATTCTTTCTTCAGCTGGGTTTAAGAACAGTGTTATTAAAGACACCATTCACGAAAACCCAAAATCCAATTTGATATTAAATACAACGCTCAGAATAGAAAATAATATCGGCTTATATCCAATATCAAATTTTGAAACCAACTGATATCGTATTAGGAATATCGATATTTGTATCTTTCAAATTCCTCACAATATCCGTATAATCACGGAATCCAATATTGAAATATTCCGAAGATTATTTCCATTTCAAATCCATTCTAATTTATTCGTTGGAAAATTCTGGTTAATTTAAAACAATATACAAATCTAGTTTATTTATTTCTAAAAACCACTGGATTATTATCCTAGGTAATAACTAGTTCATTTCGATAAAAATATATTTTTATCTTTTCAACACTGGAATTTTTCATCCAAAATCTTCCTAAATCATTAATTATGATCTTACATAATTTTTCCATATTATTAATAATTTTAGTATCGTCATTTCAGTCGGTTTCCAATAAACGCCACCGAACTGCGTCTATGGGGACCTTTTATGAAATTGATTTGGACATAATTTGAAATCCATCCATTCAAATTTAATTCTCTTACATTCGTTGGAAAGCTCTTTTCGATACAAACCCAACAGTTCCGGTTTTAGGAGAATCCGATGGTCGGATCTCACGTTACATCAATTTGAAGTTAATGGTTGAAATTCACATAAGATTTATAGTGGTTTGGTGTTAACGAGCCTACATCTACTTTCTACTTCTTTGATTAAGGAATTGATTACAAGTACAATGATAATAGCCACTCAATCTCACTAAGTGCAATCAATAATCTCTTCAATTCCGTTGAAATACACTCCAAAACTTAGAGAACAATCTGAGATAAACAAAGAGATATCATTGGTGATAGAGTTTGAGTAGATGGAGAGCGAAAAGATCCTTCCAAATGGTGTGTTGTGGTGTCTTTATTGGCATAGAGCATAAGCGGGTCGGATGCCACGTGGGTCCCATCCTACAAATCTCGGAAATGAGTGCATCATGATGACACGCATAGAGATCGTGGGTAAGTGGGTTGCAATTGCTTTGAGTTTGTAGCTATGTGGTGTGTAACCATTTCCTGGCAATAGTCATCGGATTGGATCGGTTTAAGGGACACTGAATTGACCCGCTGTCCCTCAGCCAGTTTCAACAACTTGACAATCCAAAGCCGAACCAAGCAATTCGATCTGATCCCATATTTCATTAAACACTCGATCCAATGATTTCCTCTTCTTTATAGTCTATATCCTTCACCTTTAAGTGTATCCAACATTTAATTACCAAGCTTTGTATAGTCTTGTTACAAAGCAGGCTAACATTTTGCCCCCTCAAAGTGCGTTCTATTGGAAATAAGACGTGCTTCGAAATTGCCAATGTATCGGTTTATGAACTGGTGAAAATCAGTGGTAGTATCTACTCGTAAAGTTGTGACGTCTTATGAATTCATGTCTCGAGATACTTACGATGAGTATAAATACGAGATGGGAAGAAGGATTACTTCTGTTGCTTCCGACAACTGGGGGACTCTAACCGTGATCAAAGTAAATTCTCTAGGTAATTTTCTTGACATGTATATGTGAGATTTAGCACTTTTCTTTTAGTTTTATATGTTCCTTTTGTATGGATTGTTAAAGTCATGATACCAAATCAGAAATCACATTCAGGGTCTGGTTGGTTTATCTCAACCATCTTATATCCGATCTGTTATAAAACTTTAGACTGAAAGGCTTTTTGATTGCTTGGTTTATTTTTCTAAGCGGGTTGGATCGGGCCATCAAATCCCTGGGAACATGAATGGTCTTTTCTCCCTACATATATATAGGTTAGAATGTCTCCCTCTCTCCTTCATTTTACAGCCGCATTTTTACTCCTCTCCCATAGAAAAACCCTAGTTTCTTTTTCACCAACTCCTTCTTGATTTTCAGATCGGAATCATAGGTAGGCTTAGATTCCTTGCTTCATATTCTTTAGTCTTTGAATTAGGATAAAAAATACTCGAATTTTCGACTTAAACTATGTTGCTCTACCCAAATTGATGGTGACACTATCATCGAGGTCATCGCGACTGCCGCTGTCAATGGTGATGTCATCGTCGCCTCCAGGTGGTGGCGCAGGCGAAGTGGGCTCAGGGTTGAGGAGCTCAGTGCATGTGATTGCATGATTTGGTCCATGGTGTGATGAATAGAGGAAGAATACAGTGGACAGGAAGGTGTAGGAACTGGTCGGATCTGGATAGGTAACGCAAAAGTCCAGCTAGGGATGTTTGATCAACTGTAGTCGATCACACCAAATTGGATCGGTCTGGTCTCCAATCTCTCCGATCCATTGCAATGCTTATGAAAATACCCCGACCTGATCCGGCTTAACTCTCCATAACACTTTGATCCAACCCAGTGAGTCTTCCCTTAGAATTCTGATCTGAACCGATGTAGTCTTCCCCATAATTCCGATCCGAATCAATATAGTTTCCCCCAGAACTCCGATCTGAACCGCATGCTTTCAACATAGAACATACATACTACTTAACGCTGCTATACTTGGATGAAACAAAAACTTTGGGATGTGGACTTGCAACATAATCTTGCATATAATCCAATCAAAATCCAGTACAACTTGTAGACTTGCAGACAGTTAGGATAGAGCCCTCTAAACTAGATTTCCTGGACTCAGTGAACATATAACTATTTGACTGCCCTTTATAATGCTTGCTTTGTACCTTTTGATTTCAGCACTGCACATACTGGCACAGATTAGCACGCGCACACACGGGGGGCATAGGTAACTACAATCTAATTTATATCATCTCTTGGATAGTATAGCAACCATGTCTGGAAGATGCTCAGCTAGATTGGCAGAGGAAAACCGAAGCTTCAGGAGCATCTAAAAACCCTAATCCCGAGGATGTTTCATCTACTTCAGACTCGGAATGGGATAGTGTAGGCTCAAACTACGAGATAACAATTCATGAGAGTGGTGGATCATTTGGGAATGAGGTTTCCATGGATGAAGAAGAGGAAGGAGGAGAGGGAGATAATCATGCTCCTGACAAATTTGAGAGTGCGACTATCTTAGAAGCACCTATGGACTTTGTTCGTTCGATAATTGATGTGTATTGTTTAAAATATGGAATTCCTGGAAAGATACCACTGAAACAAATCGGCCTCATAACCCACACGAAGAATACATGGCGATTAGCCGGTTGATGTGTATTATAGGGGCCATTCCTCCGTTTCCACCATTCATCATCGATTTTCTATGACGAATGCAGATTGCGCCCACGCAACTTCATCGTAACGCTTTTGCCTATCTGTATACGTATTACGCTATATATCACGTACAGGGAAATTCTGGGGTTAGAGATTACTTTCGAAGATGTGAACTTCTTCTATCATTTTAAACATAGAACAAAGAAACTCCGTCTTTCGTATACGTCGAGTTTGTGCCGAAGAAGAAAATTATTAACAAAGGATTCAATAACAAAGTATGTGATGTGAAGCCCGAATGGTTTTATATTAAGGAACAGCTGAGATGTGCTAGGCGATGGCTCCAATCAAGTAAGCTCCAAGATTTGACATTCTGACTCTAATCATTGTTTTAGTTGTACTAACTTTTCTTATTCTTTTGTACTTGCTAACCCGAAGAAAGAAGTGCACCATGCGTATTTGGATCACATGAACTGTTTGCTTAATGGTGACTCAAAACTACTTACCGTCAGAGAATGTCTGGTGGACAGCTATCTTCGTCATCATCTTCTTGTTATGACTCGGAGCATAGGCCACGAAGGAGGTGCTTATGTATATGTGCCCCCAGCTGAGGGATAGGTTGCAACTTTGGTCGAGAGGGAAGAGAGCTCGAAAGGTCAAGAACTTGAAGGCTCCAACCAAGAATTGCAGTTGGGAGATAAAGGAATATCCGAGGAGGAAAATCTGGTTGTACTCCAGCAAAGCCCTTCTCCAATGTCGACTCAAGACGATGATGATTTGAATATATCTGCCAGGGATAAACAACAAGATGATAATCTGAAATATTCTACTATTATTGAAAGGCAGCCATCCCCAAAGACTCCTTCTCCTATTAGCTCTCCCATTGGTGGATCTTCTCCCATAGACCCCATATTCGGGGATCTATCTAAACTTCCTTTACCTGACAAGATCTTTACTTCTAAGGTTATTGGTACGGGACCATTCTTTCCCACGTCCGAAGAGGAAGCTACTCCTGAAAAAGATAGAGAAACTATACAAACAAGCCTTGCTCCAGGCTCTGGTCCGTTGGGGGGACCACTTAGGAGATATGCACTACACTTGCACCGCACGTCACAACACATGTGTACTATATTAATCTTGATTTCTAATGTTTGTTTTATGCAAATTTGCAGGAGATATGTCGTGCCACCGTTACTTCCTTAGAGACATTCGCTCAAGCATACACATATTTGATTCAAACATGGAGCATGATCGAGGTAATAGTCGCGAGAGAGATAGTAGGAGACACCATGGTTCAAACCATCCTTACTCTTCACATTCTCGCTCCCCACACAAATTAGATGCCGATAAGCACAAAAGCCATCAAGACCATCTTGGAGGGGATAAGCAACCATCAAAAGCCCCAGTTCTTCCAAATGAAACACATTCTCATGACAAACCATTACCAAAATATTCTAATGCACAGGATAAAACCAAGGGTTCAAGCAAAGAGTTGGAAAAAGGTAAAACGGTTCTCGTGCCCGCCAGGCAATGAAACATTGATATCACTACAGCAAGTTCTGTGACACTTGACACCGAGAACATAGCAAAACTTAAAATTATGAAAAAGCAATTTCCAGATCATCACTTTGGGAATATGCACTTCGTTCCATCTCTCGAGCAGGTACCCTCAAAGTGGGTTGATGAAGTTAAAGCCATATAGAGATAGTAGACAAGCAATATAAGGAGAAGTATAGGTTTGCGCAACCTCTCCAAAATCTTCCAAAACTTGGTAGCCGATGTGAATAACATGAAGGATATGGCTGAATTTGACGAGAAAACCATACAAAACACAGAAAAGGAGCTTGAGGATGCACAGGCTCAACTTGCTCTTGCACAACGTGATGTTGACAACTACAAAAAACAGTATGAAGAGCTAAAACAACGTTACCATACCGAGCTCGAATCTCATAGCCAGGAGCACATAGACTTGAAGAAGCAAATCTACGATGCTAAGTCTAAGAGCACCGAGGTGAAGTTAGTTTGTATCCTCCTTGAGCGGGAGAAGGCGGGGTTATCGAAGAAGAATGTCGATCTGGACTAGGCTGGCTGAAGTTGAAGCAAAGGCAGTTCTAGCTGAGAGGAATGCAAATATTTCTATTAAGCCCGCTGCCGATGCTAACGTGCAACTTGTCGAAGCCCAAAGGATTTGGATGGCTATAGTGAGCTCATGATAGAATTCTTTGCTCAGGTGATCCAATATCGAGATATTTCGTGGATCAAGAACTATGAGGCAACCTTAGTCGATGTATGTGGCCAAGTGGTTAATTAGGAAAAGCAGCAGCTTAAGGCGGATAACATCGATGAGGATTAACTCATGAGAAAATATTTGAAAGGTGATGGGCCTGAGCGTCTAGCTGAAGGGCATAAACTAATTCAAGCGTCTATGGAGGAGGAGAGACGCCAGATCAAGGGAAAAGAAATTGTTGTGGCTTCATCTGTCGTTTCCGGGCCTAGGAAGAGGGGTACGATCCCGATCGTCCTGAGATCCCAAAAGCACATCTCCTATCTCCAATCATTGAATTAGCTCCTGGCGCCTCTGCCACTCCCGCTGAAAAGTCATCCGAAGGTATCTCCACCTTTTCGACTCGATTTGTTAAATCCATTTCAACTTTCCGCCGTATTGTTGGGTAAACAATCAAAGAACCCGAGTTTTCTCCTAAACTAATAGTTGTTGCTTCTCGTTCTTTAGGTGCAAAGCCTGCTGAAAAGACTTAGGAGAAACAAGAAGAGGTTACTGATAAAACTACCATGTCGTCCTGTAATGAGACTCCCAAGGACGGAGATATGATAGAGGATTTGAAGGACGGCAGCGGCAATGACAGAAACTAGGGAGATGATGTGTTGTTGTAACTGGGGGCTCAGAAGAAGCTGAAAACATGACGTTGGTGGATCTTAAGGCGAAGAATGACAAGCGTTTGGAAGCTAAAGCTGAGAAAGAAACTAAAGAACCTCTTAACGTCTATTCCCTCCAGGCAATTGCTCCTCAATCCAGATTGGTTGTCAAGCTTTCTACTAGATTAATCACTGGAAGTTTAGCTTAGAAATCTTTTACCGATCCAAGTGTAACTCCTTCATCCAAGAAAAAGAAGAAACGTCTTCTCACTGATGTTGAGCTAGAAGAGAAAGAGAAGCTCAAAGCTGCTAAAAAGTCTAAGTCCTCCCCAAATCCCGAATGAAATATAATCCAGTTTTTTCATTTTGTTTTCCACTGTCCCGCTGTTGTTGTTGCAAGTGCGGCCCTCGCATCCCTTTTGATTGGTTCCTTTATGTAAACCTGCACTCATGTAAATAAAGTAGTTTGTTTCCCTACAATGTCAAATATTTGCAAGTTTGTCATTTATTTCAATCAAGTGCATTAGTAGTTAATACATTAATGATCTAAGTAACAAATGATAAATCACATTACAAATCAAACAAAAAAGTTCCATACGAGCTTCCCTACAAACAATAATCTGTGCACTATATAAGATCATTACTAAACTAAGTTGTAAACAATAGGGGTGTGATGTGTATGTGTACGCCCCCAATCAATCTTAAATAAAATGCTTTGGCCGGGGCTTCTTCGTGATTGATTAGGATCGACATTAGATTTCCCCCAATTCTTCAGTGGTTGTAAGGATCCTTTTTCATTGGCACATGTTCTCAATGCCTTTATACTCTCTTGTCGTATGTCCAGGTTAGAGTGTGGTCAAGGCGATCTTTAATCGTGGTGCACCATCACGACTTGGGGACATCGTCCTCGCGTCCTTTATACTCTCTCTCTAAAACCATGAGAGTTAGATTCTAGGACGTTTTCTTCCCGTCCTTTATATTATATCATGAAAATGGTCATCCCATTCACTCCGGCTTTCCTTTTACACCCTATTCGTTAGGGCAGAGTCTCATCGGTTTGAGTGTCATACTCGCTCTCAAT
The DNA here is from genome assembly GCA_030737875.1 of Allium sativum. Lineage (NCBI taxonomy): Eukaryota > Viridiplantae > Streptophyta > Magnoliopsida > Asparagales > Amaryllidaceae > Allium > Allium sativum. The sequence continues at coordinate 552,272,022 of CM060910.1, read as the reverse complement.
TCTAATTCAAGTTCTATATTTTATGCTCAGAATAAAACAATCACAAGATATAAAGAAATAACTACAATAAAGGTAAATGACACACGATACTTTTATAGTTGTTGCCAAATCATCGCCTACGTCCACTTTATAATCTTTTGTTTATATAACTACACTATTCTTGGCAAGTTGTGCCTTTTTACATAGTTTATAAAACAAAAGAAACAATACAATCTTAAGTCAAATAATGCCATAAGTGTTGGGCATTCCATGCTCTGGGGACTTCATCACCATCAACGGTCGTTAGCTTGAAGGCTCCTTTATCAAGTATCCGCTGAATGGTATACGGTCCTTCCCATTTCGAACCCAGAAAAACAGGGGTAGGGGTTTTCAAGACTAGATCTCTAGGTTCAAAGCTCCGTGGTCAAATCTTCTTGTTGTAATATCGAGCAACATGATGTTTATGCCTTGAGGCACATAAATCTGCTTCATCCCTCTTCTCCTCGATCATATCCAAGGATTCAAGATGAAGCGCTCTATTCGTCATTGGATCATAATATGTTGTACTGTGAGAAGGGACTTCCAATTCCACTGGAATGACTGCCTCTGATCCAAATGAAAGCGAGAAGGAAGTATGACCAGTCGCTGATTTGTAGGTCATTCTGTATGCCCACAATGCTAAAGGCAATTCGTTGACCCACATGGCTTTTGGCTACTTCAATCGCTTCTTAAGAGTAGACTTGATAATTTTATTTACTACTTCAACTTGTCTATTTGATTACGGGTAAGCTACCACAGGGTATTTTTTCTCGAATTTGTATTTTTGGAAGAAGTTTTTGAATTTGATACTGTCGAACTGGGTTTCGTTGTCAGTTATGATGACTTTAGGAATTCCAAATCGGCAGATTATGTTTCTGACAACAAAGTTGATCACCCGCTTTGTCGCGATCAAAGTTAATGGCTCGGCTTCCACCCATTTGGTATAGTAATCTATGGCGACGATTGCGTACTTCGCTCCGTCTTTGGCGATTGGTAGGCTTCAAATGATGTCTATTCTCCATACAGTGAAGGACTATGGACTCACCATTGACTTAAGTTGACTAGGAGGTGCTCTACGAATCTTTGCAAATTTCTAGCACCGATCGCAGCCTCGCGATTAATCAGCTGCATCCCTGTTTACGGTAAGCCAAAAGTAGCTATACCGTAATATATTTTTTTGCCAATGTTTGACCTCCGGTATAATCTCCACATTCACCCTCGTGCACTTCTCTTGGTACAGGTTTGATGTCGTCATGTGCTACACATCAGATCAAGGGCATCGAGAATCCTTGATGGTAAAGAACTTCATCTTGCACGACATATGTTGAAACCTTACGAACTACGGTCCGTCTCTCACTCTTTTTCGTCGGGAGTCTGCCATTTTCCAGGAAGTTCTTTATTGGCATCATTCATGACACTTTTTCTGTCACGGTTTTGAACAATGAGTCAATTTCCAACTGATCAATGCTTGGAGATGTTAAGACTTCAATCAGGACTATTTCTGTTTCTTCCGGGTTATCGGAGCTATCTAGCTTGGCTAAAATATCAGCCTTTTGATTTTCTGCCAGTGGATTATGGGATATGCTATAACATTTTATGTTGCCCAATAACTCCTCTAGTTTTTCCAAGTAAGCAACAAGTCGAGGTCATTTTTCTTGATACTCCTTCCGAACCTAACAAACAACAATTTGAGAGCCACATAAGATATCCAATGCCGCTACTCTTAGCTCCTTAGCGAGCTTCAGCCCGACAATCAGGGCTTCATACTGAAATCGCTATTTGTAGCATTACAAGAAAATCTGCATTTAGATGCATTTATTGGCAGCGTTTACAATGTAAAAGCATCTGATACCTTTTTTTCAATTTTGTTCATCAGTTTTGATTTAATTTTTGGGTACCAAACCTTGCCGCATTCCCATCCAATAAGTAAATACTCGTCATGTTTTTCCCCTTTCCCTCCACTTTTTCCCTTTTCCCTCTTCCCCCTCTTTCATCAAAATTTCACTACTGTAGCTTGTAATTCTTACCCTCCTCTCGCTTCATCTTCCATCACGTCCAGGCTACTACTTCGCCGATCTGCTTCCATCGTGCTGCCTCATCGACCTGCTCCTCTTTGTTTCGTTAGGGATCCGCTCCACCTCGCTGATTTACTCCCCCGCTTTATTCACGAGCTCTAAATCTACAATCGAGGTAATCGCTGTTTTTTGGGTGTAAATTACTTTCTTTTTTTAGAAATCAAGATATTATTACTTGTTAATTAAGTTGAAAATCTATAGACATTTTCTTTTTTGTTAAATTTTATGTTTTTCCATGAGTTATTCTCCATGTGAGTCTTGATTGTAACACTAAAAACAAATTCATGGATAGTATACTGCTAATTTCCACTGCTTATATTTGTTCTCGGTGTTTTGTTTAATTTGTTGATCAAACAGTAGCATGCTTCTATATTTTACATGCATGGATATTTTTCATTAGCTACATATGTAAACAGATTTATTTATGGTTATATATTCAAATCAGTGTCAAATATTGAAAAAAAAAATTAGGTTGCTTTATGGAGTGGATCATATATAACATGATAAATTGCATTCAAATTAGTATCAAATCTTTCCAAATTGTGCTGCGTTGGGGGATAAAATTCTTGAATATCCTTACAAGGAGCATTTGTTGAATGGAGTTAGCAGAACAAACATCTTAGCGCAAATAAAATATATTATTGATTCAGCTCTTAGGCTGCGCTTTATAAGATAGAAACATGAGGAAGCCCTTACTAAAGAGCAATTAATTCAATGTAGTCGTATTAGATTACATATAGACTTGTCGATGAAGAAAATTAATTTGATGAGACATCTGTATGGTTAACGATGGATGAACTGGACTCAACTTTATAGCATAGTGATAAGTCAAATTTCAAACTACTCCTTTTCTGTGCATGCCAAATAGGAAACTAGCATATGTAGTAAGCTTTCAGCATTGTGATAAACAAAAAAATTGTGATTAACGAGGAAGAATGTACATGATTTTCTGTTTGGAATTGGATAAGATAAGCAACATTCTACTAGACTTATGGCTTGGTTCCATACATATAGTTACTTCATCGAGGTGATTTGTAATCTTGTGTATAGTACAATACTTCTCAAGCATAAACTGTATTAATATCTCATAATTCATACTACTTAATTTGGTAATTCTTCCTTGACCTACTATGGATGCCTTAGTAACTTGAAGCATACTTCCTACGGCACGCGCTCCAGGTTTATACAAATTATCCACAAATAGAGAAAAACTTAACACATCCTGAATTTTTTCTCAATATGATTCACTCATATGTGCATATCAGTTCAAAAATAAACTCATAATTCCTTTTTTTCCTTATTTTACACCTACTTTATTTTTAATGGAAACAACCTTAATTATACCTGCAAGTTATGTCATCTTTAGAACATCAACAAATGAATTATTCATTATTTAACTATTTATTTTGTTGTAGCAAGTGATCCTAAGGGTGCCGATATCATTCGGTCAAGTATGCAAATTGACTCGGAAGAAAGAAAAGATGATACATGAACTAGTTTCCCTTTGAAGCTTGTCTTATGATGAACATTTGTTGAGACACTTCGAAAGGTAAGTACAACATCTTAATAGATATGGCATTGCCTATTAATTCATACTATAGATTTATCGTAATTAGAAGCATGAAGCGCTATGAACATAACTTTTCTACAATATGAGATCTTACATTATTTACTGATGCTTTTTCAGAGGATGATTTTTTCCTTTCATTTTTGTTCAATCTTCACAACTAGCCTTTCATCACCTCTTTTCATTTTTTTTTTTTTGATTTTTTAATTTTTTTGACTTCTCTGCTACTGGCATTATGTTTGGTTCAGTCATGCTTATCTTTTCAACATATTGTGCCACTTTGGTACTCCCATTCGCTATGAGCTTATAATATATGTGAATGTTAGGTTCATATAAGTGAAAATAAGTCTACAGCATAAGCCTTGGTTCAAAGTAGTGAAGATGTGGGTATCTAACATTCGCCAAAAAAGTATGCCATACCATGTGTATTGAATACAAAAAATACCAATAAAATAAATAAATAAAATCCATGTTCATAAACTATTTACAGTCGATACTTATTTTTAATTTCTCGAAAAGAAATCCATGGTTACCCTCGTGAATGCTTCTCAGGCAAACTTGATTCATCATCTCCCTCCAATTCTAATCACTCCATCTATTAGTGAGATATTTGGGTCACTGCACTTCACTGTAGTATGCATAATGTTGAAGGTTTTTATATGTATTGGGAAATACTTGCATCCCTTACTAGTTTCAGTAGTTTGCATAAATGAACAGTAACATGGATTTCTCACCAAATGATTCATGTTGAAAGAGGAAAAATAAATGCAGTAAAAAATGTTTGAGGCCAACATTGGTTTTTCTCATGTTATTGTTAGATCATGTGACATAGCACATCCTCTATGCATGACAATGGTTTTTGTAGACATGACTTGTGTTTTCTTGGCCCTTTCAGAGATTAGGTGTGGATTACCAAACGTTGAAGCCGAAATAACCAATTTTAGGTAAGATAATCGATGGATTTGGTGAAATTATTGAATTTCGAATGAAAAGCGTATTAAAGTTAGTGCTAGCATAGTGATTGATTGACATCAGGATTCATCTACTATGGTTGTTAACTTTCACAGATTGTTCAAGGAATGAATGTTGATCATTTCTCCTCCTCTTATCCCCTTCCTTGGGTTCACTGAGCATGACTTACCACTGCTCCAGTTGCTCGTGTTGTGTTTTTTTCCTGCTCAATTTTAAGTTCTTGTTCGCGATTGCTGATTCGAATTTGAGAGTAATGTCATTCTCATGTGAATCCAATACACACACACTCTCTCTCTCCCTCTCTCTTTCCTCTGTTTTATCTACACTGCTTCATCACGCCATTCTCAACGTTGTACTAGACTTATGGCTTGGTTTCATACATAAAAATTACTTCGTTGAGGTGATTTGTAATCTCATGTGTAGTACAATACTTATCAAACATAAACTATATTAATATCTCATAATTCATACTACTTAATTTGGTAATTCTTCCTTGACCTACGATGGATGCCTTAGTAACTTGAAGCATACTTTCTATGGATAGGCATGCGCCCCAGGTATATACAAATTATCCACAGATAGAGAAAAACTTAACACATCCTGAATTTGTTCTCATTATGAGTTACTTATATGTGCATATCAGTTCACAAATAAACTCATAATTCCTTTTTTTTTACTTATTTTACACCTATATTATTTTTAAAGGAAACAACCTTAATTATACCTGCAAGTTATGCCATCTTTAGAACATCAACAAATGAATTATTCATTGTTTAACTATTTATTTTGTTGCAGCAAATGATCCTAAGGGTGTTGATATCTTCAGTCAAGTTTGCAAATTGACTCGGAAGGAAGAAAAGATGATACATGAATAAGTTTCCCTTGAAGCTTGTCTTATGATGAACATTAGGCACTTCAAATGGTAGGTACAACATCTTAATTGATATGGCATTGCCTATTAATTCATACTATAGATTTATCATAATTAGAAGCATCAAGTGATATGAACATAACTTTTTTACAATAGGAGATCTTACATTATTTACTTATGCTTTTTCGGAGGATGATTCTTTTTCTTTCACTTTTTTTGAATCTTCACAACTGGCCTTTTTTGGAGGAAGATTCATAGCTACCATCATATTGAAATTGTCTGTCACTCCACCATATGTGCTAGTAAAAGAGATCTAAAACAATAAACAACTTTGTGTTATAGCTACCTAACCTAGAATGCCTAACAAAATTATGCAATAAATAGTACAATATTCAAGACACTATAGTATTCTGGAGGTTAAACTCATAAATTATAAATGCAATAATTTTCATATTAGAACCCTTGCTCTATAGGATAAAGCAGTCGATGAACTAGCTTAATCATGAAGTTATGAATCTTGAGCTTCACAAAATATGATTACTGTTTTGTAAGATGTATTTCAAAATTTGGCTCTTGGATAAAACTCATCAAACATACAAAACTGAATGTAAACTTCCTCATTAATAGAAAACTCTGTTCATACAGACTGAAAAATAAAAAATGTGTGCACGTATGCATCTAAATTATGAACTGTTATTTTCGATCAGTACGCAGAAACTATACTTCCGAATAGCAAGATTGTGTGTTATGCTTAATGAAAGGACAAAAAACATATTTCAATAACAATCAAAGATATGCTGCTGATGGGAAGAAAAGATGGACCTAGCGTTAAGAGAATTTGGATGCTAATATAAGGTGAGAAAAAACATTTTTAAACTTAAATGTAATGTATAAATAGTTCACAAACTTACATGAGTTATAATCACTAAAAGAGTAAAGGAATTTGGATGAATATTAATCATAATTTAAACGTGAAAATAAACACTGGATGTTATTTAGAAATAAAATGAATGAATTAATAACATATGTAGGACAATAATGTTTGTCTATAAGAACTAACAAAGACAATATAGTAGCAAAGAAGTTAAAAAATCGCTTCTTGAAGAGAAAATTAAAATTTTATATTGTGTGTAAACGCAGTTTACTTGGAAAATGGGGGATTTTACATGACGATTTGGCAAAAACAATAACAATTCTAAAAAATATAAAAATTTATAAAATCAAATTATATAATTAGCATGTTAATTTATTGTTCCTTTCCTGTGTAGCATAAGTTACATTCAATATTTTTACTTTCTATGCACCATAAATTTGATGTAACGCATGATCTGTTGACATTATACTAAGCTTAATATATAGGTAATCAGACATCATTATACAAATAAGTAAACCATGCACCATGTTAATTTTTACTTTTTGTTCCATTCCATATTTATAAATATATTATATGCAATTTTGTTTGATGATATTCATTAAAAATGATTTCATTTCATGTGTGTAGTGTTTTTTTACGTGTACAAGCCTTTGTAATTATAGACACATATATTTATTTAAACCTTCATAGATTCATATGCTTGTTGGTTGTAAGCCATTTTACACCCCATGCCTTGAATTCTGGGATAATTGATTGTCATTTTCTATACTCACTTCCTTTTTTTCCTTCTCTTTGTCAATTGGCGTACAAACTGTATTACTTCTGCTCTCTATTGTAAACATTAAATTGGTTAACTGTTACATACTAAGCATGTGCCACAACCTTCCATCTCAATTGTTTTCATATTTAGAATGCAAGTTCAATTCTTTTGATTTGTGTTCATAAAAAAAGATTAGAACAGCAGCATGGCTACTGCCATAGGATGGAAGCTGCAGTTATTAGCGGCAACAATTACAAGCTTTAAAAAAGGGTTCATATTACATACCACTTTACCTTTACCTGTTAACAAAACTTGTGCAGTGATACATACTTCATAGCAATACAAAAAAATAGAAGGAAATGGGATCTCCTTGTCTTGCTTATTTGCGTGGATAAATCCATGAGGAATGCCTACAACCAAAATAAAAATGATTGGTGTTCTTATACATTCATAAATTAATGTAGATAAATGATGTTCTTATACATTCATAAATTAATGTAGATAAATGATGTTTTCCATTTGCATTAATTCATGAGGAATGCCTACAACCCGAGCAACCCTTGAAACAGGGGGTGGAAGAGGTGGGAACAAGGATTACCACATTCGACCTACCATCTTCTCAAACGTGAAGGTATATAATATATGCATGCATCAACCTTCTATTTATAATGGTTGTATACTTGCATTACTATGATAATCATTTAGGATAGCAAATAATTGAAAAATTATCAAGGCCATAAAAAAGCATAAATATTGCTTACAAAATGGCATGGTTATCCAGTTAGTTGCAACAAGTATCCAGTTGGTTGCAGCTTTCGATGGCACGACCATGCATACAAACCGGACACCACGCATGTCGAGTAATGAGCTAATGTTTTTTCAAGTAGTTTTGCTTTGGCCGGAAATGATGCTTTGAGCACCTCTTTCTCTTCGCAGCTGATTCCTAGCACAACACTGAGTGTATTACTTTTGGTTTTGGATTTCCCATGCCAATAACCTTCAATCCCTGGCCTTGCTTTTATGTGGTGACCCAAACTTCCCCGTAAAGGAAAGCCCGGATTGCTTTGAGAACATGACAAATCAGAACACAAACAGAATAATATTTCATTGCTTATTACAACAATTCCATCAGAATACAAGAATATAACAGAGTATGAATAAATATTACAAAGAAAATATCAGATATTTAAATTACATTTAAATACATAGCAGCGGAAAAACAATACAAAGCACAACTGAAAACAGATACGCGGATACAGAGCTTTCCGAATATCGCTTCAGCTGTAAACCAAGATCTTGTGAACATAAATCTGCAAAACCAAAACTACTAGTTGCCTATGTGGAAAATAGGGGCACCCAGAGTTTAGGTTAAAACAATAAACTCTAGGTCAGTCATGTGACTGGTGTGAGAACTAAAACAGTTATTAACCTTTATTTTAAAGTTAGGTAAATCGTGGGACCATGCCGTATAACACGGAACGGGTTTCCTCCCAAGAATACCAGTGCATAAAACAAACAGCGCAATGCTAAATAAAGAAAAATAAAGCAATTATAAGACCCAAGTCCCATCACATAATGCAACACAAGTCGGAGGATAGGGTTTTGCGTTATAATAGCCAAATAATGCTTGATACGCGAAATTTATTCTTTTATTATTGCTATAAGTGAAGAAAACAACTTCAAATATAAACATATCAATCATAGACGGCATGTGTACCATATATCATGTCGCCATACTAGTTCTAAAATTAAAACCGCAAAATGTCGTATTGGAAGTTGGATTCCATCTATGAATCAAGGCAAAGGGAATATCCTGTGCAAATTCGAGACACGCTAGCCCATGCCTCAGGATCAGAGTTCGAGTAACCCTTGAATCGTCGGGATCGGCCATCCGTCGATGGTTATAAATTCCATAAACTATATACTAGCCGGTTCTATCGAACCTCTTAGTGATCTGGGGCCCGTAAGCCTCTGCAACCACCATACATCTGAGGTGCCTCTCTATCCATCAAGTAATCATAAGCAACATCCACATGAGTAAAATGTCAGGTCGTGAAAAACGCTGACACCCCTCCTAGCTAGGAACCAGCATATGTCCATTTCCCGGAGGTCCTCCCCATTTCTGGTTCACACCGGGGTGTGAGGCTCGCGAATTAACGCTACACGAAGCCATGCTATATTAAAGCTGCGCTTTGATCATCATCCAACAAACTTTGCATTTCAATAAAAGTTTGGATCACTGGATCTCAGCATGCCACTCTATCAATCCATACCGTACCACTGATTTCTGCCAATATATAACCTCTGAGCTCGTACGTCTCAGAGAAGAGTGTTAAGCAAGAGAGTAAATTCTCCGCCACCAAACAGATATATATTTAGCAGAGATCGACAAATGCAACATAAAGGAATACAATGTCAGACATACCATCCATTTACAAGTCCGTTCTGGGTCTGAACGAAACCGGAGGCACCTTATTCCTCCCTCATATGTCCAGTACAGGGGAGAGGCCCTCACATATCCATACAATCAACAAGTACGCCAGGACAGCTATCGCTTCAGCCCCTTGAAGGTAGCTACTCCAATCGTGAGCGTCAGTAACACCCATCCATTCGATGTGAAGATAATCGGTCTTGCACCGTATTCAATCTCTTCGACTTATCGTCGAACCAGTGATTTTGAATGGGTATAAACCCAGCCTTTCCGAATAACCTGCGTGTCTTATAATCAAGTGTTATAACAACACATCATATGCCTCATTCCCATTAGTTTTATCAAAGATAAATTCTTTTAAATTTATTCTTTAATCTTATCTTTAAATGTTTTAAAGAACCAATGTTATTTAAACATAGTTCACGACAAACCCAAAATCACTTTCCATTCAATCTCTAACCGTAAATTAGTAAGAGAACAATTCCCTAAGTATTAAACCCGAAGGACGAAACCAACATCAGATCAATACCCCGGAAACCATTCAACTTAGCTAATCTCCAGTTAGTTTCTAATTCTCTTAACTCCATTGGGTTTAAAAACAGTGTTGATGAAGACACCGTTCACGACAAACCCAAAATCCCATTTTCATTGTTAATCGGGTTAAACAACAAGTGTTATTTAAAACACCGTTCATGATAAACCCAAAATCCAATTTCCATTGTTAATCGGGTTAAAGAACAAGTGTTATTTAAAACACCATTCACGATAAATCCAAAATCCCATTTGATATCAAATACAAGGCTCTGAATAGAAAATATATCGGCTTATATTCAATATCAAATTCTAAAACCAATGGATATCGTATTGGAATAACGATATATATATCTTCCAAATTCCTCAACAATATCTGTATAATCATGGAATCCAATATCGAAATACTCCAACGATTATTTCCATTCCGAATCCATTTCCAATTTATTCTTTGGAAATTCTGGTTAATTTAAAACCCTTTTCAAATCTAATTTATTTATTTTAAAAATAAATAAATTATTCTTCTAGTTAATAGCTAGTTCATTTTGATAAAATTATATTTTTATCTTTTCAAAACTAGAATTTTTCATTCGAACTCTTTCCAAATCATTTTTTATTATTTTTCATAATTTTTCCATATTTTTAATAATTTTATTATCGCCCGTACAGTCGGTTTCCAATAACGGCCACCGAACTACATCCATAGCGATCTTTTCTGAAATTGATTTGGACATATCTCCAAATCTAACCGTAAGACTTCAAATCTCTTGAATTCATTGGAAAGCTCTTTTAGATACGAACCCAAGGTTCTGGTTTTAGGAGAATCCGACAGTCGGATCTCCCATAACGTCCATTTGAAGTTAATGGTCGAAATTCGCGAACTGTCGCTGCGTGGCACATTCTATTCAGGCCATTATAATAATATAATATATATATTATATATTTCGGCGATTTTCATTTAAAATGAATTTTATAAATCGTTTTAAATTCGTTTCAAAATGATTTCCACTTCCATTTCAAATTCAAATCAAAATTGAATATTCCAATATAAATTTGTTTTAAATTCATTTTCAAATCGATTTCGATTCAATTTCATTTCATTCCGTTTTGAATTCATTTCAATCGATTTCAATTCTATTTGATTTCAATTCAATTTATATTCATTTCAATCGATTTAAATTTAATTCGAACTCAATTCAATTTACAAATTCGAATCCAATTTGAATATTCCATATCGTTTCAATATTAAAATGATAATATTTTCAAAGTATCAGATTTTGAAATCACTTTTCGATATTCATTATAAAATGAATAAAATCAACCAAATTCCTATTCATGTTAAAATGGCGTTTAACTACTCAACACGGCTTCACATTTCAGTATTCACCGAATCTTATTTTAAAATATTCATTAATTCTGAACTGGAATCAGCCACAGTCAATTACCATATAATTTTATTTATATGGATTTCAACATCACATGTATACAATAATAACGATAAACAATCATTAAAAATTCATACAACATCCAGAGTGCATTCTACAACCGTATAAGCATTAAAATAAACAAATAACGCTTATACAGTCTGTCAACCCATCGGTTGACATACCACTAATTATTAGGATCGGTGTATGTCAAATAGTATCCCAATACCCGTGTAGGGTTTTCAAACAACAAATACTATTTATTATTTGTGCAGTTGGAGGTAAAATTTATCATCCCAATCAATATCAGATAAATATGTGTACATAGACAAACCATCCGGTTTGGGAATGAATATTTATTTTATTCTGAATATTTATTCAGTCTATATATACAATAAAAATGGTTTTTTTATTCAAATATTTTATTCAACATGAATATTTTATTTTCATTTCATATATACAATAAAAATAATATTATTATTATTCATATATTTTATACAGTCCATTTCACATCACAATCAATTTTCACAATACAATCAGACAAACAAGTCGTCCATGGTCTGTGGACGACGGGGAGCAGTTCATATGTGCAGTTACAAAATAAATAACTGTACAGAAATAATAATATTGAGAAATTCTCACATTTGGTTCCACTCCATCAGTTTTATCTGAATTTCTGTTTTGTTTGAGTTTGAATTTTCCACAAATTCTAATCTACTCTGTTTTGATTCTGGTCAGTTCTGAAATGTGGTGCTCTTCGTCACAGTTCTAACGAACTCGGTTTTGTCGAATTTGGTTTCTGTTTGCACAAGTTATGGGATTACAAACATTTGGTTACAAAATTGATTTATTAAATATAATTAATGAAGTAGTTAATTAAAATTAACCACCCACGTTAATCACATCTTCCCCATTCTCTGGTTTTCTGGAGCAAATCGAAACACCCATCATCACCGCCCTAGGGCTCAAAACCGCTGCCCATACCCTCGTCTAGCCGCCGATCAGATGGCCCTACGAGCTCTGCCTCCAACCGCTCTCCCTCCGCCCTCTTTCCTGTTGAACTCGCCGCCAGACGACGAAACCGGCCTCTATCCCCTACGACTTCGAGCCCAAAAACCGATCCATTCACGCCCTTATTCTTCATCTCCCTCGTACAATCTATAGAGCTCGACAGCTCTTTAATATTGTATTGAAATTGTTTGATAATATTGCTTGTATTTGAACAAAAAAGAAGAGGAATCGAAGCATATCAGCCTTCCATTGAGAGAAGGCGACAGCTTCCTGATGTAGTGAGGAATTAGGGTTCCAATTTATTATTTAAACCCTTTTTTTATTTATTTAATATTTAATTCTAAATTCATTGTTTAATACCACGAACTCTAATCCGAACCCAACGACTGTCGCCCCTAGCTAATTACCCCCATTCTGAACACAATGGGGAATGTTTCGTAACCCAAATCGGTTGTTACGATCAGCTTACATCAAAATTAAAATATAATTCAGTATATATTTAATTCGAACGCACATTTAATTTACTAGGGCCACACACTGACTTCAAAAATTCTAGAAAAATAAATATGGCTATGTTTTGACGATACAATCCTAACAAAACCAATTTCGTCAAATTCAGAGATCGTTTGAAAAATGGCCATTTTCTGGTCGATCCAAATTGACTAAAACTGCCAAAACACATTTTCGTTTGCCACGCTCACATATTGATTCCAAAAATTATGAAAATTGGAATACCGCAATAATTTGACATCCCGGATCCAACAAAAGTGGTTTCGTCAAAAACGGAGGTCATTTGCAAAATGGCTATTTTTAAGGGCTATTTATGTATTAAAATATATATAAATTCCACATCGACTTTTCAGAATTTTAAACTGGACGTAACTCTCAACTTTTAAAACGAAATCTTAGTTTCTTACATCCGTTAGAAAGATATAGTTAAACAGATTCGAATATTTCTTGTTTCGCTGAAATCCGATTTATTTTCAATCCTGTACATTCATTTGAAATTCGAAATCGAATTTTCAAACTACCGCGCCATTTTAAACTCATTTTATAATTAAAAAAATTATTCGTTTTAACTTCGTCGAAAATAAATTATCCCGTCGTTATTATTTAAAATAAATCATTTTAAATATTCAAAATTCATTAAAATAACCAAAATAAAATTTTTAAATTGGTTCTGATTTTCCAGGTTGTTATTATCTCCCCCACTTAAAAATTTTTCGTCCTCGAAAAGGAACGGAGTTAAAAGTTGTTTAACTAACCAACTCAACTTTCATTCTGGCTTTCATTCTTTAACTTTTCAGTTTCTAAGAATTTCTAATTTTTCAAAAATTTGGCTAACACCCTAAATTTTTTCCATAACTTCCTTTGTACAGAGTGGGGTTTGGAAATTTATTGGGTCGTATTAGGCACCCAATAAACCCTAAAAAGCATGCACATATTTATAGTGATATATTCTGGTGTCCACAGGGGAGTGTGTATAATTCATGACTCCAGAGAATAAATTCTCGTCATCCTATAAATAGTTTTTTGTGCCTTAATGACTAGAGAGACGTGATTATTGTCATCTCCAAACCCGTTTGGGGTTTTTATTAATCTGGCAATTTACCATTACATTTTTTATAATCCATATCAATCTTCAGCTCAACCTGAAATATAGTCATCGCCATACAAGCCTCTTGCTTGTATGGTAAATCTTCAACCTTGTCACATAAGCTCCAAATGGTTATGTGGTATATGAAAGAGTATGCTATCTTCAAGAAGTATGCCATGTAGTGTAGTTCAAAATTAATTGTTACTATCCTACGGTGACGTTTATGATTTCACACAGAACAACTAGCACTCCGCATCCAATGGCATTCACAGGAGTTTGTATAATAAATAAAATTGCGCATCCAACTCATTAAGATTTACCTATTTGTCGGGAACGCAAATAAATTCTTTACTCAACAGCAAATGCAGTTACTTGTTTAACAATGTGTGTATATATGTATATATATGCAAATGCAATAAATTTTCAATTCAGTTCAACAATTTGATTCAATTTGGCTTAATGGTTCAAAATTTTAATAAATCAACCAATAATCAAACAACACAACCAGCAATCAATTGGTTGTTTAAATTTCCAAAACATATAACTTTTGTATATATATTCAAAAATCATATTTCTAGTGTCAAACTCCAAACAATAAATTCAAAATAAGGTTTTGTTTCTCACACCAGTCGATTGGAAATATATAGATATTCCACTTTCGAAACACATACATGCTGATGATATATATATATATATATATATATATATATATATATATATATATATCACCGGAATCATCTCCGGGCGACTAGAGTGTGATTTTATATCTACCCAGTATATTTGAGACTTCGAATACAAGCTTGCAAGGCGCATATTCAAACTCTTCTTACACTTGATAGTCTAATTTCAATATAAAATAAATATTCAAATACGAATAATTAGATATAAATTTTCAAAACAAAATTTGTTTTTAATTTTATTTTAAAAATAACACTCTTCACGCTCATTCTAGGATACTACTGATCCCATCTCTAACGAGTCATTCTTATTGGATATTACTAATCCAATTTTTGATGAATTCTTTCGTTCGGTACTAATATGTCATGTTCTCAAGCTCTGTAAACCAAAGCTCTATTACCACCTGTGGCGACCCAAACTTCCCTATAAAGGAAAGCCCGGATTGCTTTGAGAACACGAGATATCATAACACAAACAGAAGAATATTTCATTGCTTATTACAACAATTCCATCTGAATACAAGAATATAACAGAGTATGAATAAATATTACACAGAAAATATCAGAGATTTAAATTACATTTAAATAAATAGCAGTGGAAAAACAATACAAAGCACAACTGAAAACAGATACGCGGCTACAGAGCTTTCCGAATATTGCTTCAGCTATAAACCAGGATATTGTGAATATAAATCTGCAAAACCAAAACTACTAGCTGCCCGTGTGGAAAATAGAGGCACCCAGAGTTTAGGTTAAAACAATAAACTTCAGGTCGGTCATGTGACTGGTGTGAGAACTAAAACAGTTATTAATCTTTATTTTAAAGTTAGGTAAATCGAGGGATCACGTCGTATAACAAAGAATGGGTTACCTCCGAAGAATACCAGTGCATAAAACAAACAATGCAATGCTAAATAAAGAAAAATGAAGCTATTATGAGACCCAGGTCCCATCACGCAATGCAACGTAAGCCGGAGGATAGGTTTTTACCTTATAATAGCCAAATAATGCTTGATACGCGAAATTCAATCTTTTATTATTGCTATAAGTGAAGAAAACAACTTCAAATATAAATGTATCAATCATAGACGCTATGGGTACCATATATCATGTCGCCATACTAGTTCTACAATTAAAACCGCAAAATGTCGTATTGGAAGTTGGATTCCATTTGTGAACCAAGGCAAAGGGAATATCCTATGCAAATTCGAGAAACGCTAGCCCATGCCTCAGGATCAGAGCTCGAGTGACCCTTGGATTGTCAGGGTCGGCCATCCGTCGATGGTTACAAATGCCATAAATTATACGCTAGCCGGTTCTATCGAACCTCTTGGTGATCTGGGGCCCATAAGCCTTTGCAACCACCATATATCTGAGGCGCCTCTCTATCCATCAAGTAATCATAAGCAACATCCACATGAGTAAAATGTCAGGGCGTTAAAAACGCTGAAACCCCTCCTAGCTAGGAACCAACATATGTCCATTTCCCGGAGGTCCTCCCCGTTTCTGGTTCACACCGGGGTGTGAGGCTCGCGAATTAATGCAACACAAAGCCGTGCTATATTAAAGCTGCGCTTTAATCATCATCCACCAAACTTTGTTTTTCAATAAAAGTTTGGGTCACTGCATCTCAGCATGCCACACTATCAATCCATACTGTACCACTGATTTCTGCCAATATATAACCTCTGAGCTCGTATGTCTCAGAGAAGGGTGTTAAACAAGAGACTAAATTTTCCGCCATCAAACAGATATATATTTAGCAAAGATCGACAAATATAGCATAAAGGAATACAATATCAGACATACCATCCATTTACAAGTCCGTTCTGGGTTTGAACGAAACCGGAAGCACCTTATTCCTCCCCAATATATCCAATACAGGGGAGAGGCCCTCGCGTATCCATACAATCAACAAGTACGTCCGGACGGCTATCGCTTTAGCCCCTTCAAGGTAGCAACTCCAATCGTTAGCGTCAGTATCACCCATCCATTCGATGTGAAGATCGTCAGTCTTGCACCATCTTTAATCTCTTCGACTTATCGCCGAACCAGTTATTCAGAATGGGTATAAACCCGGCCTTTTCGAATAACCCATGTATCTTATAATCAAGTGTTATAACAACACATCATACGCCTCATTCCCATTAATTTTATCAAAGATAAATTATTTTAAATTTATTCTTTAATCTTATCTTTAACTAGGTTAAAGAACCAATGTTATTTAAACACGGTTCACGATAAACCCAAAATCACATTGCATTCAGTCTCTAACCGTAAATTAGTAAGAGAACAATTCCCTAAGTATTAACCCCGAAGGACAAACCAACATCAGATCAATACCCCGGAAACCATTCAACTTAGCTAATCTCCAGTTAGTTTCTAATTCTCTTAACTCCATTGGGTTTAAGAACATTGTTGATGAAGACATCGTTCACGACAAACCCAAAATCCCATTTTCATTGTTAATCGGGTTAAAGAACAAGTGTTATTTAAAACACCATTCACGATAAACCCAAAATCCCATTTCCATTGTTAATCGGGTTAAAGAACACGTGTTATTTAAAACACCGTTCAGGATAAACCCAAAATCCCATTTGATATCAAATACAAGGCTCTGAATAGAAAATATATCGGCTTATATTCAATATCAAATTCTAAAACCAACGGATATCGTATTGGAATAACGATATATATATATATATCTTCCAAATTCCTCAACAATATATGTATAATCACGGAATCCAATATCGAAATATTCCGATGATTATTTCCATTTCGAATCCATTTCTAATTTATTCTTTGGAAATTCTGGTTAATTTAAAACCCTTTTCAAATCCAATTCATTTATTTTAAAAATAAATAAATTATTCTTCTAGTTAATAACTAGTTCATTTCGATGAAAATATATTTTTATCTTTTCAAAACTGGAATTTTTCATCTGAAATCTTTCCAAATCATTTATTATGGTTTTACATAATTTTTCCATATTTTTATTAATTTTATTATAGCCCGTACAGTTGGTTTCCAATAACGGTCATCGAACTGCATCCATAACGACCTTTTCTGAAATTGATTTGGACATATCTCCAAATCTAACCATTAGATTTCAAATCTTTTGTATTCATTGGAAAGCTTTTTTCAATACGAACCCAACGATTCTGGTTTTTGGAGAATCCGACGGTCGGATCTCCCGTGCAAATTAAAACCGCAAAATGTCGTATTGGAAGTTGGATTCCATCTATGAATCAAGGCAAAGGGAATATCTTGTGCAAATTCGAGACACGCTAGCCCTTTCCTCAGGATCAGAGCTCGAGTGACCCTTGGATCGTCGGGATCGGCCATCCGTCGATGGTTATAAATGCCATAAACTATATGCTTGCCGGTTCTATCGAACCTCTTGGTGATCTGGGGCCCGTAAGCCTTTGCAACCACCATATATCTGAGGCGCCTCTCTATCCATCAAGTAATCATAAGAAACATCCACATGAGTAAAATGTCAGGGCGTGAAAAACGCTGACACCCCTCCCAGCTAGGAACTAGCATATGTCCATTTCCTGGAGGTCCTCCCCGTTTCTGGTTCACACCGGGGTGTGAGGCTCGCGAATTAACGCTACATGAAGCCGTGCTATATTAAAGCTGCGCTTTGATCATCATCCACCAAACTTTGCATTTCAACAAAAGTTTGGATCACTGCATCTCAGCATGCCACTCTATTAATCCATACCGTACCACTGATTCCTCCCTCATATGTCCAGTACCGGGGAGAGGCCCTCGCATATCCGTACAATCAACAAGTGCGCCAGGACAGCTACCGCTTTAGCCCCATGAAGGTAGCTACTCCAATCGTGAGCGTCAGTAGCACCCATCCATTCAATGTAAAGATAATCGATCTTGCACTGTATTCAATCTCTTCGACTTATCGTCGAACCAGTGATTCTGAATGGGTATAAACCCGGCCTTTCCGAATAACCCGCGTATCTTATAATCAAGTGTTATAACAACACATCATACAGCTCATTCCCATTAGGTTTATCAAAGATAAATTCTTTTAAATTTATTCTTTAATCTTGTCTTTAAATGTGTTAAAGAACCAATGTTATTTAAACATGGTTCACGACAAACCCAAAATCACATTCCATTCAATCTCTAACCGTAAATTAGTAAGAGAACAATTCCCTAAGTATTAAACCCGAAGGCCGAAACCAACATCAGATCAATACCCCAGAAACCACTCAGCTTAGCTAATCTCCAGTTAGTTTCTGATTCTCTTAACTCCATTGGGTTTAAGAACAGTGTTGATGAAGACACCGTTCACGACAAACCCAAAATCCCAATTTCATTGTTATTCGGGTTAAACAACAAGTGTTATTTAAAACACCGTTCATGATAAACCCAAAATCCAATTTCCATTGTTAATTGGGTTAAAGAACAAGTGTTATTTAAAACACCATTCACGATAAACCCAAAATCCCATTTGATATCAAATACAAGGCTCTGAATAGAAAATTTATCGGCTTATGTTCAATATCAAATTCTAAAACCAATGGATATCGTATTGGAATAACGATATATATATGTTCCAAATTCCTCAACAATATCTGTATAATCACGGAATCCAATATCGAATTACTCCAACGATTATTTCCATTCCGAATCCATTTCCAATTTATTCTTTGGAAATTTTGGTTAATTTAAAACCCTTTTCAAATCCAATTTATTTATTTTAAAAATAAATAAATTATTCTTCTAGTTAATAGCTAGTTCATTTCGATAAAAATATATTTTTATCTTTTCAAAACTGGAATTTTTCATTCGAACTCTTTCCAAATATTTATTATGATTTTACATAATTTTTCCATATTTTTAATAATTTTATTATCGCCCGTACAGTCGGTTTCCAATAACGGCCACTGAACAACATCCATAGCGACCTTTTCTGAAATTGATTTGGACATATCTCCAAATCTAACCGTTATATTTCAAATCTCTTGTATTCATTGGAAATCTCTTTTCGATACGAACCCAAGGTTCCAGTTTTAGGAGAATCCGACAGTCGGATCTCCCGTAACGTCCATTTGAAGTTAATGGTCGAAAATCGCGAACTGCCGCTGCGCGGCGCGTTCTGATCAGGCCATTATAATATATATATTATATATTTTGTTGATTTCCGTTTAAAACGAATTTTATAAATCGTTTTAAATTCATTTCAAAAACGATTTCCACTTCCATTTCAAATTCAAATCAAAATTGAATATTCCAATATAAATTCGTTTTAAATTCATTTCAAATCGATTTCAATTCAATTTCATTTCAATCCGTTTTGAATTCATTTCAATCGATTTCATTTCTATTTGATTTCAATTCAATTTATATTCATTTCAATCGATTTCAATTTAATTCAAATTCAATTCAATTTACAAATTCGAATCCAATTTGAATATTCCATATCGTTTCAATATTAAAATGATAATATTTTCAAAGTATCAGATTTTGAAATCACTTTTCGATATTCATTATAAAATGAATAAATTCGACCAAATTCCCATTCGTGTTAAAATGGCGTTTAACTACTCAACACAGCTTCGCATTTCAATATTCACTAAATCTTATTTTAAAATATTCATTAATTCTGAACTGGAATCAGCCACAGTCAATTACCATATAATTTTATTTATATGGATTTCAACATCACATGTATATAATAATAACGATAAACAATCATTAAAAATTCATACAACATCCAGAGTGCATTCAACAACCGTATAAGCATTAAAATAAATAAATACGCTTATACAGTCTGTCAACCCATCGATTGACATACCACTAATTATTGGGATCAGTGTATGTCAAATATTATCCCAATACCTGTGTGGGGTTTTCAAACAACAAATACTATTTATTATTTGTGCAGTTGGGCGATGTGTAAAATTTATTGTCCCAATCAATATCAGATAAATACGTGTACATAGACAAACCGTTCGGTTTGGGAATGAATATTTATTTTATTCTAAATGTTTATTCGGTCTATATATACAATAAAAATGATATTTTTATTATTCCAATATTTTATTCAACATGAATATTTTATTTTCATTTCATATATACAATAAAAATAATATTTTTATTATTCATATGTTTTATACAGCCCATTTCACATCACAATCAATTTTCATAATACAATCAAACAAACAAGCCGTCCATGGTCTATGGACGACGGGGAGCAGTTCATATGTGCAGTTACAAAATAAATAACTGTACAGAAATAATAATAGTGAGAAATTCTCACATTTGGTTCCACTCCATCAGTTTTATCTGAATTTCTGTTCTGTTTGAGTTTGAATTTGCCACAAATTCTAATCTGCTCTGTTTTGATTCTGGCCAGTTCTAAAATGTAGTGCTCTTCGTCACGGTTCTAACGAACTCAGTTTTGTCGAATTTGGTTTCTGTTTGCCCAAGTTATGGGATTACAAACATTTGGCTACAAAATTGATTTATTAAATATAATTAATGAAGTAGTTATTTAAAATTAACCACCCACGTTAATTACATCCTCCCCGTTCTCTGGTTTTCTGGAGGAAATCGAAACACCCATCGTCACCGCCCTGGGGCTCAAAACCGTTGCCCATGCCCTCGTCTAGCCGCCGATCAGATGACCCCACGAGCTCCGCCTCCAACCGCTCTTCCTCCACCCTCTTTCCTGTTGAACTCGCCGCCACCCAAACGACGAAATCGGCCTCCATCCCCCATGACTTCGAGCCCAGAAACTGATCCATTCACGCCCTTATTCTTCATCTCCCCCGTACAATCTATAGAGCTCGAACAACTCTTTAATGTTGTATTGAAATTGTTTGATAATATTGCGTGGATTTGAACAAAAAAAAAGAATCCATTGAGAGAAGATGGCGGCTTCCTGATGTAGTGAGGAATTAGGGTTCCAATTTATTATTTAAACCCTTTTTTATTTATTTAATTCTAAATTCACTGGTCTAATAACACGAACTCTAATCCGAACCCAATGACTGTCGCCCCTAGCTAATTACCCCCATTCCAAACACAACGGGGTATGTTTCGTAATCCAATTCGGTTGTTACGATTAGTTTACATCAAAATTAAAATATAATTCAGCATATATTTAATTCGAACGGACATTTTAATTTACTAGGACCACACATTGACTTCAAAAATTCCAGAAAAATAAATATGGCTATGTTTTGACGATACGGTCCTAACAAAACTAATTTCGTCAAATTCGGAGATCGTTTGAAAAATGGCCATTTTCTGGTCGATCCAAATTGACTGAAACTGTCAAAACACGTTTTCTTTTGCCATGCTCACATATTGATTCCAAAAATTTATGAAAATTGGAATCTCGCAATAATTTGACATCCCAGATCCAAGAAAAGTGGTTTCGTCGAAAACAGAGGTCATTTGCAAAATGGCTATTTTTAAGGGCTATTTATATATTAAAATATATAAATTCCACAGCGACTTTTCAGAATTTTAAACTGGACGTAACTCTTAATTTTTAATACGAAATCTCAGGTTCTTACATCCGTTAGAAAGATATAGTTAAATTGATTCGAATATTTCTTGTTTCCCTGAAATCCGATTTATTTTGAATCATGTACATTCATTTGAAATTCGAAATCGAATTTTCAAACTACCGCGCCATTTTAAACTCCTTTTATAATTAAAATAAAATTATTTGTTTTAATTTCGTCGAAAATAAATTTACCCATCATTATTATTTAAAATAAACCATTTTAAATATTCAAAATTCATTAAAATAACCAAATAAAATTTTTAAATTGGTTCTTTTAGGTATCTAATGTAATGGTCACGAAGGCTGTTTAACAGTGCAGCTCAATGATCATCGATGGATGTCTTAATATTGGAAGGTAAAGGCCCCGTACCCGGTAGTTAAATAGTGGCCTAAGATTTGACAAAATGGACAAAGTTGAAGCCATCATAGGCCACGTGGTGTATGTGAAGCCCCATGAAGATTCCATGGGTGGGGAACAATTTTAATTGAACGGCTAGCGAATCGTTAGAAAGTTGACATGGGACTAAAGTTTGTGCTTTTGAGGTATCTCTTCGATTGATCCACTGTTGTTTTCAAATGATTTTATTTATTTATAATTTTCAACGCAGGTCAAACTACTGAGATTAAATGGATTGTACCAACCGAATCAAATAGGCACCCGTGAGGTTTGAAAATATATTAGTTTTCTATGTATTTTTAAGTTTTGGGATGAGGTTCTTGCTTATGTGATGAAAAATAACTTGGTTGATCCAGTGAAACCCTCTTGTTTCCGGCACATTTCACCTCCTGTTAAGGTTTTGTTGGGATAGAAAATGTTGCATACGGTTGGATAATAAATTGTCACAATGGGATCGTTTCTTAAATTGTTACCTTAGATTCATAGTTATACATACCAAGTTGTAAAACTTTAGCTTTGTTTAGACCGTCTTAACACTAGTTAATGATCTAGTAAAAATATGGTACGTTTATTTTTGCAAGGAATTAGAGCAATGTAGCCAAATCTATATTGTGTTCTTACAAAGGAATTTTGTCATGTCTAAAATGTAATTTTCAGTTAAATTTATATTGTGTTAAACCATTGAATACTGATCACACACACTCTCTCTCTTACATAGAGGACGAATACAAAATGAAACACTATTGGTGATGCAATAGATCTGAATCATTAGATCCTTTTGTCCTCATATGAAATGTGGAAATCGGGGGAGGTATGCTGGTTAAGATCTCTCGTGTCAGCATTTTTTGTTTCCAAATAGAATTTTCCATACGCACAAACATATATTAATGCACTTTATGTTCTGGTTTTTGATTCCTGCTCTGTTCATGTACTGTAGTCGTTTGATGATTTGTACAAGTTTTTTGAGACCACTTATAAAGCTAGATTCTGCTTTAGTAAATCATATTACTTCAAAGCTTTCATGTTGACTTACAACCAATCCAGCACAATTTAATATCTAGGTAAAAATCAATGAGATTTATTTTCTTATGTGGCTATAAGTTCCAGTTCTGCCTTTTTCGTCTTATTATCCTATTGTGACTAATGTCAAAATTGCCCTTCTCTTGCTAGACATTTTACTAGGAATTGGATATTCCTGTTAATATATTTTTATGTTGATTTCTTTATGTAGCATGTGCAATAGGACTGATGCAAATTCAGTCGTATGTCAACCTTTTCTTTACTGGCATATGTCTCCCTTTCTTAAAGTTGTATTTGCTCATTCTTTAAGTTTAAATTCCGATAATAGAAGTATGCTAATGTCAGAATTATATCATGGAACAGATGGAAAATGGATTGGCAAGTGAGTGTTGCTGTAATGCAAATATAAATTCAGTGGATCATTATTTAGGATTACTACTTCCACATATTTATTTTATTATTAACAGCTGCAAGTCCATATGATTTTGTTCCAACCGTAAAATTCCTAAAATGCCCTTGTTATATTAGATAAGTTACAAGTTTGAATCTCATTAATGCTAAAGGTTAACTTTTGTTCCTATTGAAAATTTAGATGTGTAAATGAGGTCATGGGCACGAATCTCAGTTACAACAAAAACATTTTATGTTATTCTTTTTATATTTATCTAAATGATATGCAAAATTAGAGCTTAATGGTTTGAGAACATATCATTTTTGTGTTCGAAAATATTTTTATCTATCCAATATTTTATATGGCTGGTTTGCTCTGATTTTTCCTGTATAAAGGTACAAGTTTGATATCATTTATACAAGTTTGATATCATTTTATAGGAAAATGATATAGTTCTCCCTTTGAATAAAGATAAACTTATTTATATTTGTTGAAAATAGACGCAATATGTATACACTTGTATTATTTCATATGTAGATTAATCAAAACGTTAATATATTTGGATGTACTTAGAGTGTGTGGGCTACGTAGACAATATTATTAGCTACAACTAATCTCTGAGCAAGAATGACTACATAATAAAATTGAAGTTATGGAAAGTGCTGAAGCAAATGTAAATGTGGTTGTGCACTAAATAGGAGCGAATGTGGTACTGAGCTATATATTGAAGGCCTTATCCAACCTATGTAAGAAGGGTCAAAACTAGGTTACATTAAAGACTTGAAATTTCTCTAATTACACTTGATGATGGCAAAGCTAAACAAGATACATGGATACTGCTCTCTCGGTTTTTAACTAAGACAAAACTTAGGCATTTCCTTGCTTATCTTTTAAATTAATAACTGTAAGTAGGAGAGAGTACAGAGATGATGATTAAGAGCTAGGTTTGACAAAAGGCAGTCACCTGATAGAAGATCTTGACCTGAGAGAGAGATTCTAGAAATCATCATGGTTTTCATGGTCAGAGAGTAGTTCCTTATGGTACCGGTAATGCCTTTATACATCTCATTCTCATAACATTTCTATATACTAGAAAGTTATATGTTTTGTTTGTGGATATTTCTAGACGAGAAGGTTAATGAAATACCTAGGCTATCTCTTGGGATAAAGGAGCTAGATACCCAAGTAAACAAAGATAAAAAAGAATGCAATAATTAGGTACCATTTGTTCCTTTTCATGCCATTTTTTGATGACCTGCTGCTTATGGAACATGCAAGCTTTTGGACCTTTGCTTGCATGGTCAAAATATGTGCATTTGAAACTTCGAGAAATGAACCTCACATGTATTTAAAGTTCGATATGAATACAAAATTGATTTGTATATATAAAACTGTTTATATGAAAATAGACACATACTCTGAAACTCAGCCCATTTGAAACTGATATGTAGTAGATTATAGTGTATGTAAATTATTAGGTTTTGTATGTAAATCTAACTATTGGTCGTTATACTTGTGTACAGGTAATTAGCATTTTCACAGTGAAGGACAACCGTATCAAAGAACTATCGGTAATTAAACAATGAACAAGACTTTAACTATTATGTATTATAATGTTTTGTTTTTACTAGTTGTGTAGAGTTGTTTGCAAACGGTTAGGGTATGTGGATTTGTTTATTTTGTCGAAATACGGTTATTGAAATGATTATGAATATCATACTTGATTACATGGTTAATGTGTTTTTTATTATTATTTGAATATGGTAATTATCGATGTTGGTATGTGAGTGATTATTGGTTTTAATATGGCTATTATATTTAAGTGATTGTTGTAAATGATACAAGCCATTAACAGTAAATAGCGGCAATTAAAATAAGCTGTACATCAATAAATAAGTTTTAGTAGCGTTTCAAAAGTGCTACAGGAAAAATGTAATTCATAAAAATAGTAGCATAGAAAAAACTCTATAGAAAATAAAAAAAGAAGGGTATAAATTCCACTTTGATTGCATTTTTAAAACGCTACCAAAAAAACCTTTTGTAGGGTTTTAGAAGCGCTATAATATATGCATTTTCAGTAGCATTTTCTACAACGCAACTAAAACTTTCAGTTGCATGTCGTGTTGCAGCGTTTATCGAATGCTACTAAAGGCTTTAGTAGCTATTTTTCTATGCTACTTATAAAGGCCTTTTCTGGTGTAGTGTAGCGGAAAATTCCAGTATGAGAGTATAGTAAATCGGTCATTTTTCAGGATTTATTAATACAACTCCGGGCCGGATCATCAGTCATTTCTAACACCGTCCGCATACAACTTCCATGTGCTAGATTCTAGCTTTTGTTCTGAGGGGCAGGCTTTTTCATCTGGCACATCATCCTCGGGGATTGTGAATTCTGCGATGAAGTCGGCTAATGCCTGCCCCCTTATTAACTTTCTAGGTTGGACATTTATGTCAAGCTGGCTTAGTTCAATATTCCACTTAAGTAATCGTCCAGATGCCCCAGGTCGCTGTAAGACCCGTCGGAGCGGTTGATCAGTATATACAATAATTGGATGAGCCTGGAAATAGAGGCGGAGTTTTCTGGAAGAAATCAGTAGGTTATAGGCAAGTTTCTCTATCATCAGATAGTGCCCTCCGTTGCCGCCAACTTTTTGCTCACATAATATACTGGCCTTTGAACTTTGTCTTCCTCACGAATCAGAGTTGAACTAATGGCATGAGATGATACTTCCAAATATACAAACAAGTCTTCATGGTCCATTGGTTTAGACAATATCAGAGGTTTTTCTAAGAGATCCAATAGGTTCTGAAGAGCTTCTATGCAGTCTCGGGTCCACTCGAAATTGTTCTTCCCACGTTTTATCAAATCAAAGAAAGGAACGCATTTGTTTGTAGCCTTAGAAATAAGCCTGCTCAATGTTGCAACCTTCCTTGCTAAACTTTGGACATCTTTGATCTTTCGTGGTTCTTTAATATTCCTAATTGCTGCAATCTGATCAGGATTAATTTCGATTCCATGAGAGTTGACTATTAAGCCGAGGAATTTTCCTGACGCTACCCCAAATGAGCACTTTAGCGGATTTCACTTCATTCCGTATTGTTGGAGAATTTCAAACATCTCTTCCAAGTCTAACGTGTGGTCGGACGATCGCTTGGACTTCACAGGCATATCATCCACATAAACTTCCATCGTCTTTCCTATTTGATTATATATAAAACATCTGATTCACCAAGAGCTGGTATGTTGCTCTGCATTCTTTAGTCCGAAAGGCATCACCACATAACAATACAATCCAAGTCCGTAATAAAACTGGTATGCTTCTGATCTGGCACATGCATTTGAATTTGATTGTAACCCGAATACGCGTCCATGAAAGAGATAAGTTCATGTCCTGGCGTTGAGTCCACTAGTTGGTCAATCATGGGAAGCAGGAAACTGTCCTTCGGGCAGGCCTTGTTCAGGTCTAAAAAATCAATACATGTATGCCACTTCCATTGGCTTTCTTGACTAGGAAGGGGTTTGATATCCAACCGGGATACGTCGAGTCTTTGATGAACCCGTTATCTCTTAACTTCTCCACTTCCTCTTTCAAGGCGGTTGACTTCTCCGGGCCCAGCATGAGCCTTTTTTGTTTCACAAGAGGATGCTTTGGGTTTATGCTCAGTTAATGGCTCATAATTGAGGGAGAGATTCCATACATGTCAGCGTGGGTCCAAGCGAACACATCCAGGTTCACTTTCAAAAAGTCTATTAACTCCCTCGTTTGGAGGGGATCCAAGTAAGATCCGATTTTCAAGACCATTGTCGGGTTGTCGTTATCGATCGGAATATCCATAGTTTCTTCATTAGGCATCGCCTTCCTGCATCCCGATTCTTCATCCTCTCTAGGATTGATGTCTTCGGGCAGGCCGTCAGGTGACTCCTTCAGCAATATTCTCTTTACTTGCTATGCCGAGCCCTCCTCGGTAGGAGGGGAAGCATTCTTAGGCTCTACGTCTTTTCCATTGCGTAGCATTTTCAGATCTGCCATATAACAGTCTCTTCCAGTAATTTGGTCATCATGAACCATTCCCACTCCGGCTTCGGTTGGGTATTTCATTAACAGGCACCATGGTGCGATGTGGGCTCTAAACTCTGCAAGGGCCGGTCGGCCTAAGAACGCGTTGTAAGGTGAATCAATATCCATGATCATGAACGGGAGGATCCTTACTCTTCCACGATCTCCCTCTCCTCGCTCTACAGATAAGTCCACTATACCAATCGGAGCAATTGATGATCCATTAAAGCCACGTATCCAACCTTCACACGGCTTTAAATCCTTCATTTCTAGCTTCATATGATCAAATGTTTTTTAAACAAAATGTTGACGGAACTTCTACATTCCATAAAGAGTTTCTGTACCAATGCAGGTCCGATAGTGGTAGTTATCGCCAATGGATCGATGCTAGGTGCTTCGACTCCTATACTCACTCTATCTTGAAAAATAACATCATATGCTGTTGTCTTCTATTGTTTCATGGGTGTAGTGTCCTCAAGGTTGCTGCACTCCCCCACTTCTGGGTGTTTGGTAGCATTAACGTATTGCCCTATGGTCTTGTTGCTGAATCCAGACGGATGTGGTCCTCCTATGATGGTATTAATGACCATACATTTTCCCTTTTGTTGGACAGTGGGCTTAGGAGCAGGATCATTCTGGTTTGAAGCTTGTCCTCCTTGCCCCTTGTCCTTTGGGGCGACTTTGTATTCAGCCAGTTTTCCTGCACGAAGTAACTTCACTACAACGTTTATTAGGTGGTGACATTCGTTTGTAGAGTGGCCGTAAGTTTCATGAAACAAGCAAAACTTCACGGTTTCGCATTCTTTTTCGGTCGAATCCCTGGGTGGAGGTTTCTTATATTGGAAGATGTTGTAAGTATCCAAATAGATATCTCCAAAGTATCGTTCAGTGGCATGTAAATTTCGAAAGTCTAAAATAGAGGTCCCTTTTTGGAATCATTTCTCCGATTTCAATTTCTCTTGCCCCATTTCCGCCCTGGCGGTCATTCCCTCCATTCTTATTGCCAACATTCACTTCGACCTTTCCTGTGTTGTCTCCGGATTGCTAGATGATGACATTGCTCTGAATGTCCTGTCTGCGAATTCCGTCAGACTTTCTCTTTCAGTTGGCATATATCTCCCTGGTAATGGTGGTTTTCCGGCCAAGTATCCCCTGAACTCTGTATCCTTGTCAACCCCATCTATCATCACCTTTAGGATGGTTGGCTCATGTGGGTCACTTACCTCTGTAACTGCCAGACTGAACCGATCCAAATGTGATTTTAGGGTTTCCCCAAGAGCTTGTTTGATTGTAGACAACTTAATGACACTAAAAAACTTTCGGGCGTGAAGTTGGAACTGGTTCATAAAAATCTCATTTAGTTCTTTAAAACTGGAGATTGATCGAGGAGGAAGTCGGTTGAACCACTTCAATGCGACGTCTTCTAGATATATTGGGAAAGCTTTGCATTTAACTACATTGGGTGCTATGGTTGCATTCATATACCATCATTAAATGTTGTCGTGGATCAGTTCTTCCTCCATATCGATTCACTATGGGCAGAATAAATCATCCGGGGAACTGAAAGTCCAAGATATCATCAGTAAAAGGGGTATGGCTATGCTCAATGCCCCAATCTTCGTTGGTGTAACCCCTACTGTCAGCCATAATCTGGCGCGCCATTGCTTCCACTTCGGCATTGGCTAACGTTGGCTCGGGATCTGCACTTCTGGTTCTCCTAATATATCTAGTTCCAACATCGGGTGACATTCTTCAGTCTCTGGCAGCAGTTGAATTCCCGTGCCCTCTATGATCCCGATCATTCACAGGATAGGTGGGCTGAAAGAGCTGTCGTTGGGTAGGATTGGTAACATTCAGATCCCTAGGAAGGACATGGGATCCCTGCATTGGTAGTAACATTAGCTCTTTCAAGCTGGGATCATTTGGTCCTAAGACGCGGGCAGCGTCCTTGCGGGATCCCAACGAGCTAAAAGTCACTTGCTCGATATTTTCAGATCTTTCATATGGCCTTCTCTGACATGGTTGCCTTTCTTTAGAGGAAGATGAGTAATCTGCAATGAGACGATCGGTTGGGGAAGGAGTTCTCTATCTATGAAGTTCATCTATTTGTCTACTCATTGCTTTCATGTTTTCTCGCATAGTGACACTATCACGTCTTTAGGCTTCTGAGGCATTATTAGTTCTGTCCAACATATCGAGCAGACGTGAGAAATCCATGCGTGAGACGGGTGTAGGGGCAGTAGGCTGACTACTAGTTTTCATGACTAGTATTGGAGCATTTGTATTGGCTCGAGTAGAAGTACTAGCCTCAACTATAGCTGGTTCGGATCAGATTGCAACAGCGTCACCGGTTCGGGTCGTAGGAGTATCATTGGTCTCATTTGAGTTGCCAGTTTGGATCGGTCTGGCACTATCAGATCGGGTTGGGTTTTCCGTTTAGCTCGGTTCGAATCCGACCCGGACCCATGCGACCTGGTAACAACAATCTCTTGCTGATCTTCACTTACCTCATTCTCTCGAGAAGTTTGAGGTTCCTTTCCCTTTCTTGGAGCCATGAAATATGAGTCTTTTGAGATCAACAAAAACTTCAAAAATAGAGAAAAAGCAGACTAACTTCTTTGGACTTGAGAATCCAGAAAGTAGAATGTTAATCCGATATGCTGAGAATTCAAATTATCGCAGTGAAAGCACCAAAATGCTAGACCAAAACTGGTTCTAACACCCAATTGACTGATAATTCTAAAGAATAATAACTCATAAATGAATGAAAAAGCAACCAACATAGAAGATTTATATTGGTTCGGCGTTAATGAGCCTACTCCACTTTATACTTCTTTGATTAATGAATTAATTATAAGTACAATGATACTAGCCACTCAATCTCACTAGTACAATCAATAATCTCTTCAGTTTCATTGAAGTATACTCCAAAACTTAGAGAACAATTTGAGGTAAACAAAGAGATATCATTGGTGATGGAGTTTGAGTAGATGGAGAGCCAAAAGGTCCCTCCAAATGGTGTGTTTTGGTGTATTTATAGGCATAGAGCATAGGCGGTTCGAACACCACGTGGGTCCCATCCAACAAATCTTGGAAATGAGTGCATCAACACATAGAGATTAAGGGTGAGTGGGTTGCAACTGCTTCTAGTTTGTAGCTATGTGGTGTATAACCATTTCCTGGCAACAGTCATCGGATCGGTTTAAGGGGCGCTGAACCGACCCGATGTCCCTCAGCCAGCTTCAACAACTTGATAATCCAAGGTCGATCCGAGTAATCCGATCCCATATTTCTTTGAACGCTAGATCCAATGATTTCCTCTTTTTGATAGTCTGTGTCCTTCACCTTCAAGTGTATCCAACATTTAATTACCAAGCTTTGTATGGCCTGGTTACAAAGCAGGCAAACAGTATACAATGAAATGGCTAAACAGAGGTTCTATTTATAGGTATGTTAAGGGACCTTGGACCATAGGATCAACTTGATTAATCTTGAAATTGACATGTCATAGGAAAACATCTAACCACTAGTCCTGAGTTTAATTATTTCAAATTTATTCATCTATCAGGTCTACGTTCCTTATTATGTGTCTGCTTAGAAAAGTGGTTAGGTACAAGCCTATGAGGCAATATTGTTTGGGGCGGGTCGGCCCATTTAGGGGGGTGGTCGACCTGATCCATGTATTTTTTTTCTTTATTTAAACTGTTGATTATGTATTTGGTCTTTTCTTCATATCTTCTTTATTTAACTTGAATTTAGACAAGTGATATGTAACTACTCGGTTTTGGAGATTACATGTTATATTAAATTATAACAGAAATTATAATTTAATATAGGTAATTGATAATAAACTGAAATTTCAAGATGTCTATTTGGGGAAAATCGATAAATTTGAAAATTTGTTGGGAAAATAAAATTTTGAGTACTTTATTTGAGATTTAGATTGAAAATAAGCCATGATTGTAATTTATTAAGTCAAATATAATGATATTGGAAATTTAGTCCCGTATTAGCCTTTTATTATAAAACAAAAGGACAAATGAGAAGAAAATAAGTTTTTAGAAAGTGTAATATTGATTATAATTATTACTTTTATGTTTTGAAAATGTTAAAAATATTTTATTGCACTTTGTTTGGCTAAGAAATAATTTTGATTTTGTCAAATATATAAAAAAATGATTATTTTGTCTTAAGGAAAGAATATTGTTATATATTGTATAAGGTAATGGTTTAAAGTGTAAATAAATTTTTATTGATACTTTATTATATTGGGTTTATTAAAACATGAAGAAAGCAATTTTCGCATGTTATAATGTGTTTATATGTGAAAGTTACATACAATTTTGTAACATATATGTACATTGCAACCTAAAATTTAACTAAGTACTAGAATTGGGCTTTTAGATTGTAATTAGGATCAAAACTCAAACCCATTACCCAAACTGAAATAGCTAGGAGAAGAGAAGTTTGTTTGTTGTTCATTCTTTTTCTTTCTCAACATTTCTTCTTCCTGAGAGTTTCTAATGACCATCTCCTCCTAAATTACAAAACCCTAGATATTCTAAAAATCATAAAAAATCACAAAAAATCTCAAATTTGGATATGTTGTTGATGACATATTCCAGCACCTTTGCACTAAATTTGGTTGCAATTGATTTAGTTTGATGGGTCAAAGTATTGTTCTTTGAAGTAATTTTTAGGTTAAATCTGGGTTGAAAACGCAGGAGAATACTTAGATTTGCTATGTCAAACCCTTGCTGCGATAGAGGTCAAAAATGAAGTTTTTTTCCTTTTGGGAAATTGGGGGAAAGTTGAGGCATGCATACTAGTTCGGGATGTTGAGGTGATTTGTTACACTCACAGTTGCTGGTTTAAACTTATGCTTATGCCGAATTCAAGTTTTATGATGCAAATGATTTTTTTTATCATAATATAATCAACGTGAAATCTGAGTTGTTATAAACATAGCCTGAGTTTATGTTTGGGATGACATATCTACCTTAATACTTATCAGAATAAAATAATCTAAGATGCTTTGGAAAGCTTGAGTCATGTACTAAAAGTTTCATATTTTGAGTTTTCTATGATTTTGAAGTTAACTTAATCAAAATTGTGTCTTTCTTAGCTATCCCAAGAGCAAAATAAATATTTACTCTATGCTAGAAACTAAAATTAATTTGACCATAACTTCTTCGTTACTTAAACAAATCTAATAATTTTTTATATTATGAAAAGGGCAGACTTCGTGCTACGATTTTGATCTTTGTGTTATGTATAATTCGAATGTTTATTATGTCAAAATCATGTTTGAACCTGATAGTGTATTTCCACCCTATAAATGTTCAATTTGAAAATCTGAAATAGTTTTTTCCATATCTTTCTTCTTTTTGTTCAAAATTGGATAACTTCTTATGTTCCAAAAAGCTTAAAACATGTGCTACAAGTTTTATGTTTCAAGTTTTCATAATTCTAAAGTTAGCAAGGTTAAAATTGAAGTTTTCTACTGTTATCTTGAGAGCAAAACTAGAATTTGCACTATGGTTGAAACTGAAACAAAATCGGTTATAACTCTTTCGTTTCAAAGCCGAATTCGATAATCTTAGATGTACTAAAATGTTTGGATCATGCACTACGACTTGTATGTTTATAGTTTTGTAGAATTCTAATGTTAAGATAGTTGAAACTATATTTCTTTGTAGCTATTTTGAGAGTAAACGACAATGACAGTGGATTTAAAAACTTGAGAATTGTATTCATCATATTTCCTTCATATTAAGCCGGATTTTGATGATCTTTATATAGTTGGAAAGCATAAACTTATAGAACAATTTTCATTAAATAAGTATTTTCAGATTTGAAGTTGTTATGTTAAAATCTAAGTTCTTTACAAAAAAGCTGAAATTAGTATAAAGTTTAATTTCTGGATTTTGATGATATTTTGGCGATTTCAACAATTCCAGTTGCATTTTTTGATGGAGCTTGATGTTACTAAATAGCAATAATGTCTATCAAAAGTCTAACTCGAAATTGAAAAAAATTGGGATTTAAAGTTGATTTAGATCCCATTTAAATTTAAATATCGGTTAATATAGATATTGAGTATTCTTGATGATTTTGAATAGTTTTAATTCTAACTAAATTTTTGAGAACTCTTAAAAATCATGGTTTGAAAAATAAATGTTTTTAATTCATTTTAAAAGATTTTTATGAAATTATTTAGTATTTTAAAGTATTTTATAAATAGATAATCTATTTAAATAAAGGTTTTTCTTTATAAAGCTTATGTATATGTTTCTTAAAACTTTATTTTATCCATAAAATTATTTTAAATATATTTATTGGCTTATTCTTATGAATTTTGATGTATAAGAAGGGGAATTAAACTATTTAGTAAAAATATGTGGTATGGGACACGTGGTTTTATTTTATCACTTAATATCAGACTTGTACGATCAAAACCCTTTTGATGCGATGTTTTAAGATGTTGCCAAGTTTTGGCGAAGGCTATTGGCTCTAGAACTACTCATTTGAAGTATGCTCGATGATGAACTAACCACGATGCTTTGTAAACTTGCAAATGAGATGAGGCAAGCTATCTAATGATGAATTCATGATGTTTTGATGTTTATGAATTCATGTTGTTTTAATGTTTATGAATTTATGATGTTTGTGGTGGATTTTTACTTATCGATGAGATGAGACAAGTTAAAATACCACATAGTACTCATCGAAAAGAGAGAAAGACGAGACTAGTTTGGTATCATTACACTCGTAGTGTATTTTGATGATGCTTTTTAGTATAGTATCCACTAACGACAAGTAAACCGCAAGATGCGAACGTATGGTATCGAACATACGTTGACACCTTACTGGTTCCTAATCGAGAGGTTGTGGCACATTCATGATGTCACTAGTACTATAGATCGAGTACTCGGTTGGAATCATCACGATGTTCATGATGGTATGATTCGACTCCCATCATCATGATGACTTTGGTGACGGTCCGCCCCGCACCAACCGATATTTACTCCAAAAGCGCGTTGTACACATGTCCAGTTAGCACGGGACGGTCGTCAGAAGGAAAGGAAGAAGACGAAGAATCAACAAAGAACCTGTAGAATGTCTCACAACGCATGGAACAAAATATAATAACAACATACTTGACATAAAACAGGTGAGACAGTGCATAAGCTGAAACAAACTATCATAGCAGCGGAAAATCCAAAGTACAGCTTATGATCCAAAGCCAACATTATTACAACTTTTAAAAACTGTCTCAAAAAGCTAACAAGAAAGGTACACTACTAATGCCCAATGTAGCGACCAGCAACGACACAGGGAGATTATATATATATATATATATATATATATATATATATATATATATATATCATACGTGGAAGCCTCCAACTCGCCTCCGAATCCGCTACTCGTGCATCGCCAGCTAACCTGTCTCTAGTCTGCTCGTGTGAGCACCCAGAGTAATAAGAAGAGGCATAAAACTCTGGGTCAGACAAAAAGTATGGTATGAGCGATAAGCAGTTAAACAGAACAATAACAGGTATACTAAACCATACCTGAACCTGGACCTGTAACCAAAGAGTTAGCACTACATACTGTACAACACTCTGAGGTGCCAGTAAACAAAGGGTGTAAAGATAACGGGGGTGGGGGTGTGCATGTCATAGTGATGGCAAACAATCAAACATAGCAACCATCCTCACATCTCTCACTCAGTGCGTAAAGTATACGATATCCACCATTTCGATCACCCAACACTTTGCTATGATCACTCTGCCCCATGAAGTCATAACGGCTTCACTGCACTGATCCATAGCCACTACCCATGGAGTCGTACATACCCCACTGCACTGGCTCATAGCCTTACTAATCCTTTACTATGTCCACTCTGCCCCATGGAGTCACAACGGCTCCACTGCACTGGCTCATAGTCTTACTACGATCACTTTGCCCCTTGAGTCACAATGACTCTACTGCACTGATACGTAGCCCATCATTCCTTTTCAGTGGTGAATCGAAGTTATGAATGTCGACAACTCCTTAGCACACGTCCCGCAGCAAAGCCCAACCATGAAGTGAACTCATTGGTTCCCAACTAGATCCTGAGCTCTAACTTCCATTTGGACTACCTTTGCATCTCGGGTTATTGGTCATCACTGGATCGGTTCGGATCCCCAGTCCTTCTTCTCTGTCGGTTCGGATCATTATCCTCCAAGTGCTCCGGGTCGGGTCGGGGTCTCCAAGTCCCTTAGCAGTACGTCGGTTCGGTTAGGGTTCTCCATGTCACATCAGGTCGGTTCGGGTTCTCCATGTCACATTGGGTCGGTTCGTCAACTGTCCTCCTTCCGTCCCTTGCTTGATCTTCTGGTCCGATCCGATCCCCATTTCTATTCCCATCCGCTCCGATCCGATTTTCCCTTCTCTAGCTTGATCTGATCCCAGTTCAACCATTGTGGCCTTCCTTTTTGCCACACTTTCCCCTTGTGCCAAGCTTCGGTTCGGTTCGGTGATCCCTTGCCCGGTCCTCTATCCGATCCGAGCCCATTCCTCCAATCCGATCCGAAAACCTGCACTGTTTTTCTGCAACTTTTCCAGCGAGTGTTTTATGCCATTCGACGGCGTTTTCGACCATTCTATCTATTCTAATCAATCACAAAGCATACCACAAAGTCATAGAAACAAAAATAAGTGACCTCAAACACCAAAACATCAATATGATATGTTAAAATGGATCTAACATAGCCAAAACCCCATATTTTCCCTTAAACATGTTCAAGCATAATTAATGATAGGATTAGCAAAACTTAACCAAATTAACCCAAGTTCATATCAGAGGTCTAAAACATCATTTAAGAATTTATAAATATTTTTCCAGAATTTTATCATGTTTAAATTCGCTAATTAACACTAATTACCCTTAATTAACCATAATTAGTGAAGAACTATGCAAATCACTCACCTTAGCCACAAATAAACTTTAGATCTGAGATAAATCTCTGTTTAGGCGCGAATAACAATGTAAATCAGTAGCTCTAATCTTGATTTGGTGAAGATCTCCCTTGATTTGATGTTGCTAAGCTTAATCCTTGATTAGAAAGTGATTTGGAGGTGATTTATAGGTTGGAGACCATTTTTAGGGTTTCTAAGAGGTAAATGGAGGCTAGAAAACTGAAATGGAATGAAATTCTAACTCTTCTCAGCCTCCTCATAACCCTAATCCCGAAATGGTTATAGGCTCATTCACTAATCACCCTATTTGGCCCGGTTAAGCAGTTTTTTACATTCCAAACTTTATTTCAACCATATCTCCCAAATGGTAAGTCCGTTTGGCTATTATGACCACTCTATGGAAAGGTAAACCATCAAACGAATCTAATGAAAGTGGTTTCAGGTCAAAATTCCTTTCCAATCAAAAGTTATGGCCAAAACAGTATCAGCTAGGGGCAAAACTGTCATTTAAAAATTGACAAAAATCATGAACATGGGAAATGACCTCAATAGTCGTCTCCCAAAGCCACATGACCATACGACTTCATATAAGAAAGAAATAAATATTCTACGATCCTCCGATGCGTAGAATGTGGGTTGTTACATTCTTCCCCCCTTAAGAAATTTCGCCCCCGAAATTCCCTAACCAAAACACACAAAGGGTCCCGTATGCCTATCAGTCATAAAACAACAATCAAACATGCAAAACAAGTCTATCCTAGCATGCGGAATAGCTAAATTGTAAAGTAAATCTTACCAGGCAAAGAGTTCTGGATACGTCTTCCTAATGCTCCCCTCTGTCTCCCAAGTACAGTCATTCTCGTTCTCGCCCCAACTGAACCTTGACTAGCTTCACCGCCTTCCTTCGAAGTTGCTTCGTATCGTGCTCGACAATACGAGTCGGCTTGCGGTTCCCAACCGCTTCGGGTTCTACTTCGAAGTCCTCTAACTGATCAGGTGAAATAGTCATATCTGGGTCGTACATAAACTTCCTTAGCTGGGAAACATAAAATACGTTGTGAACTCCCGACATCTTTTTTGGTAAGTTAACTCTATACGCCAAATTCCTAACTTGTTCGAGAACCGGGAATGGGCCAACAAACCTTGGTGCCAACTTGCCTCTCCTGCCAAATCGTATCACGCTCTTCAACGGAGAAAACTTGACAAACACCAAGTCACCAACGGAGAATTTCAAGTCTCTTCTCCTCCTGTCAGCATAACTCTTCTGCCTATCTTGGGCTGCCTTCGTCCGTTGTTGGATGATCTTAATCTTATCTGAAGTTTCCCTTACCACATCTGGTCCAAGTACAAACTTCTCACCGGTCTCTATCCAACATGAAGGTGAGTTGCACGGTCTTCCATATAAAGCTTCATATGGAGCCATACCTACACTGGATTGGTAGCTATTATTATATGCAAACTCTACTAGATGCAAATGGTCATCCCATGATCCACCAAAATCCAATATACAAGCTCTTAAGAGATCTTCCAATATACGATTCACCCTCTCTGTCTGACCATCAGTTTGAGGATGATACGCGGTACTGAGATATAATTCCGACCCTATAGCCTCTTGTAAGCTCTTCCAAAACCCACTAGTGAACAACGGGTCTCGGTAACTCATAATGCTTTTAGGTACTCCATGAAATCTCACTACCCACTTCATATACAGTTCTGCTAACTTTGCTGTCGTTCTGGTCGATTTGACTGGTATAAATCTTGCACTCTTAGTCAATCGATCCACAATTACCCAAATGCTATCATGTCCCGATCTAGTCCTTGGTAAACCATCAATGAAATCCATCGAGACTTGCTCCCATTTCCATTCGGGAATTTCTAATGGTTGCAACAACCCACTAGGCTTCTTTTGTTCGGCCTTAACTAGCTGGCAATTCATGCACTTAGATATAAACTTCCCAATGTCTCTTTCATCCCTTCCCAGTAGTAAGTCTGCTTCATGTCTTGATACATCTTATCACCATCGGGGTGTATAGTCAGTTTTGAGTGATGACATTCCCTAAGCACTTCATCTCTCAACCCATTCACGTTGGGTACAACTAGTCTTCCGCTCTTTCGAAGCCATCTTTCTTGATCAAGCCCATACAAATTTGTATCCTCGCCATCGACGTTCATCTCTAACTTGGAGATGATTTCCAATAAATTAGGATCGTCCCTCTGGCTGGAACCAATTCGCTCAATCAAAGTGGGTCTGATCGTCAAACTAGCTAACATCTCTGGATCCAATTCGCACTTTGGTCTGAAATCATACCCTGCGATATACTCCAGTTGCTTCCATTCAAGAAACATAGTCCATAAACTGGCATGTCTCCTACTCAAGGCATCGGCTACCGCATTTCCTTTCCCAGGTGTATATACTATATCAAAATCATACGAAGCCAAGAACTCTAACCATCTCTGCTTATAGAGATTCAGATCCTTTTGGGAGAAGAAATACTTTAACGATTTATGATCGGTAAACAACTCAAATCTCTCTCCCAAGAGATAATGTCTCCACGTCTTCAATGCGAACACGATCGCTGCTAGTTCCAAATCATGAGTAGGGTGCTTTTTCTCATGCGGCTTTAGTTGTCGACTAGCATAAGCTACAACCCTACCTCCTTGCATCAATACATCACCTAGTCCGATACCACAAGCATCCGTGTATACCGTCATTTCTTTATTTCATTTAGGAATGACTAACACTTGCGCACACGTCAACTTTTCTTTTAGACTCTTGAATGCATTCTCACACACTCCGTCCCAGACGAAGGCTTGATTCTTCTTAGTCAACCGAGTCAACGGTGCTGCTATCTTGGAGAAGTCTTGGATAAACTTACGATAATATCCAGCTAACCCCAAGAAGCTTCTCACGTCTGTTGCATTCTTGGGCGTAGGCCAATCATGTACCGTAGTCACCTTCGCAGGGTCCACGGCAATACCATTCTCTGAAACAACATGGCCCAAGAATCTCAATTCCCTCCTCCAGAAGTGACACTTAGAGAATTTCGCTTTCAATTGGTGTTTTCTCAACACCTCCATCACTATCCTCAAATGCCCCTTGTGTTCTTCCTCTGTCCTCGAGTAAACAAGGATGTCATCTACGAACACAAGAACAAACTTATTCAACTGATCTCTGAATACTCGATTCATAAGGTCTGTTCGGGTTCTCCATGTCACATCGGGTCGGTTCGGGTTCTCCATGTCACATCGGGTCGGTTCGGGTTCTCCATGTCACATCGGGTCAGTTCGTCAACTGTCCTCCTTCTGTCCCTTGCTTGATCTTCTGGTCCGATCTGATCCCCATTCCTATTTCCATCCGCTCCGATCCGATTTTCCCTTCTCTAGCTTTATCTGATCCCAGTTCAACCATTGTGGCCTTCCTTTTTGTCACACTTTCCCCTTGTGCCAAGCTTCGGTTCGGTGATCCGTTGCCCAGTCCTCTATCCGATCTGAGCCCATTCCTCCGATCCGATCCGAAAACCTGCACTGTTTTTCTACAACTTTTCCAGCGAGTGTTTTATGCCATTCGACGGCATTTTCGACCATTCTATCTATTCTAATCAATAACAAAGCATACCACAAAGTCATAGCAACAAATAGAAGTGACCTCAAACACCAAAACATCAATATGATATGTTAAAATGGATCAAACATAGCCAAACCCCCATATTTTCCCTTAAACATGTTCAAGCATAATTAATGATAGGATTAGCAAAACTTAACCAAATTAACCCAAGTTCATATCAAAGGTTTAAAACATCATTTAAGAATTTATAAATATTTTTCCAGAATTTTATCATGTTTAAATTCGCTAATTAACACTAATTACCCTTAATTAACCATAATTAGTGAGGAACTATGCAAATCACTCACCTTAGCCACAAATAAACTTTAGATTCTAAATAAATCTCTATTTGGGCGTGAATAACAATGCAAATCAGCAGCTCTAATCTTGATTTGGTGAAGATCTCCCTTGATTTGATGTTGTTAAGCTTAATCCTTGATTAGAAAGTGATTTGGAGGTGATTTAGAGGTCGGAGGCCATTTTTAGGGTTTCTAAGAGGTAAGTGGAGGCTAGAAAACTGAAATGGAATGAAATTATAACTCTTTCAGCCTCCTCATAACCCTAATCCTGAAATGGGTTATGGGCCCATTCACTAATCACCCTATTTGGCCCGTCCAAACCTTATTTCAGCCATATTTCCCAAATGGTAAGTCCGTTTGCTATTATGACCATTCTACGGAAAGGTAAACCATCAAACGAATCTAATGGAAGTGGTTTCAGGTCAAAATTCCTTTCCAATCAAAAGTTATGGCCAAAACAGTATCAGCTAGGGGCAAAACGGTCATTTAAAAATCGACAAAAATCATGAACATGGCAAATGACCTCAATAGCCGTCTCCCAAAGCCACATGACCATACGACTTCATATAAGAAAGAAATAAATATTCTACGATCCTCCGATGCGTAGAATGCGGGTTGTTACAACTTTACTCGGGTTTTTGTAACTAGGTGTCATCACGATGTTTCCGACTATAGTCAATCACGATGATCAAGATGTTATGATGTTATGTGACCCCAATTCATCATGATATATAGTACCAAAATTTAGTACTAGTCAAGATGTAAAGCACGTGCAATCTTCTATGTAGTTTTCGATGTTTTGATTTCACCTTTTTGATAATGATGTCTAAATATGGCCTTGAGTCTGAATAAGGCTACATTTATAATATAGTCTGTGGTGATCTCAACTATGATGCTTTAACTTTATTTGAGGCTTTTATGATGAGTTATGATGTTTTCGATGATTTTATGATTGTCACTTGTATGGTTCATACTTTGTACCTTCTTACCTTAGATGTCATTATAAAGAACCATATGCATATCACATATTGAATTCCCCTTGTGTTAGTTAAATGAACATTGTAGCTTCACTTTAAGTATGATTTGATGATTCATATAACATTCTGTTGAATGACGATGGAATGGTACTCGCCTTTCGCTTATTACTGAGATTTCTACTAATGATAAGTTCTAGCCTACCCGACCTGTGTGTTTTCACTCGGTCAAACCAGGTTTGTTTTAGGTTTAGCTCCTCTCTTGTCTTAGCTGGTTCTTAGTGCTATCTTTTGAGATTGAGTCATCTTTCTGGGATTATTCACATTCTTATGGCATATTATAAAGAGTTTAGTCTTTACTTTTAATAATTGAGTGGTCGTCATACCACCATGATGTAGTATTTGTATTGTATTGAGATTTATCATTGTATATGTATGTATGTATATATAACACTTTTTTGTGATGAGATACTCATTTAGTTATAGTGTTTTGTTCTGATGGATCCATAGCTATCTATAGATTTTTCCCAAGTATTTATTGAATATGTCGATTCATTGAAGAGAAAAAATAGCATTTGTCGGTGTGTTCAGTTGATAGTTAGACATGGTTATAGTCAGTCACCCCTAACCAACCCATTCTCCACATTAACAGACGAAATTACTATGTAATTCTCTTTTTATATGGGTCTCGGGGTGGGACGTTACATTATATAAGAAAAATGTCCACAAAATCGCTACGGACACAATGAAAAAATTTCCATACCTGTTTAATTATTTTCTTTATTTACAGCTAATTCTTCTTATTAAATTCATTTTTCATTATCAATATTATTACTAAAATATCGAGGCGTTACCTTCACTTAGCTCAATTATGAGTTTTGATCCTATGCTTCTGAGTTGTACCAATACCTAATTATCCCTCATTTAGCAAAATTCTAATGAATACAGTCGTTCACAGCTTCTATAATTATACGTACTTGAATTTTGAGTAATCTTGGATCCAAATCTAAAGTATAACAACCTTGGCGAGTTTAACATTGACCCCCAAAACATATCTTTCGTGGAAGATATGCATTGTACGAGTTTGATATCCGCAATCTCTTTGGAATTTTCATCAAATTCACGGATGTTTTGATGCGTTATTAAAGTCTGGCGATCTCGTCTGATCGTTTATATGATAGGCAACCCTTCCAAGATAGTGGTATTAGCCTCGCTAAGCCATTGTTAAATTTCATGGTCTCTTGATGTCGATATTTGATTTCTCTAGACCCTTAATGAGCACAGTCAATTCCCAATGTTCATTGCTTTCTCATGCTAAGTGTTATCCACACTTAACGATTCTAGCCTCCCTGAGCCCTTATCGAGCATCATCGCACTATGTTTCGAGTTTTGCATGTTTGTTGTGATACATATTTGATGATCCATAACCTCACCAGAATCTGGCCAATCATTAGCCATACTTGATGATTTATAGCCTTTCTATGCAATTGTACTCTACAGTTGACAATATCAACATTACTGGGCTCTTTCCAAGTACTACTGTACTTGACGATCCAAGACTTTTCATACCAATCGCAATTTTCAGTTGGTGATCGTAGCCTCGCTTGGCTCTTGCCAAATACCGTTATACTTGACAATCCTAATTATATCATCATGGTTACGGAACAACCTGACCCTTCCCAAGTGCGACAGCATTTGACGATCCTAGCCTCATCCTGCTCTTGTCGATCACGACGATGGTCGATAATCCTGATTGAACGAACCCACGTGCGTCTAGGCCCGTCCAATCCTTTTCAAGCATTTTTCACCCTAGATGATCCTGATCAAGCTATCATATTCGTGAATGACTTGACCCTTTACCAAGCCCAACGATGTTTAATGATTCTGATCAAACCATCCCATTGACAGATTGATCCTATCCTTGCCAAGCACGACAACACTATATGATCCCGACCAACCTATTCCGTAAATAATATGGCCCTTGCCAAGTATGGCGGTGTTTGATGATCCTGATCTAATTATTCCATTGCTAGAACGATCTGACCCATGCTAAGCACAATAGCACTTGACAATCCATTAAGTTTGTTTAAAGTTGAGAGTCAGTGATTGTTTCATTGTTTCATATTTGACGAGCACAAGTATTACTAGCCGAATAATTTTATTAAAGTTCTCAAAGAAAAGGATTATTACAACTGAATCCTTGGTTCATCACC
Source organism: Allium sativum (assembly GCA_030737875.1). Taxonomy (NCBI): domain Eukaryota; kingdom Viridiplantae; phylum Streptophyta; class Magnoliopsida; order Asparagales; family Amaryllidaceae; genus Allium; species Allium sativum. Next base: position 552,227,742 of record CM060910.1, on the reverse strand, counting down.
ATCTGAGAGCTTGCCTACGGATCTCGCCGGTTCCCATATAATTGTAAGTGGTTAGCCATTTTATTATAAATTAAGTAAAACTTAAAGTAGAAAGAGATGGTTAATTGTTAGCTAAGTGCATTCCGAGGGATCAAATCTAATCCCATATATAGGTAAGCCGACATAGTTGTTTATTATCCGGTTTCCATGCCATCAGTTGATGACGATCCCATATATGAAACTAGGACCGCCACGATTCTACGTTGTTGACGACCGCCCTGGTTCTATCACTGCATCTCTAACATACTGTGGTAGTTTAACTTTCTTAACCATCTCTTCAACTTCATCCTTCAGATGCTTCCATTCCTCAGTGTCGTTCCTGTTAATGTCGTTGATCAAGCAATGTTTTCTGAAGGTTCTTTCCCATTTTGAGGGCTCCCTTCTTACTGGTTTCCTGTACAGAAGATGATTTTGAGTCTCCTGCTAGATCCTTTCCAAAGAAGCATTCAGGTCAGCATATGTAAAGAATTAAAGTCCTTTTCTTATATTTTTATCCTGGCTACCTTCATCATTGGTCTTCCTTTTCCCTTTATTAACTATAAAATCAAACAGTCCTCCATTCTTAACATCAATAACTTTAAGAATTTTTTGTATGTGGGATATTACATTTTCAGTTTTCCTTTGCGTCTTCCTGCCTAAGAAACTTATCGGCTTTATGATAAAATTCACCAAGATTCTAGGGGGAATCCCTTTGACCAAAACACCAGAAATCGCAACCATCAAAATCATGGATGGATCTGATCAATCTACTTAGGCCATTGCAGCATTGAACTTTTCCACGAATTTTCGCGGATTCCTGTTGGTCCTCTACTTGATGGTTATGAGTGGCATCATGTTTTTGGATTGAGAAAGTGGACCCAAAATTATTCTATAATTGTTTCCACTAAATTGCTCTAGCTTCCAATAGAGTCACTTTCCAACTGCCGAAAGCACATAGCAACAATGCCAAATAAAAAAGGTGAGAAGCACTTGGCTATGACATCATCAGATTCCTCTAACACTTCCATATGTCGCATGTAATGCATCAAGTGAACAGCCGGATCCTTTCCCTCATAAGCTTCCATAACTGATAACTTAAAGTCTGGTGGATCATGAGAATACCAAATATTTTAAGTGAGTGCACTTTGATTAATGTAGTCTAGGTATGATCAAGACAATCTACTTATTAATGCCATTCTAATCATGTCCATAATCTGATTATTGTTGTTTAGAAGTTGGTGCCAGTCGCCAAGTTCAACACCTGCAACCCGAGTGCCTTGAGTGTTCAATCCATGACCCAAACCTACACGTGCCTGATTCTAGTTTTCCAAGTCCAGATTTTGATGTAACGAAGTGTTGAATGTCAAGCTAGGTTCTCAAGGGGGTTTCCCTCGGTCTGGATCGTATCAGCCCTGATCCGAGGAAATAACAAGGGAGCTTCCCCCGAGTTTGGCCTGATTTCGTGTTTATCGCTAGGTCCAATTCCAACGGTTGTGTTTTGATTTTGAATCCTCCCTGTTTGTTTGATTTGACTAAGGAATTTCACCAACATTTCCTCCTATCTTTTCAACAGGTTCTCTTAATGTTTGAGGCTATTCTAGAGGCCATTCACTACCTAATCCATGTCCTCCCTTCTCAAGAATAAGGAAGGACTTCCTATGAAAGAAGTATGCTGACTCCTTCCTTCTTTTGTAGCTCCTTCATGTTCAAAATCACAGAGAATGCAAAAGTAGTAAAGAGCACATGATTTTTGTAGTGGTTCGGTGAACTCTGGCCTACATCCACTTTGAATGATCTATTGTTTATAGAGGTGACATCAGCTTGGATCAGTATGAAAACACATGGGGAGGCCCACATAAAGGGGACGATCTAGCCCATAAAGTAAGGCCTAAATCTCCCTCAATATAAAGGATTAGTACTGATCCCTAGGGGTTGCACCCCATGGGGTGGGACCCCAAGGTGAATCACCTATGTTGTTTCCCAACATCTTAACTGATGGTTTGTTAATTCAGACCTCTAATTTTGAGTTATTGACAAAGTTTTCAATGAATTTTGAAATCTAAAATTTTGTGATTTGGAGATGTACGGATACGACACTTAGCCAAATTCTGATTCGATACTTTGGTGTCGTACTGATCTCTTATTTGAAGTTGTACTAATCCCTCACTTAGAAAATTTCTGAGTTGTGAACTTATGCTTCGGCATCGTACTAATCCCTCATTCGGAATCGTATGGATCCCTCACTTAGCCAAACTCTAATGAATCCCACCATTCTCAGCTTTATTTGATCATTTGTACTCGATTTCCAAGTTATTTAGGATCCTAATTCAAAGCGTAACAACTTTGTAGAAAAGCGGGTTAACACATATCAAGGTAAACTTAGTTGGTTTCATTTTAAAAAGTTGAAATAGATTAGTTAACACTAAAATCTTAGCATGTTTTACCTTACTGTTCCCTCATATGCAACTTGTAATGTTCGCTACATTTTGTAAGCAAACTTACAAATAGAAACTCGATTAAATTCATAAGGATAAAAAATAAAAAATTCAAGGCCTTAGAATTATTGGGTGCTTGTTTCTTTTAGTCAGATTTCCATTGAAAATAATCAGTTTAGGTATGGGTGTTCACTTTGTGTAATATTTTAGATATCTAAACCATTAAATTGTAAATAAAATTTAATTCTAAAAGAATTCTAGGAATACTAACATTAAATAGTGAGGGTTTAGCAATTGATTGACCTTACACAAAAGTATTAAAAAGTGTTACTAGTCATTTATACTTTAAAAAATTAACAATGGGTTTCTCAAACATAAAGCTCTAATGCCAAATATGGAAAATAATGTAGTATGGATTATACTAATGTGAACAGACCTTAAGGCTACTTTAACACTAGAAGAGTGAATAGATTTTTTAACTTCTATAGAACTTCTCTAAATTGTTTCAAAAAAATTAAATCAAACAAAAGTATAGATTGATAGGCAGATGCAGATATACATAAGTGTAATGAAATAAAGTAAGGTAAGAAACATGACCTAGCAGTTTTATGTTGGTTTGGATTAGCTAATCCACATCTAGTCTTGTATGGTATGTATAGAAATTTTCCTTCGAACACTCACTTTAAACAGGCAACAAGCAAAACCGAATATATTTTTTATTTCAAGACAATGAAATACACCCACACGACCTTTTGACCTTAAGGTAGATTCATATGATTTAACTAGCCAACAAGAATGCCTAGTTGATTTAAACGAGAAATAAAACACTCGCTTTATTCGAATGGGTAGTAAGCACACCAACTTTGTTTGAATTGTCAGCAAGCATACCCAGACAAATAACGGTAGAGAGTTATTGATTCCAACTAGAAATAGTTATACTTTGGATACAAATATCCTATAGCCTTTATTAATATCGCTTTGTCTTCGAATCGATCACGGAATACTTGCATCAGTAAGAAGATTGTGTAGAATAAAGAAGTTAAGTAGAGATTGAATTTGAGGGAATTTGAAGGGTATATAAAGTAAGTTTTGTAAAATACACAGTGAGAATTTTAAGTAAGAAGAAGATAAAGAAAATTATTATATAAATTTACTTTTATATAATGTTTGAAGGGGTAGGTCTATTCAAGAGTAGATTTAAACAAAATCCATAATTATTTAAAATTCAAAAGAAACATCTTCAATGACACATATGTTGACATACCTATGTAGGCTATTCAGACATACTTGTTTATGTTTGGACAAATAGAAAAGGTGTTCCAAAATTTTGAACCTTTGTAAAATTATGCAAACGCAGTTTTATATATATATATATATATGTGTGTGTGTGTGTGTGTACATATATATATATATATATATATATATATATATATATATATGTATGTATGTATGTATATGTATAACTCTTTATAAAATATTGGTATAAATTATTTTGAAAATAAAATAATTATTAGATAATGAAATAAATAATTTGATAAGAGAGCGTTTAAATAAAAGAGCGGTGATATTCAAGGACTTCAACATACTAATCTGATGTTTACTAATTATAATTAATAGTCTTGAACTCTTTTTATCATTGTTTCAAACCCCACGAGAGTTAAAATATATTGATGATCTCTGAGCCTTAATCTTTTGCCTTCTTACTACTTGTAACGTCCTGTATTTTTTTTGGGCCAGTTATTTGAATTATTTTATTATTTAAAATTTTGAATTGAATTTAAATAGTCGAGTTTAACCATTTTAATTTAAAATATTTATTTATATTAATAATACAATAATATTTTAATTTCCAAAATATTTGGAAAATGTTGAATTTGAAATATGATGTGAACAGGCAATTTAAATATGGTTTATATTGAAATTATAGTAGTGATTTCGTTTATAAAATGACGGTTGAACATTTAAATTATAATTTAATTATAAAACGAGCCGCAGCGGCGCGGTAGTTCGTAATATGGCGTTTTGAACTTTAAACAATTGTACAGGATCCAATATGAGTCAGATTTTCTCGAAACAAGAAACGTCTGAATCTATTTGATAATATTTTTCTAATGGAAGAGAAAAATTCAGTTTTCATAGTGTAGATTTTGTTTTATGCCCAAATCAAATTTTAAAATAGTCGCTATGGAATTTCTTTATAAATTATAGCGATTTATTTATATTAAATAAAGGGTTTTTAAATATTTATTATATCGATTTGGCTTGGAATTCAACCCGGGATATTTTATTTTGGTAATGTATGAAATTCTACTTGTGTATAACACATAACAATATTTTGTTTATATTATATTGAAGTATTTTAAAATTGGTTTATTTTAATGTAAAATGGACCTTTCAAAAGGGCCATTATTCAAACAACCTCCGTTTTCAACGAAACAAATTTTGTTGAGACCGTAACAACTAATTATTGCTAGATTTCAATTTGCACGTAAATCGGAGTTATTCTGTGAGCATGGCAAAATAAAATGCAAATAAAACGATCATTTGAACGTGAACGAGCGCCATTTGAGCAAACAGACTCGGAATTTGATGAAACAAATGTCATTAGGACCATAACGTCAAATTTTTATCATGACGTCCATTCGCATCACGAACGGAGTTTGTATGTGAGCACAGGAGTGAATAATCGGTGTTCGAAATCGCGATAGACACAAAAAATAATATCGTTAGTCACATCGACATATAGTAATATTTTTTCCATCTTTATATACCCTTTCATCTCAGAAAAACCATCCAAACCCATTCTTTTCGTTCACCAACAAAGTTATTTGCAGAAAAGCCCATAAATGTAAATCAATTTATATCTTATCATTCATGAAGAATTTGTGAAGGCGATCAGAAGGAAAGTCGTAGAGGATGGCAAGGGGAAGGTGCTGTAAAAACTTAGGAGCCAACAGATGTCTGTGGTGGTCGGAATCGGCCAAAAACAGCCGGATCTGAGTTTCGTTTTTGGTAAGATTTTGGGAGGTGGAGGCAGTTTCAGGTCATGGGACCTAAAGGATGATCAAGAGGAGAAGCAAGGCTTTGATTTGGCTCTGGTCTGGGGGTCTGGAATCGCCTGTGGTGGTCGAGGCAATGAGATGAACAGTGGACAGTTTTCTGCGTTGATTTCGAAAGCTATGATCAGAATTGGCAATTTTGGCAGCGTTGGGGTGATTACTGGCGGTTGGTGCCTGAGGGTCGGTCGTAGAGGGGTGCATAGCGGTCAATCTGGTGGCGGTGGCGCTGTGTTAGGTGGTGTAGAGTTGGCGGATTTGATGCTTAAGTGGGTTTCGATCGGAGAGGATTTCTGGCGATTCTTTGACGAATTGAGGGTCGAGGCTTCAGGCGAATGTAGGGGACGGTGGCGTGGTTCCGATAGGAGGTGGCTCGTGGTCTCAGGTTTGTCGAACGCAAGAAGGCTCCGATGGTCTCGTGTTTTGGAGTTCGGGTTCAGAAATAAAGATAGAGAAGCACGGATCGGGTTTTTTCCCTAAGGAAGAAGAAAACGCGTTTCCTCCTTGCTGACGTGGCAATCACGTTAAGTAAGGTTTAATGTAAGGTAATTAATATAATTTATTAATCATTTAGTTTAATTTAATAATCGTATATATGTATACACTTTGAATAAGCATATCTCGTTCATTTGTTAACGAAATCACGCGAAACAGGATCCGTTGGGATTGCAACGATGAGGCCTAGGCGATGGTGCTGACTGGGAACCTATTGGAGCTGTCTGAAATTTCAGATAATTTTAATTGCTTATTTAAAATCAAATAGAACAAGATATCGACCGTCAACCGAAAATAAAACAGGTGAGTTAATTCTCACACCTTCTGGAATTCTGTGATGTGCTAAATTCATAGGAAAATATAATTTACAGCTAACAGTATAAATTGGACGATTGGCTGCTATGGATGCTAATTGATTGGTTGCCGCTATTTATATTTCATCAATTTAAATGCATTATTGAAATTAAATTCGTATATTATTATCAAACTATTAGAAGGACAGGTTGGAGGGATCCAACCGGATTCCTCAAATAAACTGTATTTATTTGTGGTGCATATTATTCATATATGAATTGTTCACCCTGACTGACACTAAAACCCGTTTTACTATTGATGGTTGAATGGATATTCATCGTTGTTATGTTTATAATCAATCGACAGTATTGATGGAGTAATTGGCAGTGAGTGGCCGAAAATGTATTGTTTTAGACGTCATTCTACCGTTAGGTGAACTGATGTGATTTTAAAGTTATAAGTTATTTTATAACTGAATTAATGTTTTTCAGTTATTTATATAAATAATTAAATTAGAAATTTATAAATAAATATTTTTAATTGAGTTTATAAAAGAAATTAATTAAGGGGTTTATCTTATGATTTATACAAGTTCTAAAAGCAGAAAGCCAAAGGATTTATATACGGGTTGGTAAAATGGAATAATTGTTTTTAAAACAATTAAATAGTGTTTTAAAATTAATTAACTTATTAAATTAATTTAAAAAGAGGAAATGACAATGAAATTCAGTTAATAGTTAACTGATATGTACAGTTGACAATATCAACCGTGTTTAATTGGAATTGATAATGGAATTAATTGGATATTCAAATAATGTTAAATATTAGTTAATCTCCGATTAACTATAGATTAAGGAAATTGTTGAATTGTTTGGTGCTAAATATTAGTTAATCTACGATTAACTATAATTTAAGGAAATTATTGAACTGTTAGTGTTAATAAAGTTAATTTTTATTTAATACGCTTTTCAAAATAATAATTATACTATTTTTGGTCAATAGCATAGTTAACTATTTTTAATATAGTTAATATTTAAAGTTAATTATTGTTTTAATTAAATAATAATTAGATGATGACTTTTAATTGGAATTCAACTAAAAAATGATTAAGTGGTGGTAAGTCTGATTTAAGTTAAATAAATGTGTTATAAAGGGGATTTATAAGTGGAGTGTTCAAACGAGATTTATAAATGGGATTTGGTCGGTGAATGCAGGGATTCACAAAAAGTATTACTTAATTTCTAAATTAAATAAAGTGAATTACAATGAAATGAAACATTAAGGAAAATGGTTAATAGATTATGAATAGGTTGAAATATAGTGATGGTAAACAGATTTGTATAGGTGATTTGGAAGAAATCCAAACCAGGTTTAAAAAGGGATTTAAACCAAACAATTACTATGAATGTAAATGGATTGAATTAAGCGAAGCACTGTATTTGAAATAAGGATTTTAAATGCAAAGGATAACACATAAGATAGTCTGTGTTAAATATTGGTAATGTATTTTGGAAATAAAACCCAAGTTTAAATGTCTTGTTGTAAAGAAAATGACAAGCGGATTTAGTTATAAAATCCAAGATAACGTTTACTTAAAAATGCCCAAATAAATGGAAACCAAGTAATTGACATGAGATTCTTATTATTAATCCAAAAGTTATAAGCAAAATTTTGGTTTAAATTAAAAATTGGGGTTTTAGTGAATATTTACTTAATCAAACGAATTAAGTAAAGAGATTATTGAACGAGGATTTCAAATATAAAACGGTTTATAAAACCAGATTTGAAATCAAGGTGGCAAATGAGATTTTAATATCAGTGGTTAAGTGACAAACTATTATTTATTTTGAGATAAGAATGTTATCGATTAAGGTCTGAGAGGTAAATAAAATACCCCAACTTGAACGACTTCATTATTATCGAAGAATGGTATTAGTTTGAAATGAGGAAAAGGTGTTATAATTGGTTAATTATTCCATACGATGAATATCGAACATGAGTACGAGATTTTTGAATATAAATGTTAGTTGCAAGGTAAATGAGAATATTTGGATTTTAAATTATATAATGTGACATTTGTTTTGCCATACCAGAATCGGAAATTTGTTTATACCGTAAGGAGCTATATATAGATCGAGATGCCAAATTTAAGGAAAAAGGGGAAAAAGGTTTTGTAGGAATATATCGATATTTCCAATAGTAAAGGAAATGGAAAGTTAAGTATATATATACATACTCGGAAACATATAAAATAGTTTTTGTTATAATAAATTAAGAATAAATAAAATATTTAAAATCATTAAAAGATTTAGAAGTTGATTATCTATTTTGTTAAATATTTTTAAAAGAGGCCAAGAAATGTCAAGCACGGAATCAGTAAACTCATTCACATGATTGTTATTTGATAGTTGAATAACCGACTATCAAACCTGACCATACGATTGTTGGTATGGAAAGACCGGGATCAAATTTATATTCGAAAACCATTCCGAACCAACAAATACGTGGAGATGCTGAATGAAGGTGGAGCAACTGAAGACCGTGGATCTTGATAAGCGGAAGTATTACTTGTCGAATATTCTCTGTGTTGCAATGCAAAGGTATTCGGACATGATTCGGTCGTGGTTGAGATTTTGCGGATTGCAAGAACTACTCGCTACTGATCCTTGGGGTGATTCTTATATAATGATGCGGTAGGAGGGTGCCTTCGATTCATCCTGTTCCTGGATGACTTGTATGGATTAATGTCTGATAGAGTATTTCTTAAGGGTCACGTACATTGATTTTTACAAACGTATTTCTGTTAGTGGAGGAAAGGGGCACCTCTCTTAGCTTAACGACCAGAATATTTTTGTGGATGTTAATTAGTGATTTGGCGGATCTGATAATGTGTGTAACACCCCACGTCCATTAATGTCACTCACAAAGGGAATGCATTAACTTCTATGGAGCGTTTTAAGTAAGTATAGAACGGAAACTTAACAACAAGACAGATATAAACAGTACTCAAAGATTTAAAACTTTATTTCATTGCAGCGGAAAACACATATGTTTGCTTACATCATCAGAAACCAGAGTCAAAGTACATAATATCCATCTTGACTGCCAAAAGTACATAAATTAAAAGAATAATCCCAATACAAAATAGCCATAAATAAAAGAGGAGCTGAACTTTACTTCAGCGATCCAAGCAATCTTCTAAAAGCAGTCCAAAATCAAGCTCCACTGGTGCTAGTTCCAACCTGAGCACCTGGAGGGGGAAAAAGGAAGAAAAGAGTAGGAAACAAAGGGGGTCAGACAAGTCTGGCGAGTGCGATAACTTTAACAATATAATTAACAAAGTAACTAGGCTAAGGCATAAGTGGGAAAAATAAGGAAATGACCATGAACCATTGAATATGGCAGAGTAAACAGGGAAACAAGATGAACAACGATACCGTTAAAGCGCCCCAAAACCACTATAAGATAATTACTAAACTACACCTACACTATAAAATCCTTGCTATACTGCACCACCACTAGTCACCCTAAGGTTGATCCCGCCTACAGACTTAATAATGATATTGGTAGTTTCGTGCACCCCTAGCTGCCTTCATAGGTGCTGTCTGCCCCTATCTCCACTAGGAGTACCCACTACCCCCAAGTGATCGGCTTCCTAACTCGTAGATACCCGTGCTGGCCCTACAGTAGGGTGTATCACTCCCCAAAGTGGCAACCCGATACCCCCAACAATGCACGGCTTATACCTACATGATGCAACAACGTCTTACCTACCAGCCCGGGTCCACACACGCATATGAACCCGTTGGACTTGCGTTGCCACCGCTAACCCGGTTTGGCCTCTTACAGTCAAGCCCAGTATGCGTGTCCCGTCCTCGACTTGGGTCGAGCCCACAAAGATATGTATGGGTTACTAGTTGAAATGGGCCCCCATTACTTGACACAAGCTATCCACCTAAGATTGGTCCCCTCTAGTACATCCCACTTAACCCACTTCTTATTCATGTTTCAATTTTAGTTAAGTGTTTCTAATCGTATTTCCAAATGCCACCCAAGGCACCCACTAGATTCCACATGCCACCCAAGGCACCCACTTAACCCCCTCATATCCACTACATGTTTATCTGGTTAAGTGTTTCTTAATTCATTAAGACCGTAACCTCATAAAGACCTCTCACATTAGACTGGCATTTGTGGCAGCTAGATTTACCGGGCGGGTCCGGGCAGTCTTACACCACTAAAGAGCCTAACCTCGTGTCTTTACAATTATTACGTATTTAGTTTATGCCTAAGACCTCTCACATTAGACTGGCATTTATGGCAGCTGGATTTGCCGGGCGGGTCCGGGCAGTCTTACACCACAAAAGAGCCTAACCTCGTGTCTTAGACAATTAATTACTCCTAATTAATCATTCCCCAATTTGAATTACTTTCCCTATTCAAATTATCAATCAATTCCAAATTTAACGATGTCCATAATTGACTCAATTATGTCCATCCATTTATGGTATGTAAAATCATACCAATTTTCACCACAACTTATTTTATGCCTTTTAAGGCATTTATGCCAATTAAATCTTTTAATATTATCCTCTTTACCCCCACGTTGTACGTTTGTTCGTTTAACGTAAAATATACATTAGACTCGAATAGTCTAACTCATGGAATAAAGAGAAAACATCACAACATACACATAATTAAAACATAGATCTAAACATAGGGGGAACTTGCATATGTGAATGATGGTTTACATCTAAAACTTGCATAGGCCAAAGTTACCACTTGCATAAACAACATATGTCATGGATCCAAATCTAAAGGTGTGAACTTGCATAAATCATGTATGTCATAGATATACATCTAAAGGTGTAAACTTGCATAGGCAATAACCCTAAACTTGCATAACATGATTCATATCCCAAACTCATATATTTATATAAACTTGCATATGTGATTTATACGTCATAACAATGGTGTAAACTTGCGTCTACCATGTAAATTATCATGTAGAATTTATCATATAGCTCACACATGTCATAGCCTAACTTTAGATCTAAAATTGATGTCATGAAACATGTTAGGTTGTACTAACTTGCCTATGATTCTTGTCTAAATCAATATCTAAACTTGCATACAAACTTGTGATCCATCATATGAATCAACATAACCAAACTAGCATATGAACAACATGATGATTCAAATAGATATAAGCTAATCATAGAATTACAACATGGGTGATAGCATCATAACTTTACATCGTAAATGATAGCATCATAACATAACATCATAGAAATTACAACACAATTCTACAACATAATTGCAACATGCAGTCAATAATTCACATCATATCCAAATTATCCGCATCATAACTCAATCCAATTAATTTACTAATTATTTTATTAAAACTATCGAACTCACAACTCAAAAGCGGTCTTGAGTTCTGAATTCTGATTTCTGAAGTTGTATTAGCTCTCCATTGAAGAAGATTCATTGTTAGGGTTGAATAGAACTGATTTTCTTTGCCGTTCTTCCTCTCTAATTAGTGGCGGCTACTCTAGGGTTCAGGATGACAACATGACTGCCATAGTTTCAGTTTTAATTCTGATTTAGGGTTTGAGTCTATGGGTCTTCTTATAGAGTTTTGAATTAATTTAAGCCATCGGATGATCTTAGGGTTAATCAAAACCATTCAGTCGGGATAGGGTGACACCTCAGCCCTAATGACTCAGAAAGGACTCAGCAACATGGGTCAGACTGAACCAGAAAGCTGTGCAGGCCTGCTGCCTCAGCCTGGGCGCACTTGGCAGGTGTGCCAGTGCAAATTTGTACGGGCGCACTTCCCAAGTGCGCCAGTGTAATATTTTTTTTCTTGTTTTTCCACCAATCTACGTTCATCCATAACTCCTTCATCCGGTACGTGTTTCCCGCAAACTCGGACTCTATTTCAACCAGAATTCCGAGACGAATACAATGGCGCAACCCCATGTTGGATCTAGATTAACCCTAGAGGGGGTGAATAGGGTTTATTATAGTTTATCGAAATATCAGATATTAATTGCAGCTCAGATAATTGCAGAGTAAGTAAATGCGGAAAGTAAATAACACACAGAAATACTCAGCTTCGGCAAAATCCTTCCTACTGCTGCAATCCTAAGGTTTCTACTAGGTGATAGAACAGATCCCGCTTACAAGACCATGTACACTCGCAAATCCTGCTCCTATTCTAACCCTACGCTCAAATCCCTAGACTGATCGATATCCCCTCAATTAGATTTCCCCGAATTACAACTCCGTAATCCGTAACACAGATTTTACAGACTCTGAAACTGACAGTCAGCACCCTGGCTGGATTCCTCTAGATTTTACAGACTCTAGAACTGTTCAGTCAACCCCCGACTGATTTCCCTAGTTTGAGAAACTAGAAATCAAACGAGATTACAAAAGAAACACAAAAGAAAATACAAAACAAAGTAGAAAATAAATTAGAAAACCCTAGAACTTAAGAATAAAAGGGTCATTCTCTTTTAACATTAAATCAAAACTTGGTCGGCCCTTTGTTTATTTGGTGCACCCACTTTCCTTGGTCTGATCCCTTTACTTTCTCTTTTGCTCTGGGAAACAAAAATGGCGGCCGGTGCTTCAAACTAGGGTTTTTCTCGAGTTGCACCAAATCGAATCAACGTTGAAAGAATTGCTCTGGATTAAGACTCTTATGCTCGATTAGTTGTTGATTTCTGATGCTCCGATTTGGGATTCTTCTCGGGTTTGATCGAAAAACGTGAGCTTTCTGAATTTTCTGCTTTAAAAATACTTGAATTGATTTTATGGGTTTTTCGATGATTATTGCCTGTGATGTAATGGTGTTAGAAATAGGATTATAACATCCTAAAATCGCTCTGGTTTCAATGAATGACTCGGCTAATTTGCCGATTGATGCTTTCCCCTTTTGTTATACGGCTTGAATGAATTTTTCACTTTCCTATTTTGATTTCCTCGGCTTTGAATTGAATTGCTATAACAAGATGAATGCTGACTTGTGTCTGTCCCTTATTTGCAAGTTTCCTCTTATGATTCTCGGCCTTGATTGATTATGGTAAATCTGGAAATAAAAAATTGACTTCACACATATTTTCTTTTTGATTGTCGACTGATTTGTTTCCACCAATTTGTTGTCTTTCCTCCTTTGTTAATTGTCTTGATTGAATCCATGATTTGGCCCCCTTGAAAATAAAACCTTTGCATGATTGTTTCCTTATATTCTTTGATGGTTTTCTGCCTTAGCTCGAATTGAGCATTGATTGATAAAATTCTGCCATGAATTCCATTGATTTAATTCTGAAAGATCTTTCCTTGATTGCTGAAAAAAAATGCCTTGAATGTAGAATCCAATATTTGCCAAAAAATGATTTGATTGAAACCATTAAAAAAAGCTTCTTGCTCGAAATTTCTTGCCTGCATGTACTTCATTTCTGGAAAGCAATTTGTTTTCTTTGCACAATTAAATGGAAATCTGTTTTAGCCATGAATGATCGACTTCAAAAACTGGAACCATTTGAAACTTGCCATATATGACAATTAACTTGAAAAGTGATATTCTGGTATGAATTCTGATTTGCACTTGCCAAAGAGAAATCACTTGATTTGGCTGAGTCATCCTTTCACTATGTTATGCCATTGTTTTCAGTTAACATTTAGCTTGCCGCTTTCATAAATCTGGAAACACATTTGCATAATACCTCCTTGCTGATTGCACACTAAAAACTGCACTGACCATATAAATTTGAAGCTGTCCACTTATGTCATGAGTTATCCTGCATGCACACATGAAACTGAAGCATTACATGCTATATTGATCACAATGCATTTGCTGATTCATTTGAGTTTGCATTGTTGAGCTGATTTGCACACCACCATTTGTTTGTGCATGCTCCATTGAATTGCTGTGTAATTAACACCACTTGCACACATGCCCCTGGCCACTTGAAACTACTATATTGACACTTGACATGGAAATGTTGTGTACACCATTACACTTGAGTTCCTTTGCTTCATGCTAGTACTACTGAATTGATCTACACCATGTCTTGCCTGAATCATTTTGCTGTTCACATCTTGATCATGTTGCACCATGCTTGCATATGTATGTACACTTTTGATGTTGCACCATCATGCAGTGTTCATCCAGTTTGACCATGTTGACTCGACTCAAAAGCTATGCATATTGCTTCATTCATGTTATCATATATACTTGTGTATTTGTAGTTGGAGCCTTAACTTGCTGTCTGTATTGATTTATCTTGACTTGCTCATGACAGTGTTAACTTTGAGCTAGCCTTTTGCTTGTCTCACCATTTATATATGTATGTTGTTTTCTCTATTCATGTTTCTGTTGTCCACTTGTACTTGCATGTACCATTCCACTTTGACTTTGTCCTCGGCCATTTGCTTTTGACTTTTTCATGTTCATGAGTATATTGCGCTGAGTCGAGATGGTCTAAGTGGCTACTCCTCAGTCGCGACACTGGTTGGCGAGGCAGTGCACACGTGTATACACGTGTGTATATGCAGCCATTAGTCAATTTTCCTGTCCCTGCATTATAGATATATATATATATGTTGTCTGCCTTGTGGTATTTACAGTGTATCACTGTGAATATCACAAGCTGTCTAGACACAGTCAGATAAATCAGATCGAGTCAGAAAAATGATGAGAAACACACCGAAATTCTGAGGCAAATAAATTTTCAAAATAAAAATTATGTCTGCTTATGATTTAGAAAAATATTTCTGTTCAGGTTACTGTGTGTGTGTTTCTGTGAATGACAGGTATGAAGACTGGACTGACTGGAAAGTGAAGATTGAAGATTGAAGACAAGGACAGTGCTAGTTAAAGAGTGTTTGTAAAAAAAATCTGTATATGCAAATGTCTTTATTTGAGTCATTGAATGTATGAATGAAAATGTATTGAGTGTTGAGTGGTTTTGTAAAGAGGAGCTGTAAGAAAAAATATTGTACTGATATTTGTATTTAAACAAGTTTGTTTGAAATAAGAATATTATTTTATTGTTGTCAAACAAATTTGTCTAATTTATTCTGTTATTTACAAGTACAAATATTCTGTGAAGTGTTTAAATAGTGGAGTTGGAATTCTGAACTGTTTTGATATTGAAATAAAATATTATATTTAAATAAAATACTGTGTTAATATTTGAACTTTTGTACAGTAGTATTTCACTTAAATATAAATATTATATTCCTGTCTGTAATGTGATATAACAGTACAATAATAAACACATTTAAAATAATATATACTTGTTTGTTATCATCAAACAAAAATCATATAATTGTGTATACAACACCGTTATATACAACAATCTCCCCCTTTTGATGATGACAAACAAACAAAAGATTTTATATATTATAAATGTGTTTGTTCGTGAATATTTGAACTCCCCCTATTTAAATGCTCCCCCTAAAACAGAAACTCCCCCTATAACTGTGCATGAGTGAAGTGAATGAATTTAATAATTTTTCAAAATTAAAAATACTTATAAAATATTCACTCATAAATCAAAATCTATTCCATTCTCCCCCTTTTGTTATCATCAAAAGGATACAGAATTTAAAATATAGATAAAAAATGACTAACAAATACAATATCAGCTTAAGAGGAAGAACAGTCATCACAAATCTCAATCAGTCAAACAAAAATCATAATATTCTGAGAACAGGTGGCATATTTCACATTGTAGAGAACGACGGATTTACGATGAATTTTATATAAATGGAGAGAGTTTTATAAAACAAATCATTTCCAATTATTTTCATAAGAATTTTATAAAAAAATGAGCTCAAAAAAACAGTGACGGATTTGGACTATAATTAATAATTCAACTTAAGTGAGAAAGAATGAATAATCTCAAATCCCAATACCTATCAATCAACAAATCATAATACGTCATAAGATTTCAACAGAATTTCACAGATTAGAAGATGGATTGATAGGCTGATTTTTAAATACCAAGAAGAATTTCAGATTAATTTCAAATTATAGCACATTTTTCCTTTTTATTTTATTTTTATTTATGGGAACACTTGACCACGTATAACCAGAGCTTGGATTTATAAATAAGGTCAGTCGCCACTTAAATTATAAGTCGTCTCTCAACCATGCATGACCAGAGCTTGGATTTTTAAATGAGATTGGAGACACACTTATGTATTAATTTTATATTTATTGTTTTCAGCTTCAATGAAAAACTCCTCGGTATAAAATCAATATGGATGATAGAAATGTGATAGATACAGAGATGGATTGTGAAATAAATTTCTAAATTAATTATATTATGAAATAAGCTCGACTGTACAGGGATTATTGAAAATATCCAATTATCACTAATTCTGAATAATAATATAGTCCCATTTCTATCACAAATAATTTTCACTATTTTAAAACAAGATGAAAAAAAACTCTCCACATTAATATAAAATCATGATGGATGACAGACGGGTGATAGATAAAGGAGATGGTCGTGAAATAATTGTCAGTTCAAAGATACTATAATAAATATTCAACCATCATGAAAATCCAAATAAAATATCCTCTTGTTGTGAAATATACTGCAGTCACAATTCATCACAATTTCAAAATCTGATAATAATTTTGATGAATTATAAATACAGTTCAATTTGGATATTGACTTCAATTTCTGAATGAATAATCAATAAATAATTTTAAAATTGAAAATCAATTACAAGAGGAATATAGAAAGATCTATACAAGACAAGAGGGATTAAAATATATACAAAGATCAGCACTACAAAACTGATACCACTTGGTGTCTTTATATATGAGGATGGTAACAAGACATTGGAGACAAACAAGTATAACACAGTCAAAAGAATTTTAAATACAAAGCCCAGGAAGATCAAGTAAAATTAATTTCATGTATTAGAGCATGGTATGTATTTGATACCAAAACAAATAGTCACCAAAAAAAATATCTGAGCAGCACAAAAATCATTTTCAAAGTAGACTTGTCAACAAGTTGTTTCAAAGATATTTCAAACAATCAAAGAATGGTTCATGATCCAAGATTAAACATAGTTTATTTTAAATCATTTGAACGAATGGCGAAGATATCAGGATTCAATGAATCAATCACATGGTTTGTAAATTTTAGATTCAGAATATGTGTGTGATGCAATAAACCAATAAATTCAAATGATTTTAAACAAACTAGTATTCAAGTCAAATATTCATGAAATAACGACGACATTCAAGTCCCGATTCTCAAAGAATTTACAAAAATATTTCTGACAAGCACAAGAGTAATTTTAGATCATTTACATCAGAACTGAGAGATATTCATGATCATGAAAATTTAGAAAATAATTTATTTGAAATCACTTGAATCAATGTCAAGTTTTGAGATATAATGAATTAGTCACACAAGATTGATAATTTCAAATTTTAGAGGTGTGTGATATTTAGAATATCAAGAATTTCAGATGATTTCAAACAAATAAATTTCAACAATAATGATCATGAATACAGATGAGATTTAGGATGTATCACTGTAATTTAAGACAATTCAAACTATTCAATCCAATCCGAAAATCAATGAAATTATCACAATTGAGAAATAGCAGTGTGCTGTAATGAGTATATTATTTAAGTTTTTCTAAAATGAATTAGAAGAACCTCAAAACAGCAGATTTGTAAAATTTCATTAAATATTCAGATCTTCAAAAAAATTTAGAATTCTAATTAACAGTGTTCAAGATATGATATGAATGCATCAACACTGTTATGAATTCAACAATCAAAAAATAAACTTCAAAACAATTGCATATATTTACAAGTTTAAATACCAGGTCTGGAAATGATTAAAATATCAGAATTACATTCAACTAAAACAAATTTCCAGAAAATACGATTTCTACAATTGGAAGTTAAAGAAACCCAAGAAGAAACAAAAAAAAATGAGACGGTGTCGAATCAAAAAGAAAAACAAAGATAGAAGGGATAGAAGGAGGAATAAACAAAGAAAATAAAAAACAGTGAATAATTACAAAGGTGAGTTTAGAGATTATACCAGAATCCAATGTAAAATAGAATCTCTAACTCAGCAGTCTTGGCTAAGGAACTGTAAAGAGTACAGAAATATAGAACAACTTGAAATCAATCTCTTTTCAGCATAGCAGTTCCTCAACCTTCACTGGTACCTAGCCGTTGAGAGAATCAAGTGGTGTAACAAAATTTGTAAAACCACTCTGAAATATGTTAACCACTTTTGGTACCCAAACCTGTTTGTATAACAAACCATCAGAATTAACCTTTGTTCCCTTAGGAACCCAAATCTGTTTAAACTTAACGAAGCCCATTTCATTTCCTTTTAGGATCCAAGAATGTTTAACTGAATTATTACAAAACAAATTCATATTTTGCTTTTGATTCAAAAGTCCTTTCGAATTATCAAAGTTCAAATTATCAAAACAGTTATTTCCAAAGTAGTTTGAGGAACTTTTCAAATCATTTGAAAAAACATTATCTTTTCCAAAGCCGAGACCTTTTTTATTTCCAAGAGAAAACTGATTTTTCAAAAGCATATTCAAAGATTTTTCTCCGGAAGAAAAACGGTTCAGACTCAACTCAAGACCGTTAATTTTTGATTTCAAATGATTATTCTCGTTTATTAGCTCAGAACAACGATCGACCAACGATTCATTTTTCTTTGAATCATTTTGTTTCAAAATTGAATTTTCATTTTCAAGCATTTTGATTTTAGCTTTGGATTCATTGATCTCAGATTCAAAACATTTTTGTTTTTCAGATTCGAGTTTTTCAAAGTTCTTGAAGTTTTGAATCTTGTTTTCTAGCTCATTCAGAATAGACTCAGTTTTCAACAAATTTTCTTTTTCAAAAATTTCAAGTTTGGAATTTTCAGATGTCTTGAAATTATCCAATTCCTTTTGCAGCAAATTGTTTTTACAAATTAGTTCATTCTCATTTTCTTTTAAAATCATGGTTTCATTTTCAAGCCTTTTGAGATCTTCATTTTGATGAACTAAATCAACTTTGAATTTGAAACAACTTTTGCAGTCGGTGTTTTCTAAATTTCTGACATTTTCAAGTTTTAATTCCAAAAAGTTATTTTTGGTAATCAACTCAAGTTTTTCAGATTTCAGAGATTTATTTTTGGATTTGAGACTATCAACGACTTTTGTTAATTCAGTACAAAAATGAACTAAATCTTCATACGAATAACTTCCTGTCTCTTCATCTGTTGAGTCTCCATCGACAGATCCATCTGAATTATTATTTGTAAAACCTGTAAAGCATAGATCAGAACTTGAGTTGACATTCTGGGGTTTTGAGCAGTCATCAGATTTTCCATAGAGTTTGTTGTGAGTTCTCCAGACATCCTGCGCAGTCAAACAGTGAGATACGTGAATAAATTGTTCTGTAGTGAGATAATCAAATATGATATTCATAGCACGAGAATCAAAAACAATGTTTCTATTATCAGACATATCACTCCCATTGATAACTGTATCCCAACATTTAATATTAACAGATTTTAAATAAAATTCTATTCCGGATTTCCAGTTTGAAAAATCTATTCCATTGAAAATAGTTGGAGATGAACTGGACTGACTCTCAGAAGACTGACAACAAGGGGAAAACATGGTTCTAGAGTTAATCAAAAACCAAGCTCTGATACCACTTGTAGTCTCCTTCTCGAGGATTTTAATCACACCCCAGTGACCTACAATGGCACCTCAGAGATTGATTTCATGTCCTGCCTCTCGACATAGACAACCACCCACGGACATGTAGGGATAAGAGTCACTACTTCGCCACTAGATCATAGAGCGAGAACTCCCTATCATGTTGTAACCTTATACCAGCTTTGATACCAATTGTTGGATCTAGATTAACCCTAGAGGGGGGTGAATAGGGTTTATTACAGTTTATCGAAATATCAGATATTAATTGTAGCACAGATAATTGCAGAGTAAGTAAATGCGGAAAGTAAATAACACACAAAAATACCCAGCTTCGGCAAAATCCTGCCTACTGCTGCAATCCTAAGGTTTCTACTAGGTGATAGAATAGATCCCGCATACAAGACCATGTACACTCGCAAATCCTGCTCCTATTCTAACCCTACGCTCAAATCCCTAGACTGATCGATATCCCCTCAATCAGATTTCCCCGAATTACAACCCCGTAATCCGTAACACAGATTTTACAGACTCTGAAACTGACAGTCAGCACCCTGACTGGATTCCTTTAGATTTTACAAACTCTAGAACTGTTCAGTCAACCCCCGACTGATTTCCCTAGTTTGACAAACTAGAAATCAAACGAGATTACAAAAGAAACACAAAAGAAAATACAAAACAAAGTAGAAAATAAATTAGAAAACCCTAGAACTTAAGAATAAAAGGGTCATTCCCTTTTAACATTAAATCAAAACTTGGATGGCCCTTTGTTTATTTGGTGCACCCACTTTCCTTAGTCTGATCCCTTTACTTTCTCTTTTGCTCTGGGAAACAAAAATGGCGGCCAGTGCTTCAAACTAGGGTTTTTCTCGAGTTGCACCAATTCGAATCAACATTGAAAGAATTGCTCTGGATTAAGACTCTTATGCTCGATTAGTTGTTGATTTCTGTTGCTCCGATTTGGGATTCTTCTCTGGTTTGATCGAAAAACGTGAGCTTTCTGAATTTTCTGCTTTAAAATTACTTGAATTGATTTTGTGGGTTTTTCGATGATTATTGCCTGTGATGTAATGTTGTTAGAAATAGGATTATAACATCCTAAAATCGCTCTGATTTCAATGAATGACTCAGCTAATTTGCTGATTGATGCTTTCCCCTTTTGTTATACGGCTTGAATGAATTTTTCACTTTCCTATTTTGATTTCCTCGGCTTTGAATTGAATTGCTATAACAAGATGAATGCTGACTTGTGTCTGTCCCTTATTTGCGAGTTTCCTCTTATGATTCTCGGCCTTGATTGATTATGGTAAATCTGGAAATAAAAAATTGACTTCACACATATTTTCTTTTTGATTGTCGACTAATTTGTTTCCACCAATTTGTTGTCTTTCCTCCTTTGTTAATTGTCTTGATTGAATCCATGATTTGGCCCCCTTGAAAATAAAACCTTTGCATGATTGTTTCCTTATATTCTTTGATGGTTTTCTGCCTTAGCTCAAATTGAGCATTGATTGATAAAATTCTGCCATGAATTCCATTGATTTAATTCTGAAAGATCTTTCCTTGATTGCTGAAAAAAAATGCCTTGAATGTAGAATCCAATATTTGCCAAAAAATGATTTGATTGAAACCATTAAAAAAAGCTTCTTGCTCGAAATTTCTTGCCTGCATGTACTTCATTTCTAGAAAGCAATTTGTTTTCTTTGCACAATTAAATGGAAATCTGTTTTAGCCATGAATGATCAACTTCAAAAACTGGAACCATTTGAAACTTGCCATATATGACAATTAACTTGAAAAGTGATATTCTGGTATGAATTCTGATTTGCACTTGCCAAAGAGAAATCACTTGATTTGGCTGAGTCATCCTTTCATTATATTATGCCATTGTTTTCAGTTAACATTTAGCTTGCCCCTTTCATAAATCTGGAAACACATTTGCACAATACCTCCTTGCTGATTGCACACTAAAAACTGCACTGACCATATAAATTTGAAGTTGTCCACTTATGTCATGAGTTATCCTGCATGCACACATGAAACTGAAGCATTACATGCTATATTGATCACAATGCATTTGCTGATTCATTTGAGTTTGCATTGTTGAGTTGATTTGCACACCACCATTTGTTTGTGCATGCTCCATTGAATTGCTGTGTAATTAACACCACTTGCACACATGCCCCTGGCCACTTGAAACTACTATATTGACGTTTGACATGGAAATGTTGTGTACACCATTACACTTGAGTTCCTTTGCTTCATGCTAGTACTACTGAATTGATCTACACCATGTCTTGCCTGAATCATTTTGCTGTTCACATCTTGATCATGTTGCACCATGCTTGCATATGTATGTATACTTTAGCTGTTGCACCATCATGCAGTGTTCATCCAGTTTGACCATGTTGACTCGACTCAAAAGCTATGCATACTGCTTCATTCATGTTATCATATATACTTGTGTATTTGTAGTTGGAGCCTTAACTTGCTGTCTGTATTGATTTATCTTGACTTGCTCATGACAGTGTTAACTTTGAGCTAGCCTTTTGCTTGTCTCACCATTTATATATGTATGTTGTTTTCTCTATTCATGTTTCTGTTGTCCACTTGTACTTGCATGTACCATTCCACTTTGACTTTGTCCTCGGCCATTTGCTTTTGACTTTTTCATGTTCATGAGTATATTGCGCTGAGTCGAGATGGTCCAAGTGGCTACTCCTCAGTCGCGACACTGATTGGCGAGGCAGTGCACACGTGTATACACGTGTGTATATGCAGCCATTAGTCAATTTTCCTGTCCCTGCATTATAGATATATATATATATATGTTGTCTGCCTTGTGGTATTTACAGTGTATCACTGTGAATATCACAAGCTGTCTAGACACAGTCAGATAAATCAGATCGAGTCAGAAAAATGATGAGAAACACACCGAAATTCTGAGGCAAATAAATTTTCAAAATAAAAATTATATCTGCTTATGATTTAGAAAAATATTTCTGTTCAGGTTACTGTGTGTGTGTTTCTGTGAATGACAGGTATGAAGACTGGACTGACTGGAAAGTGAAGATTGAAGACAAGGACAGTGCTAGTTAAAGAGTGTTTGTAAAAAAAATCTATATATGCAAATGTCTGTATTTGAGTCATTGAATGTATGAATGAAAATGTATTGAGTGTTGAGTGGTTTTGTAAAGAGGAGCTGTAAGAAAAAATATTGTACTGATATTTGTATTTAAACAAGTTTGTTTGAAATAAGAATATTATTTTATTGTTGTCAAACAAATTTTTCTATTTTATTCTGTTATTTACAAGTACAAATATTCTGTGAAGTGTTTAAATAGTGGAGTTGGAATTTTGTACTGTTTTGATATTGAAATAAAATATTATATTTAAATAAAATACTGTGTTAATATTTGAACTTCTATACAGTAGTATTTCGCTTAAATATAAATATTATATTCCTGTCTGTAATGTGATATAACAGTACAATAATAAACACATTTAAAATAATATATACTTGTTTGTTATCATCAAACAAAAATCATATAATTGTGTATACAACACCGTTATATACAACACCCCATTCCCTTAATTCTCACGTCTGAGATTAAATATTCTTTAATTTAGTTAATTCGATTATTCAAAAATTCGGGGTGTTACATTCTCCCCTCCTTAAAGGATTTCGCCCCCGAAATCTCCAAGTTAAGAAGAATGCTTATCCTACCATCCAAACAACCATCTACTCAACCATCAAACACGGACATCCATTGTCCTTATTAAATTTCTAATGCTGTATGAACATATGCAAGAAGTGTGTGTATATGTTCCTTATCTAATGCAAAATCAGGCGGTCTACTGATTCAGTTGACCTCCTTAATGCAAACCATGATAGTGCCATGCGTCCATTATTTATGTGAAAGAACTCTATCGATACATATTATTTCTACATGTGTGCACAACCATTCACCAAAATGCAACATCCATATGATGGTACAACCATTACTTAAATATGTATATACATTTATATGCAATATGCAATATGAAGTGATTGAGCCGATCTAGTGCCTAAAGTGTGTGTATATGCATCCACGAGCAACCACGAGCAAACACTTGCATCCACATGCATCCATCATACATAACATGTCTCAAACACATGTTTCAACCATAGGACTACCCTATCTAAAGGTCAAAGATACTAGCGAGAGGACATACTAAAGATAAGATAAATACATGGTAAGCGATAAAGGAGAAATTAAAAGACATACCCTCGAAAAGAAAAGGGTATAATGAACGCAACTTCGCTTCCGTCTCCCTAGTAGCGTTGCTCTCATCATCTCCCCATTGCACTTTGACTAGTTTGACCTCTCGATTCCTTAACTTCTTAATCTCTGACCCAAGAATGCACGTAGGAGCTCGTCGATTCGTCGCATCACACTCTTTCTCCACCTCTCTAAGCAAGCTCGGCTCTACCACTTCCGCGGTCTCGTGCAAGCACTTCCTCAAATGCGATACATGGAATACGTTGTGTACACCACTAAGTTTCTCGGGGAACCCCACTTTATACACCATCTGCCCAATCCTCTCCTTAATAGGAAACGACCCTACGAACCTTGGTGCTAACTTCCCAATGGACCCAAAGTGAACGACGTTCCGTAATGGAGATACCTTGACAAAGACCATGTCCCCAATATCAAACTCAAGATCTGTCCTCCTCTTGTCAGCATAAGATTTTTGCCTATCTTGCGTCGTCTTCATCCTCCTTCGAATCAAATCGATCTTTTTCAAAGTCTCTCTAATCATATCGGTCCCAAGTAAAATCTTGTCTGTAGACTCCCACCAGCATGTAGGCGAACGACACGGCCGTCCGTAAAGAGCCTCGAACGGTGCCATGCCAATGCTAGATTGAAAGCTGTTATTATATGCAAACTCCACCAACGGAAGATGTTCCTCCTATATACCTCTGAAATCTAAGGCACACAACCTCAATAAGTCCTCTAGAATACGATTCACCCTCTCGGTTTGGCTGTCTGTCTGAGGATGATATGCGGTGCTCAAACATAACTGAGTCCCTACCGCCTCTTGCAAGCTCTTCCAAAACTCGCTAGTGAAGATAGGATTGCGGTCGCTCACTATGCTAGAAGGAACACCGTGCAAACGAACTATTTCTTGAATGTATACAGAGGCTAACCATGGAGCTATCCTCTTACTCTTCACGGGAATGAAATGGGCTCTCTTAGTAAGTCTGTCTACCACGACCCAAATCCCTGTATTACCCTTCCTCGATCTTGGTAATCCATCAACAAAGTCCATCGAAACACTTTCCCACTTCCATTGTGGGACCTCCAATGGGTGAAGCAATCCACCGGGCTTCTTTTGCTCTACTTTTACTTGTTGGCACACTAAGCATCTAGCAACAAACTCTGCCACGTCCTTCTTCATACCGACCCAAAAGTAAACTCGTCTCATGTCCATGTACATCTTGTCCCCGCCGGGATGGATGGTCATCTTCGAACGATGTGCATCATCAAGAATGGTCTTCCTCAAGTTCTCGTCCTGTGGTACACAAAGTCTACCGTCCCTACGTAACCAACCCTTATCATCTAGGGTATACCTACGAAGATGGCTCGATGACTCCCCTCTTTTAAGCTTTTCTACTAACTCAACCAACTGTGGGTCATCTCGTTGTGCCTCGCCAATCCATCCCAAAAGCGTAGGTCTGACCTCCAAGGATGCTAGCAAACCGGGTACAAAGTCAAAGGAAGGTTTAAAGTCAAACGTAGAGATGAACTCTAAGCTTCGCCTCTCAACAAACAGCAGACTCAAGGACAACTTTTTCCTACTTAAGGCGTCTGCCACCACGTTACCCTTGCCAGGGGTATATGCAATCTCGAAGTCGTAGGATGCTAAGAATTCCATCCACCTTTGCTGCCTTAAGTTCAAGTTCTTCTGAGGGAATAAGTATTTTAGCGATTTGTGGTCAGTGAATAATTCGAATTTTTCGCCAAGAAGATAATGACGCCAAGACTTAAGTGCGAAAACAATAACGGCCAACTCTAGGTCATGTGTAGGGTAATTTTTCTCATGTACTCTCAATTTCCTTCCACCATAGGCTATTACCCTTCCCTCTTGCATTAAGACTGCGCCTAGTCATATCCCACAAGCATCGGTATAAACGGTAAATGGCTTACTCCCATCTGGCAACACTAAGACTGGGGCTGTGGTCAAAGCTCTCTTTAAACGTTGGAACGCATCATCACAATCTATGTCCCACATGAAAACTAAGTTCTTCTTCGTCAAGCGTGTTAATGGGGTTGATATTTTTGCGAAGTCTTTGATGAACTTCCTATAGTAGCCAGCCAACCCTAAGAAACTCCTCACCTCGGTAGCATTTTTAGGAACCTTCCAATCTTGGATGGCCGCTATCTTTGAGGGATCCACATCTATCCCTTCTTTGGAAACCACGTGCCCTAAGAATAGCACTTCCTTCCTCCAAAAGTGACATTTAGAAAATTTAGCTTTAAGGCTATGCGCTCAAAGAGTCTCCAACACTTCCCTAAGATGCAGGGCATGCTCTTCCTCGCTTTTAGAAAAGATCAAGATGTCGTCCACAAAGACTACCACGAATCTATTAAGGTACTCCCTAAACACCCTACTCATTAAGTCAACAAAGTATGGGGGGGCATTTGTCAAACCGAAGGGAATCACAAGCCACTCGAAGAAACCGTCTGGAGTCCTAAAGGCAGTCTTGTCTATGCTATCCTCAGCCACTCTCAACTGATGAAACCAGTGGCTAAGTCCAACTACGAAAACACTGAGGCGCCAACTAACTGATCGAAGAGATCGTCAATCCTCGACAGTGGGTGTCTATTCTTCTTAGTAAGCTTATTAAGTTCTCTATAGTCCACACAAAGTCTAAGGGACCCATCCGCCTTCGTGGCAAACACTACTGGAGCACTCCACTCTGATATACTACGTCTGATGAACCCCTTCTCAAGCAATTCCTTCACTTGCTTACTGAGTTCTCTTCTCTCTCTTGGAGCCATGTGGCGCACTGGCAATGCAACCGGCTTTGCATTATCTACTAGATATATTCGAAAGTCTATTTCACGTTTTGGGGGTAAACCCCTCACCTCATCGAAGACATCAGCATATTCACGGACTATGGGAACAGAATGTAAATCATCATCCGATGCGTCAAGCGATTCTAGGTAGCTAAGCATTACTGGACCTTTAGGGTCACAAG
Source organism: Allium sativum (assembly GCA_030737875.1). Classification (NCBI taxonomy): domain Eukaryota; kingdom Viridiplantae; phylum Streptophyta; class Magnoliopsida; order Asparagales; family Amaryllidaceae; genus Allium; species Allium sativum. The sequence continues at coordinate 552,200,467 of CM060910.1, read as the reverse complement.
AAATATCAAGGGTCTTTCCAAAACGAGTCAACAATCTAACTGCCCTTCTTTCACAATCTAGGATGGCCCCATATCTAATTAGCCAATCCATACCTCGAATTAAACCGTAGCCCATGAAGCCAAGAACAAAAGCGTTGCACTCAAACTCAACGCCCAAGATAAACACTCTCAAATCCCGACAAATCATAGAAAGATGAGTCGAACCACCGATAGGATTTGAGACTACTAAGGGATCAGTAACTAGACTAGTATCAAGGTGCAGTGTTTCAACTAATGATATAGAAATAAACAAATGTGATGCGCCAGAATCGAATAAAGTGCGGACAGTATGATCAAACAGAAAAACTAAACTTTCAACGGAAATTGCTCTACCTCGTTCTTGCAGCGGTGGGACCACGAGAGCCTGAACTTGTCCCCCTGCCTGCCCTGGTGCCATAAGAGCCTACACCTGTCCTCCCGAGGTAGACCCTGCCCTCTGCCCTTTCTTTGGGCAGTCATTAATAAGATGTCCCGCCTCGCCACAATGGAAACAACATGTCTTATTTTTCTTCCTACAATCTTTGCTTAGATGGCTGGGTGTCCCACAGTTAAAGCATCTTTTCTTTCCCTTAGCATTGTTGCCTTTGCCACCTTTCTTGTACTGTTGTTGCTGTTGCTGCTTCTTTTGATCCCCTTTCTTCTCGGGTGCCTTATTAGCATTGGCGCCCTTTTCCTCTTCATGCATGAGCATCATGTCAACTAGTCTCTTAAAGGTAGCCCCCATGGGAATGTGGGTCATAGCTAACCCATGAAGCGGCTCGTTTAAACCCTTAACAAATCTTAGAGCCTTCTTTTCTGGAGTATTCACCAAGTCCAAGCCAAATCTTGTAGGTGGTTGAATTTGTTGATGTACTCTTTCACCGATAGATTCTCTTGCTTCAGCGCCAAAAACCTTTCCATGTATAGATTCTCTTCAGCCCGCAAGAGAAACTTCGCCTCAAACCTCTGCCTAAAATCTGGCCATGTATCGACTGGACGTCCTCCATTAGTGACCTCCCACCAAAACGAGGCCTCATCCTTCATTAGCCAGGTAGCTAGCTGGACTTTTCTTTCATCGTCCACTTCAAAGATTCTAAACAATTCTTCCACCTCCTTTAGCCAGTTACGAGCTTCAATAAATGTCTCTGTCCCGTGAAAAGGTTTTCCACCCATTGCTATAAAGTCCTTACATATCTTAGCAAAGGTATCGATGCGAGGAGGAGGGAGGAGGAGGAGGAGGAGCATTTGCTGGACCTACGGTGGCGGCCCTAGCCTCGAGATATTGACGAAACCAACTGGGTACATGAACACCCTCTGGTATCTCAGATGCTTCAGACATGCTGAAACAGAAAAAGGAAAGATTCAGTATAAAAGAACCGAGGGAAATATATATGGCTCTTGGGGTTATGCTTTCTAAAATAAGCTTTCCCCTTGAAAATACTTTCCTTAAAACGTACTTTTGAAGGTACTTCTTTATAAAAATTGTTTTGAAAAATAGTTTTTTTAAAAAAAATCATATCTGTTCTGGTAACCTTCAGCTCTGATACCACGTGTAACACCCCACGTCCATTAATGTCACTCAGTATAGAACATAAACTTAACAACAAGACAGATATAAACAGTACTCAAAGATTTAAAACTTTATTTCATTGCAGCGGAAATCACATATGTTTGCTTACATCATCAGAAACCAGAGTCAAAGTACATAATATCCATCTTGACTACCAAAAGTACATAAATTAAAAGACATAATCCCCAATACAAAATAGCCATAAATAAAAGAGGAGCTGAACTTTACTTCAGCGATCCAAGCAATCTTCTAAAAGCAGTCCAAAATCAAGCTCCACTGGTGCTAGTTCCAACCTGAGCACCTGGAGGGGGAAAAAAGGAAGAAAAGAGGAGGAAACAAAGGGGGTCAGACATAAAGTTTGGCGAGTGCGATAACTTTAACAATATAATTAACAAAGTAACTAGGCTAAGGCATAAGTGGGAAAATAAGGAAATGACCATGAACCATTGAATATGGCAGAGTAAACAGGGAAACAAGATGAACAACGATACCGTTAAAGCGCCCCTAAACCACTATAAGATAATTAATAAACTACACCAACACTATAGAATCATTGCTGTACTGCACCACCACTAGTCACCTTAAGGTTGATCCCGCCTACAGACTTAATAATGATATTGGTAGTTTCGTGCACCACTAGCTGCCTTCATAGGTGCCGCCTGCCCCTATCTCCACTAGGTGTACCCACTACCCCCAAGCGATCGGCTCCCTAACTCGTAGATACCCGTGCTGGCCCCACAGTGGGGTGTATCACTCCCCAAAGTGGCAACCCGATACCCCCAACAATGCACGGCTTATACCTACACGATGCAACAACATCTTACCTACCAGCCTGGGTCCACACACGCATATGAACCCGTTGGACTTGCGTTGCCACAGCTAACCCGGTTTGGCCTCTTACAGTCAAGCCCAGTATGCGTGTCCCGTCCTCGACTTGGGTCGAGCCCACAAAGATACGTATGGATTACTGGTTGAAATGCCCCCCCATTACTTGACACAAGCTATCTACCTAAGCTTGGTCCCCTCCAGTACATCCCACTTAACCCACTTCTTATTCATGTTTCAATTACATGTTTCAATTTTGGTTAAGTGTTTCTAATCGTATTTCCAAATGCCACCCAAGGCACCCACTAGATTCCACATGCCACCCAAGGCACCCACTTAACCCCCTCATGTCCCACTACATGTTTATCTGGTTAAGTGTTTCTTAATTCATTAAGACCGTAACCTCATAAAGACCTCTCATTAGACTGACATTTGTGGTAGCTGGATTTGCCAGGCGGGTCCGGGCAGTCTTACACCACAAAAGAGCCTAACCTCGTGTCTTTATAATTATTACATATTTAGTTTATGCCTAAGACCTCTCACATTAGACTGACATTTGTGGCAGCTGGATTTGCCGGGCGGGTCCGGGCAGTCTTACACCACAAAAGAGCCTAACCTCGTGTCTTAAACGATTAATTACTCCTAATTAATCATTCACCAATTTGAATTACTTTCCCTATTCAAATTATCAATCAATTCCAAATTTAACGATGTCCATAATTGACTCAATTATGTCCATCCATTTATGGTATGTAAAATCATACCAATTTTCACCACAACTTATTTTATGCCTTTTAAGGCATTTATGCCAATTAAATCATTTAATATTATTCCCTTTACCCCACATTGTACGTTTGTTCGTTTAACGTAAAATATACGTTAGACTCGAATAGTTTAACTCATGGAATAAAGAGAAAACATCACAATATACACATAATTAAAACATAGATCTAAACATAGGGGTGAACTTGCATTTGTGAATGATGTTCTACATCTAAAACTTGTATAAGCCAAAGTTACCACTTGCATAAACAACATATGTCATGGATCCAAATCTAAAGGTGTGAACTTGCATAAATCATGTATGTCATAGATCTACATCTAAAGGTGTAAACTTGCATAGGCAATAACCCTAAACTTGCATAATATGATTCATATCCCAAACTCATATATTTATATAAACTTGCATATGTGATTTATGCATCATAATAATGGTGTAAACTTGCATCTACCATGTAAACTATCATGTAGAATTTATCATATAACTCGCACATGTCATAGCCTAACTTTAGATCTAAAATTGATGTCATGAAACATGTAAGGTTATACTAACTTGCCTATGATTCTTGTCTAAATCAATATCTAAACTTGCATACAAACTTGTGATCCATCATTTTAATCAACATAACCAAACTAGCATATGAACAACATGATGATTCAATTAGACATAAGCTAATCATAGAATTACAATATGGGTGATAGCATCATAACTTTACATCGTAAATGATAGCATCATAACATAACATCATAGAATTACAACACAATTCTACAACATAATTACAACATGCAGTCAATAATTCACATCATATCCAAATTATCCGCATCATAACTCAATCCAATTAATTTACTAATTATTTTATTAAAACTATCGAACTCACAACTAAAAAGTGGTCTTGAGTTCTGAATTCTGATTTCTGAAGTTATATTAGCTCTCCTTTAAAGAAGATTCGTTGTTAGGGTTGAATAGAACTGATTTGATTTGCTGTTCTTCCTCTCTAATTGGTGGCGGTTACTCTAGGGTTCAAGATGACAGCATGACGACCATAGTTTCAGTTTTAATTCTGATTTAGGGTTTGAGTCTATGGGTCTTTTTATAGAGTTTTGAATTAATTTAAGCCGTCGGATAATCTTAGGGTTAATCAAAACCATTCAGTCGGGATAGGGAGACACCTCAGCCCTAATGACTCGGCAAGGAGTCAGAAAAGACTCAGCAACATGGGTCAGACTGAACCAGAAAGCTGTGCAGGCCTGCTGCCTCGGCCTGGGCGCACTTGGCAGGTGCTCCAGTGCAAATTTGTACTGGCGCACTTCCCAAGTGCGCCAGTGCAATATTATTATTTTTCTTGTTTTGCCACCAATCTTCGTTCATCCATACACTACACCAAACAGCCCATTTCGTCACACTTTCCCGACCTTATGTAGTAACAGTTATATCCGTTATTAATTAATCACATTTATTACTGTTATAACAGGTCATAATGCTTATAACCGTTACAACGGTTGGTATTACTGTAAATAAATTTAAGTTATGCGGATAATATAGGTACTTTACTTTATTCTCATTATGTTAACACAACTAGACTTTTTTTGGTCCATTCTTATAAAGTTTCCCCAAAACTTTCAAAGTCGCCTACTAGGGTTTTTTCTCCTCTTCATTTTGCAGCCGCCAATGTTTAATTTGCGATCGGCTCATCCTTGGTCTTCGTCGGTCAGTCTTCTCCTCATCTTTTCAGTTGCTTAGGTAATTTATGTATGGTTGAATATGTTCTTTGATGGTTTTGTGAATAATTGCAGCAGCACGAACGCTGTTTGATAGGTACACTAAAATTCCATTTCTTGCATTATTAAAAATGAGGCTGGCCCTATTGTAGTAGTTTTTGGATAAATACTTTCCCCTTTCAATGAATATCCATTTGTTAAAGGTTTGAAATTTTGGTTGCTGGTGAAATTTGTAAGCTAATTTATGATTTTTCTAAATTTTATTAGTGTAGACTTTACCTTTCTTATTTAGGTTACTAAGATAGTTGATTTAACAAACACAGGTAAAAGTAATTGAAAACGAAGTAAACATAATTGAATTTCTATGTATGTTTTGTAAGCTAATTAAATTGTGTTTTGAGTTTGGTGAAGTGCCACAACACGAGGCTTCTTCTTAATCAACTATGTTGTCGAATCATACATTTTTATTTATGCACACTAAGGGCTTTGGCCTCCAGTCACATGTGCCAGGTGGCATACATCTGTCAGTTGAGTATTTTAATGTGTATTGGAATACCGATATTAGATCATGTTTGGGAACTATATAACACTGTGTGATATAGTTGCATGGAATATTTGCTTTCTTTTTAAGATAGAGCCTGCACATTTCTGGGGCATTAGTGTTCTATGTATTTCGTACTTCTGAGCCTTAGCATTGATTCCCCGTATTCACTATGAATTTACATAGTTGTACCTTCAAGTAATATCTGTACCTATTAAGCATGTAAATGATAAACTTAGTTGGAAATTTTAGTATGTATAACAAGCTTTTATTCAAAGGCGCAGAATGTTTGAATCAGGAAATGTTTATCTTGACGATTCAAAGATTTCTAGTGCACCAGAGTTGAAGGAAAAGCCTGATGGATGGGAGACAACAACAAAGGATAAAGGCGGAAATATTGGGTAATTATCACAAAAGGAGGAGGATATTCTTCTGCAAGAGTTTGAACGAAGAATTGCTTTCAGCAAATTCCAGGTATCTCTATGCTGATAATTTTGGCACTAATAAATAAATGTTTGCCACATTTTTTTCCATCATACTTGCATAATCACACAAATTAGCTTGTTGCCTTCATAACAATTCTCGGTAAACTGAATTCCAGATTGCAAGCTTCATAAAATTACACATATTTAATCGTAGAAGACCAATAGATGGATGAAAGTACATGGTAGAAGAGTTGGGTTCCAATGCTCGGAAAGGGGAACGAAGCGTCGAGAAGCTACAGAGTCTTTCCGATTCTTCTACTCAACCCTTCACACAAGAAATGCAGCCATATGCAGTTCCTTCTAACCTACCATCTCATAAAGGAAGATAACTAAAGTAAGAGCCACCTGGTTGTCCAATTACTTGTGCTGAAAGTTATAGCATGTTGTTTTGTTTTTAATGTTAGATAACAGTATCCGGACATCTGGTTATGTTATAATTACGTAATATCATGGTTGTTTTCTTGATTATATGTTACTGTGTAAAACATAACATATTCAAAGTTTAAGTGAAGTTGCCATTGAGGAAATAATGCAAAGCCTATCCAAGAACTCAATACTCGGCCTTCAAACTGCACTTGTCAGATTTGAAGGATAATCTGCTTGAATAACGATTTCACTTCAGCAACCGCTGGGATAACCAATACAATTAAGGCTATATTTAATGAGTTGGATAAGGTTTCAGGAAGCTGAAACCGAGCATTGCTCGGTTTTACCTGAAACCGAGCGATTTCGGTTTCAGTTTCCTAAAACCGAGTCGCTCGGCTTCGGTTTCCTGAAACCAGGAGATTTTGGTTTCCTAAAAGCAAGTTAATAAATTCAACTGTAAAGGCCAACTTTAAAGTCAATTTTACTTGATCAGGGGAAAAAATTCAGTCCATACTATACATTTGGAAGATCTTAAATCTCGGGTTTCGATCAAATCACATCTCGAAGACTTTAGGGATTCAATCTCGTATCAATCAAAATCTCGAACAAGATGAATGCTCCTCCGACGCTTTATCTTGAGTCCTAATGTTAATCTCAGGGAAGTCTCAAAATATATATGTTTGATATTGATTTGGAAACAACTTGATTTAAAATACTAATTACTAAAAGCTAATTTAGCTTGAGTTGAGGAGTCCCTTATGAACGACTTATAGTGTTCGTATAGGGTTGTTGGGATCAAATCTCATCGACGTCAATTAACATGTTTAAAGAAAAACTTGATTTGCAATGATGATATATTTGTCATTAGCAGCTCGAAAGACATCCACATTATGTGATGTAAGTGAATAATAAGTTTTTATGAACATAACATATATCACAATGATAAATACAAGTAGCATATGAGAAGGCAATTCAAATTGGAAACTCATGTAAAGCTAATAATATGAAATTCGAAAATCACCTATATTGCAAGAGTTGTTTCACCTGCATAAATTTTTGACAAGCTTGGAATATCATTATCCCATAGGAACCTAGTGCTTGTTTTTCATTTTAAGTTTTTAATCATTAAAATTTCTTGTAAAGATGAGACATTTGAATGAAAATTTAATCATCTTTGTTTTCTAAACTGTATAAGCATATGACTGATGAAAACAATTAGTGAATGATTGATAAGACTTTTTCATCTTAATTTCCGAAACTTTCACAAGGAATCTACATACAGATGCATATACACCTATTAAATTCATGCTAGTAAAGATATTATTAAATTCATGTTGGTGGATCAAACTCTCTGGGAACTTGGTGAGTTCAAGAAGTATAACTCCCTTTTCCTGATGCCTTTATTATAATTTTACATGAAGCATACTATGAATATAATATATAATAAGAACATAATATACAATGCTTTCAATAACTTGATTTATGGGTGATGAAGCTTTTATTCTACATAAATTTTGTTATTGTATTTGTACAAATTCATGTACTTTCATAATCTTAGGTGGTAACTGAATGGCAACCTAGTTTAAAAGGTTTTGCAGTTGTATATAAAGTGGAAAATATGATAGTGGAGAGGTTGTTCAAAACATATATATATATATATATTTCTTCGAAGTTCTTCTGATAACAACCTTCTTAGCTGAAACTTGAGAGCGAGGCAGACCAGTTTCATAGGGTGTGTTATCTTCCTAGTAATCTTTATACACACAGGTATTTTTAGAAACTTTTCTCTTCAGACCAAACATTATTCGTTTATGCATATTCTTATGGCAAATTGTAGATATCATCTTCTTTTGTTCACATTTTTCTAGGTTACGAATTTGAAGGGAAAAAATGTTGACTATGTGCATGATATATACCATCATATTATGTTCGAACTTCAGTGTTTCCTGCACCACTGCATGGTTCGTCATTATTGTGAAACATAATTTTTTGCAGGGGATATAATGAAGCCACAAGGGAGATTGAACAACAAATTCAAAGTAGTGGAAAACTTACATTTGATGACATGGTTGTTGCATGTGGCGGGTTAGTTGGTCATAAAATATCATACTTATTTCGCATAATTACACATACTGTATACACCCATACACATATCTATGATACTCTATTAACTTGCAATGTCATTTTTTTCAACAAGATATTTTCTTCTGGGCCTTTTGGGGACAATCCCTAAAGCAACATTCTAGAAACCTTACCACTTGAGCTATGGAGACCTTGACTATTAGCTAGAAGTCCATGAGACTTTAACTTGATTTGAATTATTTGAAAAACCAATGGATGTTCATAAAAATGGTTAGCATTACCGTTTTTTCAAAAAGAATTTTAAATGAACGAGTTCATTGATATCAACTTGAAAGAACTTGCTTTCCTGTTGTGGTTGTCCTTTTAGATAGTATGCAAGCTATATCTCAATAAAATCGTACAGAATTTATATACTAATCTTCTGGTCTTGATGTGAATCTCTAGCTTTACCCCAAAGTGGGTACAAAAATAATTATACATATAATTTTTTATATGGTTTTTATAAAAATATGTATAAACATAAACTATTTTACTCAACCCACTGTCAAAAATGAAGAAAATGAAGAAGAAGAATAATGTGCAGACTACAATGCACATGTATCATGTTGTTCTGGCTTCCAATCACTTAATGTTTCATTTATTTCTTGAACATGATGTTTCATTTATTTCTTGAACATGAATGATCCACCCCATCAAATAGAATCTAGTTTATTACTCAGCAATGCTTTTGTAACCCCCCCTTCCCCCCTACTTCTCGAGTTTTTTTGCTAGATAAGAATCACCTGTCCTTATGATGCTACCATTCTCCATTATATGGACGTAGGAAGGTTTGATAAAATCCAAAAGCCGTTGATAATGAGTGATCATTAGTATGGAATTATTAGGAGTCAAAAGCCAGTTTACTGCTTTTGCAACATCTTGAAGTGCATCAACATCTAATCCAGATTCAATTTCATCCAAAATAACTAAATCTGCTCCCAAAACCGCAAGCTGCAATATTTCGTTTTGCTTCTTTTCATTGCCACTGAACCCTTCATTTACGTTTATGTTTAGAAACTTAGCATCCATTCAAAGCAGTTACTTTTTGCGTTCAACTCAGCAAAAAACTCAATAGGAGAAAGCTCAGGCATTCCACGCTTTGTTCTTTTAGCATTGACTGCCATAAGCAGGAAGTCCATATTACTCACACCTGGTATCTCTACTGGGGACTGAAAGCTCATAAATAAACCAGCATGGGATCTCTTTTCTGGTTCCATATCAAGTAAATTTCCTCTTAAAAATACAATTCCTTCTGTTACTTCATAATCTGGATGACCAACAAGAACCTTTGAAAAAGTGCTCTTGCCTGATCCATTTTTGCCCATGATCGCATGAACCTCTCCCTCATGAATAGTGAGACTGACTGCTCGCAAGATCTCCTGCCTGGATTCGGAAATCACAGCCTTCATATTATTCACCTCTAGAAGAACAATCGGAGATTCAAAGCCAGTGGAGGCAGACGCGTAGGTGGTGAGCGTGGTGGCCTTGATAGAGAGGGAGAATCTAGGGCACATAAAAGGGAGTCTAGTTGGTTTGGGGCTTTGAGGAAAGAGGGTAAACTGAAACTGCTTTGAGGGGTTTGATGTGAATTTTAAAGGAAACGCCATGGTTTTGTCAGGATTGGATGGTGGATATTATACAGGTTGGTCAACTTCCTTGGTAATCTTATAGTGGAGGAACAATCGCAGGCCTCTCTTTAGGCTCGGCGCTAAGTAGCTTGAAGGCAAAAGTAGGTCATACGCATTTCCATGTTTTGTGATATCGGACAAAATTTATTTCTACCTTATTAATGTTTTTTTTTAAATATAATTAGGTACATGCGTTCATTGTTTGTGATAGTCGTGATTACTTCTACAACTTTGTTCAAGCCTTATTGATGGACTTCAGGCTGGTGTAGATGCTCATGATATTGTCGACACAGTAGATGTGAGTAGAATACAGGCTAATTGTTTCTTTTTGGCCTTTTATTCATATAGAATTTCCCAGTATTAAATTTAATTATACTACCATGAGATTCACGTATGCATGTGATGGAAGATGGAAATGTTAGAACGAATATTTATGAAACTTTGGCGATAGTTGATAGTGCAACAGTAAAATATGGTGCTTTGTCTGCATGTTCATCATGTGGATTTCGAATGTGATCCTTGCTAGATGTATGCATCTTTTAGCTTTTAAGCTATTTTCACATATTAGTCAGTAGTTGGTGTTATGTTTATTGGTGCATTTTATTTAGTCTATAGTTTGTGTTTTTAGTGGAGTTTATCGATGCATTAAGTAATGCATAAAGAGAGTAACAAAAGCTTCGGTCGGTTGTTATAGGAACAATGAGTTTGCTATTAGAACTAAACGTGATCCGAGTTGTAACTAACATTGGAAGAAGTCTTAACCTGTTTTCTGCTCAACTGTGTTACTTCATAATATATTATTATTATTTGTGTTAGAAGGGGTAATATGCATTGTTTCACATCTTGACTCATATTATTATATTTATTGAATATTGTAGGCTTTGGTTGAACTAGCGGAAGCGAGACAAAGATCAAAAGCTAGCGTGAAACTCAAAGTTTAGATATTTTGAGAAAGATCAAAAGTTGGCGATGGTTGGTTTGTAATTTGACCTATTTATCGTTTGCATTTTGTGCAATGGTTTTATGTTAAATTGTGATATTTCGACGTTATTTTATATTTGTTGTGGATGATGAATGGTTGTATGTTAAATTGTAATAGTTTGATGTTTGTCGAAATGGTATTTGTATAATAGTTTGATGTTTGTCGAAATGGTATTTGTATTAGGATATTGTATTTGCTTTCGGACATTGTTATATTATATGTTGTATATTCCTATTGGTTTATGTTTTATGAAACTAGCTGGAGCATATTATGATTGTTACTTGTTTAAAAGGATTACCTACCATAGGCTTGGTGCAATATTCAAGTTTGTAACAGTTATTACTGTTATTAAATTTATTGTATTAAACAGTCAGTTTTACATACTAACAGTAATAACTATTACATATTCCATATTTGTCACAGTAATTAATGTTACAAAAGGATTTATTATAACGGTTATAACCGTGATAGAATCATATTTTTGTAACGGTTATAATTGTTGCAGCACACACACTTTACAACGGTTATAACCGTTACAATATTCGTGACAACAGTTTGTCACGTATGTTGTAGTAACGGTTATAACTGTTACAAATTATATTTGTAATGGTAATAACTGTTAGAAATACCCTTTTTTGGTGTTGTGATACCCGTTTCCCGCAAACTCGGACTCTATTTCAACCAGAATTCCGAGATGAACACAATGGCGCAACCCCATTCCCTTAATTCTCACGTTTGAGATTAATTATTCTTTAATTTAGTTAATTCGATTATTCAAAAATCCGGGGTGCTACAATGTGGCATTCAAAGTGTATGATGACCAGATGTGTTCTAACCTCAAGCCTCATCAACTGGGAAATGACAAAAATCGGAAGGCAGCATGACTATGTGGGTTGCTCCCATTAGGGTGTATAATCACCTATCTAGAGAAATTCCATTTGCTTCTTTAATCTATTTCGATCCTATCCTTTTTCGGGAGACAGTTGCTGATCCCAACCGTCGGTGATATACATTCGATACACTCAAGCGAAATGAGTGGTCGGTCATGTGTAGGCCGGGTTGCAAGTCGTTCTTGTTAAACCCAGTGTATTCTCCTCTAGAGATACACTATCCGAAGGTGGTTCCATACCTTGTCATAGTCGGAATCCAATCTCCAATAAGCGTCCGCGGTTTTGATTATATACTATATATGTGGAGCGTGAGATGCAAGCGTTCCGCTATATTGCTATTTATTTGTATTTAGACACTATTGTAATATCAGAACAAGCTATAATTTTAAAATATTTTGGGTTATAGCAAGGTAAAAACCATCCGTGTTTATGTGTGGGCTGGTCTTACTATTATCCTTTTATTTCAAAAGGATTTTCCAAAGTTAAAAAATGTTGTTTGTGCTGTGAATTTATCATTGAAAGTATTCCAGACTGACCAGACGAATTTTGCTTTGCTTCAAATGTGCTCGGTTCAGACCGAGTATATTTCCAGGTTAGGTTTCGCTTGGAGTTTCCGAAGCTGGAAGCAGGAGGCTTCACCGTTAGTTGTTTAAAGTTATTTTCCACTGTGACAGTTATATGTTGTACTCTGATGATTGGTATGTATATACAGTTCTTTTGTATAAAGAGATTTGATATTTATTTTATTCGTTCCGCTGTGAGATTCTGATGTGATGTTCTTCTTCTTTCTTCTATTCTAATATTCTTTCTTTCTTTTCTCACCCTTTAAATTTTTTCTAATAACATTCCTGTGTTTTTCGGTGCTTGGAAGGTCGGCACTAGATACGGTAATTGCATTTATGTCGATTTTCGGGGCCGAAAATCCTTGGGTCGTTACACTAGTTAGTCCTTAAACTCAATTGTCTTGTACTTATCTAAACATGTATGATATCCTACGAAATATTTCGAGAACTTTGGAAATATTAGTACCTATATTTATATGGTTATCATTTATTTTATATTTGATAGTCAATTAATTAACATCAAAACTTAATAAATCAACTTTGAAAGTATTTGTAAGCATCGCATATTGAAATAGTTTAAGATCCCTTAAAAAGGATTCATTCAAATGAATCATCTCTTACTTTAAGAATATATAGAATCATCTCTTACTTTAAGAATGTATATACAACATCCCTACAGAAGGCTAGCATACAACATGATATATCAAGTATCAACTCCATAAGTACAGTTTGCTTACCTACATTGCATGTGGGAGTTAATGATATTTAAGATCACATCTTTAGTCATGGACCACCTATGTTTACAAAGTATATCTTATTTAGAGATATACAACACTCGAAGGTAGTTTCCGATCCTTTTGCTTGAGAAATTCATACGTGTGTGCATGTTAGCGATATTGATTGTATACTTGTCCACTATTACTGTATCGTGAGATGAAAGTGGCACAACTATTTTTTGATTTATATTCTTCCCTTGAAACATTATTATTATACCAGCTTATGTACTTGTTAGGTGGTTTGGCTCTTTTAAGAGAAAAACCATTGTGTGGACGAGCTGGATGTTTTCACCTCCCATGGTATTCTTATTTCTATTGCATAAATATTATGTATGTATCAACACTTACGATGGCATGTTGTTATAATTGTTCAACCAGATAATGGTATTTCTGATTGTAACTCTGAAATGTTCTATATCTTGCAATGACAATTTTCACTGTCTTATGGTATTATATGTTACCATTCAGCTGTGAGATTTTAATATTGTGTTCCCTTTTTTTCCCTTTTCTTTTCATTTTATCTTAACAATTTGTCTTTATAGCACTTGATTGCTCGTCACATGAATTCCATGAATGTATTCAGGCCCGACCCTAAGGATAGGTTGTCGAGGCAGCCGCCTAGGGCAGCACGTCGGAGTGAGGCGGCAGGTTGATGACCAGTAATGGTGTAGAGGTAAAAATACAACAAGGAGTATTCAAAAGTAGTATTGGTATGGTGGTATGCTACTTGAGATGGTATCAAGTGATACTGGGTTTGAGCTGCCCTCTGTACAACTTTAATTTTTTTTTTCCCCATATTTTCACTATGCAAAAATTTCAAACTATTTTAGGGCATTTTCACTGTGCTAAACATTTAAATTGGCCTGGGGCAACCATAATGGTTGGGCAGATATTGAATGTATTAATGCTGATATTTAAGGGTTGAAAATGCATATTGTTCTAGTATGTTCAAGTCGAGATAACCTTGTAATTTAAGTACGTCGATATTTTCTGTTTGGCCATGCTTATATTAATCAGTATAAAACTATCGAGTGGATCATTCCATAATTATTCAATAACTATCATTATATAACATGTTGGTGCCCCTCAACACTTATGAGTAATACATTGTCCAATATATGGAAAGCATTATGAACTATGGTCTCAATGGATACATCAATATCCAATCTTGATGTACTTGACCAAGATCATTTAAAATGGTATGTTTGTTTTTATTGCAATAAATTACTTCCAATAGAAACACTTTATAACTACTATAACAAAATATACCATTAGTGAATTTTCTATTTAATATACTTTTAATTTAATTAATCAATTAATATAACATGTAATATCAAGTATGTAATAGAAAAAAAAATACTTTTTTCTAATAAGACTGGATACGAGTTAAATAAATGTAAAAAAATATACACTTATCCCTATGGCATACCCTTAACTCCATCGATAAGGTTTTAGTAAATTATTTATTTTGTTACACACAATTTTAATAAATGGTCATTAGCCGCCACTTTAAATAAATATCTCTAATTCTAGTTTTAGTACTTTCAGCGTTATAAATTTTTATTGCAAACATGAACTATTCAAACTAGTAAACAGTTATATTTAAAAAGTCAAATATTTACTCATGTTTACAGAGCCATAGTTTTATTCTTAATTTATGGAAAAAAATCACTCTTATTTTGTGTCATTTTCATTTTATCATATGATATGAAACAAAATACTATACTGCTTTGAGTTAGGCACTGCATTGCAAAGCGTTAAAAAAAGGGAAGCATGGTTGTACAATGATATAACTGCTATTACTTTGAATTAGGGTTAGCGTGAAGACGTTTCTCAATGTGTAAGTGGGTATATCCTTGCTGGCCCATTAACTCGTTAACAAATTAATTGGCAAGCCAGATTATCTAAGCTATATCATGATTTTGTATATATTTTCCATATTTTAAAACACTTAACTCTTCAAAAAGAGAACTACCTTTTTAGAATTATGAATTTTATTGATTTTTTTTAATGGTTAAAAAATTTGGAAATCATATTTCCGTATCATTTTTCCTTAAAATATGGTTGTTGCATTTTTGGTTTCATAGTTGTGTATACCATTTTCATTGCACATGTGAAACATATGTCATTTCTTAAAAAAAGAAAAAAACATTCAATGCGTTAAGTGTGTGCCGTTGCACTCCTTTAATTAGATTTATAATAACGAGTGTCACGGCACGCGCTTCACGCATGGTAACGACACGCGCTTCGCTCGTGGATTGTTGTTCCTCAGATATATAGAATGAGTATCTAGCAAACCTTTCATAGCTGGTTAAATGTTATAGTCTATGGTCAAACAAATGTGCATGCACCCATACCCAAACTATTGGGCTACAAAACTTAAGCTATAGGACTATTTGTATCCTTATTAGTACAAATATTAAGCTACAAATTTATATTCACAAATTAATTGATTGATTTTGGGATTATGTGACCAAACACGTGATTTTTTAAGCATGTGAATGTATAGTCCATATTTATTTTTATGTTATGTAATATTGGTCATATTACGTTTATTTTAATTTATTGTGGATCACCTCATTTTGTTGTTTTCTCCTTACCATTTTTGTCTGCATTGATTTATTTACGCATTTTTCCATTATATTTCCCCCTCCCCACCCCCACCCCAATTCTCTCTCTCTCCTTATATGTTATTCATTTCTATTTATATTTACATATGCTTATTCCTTTTTTTCCTCACATGCATATTTTTTGGCCAACTGCCTAAAATTTTGCATTTGTTGCCTCATTTGATTTAATGTTGAACCTATTAAATTCCTTTATGATAAAAAAAGATGCATTATTTAGGTCTATTTTAAAATTGACATTAATTTTGTTAACTTAATTGGAATCTTTCAATTTAAAAAGAATTGTACGTTAATTATAATCAATGAGTTATTAATATAGTACATATATGTTTATGTTAACATTTATGTTAATGTAAAAGGAAAGTTTTAATAAATTAATTGATTGATTTTGGGATTATGTGCTCAAAAAGGCGATATTTAAACGTGTGAATTTATAGTCCAGATTTATCATTTTTGTCTACATTGATTTATTTTCACTTTTTTCACGCTATTTCCCTATGGCTCTCTCTTTCTCCCCCATTTTCTCTCTCTATATTTTATTTATTTCTATTTATATTTACATACGCTTATTCCTTTTTCCTCATTATCCTTTGGCCAGTTGCCTAAAATTTTGCATTTGTTGCCTCATTAGATTTAATGTTGAACCTATTAAATTCTTTTATGATAAAAAAGATGCATTATTTAGGTTTAAATAGACATTAATTTTGTTGACTTGATTGGAATCTTTCAGTTCAATAAGAATTGTATGTTAATTCCAATCAATGAGTTATTAATATAGTATATATGTTTGTGTTAACGTAAAAGGAAAAGTTTTAATAAATTAGTCGTTTGATTTTGTGATTATGTGCTCAAAAAGGCAATATTTTAAAGGGCATTTTTGGTAATTATTAATTCAGTATGATTTTTTCCAAATATTTTAAAGGGCATTTTCGGTAGTTTGCGTGTACACAAAAAAAGTGTGACACCAAACCTATTCCGATTAGTGTGCTGCTATTCACACCCCCATTTAGACTACTGGCCACCTTTAAAAAATTAATAGATTTTATTATTTTTGACCTACTTCCTACCACCACTTTATTTCTTTTCACCCAGTCAATAACAACTGTATTGTCTCTTCTCTTCTCTTCTCAAACAACGTAAATTCTCAGATATCAAACTCTAAACCATAAGATTTTTTTTTTTTTTGGCTGAATAGAGGATGGAAGATAAAGACAAAAAAGATGTTAGTTTTATATATTACGCTGCATAATCTATTATGTTGTTATAGAATTATTTTTTAGAGTTTTGTATTAATTTTTGTAGGAGCATTCTTTCACCCTTCTCTCTACTTTGAGTTTGGAAGACATTAATTTCGATGACGTTGTAATAGAGAATGACATTGTAAGTTATTGAATTTTAGGGTTTTTTTCATACAACAACAATTTATATGTCAAAATTTACAAAAAATTTCATTTTAATTATTTTTATTTGATTTTTGTAGGAAGATAATGTGATTGACGATAAACTTAATTACTATGTGGATGATAGCAATAGGCCGCAAGATGATCGGTCAAATACCGTTGAAGACACAAAAGTTGATTTGACAGATCATTTTACAACTGATGAAGTATGTAGTTTGTACTTAATTTATAATCACTATTATTCATGTAAAATCAGAAGTATGTTAAATTTTTGGTTAAACGATGTGATTTCGGGTATTTGATTCACAGAACATGCTGATTTGTTGGTGTAAAACAACGGGAAAAAAGGTGAATACTATTGTAGAGCAATTCGATGGTGTTAATCAGCTGATTGGATGCTTGAAATTGGGTTGATAATTTAAGGAAATCTTCAAGCTTGTACAGCGATAGAGAAAATTTCACGAAGAAGACGTTTTTTTTTTTTTTTGGAACGATGAAGAATTAAAGGCAGAGGTGGTAGCCGATTAGAAATTGAATAATTTAGGTGGTGTAAAGGAGTAGAGAGGCATAAAAAAGAGGTGGCCTTTAGTATAGGTGGCCAGAAGTCTAAATGGGGGTGTCAATAGCAGCACACTTCCGATTATTAGTAAAATAAACTATTCCGAATATTAGTAAAAGATGTATCTAAATATAAAACTAAAGTTACAATAATGTTAGTGATATCGATACCAGTACAAACTGACACTTGTTCATCAGAAGAAACTCAAAATTTCACAACTCCTTGTTCAATTTTAAGTTATGGTCAATAATCAAGTTCAAAGCGAGGTCAGCTTTTTTTTTGAAATTGGATACTTATACGAGTATAAGTAACATGTAACATACTACATGTTAGTATATGTTCGAACACGCTACGTAAGTCTCAAACTTGCGACTTACGAGACTAGTCCATCTTCCTTCTTTGAAAGACAATGGATGCTTCGTCTATTCTACATACTTTGGAAGAGCTCGTGCTTGCTACATCCTCTCAATCTATATCATCATCTCCATCGTTACCTACCTTGTTCTTAACTTGGGAATGGGAGTTGCCACTTCCCTGCCGTGAATATGGGTGAACATTTATTGATCAAAACCAATTAAACCAACCAAACCAATTAAGTTTGGACAGTTTGGTTTGGTTTTGTAAGATGATTGGTTTGTTTTGGTTTATATTTTTATATTACTTCGGTTTATTGGTCGGCTTTGGTTTTAAATATTTGAAAATCTAACCAACCAATTAAACCAAGTATAAAAATTTATTTCTTCTAAAGACATTAACAGTACTATTATTTACATTACTTTCATAAAAATGTTATTTTTCTTTAATTTTATATTAACATTTTTAGAATAAGAGTTTTTTTCTTCTAATATACTTGCATCATATGAACTGAATTAGTTGTTTTAATCCTACATTATATCAACAACTTGGAGTATAATTTCATTTTAAGATAAACCAAATAAACCGAACCAAATATTATCGGTTTGGTTGGTTTTGATTTCAAAAAGTATTGAATTGATTTGGTTCGGTTTATGTTTCATGAATGGTTTTTCTTGGTTTCAGCATTTTTAATCGATTTCTAACCGAACCCACTGTTTACTCACCCCTAGCCATGAGCAACATGAGCAAATCTCATAGTATTCTTAATAAACCGAACGTGTGTATTAAGTTTCGGTTATAGGTAACCGAAGGTTATACAACTTGTATTGATATATCCTGTGTTCACTGCTCGGTTATATAGAACCGAATAATTTGACAAAACCCGGTTGTTTGGAACCGAACAGCTGATAGCTTAATAAGTAAATACATACTTGAATACGACGACGGTGTTACACCGTACGTTGATACATATATCGGTGTGTAACCACCGTGTAAATGTTAAGATAACTTTGCCTTTCTTCTGTTCGGTTGATAACAACCGAATGTGATGGATTATGTCGGTTATAGGTAACCGAAGGTTATACAACTTGTATTGATATATCATGTGTTCACTGCTTGGTTATATAGAGCTGATAATTTGACAAAACCTGGTTGTCTGAAATCGAACAGCTGATAACTTAATAACTAAATACATAGCTGAATACGACGGCGGTGTTTCACCGTACGTTGATACATATATCAGTGTGTAACCACGGTGTAAATGTTAAGATAACTTTGCATTTTTCTGTTCGGTTGATAACAACCGAGTGTGATGGATTATGTCGGCTTGTCTTGGTCGGATGGTCTGTAAAGTAGGATGAGTTTTTTAATTTATTTCTGATCGGTTGTCAACATCTGAAAGATGATTCAGTTTTCGATTATATAAGACCGCAGTTGTATATCTTTAACTAAACACAATTTTGAGTGGTTCTTTGATAGAAGAAATGAAAGTTTACATAAGACATCTTTCAGCTTATTTGTCAGGAGAAATGAAAGTTTAACGTTTGTCAGTCACAAATATTTGAAATAACTTACCTACTCTTTTAACACATAAATTAACCATCCAACACATAAATTAACCATCCAACACATAAAAAACAACATCAAGTTTACAACAGTGCATATAAGTTAAGCAGTATAACATAGAATTCAAAAAAAAAAACATGGAATATATGCATATAATCCATATCCAACAATGCATATAAGTCATGATCAGTTACAAAAATAACTAGCATCCAACTTGAATCGTGTGACAAAATTTTCAAGTTTACATTTCAATACATTAGTAATTATCCTTTGTGGCCATATCAAGCGGACACAGTTGAACAAAATAAATTTGTCAATCAACACATAGTTCGCTTTATTCTTTCGCTTCCTTAGTTGCCAATCTATTCCAAAAGCTAATGACCAGTGGGATGAGTGCATTTTCCCGAAGCGTTAACTTTATAAAGTGAAAGTCCGTGATATTTGCGAAAACAATAAACCGATGGCCGGGTGCTAATCCAGGCCCTCTTTCATGTGGGAAAAATGTCAAACTTTGACGATTGGATATGAAAGCCACAACTCTATTAAAAGCATTTACAATCAAGTATCTAGTTTTAGGCATTATCATCCAATTAGCTTTATCACAAGGACTAAGATCGCAATCGGTAGCTGTTTTTAATTCTTCGCAATTTGTTATGTCAAAATGTCTGACATACAATTCCCAATTTTTCGTTAATTCAGCTAATACCGACTTCCTTGCTTCTCTCCAATCAGAATTTAGTTCGTCAACTTATTCAATAATATAATGAAATCCACAATTGCCATCTCCCATGACATCTTCAATGTTTTCAATATATTGGTGTAGAAAAGCCGGCAAGTAGGCTAAATACTTAAAATCCGATTTTGTTGGAGGTACGTCGCACTCATCAAACTTCACATTTGGTTTTTACGTTTCGGAGGTAGTTTATTGTTTACGCTAGCTTAAGAAAGAATTTCAGTAGTAGTTTTTGCTATTTCAAAAGCAAAGGGATTCCATTTTGTTGATTTTTGGATTTTGACTTGCTTGTTAATTGACTTGTTCTTACCACCGATTGGTCATCTTTTGTGTTTCTCTATTTTTGGTTCCAAGATAGAAGTAGTGGTTGGTAGTTCAATTTCTCGTAGCTTCAATAGCATAACTTCCCTTTCCTCAATCGTGTAGGAATCAAAATATTTATTGATTAAAGCAAACTCGGCTGTGTGGACAAACTCAAATGATTTTACAACTTCAGGAATATAATCTAACTTTCTCCAATGATCATCTACGATTTCAAGTGGGATTGGCATGCCATCGATGTGATATTTATATATCTTATGTACACATGGAAGCCCATACACAAGTCGATTCAAATGATCACAAATCGATACATCCAAAGCAACAAAACTAATTTTTCTCATTTCTTCGACAATCAAGTCCAATGCATAAAAAGATGTCTTACCTCGTAATTTTCTTAGCAATGGAACTTGATAAGCTATTCGTATGGCTCCTAAACTTCTTTCGAAAGTGGCTTTAATTTCAGCATGTTGTAGACACAACATATTATCCATTTTCGACCATACTACAGCAAATGATGATCTGGACAAACCAAGATGTTTTTTCAATTGAGCATAAGAAGACTCAGCTCGCGTTGTTGTTCTATTATCACGATATTTTATTTTATTTGTCCATGGAAAAGCATAATATTCTTTGTATTCCAAACATTGATTCTTAATGTATTTCAAGCTTTTGGGATAGTCTACCCAATCTTTTTGAAAATCATTGCAGTACATCCAAAATTCATCTTCAGTCGGTGCATGAATTACCTTCTTCCAACTTTCCAAAAATATTTTGAAAACCTCATTTGTTTTAAACTCCGGTTTGCAATTCATAATGATATTATTTTCCATGTACCACAAACACATCAACAGCATTTCCCATGGAAAGATTTTTCTTGATCTCATTTATCAATGCCCATTCTCTATCCGTAGCTATTACCTCGGGTTCTTCTTCTGGTAAATAAAATTGTTTTAACTTTGTCAGAACCCATTCGTAGTTTTCCTCACGCTCATGTGCTAAGAATGCATGAGCAATATTAAAAGTTCGACCCATTGAAGTCATACCAACCATTTCCAACAAAGGCATATTATATATGTTTGTCTTATACTTACAATCAAGCCGAAGAATGGATGAAAAACACTTATACAATACTGACGATTCCGGATGAGACCACATGATATCTGTCAAATGATCGATTTCCACATCAGCCCTACTAAAATACACATAGTACTTCTCTGTAAGTAATTTCATTAGATGTTGCATCGCCGATCTACATTCCATCGCTGATAGTTGCATATTATATTTAACATTGTAGATAGTCTTCAAAATCGAGTAGTTTTCTGGATATGACTTATTAATCGTAACCAATACATCTCTTGGCAGCACACACCTGCAATACTCATGTCTTCTAATATTTTTTTTCTCCTCGTCCATCAACCGTGTCGCAAAAGGATGTCCTTCTAACGTGTGAGGAAGTTCATGATTATGCAGCTCATTAAGTACAACTAATTTCCATTTATCTTCCTCCAAATACACACCCTTCAATTGAAATGGGCAATTGCATTTTCTAGTTGCACTAGTTATAGGTCGTTTCGCTGTATTTTCCTTCATTGCTGCCCTAGGTTGATGACTACGATAAACTCCAGTCCTTTCACAACCCAATTGTAACCTTGGTTTCCTTTTGGACCCAAGTTTATCGGATTTTATAATTACCACAACAGTATTCAACTTTTTCACTGTTGTTTTACACCATCGAATCAGCGCGTTCTGCGAATCAAATACCTGAAATCACATCGTTTAACAATTTTTTTTAAAGTACTTCTACTTTTACATGAATAATAGTGATTGTAAGCTAAGTACAAACTACAATGATCTGTCAAATCAACTTTTGTGTCTTCAACGACATTTGACCGATCATCTTGCTGCATATTGCTATCATCCACATAGTTATCAAGTTATCATCATTCACATTATCTTCCTATAAAAATCAAATAAAAATAATTAAAATGAATTTTTTTGTAAATTTTGACATATACATTTTGTTGTATGAAGAAAACCCTAAAATTCAATAACTTACAATGTCATTCTCTATTACAACGTCATTGAAATTAATGTCTTCCAAACTCGAAGTACAGAGAAATGTGAAAAAAACTCATATAAAAATTAATACAAACCCTAAAAAAAATAAAAAAAAATAAATAAATCTACAGCAGAATAGATTATGCAGTATGATATACAAAACTAACCTCTTTTATCTTTATCTTTCATCCTCTAGTCAAAGGTGATCAGTAGTCTAAATGGGTGTTTGAATAGCAACGGGCTCTTTTTGTTTTTTTGTCCTAGTAGCATTTTTGGATTTGTACCATGTTGGCGAAGCTCTTGGGGCACTTTCCACAGGCGTGCCGCTCGATCTCATCCCTTTTATAAGACAGAGAATCAGGGCTTGGCCGTTCAGCCGTAATCATTGGCCTTCATTCTCTTCACAGATGTCATCGATAAATCGGTCGACAAGCACTCCGATGAAGAATCATCTTCCGCCTCAAGAACTCCTCGACGATCTCTGCAGGTAGTCCCCTTTATTATTTTCATTTCGTATGACAGTTGTGCAATTTTACGTTTTAACCCACAGTTTTTCGTAATTTCAGTCGGTTTGTTTTGAACGTGCCGAAAGAGGATCTGGAATCATTTGAAAGGATATTGTTTTTGCTTGAGCAAGCTCATTGGTTTTACGAGGACAACTCTGTTGAGCAAAATCCTGCTTTGAAATCTCTTTCATTTAGGGAATTTACTTCTCTCAGTATCCTTTTAGTTTGATACTTGAATGATTGTAGATAATACAGCTAGATCCTTTTTGTTTGCTCTTTTACGGTAATACTTTATTGGAAATCAGCTTTATGTTCAATTCATTCTATGTTACAATTATGTAGTTTCAAAATATACACTTTCAAATTTGATCCTATTTCTTCTCAGTGTGTAATGTTTTACTGTCACTAATCATGTGGATATTTTCTTAACAATGCTTGGTGTTCAATAGCTGTGCTGCATTGAAACCGTACAAAGCTCATATTGATGACATATACAAGGACTTCACTTCATACAAGTTTCGCGTTCCAGTGACTGGTGCAATCATCTTGGATGAGACCTATGAAAGGGTATGCTCGATTCTTCTATTAGTGCCAATCTCAAGTTAATACAGTATTTTAGTATTTGAGTATCAATTTTTTTTATTAATGTATAATTGGCTGATTGTGTTTTTAAGGAGTGTAACCACAATATAGAAAGGATATAATCCCTTTAAAGGCAAAAGGCATCTCATGCCTTAAAAATGCAGTTCGAACTGTCCTCACTTTTATTATTTTAGGTTTGCATATAATGGCATGCCCTCTTTGACAGCATGTGCAAAGTGATGCATGCAAGTTTGACATGCCTCAAGCATTTTTTAACATTTCAATATTACATTCTTTTGTACAAATAATTTTAATGAAACATAATTATTTGGAAGGGTATGTTAGCTTTTACTTATAGCACCTTGAGTTATTTTGTTGCAAAGTTCTAGTATTTGGGTTACTCGAACGGTCTGATTTTTCTCATTTCTTTTCTTGTATTGCTCAAAAATTTGCTAAGCTTCCTTGAAAAATCGTACCCTTGTTCAAAAGAATCTTCTAAGACATATTGATTGGCTATACTGGCAAGAAAGTTTTACATGCCTCTGATTAAGTTTCTTTCAAGCTAATGATTGTGCTTTGTCATCCTGCTTTATAAACTAGAAAATGCATTTGGATTGTCTTTTTATTCTTGTTTAAATTTTGGTGAATTAGCACCTGATTATGTGGTCATGGATGATAATTTCCTCTTTACTGCTGCAGTTACTGGATTGATTTTGTGAATGCTCAGGAGTTGTTTTCTTTTTCTTCTGATTACAAGCTTTTTCGTTGCATAGTGTATAGAATATGGCCAAATTTCAAAAAATAAGCATTTAGCAGTGTTTATACAGTTATTTACAAGATGCTACCACAGCAAAACACCTCCTTTTCTCTTTCAAAAATTTAAACCTTCAAAAATGTTCTTATTTGATTATTTTGTTTCTGTTTTCAAATCTAATGCCATTTGCCTCCTCAGTTACTAATGTTTCTCTTATTGTCAACCCTTTTAGAAAATATTAAGAGCCGATATATCTAAATCCACTTTATTTTGAATCGTTTGACAATAAAAAGGTGAAATAAAATAGAAAACTGGGATAGATCTTAATTTGACTTGGTACTAAAAGCAGATAATTATAGGGATAAGGTTGACAAAGCACTGTACAGATGATAGCAATTAACTGGATTATTATGAGGTCGAGGAAGAAATGATTGAAAAGAAAGAGGAAGGTATAAGGGAGACTAGGGTTAGGATGATCAGTCATTTTTTTCCAATGGATGGGAGCCTGAATTACCTCTATATTTACAGTGGCTTTTGCAATTTGAAACTTATATTTTGACTTCTTCAAGAATATATTCAATTCTTGATTAAAATATTTTAACCATAGACCAATGACATTCTAGTCGAGATGTAAATTATTTGGAACACCTATTTAATGTAATTTTCACACGTTTTAACTGTTAGGCATGCTTATATGTATGTATGTTTAATCTTTCCATTTAATTTGATCGCCACTGCATTGACTTTGATATTTGACTATGATCTTATCTTTCAGTGTTTACTTGTAAAAGGATGGAAAGCTAATGCTAGTTGGAGTTTCCCACGTGGTAAAAAAAGTAAAGACGAAGAAGATCACACATGTGCGGTTAGAGAGGTAAATAAGTTATTTCAACTTTCCTGTTGCTAATGTTTTAAATATCTCATAATTTATTAATTATATAGAGGCGATATTTTTTTATGTGTTTCCAACACTTGGATCTTATAGTGAGCTTTCTTTCATTCCGTTTTGATGCTAATCGGAATGTCAGTCCTAGCACTTTGATTTAGGAAAATGGCATGAAAAAAGAAAGAATGTGAATCATTCTATCTACACATTACTTACAATCCATCCATCCATCTATGTTGATGTTTTCTAATGTTTACATTGATAGAAAAATGTTTGTGGACAACAATATTATTTTTCACTGCTAGAATCCAATCCATCCATCCATTATGTGATGCAAATACTTTACTTTCGTGGAACATGTTTGTGATACTCAAATTATCCCTTGTTTAAAGTATTTAGATAACAAATGTACTATTTTAAAATCCGGAAATTTGTTTGACTTGATCTTGTTTGAACTTAAATTCGTTTCTATTGCTACTGTTGTTTTAACATATATTTGCAAAAAAAAAAAAAAAAAAAAAAAAAAAAAACCTTAGTTTAAATTTTGTGTCTGTGTGTTTTGAGATATCGATATTCATTTTCATATGCACACGCATTCGACATGCTAAAACCTGGTAACCACCACCACCACCGACTGCAGAATCTGCTCATCCCGTACGAGAGCTTGTATAATACACACATTGGCATGGAGTTAGATAACAACTTCAAAACAACTAGACAATTGCGTGCATCTATATATATACACAAAAACACATACATGTGTATGTATGTAAAGACACATGTATGTGGTGGTGGAGGAACTTATGGCACGGAGTCAGATAACAACTCCAAAACAACTGGACAATTGCATGCATATATATATATATATATATATATATATATATATATATATATATCATGGTTTGATATTCCGGCCGGTTTGCCGGAATCCCGTCCATTCCGGTCCGGTTCCGGTGATGACCGGACCGGAATCTGCATCAAATCCTGTTTCCGGAAACACAGTAGCAAAAAAATAGTTGAGAAAGGAGAAAAAGTAAAAAAACAGAAGACTCGCGAGGAGTGTAGGTGAAACCGAGAACCAACTAAAACGCAGCAGCAGATAGAAGGAGGAAGGGCGATAGAGGGAGGAAGGGTGCGGCAAAATGTATTTAGGGGTTTCCCCCCTCTTTCGTTTCATGCCGGCTGAAGATATTGATTTGGTTTTAGTATGATCTTTTGTGGGCTGGGCTTACAACCTGGACCCTTACAAAGTTTCAGCCAATTTGTTTGTTAATAAAACTGTAGGCTGAGAATAATGCGGCTTTTTATATTATAACAAAATACACTATATTATATAGTTATAAGTCGCTGTGCATAGCATTTATGTTGAAATTTAATATATTAAGTTTTATATTATCTCACATATTTGCAAAACACACTGCCAGAATTTACAAAACGGAAATAAGACGGAATTTCCGAAACGGAACCGAAATCTCTAAATATCTAGACGACTGGAACGGTACCGGAATTTCAAACCTTGATATATATACACACAAAAACACATACATGTGTACACATGTATTTACTAATACATACATGTATCTTTACATACGTACGTACGTATCTTTAGATTCTTTACATGCATGCACATATACACATGCACACACATATACACATGCACATACAGTGGCGGATACAGGATTTTACGGATGGTGTGTCACCAATCATTGGTCAATAGATTATAAAAAATATTCGTAAAATATTGTAAAATTCCTGTATTGTAAACGTGGCCGGTTCTACTCATTGGGTTGCCCTAGGCAACACAAACAATTAATAGTAGAAGAAAAAAAGGCAAAAAAATAAAATAAAATAAGGTTATCCTAAACAGTAGGGTGCATTAGCAAATGAAGAAATTAGATCAAGTAATAGCAGAAAACAGAAGGGCAAAAATAGGTCAATGCCTGCCGCAGCATGAATTACAATTGAAGGAATAGGTCATAAATTTCAAAAGCAATTATAAGAATGCAGGCATATGTTTCTGTTTGTTTCTTCCGGTTGTACAAGTAGGTGCATATTTGTAAACAACCTCAAGAAACCTTGCTACTGTAAAATATTTGTTCTTCTCGTTCTTTGTGACATTTCCTCAAACACCTTGCTCCTGTGAAAATATTTGTTCTTGTGTGCTGCTGACTGCTATCCTTTCCTGCTGTTTCTTTTAATAACTTTTTGAGAATATTGGTGTGTCACGTGACACACCATGCACCAACATAGTTCCGCCATTGTGCACATATACATACACGCACATACATTCATACATAAATATATGTATATACACACACTGGGGGGGGGGTTGTATATCATGGTTCAAGGTATCGGACGGTACCCCGAAATTTCGGGCGTACCGGTGCCGGACCTCAACAAGTCAAAATTAGGGCACAAACTCGGTATCAACCTGCTTCAGCCAAAAAAAAAAAAAAAAAAAAGAGAGAGAGAGAGAGAGAGAGAGTAATCGGCAGAACCGTATAACAAGGAAGAAGTCGGGCGCAAAGAAGCGATTGAAAAAAAAAAGTGGAATCAGTTGACAAAGTAGAGAACGGTGCCTTGAATTTCTCCCAAAAGCTTTTCAAAGAAGGAAAGAGGAAGCTGTGCAGAAATCCTTAAGCTGCGAAGGCGATTAATCGAACAGCGATGAACTTTTTTCATTTTTCCCCTTTCCCCCTTTTTTACCTGTCTCGATTTGATCTGCGCTTTTTTATTTGAAGTCAAATGCCCTAAAGTTTATGTTTGACTCGGAATGTGACTAGGTAGTGTAATAATGCATCAACCGACAGCAAACTGGACTGCCTTTTGGGCTTTAATTATTTTATTAAATATGTGGGTCTTTTTTCCTTCAGTAAATAGTGGTAATAAACGCTATTGCAAATTTAAGTGGGCTGGTAGGCAATGAATTTTTAGCTACATATTTAGTTACTGTTGTTGCAAATTTAGTAATAAACGACAAAAGACCGAAACCTAAACCGAAATAAAACCGAAACTTCCGAAATTCACGAAATCATTCTTAACTCACAAAAATTCAAATGACCGAAACCGAGTTCGAAACCGAGTTCTCGAACCTTGGTGTATATATAGGAGGGTTTTATACATATATATTAAGTAATAGTAAAGGAGAACATTCTAAAGCTTCCTCCTTAATTCTAGGAGTTTTCTCATTTCTCCTTAATTCTGTCCGGATTTTTTTTAATAAACTAGTTTATCATTTTACACTTATTTACTATTTTTCTTGTATTATTTTAGCTCTTTTGTTATTTTACATTGTGATATGAACATTTCAAAGTTTACATAATTATTTATTAACAGTTAGCTTCTAACATTTTATATTTAAGTCTACATATTTAAATTAATTACAAAACCCACAATTTAAGTAATTTAAATAAATTTAATTAACTAATATTTCTCTTAAATACTCAAAATGACAAATTTAAGTTTTTTTGGCTTCAAATACCTACACTTCAAATTTTATATAATCATTTAAGTCTTTCAATTTTTTTCTAATATTTCACATTTAGTATCATATTTTATAACTAATTACATAATATTTAAATTATTTAAATAACTTTAGCAAACTATTATCTATTGACTCACTTAATAAATCACATCAAGATTAACCATATTCATTTTTACAGAAGTGAAAGAAAAATCAAATGTATAAGCACGTCAATCACATAACATAAATTATACACATAACGATCACAAGTTCAAAAATAAATTTATTTACATCAAAATATTTACCGTGTATTGCATTATAATATCAATGCCAGACGCTTACATTTTAAAATTTATTTAGTTATTTACAAAACATTGCATAATATCACTTGACATTGTTCATTTAAGTCAATGTGTTAAAAGTAGTTATGTGATTTTGAATTTAATAAATGGATTCAACCAATAAATTGTTGTTAATTCATCTAATAGGGCTAAGTGTGATGTTTTAAAATGTACACGATGTTCATATCAATAAAAATGGCAAAATTAGTTTTTTCTTTCACATATAAAGTTAAATAAGTCACATAATTTAAATAATATATGTAAGCAATAATAAAAAAATTTAACATATTATACACTTATCTGAATAAATTTGTCATAAATTAAAGAAAACAATTTCCGCTTTAAATACCTCCATTTTAACATTTCTACAATTATTTGTTGAACCACCTCATTTCTTTCGTGATATTTTGTATTTCAGTTCATATGTTTAAACTACTCATGAAATTTTAAATTCTAATTATTTGTCTAATTTTCTAATAACTCTTAAAAATATACGTCAGTTTTACTATATATATTCATAACAGAAAAAGATAGTTTTTCACGCAACTATAAATTGTATAAATCACAGAAAAAAATGGTTCTCACGATAATTTGGGGACCAATGCTCATGTTTGTGTTGCTTGCCATACGAAACCAATGCTGAAGCTGTATGAGATTACATTAGCTAGAGTGCAAAAAATCAGGTTTACATATATAAAGTAAAATCATTATTCTTTGTACTTTCACCTGTGGGTGATCAGTCAGACAGTGAAAATCTGAATATGAATAGGAGATTTCGGAAAAGGAATTCAAGATTTATGTTCAGATTTGATTGGAGTATACTTGATTTGAGAGTAGGAAGGACATGAAGATGAGAAGAAAATTAGATATTATCAGATCACTAAATTGTGTTGGATACTTGGATACACAGCACGGGAGTTGTTATTGATTGTACAAGTTAGTTTGATGATGGATACATGTGTTAATATTATACTGCACAAAATTACAATCCGCTTGACTGCATTTTACATAGCTTTTAACAAAATAAAGAGATAATTAGTCTTTAAGTGTTGATAACCTTTTAATGAAATTGATAAATACTTGAAATAAAATAGAAGAATCAGTTAACCTGGATTCCAGATGGTTATTGATTCGGTATGATAGATAAGTTATCATGGTTTTATTTATGCAGTTAATTTCTGCATAATATGACTTCATATTGAAGACAAATAATGATTTCTCTATGCAATTACTCTATACTCATCTGCTTATGCTTATGCTGTTTTACATGTATATTATAATTTAGGTGTTAGAGGAAACAGGATGTGATGTTTCGAAACTTCTGAAGATGGATGACTACATCGAAGTTGTAATAGGGCCTCAAAGAATCCGGCTCTACATTATAACTGGTGTGAAGGAAACTACTGCCTTTGCACCTCTAACCAAGAAGGAAATTAGTGTAAGTAAACAAAAATCATTCTTCTTGGAAAACTAAGGCTGATTTAACAATAATCATCCATGTTAAACAGTTTACTCCCATGTCTCATTTCTATTCAACTTATTCAATTTGAGACTAAACTCCTTCCTGGATGGCTGTTTCCTGCCCTTGAATATGAGTTCTATGAGTTCTTATGAATCCTTCTGTCCATTTTGTATGGATGATAGCATGTGAACATTCCAGATTTCTTTAATCAAAGTGCGTTCACTTTGTTGTTTCACATGGATAACCAATGGGAGAATGTGCATAAAGACTCATTTCATGAGCTCACAGTATTATTTCTGGATTATATCCACACAATCATGGAAACACCAATTTAATCAGATTCCTAAATCAAAGATGTTAATTAGCTCACCCATGAAGTGATATGATCCACTTATGGTTTAGTAAACATGATTTAGGAATATAGTTCCGATAGTTGGGCATATCCATAATGATGATCTCTTATAGGCCAATTCCTCTCTCCTCAGCCCTCAGTATCCTTGTCATGTTGCAAAAATAATAATCTCTGTGCATCAATAAAGAGAAAGACTGGAAAGAGATACGTTGAGTGATAGGTATCTGATAGATTCATGCCTAATAATTCTTTACACATTATGTGAAGAAATCATTTTCTGTAGTCTACCATATTAGCTGTAAATATAAAGTCAATGTTATGCATGAAAATGTTATATTTCTTAAGAATTTGTGAAAAAACGATCTGTCGTCTTGCACAATTTTTTTTCCATTGGTGTACCAGTTTCACATCCATTGTGCATCGATGATACTGTTTACCTTAATCTTATCAACAAATTATGCAAATGATTTTTGAATGCTTCTGATTTTTTCTCTCTCTAACCAGGAGATCTCATGGCATAGACTTGATGAACTTCAGCCAGCAGGGGAAGAAGCAAGTTCACGTGCAGTAAACGGACTGAAACTTTACATGGTTGCCCCATTCCTAACGTTAGTACCTCTTTATCTTCAAAACTATAACAGTCTTTAATATTATTTATTTCACTGGTCAGCCTTAAAAAGTATATGTTATTTTTTATTTTCTGATCCAAGCAGTTCGCTTAAAACATGGATTTCCAACAATCCTTCTCCAGCAGCTCAGAAATCAGATGGATCTTGCAGAGGTTTGTTGCGTTGTATCTTTTACCTTTTTATACATTAAGGATTAAATTTTGTATGCATTTAAGTGTTGCAACTAAATACATCTTTGGTAGCAAGCAAAAAACCTTGAGTGCTCTCAGTAAATGATGGTTTAGTTAGCTTGCATCCTTAATCACATTGAACATGGTGGTTCAGTGAACGATGATTCAACTTAAGTACTTTGGCATGTGTAATGCGCATACATACATATAAAAATTAAAATCTCAATAAATTAATATCAATGGGAAACAAAATATGATATAGACATTTTAGTTTTAGTGGATATGTATTTAGTAGGAATTTAGTTAGCATATATAATTATGCTAAGGATAAATTGTATATTGCAAAAAAGCTTCTTTAAGATGACGTATTTGCATTATTAATAAAGAAAGATCAAACAATTTACAATATGTATCAAACAATTTATACTATTTTTGAATATCTTGTGATATTTTAATATATAATTGTAATGAGGTTTATTAGGAACAATAGTAATAGTGGTAGTAGTAGAACTTCTAGCCTTACATTCGACTTAAGTTGGCTTAATTCAGATTTAAGGCTTACATCCAGAACAAACACGCTGTTTCGCAGGATTTACCAATGCAGATGTAAGTCCAAGTGCAGAGGGAAGTGTTATGTAACGACGGTCGGAACAAAATCCTCCCTTTCTTGCACGCATATGAGCTGGCACACAACTCCCATATAACAAAAGGAATTCATGTTGTTACGTGTCTACCAACTCATATTTGTACACAATTCCCTTAATTTATTTCTTGATGTGGGACTATTAATTCCAACCCATCATTCCTCTTTAACAACATGCGAGACAATCCTAACAGTCTCCTCCTTGACTCGCATCCTACGAGTATCTTTTGAGAGCACTGCCTTGCCTGCATAGCCCAGTCCGAACCTTCGGCTCTGATACCACTGTTATGTAACGATGGTCAGAACAAAGCCCTCTTCCTTGTACGCATATGAGTTGACACACAACTCCCATATAACAAAAGGAATCCCTGTTGTTACGTATCTATCAGCTCATATTTGTATACAATTCATTCAATTTATTTCTTGATGTGAGACTATTAATTCCAACTCATCATTCTTTCTTAACAACATGCGAGGCAATCCTAACAGGAAGGTTGCTGCCTTATCTGAGATTTTGTAGTATAGGCTAAATTTAAAGAAATTTAGGTTATTGCCATGCCTAGAATTGAAACACCACCATATCTGGACTTGTATGATATCCATTTAAAGCAGTTTTGGTAAGAAAATCAATACTTATTCATTTGTGTGTGTGTGTGTGTATGTATATATATATATATATATATATATATATATATATATATATATATATATATATATATTGTTGTTGTTGTTTCTTTTTGAGTTCTGGAAGGTAAATACATAATTAATCTGTTACAACTATTGCAGTATTATACTCTCTCTCTTTTATCACTTCATCATAATATTTACTCAACCGTGTGTGTCTGTCTACACATATATTGTAAATAAATTTGTACCCTATGTTGATGAATCTGCTAGCTAGGTCTGTAAATTTTGCATGAATATTAACGTCCGGCTTGGTACGAGGCTGTAAGGCATCTGGTTCGTGTCCGTATGATTCTCATGTAAAACGCAAATTAGAATAGGAAAAGATGTACGAAAAGACGGCTGCATTTCAAGGACAAACTAATGTGTGATATATATATATATATATATATATATATATATATATATATATATATGTGTGTGTGTGTGTGTGTGTGTGTGTGTGTGTGTGTGTGTATGGTTTATAACATTTGATTGTAGGATCTTTGATTGATTTGAACTCAAATAATTGATGCCATCTACTCTGGAAAATATTTCGAAGCAACAGTTTGTAAACTTGATAAAAACACGGCTGCATTTCGATGACAAACTAGTGCGTGACTTATATATATATATGGGGTTTATAACATTTGATTGTAGGAACTTGCGTGTGGAAAGCAAAACATGGTTCAGGAAATGGAACACAGTCAAGTACAGAGAGCTCAATGCATAGAGTGGGGTCTGAACCTAAAGGCACTGATGTCGGTCCCGGTAAAAGCTTCAAGACGTTTAGGTTTGATACTGCTAGCATATTGAAGCCTTTAGAAGCCGCTTTTGCTGCCAATTGATTTTCCCTGTAGATTATTCTCTAATGACAGTAAGTATATGGCTGAATGTATGAAAGCATGACTGGCAGCAATGCTGGAGGCTGAAGAAAATATCATGTGATTATCGTATTTGAAAAATGTGGCATGAGTTGGAGGACCTGTTAATCTAAGATTCTAACATATATTTGAAAAATGTGGCATGAGTTGGAGGACCTGTTAATCTAAGATTCTAACATATATTTTCATATAAGGTGTTTATGGCTGGAAACTGCTGTATATCACTGGCAGCACGGTTCTTCTAAGTGAAGTGCATCATTCCAAAGTTATATGCTAGTACGCTTGTATTTTTGAATTATATTTAACGCTGATTTGGTGCATCTAAATCATGTGCATTTTTGCGTGTGCACTTCTGAAATTTGCCTTCTGTTCGTAGGATTTGTAGACTGGAGGTATATGACTGGTTTCTACCTTTTATTAAGAATGATGACTCATTTTCTGTGCTTTTGACATGGGCTAGTGTAGTATGTTCCTGATGGATCAATGGGAAGTTAATTAACGGTATAAATCAAGCTAAAAACGATGATCATTAAGTCATCACTGATGAAATTGTAACGTGGTCTAGAATGCATCAATGTTTAGGTTTGGTGATAAAGGCAAAATGAAAGGGCTTTTCACATCGAATTGATTTAACTTGATAACCTCGTGGAAGCTCTTCAGAATCAGTGCTTAAAAGATACGATATTTTTCTAAATCATTTTACGTAACATTCATCTAAATCTTTGTTTCTCCATCTAATCTTAACTAATCAGACCTCTAACTGGGTTTAACTCGAAACTTGCATTGCGTTATTCAAATATATTTTGACATGTGGTATGTTGTATACTACATAATATTTGTAGGGCTAATATATATTACCTTTTTTTATTAAAAAGAAAAAAATCATAAAAGTTAAAATTTTGGAAATGAAACATAAAATCTAAGGTAGTGTTTGGTTTATTTTATGTTTTGAGTTTTGAATTTTCAACATTAATTTCGAATGATACGAAGATTTGAAGGATAACAAAGATGACGGACCAAAGACGAAAGGGACGATGAAGGGACGGTGGTTGGATGAATTTACCATCATTCTTCCGTTGTTTCTTAAAAATACGGAATATAATATATATATATATATATATATATATATATATATATATATATATTTGTGTGTTAACTTCATTTTGTGAAATGATCGCTTTTCACGATATGTGTCCATTGTTTGTACTTTTGTACGAATGATAACCCAAAATTAAAAAATAAAATCAGACACATCCTAATTTTTTTTTGGAAAATGCAAATGATATGCATTTTGCGAAAATGTGTAGGAAGTTCAACCTCTAGAATACACGCAGTTAGGGCTGGCAATGGGTACCCGAAAAATCCGATATCCATCTGCATTCGTATTCGAAATGCGGATAAATATATGATATCCGAAAAAACGATTGTGTATACGGATACATAGATATCCGCATCCGAAAATTAGTCGTTCGATTTTTTTAACATTATACTCAAAATTATATGTATTTTAGTACAATTAATCAGATTTATTTATTGTTTTACTAAGTCAAAGGTTTATATTATATGCGCTAAATGCATATTAGCTACTCAAATCTATTTAATTTCATTATATATGTTTATCTTTGACACTTTAGTGATCAGTGGAATTGAAAAACATTTATATTAAACTTGAAATTTTCATTTATATTCCTTGATTTATCGATCGATGACGGATAAGATAATTATCCGATATCCGTCCGTATCCGCGGATACATATATCCGATATTCGAAAATGATTTCAGATACGGATACGGGTATAACACTATCCATATCCGAAAGTATCCGTTGACAGCCCTACATGCAGTCGCATATAATATACACTAAACATATACAAAAAATTGTTCTATAAGGACATGGGGTTAAATTTTTGTCCGTAAGGACATATTTTAGTGTAAAGAGGGGGAACCAAGGGCCACTGTAATTCTTCCCTTTACACTAAAATTTGTTCTTATGGACAAAATTTTAGCTCCTTGTCCTTATGGAACAATTTTTTGTTCATCCTATCCTTAGGTTATTTTCCTGTTGTGGTTTTATTAATAAAAGTTTCCTGTAACATTGAATATGTAAATTACATCTCTATTATAAAAAATAGAAATCACGGGATTGCTTGCTTATTTTATGGCAGAATATGGATAATAATAATAATAAAAGACAAAGGAAAATTTTTTTGAGAAGCTTCCAACCCAGATACTTTTTATAATTTCGCATTGTCGATTTCCTCACTTAACCCCTAAAGGTATCTACAACATATTGCAAAAATCACCGAATATGGCCTTTTCGTACAATTTGAACGTTGAGTTGTGACAACCTTTTGTATTTTCGAATACAGATTTGTCGATTGTAGTACAAAGGTCCTCCAACCTGCGGAAGAGTTTGAACATAAATTTTGAAAAATGAAAATTAGTCTCAATTTCGAAATTAAGCTCACATCCCTCCCTTAAATTTTATAAATTAGGTTTCTATTTTTCGAAATATCATTAAAAAAAACACGTAAATTGATAATTAAATACAACAACTAATCATCATCAAATTCGAACGAAAAAACGCATCAAAATACGCATCAAAAATAAAATAAAAAATAAAAACGAATTTCCAGTATATTGCATCAAAGGATGCAGTTATTTGCAATTTCTGCATACATTGCAGTTATGCATCAAACTGCAGTATAAATGCAGAAATTGTGCAATAAATCAAGGGTGTTACTAAATGCAAATCATGTTTACTCTATGCACACTAGTATATTACATTTATGCCCTCTAATGCATTAAATAGGTGAAACCTTAATAAATGCTTATGGTACTGTGAATTTTAGTGCATGTTGACTTGACTGTACTGTTTGTTCCATTCCATTTCTTCTGGTGGTGATACTGGCATCTGTACAAAAAACTAGGGTTATGCATCTGAAAAAATATAACTGATCGGAATAAATTCATGTATATGAGTAGGTGCAAAAATTAACGTAAATATATTAAATGATTACACAAAAAACTAGGGTTATGCATCTATGTAAATAATTCATATATGAGGTTTATGTCAATTTGAAAGATCATATCCAACTCCTACCTTTTAGATTTGTCTTTTCTCTTAATCAGTTCATAAAAGCAGCAAACACCGATTAAGATCTAAAGTTTACGTCAATTTCGTAGTTCAAAACCAGATCTTAATCAGGTTAATCTTCTCTTAATAAACATCTACGGATTTAGGTATCGCTTTTGCTAATTCAGCCACTTTCTCTAATTTCTTCTCAGTTAAATCAATATGGTTTATCTATTTAGATATGGGATGCCAATCATAAAGTATATAAAAATTCTACCAAGTGGTATCAGAGCGACAAATTATTGATTTCATTGAGAAAATTGTACTTTTTCAAAAGTTTTGAATTTAACTTTACTTAAAATTCATTGAATTCATGTAATTTCTTACTCAAATTTTAGATCTGTTTGATCTGCCAGGGTTTTTTGGGTGAGCTTTGGATTTGATTTGGTATATTGTTTTATTATTGAAAATTAAAAGGCTAACTTATGAAACTCTTTTGGCTTAGAAAGGTAGATATAAATAATCCATATTTTGAACTTGTTAATTTTTTAGGAAATAATCTGAATCCCTCTAAATCTGAAAAATAACTTATGTTATTCCTAAAATTACAAGTTTATCATTGTATAAGTTTTGTAAATAAATTATGAATTTCAATGTAGGAAAACATTATGGATCAGTTATGTATAGTTATTTTCTTTAATATTTATTAATGGTATAATTTGATCTGTGTAATTTAGAACCATTTTGTAATAACCCGGAAATTCTGAGCCAATTTAAAAAAAAAAAATTGGCAAATTTATGGAATTTTGAAGATTTAAAATGAATTAATTTAAATAATAACGACGAGAAATTTATTTTGAATAGAATTAGAACGTATATATTTATATAGATCGTCGTTAGAATATAAATATTTTATTTTAATTATAAAAGGAATTGAAAATGGCGCGGTAGTTTGAAATTTCGATTTCAAAGTTCAAATGAATGTACAGGATTCAAAATAAAGCGGATTTTAGCGAGACCAAAAATATTAGAATCTAAAGGAGAATATCTTTCCAACGAATCCAAAAAATTGAAATTTCATAGCGGGAATCAAAAGTTATGCCTAGTTGAAAATTCAGAATAGTCGCTATGGAATTCTGGCCCTTAAAAATGGCCATTTTGCAAACGGCCTCGGTTTTCGATGAAACCACTTTTGTTGGATCCATGATGTCAAATTATTTCTAGGTTTCAAAATTCATAATTTTCTGAATCAATATATGAGTGTGGCAAAGGAAAACGCGTTTGATCAGTTTAGTTGATTTTAATCGACTGGAAAATGGCCATTTTTCAAACGGTCTCAAAATTCGATGAAATTAGTTTTATTAGAACCGTTCGTCAATACGAGGCTAGAAATAATTATTCTGGAATTTTTAGAGTCCGTATGTGCCCCCGGTAAATTGTAATGTACGTCTAAAATTGAATATATAGATTTATATTTAATCTAAACGAAAACTGATCGAAACGATCTAATCAACTTACGATACATATCCCATTGTGTTCGGAATGGGGATAATTAGCTAGGGGCGACAGTCGTTGGGGTCGATTTGGGGTTCGAATGAAAAAGTATCTTTTATGGAATTTAAAAATTAAATAATATATTATTTATTAGAAGTCAACCCTTTATTTACTCTTCCCCCCTCTCCAACTCAGATCCACGAACGAGAAAAGAAGATAAGAAAAAAACCCGGACTTCTACTCGTTGCCTCCTCCCCCACAGCGCCACCGCGCTCCAGTCCTCCGCCCCCTTGCTCCGGCGATCGTCCACCTCTTTCCCCCCTCCTCAGCTACTCTCTCTCTCCTCCCTTCTAATGTAAACCACGCCCGAACCCTTTTCCACCCAAACAGAGAGCCACCGTGAGTTGAGGCTAAACCGCATCACCACCTCCGCCTGCTCCACCTCCGTCAGACGCAACGCACCCAAACCTCATCGCTGACAAACCCTAGTTTCGAGCAGATAATTTGAGCGTCGGTTATAGTTCAAAGCAGTGTAAACAAGAGAGAAGGTAATTGATTTGATTTTAAATTTAATTAGCGAGTTAATTAGAATATAAATACATTGTTAAAAACTTGATTTTTATTATATACGCCATTGCTTACATATATGATTTTAGTTCATAAAGAAAAGGTGATATTTTTGTTCATGAAAAGATGAGGTTTCTGTTCATGAAAAGAAGAGATTTTTGATTAGGAAAAAAAATTAGATTTTTCCTTATGTAAAGATTAGATTTTTAATAACGTAAAAATTAGATTTTTAATATCGTATAAATTAGATTTTTAATATTGTAAAGATTATATTTTTTATTCATGTAAAGATTATATTTTTATAGTGAAAGGATATGATTTTTCATAATGAGAAAGATTTGATTTTTACATAGAAAAAGACTGGATTTTTAGCTACATAAAGCTATGATTTTAAATTATATAAAGATGTGATTTTTATGTTGTTAAAAATATAATTTTTAACCCATGAAGAAAATAAAAATATAATTTTTAGTTCATGCAGAAGTATGATTTTTATATAGAAATCTTTGCATATAACAATATGATTTTTATATAGTAAAGGTTATAAAAATATGATTTTTATATAGTAGAGATTATAAAAATATGATTTTTATATGATAGAGAATATAATTTTATTCATGTAGCGAAATAAAAATACGATCTTTACGTATAGAGATTTGAAATAAAAATATGATTTTTATGTACATGTAGTAATAATAAAAATGTGATTTTTACTATGAACAACGTGTAAAGGATTGCGTTGAATTTCAGACAAATCCAAGCCATTCAGAAATTCAGAAATGAAACGGCGGAGTGGAAACCCAAGGTGAGAACTCCTCACTTTTATTTTGATTTCTAGTTGAAATATATACTAGGATGCAGACGGTGCTTAGTAGCACTAGACACCAAGGTGAGAACTCCTCACTTTTATTTTGATTTCTAGTTGAAATATATACTAGGATGCAGACGGTGCTTAGTAGCACCAGACACCCGTCATCCACAGACCATGGACGACTTGTATGCTTGTGTGATTGTTTGTGTAGTGAAGTAAAATATATATTCATGTGTTGAAGTAAAATATATATTCATGTGTTGAAATAAAAATAAATTCATGTGTTGAAGTAAAATATATATTCGTGTGTTGAAGTAAAATATATATTCATGTGTTGAAATAAAATATATATTCGTGTGTTGAAATAATTCGTGTGTTGAAGTAAAATATATATTCATGTGTTGAAGTAAAATATATATTCGTGTGTTGAAGTAAAATAAATATTCATTTACAAATCGAACGATTTGTTTATGTACACCGATTTGAATGATATTGATTGGGACGATAAATTTTACACATCGCCCAACTGCACAAATAAAAATCTGTGTTTGTTGATATGAAACCCCACATGGGTATTGGGACGATATTTGACGTACACTCATCCCGATTGTTTAGTTGTATGTCAATCGATGGGTTGACAGACTGTGTAAGCGTTAATTATTTATATTTAATGCTTATGCAGTTGTGTGGTGCACTCTGGATGATGGATTGATGATTTATCGTTGCTATTATATACATGTATTGTAGAAAATCCATATAATTAACCTTATATGGTAATTGATTGGGCCTCATTCCGATTTGGAAAATAAGAAATATTATAAGAATAAATATTCATGTGTTGAATAGAAAATAAATTCATGTGTTGAATAAAATAAATATTCATATGTTGAATAGAATAAATATTCATGTGTTGAATAGAATAAACATTCCTGTGTTGAATAAAAGCCGTGTTGATTAGACTGACGTCATTTTGACGTGAACGATATTTGTATCGAATTTATTCATTTTTATAATGAATATAGAAAAGGAAGTGATTTCAAAATACAACATTTTGAAAACATTATCATTTGTATATCGATGATGTGGAATATTCAATTTTGATTTGAAATTGAATATGAAGTTGAAATCGTTTCGAAAACGAATTTAAAACGATTTATAAAATACGTTTTGAAAGGAAATCGAAGTAATATATATATATATATATATATATATATATATATATATAATGGCCTGAATAGAACGCGCCGCGGCAGTTCGCGAATTCGACCATTGACTTCGAATGGATATTACGGGAGATCTGACCGTCGGATTCTCCTAAAACCGGAATCTTTGGGTTCGTATCGAAAAGAGATTTCTAATGGATATTAGAGATTTGAAATATAACGGTTGGATTTGGAATTATGTCCAAATAAAATTTGAAAAAGGTCGCTGTAAGGGCAGTTCGATGGGCATTGATGGAAATCGACTGTACGGGCCTTGATAAAATTATTAAAAATAGTAATAATTTGTGTAAAATCATAAGAAATGATTTGTGAAGAATTGGGATGAAAATTTCCATATTTGAAAAGATAAAAATAGATTTTTATCGAAATGAACTAGTTTTGAACTAGAATTATAATTCCATTTATTTTTAAAATAAATAAATTGGATTTGAAATGGTTCTGAAAATAACCAGAAGTTTCAATAATTGAATTGGAATGGAATGTGATTTTGGGTTTATAGTGAACCGTGTTTTAAATGACATTGGTTCTTTAACCCAGTTAAAGACAGAATATGATTTCCCAAGTTAAACAATCATTGATATTGATTTTTGGGAAGATTAAAACCAAGTGGAGTTTTAATGAATCTTTAATTAGATTGAAATGATTGAGAATGGGGTATCACCAATTTTGCTCCTGGCGATAGTTAAATCTTTAATTAGATTTGAACGTGAAATGGTAATTGAATTTACCGATAACACTGTGGTGTTAGATATGAAGTATTACCAGTTTTACTTCATGGGATGAATAGGTTGGGATTGGAAAATAAAATGAATGATTACTTCGGTGTGGTTCGCTAATCCCGACTAATTTGAATTGATATTCAAAAGGAGATTAAAGAATAAATTTAAAGAATTTATCTTTGATAAAATTAATGGGAACCTTTCCCAAAGTGTAAGAATATTTGAATAAAAGAATATTCTGAATTGGAATGAGGCGTATGTTGTGTTTGTGTAACACTTTTTTATTATATACGCGAGTTATTCAGAAAGACCGGGTTTATCCCATTCTGAATAACTGATTCGACGTGGTGTCGAGGATGAAGACAGTGGTTAAAGACCGGAGGTCTTCACATCATTTGGGTGATTGCTGATGATCTTGATTGGGCTGTACACCCAAGAGGAGAGAATCAGTTGGTGATCGTCCAGATGTACTTGGAGATCGATGGATATGCGAGGTACAAGGTGCCTCCGGTTTCGTTGAGACCCAGAATGAACTTGTAAATGGACTGTGTGTCTGACATTGGATTTTATTCTGTGTGATTGATTTCTATTAAATATATATCTGTTTGGCGACAGAGAATATATTCTCTTGCTTAACGCCCTTCTCTGAGACGTACGAGCTCAGGGGTTATATATTGATGGATATCAATCGCATGGAGTGAATTGTCTGTGTGGCATGCCTAAGTGGCAATTGATCAAGGCTTCTGTTGAAAAGCAAAGTCTTGTAGTTGATGATCAAAGCACCGCCTGCACGGCAT
Organism: Allium sativum; assembly: GCA_030737875.1. Taxonomy (NCBI): domain Eukaryota; kingdom Viridiplantae; phylum Streptophyta; class Magnoliopsida; order Asparagales; family Amaryllidaceae; genus Allium; species Allium sativum. The sequence continues at coordinate 552,157,564 of CM060910.1, read as the reverse complement.
AGCTTTGTGTAACGTTGATTCGCGTGCCTCACACATCGGTTGTGAACAAGAAACGGGAGAGGACATCAGGGAGGGCATGTGTTTCCTTCAAGCTAGAAGTGGCGTCAGTGGTTTTGCACGCCCTGACGAGTTTGACTTATGTGGTTGTTGCTGTTGCGAGGCGCCTCAGATATATCGGTGACTATGTGGAGCCGATGGAGTCAGTGGACTCATTGACACCCCATAGGGTGGGGAAACACAACGTTCAGGCATTATAATCCACATCGGGTGGATTGGCCCTGACGATCCAAGGGATAGTTGCGGCTGTTCCAGAGGGGCGGGCTAGAGCGTCTCGAATTCGGTAAGGATGATCCCTTGCCTTGGTTCACAGATGGAAATCCAACTTCCAATATGTGACTTTGCGGTTTTGATTGTAGAGCCTAGTATGGCGACAAAGTGGGATGGGGCACTTATGCCGTCTATGATTGATACTTATGATTGAAATTGTTTTAATACTATGCACTTGTAGTAATAATAAAAGATGATCAAGCATTCTTTGGCTATTATAAGGTAAAACTCTATCCTTCGGCTTGTGTAACGACCCGTGTTTTTCGACTATTTAAATCTGAATATTTAAATTGGTTTTAAATATTTTATTTGGAATATAAATGGATTTTAATATTTAAATCGCTATTTGAATGAAGTTGAACAATATATATATTCATATATAATATAAATCAAGCTTGAAAATGGCGTGCAGTTCGTAATTTGGAGTTTTGAACTTCAAATGGATATACAGAATCCGATATAAGTCGGATTTCTGTGAAACGAGAAACGTTGGAACCATAGTGACGATAGTTTTCATATGAAAGAGAAAAATCCAGATTCCGTGTTACAGATTGTTAGACATGGCCAAATCAAATTTTGAAATAGTCGCTGTGAAAAAAATCGTTATTAAAATAAAGGCCTTTAAAATAGCCGTTTTGCAAACGGACTCAGATTTCGATGAAATCAGTTTCATTGGAACCGTATCATTGAATTATTGTACGATGTTGAATGGCGCGGCAAACAGGTGTCGTATGTGACCACGGTAGTTGTAAACGTCCGTTCAATTTATATAGCGCGTTATTAATTCAATAAAGGGTAATTGGGATACAACGGGAGCAGACGATCGAATTAGGCCACGAAACCAGTTCCGTTGAGTTCGTATCGTCGATTATAGTCAGGATAGATATATAGTTTGTTATTTTTAGAGACCGGGAAATTTGGTGTTCAGAAGGGCAGTGCGGTACATGTTAAAAATAGCCTACCGGGGCAACAGTCTCAGAATGCGACGAAATTGGTGCCGTTGGGTTCGTATTGAAGAATTATTATAGGATATCGAGGTTTCAAGTTGATTTGATTTATCTGGTGGTCATGGAAAAATTAAACGCGTGTTCATTTCTGGTTTTATAAAGGAATTTTTTTTCATACGACCTCGGATTGCGACGAAACTTGTCCCATTAGGACCGGAATACCTTTTTACACCAAGATTAGTTTTTTTATCAGTAAACAGAAGTCTATTTTGGTTAGTTTTACACAGCATGATGTAGTGTCTATCCGGCAGTTCGAATTAAGCATGCATTTTGTTTACAGCTCAGAGTACATCTGGTCTAATTTTAAATACTCTTTGTCATTGGAGACGGTCCATTTATCGTTAATAAGAACATTGATAGTTGCTTTGTGTGGCATTTAAGTACGCACCATCCCTTATTCCTTTGCAAACACAGCCTTCCCCAGTTAGTAACGCGAGACCAGATACCACCTCTGCTGACCTAAAGGAGAAACATGTATACCTACCAGTGAAGCTACTTTGTCCTTTTGATTGGAGAAAAGAAAATATCTCCCTGATGCCATTTACTTACCAGCGTGCCTGTCTGTACGAAGGCCTACAAATTGCATGGCCGTATGAGAAACTAAGTGCAGGCTTTTCGTGTATATGTATTTTCAAATCAGCTACCTACACATACTGAAACAACAGTTGCTTTAAACAGCTACTGTATGAAAAATGAATACTCATGCCGTCACCTATATTCGAAAAGAAATTACACTGTTAGCTACTCTACGCATTTTTTCCTGTGAACCTATCTAGTCTAATAACTTGGCAACCACGGACCTTTCCCATATATAAACATGACTGCCCCTTTATTGTTTTCGTGAGTTCAGGCAATGGTGTAAATTGTTTTTCCCTCAACAAATTTAATCCAAACAACTAGCATTATACCTCAAAAGAATCCCGTAATTTGTTTATATAGGAGTTCCTCAGTGTTTTGTACATTACTGTAAGAATTTAGGAAGGGTCGAGCACTTCTTTTTGGTTCCGAACAGGGAAGCCGTAGCCTGGAGATGTACACACGTGTGTACTGTGTTCCAACGTAGAAAATGGGAAGGCGGGTGGCGCTCGGATCAGTGGAGGTGGTTGGCTCAGCATGAGTCTGATGAAAGGGTGATGGAATGGAGTGAAGTAGCACGTGTTTGTTGAGCGGGGAAGTGTCTGGACGTTGCTCTATGGGTATTCTAGAATGGATGTGTGTGAAGATGCATGGGACATGAAGCAACAGTAGGGGAGTTTTGAACTGAAGAATGGGAGCATGCATGGACGGATCTGACGTGGGAAGAAGCACAATAGTCCAACAAAGTATATTTTCGTTTATACCTTAAGGGAGGATGCGTGAATAAGATTCAGCTTTAGCAAAACATAAGTGTATCCGACATAGCAAGCTACGCTGGGATCGTGACAACGAACAGAACACTATCAAACTGATTTGGGCAGGGACAGAGATAGATGGAGATTCCGGTTAAATTAAACGACTGTTTTAATTTAACCGTAACTGAACCGTTCAACGAACAAATAAGGTGAGTTAAACTCACTCAGTTTTCCCAATTATATTTTATATAAATTGGGTTTTTATTTTGTGTGCTCTGCTTGCCAATGGTTGACTGTTTGCTTGCTGATTTAACTGATGAAATTAAATCGTCGTTTAATTTCAGTGAAATACCAAATCGTTATTTTTAACGATTGGTTCCAATAAAGGTGACTCACCTTGGTTGGTCACGTTTATTTATAAACGTGTTTAAATGGTTGCATTGTTTGAAATTTGCTTATGGTTGATGTTAAATGGTCGTTATTTAGTTCATTAGTTAAACAAAACTGAACAGTCTGATTTGAGATAACCATTCTGTATACAGGGAAGAACAGGTTGGAGGGATCCAACCGGATTCCTCAAATAGATTATTTATTTCATATTTTCACATATGAACTATCCTGTTTGGTTGATTGATTTGATTATTGATTTGGACTGGGAATTCAACCTGTGTTGTGTTTAAACCAATGAGCGGTATTGGTTGAGTATTTAGCAGTGTATGGCCTACAAAATCAATCGTGTTATAAATATTGATTCACCGTCAGGGGAATCGATAAAGATGAGGTTATAAAATTTATTATATAACTGGAGTTGGATTTAGAATATATTATTTTGAATAAAAATTATAATAGGAAATTAAATAAATATTTTATTTATTTAAGACTTTGATTGTTATTAAATTATTTTATGAAGTAAATGCTGAAGTTAATCAGGTTTACGAGTACAAGAACAAGTAAAGAATAGAAGGATTAAACTTTGATAATTGTTTTGTAAAGAAAACAATTAATGGGATTATTTAAATTAATTATATTTTTAATTAATTTAAAGTGAGGATTAATTGGAATCGATTAACGATATAATCAAGTTTAGAGTTAATTAAATCGACCGTTTGAATTAGAATTTGATTATCAAAATTGATGTGTTTTGATTTGGATAGTTTAATAAATATTGTTTAAATTTAAATAAGGTTTTAAAAAGGGATTTACCATTTAATTTTGTTATTAAAGAAATTAACTACTCATGTAGTTAATGATTGAAATAAATTATTATTTTAATTAATAATAATTTAGACAATTACTTTTCAAAAGTAATTGAAGTAAAAAGAAATCAAAGGAGATTGGAAATAAGCGAATCTGGTTAAAGAACTGGGATTATAGAGTTGAATAACCAAATCCAATAGTTAAATGGAATTTGTTTGAGACTAGAATGAAATATTGATTTTGATTACAACTGACACTTATCTGAGGATAAGAATGTTGTTTGATCAAGGTCTGAGAGGTAATTAGAATACCCCAACTTGAACAACATCGGGATTATCTGAAGATGGTATTAGTTGGTAATCGTAAGAGATGTTAGTAAATATGTTTTGATAATATAAACAGCGATTTTAGCACTGTTGTTATAATATATGTTTTGTAAATCAAATATAGCGATTTTAGCACTGTTGCTATAGTAAATGGATTGTAAACCTAAACAGCAATTATAGCGCTGTTGTTTGAAAATCTAAATAGTAATTTTAATGCTATTGTTATAACATATGTGCTATAAATTTCCTTATTAAAAAAAATGGATTTTTCCGATTTAAATAATAAAGGATGAGTTGTCATTTCGTACGACTGCTAGCGTAATTCGCAGGGCTGCTGATAGCCTACGGCGGTCGGATGTTTCCTGAGGGAATCAGGCGTAACCATTGTGATCGCTGTGATCTAGAGTCAAGCGAATGGATGTAAGTCGAGTATTAGTAAATCGATAGAAGTTAAACAAGTAAAGTTAATCAGTTAGATTTAACCAGTTAAAGTTAATCAATTAGAGTTAATCGATTTGAGTTTAATCGAATTAGAGTTATTCAAATATCGTATTTTGAATGTTAAAAGAGCTAGAAGCTTTGGTTTAACAAAAGTAAATCAGTTGTTAAAGGCCAAATGGTGCTGAATACTGAGCCAGTGACTCATTGGGTTGTCATGATTGAAACACTGATTATTTTGATAGTTAAATCACCGACTATCAAATCGGACCCATACGATTGTTGGTACGGAAAGACCGGGATCGAATTTATATTCGAAAACCATTCCGACCAACAAATACGCGAAAATATCAGAAGACGGTTGACATGGAGCATTGAAGACCGTGGATCTTCGTAAGCGGAAGGATTACTTAAAATCTCTGGTTTAGCGGCCCGAGATACACTGTGATTCTGTCGTGGTTGGAATCCACGGGTTGCAAGGACTTCTCGCTACTGATCCATGGGGTGATTCCTATATGAGATGCAGTAGGAGAGTACCTTCGGTTCATCCTGTTCCTGGATGACTTGTATGGACGAATGTCTGACAGAGTATTTCCTTAAGAACCACGTACGTTGATTTTTACAAATACACCGAGTTGGTGGCGAAGAGGGGCCCTTCTTCAATACCAGAGTATATTTGTGGGCGTCAATTAGTGATTTGACGGATCTGACGATGTGGCATTCAAAGTGAATGATGGCCAGATGTTCGAAGAGATGAATTCTTGCCTCAAGCCTCATCAACCGGGGAAGGACAAAAAATCGGGCAGGCAGCATGGCTATGTGGGTCGCTCCCATTAGGGTGTATAATCACCTATCTAGAGAAATTCCTTTTGTTTCTTATTCTATCGATTCTGCCCATTCGGGAACGGTGGTTTGAGTCCAACCGTTGGTGATATACATTCGATACACTCAAGCGAAATGAGTGGTCGGTCATGTGAGGGCCGGGTTGCAAGACGTTCTTGTTGAACCCAGTCTATTCGCCTCTAGAGATACACTAGCGGCAGGTGGTCCCATACCTTGTCAAGGTCGGAATCCAATCTCCAATAAGCACCAGCGGTTTTGTGTGTATACTATATATGTGGAGCGTGAGATGCAAGCGTTCCACTAGATTGATATTTACTTGTATTTAGACATTACTATAATATCAGACAAGATATTGATTTCAAAACTGTTTGGGTTATCGTAAGGTAAAAACCGTCCGTGTTTATGTGTGGATTTGGTCTTACGATTATCCTTTTCTTTTGAAGAGATTTTGAACTTTAAAATCTTGTTGGATGATTTACCTTTAATATTGTGCGAGTTTATCTCACTCTGGTTCACCAGACTGACCCGGTGTTTTGTAAATGCTCGGGTTAGCCCGGGGTGTACAGGTTCAGGTTATCGAATGCTATGAAGAGACGAGATGGAAGAGTCCAGACGTATGATATTATATAGCTACTATTCCGCTGTGTTGAATAGGAGGACAGGTTATTATAACTGTCCAGATGTTGATATACTCTGATATTGTAAGTATTTTTAAAAAGCTCTCAATAAAGTTTATTTCTATATTATATTTTTGTTCCGCTGCGATGTGAGACTCTGTGTTGTGTTGTTTCTTCTCCTTCTACTATTCTAATATTTCTTTCTTTCTTATCTCACCCTCTAATTTCTTTCTAATACTATCCAGTGTTTTCGGTGTTGGAAGGTCGGCATGAGTTACGGTAAAGGTATTTATGTCGATTTTCGAGGCCGAAATCCGCTGGGTCGTTACAGTGGTATCAGAGCCAGGTTGCTTAATTGGTACGGATGATAGGGGGTTCTCGCTTCGCGTTTGGTGGAGAAAGGGAGACTCTTACCCCTACATCTCCCGACAATGTGGGTTGGTCGAGTCGCGAGGCTGGCCGTAAAAGCAGTTCTGAGGTATCTCTGTAAGCCACGGTGGGAGGTTAGCCCACTGCCGTTGGGTCGTTACAGTGGTATCAGAGCTATTGGTTTAGTAATAACCTTGGCTCTGTGGTGTAACTCGATAGAGATTGGGTTAGTAATACCCTAGATCGAGATTGAGTGTATATGTATATGAGAGCGTAATTATAAATTTTATATACAAATGTTTTGTATTGTGTTTGCTGATCGGTTCAAGTGTTGAGAAGCGTTGAACTGGCAATGAATGCAGTATTGTTTTGAAAAGAGGGTAAATGAAATAATTTTACCCAAATTATATTTTATATAGAAAAGAAATAATTTTCTATATTTATTGAGATATTGGTGTATTTGATGTGTTTGTCAATTTGGATGAATTCAAATTTGATTAAGAATTTGAACTGAAACTTAACCTGGTTAAGTGTGATTAAATTAAGAATGATAATGAAATGTAATAAAGCAGATTTGGAAATTGGAAATTAAATGAATAAACAATAATCAAAAGAAAATCAATCGGACATAAATCGATTGATGTTCAAATATGAGAAACCAAAATGAAATATTGATATTGAATGTGAATTCAGTTAATTTGACTGATTGCCGTGCATTGGTTGTTGTTTGTGATTGTTGTTATTAGATGATAGTTATTTGAATGGAAATAATCAACAAATGTAATGGAGCTAAATGATTTATAAACCAAAGAATAAATTTCCGGTATAATTAAACTGGAATAGAATCGCATAAGAATTAAAATTTATGATTTAACCCGGTATTTGATAATGAATTGATGCTGTGTGTTTGACTTTGCAATTGGTGTAGTTGTACCAGTTGATTAGTGAATATTATCTCAGGATTTCATATATTTGTTACTGGTATGTGAATTAAGTTGAGTACAGGTGCCAGATGGCTTTTGAGGATCAGATATTGGTTGAGTAAATCGCGCATACGTTGAGCAAATATGCTAAATAGCGCTCGCAAAAAGGTACGCCTACGCGAAAATATAAAATTTTGAATTTTAGGGTTTTGATTTTTTTTTTTTTCCGACCGTTGGTCGATGTATTTATATTATTTGTTCCTGCGATATCACAGATGTCACTCCGTGCAGGGGAGACTCTGCCGAATTTTCCCGGGAATTTAATGTGTTAGAATTTTTTTCGATATTTTTGAAATATTCATTTACGATAACGAATTGGTTTTCGATAAATTAGATTTGGAAATTAATGGAATTTGTAGCACTTTTCTTACCTTAGCAATTTCGAGGACGAAATTATTTTAAGGGGGAAAGAATGTAACGACCCGTGTTTTTCGACTATTTAAATCTGAATATTTAAATTGGTTTTAAATATTTTATTTGGAATATAAATGGATTTTAATATTTAAATCGCTATTTGAATGAAGTTGAACAATATATATATTCATATATAATATAAATCAAGCTTGAAAATGGCGTGCAGTTCGTAATTTGGAGTTTTGAACTTCAAATGGATATACAGAATCCGATATAAGTCGGATTTCTGTGAAACGAGAAACGTTGGAACCATAGTGACGATAGTTTTCATATGAAAGAGAAAAATCCAGATTCCGCGTTACAGATTGTTAGACATGGCCAAATCAAATTTTGAAATAGTCGCTGTGAAAAAAATCGTTATTAAAATAAAGGCCTTTAAAATAGCCGTTTTGCAAACGGACTCAGATTTCGACGAAATCAGTTTCATTGGAACCGTATCATTGAATTATTGTACGATGTTGAATGGCGCGGCAAACAGGTGTCGTATGTGACCACGGTAGTTGTAAACGTCCGTTCAATTTATATAGCGCGTTATTAATTCAATAAAGGGTAATTGGGATACAACGGGAGCAGACGATCGAATTAGGCCACGAAACCAGTTCCGTTGAGTTCGTATCGTCGATTATAGTCAGGATAGATATATAGTTTGTTATTTTTAGAGACCGGGAAATTTGGTGTTCAGAAGGGCAGTGCGGTACATGTTAAAAATAGCCTACCGGGGCAACAGTCTCAGAATGCGACGAAATTGGTGCCGTTGGGTTCGTATTGAAGAATTATTATAGGATATCGAGGTTTCAAGTTGATTTGATTTATCTGGTGGTCGTGGAAAAATTAAACGCATGTTCATTTCTGGTTTTATAAAGGAATTTTTTTTCATACGACCTCGGATTGCGACGAAACTTGTCCCATTAGGACCGGAATACCTTTTTACACCAAGATTAGTTTTTTTATCAGTAAACAGAAGTCTATTTTGGTTAGTTTTACACAGCATGATGTAGTGTCTATCCGGCAGTTCGAATTAAGCATGCATTTTGTTTAAAGCTCAGAGTACATCTGGTCTAATTTTAAATACTCTTTGTCATTGGAGACGGTCCATTTATCGTTAATAAGAACATTGATAGTTGCTTTGTGTGGCATTTAAGTACGCACCATCCCTTATTCCTTTGCAAACACAGCCTTCCCCAGTTAGTAACGCGAGACCAGATACCACCTCTGCTGACCTAAAGGAGAAACATGTATACCTACCAGTGAAGCTACTTTGTCCTTTCGATTGGAGAAAAGAAAATATCTCCCTGATGCCATTTACTTACCAGCGTGCCTGTCTGTACGAAGGCCTACAAATTGCATGGCCGTATGAGAAACTAAGTGCAGGCTTTTCGTGTATATGTATTTTCAAATCAGCTACCTACACATACTGAAACAACAGTTGCTTTAAACAGCTACTGTATGAAAAATGAATACTCATGCCGTCACCTATATTCGAAAAGAAATTACACTGTTAGCTACTCTACGCATTTTTTCCTGTGAACCTATCTAGTCTAATAACTTGGCAACCACGGACCTTTCCCATATATAAACATGACTGCCCCTTTATTGTTTTCGTGAGTTCAGGCAATGGTGTAAATTGTTTTTCCCTTAACAAATTTAATCCAAACAACTAGCATTATACCTCAAAAGAATCCCGTAATTTGTTTATATAGGAGTTCCTCAGTGTTTTGTACATTACTGTAAGAATTTAGGAAGGGTCGAGCACTTCTTTTTGGTTCCGAACAGGGAAGCCGTAGCCTGGAGATGTACACACGTGTGTACTGTGTTCCAACGTAGAAATGGGAAGGCGGGTGGCGCTCGGATCAGTGGAGGTGGTTGGCTCAGCATGAGTCTGATGAAAGGGTGATGGAATGGAGTGAAGTAGCACGTGTTTGTTGAGCGGGGAAGTGTCTGGACGTTGCTCTATGGGTATTCTAGAATGGATGTGTGTGAAGATGCATGGGACATGAAGCAACAGTAGGGGAGTTTTGAACTGAAGAATGGGAGCACGCATGGACGGATCTGACGTGGGAAGAAGCACAATAGTCCAACAAAGTATATTTTCGTTTATACCTTAAGGGAGGATGCGTGAATAAGATTCAGCTTTAGCAAAACATAAGTGTATCCGACATAGCAAGCTATGCTGGGATCGTGACAACGAACAGAACACTATCAAACTGATTTGGGCAGGGACAGAGATAGATGGAGATTCCGGTTAAATTAAACGACTGTTTTAATTTAACCGTAACTGAACCGTTCAACGAACAAATAAGGTGAGTTAAACTCACTCAGTTTTCCCAATTATATTTTATATAAATTGGGTTTTTATTTTGTGTGCTCTGCTTGCCAATGGTTGACTGTTTGCTTGCTGATTTAACTGATGAAATTAAACCGTCGTTTAATTTCAGTGAAATACCAAATCGTTATTTTTAACGATTGGTTCCAATAAAGGTGACTCACCTTGGTTGGTCACGTTTATTTATAAACGTGTTTAAATGGTTGCATTGTTTGAAATTTGCTTACGGTTGATGTTAAATGGTTGTTATTTAGTTCATCAGTTAAACAAAACTGAACAGTCTGATTTGAGATAACCATTCTGTATACAAGGAAGAACAGGTTGGAGGGATCCAACCGGATTCCTCAAATAGATTATTTATTTCATATTTTCACATATGAACTATCCTGTTTGGTTGATTGATTTGATTATTGATTTGGACTGGGAATTCAACCTGTGTTGTGTTTAAACCAATGAGCGGTATTGGTTGAGTATTTAGCAGTGTATGGCCTACAAAATCAATCGTGTTATAAATATTGATTCACCGTCAGGGGAATCGATAAAGATGAGGTTATAAAATTTATTATATAACTGGAGTTGGATTTAGAATATATTATTTTGAATAAAAATTATAATAGGAAATTAAATAAATATTTTATTTATTTAAGACTTTGATTGTTATTAAATTATTTTATGAAGTAAATGCTGAAGTTAATCAGGTTTACGAGTACAAGAACAAGTAAAGAATAGAAGGATTAAACTTTGATAATTGTTTTGTAAAGAAAACAATTAATGGGATTATTTAAATTAACTATATTTTTAATTAATTTAAAGTGAGGATTAATTGGAATCGATTAACGATATAATCAAGTTTAGAGTTAATTAAATCGACCGTTTGAATTAGAATTTGATTATCAAAATTGATGTGTTTTGATTTGGATAGTTTAATAAATATTGTTTAAATTTAAATAAGGTTTTAAAAAAGGATTTACCATTTAATTTTGTTATTAAAGAAATTAACTACTCATGTAGTTAATGATTGAAATAAATTATTATTTTAATTAATAATAATTTAGACAATTACTTTTCAAAAGTAATTGAAGTAAAAAGAAATCAAAGGAGATTGGAAATAAGCGAATCTGGTTAAAGAACTGGGATTATAGAGTTGTATAACCAAATCCAATAGTTAAATGGAATTTGTTTGAGAGTAGAATGAAATATTGATTTTGATTACAACTGACACTTATCTGAGGATAAGAATGTTGTTTGATCAAGGTCTGAGAGGTAATTAGAATACCCCAACTTGAACAACATCGGGATTATCTGAAGATGGTATTAGTTGGTAATCGTAAGAGATGTTAGTAAATATGTTTTGATAATATAAACAGCGATTTTAGCACTGTTGTTATAATATATGTTTTGTAAATCAAATATAGCGATTTTAGCACTGTTGCTATAGTAAATGGATTGTAAACCTAAACAGCAATTATAGCGCTGTTGTTTGAAAAACTAAATAGTAATTTTAATGCTATTGTTATAACATATGTGCTATAAATTTCCTTATTAAAAAAAAATGGATTTTTCCGATTTAAATAATAAAGGATGAGTTGTCATTTCGTACGACTGCTAGCGTAATTCGCAGGGCTGCTGATAGCCTACGGCGGTCGGATGTTTCCTGAGGGAATCAGGCGTAACCATTGTGATCGCTGTGATCTAGAGTCAAGCGAATGGATGTAAGTCGAGTATTAGTAAATCGATAGAAGTTAAACAAGTAAAGTTAATCAGTTAGATTTAACCAGTTAAAGTTAATCAATTAGAGTTAATCGATTTCAGTTTAATCGAATTAGAGTTATTCAAATATCGTATTTTGAATGTTAAAAGAGCTAGAAGCTTTGGTTTAACAAAAGTAAATCAGTTGTTAAAGGCCAAATGGTGCTGAATACTGAGCCAGTGACTCATTGGGTTGTCATGATTGAAACACTGATTATTTTGATAGTTAAATCACCGACTATCAAATCGGACCCATACGATTGTTGGTACGGAAAGACCGGGATCGAATTTATATTCGAAAACCATTCCGACCAACAAATACGCGAAAATATCAGAAGACGGTCGACATGGAGCATTGAAGACCGTGGATCTTCGTAAGCGGAAGGATTACTTATAATCTCTGGTTTAGCGGCCCGAGATACACTGTGATTCTGTCGTGGTTGGAATCCACGGGTTGCAAGGACTTCTCGCTACTGATCCATGGGGTGATTCCTATATGAGATGCAGTAGGAGAGTACCTTCGGTTCATCCTGTTCCTGGATGACTTGTATGGACGAATGTCTGACAGAGTATTTCCTTAAGAACCACGTACGTTGATTTTTACAAATACACCGAGTTGGTGGCGAAGAGGGGCACTTCTTCAATACCAGAGTATATTTGTGGGCGTCAATTAGTGATTTGACGGATCTGACGATGTGGCATTCAAAGTGAATGATGGCCAGATGTTCGAAGAGATGAATTCTTGCCTCAAGCCTCATCAACCGGGGAAGGACAAAAAATCGGGCAGGCAGCATGGCTATGTGGGTCGCTCCCATTAGGGTGTATAATCACCTATCTAGAGAAATTCCTTTTGTTTCTTATTCTATCGATTCTGCCCATTCGGGAACGGTGGTTTGAGTCCAACCGTTGGTGATATACATTCGATACACTCAAGCGAAATGAGTGGTCGGTCATGTGAGGGCTGGGTTGCAAGACGTTCTTGTTGAACCCAGTGTATTCGCCTCTAGAGATACACTAGCGGCAGGTGGTCCCATACCTTGTCAAGGTCGGAATCCAATCTCCAATAAGCACCAGCGGTTTTGTGTGTATACTATATATGTGGAGCGTGAGATGCAAGCGTTCCACTAGATTGATATTTACTTGTATTTAGACATTACTATAATATCAGACAAGATATTGATTTCAAAACTGTTTGGGTTATCGTAAGGTAAAAACCGTCCGTGTTTATGTGTGGATTTGGTCTTACGATTATCCTTTTCTTTTGAAGAGATTTTGAACTTTAAAATCTTGTTGGATGATTTACCTTTAATATTGTGCGAGTTTATCTCACTCTGGTTCACCAGACTGACCCGGTGTTTTGTAAATGCTCGGGTTAGCCCAGGGTGTACAGGTTCAGGTTATCGAATGCTATGAAGAGACGAGCTGGAAGAGTCCAGACGTATGATATTATATAGCTACTATTCCGCTGTGTTGAATAGGAGGACAGGTTATTATAACTGTCCAGATGTTGATATACTCTGATATTGTAAGTATTTTTAAAAAGCTCTCAATAAAGTTTATTTCTATATTATATTTTTGTTCCGCTGCGATGTGAGACTCTGTGTTGTGTTGTTTCTTCTCCTTCTACTATTCTAATATTTCTTTCTTTCTTATCTCACCCTCTAATTTCTTTCTAATACTATCCAGTGTTTTCGGTGTTGGAAGGTCGGCATGAGTTACGGTAAAGGTATTTATGTCGATTTTCGAGGCCGAAATCCGCTGGGTCGTTACAGCTTGTGTTGCATTGTGTGATGGGACCCGGGTCTTATAATAGCTTCATTATTTCTTTATTTAGCATTGCGCTGTTGTTTTATGCACTAGTATTCTTGGGAGGAAACCCGTTTCGTGTTATACGGCGTGGTCCCTTGATTTACCTAATTTTAAAATAAAGATTAATGACTGTTTTAGTTCTCACACCAGTCCCATGACTGACCTGGAGTTTATTGTTTTAACCTAAACTCCGGGTGCCCTTATTTTGACACAGCAGCTAGTAGTTTTAGTTTTGTAGATTTATATTCACAGGATCCTGATTTACAGCTGGAATGATATCCGGAAAGCTCTGTATCCGTGTACTACTTTCAGTTGTGTATTGTATTATTTCCCCTGCTATGTAATGTATTGTAATCTCTGATATTTATCGAATGTGTAATATTTATTCATACTCTGTATATTCTTGTATTCTGATGGAATTGTTGTAATAAGCAATGAAATGTTCTTCTGTTTGTGTTCTCGTTTGTCGTGTTCTCAAAGTATCCGCTCTTTCCTTCGCGGGGAAGTTACGGGTCCTTACACATTTATTCAAGAACATATAAATTCAGTTCCTTCATTATTTTAAGTAATTAACTTTTGATTAAGTAATTTAGGAATGCACATACACACACACACATATGTGTGTGTGTGTGTATACATACACACACGCGTGCACACACACAAAAGGTATTCGGATTATTTGAATTTTTTTGAATCAAGTATGCTCCTTTAAGGTATTTGTGCTAATCTTACTATTGAGTAATATCACACCTAGATCTCAAAGGAGAATATTCAAGTTAATTTATATGTTTGTGATTAAATCAATTTGTTGCACATTAGTCTATTCTTTTTTTGGACCACATAACGGTAAATTGCATTTATTTTTATCATAAATGCATTAAACTGGTTGTTAACGTTAAATTATTATTGTGATCATTGCACTAAATGCATTGGTTACAAAATGATTTGACTTGTTTGTGTTAGAAATAAGAAAATGTATATAATTTATAGTTTGGTGCATTTTTGTTTGATATAAATGCATTAGTTGCATCAGTTACAGTAAATTAAATGATTCAGCTTGTTTGTATTAGTAGGAAAAGACATACAGTGTAACGACCTGCCTTTTTTTACCATTCATCCTGGTAATGAAACCAACTCAAGTCATTCGAAGCAGCAGACTTTTTTAACCATGAGGTTTAATAAAATCAAATCACAGAACATAAACATACAGTTACAATATAGCAAAATAACTCGCAGCGGAATAAATAACTTAGTACTTCATGAAGCTACTAATTACAAAATATCAAAATCAAAGTACATAATATTAAAGAAATAAATTAACACATCATAAACTCTAGATACATAAATGCCTTGTATATTAACAAATGATCGAAATGGAATAACTAAATCATCAAAATAGCGTTAGCAGATAGATAATAAGTTGAATCTCCAATAGATCTCTAGCTCTCAAAAGATGAATCATCAAAATTGAGCTTCTCAGTCTGACTCGACCATCAAGTCAAAAAAAAAAAAAACTCGAATTAGGTTAACATTCCTAATAGTAAATCAAGTCAAGTGAAATGATCAAATGAAAGGCACAAGTAACTTAAAGAATGTTTGAGATTTCATTCTTTAAGGATCCGTTAAACTAGATATTATATAATACAATAGTGCCTATGATTAAATATAATATTTAAAATAATGTAAGCAGGATTACACTTTTATCCTTACACCATTTATAATGTCGTAATCTGTACAGTACCACCTACAGTAAACTAGTGGCATTAAAGGGCACTCCATAGGTATGACACAAATTAAAATTGTAGGGAGCTCGATCAGATAATATGACAAGGCACACAATGCAATACCCAGGGTATGACTCTATCAATTTCATGCCCGAACCAACGGTAACGCATAGCCGCAACTGCCGCCCACCTCGAACAACACTCCCATAATCAAAAAGCCTCGATCAAATCACAAAGTAATAAATATGATATCAAAGAAGTGTGTTCGATAAGTGGTGCTACCTTTATTAATCATGGTATAACTCATGTTTTAGTCATTTTAACTGCACGATCAAGGCTATCCATCATCATTCTATTACTTCATTCTAATAGCGTTCCCTAAAACGAGCTGCTTCATTATGGATTCTCCACCGTATGCATAGTTATTAAAGTAATAGTGGTATTGGTAGAGAATATGACAATACTGACTCCGGTCTTTTTATCAGCAAAATGCTTATTTCACACTGTGATCGTTTATATTGAAATCATATTTAATATCATAAATCAAATAATAACAATATAGTATTCAAATAACTTTGTTTAATATTTCATTATCATAAATAATATTTCAAATCAACTCATTATTTGACTAAGTTCGAAAATCAGATTTCATATTTACAAATTTACATTTTGATTTCACATTTTTATCTCCTAAACGTCATTATTTCAAAACTCTTTATATTAATATTTCGGATTCAATAGCTTGTACTGGATCAACTTTTATTTAAAATAAATTTTATTTTAAATAGTTAATACAATATAAAATAGTTTGTTTAAAAATATTTTTATTCATATAAAATAATTTGATTTAAAATAATTATAAAATAGATAATAGTCAAATTTAAAATAATATAATTGAAATAGTTATCAAAAGTATAGTAATTAAGTCAAATATATAAAATAGTTATAAAGTAATAGTTTACTTTTAATAATATAATTTAAAATAGTCTAATATAGAATAAAATAACTTTCAAATAATTAAAGATAGTCCAACCCAAACCACTTATCCGTATTTAATTTTAGCTTATCATTAAATTCAGATTCAAAAATTTCAATTCAAATCAAGCGTAAATTTTTTAATAGTATATTCTTGATTTCAAAACAATATTAAAGTTGGGTTCAGTTTTATTTCTTAAATTAGATTCTTCAAATTTCTCACTTTTTATTTCACATCTTAATAGATCGTATTAATTAAATCTCGCATATCAATTTTAACTTTAATTATTTGGGTTCAACCATTTACTTTATAAATTATTTCAAATCAATTTACTAAGTTTCATAATCATAACAAATTCATTATTTAAATTCACATCTTAAATCAATTTTTCTTAACTTGATAAATTTCATTTTTATTAAGTCATTTAAACAAATCGAGTTATCATTAATGTATAAATTCTCTTTATAACTTTTATATACTTATATTTTATAAAAAAACCTATATATAATTTAAAAAATATTTATACTATATTAAAAGATTCATTAATCTACTTAAAATAATTTACATTATTTAAATTTTAAAACTAAATAATATTATAATTTAAAATCTTATATTTATATTTTATAACATATGTTAACTTATACATTGAAAATTTATAACATATAATTTTATTTGAAAAGTCCAAATTTAAAGTTTATTAGATTATCAAAATATATTGTTAACTAAGATTCTAAATTTTGATTTCTAAATTACTTTTATTAAATCATAATATATTTGTAAATTCAGAAAATACTTTTCAAAATAGACCAAGATTCTGTATATAGTTTTCTACCTAGGCCAAGTAATATAGATTTAAATCATTTCGATTCGTTTAGTATTCAATTTATGTGTATTTTTCATTTCAACCCACATCCCAATAAATTCAATTTTAATTCCTAAATTTATACAGTGATTTGGGTATGTATCATTTCAACCCATAATGGTTTTATAAATCTATATGGAACTTGCAATGAAAGGACAAAACAAATATAACATTTCAAATAACACATCCAGATTAGCACATATCATAACAATTAAATTTGTGTCATATATGTCAGAACTGTGTATGTCACATGTGCACAAGTTGCATAACAAATAAATCAGGTTTTCTAGAGCAATCCTAACATTTCATATGTCATTTCAGGATGTGTCAGTCCACTAAATGAAAATGTTAATTGTGAGTAAGGGTTCACACATTGCATATTGACAATAGAAAGAGGACACGATAAGTTAGCATGGATACAGAAGCTGACATAAAAGCTGATACAACACGATCGAATCAAACGGATCAAATCCCTAGCTTGAATCAACATTTCTCTATGATATATCACGATAATCAACCCAAGCTCTAACCAAATTCTAAATAAACACTGTTATTATATATATATCCATATGGAGGAAAATATATACATTCATATAAAATATTACACATACAAAATTTGGAAAATAGGACAGAAAATTTATCATTTCATATAAGTTTTTGAACATGTTAACGAAAGAATTAGAAAAAGTAATCAACAGAAAAATTGTAGAAAATTCTTTTCTCTTCAATTTAAAAAAAACTGGATTTAGATAAAATTTGAGGAAGATATGAATGAAACAGTGACAGATAATTTTTGGGTAAGAAATCTAAACCCAAAAATGAGTTTGAAAGATTCACAACTTCAACCTAAAAAAATTCAAAATATGAAAAAGTCTTCAGCATGAAAATTGTAGCTATTTCAATTTTAGGCAATATGGAAAAAGTGAATCTGGGTTTTATAACAGAAAATTACGACCTTTGCAACTCAGGCCAAAATCTTTAAAAAAAAAATAGAAAAAGTCTTTTGTTCAAAGGGAAAAGTGGCCATGGATAGGGTTTTCAGGTGGGGCCGGGTTGCTGGAGGTGGAGAAAAATCACCTAGGTCGGTTCAGGTTAGTGGTGAAGGTTCTAATTGGTGGTGGTGGTCAAGGGGAGGAAGGGATGGTAGTTAAAGCCAAGGAAAAATGGGAAAATCATGATTTCTAAGTTTTTCTCCAAATTGATGTTTGCAAATTAAAAGTAAACAAGTTTGAATATGTTTTTTTATAAGTTCCCGAAAAGGTTTAAATCTAAAATAATCAAAAGAGAATGAGTTTTTTAGATTTGAAATTGAGAAATAAAAAATTGACTTTCGTGACAGATTATCTGATTAGAAAAGAGGAAATAAAGTTTGAATTTTTTATTTGCAAACCTTATTTAGGATTTAGATTTCTACCATGATTTTGTTTGCTGGGAAATTTCGTAGAGGAGAAAGAAATAGATATGGTGATTGAGAAGAAATGAAGTAGGAAGAAGGGAAATGGCAAACAAAGCTTCGGGAAAATGAAAATGGGAAGTTGAGAAAGAGAATACATACCTTTATTTTTTTCAGAAGGCTTTTGAAATTCAAACGTAAAATTATTAACGACGTATAAGGTGGAAAAGCTTTCCCAAGAAGTTAAATAAACATCTCAACAAAGAGCAAAAGAGGACACGTAAGTATGAACGCACAAACGATGTCCGTTTGCGCGTTTTACACAATGTAAAACTCATATCTGGAGCAAATGAATGCGGATTTTCACGAAACGAAAAATGCTAGTCAACTTATTATTAGAGAAGAATCATAAAAAAAGAAATTTTTTGATTTTTAAACTTTTGAAATTTCAAATCAAATTCGAATTTTGACCAAAAACGACTTTTGTAGAAAAGTTTCGTTTCAATAGATTTAGTAACTACATTATTGAATATTACAAGTTTATCATTTGAAATTAAATTTTGAGAATGAACTTAAATTCAAATAATGATGTAAATCAAATTAACTCGCAATAAAAAATTGCATTTACAATATTTTTTTAATTAACAATACTATATACCAAAAGAGGAATAAAAATGCTTTTCTCTAGTTGCTTACGAAAAGACAAACTAAGAGCGCGCAGGGAGCACACTCACTGAAACAAAATTGAGCACACACCACCAATAATATCCTTAAAAACTCAACCAAAAAAGAACAATACATAGACTGAAGTAGTCGAAAAATAAAGCAACATGAGCAACTACAAGTCAACAACCCACTGAGCTAAAGAAACATTAGGCCCCACAGCTAGAAAAAAAACTCGCTCACGGAGTAAGAGAAATCATCGCGGCTAATCTAGAACATCCAGTAGACGCTCTCATTAATAAAAGTAGAATCCTAGCAGCCCCATCCATCAAAACATGGAAAACAAGTCCAACTGCTCCTTCCCACGAACCAAGATACACCGACCCGAGCAGTCACAAACTAATAGCAGACACCATCCGATCATCCTAAAAAAAAAATCAACCAACCCCCATATATCATCGCGAACACAATGAAACAAAAAGATTACGAGCAAGAGAAGCATACACGAGAGTAAGAAGGCCAAAGATGGGCCTATCTCGGAAAGCGAAGTGGACGTCGGACGACACGCTATGGATAATGAAGGATGGAAGCATAGGGGAGTCCTCGAGGATGGCCTTCCTTAATTATTCTCCATGCATCTCCCTTCTGATACCTACTTATTAACTCCTCATTAATCTCATTGGAGTTGGTGTAAAACATCTCGTCACCTACGAATCTCTTCCTCGCCATGATGTTCATTTTTGAACAAATATTCAGCTAAGACAAATCATAATGGTGGAGGACTTGGGCATAGAATCACAATATTGTGGCGTCAATCTCTTTCTTATCCTCCTTTTCCTTGTTCACCGTCGACCCGAGCTCTTGAACCACCTCCTCAAATTTTTTCCTAGCTCCAAAAGCCTTATCTAAGATGGTCTCAGTAAACTCATTAGTCGCTTTATTAGCCTTTTTAGTTGCTACCAACATTTCCTTGACAACATCTATCTCATTTTTAATTCCTCATTTTCTTTCAATATTTTTCCATTCCTATTAGAGAGGAGCTATACATAGTTTTCCTAGGAAGTGGTCCTAAGGAAGGCATGATCCATCTCCTTATGGAACTGATCCCGAGACACTACTGCATCTAACTTCATCCTAGTAGTGTTTTTTTGAGTCCTCTCTCAATTGGATGTGGCTAGTATGTACTGGTGATGGTGGAGGAAGCATTGGAGGAGGCAGTAGCGATGTTATAGATTTCTCGTTACCCCTCAAATCTCCATATTGACTTGGCGGCCTATCATATTTCTCCAAGGGTGGGGACCTCGACTGAGGACGACGATCAGAATCCCAAAGCTCATCGCCACTGTGATATCGAAATTTGTGCTTTTGGTAATATGAACTATGGCAGAGTGAGAACTAGCAAGGGATGCTACCCCCTGAGTTTTGCTCATGTAACAAGCCGAAAAATCCGAACCAATTTAAAAAATTTATTTTGGCAATTTTAGTGAATTTTGAATATTTAAAATGAATTATTTTAAATAATAGGGATGATAAATTTACTTTGAATAGAATTAGAACGTATATATTTATTTGAATCGACGTTCGAATATATTTAATTTTAATTATAAAAGGAATTGAAAATGGCGTGGTAGTTTGAAAATTCGATTTCAAATTTCAAATTTCAAATGAATGTACAGGATTCAAAATAAACCGAATTTTAGCGAAACCAAAAATATTAGAATCTATTTGAGAATATCTTCCTAATGAAATTTCATAGCGGGGATAAAAAGTTATGTCCAGTTGAAAATTCAGAATAGTCGCTATGGAAATATAGCCCTTAAAAATAGTGATTCTGCAAACGACCTCCGTTTTTGACGAAACCACTTTTGTTGGATCTGGGATGTCAAGTTATTGCTAGATTCCAATTTTCATAATTTTTGAAATCAATATGTGAGCGTGGCAAAAGAAAACTTGTTTTGACAGTTTTAGTCAATTTGGATCGACCAGAAAATGGCCATTTTTCAAACGGTTTCCAAATTTGACGAAATTAGTTTTGTTAGAACTATATCGTCAATACGAAGCTAGAAAATATTTTTCGGGAATTTTTAGAGTTTGTATGTGGCCCCGGTAAATTGAAATGTACGTTCAAAATTGAATATATAGATTTATATTTTGATTTTGACGGAAACTGATCGAAACGGTCGAATTGGCTTACCAGAGATAGCCCATTGTGTTCGGAATGGGGGTAATTAGTTATAATGACAGTCGTTGGGTCCCGTTTGGAGTTCGAAAATAAAAGTTGCTTTTTAGGAATTTAAAAGAATATAAAAAATATATTTTTAAATACACCCCCTCCTTTCCTCTCTTCAAGATCAACCCCTCTATCTCCTAACGTCTCCCCCGTTCATTCAAACAGAAATCAATTTAAGAACTAAAAAAAAAGAGAACGGAGCCGCCGCCATTCGGATCCAGCGCCGCCTGGCCCCACGCCGCGCCCACCGCCGCTGACCTTCCCCCTTGCCGATCCTCTCCCCTCCAACCTCCTCGTTCCTACCTCCTCTCCCCATACGACGCGCCCTACCCCACAACTCATAAACAGTCGTTGCCGCCCTCTTGCACCACCACACCACCACCTGAAGGCCCCACGCCGCCCACGACCACCTCTGAACCCCCAGTGCCACCTGTGAACTCCGGCACCGCCCTTTCCCTTAGCCCTAAGCCGTTGTGAGTTTTTGTTATATAATATGATTTTTATTTCAGTTTTAAAAATATATAGAGATTATAAAATTTTGATTTTTGTTTATGTAAAATGTTTAGATTTTTATTGTTTAAAGTTTAGATTTTCAGCATTCAAAGATTTGATTTTTTTTCTTTAAATAAAAAGATTAGATCTTTGGAAAGGAAAGATACGATTTTTATAATATGAAAAGTTATAAAAAATTCGATTTTTATATATGCATGAAAAGGTAGGATTTTTATTTATATTTCTAGCAAATAAAAATATAATTTTTATATGAGTAGCTAATTAAAAATATGATTTTTATATTTTAAAGATAATAAAAATATGATTTTTATATTATAGAGATAATAAAAATATGATTTTTGTATTATAGAGATAATAAAAATATGATTTTTATATTATAGAGATTATAAAAATTGGATTTTTATATAATAGAGAAAATAAAGATGTGATTATTATATATTTATTAGCGATAGAAAAATGTAATTTTTAACTATGTAGCGTTGTTATAAAAATATGAAATTATTTTAGAAAGATAAAAATATAATTTTTAGCCTATGTATGTTATTTGTAGAATAATCATACAAAGAAATAACTATTGATTGGTTAAAAATCTAATTTTTAACGTAGGTATACTACATAGATCGACAATCAAAGCACGACGGAGTGGATCCCAAAGGTGAGAACTCCTCACTTTTATTTTATTTTCTAGTTTGACATATATACTAGGATGCAAACGGTGCTTAGCAACACCCAACATCCGTCGTCCACAGACCATGGACGACTTGTTTGTTTGTTTGACTGTGTTGTGAAAATCAATTGTGTGATGTGGAATGGAGTAAAATATTTTATCGTTAAAAATATAATTTTTAACGTGTGTATGAATAAAATAAATATTCATTTACAAATCAAAACGATTTTTTTACGTATACACATTTGACTGATATTGATTAGGACAATACATTTTACACATCGCCCAACTGCATAAATAAAATTCATTATTGGTTGATTGAAACCCCACACGGGTATTGGGATGATATTGGGCATACACTAATCCCAATATTTAGTTGTATGTCAATCGGTTGGTTGACAGGCTGTTATAAGCGTTGAATATTTATATTTGATGCTTATGCAGTGTAGAATGCACTCTAGATGATGGTTGACTGTAACGACCCGGATTTTTCGACTATTTTATTCAAATGATTAAATATATTTTATGTATTTTTATTTGGGATATTTATGGAATTCAATATCGAAATCGTTAATTAAACGACGACCGAGCGTTTATATTTATATTTAAATTATAAAACGAACTCGAAACTGCGCGGTAGTTCATAAAATTTAATTTGAACTTCAATTGATCATACAGAATTCGTTTTAAGTCGGATTTCTGTGAAACAAGAAACGTCCGAATCCATTTGATGATTATTTTCAACTAAAAAAGAGAAATCGGAATTTTATCGTATATATTGTAAGTTATGTCCAATTCAAATTTTAAAATAGTCGCTATGGATTTCGATTATAAACGATAACGTTATTTAATAATTTTTAAAAAGGATTTGTTTATAAATTTGAATATATTTCAACTCGAAAATAATTATGTTGAGTTATTATTCTATATTGACTGAATCTAAAGCTGTGTATTATTTCGTTTAGTTATATATGACAATAATAATTTATTTTTATTGAGTTTAATTGATTTGTAATTTATTCATAATATTATATCGATATTATATAAATGTTAGAAATAGTTGTTTTCAAACAATCTCCGTTTTTGATGAAACGAATTTTATTGGTGTACGTATAATTTGTTATTTGCTAGTTTCCAGTTTGAAGCCAATCGGTGTTGTTTTGTGTGCGGGCGGCATTTAAAACTGAACCGATGAATATAATTGAAATTTAAATACGTAGTTTGTGCAAATGACGTTGGATTTCGACGAAACGAGTTTCATTGGGTTCGTATTGTCAAGACATAACAATATATCTAGTTTCATTGCGGTTGGAAATCATTTATGGCGGAGCGTATATTTAACGTGTAACGTTATGTAACGGGATAAAATAAACTAATCATATCGAAATAAAATGAATGGATTACTTCTTCTTTTTTAAGCTAAAATAAGTAAATTCTTTTTCTAAAGCAAACCTAACCTATTTGTACAGGACTAATATATCTATAGCCACACACATACAACCTTTTCATATATTTGCACTCACCCTAATTCTATTTGCCTACATACACTAACAACACTGTCTACCCTCAAAACGTACAATTCCAGCCTACCCTAAATGAAACATCACACAGCTGCCTTCTTTATACACATGGGGGAACGCAGCCTATAAAACTGCTATTATACAGACGTAGACCAATTCAGTGTAGACTATAATTATTCCAATACATGAGCACATGTTTTTAAAACATGAAAATGTACAGCAGCCCTATCAGTCTATTTCCTTGTTTCAAGGCGCCTACCTCTCTCTGTCTTGTGGGTTCACTTCAAAATCACCATCAACACAGCTAAGAACATGGCCACCCAGCTATGAAATGAAAGCTAGCGACCTAAGTTCCAGCCCATCCTACTGTATAATGCGTGCGTACCAAACTGTTGAACCCGTGGCTGCCAAGTAAATATGCCGTGAAGTCCAAATCTTTTCCATAATGAGCAAGGCCCCTCTTCTTATAAATGGGCATCATCACCATTCCAATTTTCGAAGAGGTTTGAAGCAAATGAAAGCTAAAAGTTTTTTTAAAAAAAATATAAATAAATAAATAACGCTGGGAAGAAATTTTTGGAAAAAGGAAACTAGAGAGTTTCCTGATAAAACAAAGAGAACGTTGGGAAGCTGGCGGGTTCGTTCCATTATGGAGTGATACAGTGACATCAGTTGGAAGGGAGAGCTTCAGGAAATAAGGAAAGTGCGAACCGATTTGGGATGGATGGTGAAGCCGGTTTGAATACATGCAGCATGCAAGGGGCTTTAGGTTTCGGGCCTTGATACTTTGAAAAAAAAAAGAACAGGAGCGAATCAGCTTGGAGAAGCACGAAACAGAAGAAGTTGCAGGTCTGTTTTGGTTGATGTGGGCGCGAGTTCTTGGAGTTGGAGGAACATCATTGTTTGGGAAGGAGAAAAAAAGGAAAAAAGAAGAAGAAGAAGAGATATACTCCTATACCGTTGAACATATGAGAATAAGCGGAAGTGGGGAAGGGACGTGTACCTGGATTATACGAGATCTTTTTAAGGTAATGATGGCTTAAATTTTTATTAAGTAATTAAATATTAGGTAATTAAAAGTTAATTAATTTAAATCGTATAGCTTCTGATATGAATAACTTATGATCAGTTTTAAACGAAATGAAAGAGGAAGCTAACGGTAGAACGTTGTTGGAGGGATTAAATCATGGGAAAGTTGAACTATAGCTGAGCAAGTACTTTGAAAAAAGAATACATATATGGTGGCGAACAGAAGAGAAGTCAGACGTAGGAAGCAGGTTTGCATGCGATTTATATGGGGGAGGACGTTGAATAGAAGGGATGGAAGGAGTTGCGTGGACAGTAATGAGGGGGACGTTAAGGTTGTGTAAAGCAGCAAAGTTTTTGTATGAAGGAGGGTGTACGGTAAATGGGAGGATGCGGATTGCAAAGGGCAATAAGGTGTCATCAACGTAGGTAGGGGAAAGGGAAAGGAGTTGTAGATTTCGAATGAACCAAAGAGTCCGTCGGACTGTGAATATTCGCAAGGGCCACTGAACCGTAAATCGTAAGTAATTTATATAGTTGATGTTAATTAAAAAGTTAAAGTATTGAATTATATCCCTGAACGTATATATTATTGATATATAAACAGAATTGAACCAAATGAATTATACTGGAATCGCAGTGACAAACCCGACGATCTGGAGCTGATTGGGACAGAGACGGAAGCACCGGAAATTTTAGTTAAATTAAACACAAGTTTAATTTCACTAAAATCAGTCGCTATCAGGACAAATAGAAATCAAGTGAGTTAAACTCACTCAGTACCCCATTTATGGTTTTTATAAATTGGGTTTATTGCTTGTGTGCTATGTTTGCTAGTTGATTTGGTTGATTTAATGATTGTTTGGTTACTCGCTATACTGTTTAAATTAAATGGTTGTTCAATTTAAATGAAATCGTTATTTTTAATGGTTATTTCCAAACAAGGTAACCTACCTTGATGGTTACGTTTATAATAATATAAACGTGTTCAAATTAATTTGGATGTCTGAATGGTTATTTTTAGTTGACCGTTGTCAGTTGAATTGATTATTTATCTGCATATGATCATGATATGAACTGTTTAACCTGTGAGATAGAATTATTGAGTTGGTTACCGATTGTTGAATTCAAATTCGACGTTGTGGTGATATTAACCAATGGGTGATATTGGTTAAGAAATTTATAGCGGATGGCCAGAATATAAACTGTTTTAAAAATATTGATTTACCATTAGGTAAATCGATAGAAATAAAGTTATGAAATTTCTTTTTATACCGAATATAAGTTTTCAAATATATTATTTTAAATGAAGGTTATGAAAAGGAAATAAAACAAACCACATTTATATATTGTTTGTTTTGACCACCATTTTTCTGCCGAAATTTGTCATGTGCGAAGCACGTGCTTCATCTTAATTATTGAATGATTTCTTTTAAAACTAATCCTTATATTACTAAGGTGGATGCAAGTGAGCAAGGACTAACGTAGCCATTTATGAATGATATTAAATGTTTTTTAGAAATAATTAAATGAGATTAGTTTGAAATTGATTATTATTTATTTAATAATAATCATAGTAAATGAGATTATTTGAATTTATAATATTATCTATTAATGAAAAGACACATTAGAATTGATCAACGAGTTAATCAGGATTTAAAATTCACCAAGTCATTTGTTGAAACAAAAATCGATTATTAAATTAAGTTAATTTGCATCGATTGATTTAATGGAGTCATTTAGCGAATGGTATTTAATTTAATAAGATTTAAAAAGGAAATTGAATATTTATTCCATTTAAGGATAAAGTAAATTAATAATCTAAAGGAATTTCTTCTTAAATGAAATTCATTTAAGTAAACTAGAATTAGTAATAAAATATAAGTGAATTTCAAAGGGAGTGTACCAACGGGTTATATTCAAACCGGGTTTGGTAAGTTGATTTATAAAGGTGATTTTTAAGTGAAGGCGATAAGCTTAAATTAAATGTTACTTAATGTTTGAATTAAGTAAGGGAAATCGAAATGAAACAGGGATTTATATTAAGCCAGAATTATATAAACGAGTTTATAAAAAGGGATGGGAAGTTAAAACGTTAATTTTAATTAATGTTACGTAATAATTGTATTAAGTGAAATGAGTGAGATTTAAAGATTTTCCAAAAGGGGGTGACTGAAAGGATTACAAAGAAAGATTCTTGTAATTGAATGGGGTAAAAGATCGAGTAATGGGATTTGTACTAAAAATCCAGATAATGAATCTAATAATTTAAAGGCATTATAATTTTATTAATCATTTACTAAACTAATAAATTTAGTAATAATAATACATTGAAAAGATGATTACAAAAGTAAGGAGGTCTATAAAACTGTATGTTAAATAAAATAGTGAAATGGTAATTGTTGGTATTAAAGTGAATACGGGAATTTGAATTACAATTAATATTTATCTTAAGATAAGAATGATGTTGATCAAGATCTGATAGGTAATTAGAATACCCCAACTTGAACGACTTCAGGACTATCGAAAGATGATATTAGTTGTAATGGTAAAGACATTAGAAGAGATTTATTTTGAGAATATATAATGCAACACCATTAGAAAGATTTGAGGATAGATATTGAGATTCCAAAACAAAGGAAATAAAAGAATTTGAAGAAATGCATGTGGATATTTCCAAAGTAGCGGAAGGGAAAGGGGCTTGAATATATGAAATGATATTTTCATAGTAAAGGAAATGAAGGGAGATTTGTGAAAATACAACGATAATTTCGAAATGAGATTTTGAATGATTTATTATAAAAGGATAAGTGATGATTATTTGTTTAAATAATGAAACAAAAAGAAATTTCGTAATGATTATTTTACGATGATAAGTTGAACCGATTTTGCAATTTAGATAATAAGTGATGCTATGGAAATGTGTTAAAATTAACGAGAACTTGGATATGGGTTTAAGGTATTTTCCAAGTATACAAATAAAATGGTTTGAGTGTATTATATATTAAAATTTATAAAATTTTTGGTATCACAACCAATATATTATTCTATTGGCCAAGTGATGCTGTGTTCCGAACAAATATGAATAATTTTATTTTTATGGTTGTTAATTTTGATAGTTAAATAACCGACTATCAAAATCATACCTAATACGTTGTTGGTACGGAAAGACCAGGATCGAATTTATATTCGAAAACCATTCCAACCAATAAATACGAATATGTCGGAGATGCTGATCGAGATGGAGCAATTGAAGACTGTAGATCTTCATAAAACGGAAGAGTTACTTACAATCTCTGGCTAATCCCTAGAGATATATTGTGATTCTGTCGTGGTTGAAATCTATGGGTTGCAAGGACTACTCGCTACTGATCTATAGGGTGATTCCTAGGATGTGGTAGGAGAGTGCCTTCGGTTCATCCTGTTCCTGGATGATTTGTATTGACGATGTGAATGATGGCCAAATGTTTCAAAATTCGATTATAACCTCAAGCCTCATCAACCGGGAAATGACAAAAATCGGGCAGGCAACATGGCTATGTGGGTCGCACCCATTAGGGTGTATAATCACCTATCTAGAGAAATTCCTTTTACTTCTTTAATCTATCGATGCTGTCCCTCTTCGGGAAAACGATGGTTTGAGCCCAACCGTTGGTGATATACATTCGATGCACTCAAGCGAAATGAGTGGTCGGTCATGTGTGGGCCGGGTTGCAAGACGTTCTGGTTAAACCCAGTGTATTTGCCTCTAGAGATACACCATCGGCAGGTGGTCCCATACCTTGTCATAGTCGGAATCCAATCTCCAATAAGCGCCCGCGGTTTTGTTTGTATACTATATATGTAGAGCGTGAGATGCAAGCGTTCTGCTAGATTCTATTTATTTGTGTTTAGACATTATCATAATATCAGAATAAGATATTAATTTCAAAACGTTTTGAGTTATCGTAAGGTAAAATACGTCCGTATTTATGTGTGGATTGGTCTTACGATTATCCTTTTCTTTTGAAAGGATTTTGAATTTTAAAATCAAGTTGAATGAGCCCTTTAAACTTAGTGTGTTTTACTCACTCTGGTTCACCAGACTGACCCGGTGTTTTGTAAATGCTCGGGTTAGACCGGGTGTACAGGTTCAGGTTATCGGATGCTGTGAAGTCCAAAGACGAGCTGAAGGTGTTCAGAGTGTGATATTATATAGTATTATTCCGCTGTGTGATGTATATAAGGACAGATTATTACAACTGTCCTAGTGTATTGATGTACTCTGATGATTGTAATTTTTATTTCAATGCTCTCTATAAAGTTTATTTATATATTACATTTTGTTCCGCTGCGATGTGAGACTCTGTGTTGTGTTCTTCTTCTTCTTATTCTTCTATTCTAATGTTCTTTCTTTCTTATCTCACCCTCTAATTTCTTTCTCATAGCCTTCTGGGGTCTTCGGTACTTGAGTTATTGGGCACAGGATGTATCAGTGTCAGGATTCAAGTGTCAAAAATTCCCGGGTCGCTACAGTTGGTATCAGAGCAATGGTTTAGGAATAGCCTTGGCTCTGTGGTGTAATTCGATAGAGATTGGGCTAGTAATGCCCTAGATCGAGTTGAGTGTATATGTACGAGAGTGCATATTTGTAATTTGACACAAAATTATTTTAAAAGATATTTTAGTAAAAAGGTAAGTTTTAATTCTCTTATGGTATTATTAGTGGTAATTTGAATTAGATTTCAATTTGATTATGAAATTCAAATGAGGTTGTGGATCGTTTAATATAACTAGAAGTATTGGTGAATATGAAATTTAATATAGAATTAAATAAATCGGAATTTAACTTAAACCAAGTTAAATATTGGATGATTTGTTTGTACTGTGCATGGTTGGGTTTATTAAGTGATAGTTGGTTAAGTTAAATTCGACAAACGAGTTAATAAGAAATTGAATGAATTGGAAACAAAGAGATAAATTCTAATATAATGAGTTGGGAGAAAAAAATCTATTAAGAAATGAAATTGGGAAAAAAAAATTAACCTTGGATTGTTACCTGTATTATAAGTGGAGCTAAGTACAAATTGCAAAGGTCTATGAAGTTGATTACACAAATTGAGAGTAAAGATTGACAGACGAAGAGCAGTTACTTGGGTTGCTTTGAAATTGGAATGGAGTTGCCCGACAAAAAGGTAAACCTTAATATTATTAATGGGGTGTTTGAATTTATACCCAAGATGGGTAGCCGCTAGGCTTTTATTTTCTTTGGATCAATATGAGAGGCCCAGAGCGGCGTTTGTAGTTGGTTGGATCGAACGGTACAGAGGAGGTGCTGGTGAATTTTTCGATTTTTTTTTGAAACTTATAAACATTTTTGATAATATTTTAAATTAATTATTTTGGTACTATTTGGAGTTTGAACATTCTTCTTACTTAGCAATTTCGAGGACGAAATTTATTTAAGGGGGGAAGAATGTAACGACCCGGATTTTTCGACTATTTTATTCAAATATTTAAATATATTTTATGTATTTTTATTTGGGATATTTATGGAATTCAATATCGAAATCGTTAATTAAACGACGAACGGGCGTTTATAGTTATATTTAAATTATAAAACGAACTTGAAACTGCGCGGTAGTTCGTAAAATTTAATTTGAACTTCAATTGATCATACATAATTCGTTTTAAGTCGGATTTCTGTGAAACAAGAAACGTCCGAATCTATTTGATGATTATTTTCAACTAAAAAGGAGAAATCAGAATTTTATCATATATATTGTAAGTTATGTCCAATTCAAATTTTAAAATAGTCGCTATGGATTTCGATTATAAACGATAACATTATTAATTATTTTTAAAAAAGATTTGTTTATAAATTTGAATATATTTCAACTTGAAAATAATTATGTTGAGTTGTTATTTTATACTGACTGGATATAAAGCTGTGTATTATTTCATTTAGTTATATATGACAATAATAATTTATTTTTATTGAATTTAATTGATTTGTAATTTATTCATAATATTATATCGATATTATATAAATGTTAGAAGTAGTTGTTTTCAAACAATCTCCGTTTTTGACGAAACGAATTTTTTGGTGTACGTATAATTTGTTATTTGCTAGTTTCCAGTTTGAAGCCAATCAATGTTGTTTTGTGCGCGTGCGGTATTTAAAACTGAACCGATGAATATAATTGAAATTTAAATACGTAGTTTGTGCAAACAATGTCAGATTTCGACGAAACGAGTTTCATTGGGTTCGTATTGTCAAGACATAACAATATATCTAGTTTCATTGCGGTTGGAAATCGTTTATGGCGGAGCGTATATTTAACGCGTAACGTTATGTAACAGTATAAAATAAACTAATCATATCGAAATAAAATGAATGGATTACTTCTTTTTTTAAGCTAAAATAAATAAATTCTTTTTCTAAAGCAAACCTAACCTATTTGTACAGGACTAATATATCTATAGCCACGCACATACAACCTGTTCATATATTTGCACTCACCCTAATTCTATTTGCCTACATACACTAACAACACTGTCTACCCTCAAAACGTACAATGCCAGCCTACCCTAAATGAAACATCACACAGCTGCCTTCTTTGTACACATGGGGGAACGCAGCCTATAAAACAGCTGCTCTACAGACGTAGACCAATTCAGTGCAGACTATAATTATGCCAATACATGAGCACATGTTTTTAAAACATGAAAATGTACAACAGCCCTATCAGGCTATTTCCTTGTTTCAAGGCGCCTACCTCTCTGTCTTGTGGGTTCACTTCAAAATCGCCATCAACACAGCTAAGAACATGGCCACCCAGCTATGAAATGAAAGCTAGCGGACCTAAGTTCCAGCCCATCCTACTGTATAATGCGTGCGTACCAAACTGTTGAACCCGTGGCTGCCAAGTAAATATTTTGTGAAGTCCAAATCTTTTCCGTGATGAGCAAGGCCCCTCTTCTTATAAATGGGCATTATCACCATTCCAATTTTCGAAGAGGCTTGAAGCAAATGAAAGCTTAAAGTTTAAAAAAAAAAAAAATATATATAAATAAATAAATAATGCTGGGAAGAAATTTTTGGAAAAAGGAAACTAGAGAGTTTCCTGATAAAACAAAGAGAATGTTGGGAAGCTTGCGGGTTCGTTCCATTATGGCGTGACATCAGTTTAAGTGATACGGTGACATCAGTTGGAAGGGAGAGCTTCAGGAAATCAGGATAGTGTGAACTGATTTGGGATGGATGGTGAAGCCGGTTTGAATACATGCAGCGTGGAGGGGGCTTTGGGTTTCAGGCCTTGATACTTTGAAAAAAAAGAACAGGATCGAATCATCTTGGAGAAGCACGAAACAGAAGAAGTTGCGGGTCTGTTTTGGTTGATGTGGGCGCGAGTTCTTGGAGTTGGAAGAACAACATCGTTTGGGAAGGAGAAAAAAAGGAAAAAGAAGAAGAAGAAGAAGAAGAGATATACCCCTATACCGTTGAACAGATGAGAATAAGCGGAAGTGGGGAAGGGACGTGTACCTGGATTACGAGATCTTTTTAAGGTAATGACGGCTTAAATTTTTATTAAGTAATTAAATATTAGGTAATTAAAAGTTAATTAATTTAAATCATATAGCTTCTGATATGAATAACTTATGATCAGTTTTAAACGAAATGAAAGAGGAAGCAAACAGTAGAACGTTGTTGGAGGGATTAAATCATAGGAAAGTTGAACTGTAGCCGAGCAAGTACTTTGAAAAAAGAATACGTATATAGTGATGAATAGAAGAGAAGTCAGATGTGGGAAGCAGGTTTGCATGCGGTTTATATGGGGGAGGACGTTGAATAGAAGGGATGGAAGGAGTTGCGTGGACAGTAATGAGGGGGACGTTAAGGTTGTGTAAAGCAGCAAAGTTTTTGTATGAAGGAGGGTGTACGGTAAATGGGAGGATGCGGATTGCAAAGGGCAATAAGGTGTCATCAACATAGGTAGGGGAAAGGAGTTGTAGATTTCGAATGAACCAAAGAGTCCGTCGGACTGTGAATAGTTGCAAGGGCCACTGAACGTAAATCGTAAGTAATTTGTATAGTTGATGTTAATTAAAAAGTTAAAGTATTTAATTATTTCCATGAACGTATATATTATTGATATATAAGAATCGAACCAAACAAATTATACTGGAATCGCAGTGACAAACCCGACGATCTGGAGCTGATTGGGTCAGAGACGGAAGCACCGGAAATTTTAGTTAAATTAAACACAAGTTTAATTTCACTAAAATCAGTCGCTGTCTGGACAAATAGAAATCAAGGTGAGTTAAACTCACTCAGTACCCCATTTATAGTTTTTATAAATCGGGTTTAACGCTTGTGTGCTATGTTTGCTAGTTGATTTGGTTGATTTTATGATTGTTTGGTTATTCGCTATACTGTTTAAATTAAACGGTTGTTTAATTTAAATGAAATCGTTATTTTTAACGGTTATTTCCAAACAAGGTAACCTACCTTGATGGTTACATTTATAATAATATAAACGTGTTCAAATTAATTTGGATGTCTAAATGATTATTTTTAGTTGACCGCTGTCAGTTGAATTGATTATTTATCTGCATATGATCATGATATGAACTGTTTAACCCATAAGATAGAATTATTGAGTTGGTTACCGATTGTTGAATTCAAATTCGACGTTGTGGTGATATTAACCAATGGGTGATATTGGTTGAGAAATTTATAGTGGATGGACAGAATATAAACTGTTATATAAAGATTGATTTACCGTTAGGTAAATCAATAGAAATAAAGTTAAGAAATTTCTTTTTATACCGAATATAATTTTTCAAATATATTATTTTAAATGAAGGTTGTAAAAAGGAAATAAAACAAACCACATTTATATATTGTTTGTTTTGACCACCATTTTTGTGCCGAAATTTGCTGTGTGCGAAGCACGTGCTTCATCTAAATTATTGAATGATTTCTTTTAAAACTAATCCTTATATTACTAAGGTGGATGCAAGTGAGCAAGGACTAACGTAGCCATTTATGAATGATATTAAATGTTTTTTTAGAAACAATTAAATGAGATTAGTTTGAAACTGATTATTATTTATTTAATAATAATAAAAGTAAATGAGATTATTTGAATTAATAATATTATCTATTAATGAAAAGATGCGTTAGAATTGATCAACGAGTTAATCAGGATTTAAAATTTACCAAGTCATTTGTTGAAACAAAAATCGATTATTAAATTAAGTTAATTTATGTCGATTGATTTAATGGAGTCATTTAGCTAATGGTATTTAATTTAATAAGATTTAAAAAGGAAATTGAATATTTATTCCATTTAAGGATAAAGTAAATTAATAATTTAAAGGAATTTCTTCTTAAATGAAGTTCATTTAAGTAAACTAGAATTAGTAATGAAATATAAGTGAATTTCAAAGGGAGTCTACCAACGGGTTATATTCAAACCGGGTTTGGTAAGTTAATTTATAAAGGTGATTTTTAAGCAAAGGCGATAAGCTTAAATTAAATGTTACTTAATGTTTGAATTAAGTAAGGGAAATCGAAATGAAATAGGGATTTATATTAAGCCAGAATTATGTAAATGAGTTTATAAAAAGAGATGGGAAGTTAAAACGTTAATTTTACTTAACGTTACGTAATAATTGTATTAAGTGAAATGAGTGAGATTTAAAGATTTCCCAAAAGGGGATGATTGAAAGGATTACAAAGAAAGATTCTTGTAATTGAATTGGGTAAAAGATTGAGTAATGGGATTTGTACTAAAAATCCAGATAATGGATCTAATAATTTAAAGACATTATAGTTTTATTAATCATTTACTAAACTAATAAATTTAGTAATAATAATACATTGAAAAGATGATTTCAAAAGTAAGGAGGCCTATAAAACCGTATGTTAAATAAAATGGTGAAATGGTAATTGTTGGTATTAGAGTGAATACGGGAATTTGAATTACAATTAATATTTATCTTAAGATAAGAATGATGTTGATCAAGGTCTGAGAGGTAATTAGAATACCCCAACTTGAACGACTTCAGGACTATCGAAAGATGATATTGTTGTAATTGTAAAGACATTAGAAGAGATTTATTTTGAGAATATATAATGCAACACCATTTGAAAGATTTGAGGATAGATATTGAGATTCCAAAACAAAGGAAATAAAAGATTTTGAAGAAATGCATGTGGATATTTCCAAAGTAGCGGAAGGGAAAGGGGCATGAATATATGAAATGATATTTTCATAGTAAAGGAAATGAAGGGAGATTTGTGAAAATACAACGATAATTTCGAAATGAGATTTTGAATGATTTACTATAAAAGGATAAGTGACGATTATTTGTTTAAATAACGAAACAAAAATGAAATTCGTAACGATTATTTTACGCTGATAAGTTGAACCGATTTTGCAATTTAGATAATAAGTGATGCTATAGAAATGTGTTAAAATTGATGAGAATTTGGATATGGGTTTAAGGTATTTTTCCAAGTATACAAATAAAATGGTTTGAGTGTATTATATATTAAAATTTATAAAATTTTTGGTATCACAACCAATATATTATTCTAATGGCCAAGTGATGTTGTTGTCCAAACAAATAGGAATAATTTTATTTTTATGGTTGTTTATTTTGATAGTTAAATAACCGACTATCAAAATCATACCTAATACGTTGTTGGTACGGAAAGACCGGGATCGAATTTATATTCGAAAACCATTCTGACCAATAAATACGAATACGTCGGAGATACTGATCGAGATGGAGCAATTGAAGACCGTAGATCTTCATAAAACGGAAGAGTTACTTACAATCTCTGGCTGATCCCTAGAGATATACTGTGATTCTGTCGTGGTTGAAATCTATGGGTTGCAAGGACTGCTCGCTACTGATCTATAGGGTGATTCCTAGGATGTGGTAGGAGAGTGCCTTCGGTTCATCCTGTTCTTGAATGATTTGTATTGACAATGTGAATGATGGCCAAATGTTTCAAAAGTCGATTATAACCTCAAGCCTCATCAACCGGGAAATGACAAAAATCGGGCAGACAGCATAGCTATGTGGGTCGCACCCATTAGGGTGTATAATCACCTATCTAGAGAAATTCCTTTTACTTCTTTAATCTATCGATGCTGTCCCTCTTCGGGAAAACGGTGGTTTGAGCCCAACCGTTTGTGATATACATTCGATGCACTCAAGCGAAATGAGTGGTCGGTCATATGTGGGCCGGGTTGCAAGACGTTCTTGTTAAACCCAGTGTATTTGCCTCTAAAGATACACCATCGGCAGGTGGTCCCATACCTTGTCATGGTCGGAATCCAATCTCCAATAAGAGCCCACGGTTTTGTTTGTATACTATATATGTAGAGTGTGAGATGCAAGTGTTCTGCTAGATTCTATTTATTTGTGTTTAGACATTATTATAATATCAGAATAAGATATTAATTTCAAAACGTTTTGAGTTATCGTAAGGTAAAAACCGTCCGTATTTATGTGTGGATTGGCCTTACGATTATCCTTTTCTTTCGAAAGGATTTTGAAATTTAAAATCAAGTTGAATGAGCCCTTTAAACTTAGTGTGTTTTACTCACTCTGGTTCACCAGACTGACCCGATGTTTTGTAAATGCTCGGGTTAGACCGGGTGTACAGGTTCAGGTTATCGGATGATGTG
This sequence comes from Allium sativum, assembly GCA_030737875.1. Classification (NCBI taxonomy): domain Eukaryota; kingdom Viridiplantae; phylum Streptophyta; class Magnoliopsida; order Asparagales; family Amaryllidaceae; genus Allium; species Allium sativum. The sequence continues at coordinate 552,120,567 of CM060910.1, read as the reverse complement.
AAGTCCAAAGACGAGCTGAAGGTGTTCAGACGTGTGATATTATCTAGTATTAGTCCACTGTGTGATGTATATAAGGACAGATTATTACAACTGTCCTAGTGTATTGATGTCCTCTGATGATTGTAAGTTTTTATTTCAAATCTCTATATAAAGTTTATTTATATATTACATTTTGTTCCGCTGCGATGTGAGACTCTGTGTTGTGTTCTTCTTCTTATTCTTTCTATTCTAATATTCTTTCTTTCTTATCTCACCCTCTAATTTCTTTCTCATAGCCTTCTAGGGTCTTCGATACTTGAGTTATTGGGCACAGGATGTATCAGTGTCATGATTCAAGTGTCAAAAATTCCCGGGTTGCTACATTGACTATATTTGATTGTTGTTGTGTACATGTATGTATGAAATCCATATGAATCAAATTATATGGTAATTGACTGTGTCTGATTCCAGTTCAGAAAGAATGAATATTTTAAAATAACGCTTATTTTAAAATAACGAATATTTTAAAATGATATTCGGTAAAAGATCAAAATATGGTTTTGATGTCCGATTTGGGATGGACACGAATATATTTAAATATATGAAGCTGTGTGGATTAGACTAACGCTATTTAGACGTGAACGATATTTATATCGATTTTATTCATTTTTATAATGAATATCGAAAAGGAAATGATTTTGAAATATAATGTTTTGAAAATATTATCATTTATATATCGATGATATGGAATATTCAATTTTGATTTGAAATTGAATAAGAAGTTGAAATCATTTAAAAAAAAATTTAAAATGATTTATAAGATACATTTTAAAAGGAAATCGACGAAATATATAATATAATGGCCTGAATAGAACTCTCCGCGTCATGGCAGTTTGCGAATTTCGACCACTGACTTCGAACGAACATTACGGGAGATCCGACCGTCGGATTCTCCTAATACCGGAACCATTGGGTTCGTATTGGAAAGAGATTTCTATCGAATATGAGAGATTTGAACTCTAATAGTTGTATTGGGAATTATGTCCAAATCAAATTTGGAAAAGGTCGCTGTAAGTGCAGTTCGACGACCGTTTATGGAAATTGATTGTACGGGCCTTGATAAAATTATTAAAAATATTAATAATTTGTGAAAAATCATAATAAATGATTTGGAAACAATTGGGATGAAAAATTCCACATTTGAAAGGATAAAAATATATTTTTATCGAAATGAACTAGTTGTGAACTAGAATTAAAAACCCAATATTTTTAAATAAATAAATTGGATTTGAAATGGTTTCAAAAATAACCATAATTTCCAATATATGAATTGGAATGGATTTAAATCGAAATTATCCTCGGAATATTTTGATATTGGATTTCGTGATTATACGGATATTGTGGAGGAATTTGAAAGATATATATATCGTTACTTCAATACGATATTTGTTGGTTTCCGAATTTGATATTGAATATAAGCTGATATATTTTCTATTCAGAGCCTTGTATTTAATATCAAATTGGATTTTGGGTTTGTCGTGAATGGTATCTTTAATAGTACTGTTCTTAAACCTAATGGAGTTAAGAAAATTAGAAACTGACTGGAGATTAGTTAAGTTGAATGATTTCCTGGGTATTGATTTGATGTCGGTTTCGGCTTTCGGGGTTAATACTTAGGGAATTGTTCTCTTACTAATTTACGATTAGAGACTGATGGAATGTGAATTGGGTTTATCGTGGGCTGTTTTTTTGATGACATTCGTTCTTTAACCCGATTTACAGTGAAATGTGATTTGTAATTTATAAATCTTTTTATTAAAATTTAACAGGAATTTTCCAAAGTAAAGTTTTCCAATTTAATATATATTAAATTGAAATTGAATGGAATCTAATTTGATAATAATCGAAATGAAATTCTGTGGAGGAAGGTTGTTAATACATATGGAATTTAAAAGGCGTTGCCGATATTCCATTTATATTATTGATCGGATACGGAAATTGATATCGATTATATATCGATTTGTTCTTCCATGAAGACTCCATAATTAATGGAATGTGATTTGGGTTTGTCGTGAACTGTGTTTTAAATGACGTTAGTTCTTTAACCTAGTTAAAGGCAGGATTACATGTCTGTCATTGTATTTCGAACTGTATGGTTGATCCCTATTAAATATACATATCTGTTTGGTGGCGAAGAATTTATTCTCTTGCTTAAAACCATTCTCTGAGATGTACGAGCTTAGAGGTTAGATGTCGGTAGAAACCAATAGTACGATGAAGATTGTCGATGTGACATGTTTGTGTTTCTACAGTTAAATAATCATTAACATTGATTTTTGGGAAGATTAAAACTAAGTGGAGTTTTAATGAATCTTTAATTAGATTGAAATCGGAATTGATAATTTAAATTATCAAATTTGGAGATGATCGAGAATGGAGTATCGCCAGTTTTTCTCCTAGCGATAGTTAAATCTTTAATTAGATTTGAACGGGAAATGGTAATTAAATTTACTGATATCACCGTGGTGTTAGTTATGCGGAATACCAGTTTTGCTCCATGGGATGAATAGGTCGGGATTGGGAAATTAAATAAATGATTACTGGTGCGCTAATCCCTACTAGTTTGGAAAACCATAACATGGTTTGAATTGACATCCAAAGGAAGATTAAAGAATAATTTTTAAAGAATGTATCTTTGATAAAATTAATGGGAACCTTTCCCAAAGAATGTGAATATTTGAATAAAAAAGTATTCAGAATTGGAATGAGGCGTATGTTGTGTTTTTATAGAACTTGTTTATTTTATACGCGAGTTATTCGGAAATGCCGGGTTTATACCCATTCTGAATAATTGATTCGACGATAAGTCGATGATGAAGACGGTGGTTGAAGACCGTAGGTCTTCACATCGTTTGGATGATTACTGATGTCTTGATTGGACTGTACACCCAAGACGAGGTAATAAGTGGCGATCATCCAGACATACTTGGAGATCGATGGATATGCGAGGACCTCTCTTCAGTATTGGACAGACGGGACGAGGAATAAGGTGCCTCCAATTTCATTCAGACCCAGAATGTACTTGTAAAGGGATTGTGTGTCTGACATAGGATTTTATTCTGTGTTGATTGATTTATGTTAAATATATATCTGTTTTGTGGCGGAGAATTTATTCTCTTGATTAAGACCCTTTTCTGAGATGTACGAGCCCATAGGTTATATATCGGTAGATATCAGTCGCATGGCATGAATTGCCCGTGTAGCATGCTGAGATGCAGTGATCAAGGCTTTTGTTGAAAAGCAGAGTCATGTGGTTGATGATTAAAGCACAGCCTTTGTGTATGGCTTAATTCGCGAGCCTCACACCTCGGTATGAGTTAAAAACGGGATCGGACCATTGGGAGAACACGACGTTTCTTTCTAGCTATGGGTGGTGTCAGCGTTTTACAAGCCCTGACATTTATATTATTTTTACCTATGTGGTTGTTGGATTGCGAGGCGCCTTGGTTATATCGGTCTCTTCGAAGCCGATGGATAGGTCTGATAGAACCGGGAAACGTGTGTTCAGGAATTGCCAATCCTCAAATGTAGCAGAAGACCGGCCCAACTGATTCCAATGGTTGCCCAGAGTGCATAGTCCTGAGACATTTGCTAGAGTGTATCAAATCAGTGAGGATCCATTCCTGGCCTCGACTCATGACGGAAATCCAATTTCCAATACGTGACATTCAATTTTATTTATAGAGCCTAGTATGGCGACATAGTTGTATGGGGCACTATGCCGTCTATGATTGATACATTTATATTTGAAGTTGTTTTCATACACTTTACACTATAATAGTAGTAAAATGATTTGTTTTAAACGTACCAAGCATGTTTGGCTATTATAAGGGAAAACCCTATACTCCGGCTTGCGTTGCATTGTGTGATGGGACCTCGGTCTTATAATAGCTTCATTTTTCCAAAATAGCATTGCGCTGTTTATTCTATGCACTAGTATTCTTGGGAGGAAACCCATTCCGTGTCATACGGCATTATCCCTTGAATTACTCTGTTTTAAAGTAAAGTTCTAAATAACTATTTTAGTTCTCACACCAGTCACATGACTGACCTGAGTTTATTGTTTTAATCGAAACTCTGGGTGCCCCTATTTTCCACATGGGCAGATAGTAGTTTTGGTTTTGCAGATTTATTGTTACAGGATCCTGGTTTACAGCTGGAATGATATTCGGAAAGCTCTATATCCGTATATCTCATTCAGTTGTGTTTTGTATTATTTTCTGCTACAGTAATGTATTGTAATATCTTATATTTATCAAATGTATTTTATTTGTTAATACTCTGTATATTCTTGTATTCTGGTGGAATTATTGTAATAAGCAATGAAATGTTCTTCTGTTTGTTTTCTGATTCATCTTGTCCTCAACTCAATCCGTGCTTTCCTTCACGGGGAAGTTCGGGTCGCCACAGCTCACATCGACTTTCTGTTTCCTAATCGTACCTGCACAAAGGAAAGTCAGAGTCAGGATCAATTCAGTCAGAAATAAACAAGTGTTGTGTCAGGTAACATTGGTATTGTTTGTCCTAGCATCCTCTTAATGGACTAGTTTTCAATTTGCTTGATGGAGAAAGCTCCCCGATGCTTATTAACGGTCCTTTCAATCTTGGAAAAAATCTCTCTACATTGATATCATTGAAGTTAAACAAGGATGTCTCAAGTGGAATATCTTCAAGTCCTTTGAATTGTCCTTTAGTCTCTTGCGACCTATCCTTCTCCCCAGCTGAAGTAGGGGATGTAGATTTTGAAACTTGCACTTTCTTAAGCTTGACAATAATGGAAGGGTGAAGAGTGTGTGACTCTTCTTTTCCAAGTAGGGGATGCAGGCATCGGCCGCCTCTTCTCCTTTGACATCATCTAGAGCACCCTCTATCCCTTTTTCCCTATTGGGGGCACGATAGGGTAAACCTAGTAATGACTCACAAAAAAGTTCAAATTTTAAAATTGATATAGTTAACAGAAATTAACTTAAAACATAAATTAGAGATTGAATATCAGTCCAAAACCGACTCAACAAATCTCAATTGGCTTTGTTTAATTAACTTATATGGATTCTGATCTATTTTGTAAATTTGTAGTTGATAATAAATTATTTGAAATTTCGATCAATAATTGAATTATATAATAAAATAATTTTTTAATATGGAAAATAGCTATTTTGCAAATAATCTCGAAAGTCGACGAAACCAATTTCATAGGATCCGGAATTGTAAATTACTGTAAGATCTTATATTTCACGTTAATCGGACGATCAGTGTGATTGTGCAAACTTGAAATGCTCAACGAAAATTAGTGCAAAAGTGAATAAGGAAAAAGTAAATAAAGAAAACAGAAACATCACGACACACTTTCAAAGGTCAGAACAATAACTGCATGTGTATTACTTCTCTCCGCCTTTATTTCTTATTCTTTTGTTATCTTCCTTTCTTCTCTCCGTTCATTCCACACAAAAAAAAAAGAGGAACCCATCCTCCCCTATAATCACCCAATCTCACTTCTTAGCCCAAATCCTTATTGCCATAAACCTATTCACATTTTATTTCCCTTTCCTCAGCGAAAATCAAAATCCATGAAAGTCCAAACGTTAATTTAGTGTTTGATTTATTTTGTTTTTTTAGTTTTGAGTTTTCAATGTTAATTTCAAAAGATGCGAAGATTTGAAGGATAATGGAGGTGATGGACCAAAAGCGAAGGGGATGATGGAGGGTATGGAGGAGCGATGGACGGATGAATTTACCATCGTTCTTCCTTTGTTTCTCAAAATAGGAAAATAATAAGAAGTCATTTTTTGTTTTGTGTATTAACTTCATTTTGTAAAACAATCATTTTTCAAGATATGTGTGTATTGTTCGTACTTTTATATGTATGAAAACCCAAAATTAAAAAGTAGAAATCAAACATACTGTAAGAACCCGTAACTTCCCCGTGAAGGAAAGAGTGGATAATCTGAGAACAAGACAGATCAGAATGTAAACAGAAGAACATTTCACTGCTTATTACAATAATTCCATCAGAATACAAGAATATACAGAGTATGAATCAATATACATTTGATAAATATCATAGATTACAATACATTACATAGCAGCGGAAAATAATACAAAACACTACTGAAAAGAATATATGGATACAGAGCTTTCCGGATATCATTCCAGCTGTAAACCAGGTTCCTGTGAATATAAATCTGCAAAACCAAAACTACTAGCTGCCCGTGCGGAAAATAAGGGCACTCAGAGTTTAGGTTAAAAACAATAAACTCCAGGTCAGTCATTTGACTTGTGTGAGAACTAAAACTGTTATTTAAATCTTTACTTTAAATCATATATATCAAGGGACCACGCCGTATAACACGAACAGGTTTCCTCCCAAGAATACCAGTGCATATAACAAAACAACGCAATGCTTTTTTTGGAAAAATGAAGCTATTATAAGACCCAGGTCCCATCACACAATGCAACACAAGCCGGAGGATAGGGTTTTCCCTTATAATAGCCAAACATGCTTAGTACGTTAAAAACAAATCATTTGAAACTATTATAAGTGTATAGTGTCAAAACAATTTCAATCATAAATATCAATCATAGACGGCATGGGTACCATATAATGTCGCCATACTAGGCTCTACAATCAAAACCGCAAATGTCATGTATTGGAAGTTGGGTTTCCATCTGTGAACCAAGGCAAGGCGCAATCCTACCATTTCGAGACTCTCTATCCCGAGCCTCAGGACTCAGCCGCAACTGTACCTAGGCAACATGCAGGGCTAGTCCACCGATGTGGATTAAACTTAAACCCTGAACATGCGTTTCCCCGTCCTTTAGGGCGTAAATGAGCCAAATGACTCCATCGGCTCCAAACAGTCACCGATACATTTGAGGCGCCTCACAATGCAACAACCACACAGGTGAAAATAATATAAATGTGAGGGCTGGTAGGTCACTGACACCACCCTAGCTAGAAGGAAACGCATGCTCTCTGTAACAACCCGGAAAATCTGAGCCAGTTTAAAATTTTTATTTTGGCAATTTTAATGAATTTTGAATATTTAAAATGGATTATTTTAAATAAAATCGACGAGAACATTTATTTTGAATATAATTAGAACGTATATATTATATACGTCGTCGTTAGAATATAAATATTTTTATATAATTATAAATAGAATTGAAAATGGCGCGGTAGTTCGATAGTTCGATTTCAAACTTCAATTGAATGTACCGGGTGCAAAACAATCCGGATTTTAGCGAAACCAAAAACATTAGGATCCATTTGTGTATATCTTTCCAACGAATCCGAAAAATTGAGATTTCATAGCGGGAATCAAAAGATATGTCCAATTGAAAATTCTGAATAGTCGCTATGGAATTCAGGCCCCTAAAAATGGAAATTTTGCAAATGACCTCGGATTTCGACGAAACCAGTTTTGTTGGGTCCGTGATGTTAAATTATTGCTAGATTCCAAATTTCATAATTTTTCGAATCAATATGTGAGCGTGGTAAAGGAAAACGCGTTTGACCAGTTTTAGTTGATTTTAATCGACTGGAAAATGGCCATTTTTCCAACGGCCTCAGAATTCGACGAAACTAGTTTTGTTAGGACCGTATCGTCAATACGAAGCTAGAAAATATTTTTCTGGAATTTTTCTAGTTAGTATGTGACCCCGGTAATGTGAAATGTACGTTTAAAATTCAATATAATGATTTAAATGTAAATTCAACGGAAACTAATCGAAACGATCAAATCAGCTTGTGAAACATATCTCATTGTGTTCGGAATGGGAGCAATACGCTAGGGGCGACAGTCGTTGGGTCTTGTTTCGAGATCAAGTAAAAAGTCGACCTTTTTGTGAAAATAAAAGGAAAAATTAATATTAAATTATATTATATATATTTATAACGTTAGGACCTAATTCCCAAATCAGTTCTCCCCGAATAAATAAAAATCGATTTTCCCCGATGGAAGAAGGCGGCCTCCTCTGCGACGCCCTCCACCCCAACGTCGGCCATCGTCGGAGGCGAAGACCCCCACCGGACCGCGGCTTCCCTCTTCCCTTCCGATCTTCTTCACCTCCGCCTTCTTCTTCCACCTCGAAGCACCAGAAACTCACCGCTCTGTTGTTTAACCGTCGCCCAAACGCCTCCCGCACCCACTGGCGAACCCACCACCGCACGAGCCACCCTCCTACCTAGCACCGCACCCCCACTGTCCAGTCAGACCACAGCCGCCTGCAACCGTCTCGCCTCCTCCTGGAACCACGCTCAAGGCAGCAACATCGACCGTCTCTTCCCTCCTACCTCAGATCCGCAAAGCCTCTTCCGCTGTGAGTTTTAAACCTCCTTCGATTTATGATTTCTTAGTTATTAAATAATATAAAGATAGGATTCTTGCAAATATAATAATGTGATTTTAAAAATATAACCTTTGTTTTAGGTAAAAATATAATTTTTAATTAGATAAAGGTGCGATTTTTAGGATTAGGAAAATATGATTTTTATATTTTTAAAGTATTAAAAATATAATCTTTATTATGTAGAAGATGTAAAAATATAATTTTTACATGATAGGAATATTAGAAATATCATCTTTGTATGTGTAGAAAAATAGAAATCTTTATATTTGAAAAGGAGAAATCTTTATATTTGAAAAGGAGAAATCTTTATATCTGAAAAGGAGAAATCTTTATAGTTGAAAAGGCGAGATCTTTATATAGAGAATAGCGAAGTAAAAATAGAATTTTTATCTATATGATAACGATGTAAAAATAGGATTTTTATATACATAGCAACAAAATAAAAATTCGATTTTTACATATTGAATAGCATAGTAAAAATTCGATTTTTATATATTGAATAACATAATAAAAATAGGATTTTTATATATTGAATAGTGAGGTAAAAATTCGATTTTTATATATTGAATAGCGAAGTAAAAATTCGATTTTTACATATTGAATAGCATAGTAAAAATTCGATTTTTATATATTGAATAGCGAAGTAAAAATTCGATTTTTGCATATGTAGTGGCTACAACAACGAAGTTGACAAAAATGTGATAACGATGAAGATTTCTATAAAAGAAGTGTCGTAAAGTTGGGATAGCTATCGGTGAGAATTTCTCACCTTTCAAATTCATTTTCTAGATATATATATATATATATATATATATATATATATACTAGGATGCAGATGGTGCTTAGTAGCACCCGACACAATCGTCCACAGACCATGGACTTGTTTGTTTGGTTGAGTAGTTAGTTAGAATATTTGGGTTGAATTGAATTGTTTGGTGAAATGAAATTGATTTGATTGATGTGTGAATGGCGTGGGCCTTCACTAGACCGGGGATAAGGCTAGGCCTCGTCCCGTTTCTAGTATCGTGCCGTTATGCCGCCGAAATTTTCTAAAATATGTTAGAAAGAAATAAGAATATCATTTTATTTAAAGAATGAACTGAATAGAAATTCATATGTTAAAAAAAATTGTTTTATCGTTAAAAATATAATTTTTAACGTGAAAGTGAATAAATAAATATTTATAAACAAATCGGCCGATTTGTTTATATACACTGATTTGACTGATATTGATTGGGACGATAAATTTCACACATCGCCCAACTGCACAAATAAAATCTATGTTTGATTGTTTGAAACCCCACACGGGTATTGGGATGAAATTTGAAGTTCACTCATCCTGATTGATTAAATAAGTCGATCGATTGATTGACAGGCTGTTATAAGCGTTAGATATCTATATTTGATGCTTATGCAGTGTAGTGCACTTTGGTTGATGGTTGATTATTTTTCAATGCTATTGTATACGTGTGATGTATGAAAATCCATATAATAAACATTATATGGTGATTGATTGGGCCTCATTCCAATTTAGAAAATAAGAATATATAGAATAAATGTTCATGTGTTGACTGTACTCATCCGTTGAGATTAGTCATGTGTTGAACGAAATATTTTTATAATAAAATTTATATCTTTATCAATATAGAATAAATGTCCATGTGTTGACTGTACTCATCCGTTGAGATTAGTCATGTGTTGAACGAAATATTTTTATAATAAAATTTATATCTTTATCAATATAGAATAAATGTTCATGTGTTGACTGTACTCATCCGTTGAGATTAGTCATGTGTTGAACGAAATATTTTTATAATAAAATTTATATCTTTATCAATATAGAATAAATGTTCATGTGTTGACTGTACTCATCCGTTGAGATTAGTCATGTGTTGAACGAAATATTTTAGTAATAAAATTTACATCTTTATCTTTATAAAATAAAGGTTCATGTGTTGACTGTACTCATCCGTTGAGATTAGTCATGTGTTGAACGAAATATTTTGAAATAACAAATATTTTGATAATAGGAAATATTTGAAATAGAATATTTGAAAATAGGAATATATGAAGTCGTGTTGATTAGATTGACGCCATTTTGACGTGAACGATATTTATATCGATTTTATTCATTTTAAAAGGAATATAGAAAACCAATTTGAATTGAATCGAATAGAAAACCAATTTGAATTGAATCAAATAGAAAACCAATTTGAATTGAATCGAATAGAAAACCAATTTGAATTGAATAGAAATGAATTTATAAGAAAAATTTTAATTTTGATTTGAATTGAAATGGAAGTGGAAATGTTTTTGAAACGAATTCAAAACCATTTATAAAATTCGTTTTAAATAGAAATCGACGAAATATATATTATATATATTATATATATATATAATATAATGGCCTGAATAGAACGCGCCGCGCCGCGGCAGTTCGCGAATTTCGACCATTTATTTCAAACGGACATTACGGGAGATCCGACCGTCGGATTCTCCTAAAACCGGAACCGTTGGGTTCGTATCGAAAAGAGCTTTCTAACGAATATTAGAAATTTGAAATCTAACGGTTGGATTTGGAGATACATCCAAATCAAATTCGAAAAAGGTCGCTGTAAGTGCAGTTCGATGGCCATTGTTGGAAATCGACTGTACGGGCCTTGATAAAATTATTATAAATATCAATAATTTGTGTAAAATCATAAGAAATGATTTGGGAAAAATTGGGATGAAAAACTCCATATTTGAAAAGATAAAAATAGATTTTTATCGAAATGAACTAGTTTGAACTCAATTTAAAACCCGGGTTTTTATTTTTAAATAAATAAATTAGATTTAAAAAGGGGTTTTAAATAATCGGAATTTCTAACATATAACGATTGGATTTGAAATGGGTTTATCGTGAACTGTGTTTTAAATAACACTAGTTCTTTAACTCGATAACAAACAGAATGTGATTTGGGTTTGTCGTGAACTGTGTTTTAAATAACACCTAGTTCTTTAACCCAGTAAAAGGAGTTTTAACGAATCTGCAATTAGATTGAAATATGAATTGATAATCTAAATTATCAAATTTAGAAAATGAGCGAGGATGGAGTATTACCAGTTTTGCTCCAAAGCGATAGATAAATCTTTAATTAGATTTGAACGTGAAATGGTAATTAATTTTACCAATAACACCGTGGTGTTAGATATGGAGTATTACCAGTTTTGCTTCATGGGATGATGAAGCGACCCGAAACTTCCCCGGTCTCCGAAGAGATGAGAAAGAACGAATTACTGTGAGGACAAGACAAATCAGAACACAAACAGAAGAACATTTCACTGTATATTACAACAATGCACCAGAATACAAGAATATACAGAGTATAAATGAATATTACACAGAAATATCAGAGATTTAAATTACATTTAAATACATCGCAGCGGAAAATAATACACTACACAACTAGAAGAGATATACGGATACAAAGCTTTCCGGATATCATTCCAGCTGTAAACCAGGATCCTGTGAATATAAATCTGCAAAACCAAAACTACTAGCTGCCCGTGTCGAAAATAAGGGCACCCAGAGTTTAGGTTAAAACAATAAACTCCAGGTCAGTCATGTGACTGGTGTGAGAACTAAAACAGTTATTTAAAACTTTACTTTAAAAGAGAGTAATTCAAGGGACCACGCCGTAAGACACGGAACGGGTTTCCTCCCAAGAATACTAGTGCATAGAATAAACAGCGCAATGCTTTTTCGAAAAATGAAGCTATTATAAGACCCAGGTCCCATCACACAATGCAACGCAAGCCGGAGGATAGGGTTTTACCTTATAACAGCCAAACATGCTTGATACGTTTAAAACAAATCATTTGATACTATAATAAGTGTATAGTGTCAAAACAATTTCAATCATAAATATAAATCATAGACGGCATGATTGCCCCATCCCACTATGTCGCCATACTAGGCTCTACAAATAAAGCCGAAATACACGTATTGGAAATTGGATTTCCATCATGGTGGCTCCTGATTCGAAAGATCGATCGCGTAGTACAAATCACCGCGGCTTACGTCTCAGCGAGAGAAAACACCGCTATGCACATCCGCACTTTTGGGACTCAAGTATCACCGCGGCTTACGTCCCAACAAGAGAAAACACCGCTTACTCTATCCCTCCGAGCACGCAGCTCAATATCGGTCGACCGAATCCACTACACTAAAAATGTATACTGATCAAACCATCAGCTTACCACCATCCCGGGCTGTGAGGCTCGCGGATCAACGCTATACACAAAGCTATGCTATATCAGCTGCGCTTTGATCATCAACCACCAAACTTTGTTTTTCAACAAAAGTCTGGATCATTGCATCTCAGTATGCCACACTATCAATCCATATCGTACCACTGATTTCTGCCAATATAAAGGAATACAATGTCAGACACACCATCCATTTACAAGTCCGTTCTAGGTCTGAACGAAACCGGAGGCACTTTCCTCGCATATCCATCCATCTCCAAGTACGTCTGGACGACCGCCAACTATTTCCATCCTCTTGGGTGTACAGCCCAATCAGGATCGTCAGTAATTATCCAAACGATGTGAAGACTTCCGGTCTTCAACCACCGTCTTCATCTTCGACATCTCGTCGAATCGGCTATTCAGAATGGGTGTAAACCCGGCCTTTCTGAATAACCCACGTATATGATAAACAAATGTTACACAAACACATCAAACGCCTCATTCCAATTCAGAATATTCTTTTATTCACAAAATCACATTTTTAGGGAAAGGTTCCCATTAATTTTATCCAAGATAAATTCTTCTAAATTTATTCTTTAATCTTCCTTTGGATATCATTTCAAACCATATTATGGTTTTCCAAACTAGTCGGGATTAGCGAACCACACCGAAGTAATTATTATTTTATTTCCCAATCCCAACCTATATATCCCATGGAGAAAACTGGTAATACTCCACATCTAACACCACTGTGTTATCGGTAAAATTAATTACCATTTCACGTTCAAATCTAATTAAAGATTTAACTATCGCTTTGGAGCAAAACTGGTGGTACTCCATTCTCGATCACCTTTCAGATTTGATAATTTAAATAATCACTTCATTTTTCAATCTAATTAAAGATTCATTAAAACTCCACTTAGTTTTAATCTTCTCAAAAATCGATATCTTGCCTTTAACTGGGTTAAAGAACCAATGTCTTCTAAAACACGATTCACGATAAACCCAAATCACATTTGATATTAAATACAAGTCTCTGAATAGAAAATATATCGGCTTACATTCAATATCAAATTCTGAAACCAACATATATCGTATTGGAAATAGCGATATAAAATATATCTTTCAAATCCCCATAACAATATTTGTATAGTCACGAAATCCAACATCGAAATATCCCGAAGATAATTTCGATTCAACTCCAGTCCAATCCACGTATTGGGAGTATTGATTATTTTTAAAATCACTTTCAAATTCAATTTATTTATTTCAAAAATAAATTGATTTTAATTCTAGTTCAAAACTAGTTTATTTCGATAAAAATCTATTTTTATCTTTACAAATGTGGAGTTTTTCACCCCCGTTCTTTCCAATTCACATATTATGATTTTACACAAATTACAGATATTTTTAATAATTTTATCAAGGCCCGTACAGTCGATTTCCATCTACGGCCATCGAACTGCACTTACAGCGACCTTTTTCGAATTTGATTTGGACATAACTCCAAATCCAACCGTTAGATTTCAAATTTCTAATATTCATTGGAAAGCTCTTTTCGATACGAACCCAACGGTTCCGGTTTTAGGAGAATCCGACGGTCGGATCTCCCGCAATGTCTGTTTGAAATAAATGGTCGAAATTCACGAACTGCCGCGGCGCGGCGCGTTCTATTCAGGCCATTATATATATAATATATATATATTATATATATTTCATCGATTTCCTTTTAAAACGAATTTTATAAATAGTTCTACATTCGTTTCAAAACAATTTCAACTTCCATTTCAATTCAAATCAAAATTGAATTCTTCTTTATAAATTCGTTTTAAAATTCATTTCTATTCAATTCAATTTGAATTCATTTCAAATTCGCTTTCAATTCAATTCATTTCGAAATCGTTTTCAATTCAATCCATTTCGAAATCGTTTTCAATTCAATTCATTTCGAAATCGTTTTCAATTCAATTCATTTCGAAATCGTTTTCAATTCAATTCATTTCGAAATCGTTTTCAATTCAATTCATTTCGAAATCGTTTTCAATTCAATTCATTTCGAAATCGTTTTCAATTCAATTCATTTCGAAATCGTTTTCAATTCAATTCATTTCGAAATCGTTTTCAATTCAATTCATTTCGAAATCGTTTTCAATTCAATTCATTTCGAAATCGTTTTCAATTCAATTCATTTCGAAATCGTTTTCAATTCAATTCATTTCGAAATCGTTTTCAATTCAATTCATTTCGAAATCGTTTTCAATTCAATTCATTTCGAAATCGTTTTCAATTCAATTCATTTCGAAATCGTTTTCAATTCAATTCATTTCGAAATCGTTTTCAATTCAATTCATTTCGAAATCGTTTTCAATTCAATTCATTTCGAAATGAATAAAATCGATATAAATATCGTTTACGTCAAAATGGCGTCAATCTAATCAACACGGCTTTATATTTTCAAAACTTCTTTATTCTATCCAACAAATGAATATTATCCCATTCAACACATGAATCTATATTTATTTCAACACACGACTAATCTCAACACATGAGTACTGTCTACACATCACTATTTTTGTATTCAACACATGAATTTTCTTTTATAATATTCATTACTTTCCCGATTGGAATGAGGCCCAATCAATCACCATATGACGTTAATTATATGGATTCCATACAACACATGTATATAATAGCAATAATAAACAATCAACCATCAACCAAAGTGCACTACACTATATAAGCATCAAATATAGATATCTTACGCTTATAACAGCCTGTCAATCAATCGATCGACATATTTAATCAATCAGGATGAGTGAAATTCATATTTCATCCCAACACCCGTGTGGGGTTTCAGACAATCAAACACAGATTTTTAGTTGTGCAGTTGGGCGATGTGTAAAATTTATCGACCCATTCAATATCAGTCAAATCAGTGTATATAAACAAATCGGCCGATTTGTTTATAAATATTTATTTATTCACTTTCACGTTAAAACTATATTTTTAATGAGAATATATTTTATTTTAACACATGAATTTCTATTCATTTCATTTACACAATAAAAATGATATTTTTATTTTTCTAACATATTTTAGAAAATTTCGACGGCATAACGGCACGATACTAGAAACGGGACAAGGCCTAGCCTTATCCCCGGTCTAGTGAAGGCCCACGCCATTCACACATCAATCAAATCAATTTTATTTCACCAAACAATTCAGTTCAAACCAAATAATCTAACCAACTACACAACCAAACAATTTAACAAACAAGCCATCCATGGTCTGTGGATGACGGGTGTCGGGTGCTACTAAGCACCGTCTGCATCCTAGTATATATATCTATATATATGACTAGAAAAAGAAATTTAAAGTGAGAGTTTCTCACCCTTTCGCTAAACTGAATGACGCAATTCTTCATGGGTAGGAAATCTTCACCGTGCTTTTCTTTCGTCTATTTCGTTGCCCGTATCCACTACCTATATAAAAATCACATTTTTACTTTGCTGTCTTTAAAATAAAAATCACAGTTTTATTTATTCACTTTAAATTTAAAAATCATATTTTTATAATTGCTTCCTACATTTAAAAATCAAATTTTTATTCCGTTATTCAATATATAAAAATCGAATTTTCCTATGCTATTCAATATATAAAAATCGAATTTTTATTGCTATTCAATATATAAAAATCGAATTTCAAAAATATAGATTCCGCCTTTTTCCATTTTAAAGATCAAATCTTTTCTTTTCAAAATTCAAATCTTTTAAAACCTCTTTTAAAAAAATCAGTTTTTACATCTTTCAAAAATCTGTTTTAACTTTTAAACAAATCAGTTTTAAAATCATTTTCAATTCAGTTTTAAAATCATTTTCAAATCAGTTTTGAAATCTAAAAAAAAAATCAGTTTTGAAATCTAAAAAAAAAAAAAAAAATCAATTTTGAAATCTAAAAAAAAATCAGTTTTTGAAATCTAAAAAAAATCAGTTTTGAAATCTAAAAAAAAAAAAAATCAGTTTTGAAATCTAAAAAAAAAAAAAAATCAGTTTTCAAATTGCTAAAAAAAATCAGTTTCGCAGATTAAAAATAATAAGTTTTGCAGATTAAAAATAATAAGTTTTGCAGATTAAAAATAATAATAAAAAAAAAGTAAAATAACTCACTTTTTAACCTGCGAAGGAGGGGGGGGGTATCTCGCCGGCGTCAGGGCAAGGGGGGGGGGTCGCAGGTCGGAGGCGGGTCCAACGGGGGTGGGCGAGGGCAGCTAAGGCGACGGGGTCGACTGGCTAGGGCGTGGGGTCCAATTGAGAGAGGAGAGAGAAAAGAGGGGCGCGAGGTGGGGGCTTCTCGCCGGAGGTTGGTTGCGGTGGAGGGAGGGTCAGACGGTGGGCGGTGGTTGAGCAATCGGAGGGGCGACGGGATCGAGGTCTGAGAAGAAGAGGGGCGCGATTTTTTCTTCTTTTTTTTTTTATTTCTGACGGTGGATATGAGAGAGAGAGAGAGAGGTGAGTGTATTAATATATAATTTAATTATTTAATTTAATTTATTTCTCCTTTAAAGTTGACTTTTCATCCGAATCCCGATTCGAACCCAACGACTGCCGCCCCTAGCTAATTACCCCCATTCCGAACACAATGGGATATGTATCGCAAGCTGATTTGATCATTTCGATTAGTTTCCGTTGAATTTACATTTAAATCACTGTATTGAATTTTAAACGTACATTTCAAATTACCGGGGTCACATACTAACTAGAAAAATTCCAGAAAAATATTTTCTAGCTTCGTATTGACGATACGGTCCTAACAAAACTAGTTTCGTCGAATTCTGAGACCGTTTGAAAAATGGCCAATTTCCAGTCGATTAAAATCAACTGAAACTGGTCAAACGCGTTTTCCTTTGCCACGCTCACATATTGATTCGAAAAATTATGAAATTTGAAACCTAGCAATAACTTAACATCACGGACCCAACAAAACTGGTTTCGTCGAAATCCGAGGTCGTTTGCAAAATGTCCATTTTTAAGGGCCTGAATTCCATAGCGACTATTCAGAATTTTCAACTGGACATATCTTTTGATTCCTGATATGAAATCTTGATTTTTCGGATTCGTTGGAAAGATATTATCAATCAGATCCTAATGTTTTTGGTTTCACTAAAATCCGGATTGTTTTGCACCCGGTACATTCAATTGAAGTTTGAAATCGAATTATCGAACTACCACGCCATTTTTAATTCTATTTATAATTATATATAAATATTTATATTCTAACGACGACGCGTATAATATATACGTTCGAATTATATTCAAAATAAATTTCCGTCAATATTATTTAAAATAATTCATTTTAAATAGTCAAAATTCGTTTAAATGGCCAAAATAAAAATTTTAAACTGGCCCAGATTTTCGGGTTATTACAGATGAATAGGTTGGGATTGGGAAATAAAATGAATAATTACTTCGATGTGGTTCGCTAATCTCGACTAGTTCATAAAACCATAATTTGGTTTGAAATGACATCCAAAGGAAGATTAAAAGATAAATTTTAAAGAATTTATCTTGGATAAAATTAATGGGAACCTTTCCCTATGAATATTCCGAATTGGAGTGAGGCGTATGTTGAGTTTGTGTAACATTTGTTTTTAATATACGCGGGTCGTTCGGAAAGTCCGGGTTTATACCCATTCTGAATGATCGATTCGACGATATGTCGAAGATGAAGACGGTGGTCGAAGACCGGAAGTCTTCACATCGTTTGGATTATTACTGACGATCCTGATTGGGCTGTACACCCAAGAGGATGGAAATAGTTGGTGGTCGTCCAGACGTACTTGGAGATGGATGGATATGCGAGGAAAGTGCCTCCGGTTTCGTTCAGACCCAGAACGGACTTGTAAATGGATTGTGTGTCTGACATTGGATTTTATTCTGTGTTGATTGATTTCTATTAAATATACATCTGTTTGGCAGCGGAGAATTTATTCTTTTGCTTAACGCCCTTCTCTGAGACGTACGAGCTCAGAGGTTGTATATCGATGGACATCAGTCGCATAGCATAAATTGCCTGTGTGGCACGCGAAGATGCAATGATCAAGGCTTTTGTTGAAAAGCAGAGTCTTGTGGTTGATGATCAAAGCACGGCCTTTGTGGCGTAGCTTTGTGTATAACGTGAATTCGCGAGCCTCACACCTCGGTATGAGTTAAAACGGGATACGGACTGCAGGGAGAGCACGACGTTTCTTTCTAGCTTTGGTGGTGTCAGTGACTTACCAGCCCTGACATATATATACTTTTCACCTATGTGGTTGTTAGAATGCGAGGCGCCTCGATTATAGGTCTGTAAGGACCGGGAAACGTGTGTTCAGGAATTGCCAATCCTCTAACGTAAGTGAGGACCGGCCCTGAAGCATCCAGGGGTTGCCCAGAGTGCGTAGCCCTAGGACATTTGTTAGAGTGTCTCGAACGCGGAGAGGAGCTTGCCCCTTGCCTCGACTCATGATAGAATCCAATTTCCAATACGAGATGTTTCGGTTTTAATTGTAGAACTAGTATGGCGACATAGTAGATGGTAGTTATGCCGCCTATGATTTATATTTATGATTGAAATTGTTTTGACACTATACACTTATTATAGTATCAAATGATTTGTTTTAAACGTATCAAGCATGCTTTGGCTGTTATAAGGGAAAACCCTATCCCCCGGCTTGCGTTGCATTGTGTGATAGGACCTGGGTCTTATAACAGCTTCATTTTTCTTTATTTAGCATTGCGCTGTTTGTTCTATGCACTGGTATTCTTGGGAGGAAACCCGTTCCGTGTTATACGGCGTGGTCCCTTGATTTACCTAACTTTAAAACCAATATTAATAACTGTTTTAGTTCTCACACCAGTCACATGACTGACCTGGAGTTTATTGTTTTAACCTAAACTCTGGGTGCCCCTATTTTCCGCACGGGCAGCTAGTAGTTTTGGTTTTGCAGATTTATATTCACAGGATCCTGGTTTACAGCTGGAATGATATCCGGAAAGCTCTGTATCCGTATATCACCTTCAGTTGTGCTTTGTATTATTTTCCACTGCTATGTAATTTATTGTAATCTCTGATAATTTTCAAATGTAATTTATTCATTTATACTCTGTATATTCTTGTATCTGATGGTATTGTTGTAATAACAATGAAATGTTCTTCCGTCTGCGTTCATTTGTGTGTTGTTCTCAAAGTATCCGCTCTTTCCTTCACGGGGAAGTTACGGGTTCTTACAGTGGTATCAGAGCTTTGGTTTACAGAGCTCGAGAACAAGACACATTAGAAGCATACGAAACAATTCATCAGATATTGGATTAGTAATATCCAATTAGAATGACTCGTTAGAGATAGGATCAGTAGTGTCCTAGAACGAGTGTGAAGAGTATATCTTTCAAATGAAAACAATTTTGTTTTGAAAATCTAAACCATTTTGAAGCGTATTTGAATATTTATTTATTTTGAATATGGACAATCCAATATATAAATTTTTTGCATATACGCGTCATGAACGTATATTCGAGGATTTAATATATTAGATAGATATAGAGTCACACTCTAGTCGCCCGGAGATGATGCTAATGATGACTATATAGCATCAATACTGTGTGTTCGAGTTTCGAAGGTGTGATATCTATATATTTCCATTAGACTGGTATGAGAACCAAAACTTATATAGCTAGAACACATTGTTGTGAATTGGCATCAAAAACATGATTTTTGTATATATATCAAAGTTATGAATTTGAAACTCTAATCCACTAATTGATTGATGTTTGTGTTGTTTGTTTATTTGTTTGAAAATTTTGAACCATTATGCCTAATTGAACCAAATATTGAATTGTATTGAAAATTGGTCACATTTGTTTGCATATATATGTACTTACATTGAACAAGTCATAGCAAGGAGGCTAGAGCCGAAGAATAAAATTTGTTTGCCCGACAAATAGGTACATGTTTACTACATGATTTACTGTTTTGTTTGGGTGATGATGATTTTATGAGCCTATTGGCTAGCCGCTTGGCTTTTTCTTTTTGAGATCAGAAGGCCTATATGGCAATTTCGGGATTTTCCCGTGGCTCCCGGTGCAGGGGAGGTTATGGCGAAATTTTTCGAAAATTTAGGGTGTTAGCCAAATTTTTGAAAATTTGAAAATTCTCAGAAACTGAAAAGTTGGAGAATGGAAGCCAGATCGAACGTACAGTAGATTAATCAAACCACTTTCGACTTTGTTCCTTTTCGGGGACGAAAAGTTTTAACTGGGGGAGATTGTAACAACCCGGAAAATCTGAGCCAGTTTAAAATTTTTATTTTGGCAATTTTAATGAATTTTGAATATTTAAAATGGATTATTTTAAATAAAATCGACGAGAAAATTTATTTTGAATATAATTAGAACGTAAATATTATATACGTCGTCGTTAGAATATAAATATTTTTATATAATTATAAATAGAATTGAAAATGGCGCAGTAGTTTGATAGTTCGATTTCAAACTTCAATTGAATGTACCGGGTGCAAAACAATCCGGATTTTAGCGAAACCAAAAACATTAGGATCCATTTGTGTATATCTTTCCAACGAATCCGAAAAATTGAGATTTCATAGCGGGAATCAAAAGATATGTCCAATTGAAAATTCTGAATAGTCGCTATGGAATTCAGGCCCTTAAAAATGGAAATTTTGCAAATGACCTCGGATTTCGACGAAACCAGTTTTGTTGGGTCCGTGATGTTAAATTATTGCTAGATTCCAAATTTCATAATTTTTCGAATCAATATGTGAGCGTGGCAAAGGAAAACGCGTTTGACCAGTTTCAGTTGATTTTAATCGACTGGAAAATGGCCATTTTTCCAACGGCCTCAGAATTCGACGAAACTAGTTTTGTTAGGACCGTATCGTCAATACGAAGCTAGAAAATATTTTTCTGGAATTTTTCTAGTTAGTATGTGACCCCGGTAATGTGAAATGTACGTTTAAAATTCAATATAATGATTTAAATGTAAATTCAACGGAAACTAATCGAAACGATCAAATCGGCTTGCGAAACATGTCCCATTGTGTTCGGAATGGGGGAAATACGCTAGGGGCGACAGTCGTTGGGTCTTGTTTCGAGATCAAGTAAAAAGTCGACCTTTTTGTGAAAATAAAAGGAAAAATTAATATTAAATTATATTATATATATTTATAACGTTAGGGCCTAATTCCCAAATCAGTTCTCCCCGAATAAATAAAAATCGATTTTCCCCGATGGAAGAAGGCGGCCTCCTCTGCGACGCCCTCCACCCCAACGTCGGCCATCGTCGGAGGCGAAGACCCCCACCGGACCGCGGCTTCCCTCTTCCCTTCCGATCTTCTTCACCTCCGCCTTCTTCTTCCACCTCGAAGCACCAGAAACTCACCGCTCTGTTGTTCAACCGTCGTCCAAACGCCTCCCGCACCCACTGGCGAACCCACCACCGCACGAGCCACCCTCCTACCTAGCACCGCACCCCCACTGTCCAGTCAGACCACAGCCGCCTACAACCGTCTCGCCTCCTCCTGGAACCACGCTCAAGGCAGCAACATCAACCGTCTCTTCCCTCCTACCTCAGATCCGCAAAGCCTCTTCCGCTGTGAGTTTTAAACCTCCTTCGATTTATGATTTCTTAGTTATTAAATAATATAAAGCTAGGATTCTTGCAAATATAATAATGTGATTTTAAAAATATAACCTTTGTTTTAGGTAAAAATATAATTTTTAATTAGATAAAGGTGCGATTTTTAGGATTAGGAAAATATGATTTTTATATTTTTAAAGTATTAAAAATATAATCTTTATTATGTAGAAGATGTAAAAATATAATTTTTACATGATAGGAATATTAGAAATATCATCTTTGTATGTGTAGAAAAATAGAAATCTTTATATTTGAAAAGGAGAAATCTTTATATTTGAAAAGGAGAAATCTTTATATCTGAAAAGGAGAAATCTTTATAGTTGAAAAGGCGAGATCTTTATATAGAGAATAGCGAAGTAAAAATAGAATTTTTATCTATATGATAACGATGTAAAAATAGGATTTTTATATACATAGCAACAAAATAAAAATTCGATTTTTACATATTGAATAGCATAGTAAAAATTTGATTTTTATATATTGAATAACATAATAAAAATAGGATTTTAATATATTGAATAGCGAGGTAAAAATTCGATTTTTATATATTGAATAGCGAAGTAAAAATTTGATTTTTACATATTGAATAGCATAGTAAAAATTCGATTTTTATATAATGAATAGCGAAGTAAAAATTCGATTTTTGCATATGTAGTGGCTACAACAACGAAGATGACAAAAATGTGATAACGATGAAGATTTCTATAAAAGAAGTGTCGTAAAGTTGGGATAGCTATCGGTGAGAATTTCTCACCTTTCAATATACTAGGATGCAGACCGTGCTTAGTAGCACCCGACACAATCGTCCACAGACCATGGACTTGTTTGTTTGGTTGAGTAGTTAGAATATTTGGGTTGAATTGAATTGTTTGGTGAAATGAAATTGATTTGATTGATGTGTGAATGGCGTGGGCCTTCACTAGACCGGGGATAAGGCTAGGCCTTGTCCCGTTTCTAGTATCGTGTCGTTATGCCACCGAAATTTTCTAAAATATGTTAGAAAGAAATAAGAATATCATTTTATTTAAAGAATGAACTGAATAGAAATTCATATGTTAAAAAAAATTGTTTTATCGTTAAAAATATAATTTTTAACGTGAAAGTGAATAAATAAATATTTATAAACAAATCGGCCGATTTGTTTATATACACTGATTTGACTGATATTGATTGGGACGATAAATTTCACACATCGCCCAACTGCACAAATAAAATCTGTGTTTGATTGTTTGAAACCCCACACGGGTATTGGGATGAAATTTGAAGTTCACTCATCCTGATTGATTAAATATGTCGATCGATTGATTGACAGGCTGTTATAAGCGTTAGATATCTATATTTGATGCTTATGCAGTGTAGTGCACTTTGGTTGATGGTTGATTATTTTTCAATGCTATTGTATACGTGTGATGTATGAAAATCCATATAATAAACATTATATGGTGATTGATTGGGCCTCATTCCAATTTAGAAAATAAGAATATATAGAATAAATGTTCATGTGTTGATTGTACTCATCCGTTGAGATTAGTCATGTGTTGAACGAAATATTTTTATAATAAAATTTATATCTTTATCAATATAGAATAAATGTTCATGTGTTGACTGTACTCATCTGTTGAGATTAGTCATGTGTTGAACGAAATATTTTTATAATAAAATTTATATCTTTATCAATATAGAATAAATGTTCATGTGTTGACTGTACTCATCCGTTGAGATTAGTCATGTGTTGAACGAAATATTTTTATAATAAAATTTATATCTTTATCAATATAGAATAAATGTTCATGTGTTGACTGTACTCATCCATTGAGATTAGTCATGTGTTGAACGAAATATTTTAGTAATAAAATTTACATCTTTATCTTTATAAAATAAAGGTTCATGTGTTGACTGTACTCATCCGTTGAGATTAGTCATGTGTTGAACGAAATATTTTGAAATAACAAATATTTTGATAATAGGAAATATTTGAAATAGAATATTTGAAAATAGGAATATATGAAGTCGTGTTGATTAGATTGACGCCATTTTGACGTGAACGATATTTATATCGATTTTATTCATTTTAAAAGGAATATAGAAAACCAATTTGAATTGAATCGAATAGAAAACCAATTTGAATTGAATCAAATAGAAAACCAATTTGAATTGAATCGAATAGAAAACCAATTTGAATTGAATAGAAACGAATTTATAAGAAAATTTTTAATTTTGATTTAAATTGAAATGGAAGTGGAAATGTTTTTGAAACGAATTCAAAACCATTTATAAAATTCGTTTTAAATAGAAATCGACGAAATATATATTATATATATTATATATATATAATATAATGGCCTGAATAGAACGCGCCGCGCCGCGGCAGTTCGCGAATTTCGACCATTTATTTCAAACGGACATTACGGGAGATCCGACCGTCGGATTCTCCTAAAACCAGAACCGTTGGGTTCGTATCGAAAAGAGCTTTCTAACGAATATTAGAAATTTGAAATCTAACGGTTGGATTTGGAGATACATCCAAATCAAATTCGAAAAAGGTCGCTGTAAGTGCAGTTCGATGGCCATTGTTGGAAATCGACTGTACGGGCCTTGATAAAATTATTATAAATATCAATAATTTGTGTAAAATCATAAGAAATGATTTGGGAAAAATTGGGATGAAAAACTCCATATTTGAAAAGATAAAAATAGATTTTTATCGAAATGAACTAGTTTGAACTCAATTTAAAACCCGGGTTTTTATTTTTAGATAAATAAATTAGATTTAAAAAGGGGTTTTAGATAATCGGAATTTCTAACATATAACGATTGGATTTGAAATGGGTTTATCGTGAACTGTGTTTTAAATAACACTAGTTCTTTAACCCGATAACAAATAGAATGTGATTTGGGTTTGTCGTGAACTGTGTTTTAAATAACACCTAGTTCTTTAACCCAGTAAAAGGAGTTTTAACGAATCTGCAATTAGATTGAAATATGAATTGATAATCTAAATTATCAAATTTAGAAAATGAGCGAGGATGGAGTATTACCAGTTTTACTCCGAAGCGATAGATAAATCTTTAATTAGATTTGAACGTGAAATGGTAATTAATTTTACCAATAACACCGTGGTGTTAGATATGGAGTATTGCCAGTTTTGCTTCATGGGATGAATAGGTTGGGATTGGGAAATAAAATGAATAATTACTTCGATGTGGTTCGCTAATCTCGACTAGTTCAGAAAACCATAATTTGGTTTGAAATGACATCCAAAGGAAGATTAAAAGATAAATTTTAAAGAATTTATCTTGGATAAAATTAATGGGAACCTTTCCCTATGAATATTCCGAATTGGAATGAGGCGTATGTTGAGTTTGTGTAACATTTGTTTTTAATATACGCGGGTCGTTCGGAAAGTCCGGGTTTATACCCATTCTGAATGATCGATTCGACGATATGTCGAAGATGAAGACGGTGGTCGAAGACCGGAAGTCTTCACATCGTTTGGATTATTACTGACAATCCTGATTGGGCTGTACACCCAAGAGGATGGAAATAGTTGGTGGTCGTCAAGACGTACTTGGAGATGGATGGATATGCGAGGAAAGTGCCTCCGGTTTCGTTCAGACCCAGAACGGACTTGTAAATGGATTGTGTGTCTGACATTGGATTTTATTCTGTGTTGATTGATTTCTATTAAATATACATCTGTTTGGCAGCAGAGAATTTATTCTTTTGCTTAACGCCCTTCTCTGAGACGTACGAGCTCAGAGGTTGTATATCGATGGACATCAGTCGCATAGCATGAATTGCCTGTGTGGCACGCTAAGATGCAATGATCAAGGCTTTTGTTGAAAAGCAGAGTCTTGTGGTTGATGATCAAAGCACGGCCTTTGTGGCGTAGCTTTGTGTATAACGTGAATTCGCGAGCCTCACACCTCGGTATGAGTTAAAAACGGGATACGGACTGCAGGGAGAGCACGACGTTTCTTTCTAGCTTTGGTGGTGTCAGTGACTTACCAGCCCTGACATATATATACTTTTCACCTATGTGGTTGTTGGAATGCGAGGCGCCTCGATTATAGGTCTGTAAGGACCAGGAAACGTGTGTTCAGGAATTGCCAATCCTCTAACGTAAGTGAGGACCGGCCCTGAAGCATCCAGGGGTTGCCCAGAGTGCGTAGCCCTGGGACATTTGCTAGAGTGTCTCGAACGCGGAGAGGAGCTTGCCCCTTGCCTCGACTCATGATGGAATCCAATTTCCAATACGAGATGTTTCGGTTTTAATTGTAGAACTAGTATGGCGACATAGTAGATGGTAGCTATGCCGCCTATGATTTATATTTATGATTGAAATTGTTTTGACACTATACACTTATTATAGTATCAAATGATTTGTTTTAAACGTATCAAGCATGCTTTGGCTATTATAAGGGAAAACCCTATCCCCCGGCTTGCGTTGCATTGTGTGATAGGACCTGGGTCTTATAACAGCTTCATTTTTCTTTATTTAGCATTGCGTTGTTTGTTCTATGCATTGGTATTCTTGGGAGGAAACCCGTTCCGTGTTATACGGCGTGGTCCCTTGATTTACCTAACTTTAAAACCAATATTAATAACTGTTTTAGTTCTCACACCAGTCACATGACTGACCTGGAGTTTATTGTTTTAACCTAAACTCTGGGTGCCCCTATTTTCCGCACGAGCAGCTAGTAGTTTTGGTTTTGCAGATTTATATTCACAGGATCCTGGTTTACAGCTGGAATGATATCCGGAAAGCTCTGTATCCGTATATCACCTTCAGTTGTGCTTTGTATTATTTTCCGCTGCTATGTAATTTATTGTAATCTCTGATAATTTTCGAATGTAATTTATTCATTTATACTCTGTATATTCTTGTATCTGATGGTATTGTTGTAATAACAATGAAATGTTCTTCCGTCTGCGTTCTGATTTGTCCTGTTCTCAAACGACCAGGGGTTTCAAACGGTCTAGATCGGTTTAAACGACTGATTCAGATCGAGCGAAATTCCAGGCCGTCACACTCTCCCTGCTGTCCTCTCCCGTTTCTGGTTCACAACCGGGGTGTGAGGCTCGCAAATCAACGTTACACAAAGCTATGCCACACAGGCGGTGCTTTGATCATCAACCAAAAGATTTTGCTTTTCAACAGAAGCCTTGATCAATTGCCACTTAGGCATGCCACACAGGCAATTCACTCCATGCGATTGATATTCATCAATATATAACCTCTGAGCTCGTACGTCTCAGAGAAGGGCGTTAAGCAAGAGAATAAATTCTCCACCGCCAAACAGATATATATTTAACAGAAATCAATCACACAGAATAAAATCCAATGTCAGACACACAGTCCATTTACAAGTTCGTTCTAGGTCTGAACGAAACCGGAGGCACCTTGTACCTCGCATATCCATCGATCTCCAAGTACGTCTGGACGATCACCAACTGATTCCCTCCTCTTGGGTGTACAGCACAATCAGGATCATCAGTAATCACCCAAACGATGTGAAGACCTCCGGTCTTTGACCACCGTCTTCATCCTCGACACCACGTCGAATCAGTTATTCAGAATGGGATAAACCCAGTCTTTCCGAATAACTCGCGTATATAATAAACAAGTGTTACACAAACACAACATACGCCTCATTCCAATTCAGAATATTCTTTTGTTCAAATATTCTTATACTTTGGGAAAGGTTCCCTTTAATTTTATCAAAGATAAATTCTTTAATCTTCTTTTGAATATCAATTCAAACTAGTCGGGATTAGCGAACCACACCGAAGTAATCATTTATTTTATTTCCCAATCCCAACTTATTCATCCAATGAAGTAAAACTGGTCATACTTCATATTTAACACCACGGTGTTATCGGTAAATTCAATTACCATTTCACGTTCAAATTTAATTAAAGATTTAACTATCGCCTGGAGCAAAACTGGTGATACTCCATTCTCGATCATTTCAATCTAATTAAAGATTCATTAAAACTCCACTTGGTTTTAATCTTCCCAAAAATCAATATTAATGATTGTTTAACTTGGGAAATCATATCCTGTCTTTAACTGGGTTAAAGAACCAATGTCGTTTAAAACACCATTCACTATAAACCCAAAAATCAATTCCAATTAAATATTATTTAATTGGTATACTTCATTAAATCTAAATAAAAAGATTTAATCTTTTCTCAACTGGGCTTGAGAACAGTGTTATTGAAGACACCATTCACAACAAACCCAAATCCCATTTGATATTAAATACAAGGCTCTGAATAGAAAATATATCGGCTTATATTCAATATCAAATTCTGCGACCAACAAATATCGTATTGGAAATAACAATATAAATATATCTTTCAAATTTCCATAACAATATCTGTATAATTACAAAATCCATCATCGGAATATTCCAAAGACAATTTCGATTCAAATCCATTCCAATTCAATTATTAGAAATTCTGGTTACCTACAAAACCATTTCAAATCCGCTTTATTTATTTTAAAAATAAATGGAATTATAATTCTAGTTCAAAACTAGTTCATTTCGATAAAAAACTATTTTATCTTTTCAAATATGGAAATTTTCATCCCAATTCTTTCCAAATCATTTCTTTTGATTTTACACATATTACTATTTTTAATAATTTTATCAAGTCCCGTACAGTCGATTTCCATCAACGGCCATCGAACTGCTCTTACAACGACCTTTTCCAAATTTGATTTGGACATAATTCCAAATCCAACCGTTATATTTCTAATCTCTAACATTCGTTAGAAAGTTCTTTTTGATACGAACCCAACCGTTCCGGTTTTAGGAGAATCCGACGGTCGGATCTCCCGTAATATCCATTCGAAGTCAATGGTCGAAATTCGCGAACTGCCGCGGCGCATTCAGTTCAGGCCATTATATATGTAATATATATATTTTATATATATTTCGTCGATTTCCTTTTAAAACGTATTTTATAAATCGTTTTGAATTCATTTTCAAAACGATTTCACTTTCCTATTCAATTTCAAATCAAAATTGAATATTCCATATCATCAATATGCAAATGATAATATTTTCAAAGCATTAGATTTTGAAATCAATTCCTTTTCGATATTCATTATAAAAATGAATAAAACCGATATAAATATCGTTCTCGTCAAAATGGCGTCAATCTAACCAACACGGCATTATATATTTCAATAACTTCGTTATTCTATTCAACAAATGAATATTTTCTTCAACACATGAATATATTTTTATTCAACACATGAATATATATTTTATTCAACACTTGAATATATATTTTTATTCAATACATGAATTTTTATTCTATTCAACACATGAATATATATTTTTATTCAACACATGAATTTTCTTTCTATTCAACACATGAATATATATTTTTATTCAACACATGAATATTTATTTTTATTCAACACATGAATATTTATTTTTATTCAACACATAAATATATATTTTTATTCAACACATGAATTTTCTTTCTATTCAACACATGAATATATATTTTTATTCAACACATGAATATTTATTTTTATTCAACACATGAATATTTATTTTTATTCAGCACATTAATATTTATTTTTATTCAACACATGAATATATATTTTATTCAACACATGAATTTTCTATTATAATATTCCTTATTTTCCAAATTGGATTGAGGCCCAATCAACTACCATATAATGTTAATTATATGGATTTTCTACAACACATGTATATTACAACAACGATAAATCATCGACCATCATCCAGAGTGCACCACACAACTGCATAAGCATTAAATATAAATAATCAACGCTTACACAGTCTGTCAACCCATCGATTGACATACAACTAAACAATCGGGACTAGTGTACGTCAAATATCATCCCAATACCTGTGTGGGGTTTCAAATCAACAAACACAGATTTTTATTTGTGTAGTCGGGCGATGTGTAAAATTTATCGTCCCAATCAATATCAGTCAAATAGGTGTACATAAACAAATCGTCCGATTTGTTTATAAATATTTATTTAACTTCAACACATGAATATATATTTTATTTCATCATATGAATATATATTTTATTTCAACATCACAAACAATTTTCGCAACACAACAAAATCAAACAAGTCGTCCATGGTCTGTGGACGACGGGTGTCGGGTGCTACTAAGCACCGTCTGCATCCTAGTATATATTTCAACTAGAAAATAAAATAAAAGTGAGGAGTTCTCACCTAGAAGCTAAACCAAATGCCGCGACTCTTCATATGTAGAAAATCTTCGCCGTGTTTTCAACGTAATCTGTTTTCACACAGTTTGTGTTAAAAAACATGTTTTTAACATCGCTACTAGATATATAAAAATCACATTTTTATTTCAACGATAGATATATAATAAAAAATCAGATTTTTATTTTTCTTCATATATAAAAATCATAATTTTATTATCTCTACTATATAAAAATCATATCTTTATTAACATAAAAACATAACGTTTTATTCGCTATGTATATATATATATATATAAATCAGATTCTATTCATGCTTTTTCAAATTCAAATTTTATACTATGTTATACATTTTCAAAACAAAGATGGTTTATTTTTCAATACAAAGACGGTTTATTTTTCAAAACAAAGATGGTTCATTTTTCAATACAAATATGGTTTATTTTTCAATACAAAGATGGTTTATTTTTCAATACAAAGATGGTTTATTTTTCAAAACAAAGATGGTTTATTTTTCAAAAAAAGATGGTATATTTTTCAAAACAAAGATGGTATATTTTTCAAAACAAAGATGGTATATTTTTCAATACTCTTGCTATTTTACTTTTAAAAGTCGTATTTTTATCGCTATGTTTTATATAATAAAATATATGATATTTAAAACTATGTTATTTATATAAATATATATAAAAAGCAATTCTATTTATATAAAAAAACAATCTTGATTCAGTTTTAAAAACAATCTTGTATCAGTTTTATTTCAGATTTAAAACAAATTTATTTAAATAAATAAAAACAAAGAGAAGCTCACTGTTATTTCTTTTCTGTTCTGGACACCGTCTTCATCAGCTCGCCAGTTAGGTTTCATTCCAGCACCGCCCACGTCACGTTAGAGGGCAATCGGAGGCCATCATCTCAAAGGGCATCGCGCCCGCTTCCACCTCGCCCTGTCGCGCCATACTCGAACGCGCCACCAACCGTGAAACCGAGCCCGAACGACAGAGCTTTGAGCCCCGATGAAATTATTGGACAATTTCCGCTAGAATTGGGGGAGAGAAATGGACGATTTCGTTCGTTCAATTTGAAGAGGGAGGCGGGTTGTTTGGGGGTTTAACCGCGCAGAAGTGAATATAGGGTTTGACCAAGTTCATTTATATGTATATATATAATAATTATTTAATTCGAAAAATACTTGTTTATATATACGAACCTCAAATCGAACCCAAAGAATGTCGCCCCCAGCCAAATACCCCTATTTCGAACACAATGGGATATGTTTCGCAAGCCGATTCGACTGTTTCGATCAGTTTCCGCTAAATTTAAAATGTAAATCTATATATTCAATTTTAAACGTACATTTCTATTTACCGGGGCCACATACTGACTCTAAAAATTTCCAAAAAATATTTTCTAGCTTTGTATTGACGATACGGTCCTAACAAAACTAATTTCGTCAAATTCTGAGACTGTTTGAAAAATGGCCATTTTCTGGTCGATGAAAATTGACTGAAACTGTTAAAACACGTTTTCTTTTGCCATGCTCACATATCAAATCGAAAAATTATGAATTTTGGAATCTAGAAATAATTTGACATCTCGGATCCAACAAAAGTGGTTTTGTCGAAAACAAAGGTCATTTGCAAAATTTCCATTTTTAAGGGCCAGAATTCCACAGCGACTATTCTGAATTTTCAACTGGCATAACTTTTTATCCCGCTATGAAATTTCAATTTTTCGGGTTCGTTGGAAAGATATTTTCAATTTGATTCTAATATTTTTGGTTTCACTAAAATCTGGTTTATTTCGAATCCTGGACATTCATTTGAACTTTGAAATCGAATTTTCAAACTATCACGCCATTTTCAATTCCTTTTATAATTAAAAATAAATTATTTATATTCTAACGACGATTCAAATAAATATATATGTTCTAATTCTATTCAAAATAAATTTCTCGTCGTTATTATTTAAAATAATTCATTTTAAATATTCAGAATTCACTAAAAGCGCCAAAATAAAAATTTTAAATTGGCTCGGATTTCCGGGTTATTACAATCTCCCCCACTTAAAACTTTTCATCCCCGAAAAGGAACGAAGCCGAAAGTTGTTTAACTAATCAACTCAACTTTCATTATTTTCATTACGACTTTAGTTCTTCAACTTTTCAGTTTATAAGAACTTTTCAAATTTTTCAAAAATTTGGCTAACACCTAAATTTTCGAAAAATTTCGCCATAACCTCCCCTGCACCAGAAGGTTTGGGATATTTCAAATAGCCTCCCATGGCCCTCGCCAATCCAAAAAGAAAAAGAAACAGCCAATCGGCTCATAAAATCATCCAAACCCAATAAATTTGTAAACATGTACTTATTTGTCGGGCAAACAATTTTATTCCTCTTCTCTAGCCTTCTTGCTATGACCTATTCAATGTATATACATGTACATGTATGCAAATTCAAACAATTTTCAATTCAGTCCAACATTGGATACAATTTGGCTAAATGGTTCAAATTCTAATTAATCAACCAATAATCAAACAATAGAACCATCAATTAATTAGTTGATTATCATTTCAAATTCATAATTTTGATATATAGTCAAAAATCATGTTTTTGATGCCAAGTCACAACAATATATTCTAACTATATTTTGGTTCTCACACCAATCTAATGGAAATATATAGAGATCCCAATTTCGAAACTTGAACATAAATACTGATGATGCCATGGTCATTATCAGCATCATCTCCGGGCGACTAGAGCGTGATTCTATATCTATCCAGTATATTAAAACTTCGAATACCCGTGGATCAGACGTGTATGCAAAATCTTTATATACTTGATTGTCCAAATCAATTTAAATAAATAATCAAATATGAATAATTGATTTAAATTTTCAAAACAAAAATTATTTTTATTTTTGTTAAAAAATTATACTCTTCACACTCGTTCTAGGATACTACTGATCCCATCTCTAACGAGTCATTCTCGTTGGATATTACTAATCCAATCTCTGATGAATTCTTTCGTACGATTCTAACGTGTATTGTTCTCGAGCTTTGTAAACCAAAGCTCTGATACCAAATGTAAGAACCCGTAACTTCCCCGTGAAGGAAAGAGCGGATACTCTGAGGACAAGACAGATCAGAATGCAAACAGAAGAACTTTTCACTAATTATTACAACAATTCCATCAGAATACAAGAATATATAGAGTATGAATCAATATACATTTGATAAATATCAGAGATTACAATACATTACATAGCAGCGGAAAATAATACAAAACACAACTGAAAGAATATACGGATACAGAGCTTTCCGGATATCATTGCAGCTGTAAACCAGGTTCCTATGAATATAAATCTGCAAAACTAAAACTACTAGCTTCCCGTGCAGAAAATAAGGGCACCTAGAGTTTAGGTTAAAAACAATAAACTCCAGGTCAGTCATGTGACTGGTGTGAGAACTAAAACAGTGATTTAAAACTTTACTTTAAATCAGATATATCAAGGGACCGCGCCGTATAACACAGAACAAGTTTCCTCCCAAGAATACCAGTGCATATAACAAAACAACGCAATACTTTTTGGAAAAATGAAGCTATTATAAGACCCATGTCCCATCACACAATGAAACACAAGCCGGAGGATAGGGTTTTCCATTAAAATAGCCAAATATGCTTGGTACGTTAAAAACAAATCATTTGATACTATTATAAGTGTATCGTGTCAAAACAATTTCAATCATAAATATCAATCATAGACGACATGGGTACCATGTATCATGTCGCCATACTAGGCTCTACAATCAAAACCGCAAATGTCACGTATTGGAAGTTGGGTTTCCATCTGTGAACCAAGGCAAGGCGCAATCCTACCAATTTGAGACTCTCTAGCCCGAGCCTCAGGACTCAGCTGCAACTGTGCCTAGGCAACATGCAGGGCCAGTCCACCGATGTGGATTAAACTTAAACCCTGAACATGCGTTTCCCTGCCCTTTGGGGCGTAAATGAGCCAAATGACTCCATCGGCTCCACACAGTCACCGATATATCTGAGGCGCCTCGCAATCCAACAACCACACAGGTGAAAATAATATAAATGTTAGGGCCTTTAGGTCACTGATACCACCCTACCTAGAAGGAAACGCATGCTCTCCCTGCTGTCCTCTCCCGTTTCTGGTTCACAACCAAGGTGTGAGGCTCGCGAATCAACGTTACACAAAGCTATGCCACACAGGCGGTGCTTTGATCATCAACCATAAGACTTTGCTTTTCAACAGAAGCCTTGATCAATTGCCACTTAGGCATGCCACACAGGCAATTCACTCCATGCGATTGATATCCATCAATATATAACCTCTGAGCTCGTATGTCTCAGAGAAGGGCGTTAAGCAAGAGAATAAATTCTCCGTCGCCAAACAGATATATATTTAATAGAAATCAATCACACATAATAAAATCCAATGTCAGACACACAGTCCATTTACAAGTTCGTTCTGGGTCTGAACGAAACCGGGGGCACCTTGTACCTCGCATATCCATCGATCTCCAAGTACGTCTGGACGATCACCAACTGGTTCCATCCTCTTGGGCGTACAACCCAATCAAGATCATCAGTAATCACCCAAATGATGTGAAGACCTCCGGTCTTTGACCACCGTCTTCATCCTCGACACCACGTCGAATCAGTTATTCAGAATGGGATAAACCCAATCTTTCTGGATAACTCGCGTATATAATAAACAAGTGTTACACAAACACAACATACGCCTCATTCCAATTCAGAATATTCTTTTATTTAAATATTCTTATACTTTGGGAAAAGTTCCCACTAATTTTATCAAAGATAAATTCTTTAAATTTATTCTTTAATCTTCTTTTGAATATCAATTCAAACTAGTCGGGATTAGCGAACCACACCGAAGTAATCATTTATTTTATTTCCCAATCCCAACTTATTCATCCAATGAAGTAAAACTGGTCATACTTCATATTTAACACCACGGTGTTATCGGTAAATTCAATTACCATTTCACGTTCAAATCTAACTAAAGATTTAACTATCGCCTGGAGCAAAACTGGTGATACTCCATTCTCGATCATTTCAATCTAATTAAAGATTCATTAAAACTCCACTTGGTTTTAATCTTCCCAAAAATCAATATTAATGATTGTTTAACTTGGGAAATCATATCCTGTCTTTAACTGGGTTAAAGAACCAATGTCATTTAAAACACCATTCACGATAACCCCAAAAATCAATTCCAATTCAATTCCAATTAAATATTATTTAATTGGTATACTTCATTAAATCTAAATAAAAGATTTAATCTTTTTCTCAACTAGGTTTAAGAACAGTGTTAATGAAGAAACCATTAAATACAAACCCAAATCCCATTTGATATTAAATACAAGGCTCTGAATAGAAAATATACCGGCTTATATTCAATATCAAATTCTACGACCAACAAATATCATATTAGAAATAATGATATAAATATATCTTTCAAATTTCCATAACAATATCTGTATAATCACGAAATCCAACATCGAAATATTCCAAAGACAATTTCGATTCAAATCCATTCCAATTCAATTATTGGAAATTCTGGTTACCTTCAAAACCATTTCAAATCCGCTTTATTTATTTTAAAAATAAATGGAATTATAATTCTAGTTCAAAACTAGTTCATTTCGATAAATATCTATTTTTATCTTTTCAAATATAGAAATTTTCATCCCAATTCTTTCCAAATCATTTCATATGATTTTACACAAATTATTACTATTTTTAATAATTTTATCAAGGCCCGTACAGTTGATTTCCATCAACGGCCATCGAACTGCACTTACAACGACCTTTTCCAAATTTGATTTGAACATAATTCCAAATCCAACCATTAGATTTCAAATCTCTAATATTCATTAGAAATCTCTTTTCGATACGAACCCAACGGTTCTGGTTTTCGGAGAATCCGACAGTCGGATCTCCCGTAATATCCATTCGAAGTCAATGGTCGAAATTCGCGAACTGCCGCGGCGCGGCGCGTCCAGTTCAGGCCATTGTATATATATATAATATATATATATATATTATATTTCGTGGATTTCCTTTTAAAACGTATTTTATAAATCGTTTTAAATTCGTTTTCAAAATGATTTCAACTTCCTATTCAATTTCAAATCAAAATTGAATATTCCATATCATCGATATGCAAATGATAATATTTTCAAAACATTAGATTTTGAAATCAATTCCTATTCGATATTCATTTAAAAATGAATAAAACCCATATAAATATCGTTCTCGTCAAAATGGCGTCAATCTAACCAACACGGCTTTATATATTTCAATAAGTTCGTTATTCTATTCAACAAATGAATATTTTCTTTAACACATGAATATATTTTTATTCAACACATGAATATATATTTTATTCAGCACCTAAATATATATATTTTTATTCAATACATGAATTTTTATTCTATTCAACACATGAATATATATTTTTATTCAACACATGAATTTTTTTCTATTTAGCACATGAATGTATATTTTTATTCAACACATGAATTTTCTTTCTATTCAACACATGAATAAATATTTTTATTCAACACACGAATATTTATTTTTATTCAACACACGAATATTTATTTTTATTCAACACATGAATATTTATTTTTATTCAACACATGAATATATATTTTTATTCAACACATGAATATATATTTTTATTCAACACATGAATATTTATTTTTATTCAACACATGAATATTTATTTTTATTCAACACATGAATATTTATTTTATTCAACACATGAATTTTCTATTAGAATATTCCTTATTTTCCAAATTGGAATGAGGCCCAATCAACTACCATATAATGTTAATTATATGGATTTTCTACAACACATGTATATAACAACAACGATAAATCATAAACCATCATCCAGAGTGCACCACACAACTGCATAAGCATTAAATATAAATAATCAACGCTTACACAGTCTATCAACCCATAGATTGACATACAACTAAACAATCGAGATTAGTGTACGTCAAATATCATCCCAATACCTGTATGGGGTTTCAAATCAACAAATACAGATTTTTATTTATGCAGTCGGGAGATGTTTATCGTCCCAATCAATATCAGTCAAATGGGTGTACATAAACAAATCGTCCGATGTGTTTATAAATATTTATTTTACTTCAACACATGAATATATATTTTATTTCAACACATGAATATATATTTTATTTCAACATCACAAACAATTTTCGCAACACAACAAAATCAAACAAGTCGTCCATGATCTGTGGATGACGGGTGTCGGGTGCTACTAAGCACCGTCTGCATCCTGGTATATATTTCAACTAAAAAATAAAATAAAAGTGAGGAGTTCTCACCTAGAAGCTAAACCTAACGCCGCGACTCTTCATATGTAGAAAATCTTCGCCGTGTTTTCAATGTAATCTTTTTTCACACAGTTTGTGTTAAAAATCATGTTTTTAACATTGCTACTAGAGATATAAAAACCACATTTTTATTTCAACGATAGATATATAATAAAAAATCAGATTTTTATTTTTCTTCATATATAAAAATCATATTTCTATTATCTCTACTATATAAAAATCATATCTTTATTAAAATAAAAACATAACGTTTTATTCACTATGTATATATATAAATCAGATTCAATTCATGCTTTTTCAAATTCAAATTTTATACTATGTTATACATTTTCAAAATAAAGATGGTTTATTTTTCAATACAAAGATGGTTTATTTTTCAAAACAAAGATGGTATATTTTTCTGTACAAAGATGGTTTATATTTCAATACAAAGATGGTTTATTTTTCAATACAAAGATGGTTTATTTTTCAAAACAAAGTTGGTATATTTTTCAAAACAAAGATGGTATATTTTTCAAAACAAAGATGGTATATTTTTCAATACTCTTGTTATTTTACTTTTAAAAGTCGTATTTTTATCACTATGTTTTATATAAAAAAAAATATGATATTTAAAACAATGTTATATATATATATATAAAGCAATTCTATTTATATAAAAAAAACAATCTTGATTCAGTTTTAAAAACAATCTTGTTTCAGTTTTATTTCAAATTTAAAACAAATTGATTTAAATAAATAAATAAAAACAAAGAGAAGCTCACTGTTATTTCTTTTCTGTTGTGGACACCGTCTTCATCAGCTCGCCAGCTAGGTTTCATTCCAGCACCGCCCACGTCATGTTAGAGGGCAATCGGAGGCCATCATCTCGAAGGGCGTCGTGCCCGCTTCCACCTCGCCCCGTCGCGCCGTACTCGAACTCGCCACCAACCACGAAATCGAGCCCGAACGGCAGGGCTTAGAGCCCCGATTCCTCCTCGTTCACCACGCCATTCTGGATCCAACTCATACGGATGGAAAGAGGGTGAGAAGAACATTGATTTTCGTTTTTGGGTGATCAAAATTATTGGACAATTTCCGCTAGAATTGGGGGAGAGAAATGGACGATTTCGTTCGTTCAATTTGAAGAGGGAGGCAGGTTGTTTGGGGGTTTGACCGCACATAAGTGAATATAGGGTTTGACCGAGTTAATTTATATATATATTTATTTAATAAATATTTAATTCAAAAAATACTTGTTTATACATACGAACCTCGAATCAAACCCAACGAATGTCGCCCCTAGCCAAATACCCCTATTCCGAACATAATGGGATATGTTTTGCAAGCCAATTTGACTATTTCAATCAGTTTCCGCTAAATTTAAAATATAAATCTATATATTCAATTTTAAATGTACATTTCTATTTATCGAGGCCACATACTGAGTCTAAAAACTCCCGAAAAATATTTCCTAGTTTGTATTGATGATACGGTCCTAACAAAACTAATTTTGTCAAATTCTGAGACCGTTTGAAAAATGGCCATTTTCTGGTCGATCAATATTGACTGAAACTGTTAAAACACGTTTTCTTTTGCCACGCTCACATATCGATTCAAAAAATTATTAATTTTTGGAATCTGGCAATAATTCGACATCCCGGATCCAACAAAAGTGGTTTCGTCGAAAACAGAGGTCGTTTGCAAAATTTCCATTTTTAAGGGCCAAAATTCCACATCGATTATTCTGAATTTTCAGCTTGGCATAACTTTTTATCGCCGCCATGAAATTTCAATTTTTCGGATTCGTTGGAAAGATATTTTCTATTAGATTCTAATATTTTTGGTTTCACTAAAATTCGGTTTATTTCGAATCCGGGACATTCATTGGAACTTTGAAATCGAATTTTCAAACTACCGCGCCATTTTCAATTCCTTTTATAATTAAAAATAAATTATTTATATTCTAACGACGATTCAAATAAATATATATGTTCTAATTCTATTCAAAATAAATTTCTCGTTGTTATTATTTAAAGAAATTCATTTTAAATATTCAAAATTCACTAAAATCGCCAAAATAAAAATTTTAAATTGGCTCGGATTTCCGGGTTATTACACATACCCTAAATACGTCAAAACAAAGCCATAGATCTCGTACTCTTTTCTGCTCAGTCTCAACCATGTCAATCGTGATCCGGATAATCTTCTTCTCATCCTCCTTAAATCCCTACTTGAATATTTCTAATTTCGGTGACACAACGACATATCGGGTTAAAGAAAAAATAATGCGGTTTTGAATTGTAAATGGACGGATAAGAAATTTTTGGTACTAGGGAGATTGAATTGATTGCCTGGGAAAGCATTATGATTCTTGCTAAGGAAAGGTGGGAGAGTAACATTGTATTAAGATACTCATGTGTGCGGTGGACCTAAGTATTTTGGGGTCTTGGAACTTATTTTCTGCTAGGAAAGGCGAGCTGCAATCTCTTGCTCCATGGATTCGTTATATGATATGGATCTTTGTTTCTAAAACAATAGCAATAATTCTCGATTAAAAAAACTTGGTTCTATGTATTATTAGCAAGTAAGTAACTCGAATGTGGGGGAAGCACATGTAAAGAGTGTAAGCAGAGTTGAGGCACTTGGAAGTTGGAAGGTTCAGTTGCGATAGGATATTTGCGATTATTTTGAGAATACATAGGCAGGGAAGAAGAGTGTACATGGATTCAAATGTTGTTTTATGAACAACTGGACTCGTAAGGATGATAGCTGCATTTTAGATTTAGATTTGGTGAAATTCTGAGTTTTTTTTTTGAATTTAAGCTAAAATCAGACACTTGTTTGATTTTAATTTAAATTCAGATTCTTTGGCAATTTCTAAAATCAAGGTGAGTTTACTCATCCACGACAACCGTTTTTATTAAGTAAATTAACACTTTTGAAATGGCATAGGAAGTGTTATGATTGATTTAGAAAATTTATGATTGTTTGCTATGTAATTAATGCGCATGTGATATGCACACGAATGACATGTATGACATGAAAATTGTCTAAGTGATAGATTTATATGTGTTGATCGATGTGTGGTACCTGAAATGTTATATTTGTTTATTCTCACATTGCAAGTTCTCGCAGATCTAGGAAATATCATTATGGTTGAAATGATACATACCCGAACGTTTGTACAAATTTTAGGATCTGAAACCGAAATGTAATTTTATCATAATTTCAATTAA
Organism: Allium sativum; assembly: GCA_030737875.1. Taxonomy (NCBI): domain Eukaryota; kingdom Viridiplantae; phylum Streptophyta; class Magnoliopsida; order Asparagales; family Amaryllidaceae; genus Allium; species Allium sativum. Next base: position 552,079,390 of record CM060910.1, on the reverse strand, counting down.
AATTTTGATTAAAACTTAGTTTTTTATACAATATAGCAAAGATCTAAATTTAATATTTAAAATAAATTTTAGATGTTTAAAATCAAGTTTATAAGGCAATATATGTTCTAGAATATAAAATGAAGATTTTGAACTTGAGTGTCATTTTGATTAAAATACACAGAAAATATAATATAGTAAAGTAAGTTAATAAGAAATTGAATATATAAATATGGATATAAAAAATTCAAAAGATTGAATTTTAAATCTTTGATTTTTGAAGATAAATTGAGATTTAATTTGCAACTCAATTTATGTAAATGAAAACAAATAATGTTAAGAACTAGCGAGAAGTAACTCAAGATTTTGGTTTTGAAAGTCGATTTCAAGAATTTAATATAAAGTGAATATAAAATGATAATTTAATATGTAATAAATAAAATAAGTTAATGTCGAACCTTATATATATGTATCTTTTCCTTAAAAACCTCAATTTTTATAAAGATCTAATTCTATAACTTTAATATGAATTTTTAAATTTTAAATTTCGATATAATAAAAGAGAATGATTAGGTTGAGTTAAAAGTTTTATTTAGTTCCTTATCAAAGTTATTAAGATATAACATTTTGAAAAATAGGTAAACTAATTTAAAGTGGAACTTAATAATTTGATTAATGAAATTTAAATACATCTATATGAATTGGATTGCTTTAAGTTAAATCAATTTCAAAGGTTATTTGAAGTTAACAATGAAGAATTGATTTAAATGATATTACTCTAATTGAAGTTGTGAAATTAAGTCAAACTAATTTAAAAAAATATGTATAAATATATTGACTGGACATGAGTTCAATATTATAAACATATTAAACCATGATAAGTAGGAGCATATGACACGTTTTGAAGTGAACTCAATAGTTTGGCTTGGTTAAAATAAATAATTAGTATTATTTAAGTCAACCAAACATCAAATATATTTGGAGTTAGTATTTTGAATTTGAGTTAATTATCATAATAAAATGAATCAAGTTGGATTAAAGTGAATTTAAGATATGACATAGACATTAAATAAATAAATGTAAGATAAATTTATTCAGTCTATGATTTGAATTGAAAAACAAGTGAAGTAGCATACTGAATAAATTTAAATATGATATGTATATGAACTCCAAAATCCATAAGGATGGAATTTCATGTCCTTTATGTTATCGTGCACGTCTGGGAATATTTTTCTCAAGTTAGTTTACTTATATGAAAATGTTAGTCCTGATCCAAGTGTTTTGTTTTTGCACGATGCTCGGGGTCAGACCGAGCATTACAGCTTGAGATTGCCTCTAACAAAGCTTGTGTAACATCCAAGATTTTTTATCGTTCAAATCGACAATGATCCTCAATGTCGACATAAACAAATCAAAAAATACGGATAGTTATTGGGATTTATATAAGAAAAAAAAGAGAAGAAGAAAAACAAACACAGAATCTCACAGCGGAAGGACAAAATATAATAATTAAATAACACATGAAGCTGTTGAAACAAACATTTGATTATATTTTACGGCAATTATCAGAGTTAACTATAATAAACATACCAATATTTGCAGCAGAAATAAATAATAATACTTATGGCAAGCTCCGTCTTCATAACGTTGTCTTCAATAACTAAAAACTAATGCTGACCCGAGCACAAATGAAAAGACAAAATACTCGGATTAGAACTAAGATATTCTTATATTAGTTAAATCAAATTCATGCGATAATATGAATGCAATAACTTGAGAGATGTTACGGGAATTTCCATCTCCTAAGGATCCGTTAAACTAGGTACTATATAATATAATACGCTATTATAATAGTGTATATGGTTAAATATAAAATATTAAAATAGTGTAAGAAGGATTACCATTATTACCCTTACACTATTTATAGCATTGCCATACAATTTGCATGTAACACACCAGTACGTCGGCGGATAGGGATGCCCCGTGATACGACAACGTTAAATCAAAATCGTAGGGGTCTCGATCAGGATAATATGATAAGGCACACGAGGAATGCCCAGAGTATGAATATACTAGTTGCACGCCCGGACTGGTGGTAATGCATAGCCGCGACTACCGCCCACCTCGGACAACACTACCAAATAACGGATGTGCATCAAATCAATCAATCAAACCGAGGGACTACAGTAATAAAGGAAGAAGTGTTGCTGATGGAGGTAGCTAACCCCACTTGGTCACGGTATAGCCCTGTTTTTGTCATTTTAACTATGACCCGAAGGTCAAGGATATCCATCATCGTTCTCTTTCTTCAAATCCAGTAATCGCCTCCAAATCAACGTACTTCATTATGGAACTCCACCGCGTACACAACCGTTAAAGTGGTTTTCGGTATTGGTAGAGAGTATGACAATATCCGATCCCCGTCTCTTTAACAACCAATCGTTTTCATTTTTCACACCGGTCAGTTCTTTTACATATCAAAGGGATTCATACTTCATATCAAAATATCAGATTTTTATAAAAATCATTTCAATAGTCAAAATAGAATATTTCATAATAAAATCTCCATTTAAACCCAAACTTAAATCTTGAAACAATTCCAACTTTTAAAATAATTTGATTATTAAAATAGTTAAATATATATATATATATATATATTTAAATAGTTTAGATATATAATTGAAATAGTTTGAAAATAAATAAATTGTATTTAAAATAGAATTTCAGATTTAGTAAAATTTAGAGGTAAATATTAAAATAGTTTATAAAATAAATAGTTAAATATTAAAATAGTTGTTTTAATATAAATAATAAAGTAAAATAGTTACAAGGTAAATAGTTTATAAAGAAAAATACTATTATAAAAATAAAATAGTTTATAAAATGGTTTAAAAATACTATAGTTGGAATTAGAATCATATGTTCAAAATTCAACCAAACAGGAAATCATATTTCAGTTTCTAATCAATCGACTAAATTTCGATATCTTAATTCAAAAGGATTTATCTTCCCATTTATATTTCAATTCAATTCAACTGTTCGATTTCAAACAATTTGATTTAATAATTAAATTTCAATTATAATTCTCACTTTGAATTATTCGATAAAAACTCGAGTTCACAATTCAAATTTTTACTATAAATCAGATTAATTTTAAAGTAATATCAAAGATGGATAATCAATTCAATTTCGATAAATTTAGTTCATATTCAATTTAACTTCAGTTATCCACATTTACGAATTCTATTAAAATTGAATTTTTTTAATTTCAATGCACAAAGTCCAAATGTAAAGAAAATCGATCAATAATGTCACTTATTTTGTCCTTTAATATAATATTCAAAAATTCAAGATAAAAAAACATTTTTTTAGATAGTATTCAAAAATTCAAGATAAAAAACATTTTTTTATATAAAATAATCTTAAAAATTCCAGAAAAAAGCATTTTTTTTAAAATAATATTCAAAAATTCAATATTGAAAAAACATTTTTTTATTTAACCAACCAGTGTCCATACATAATTTCCTATCGTATGGCCAAGTAATACTTAAATTTTAATTTTAGTATTTTGGGAAAGAATATATATCATTTCAATCCATATCAGGGTCATAGGTATTTATCATTTTAACCTACGTTCTTAATTCATTTTAATGATTAATCCGGGTTTATTTGATGCCCGTAACATCTAAGGTAATAGTTGGGATTAATCAACAGAAATCAATAACATATATAAACAATAGCGATAACAAGATGAATTTCATATCAATACATTAAATATATAAATTCAAGGCATACAACAAAATCAACACGTCTAAGCAGTTTAATAATATCAGTTACTAGCCATCAGGTATGAGGTTCTTTTTTCCCCCTTTTTTTTAAAAAAACTAGAAATTAATCTATAACAGTACAATTTATATAACAGTTGAATTAATATTATGCAGTCCATGCAGATTTAACATAAATATGCAATTCAAACAATCAAACAACAAACAATACAACCATAACATGAATTTAATTTAACTAACAATCAGATATTTTTGTTAGATGTGAGTGGGTTTAATCACTCACCTTAGGTTTTGAACGCATTTAAATCCAAAATTTATCCCAAGAATCAATAGTCTCAGAATCAATGCCATCGCGAAGAGCTCGACGATACGAATCCAACGCAATTTATTTCGTCTGATTCTGACCTCGTAGCAGAAAGTTATACCCGTTTAAACATTTGAAAGTTCAAATTAAAATAAAATGTACCTCACCATTCACTTGTTGCCACGTCACCTTTCCCTTCCATCCCTCCATCGCGTAGCTACATCCAGGAACCCATTTCCACGTTCAAATTGAAAATCACGCTCCTCGATCCCGGCCACCATTCGACGATCAATCACCACCTTCACCTGCACCACCCTTGGAACCACTAACATCCCAAATATGGCCACCTCCGATCGCCTCAAGCGCCTGCAATCATCACCAACCCGCGCCGCCTTTAAGGAAGAAATCATGGGGATTTCAGAGCATTACAAATTCGATCCAACCGTATGGAATCAAAAAGGAGATTGAGCACCACATTTTTTCCTTTTGAATTACTAAATTTCGTTGAGTAGATCAAGAGAAATTGAAGGAGGAAAATAAGAGAATTTCGTCCATTGAAGAATAGTGGAGGCAGCGGCCACGAATTTTTAGGGTTTCTGAATAATTTTTTAATATTAAAATTCTCGATTTGCGAGATATTTAAACCAAAATTTGAACGGACTCCAAATCAGGCCCGCTTACTGCCTAACAATAGGTTTTGATGCCTTCTGAACACAATGGAATAGGTTTTAAGGCCCAATTCTAAAGTATACAGCAGTTTCTATTGAAACTTGATTATTTTATTTGAACTGTACATATAAATTTATACGCATTTTATTTTTTTACGATCAAACTAAAATTCCGACGGCTATGAAATTTTATACACTACAATAATTTACAAATTTGGATCAAATAAAATTAATTTTATTGAATTCTGATATCGTTTGCAAAATGATAAATTTCGACCAGTTAATTAATATAATAAAATATTCGATTTTGTTTATTAACCAATAAGTTAAATTCAACGGTATATAAATTTAGTTCAAATCGAAATAAAAATTCATGATAAATTTATAAATCAATTATTTCTTATTGTGAACAAATTTCAATATTTACGAATTCAAATTTTAGTTCATACATTATCAATATACGACATAAATTATTAATTTTAGTATTTATAACAATTTTGTTCAAAGCATATTAAATTTAATATTTTAAAATGTCGCAAAATATTGGGATGTCACTCTCTCTCGCACTTAAAACTTTTCGTCCTCGAAAAGGCATAGCAAGAAGGTTGTCAATATATATATATATATATATATATATATATATTTAGCCATAATTTTTTTCATTCAACCTGATTTTATTAATATTTTAGTTTTAAATCAAGAATTGCCATATAGCGATTTTACTGAAAATTAAAATTACACGTATCTTAAAATTTACAAGTTCAAATTCAAAATTTTCTCTTTCATTAGAAAACTATATTCCAATAGATCTGAAAGATTCTTGTTTCAAGGAATTTCAACTTATTTTAGACCCTATACATTCATTTAAACTTTAATTCAGAAAATTCTGAACTACAGCTTCGCGACGAGCTCGTTTTAATTAAATTTAATTAATTCGTTCAATCTTCGTTTAAATTTATAAGTTATAAACCAATTCACTTTTATTTACACAAAACAAGTTAACATTTATTATAGACTTGGTAATATCGATTATCTTAAGTCGGCGAATTTCTAACAAGCAATAGTTATACAATTTAATTCATAACCAAATAATTTATTTTACTAGCTTATGTCATTGATTTGGTTTATCTTCATTTCCTAGTTGAATTAAATTTCAAACATAACCAAGTATATATCGTTCATTTCATAACTTAAATTTCACTCGTATTTATAACTCATCAAAATTTCTAACATTCATTATTCATACCAGTACTAGCATATTATCCAATTTTATTCCAGTAACATGTTAACTTTTGATTAATTGGCCAGTTATATATATGCTATGGAAATGTTCGATTTTTATACAAGTTCAATAGTTTTAGTTTATTTAGAAATCATTATCTCGAACCACAAAAAAAATTATTTCAATTATAACTCTCTTAGATTCATTTTCTTATCATATAATTTAGAAGTTTTTATAATTTCAATTTTAGTTCATTTCAACAATTTGAAATTCATTAATTATTCAAGAACTTAAAATTTTCAACTTCGGGTTCATTTCCAAATCAACTTTAAAATATTATATATATGTATATATATATTATACCTTTATATCAAAACATACTATAAAATATTTAAATGAATTTCAAATTTTCCAAACAAAGTATAAAGTTCTAAGTGGTCTCTCCCCACTCAGTCTCTTAAAAATAATGTTGATAATGTGTGCACTCATTACTGAGATCAATTTCCAATGGCAAGGGGTGGAAATATAACTTATTTCAAAATTCATTTGAAAACAATTTCTATATGAAATAACTTATAAAATATAAATATACTATTTCAAACCATTTGCAAAACAATATTACAAATCCACCCAAAATGAAATTCTCAGATTCATACTTAACTTCTTATTATTTCATTACTAATTAATTTTTAATATTTCACTTTTCTTAAACCATTTTATAACCAATAATATTAATTATTGATCAGTCAAATGATAAATGAGGAAAATTGTAACACCCCGCCTCCGCCAGGGTGGCTCTTGCAAGCACTCTGACTTTGGAGGGGCGTTTGAATCAGGTAAACTTGCATAATGATATATCAAGGCAGAACAAGAACATATGTATATATGTAAACAGAGTAAATAACATAGATAAAACAGCGGAAGATTTCATACTATTTCAAAACAAGTCTGGTACAACATAGCTTTCCAAATAAACAAGTCTAGATAAAAACAACATCAACTGAAAAACTGAAATACATAAGTACTTTCCTCAAATAAGTGATAACCATAGCTAGCTTCATGTCGAAACCGTACATGAGCTGAAATCCCACGAGCAAGCAATCCGAAATCCAAGCTAAGCTCCAACGTTCCCACCCTGAGAACCTGGGGGGGGGGGGAACGGAAGAAAAGAGGCGAAAGAAAACAGGTCAGTCAAAAAGACTGAGTAAGCCCTACTACAATCAATGTAAACTGATAAAGTTAACTGGCATGATGAAAGCTGGGATGAACATAAGGATAACAACATACTAGCATGATGATTAACTAACAAGGTAGATAAAGGTGTCATCGCATACTCAGGATTAAGGTTTTGCACCACAGGTGTACTAGCAAACTAACATGACTTGAATAAACAAGTATTGATCCCTTGGCCCAAGCTTTGGCCCAATAACATGAAGTGACCCTAATACGTGGTCCAACCAAACGGTCTAGTCGATCGGCTCCCTATAAGCCTAACTCGTCACGTGTTGGTGTCAATGCGGCCCAAACATAATTGTAGTCAGACTGTGCAGGGTCTCCCGTCGGGTGTATCAAGCCCTAGGGTGGAAACCCCTGGACACCTTAAACATGAGTGCACAGTCTCGATCTACTGGTACCCGTGCATGCTTTCCCCGGCTTCGGACTATGTGCACGACCATGGTCCGCCCGGAACTACACCGGCGTACCCATCTGCCGTCGTTTTTGGTCGCTTACCTCAAGTCCAGTAATTCGTGCCCCACACCCTAGCCTAGACCCTAGGGCCATAATGATACGAACTTGGGATTACTGCTGGAGTGGACCCCCATTGCTAGGATTTTTCTAGTGGGTTCAGTACGGTTTAACCCTCTTGCTAATCATGGATTAACTTGGTTAAGTGTAACGATGAGTTCACGACTTAACCCCGATTAATCTACCAAGCCCAAATTGGTTAAGTATTAAGTGGACCATGACTTAACCCTAATCACAAGGCATTAATTAATTTAATGCGCCTTAACCTCTCACATTAGACCTTGTTGTGGTTACTAGTTAAGCCGGGCGGGTCCGGGTAGCTTTACACCACAACTTGGTCTAACCTCGGGTTCAAGGTACAACATGGCCAACTTCTCACATTGGGTCCTATTGTTTGTAGCAACTAGTTAAGCCGGTCGGTTCCGGGTAGGTTTACGCTACAAACTCAACCCAACCTCGAGTTGGTCACACTTATATTTTCTAAGTGTCATGTCCATCATGTTTCCAAAACATGTTACAAGTTTTCAAGCATTTGGGTAGACCTAACTTAATAGGTAAATTCCCAAAGGGTAGACCTAACTTAATAGGTAAATTCCCAAGCTTATGTTTTTATGTCTTTTAAGTTTACCCAACCCCAAACGCAATCCCATCGCTTACATATCGCAATAGCGCATAAAGGATAGAAAGAGGGAACTTGGCATAAATCATGACATAAGGGTGTTGAAGCCACAAGTTTAACATGGTGGCATATGAAATGTACATATGTTCATATACTTGCATATTACATTTTTAGGCCTCAAAAGCATGCATAAAACCAAACTTAGCATATTGGTGATACATGGTGATAAATGACATGTAGAAATGGCCATAAGTTCGCATTTAGCCTCACATGCAAGTTATCATAAGAGATATGATAACTTACATGTTGCCAAAATGCAACCTTTAGCATAAAGCTTGAAGCTTTATGCTCATAAACCCAAGATAAGCTTGCATAACATGATAACATGAACAAAATGATCAACCCAAACTTGCATAACATAACTTGCATATCATATGACAAACTTGCATATCAAACTTGCATAACATGATAAACTTGCATATCATAACTTATCAAACTTGCATATCATGACAAACTTGCATACATAACATGATAGACTTGCATAGCACATCATAGTAAACTTGCATATCATAATGATCAAACACAACTTGCATCATTCATTAACTTTAGAGTTTAAATATGAAAGTAGAAAAGGGCTTACAATGCTTATGAAGGCACAAAAATATGACAAAGCCCTTATGCAAACAAACAGACCCAAAATGCAAGCTCTAATAGAAAAACCCTTGAGCCAAAATGATCAAAACTCTTTCTTTATGATGCAAATATAGAAACTTGACTTGAATGCAAGCTAATGATGCTCATACAAGCTTGAAAACACTTGTATGCATGGAAAATCTCATAGAAATTTATTTAGGAATTTTATGAAGAGAGTGGAGGCCATGAGAGGATTGATTTTGCCATAGTTTAGTTGTAGGGTTGATTAATGATGATTTAGGCTAGGTTTAGGGGTCCTTTTATAGAAGTTTAGGTTAGTTTAGGCCATAGGATTTACCCTAGTTTAGATCTAAACCATCAAAAATCGTCATAGGCCAGCAGAACAGACCAGAGAACCAAAACAGGTGCACCAAGCCAGCCAGGGTCAAGCCAGAAAGCTGTGCAGGTTTCTGGCTCGACACGGGCGCACTTCCCAAGTGCGCCATTGTATTTTTGTGCTGGCGCACTTCACAAGTGCTCCAGTGCATTCTGGCTTGTTTTCGGTTTTTCTGCCCAACTTCGTTCGTCCATATCTTCTTCATACGGACTCCGATTTTCGAAAACTCAGACTCTATTTCGCGTATTTTTCCGAGACGAACGCAATGGCATATCCCGTTTCCCTTGATTCAGATTTATAAATTAAATTCTGCCTCGATTTACGTTAGAACAGGTTATTGAAAATACGGGTTGTTACAAAAATTTAATATTATCATCAACAAAAATCAAAATTCATAGATTTTCAAATAATTCTCTCTATATATAAAATATAATTCAAAACAATATTATGTCAGTGAGCCTTATTCGAGTGTTTAGAAATCTCTATCGATGTCTTGGCGTCCTAAGTATCGACCAGAATTCATAAAAACTCAACAGAACGGATCAACATAATACAAAATCATTTTAAACCAAAATTACAAGTATGTTCTCTCATATATACTCAAACTCATTCTAGAGTATTACTATCCTATCTCTAATGAGTTAATCCCAAATAGAGCCAAAGTTTTCTCTAAACCAAAGCTCTGATACCAATGGTAACTTCCAAGATTTTTAATCGTTCAAATCGACAATGATCCTCAATGTTGACATTAACAAATCAAAAAATACGGATAATTATTGAGATTTATATAAGAAAAAAAAGTGAAGAAGAAAAACAAACACAGAATCTCACAATGGAAGGACAAAATATAATAATTATATAACAGTTCATGAAGCTGTTAACACCTACATTTGAATAAATTTTACGGCAATTATCAGAGTTAACTATAATAAACAAACCAATATTTGCAGCGGAAATAAATAATAATACTTATGGCAAGATCCATCTTCATAATGTCGTCTTCAATAACTAAAAACTCAGGCTGACCCGAGCACAAATGAAAAGACAAAATACTCGGATCAGAACTAAAATATTCTCATATTAACTAAATCAAATTCATGTGATAATATGAATGCAATAACTTAAGATATGTTACGGGAATTTCCATCTCCTAAGGATCCATTAAAATAGATACTATAAATATAATACGCTATTATAATAATGTCTATGGTTAAATATTAAATATTAAAATAGTGTAAGCGGGATTACCATTATTACCCTTACACTTTTTAAACAGTTGCCGTACAGTTTGCATATGACACACCAGTACGTCGGTGGATAAGAATGCGCCGTGATACGACAAAGTTAAATCATAATCGTAGGGGGCTAGATCAAGATAATATGATAAGGCACACGAGGAATGCCCATAGTATGAATATACTTGTTGCACGCCCGGACTGGTGGTAACGCATAGTCGCGACTACCGCCCACCTCGGACAACACTCCCAAATCACGGATGCGCATCAAATCGAATCAGTCAAACGAGGGACTATAGTAATAAAGGATGAAGTGTTGCCAATGGAGGTAGCTAACCCCACTTGGTCACGGTATAGCCCTGTTTTAGTCATTTTAATTATGACCCGAAAGTCAAGGATATCCATCATCGTTCTCTTTCTTCAAATCCAGTAATCGCCTCCAAATCAACCTTCTTCATTTTGGAACTCCACCGCATACACAGATGTTAAAGCAGTTTTTGGTATTGGTAGAGAGTACGATATATCCAATCCCGGTCTCTTTAACAACCAATCGTTTACATTTTTCACACCGATCAGTTCGTTTACATATCAAAGGGGTTCGTACTTCATATCAAAATATCAGTTTTTTATCAAAATCATTTCAATAGTAAAAATATAATATTTCATAATAAAATCTGTATTTAAACCCAGACTTAAATCTTGAAACAATTCCAACTTTTAAAATAATTTGATTATTAAAATAGTTGAATATATATATATATATATATTTAAATAGTTTAGATATATAATTGAAATAGTTTGAAAATAAATAACTTGTATTTAAAATAGAATTTCAGATTTAGTAAAATCTGTAGGTAAAATATTAAAATAGTTTATAAAATAAATAGTCAAATATTAAAATAGTTGTTTTAAAATAAATAATAAAATAAAATAGTTATAAGGTAAATAGTTTATAAAGGAGATTACTATTATAAAAATAAAATAGTTTATAAAATGGTTTAAAATACTATAGTTGGAATTAGAATCATATCTTCAAAATTCAACCAAATAGCAAATAATATTTCAGTTTCAAATCAATCGACTAAATTTTGATATCTTAATTCAGAAGGATTTGACTTCCCATTTATATTTCAATTCAACTCAGCAGTTTGATTTCAAACAATTCGGTTTAATAATTAAATTTCAATTATAATTCTCACTTTGAATTATTCAATAAAAACTCGAGTTTACAATTCAAATTTTTACTATAAAAGTAATATCAAAGATGGATAATCAATTCAAATTTGATAGATTTAGTTCATATTCAATTCAGTTTAACTTCAACTATCCACATTTACGAATTCTATTAAAATTGATAATTTTAATTTCAAAGCACAAAGTCCAAATTTAAAGAAAATCGATCAATAATGTCACTTATTTTGTCCTTTAAAATAATATTCAAAAACTCAAGATAAAAAAACATTTTTTTAAAATAATATTCAAAAAATCAAGATAAAAAAACATTTTTTTATATAAAATAATATTCCAAAATTCAAGAAAAAACATTTTTTTAATAATATTCAAAAATTCAAGATAAAAAACATTTTTTTGTTTAACTAACTGGTATCCGTATATAATTTCCTATGCTATGGCCAAGTAATGCTAAAACTTTAATTTTAGTATTTTGGGAAAGGATATATATCATTTCAATCCATATCAGGGTCATAGGTATTTATCATTTCAACCTACGTTCTTAATTCATTTTAATGACTGATCCCGGGTTTATTTGATGCCCGTAACATCTAGGGTAATAGTTGGGATTAATCAACAGAAATCAATAACATATATAAACAATAGCGATAACAAGATGAATTTCATACCAATACATTAAATATATAGGCATACAACAAAATCAACACATCTAAGCAGTTTAATAATATCAGTTACTAGACATCAGGTATGAGGTTCTTTTTTCCCCCTTTTTTTAAAAAAAACTAGAAATTAATCTATAACTGTACAATTTATATAATAGTTAAATTAATATTATATAGTCCATGCAGATTTAACACAAAAATGCAATTCAAACAATCAAACTGCAAACAATACAACCATAACATGACATGAATTTAATTTAACCAACAATCAGATATTTTTGTTAGATGTGAGTGGGTTTAATCACTCACCTTAGGTTCTGAACGAGTTTAAATCCAAAATTTAACACAAAAATCATAGGTCTCAGAATCAGTGCTATCGCAAAGAGCTCGACAATACGAATCCAACGCAATTTATTTCGTCCGATTCCGACCTCGTGGCAGAAAGTTATACCCGTTTAAACATTTGAAAGTTCAAATTAAAATAAAATAAAACAAAATGTACCCCACCACTCACTTGCTGCTACGTCACCTTTCCTTTTCATCCCTCCATCGCATACGCTACATCCAGGAACCCATTTCCATGTTCAAATTAAAAATCACACTCCTTCATTCCGGCCACCATTCGACGATCAATCACCACCTTCACGTGCATTGCCCCTAGAACCACCAACACCCTAAATATGGCCACCACCAATAGGCTCAGGCGCCTGCAATCATCACCAACCTGTGCCGCCTTTGCGAAGAAATCATGGTGATTTCAGAGCATTACAGTTCGATCCAACCGTATGGAATCGAAGCGGAGATCGAGCATTACATTTTTCCCTTTTGAATTACTAAATTTCGTTAAGTAGATCAAGAGAAATTGAAGGAGGAAAATCAGAGAATTTCAGCCATTGAAGAATAATGGAGGCGGCAACCATGAATTTTTAGGGTTTCTGAATAATTTTTTAATATTAAAATTCTCGTTTGTGTGATATTTAAGCCAAAATTTGGATGGACTCCAAATCAGGCCGCCTACTGCCTAATAATAGGTTTTGACACCTTCTGAACGCAATGGAATAGGTTTCAAGGCCCAATTCTAAAGTCTACCGCAATTTCTACTAAAACTTGATTATTTTATTTGAACTGTACATATGAGTTTATACGCGTTTTATTTTCTTATGATCAAACTAAAATTCCGACGGCTATGAAATTTTATACATTACAATAATTTAAAATTTTGGATCAAATAAAATTAATTTTACTGAATTCTAATACCATTTGCAAAATGACAAATTTTGACCAGTTAATTAATATAATAAAATATCCGCTTTTGTTTATTAACTAATAAATTAAATTCAAAGGTTTATAAATTCAGTTCAAATCGAAATAAAAATTCTTGATAAATTTATAAATCAATTATTTCTTATTGTGAACAAATTTCAATATTTACGAATTCAAATTTTAGTTCATACATTATCAATATACGACATAAATTATTAATTTTAGTATTTAAAACAATTTTGTTCAAAACATATTAAATTTAATATTTTAAAATGTCACAAAATATTGGGATGTTATAGCTTGAGATTTATGAAGACGACGTCTTTATTCGATTATTTTAGTTATCTTATATGTTAATGAAATTTATGTATCGACTTTTCATTGTATTAAATTTATGTAACTGTGATTTGCCATATTATTTTATTCCGTTGTGAGATATTGTATAATTCTGTGTCTGTGATTCTGTGATTTAATTCTATTAACCCCATATGAAATAACAGTCTACTGTTTCAAACGGTTTAAATTAGTTTAATTATCGACTTGAGGCTATTGAAAAAGCAGGTCGTTACAATCTGGTATCAAAGCCATGTTTGTTAAAAACCTTAGCTTATGGGGTTTAGACTCATTAGAGATAGAGTAGTAATACCCTAGAATAAGTATAATCATCACTAGAATCAATCTTGAGAGAGCATATTTTGATATATGAATTATTTTAAAATATAAATCTTTTTCGATATTTCCACTCTCCGAATCCATTTTCCCTTGATAAACTCCTCTTCGATAAGGTCTTTTCTTAGATCTAATGTAACAACCCGGAAAAATCAGAACCAATTTAAAAAAAATTAAGAAATTTTGTTAGAAAATGTGCCAAATTTTAAAAATTTCATTTTTAAATAATATTAAAGCTATTAAAAATAGTCATTTTATAAATGACCTCCATTTTCAACGAAACATTTTTTGTCGGATTCGGAATGTCAAATTATTGCTAAGTTTAATTTTCCATAATTTTTGGAATTAATATGCGAGCATGCTAAATTAAACTGTGTTTGATAATTTCTGTTGAATTTAATCGACCGTTAAAAAGACCATTTTTCAAACGGTCTCCAAATTCGACGAAATTAATTTTGTTAGGACCGAATCGTTAAAACATAGCTAAATTTATTTTTCGGGAATTTTTGGAGTCCGTATGTGGCCCCGGTGAATTTAAATGTACGATCAAATTAAATAATTAAATGGTATATATTTTAAATTAAAGAAAACAAGCTGAAAACGATCGAATAGGCTGATGAGACCTAGCTCATTGTGTTCGAAAGGGGGAAATTTAGCTAGGGGCAACTCTCGTTGGGCTGAAATTGGAGCTACTAAGGGTTAACGGGCCTGAACTAAAAATTAAGAATTTTAGTAATATTTTATTATAAATAATGGATTAAACCAAACCCAACACCCCATGTCCAATAAAATCACTCACAAAGGGAATGCATTAATGTCCGTGGAGCGTTATTGTTGTATAGATCAGATAAATTACAAGAATAGATAAATAAAACAACACAGCGGAAGATAAAACTTATTTCATTTCATTATAACTCAAAACGAGTTTACATAAGTAGTTTCCAAAACCATTGCAACAGGATCAGTAGTCTTTTCCAAAAACTTCAAAGTATATAAAGAAGCAAATAGTTAAATAACATAAATGCATAAATCCCTACTGAGCATAAGCAAAGCCATAAGGATGAGAGAGTCCCAAGCGATACATCTACTATCTTCAAGCAACTGAAAGAAATCGGCACTAAGCTGTGGTATTCCTTCCTGGCAAACCTGAGGGGGGGGGGGGGGAGGAAGAAAAGAGGTGGAAAGAAAAGGGGATCAGACATAAAGTCTGGCGAGTGCGATAACTTTAACAATATAATTATCAAAATAACTAGGCTAAGGCATAAGCTGGAAAATAAGGAAATGACCGTAAACAATTGGGTATGACAGAACAGAACGAGGAAATAAGATGAACCAAGATAACGTTAAAGGCGCACCTAGTCACTATGAGATAATTACTACACCACACCACCACTAGTCACTCTAAAGGTTGATCCTGCCTACAAAACTTAATAATGATAATGGTAGTTTAATGTACCCCTAGCTACCTTCATAGGTGTCGTCTGCCCCTATCTCCACTAGGTGTACCCACTACCCCCATTCGATCGGCTCCCTAACTCGTAGATACCCGTGTTGGCCCCACAGTGGGGTGTATCACTCCCCAAAGCGGCAACCCGATACAACCAAAAATGCACGGCTTATATCTACACGATGCAACAACGTCTTACCTACCAGCCCGGGCCCACACACGCATATGAACCCGTTGGACTTGCGTTGTCACCGCTGACCCGTTTTGACCTCTTACAATCAAATCCAGTGCGCGTGTCCCGTCCTCGACTTGGGTCGAGCCCACAAAGATACTTAATGGGTTACTGGTTTGAAAAGGGCCCTCATGCATGACACAAGCTTTCCACCTATGCTTCGTCCCTTTTAAGGTTTTTCCCCACTTAACCCCATTCTTATTCATGTCTTCTTACATGTTTCAATCTTGGTTAAGTGCATCTAATCGTATTTCAAATGCCACCCAAGGCACCCACTAAATTCCACATGCCACCCAAGGCACCCACTTAATTCCCTCATGTCCCACTACATGTTTATCTGGTTAAGTGTTTCTTAATTCATTAAGACCGTAACCTTGTAAAGACCTCCCATATTAGACCGACATTTGTGGCAGCTGGATTTGCCGGGCGGGTCCGGGCAGTCTTACACCACAAACGAGCCTAACCTCGTGTCTTTACAACTGTTAGGCATTTAATTTATGTCTAAGACCTTCCACATTAGACTGGCATTTGTGGCAGCTGGATTTGCCGGGTGGGTCCGGGCAGTCTTACACCACAAAAGAGTCTAACCTCATGTCTTAGACGATTAATTACACATAATTAATTATCCCCAATTTGAATTAATTTCCCTATTCAAATTGTCAATCAATTACAAATTTAACTATGTCCATAATTGACTCAGTTATGTCCATCTATTTATGGTATATAAAATTATACCAATTAACATCACATTTAAGGCATTTATGCCAATTCTCAATATTAAATCTTTTAATATTATCCCATTGCCTCACGTTGTACGTTCGTTCGTTTAACGTAAAATATACGTTAGAATCGAATAGTCTAACTTATGGAATAAAGAGAAAACATCACAACATGCATAGAATAAAAACTAGATCCAAACATAAGGGGTGAACTTGCATGTGTGAATAAGGTTTTTCATCCAAAAACTTGCATAGGCCAAAGTTACAAACTTGCATAAACTATGGATGTCATAGATCTAATCATAAGGTGTAAACTTGCATATACAATAGTTACAAACTTTACATCACATGATTAACACTTCAATATATATATACTTGCATATGTGATTTATACAACATAAACTATGATGTAAACTTGCATCTAACTCACACATGTCATAGCTTAACTTTAGATCCAATTTACACATAAAATAGATGTCATGAAACATGTAAGGTTGTATATGATTCTCACTAACTTGCATATGATTCATATCTAAATTAACATCTAAACTTGCATACATATGATATAACATATGAATTAGTTCCACAACATAACCAAACCGGCATATGAAGCATCATTATGAATTGATTGTACATAGGCCAACAATTAACATAGATTTACAACATAGATAATAACATCACAGCTTTACAACATAGATGATAACATCATAGATTTACAACATAGATAATAACATAACGGTCAATGATTCACAACATAACCATATAATCCAAATCATAACTCAACCTAATTAAATTATTAATTATCTTATTAAAGAAATCGAACTCACAAAAAGAAGGTCTTGCGTTCTGATTTCTGAAATTGATTTAGCTCGCCTTTGTAGTAGATTCGTTATTGTTTAGATTAGAGTTGAATATAATTGAGTTGATTAGCTTCGTTTTCCCTCTAGTTGGTGGCAGCTACTATAGGTTACAAGATGACAGCATGACAACCTTGATTCCAATTTTTATTTAATTCTAGGGTTTGAGGCTACCCATGTTTATATAGAATTTCAATTTAATTATAGTTGTCGGATGATCTTAGGGTTAATCAAAACCACTCAGTCGGGATAGGGCGACACCTCAGCCCTAATGACTCGGCAAGGAGTCAGAAAGGACTCAGCAATGAGTCACAATATGGATCAGATTACACCAGAAAGCCATGCAGACTTTCTGCTCAGCCTGGGCGTATTTGGCAGGTGCGCCAGTGCAGCATTTGTACTGCTGCACTTCCCAAGTGCGCCAGTGTATCTATTTTTTTTCTCCGCCTAACTTCATTCGTCCATATCTCCTTCATCTGGTATCCGTTTTACGCAAACTCGGACTCTATCTCAACCAGAGTTCCGAGACGAACACAATGGCGCAACCCGTTTCCCTTAATTCTCACATCTGAGATTAATTATTCTTTATTTTAATTTATTTGATCATTTAAAAATTCGGGGTGTTACATGATCTCTATTCTCGCCGCCACCCTTCTTTTCATGGCTAGAAATGATCGAATCTTCAACCACCAATTTGGTTCGATCCATACAATAAAACTTCCCACTCCTTTTGACAATTTTGTGGAGGTAGCTTCCCTCTCCAGATCCAT
Source organism: Allium sativum (assembly GCA_030737875.1). Classification (NCBI taxonomy): domain Eukaryota; kingdom Viridiplantae; phylum Streptophyta; class Magnoliopsida; order Asparagales; family Amaryllidaceae; genus Allium; species Allium sativum. Next base: position 552,060,992 of record CM060910.1, on the reverse strand, counting down.
ACGGGTTTGGAATTTATAGTGGTGTACTCACGATGAACCATGCACCCGAAGTGCCGCCTTTTGCACCGCCACCATACCCCCCTAACACGATTGAACTCCACTGCATGGGGGCCCCGAGGCACGCCATCCCTCCCCTTCGACGTGACGAAACCCGATCGACTTCATATTGCACCGAATGAAACAATATCAAAACCTAGAATTGAACAAAGGCTGAAACTCGCGGCCGTGTTTTTGATTGTGAAAGAAAGGTATTTTCTAATTAAATTATTTAATTAATTTAAAATGTTATTTACAAAAATAAATCTGTATCTTATTCGTACGAATACAGAATTGGACAATCTCAGAACCGTTGGGATCGTGAATCCGAGATCTACATTTCAGGACAGACTAGAACGAATTTGGAGCAAATCAGATTTTGGGGCAAATCCAATTCTGAATTATACAAAATTAAAAATCAGTGTGAGAATTCTATTTTTTTAAGTAATTAAAATTAATTAATTATGATTGTGTTATTACCAATCCGCTGTTAAATTCTATTTGTTGTTATACGTGATTTGATCTGGGATTGATGTTGTTTTGTAGATCTGTTGATTTGATGATTATTGTGTTGAGATAAAATTGTAGAAACAAAATTTACATTTTTGTTGTTGAAACAAAATGAACCTTTTTCTTGAAATAAAGTTGTTAAAACAAGATTAACCTTTTTGTTGAAATAAAGTTGTTGAAGTAAAATTAACCTTTTTGTTGAAATAAAGTTGTTGAAACAAAAGTAACCTTTTTGTTGAAATAAAATTGTTGAAACAAAATTAACCTTTTTGTTGAAATAAAATTGTCCTTTTTGTTGAAATAAAGTTGTTGAAACAAAATTAACCTTTTTGTTGAAATAAAATTGTTGAAACAAAATTAACGTTTTTGTTGAAATAAAATTGTTGAGACAAAATTACATTTTTGTTAAAATAAAATAGTTGAGACAAAATTTAAATTTTTGTCAAAATAAAATCGTTGAGACAAAACTACATTTTTGTCAAAATAAAATAGTTGATATTACATTTTTGTCAAAATAAAATAGTTGAGACAAAATTGACATTTTTGTCAAAATAAAATAGTTGAAACAAAATTGACATTTTTGTCAAAATAAAATAGTTGAAATAAAATGATCATTTTTGTTGAAATAAAATTGTCAAAACAGAAATATCATTTTTTGTTGAAATAAAATAATCAAAACAAAAATATAATTTTTGTTGAAATTAAATAGTCAAAACTAAAATAACATTTTTGTTAAATTGATTTGTGTCAAAACAAAATTAATATTTTTGTTAAATAGATTTGTGTTAAAACTAAAATAACATTTTTGTTAAATAGATTTGTGTTAAAATAAAAATATCAATTTTGTTGAATTAGATAATTGTAAACAAAATGAAGTTATCACTTTTATTCATTTTGTTAAAATAGAATTGTTAACAATATGAAGTATCCCTTTTATTTATTTTGTTAAAATAGAATTGTTAACAATATGAAGTATCACTTTTATTCATTTTGTTAAAATAGAATTATCACTAAAAACGAAAGAATCATTTTTATTCATTTTGTCGAAATAGAACTATCAACAAAAATGAAAGAATCATTTTTATGCATTTTGTTGAAATAGAATTGTCAAAAAAAATGAGAGAATCGTTTTTATTCACTTTGTTGAAATGAAATTGTCAACAAAATAGAAATATCATTTTTATTTGTGTTGTTGAAATAGAATGGTCGACAAAATAAAAATATCAATTATTGTTAGAATTAGATTTGTATGCAAATGAAAATGACATTTTTATCGTTATGTTGTATATTAGAATTTGTATACAAAGTAAAGATACATTTTTACTATCAAGTTATACATTAGAAATTGTATACAAATTAAAGATACATTTTTACTGTCAAGTTATACATTATAAATTGTATACAAATTAAAGATGCATTTTTACTATTAAGTTATACATTAGAAATTATATGCAAATTAAAGATACATTTTTACTATCAAGTTATACATTAGAAATTGTATACAAATTAAAGATACATTTTTACTATTAAGTTATACATTAGAAATTATATGCAAATTAAGATACATTTTTACTGTCAAGTTATACATTAGAAATTGTATACAAATTAAAGATACATTTTTACTGTCAAGTTATACATTAGAAATTGTATGAAAAATAATGATACATTTTTACTGTCAAGTTATACATTAGAAATTGTATGCAAATTAAAGATACATTTTTACTGTTAAGTTATACATTAGAAATTGTATGCAAATTAAAGATACATTTTTATTGTTAAGTTATACATTAGAATTTGTATACAAATTAAAGATACATTTTTACTTTCAAGTTATACATTAGAAATTGTATACAAATTAAAGATACATTTTTACTGTTAAGTTATACATTAGAAATTGTATGCAAATTAAAGATACATTTTTATTGTTAAGTTATACATTAGAATTTGTATACAAATTAGAGATACATTTTTACTATCAAATTATACATTAGAAATTGTATACAAATTAAAGATACATTTTTACTGTTAAGTTATACATTAGAAATTGTATGCAAATTAAAGAGACATTTTTGTTGTTAAATTATACATTAGAATTTGTGTACAAATTAGAGGGATATTTTTATTGTCAAATTATACATTAGAATTTGTGTACAAAGTAAAGAGACATTTTTATATGTTATGTTATACATTAGAATTTGTATGCAAATTAAAATAAGCAGTTTTTTGTGTTATGTTATACATCGAAACTATATTCAAATAAAAATATTTCTTTTATTTGTTAAAGTTAAAAATAGAAATTGCATACAAATAATAAAAATAAAAATTATCTTTTTATTTGCCATTAGCAACAATGTCATGTAAATAAATTACATTTTATTTGACATTTGAAACATGTAGCGAATTAATGTAAATAAAATACATATTTGTTTGCCATTAGAAACATGTAGAAATGAATGCAAATAAAATACATTTTTATTTGACATTATAAATATGTAGAGATGTTATGCAAATAAAACGTTCTTTTATTTGGCATGTTACACATGCTAGTGGAATCGTCGAATGATTTATATATAATTATATATATATAAATTAAAATTAAACGAATCGCGCATGGTAGTTCGCGTTTCAGAATCGTAACTTTAAACGATTATACCGAAAGATCCGGCCATTGGATTTCCCCAAAACTGGGACCGTTAGGTCCGCTTTGGGAAGATCTTTCAAACGATATAAATTTTGTTAAAATCCAACAGTTATATTTCGAGAAATGTGTAAATCAAATTTGGGTAAAAACAGCGCCAGGGCCGCCTACTGACTCGAAGCGTCGTTAAATTAAATTGGACTATTTTTATATAAATATAAACAGTGATAAATCGTTATAAAATAATATTAATGATATGAAATGATTCAAATTATATATTTGCGAGAATTATTTGAAAAGACCGAGTTCAATCTCATTTCAAATAATTATACGACGGTTTAAATTGAAGATATTGAAGACGGTGATTGAAGACCGACGATCTTCACATCGAATGGACAACTACTAATGCCTGGCTTCGGGTAGCTCCCAGTAAAGAGTTAAAGTGGTAGTTGTCCGGACGTACTTGTTGATTGTCCGGATAAGCAGCACCTCTCTTCCGTATTGGACATATGAGACGAGGAATAAGGTGTCTCCAGTTTCATTCAAACCCTGAACGGACTTGTAAATGGATGTGTGTTTGACATTGGATTTCATTCCATGTAAATTGATTTCTATTTAATATATATCTATTTGGTGGTGGAGAATTTATTCTCTTTCCTAACACCCTTCTCTGAGACACACGAGCTCGGAGGTTATATATTGATAGTTATTGATCGCATGGTGTGGATTGTCAATGTGGCATGCCAAGATGCAAATGATCAAGGCTTTTGTTGAAAAGAAGAGCCTTGTGGTTGATGATCAAAGCACAACCCATTTAGGCATAGCTTTGTGTGTAGCGTTACTTCGCGAGCCTCACACCCCGGTATGAGTCAAAAACGGGATAAGGGAACGCAGGGAGTGCACACGTTTCTTTCGAGCTAGAAGTGGTGTCATGGTATGGAGCCCAGACATTTTTACTTTTGTGGATGATGGATTACGAGGCCTCGGATATATTGGTTGATAGTATCCAATTGATAGGTCCAATAGGACCGGGAAGCGTGTGTTCAGGAATTGAAAATTCACTAAAGTATTTGTGGACCGGCCCTGCATGATCCAAGGGTTCGCAAACGTCCGAGTCTTGAGACATTTGCTAGAGTGTCTCGAATCGATAAGGAGATCATGCCTAGCCTTGACTCATAATGGAAACCCAATTTCCAATACGACATTACGGTTTTGATTGTAAACCTATATATGGCGACATAGTAGGATGGGGTACTATGCCGTCTAGGATTGATACATTTACTTTGAAAGTATTTTAAAACTGATTAGACACTAATAATAATATTAAATATTATTTTATATGTATCAAGCATGTTTGATCATTATAAGGTAAAACTCTATCCTCCGGCTTGTGTTACATTGTGTGATGGGACTTGAGTCTTATAATGATTTCATTTTTCTAAAAAAGCATTGTGTTGTTTTGAATAAAAATTTATTTAATTTATGCACTGGCAATCCAATGGAGTAAACCCGTTCCGCGTTAGCGGCGTGGTCCTATGATTATCCATATGGTTAGATAAGTTAGGAAAGATTTCTCATACCAGTCCCATGACTGACTCGTAGTTTGTTTTACTTTGCAAACTCAGGTGCCCTTATTTTCACACGGGCAGCCAAGTGACAGGTATCAAGTTATTCTGGATATGCGCTGGATTGGAGTATGCTTATGGACAGAAGACAAAGATCATTTCTATCTTTTATTTCCATTTGGGTCATTTAGACATCATTTATCTATATTGTACTTGATAGTGTTTTAGACCTATTTCTATTTGCTGAAACTTTCTATATGCTAAGTTGTATTCTGTAACTGTGCCATTCTGATGTTATGATATTGTGATGTTGATGACATTTCCGCTGCTATGATTTATGTGTCATGCTGTTATCTGAGATCTGCTATTGTTATAAATATGTTATATTCCAATGATTATCCTTGTTTTCGTACTACGGAAGTTCGGGATTATCACATCTAACTCATGAACTCCTTCTAAACTTATCTTCCAGTTTCCAATATTAATCGAAGGAATTTATAAGTGGATTAATAGCTTAACTATTGAATTGAAATAAGTGTCTTGAATTATCATATTCATATTAATCTTAAAAAAATGGTAATGTTAATGAATGAATTTTTCAAAGTACTGATTTTATTATGTTAAGAAAAACACGACAAACGAGACTTATAAGACAATTGAAATGTTATTCCAATTTTAAGTGCGATACTTATGGATTGATAAAGATATAATGATTTGAAATATATAATTCGAACCTTTGAAAGTTAAATAGATTTTGGAAGAACATATTTACTTTTGAATGTTAAATAGGTTCTTGTCATTGTTAAGAATATACATAAGATTATGTAGTAGAAATGTTAACTAAATGAAATGTATTGGTTAAATAAATCGATAAGTTGATAGATCTAAACTATTGAAATAAGAATTACATATTCCATTTAACTAATTGAATCCAAGTTGTGGAATAAAATGGCATATCGATTTAATCATAATCGAAGAAATCATTCGACTAAAATTTGAGAATTTGATTTTGGATATTTTGGCAATTGATTTCTAATATTTTGGAACAATACTAGTAGTATATGCAAGTATTTTTAAATAGAAACATTTCAAATGATTTTTCAAAAGGTTTTTGAAAGAAACAAAAGATGGAGAACCCATTATTGTCGCTGAAAAAAATATTCAGTGATAATTTACATCATCAGAATTCTTTCTCGAGTTTCAAAAAGGAGGAGACCATATGGTAGTCTTGTTACTCGCTTGTTTTGATAAAGTGGATTTAATTTAGATTTCTGAAGCATAGCTTGATATACGAATATTTATATATTTTGAATGATTGAAATAAATTCTGGAATTGATCCTCGAGTATTGATTGGATGGTAGAATCCTATGGAGGATAATTTACATCATGAAAAGATGTCTTGAAGAAATGATCAAATTATGATTCCATTTACTGAATAGAAGTCTGATTTTTCAACTATTTTAAGAATCCAACCCTTTCAAAAAAGATTTAAATTTTGAGTTAAGTATAACGTTTATAAATTTAACAAAATTAAAATATTATAAGCGAAAATGAAAAAAATCTTATAAGTACTAATATTTTGAAATGTTTAACAAAAATTTTGTTTTAAGAAATATTTTGAACAAGTAACGATTTGGAAAGAAAATTGATTTTCTTTATAAATATGATTTGAAAAAGAAGCTTGATTTTATACATATGATTTTATGAATTTTTAGCAAATTCTAAAACTTTTGATTTAAAAATATTGGAAGATATGAATTTGATTAATGCTCAATTTGAGAAATGATTGTTGAAATCATATTATGAAATCAAAGATGAATTAGTATTGGAATTTTGGATAACTAATTCAGATTGGATTATTTCCTGAAATTAGTATTATTTATTTTATAACTAATATATAATTTACCGCTATTTTATTTAAGCTATAGTATTAAATTTATCTGTCTTATTTGAACTACTTTGTATATAAGCTTAACTATCTTATTTAACTATTCTATACCAAACATATTTTTTTACATACCAAAACCTATCTATTTTATTCAAACCTATTTTATACTTAACTATATCGAGGAAAAAGTATATATTTCCGATCCAAGCAATTTAAGTCCGAAATGATTGAAAATAAAGATTCAGTTGAATAATGATGTTCGGGTCAAGTAATCCAAATCGATTGTGAAGTTTTGATAATGAATTGATTTGAAAATATGAATTTTAACTAATATTGAATATCTGAATCGATTAAGAAAAAAATTAAATTAGTTCTAAAGCGGAACGAGGATCTTCAATTTAATGGATATTTGATATGAAAGTTTTTGAAGCTTATAAATGGAAGATCTAAATAAGAATGAAGTTATTTCAAAACTATTGATCTGGAAGGTAATCGATATGAAATGAAATTCTTATATAATGGAATTTATATAAGAATGATATGTTTGAAAAGTATGATTTGAATAAAAAAACTTACGTAATTGGACATTTATATAAATGTGATATATACAGAATATGAAATGAAGTATTATGTATATAATATCATATGTTTCAAACTGAAGATATGAGAAGTACCTTCCATCGAAAATCGAGATCCTATTAGGTAGGATTGCGTTGGAACACCGTTAGAGTGTCCATCGAAAACCATAGTCGCGTTGGAGCTCTAACGTTCGGATCGTCCATTGAAATTGGAATCTCACTCGGTGGGATCATATTTGATATATTATACTAATTTGTTATATCATAATTCGAGGGGTTCGATGCCTACAGTATAAGTAACTCCGCTGGGATAGTGGTGTAACTGCCGCGTAACTGCGATTTATGGCAACAAACATGGCAAAGTTTGAGGGGTGTGATACCTATAATTACAAGTGATTCCATCCCTGATAGTGGCGAAACCACCGCGTAACTGCGATTCATGGGGGTAATGTGCTTTCCATATCTACTTTTAAAAGTTTTAAGTATTTTCATTGGGAGTTAAAGCAAGTACATTAAGTACTTGGAGAATTCAGTCATATGTCTAGCCAATGTATGCCTAAGTTTTATCAGAACAAAAACGCACTTGTTAATTTCGAGTTATAAAGTATTTTCGACTTTAAATAATAAATCAATTACATGAAATCAAAATTTATGTATCTTCAACATAATAAACGAAGAAATAGGTTTTAAATGTTTTGCATGTTCACAACTTTGAAATATAACAAAATACTAGTTGTCTTACTTTGTTCTTTCCAAAAATTATTTCCAACACAAGAATTGCAAGTTCAAAATCTAGGTTTTGTTAAATAAAATTAAGTTGTAATAAATAGAAGAGTTTTGGCATTTAAATAATTTTTTTGGAAGTTGATAAATAAATTTAATATCAAATGAGCATTGTAAAATTAATACTACCGAAAGAACTGAAAATAAGGCCATTCACTAATATATTCGACATTTATGAACTTGAACCATCTTAAAATAATTAAATGAAACTAAACGAACTTGAAATAAACTGAATGTAAAATTTCAAAATGAATATTAATTATTCAATACAAAGAGATTTGAATATGATGAATGTGAATCTGTTAAAGGGCTAGGAGAATGAACGGTGATAACTTGGTAAGCAAAATGAAATGAACCAAAATAGAATGAATAAAATTAAACTAGTTGATAAAATTATGAATTGAGTAAAATAAAAAGAAGTTAGATTGAATTTTTTTAAAGTGCATATAAGTCAACTAAATATAAATGAATGAAATTAATAGAATGGAACTTGTAAGATTCAAAAGAAATGAAAGTACATAATAATGAATTTTTGACAATTGAATGAAAATAATAGGAATATGTATTTGGTATAAATCCACGATAAGTGAATTGAATAAAAATGAGTCTACAAGTAAATGAATCATGTAAAATCTTTTATTGCAAGCAAAGCGAATGTGAATAACATGAATGACAAGTATATGAATAATAAGGATAACATTAGCTTTTGTACGGATTTAAATGGTAAAATGAGCTTTTGTAAATAAATTTTGTTGTATGTACATGAAAGTTGACATACCATACTCACTTATATCTTGTTTATGTTTTGTATATTAAATTTTACTTTATATGCATTATTCTTAAACATTGATTAAGTGTTTTAGTAGGAAGGCATGGCGTCCGCTTCATATGAGAGCTCGCTTTTTGCGCTAAATCGATAAACTTAAGCAAACATCCTTATAAACGCTAAAAAGGTACATATCCCGGATTAAATACTACATTTGGGTGTTATATATATATATATATATATATATATATATGTGTGTGTGTGTATGTGCGTGTGTGTGAGTGTGTGTGTTGTTTTCCCATGATTTGGGATACCTCATTGTATAGATGATATTTCTATATGTTATATATTGTTTGTAAAAAAAAAATTCGATCGAGCTGTACAAAGGAGATGCTGCCGATTTTTTTCGTAAATCCGGGTATTTGAAAATTTTTGAGACATTAAAAATTTCATAATTTATATTTTTCTAATTAGATTTAAAGCTACGTATAAGCTTTATAAGTTGAAGTATTTTATATAAAATATACTTACGTACGATTCTTCACATTGTTCCTTTTCGATGATGAAAAGTTTAAGTGGACGTGTAACGACTCACGAAAAAATTCAAATGCTTAAAATTAATATAGTTAATGGAAATTAACTTAAAAGTAAATTGACAATTGAATTTTAGTTTAAAACCGACTCAACAATCTCAGTTGGCTTCGTTTAATATACTGATTTTAAATACGTTTTGTAAATTTATAGACGATAATAAATAGTTTGAAATTTCAGTCGATAATTGAATTGTATAATAAAATAATTTATGAAGATTAACCATTTTGCAAATAATCTCGGAATTCGATGAAAACTGGTTAGTCGGATCTTGAATTGTAAATTATTGTACGATCTTAAAATTCACGCTAATCGGACGATCGGTGTGATTATGCGAACTTGAAATGCTCAACGAAAATTAGTGCAAAAGTGAATAAAGAAAAAGTAAATAAAGAAAATAAAAACACCGCAACACGCGTTCAAAGGTCAGAATAATAAATACACGCATAATACTTCCATCCGCCATTATTTCCCTTTCTTTTTTATCTTCCTCTCTTCTCTCCGTTCATTTTACACCAAAAAAGAAAATGAAAACCGTCATCCCTATAATAACCCGATCACACTCTTTTCTACTCAGTCTCAACCATCTCAATTGTGATCCAGCTAATCTTCTTTTCATCATCCTTAAATCCCTGCTCATATATTTCTTATTTCAGTGGCACAATGGCATATCGGGTAAAAGATCAAAATTAAGAAAAGGCAAAAATAATGCGGTTTTGAACAGTAAATGGAAGGACAAGAAATTTCTGGTACTGGGGAAATCGAATTGATTGCCTTGGAAAGCACTGTGATTCTTGCAAAGGAAAGGTGGTAGAGTAACATTGTATCAAGATGCTCATATGCGCGGTTGACTTGAGTATTTAAGGGTCTTGGAACTTGTTTTCTACTAGGAAAAGCGGGTTGTAAGATCTTGCTCCATAAATTCGTTGTATGATATGGACCTTGAAACAACCCAAATTTTAATATGAAATGATGAATTAAAAAAATTAGAAAATTAAATAATAAGTAATAAAATTAGGGGAATTTGGCAAAAGGGATTGCACCATTGTGTACGTTATGATTTTATGGTTCAGATAGAATTTAGTTTGCGTAAAACGGACTTAAAATGAAGAAATTATGGCGAATCAAAGTTTGAAATTCAAATAGGAACTCAATATATATATATATTAAATGAGGACTTTCCATGGCACGACCCAAGACGACCCATTTTTTAGTGGATCGACCCTTATGTCGACCCAGTTGGGGCATGGGTCGACCCATGTCGTGCTTGGCAATTTTCCTTGCCAGACATGAAATCAAATGAATGGATGGGTCTTCTTCAAGCCAAATTAGGACTGACATGTCCACTTCAAATTTGCTAATGTGATCAATCCGGATTGACCTAAGGATATGATCGGTTTAGATTAAAAACCTAAAATATAACGGTTGAGGGTCTTTTACTTCAACCACAAGTAAACCTCCATCTCCTCCCTATTCCTCACGACTCATCTCTTCTCCACTGTGAAAATTTTCTTTATGAGATTGATGGAATTTTAAATAAAATATTACATATACATATATTCAGGTGGATTATATATACCTTTATTCTGGAGATTTATAACGACCCGAACTCCCCGGTAAGGAAAGCCCGGATTGAGATGAGGAAAACACACATCGGAACATAGACAGAAGAACATTTCATTGTTTATTACAACAATTCCATCAGAATACAAGAATATACAAAGTATGAATGAATAAAATACATTTGATAAATATTAGAGATTACAATAAATTACATAGCAGCGGAAAATAATACAAAACACAACTGAAAGTAATACACGGATACAGAGATTTCCGAGCATCGTTCCAGCTGTAAATCAGGATCCTGTGAATATAAATTTGCAAAACCAAAACTACTAGCTTCCCGTGTGGAAAATAGGGGCACCCAGAGTTTAGGTTAAAACAATAAACTCCAGGTCAGTCATGTGACTGGTGTGAGAACTAAAACAGTTATTAATCTTTATTTTTAAAGTTAGGTAAATCAAGGGACCACGCCGTATAACACGGAACAGGTTTCCTCCCAAGAATACCAGTGCATAAAACAAATAGTGCAATGCTAAATAAAGAAAAATGAAGCTGTTATAAGACCCAGGTCCCATCACACAATGAAACGCAAGCCAGAGGATAGGGTTTTTTACCTTATAACAGCCAAAGCATGCTTGATACGTTAAAAACACGTTATTTGATACTATTATAGGTGTACAGTGTCAAAACAATTTCAATCATAAATATCAATCATAGGCGGCATGAATGACCCATACCACTATGTCTCCATACTAGGTTCTACAAATAAAACCGCACTATCACGTATTAGAAATTGGATTTCCGTCATGAGTCGAGGCAAGGGGCAAGCTCCTCTCCGATTCGAGACACTCTAGCAAATGTCCTAGGACCCCACTATGATCCTTGGATCTTCAGGGCCGGTCCTCTCTTACTTTTGAGGATAGTTATTCCTGAACACACGTTTCCCGGTCCTTACAGACCTATATCCGAGGCGCCTCGTATCCAACAACCACACAGGTGAAAAATATATAAATGTTAGGGCTGGTAGGTCACTGACACCACCTTAGCTAGAAAGAAACGTTGTGCTCTCCCTGCAGTCACTATCCCGTTTTTGACTCATACCGAGGTGTGAGGCTCGCGAATTCACGCTATACAAAAAGCTGCGCCACACTGGCCGTGCTTTGATCATCAACCACAAGACTTTGCTTTTCAACAGAAGCCTTGATCAATTGCCACTTACGCGTGCCACACAGGCAATTCACACCATGCGACTGATGTCCATCGATATACAACCTCTGAGCTCGTACGTCTCAGAGAAGGGCGTTAAGCAAGAGAATAAATTCTCCGCCTCCAAACAGATGTTTATTTAATAGAGATCAATCAACATAGAATAAAATCCAACGTCAGTCACACAATCCATTTACATGTTCGTTCTGGGTCTGAACGAAACCGGAGGTACTTTCCTCGCATATCCATCCATCTCCAAGTACGTCTGGACGATCACCAACTGTTTCCCTCATCTTGGGTGTACAGGCCAATCGAGATCATCAGTAATCACCCAAATGATGTGAAGACTTCCGGTCTTCAACCACCGTCTTCATCTTCGACATCTCGTCGAATCGGTTATTCAGAATGGGTATAAACCCGACCTTTCTGAATAACCCACGTATATGATAAACAAATGTTATATAAACACAGCAAACGCCTCATTCCAATTCAGAATATTCTTTTATTCACAAAATCACATTCTTAGGGACAGGTTCCCATAAATTTTATCCAAGATAAATTATTCTAAATTTATTCTTTAATCTTCCTTTGGATATCATTTCAAACTAGTCGGGATTAGCAAACCACACTGAAGTAATTATTTATTTTATTTCCCAATCCCAACCTATTCATCCCATGGAGCAAAACTGGTAATACTCCATATCTAACACCAAGGTGTTATCGGTAAAATTAATTACCATTTCACGTTCAAATCTAATTAAAGATTCAACTATCGCTTTGGAGCAAAACTGGTGGTACTCCATTCTCGATCACCTTTCAGATTTGATAATTTAAATTATCAATTCACATTTCAATCTAATTAAAGATTCATCTCCACTTAGTTTTGATCTTCTCAAAAATCAATATTCTACATTTAACTGGGATAAAGAACCAATGTCATCTAAAACACGGTTCACGACAAACCCAAATCACATTTGATATTAAATACAAGGCTCTGAATAGAAAATATACCGGCTTATATTCAATATCAAATTCTGAAACCAACAAATATCGTATTGGAAATAACGATATAAAATATATCTTTCAAATTCCCATAACAATATCTGTATAGTCACGAAATCCAATATCGAAATATTCCAAAGATAATTTCGATTCAACTCCAGTCCAGTTCACGTATTGGGAATATTGATTATTTTTAAAATCACTTTCAAATTCAATTTATTTATTTCAAAAATAAATTGATTTTAATTCTAGTTCAAAACTAGTTCATTTCAATAAAAAACTATTTTTATCCCTTCAAATGTGGAATTTTTCACCCCAGTTCTTTCCAATTCACATATTATGATTTTACACAAACTATTAATATTTTTAATAATTTTATCAAGGCCCGTACAGTCGATTTCCATCAACGGCCATCGAACTGCACTTACAGCGACCTTTTCTAAATTTGATTTGGACATGATTCCAAATCCAACCGTTAGATTTCAAATTCCTAATATCCATTGGAAAGCTCTTTTCGATACGAACCCAACGGTTCCGGTTTTAGGAGAATCCGACGGTCGGATCTCCTGCAACGTCAATTCGAAGTCAATGGTCGAAATTCACGAACTGCTGCGGCGCGGCGCGTTCTATTCAGGCCATTATATATATATTATATATATATTTTGTCGATTTCCTTTTTAAAACATATTTTATAAATCGTTTTAAATTCGTTTTCAAAACCATTTCAACTCTATATTCAATTTCAAATCAAAATTGAATATTTCATATCATTACTATATAAATGATAATATTTTCAAAACGTTATAATTTGAAATCTCTATCTTTTCTATATTCATTATAAAAACGAATATAATCAATATAAATATCGTTCACGTCAAAATAGCGTAACTCTAATCAAAACGGCTTTATATATTTCAATAAATTCGCTATTCTATTCAACAAATGAATATTTATTCTATTCAACACATGAATTTTCTTTTATAATATTCATTATTTTCCCAATTGGAATGAGGCCCAATCAATTACCATATAACGTTAATTATATGGGTTCCATACAACACATGTATATAATAGCAACGATAAACAATCAACCATTATCCAAAGTGCACCACACAACTGCATAAGCATCAAATATATATAATCAACGCTTACACAGTCTGTTGACCAATCGATCGACAGATAATGAAATAATTGGGATTAGTGTACGCCAAATATCATCCCATCACCCGTGTGGGGTTTCAAATCAACAAACACAGATTTTTATTTGTGCAGTTGGGCGATGTGTAAAATTTATCGACCCAATCAATATCAGTCAAATCAGTGTATATAAACAAATCGGCCGATCTGTTTATAAATATTCATTTATTCACTTTCACGTTAAAAATTATATTTTTAACGATAAAATATTTATTTCAACCATCTACTTTTTATCATCGATTTCACATCAACAATACAAACAAATTTCACCACACATCAATCAAACAAACAAGCCATCCATGGTCTGTGGATGACGGGTGTCGGGTGCTGCTAAGCATCGTCTGCATCCTAGTATATATATATAACTAGAAAATGAAATTTGAGTGAGAAGTTCTCACCGAAAGCTATCCCAACTTCACGACACTTCTAATGTAGGGAATCTTGTCGTTCTCGCCTTTTGTCGCTTTCGTTGCCCGTAGCCATTACATATATAAAAATCACATTTTTATATTGTTGTCATGTATATAAAAATCATATTTTTATAATCACTCCATATGGATAAAAATTCTATTTTTACATCGCTACTATATAGATAAAAATTATATTTTTACACCGCTACTATATAGATAAAAATTATATTTTTATATCGCTACTATATAGATAAAAATTATATTTTTACCGCGCTATTACATAGATAAAAATTATATTTTTACCACACTATTACATAGATAAAAATTATATATTTTTTATTCGCTGCATATATAAAAATCACATTTTTATATTTACTTTGTTATAAAAATTATATTTTTATACTTCTACAATATAAAAGATTATATTTTTATACTTCTACAATTTAAAAGATTATATTTTTTATACTTCTACAATATAAAAGATTATATTTTTATACTTCTACAATATAAAAGATTATATTTTTATACTTCTACAATATAAAAGATTATATTTTTACTGCCACTTCCTAATCAAAATCGTATGTTTAATTCGCTAATCATACAATAAAAATCCTATTTCTGTATCATTAAAAATCATAACACCTCTCTATTTAAAATCGAAGCTTTACTATAATTAAAATCAGAAAAAAACAATGTTCTAATATATAAACCAAAAGAATATGCATAAATAAATAAACAAGAAAGAAAGAACGTACTGTGGTGAGGGGAGAGGGACTGAGGCGCGCAGGGGGGGTCGGGGACGTCGGAGGTGGGCGCTGGTGGCGTCGCAGGCGAGGGGATGGCGGAAGGAGAAGAAGGAGGAAGCAGCGGAGGGGAAGAAGGGAGAGAAGGGGGAGAAGGAGGAGGGTGCGGTGGGGGTCGGCGCCACCTGGGGGGGTGCGGTGGGGGTCGGCGCCACCTGGGGGGGCGCGGTGGACGTGGCGGCGGCACTCCGCCGATGGGGCAGCGGCGGTGGCGGATCGCGGTTTCCCGCGATGAAGTTTTTTTTTCTTTATCATTCTGAGAATGAACGATGGGGGGGGGGCAAAGGAGTTAAAAGGATGAGAGAGAAGGGTTTGATATTTAATTATTTAATTATTTTATTTCAAAAAGTTGACCTTTTCATTTGACCTCTAAACGAGGTCCACCGCCTGTCGTCCATAGCTAACTAACCCATTCCGACCACAATGAGATATGTATCGTAAGCTGATTCGACTGTTTCGATCAGTTTTCATTGACTTTAAAATATAAATCTTTATATATTCAATTTAAACGCACATTTCAATTTACCGGTGTCATATACTAACACTATAAATCCCAAAAAAATATTTTCTAGCTTCGTATTGACGATATGGTACTAACAAAACTAGTTTCATCGAATTTTGAGACCGTTGGAAAAATGGCCAATTTCCAGTCGATTAAAATCAACTGAAACTGGTCAAACGCGTTTTCCTTTGCCACGCTCACATATTGATTCGAAAAATTATGAAATTTGGAATCTAGCAATAATTTGACATCGCGGATCCAAAAAAAGTGGTTCCATCGAAATCCGAAGTCATTTGCAAAATTCTCATTTTTAAGGGCCTGAATTCCATAGCGACTATTCAGAATTTTCAACTAGACATATCTTTTGATTCCCGCTATGAAACTTTGATTTTTCGGGTTCGTTGGAAAGATATTCTCAAATAGATCCTATTATTTTTGGTTTCACTAAAATCCGGTTTATTTTGCACCCGGTACATTCAATTGAAGTTTGAAATCGAATTATCGAACAACCGCGTCATTTTCAATTCTATTTATAATTATATATATAATTATTTATATTCTAACGACGATGTATATAACATATACGTTCGAATTCTATTCAAATTAAATTTCTCGTCGATATTATTTAAAATAATTCATTTTAAATGTTCAAAATTCGCTAAAATTGCCAAAATAAAAATTTTAAACTGGCTCGCATTTCCGGGTTGTTACAATCTCCCCCAATTAAAACTTTTCGTCCCTGAAAAGGAACAAAGTCGAAAGTGGTTTGATTAATCAACTCTACGTTCGATCTGGCTTCCATTCTCCAACTTTTCAGTTTCTGAGAATTTTCAAATTCTTCAAAAATTTGGCTAACACAAAATTTCGCCATAACCTCCTTTGTACGGGGAGAGGTTTGGAAATTTATTGGGCCGTATTAGGTACCCAATAAATCCTAATAAGCATACACATATTTATAGTGATATATTCTGGTGTTTACAGGGGAGCGTTTATTGATAATAACTCCAGAGAATAAATTCTCGTCACCCTGTCAAAGCCTGAGGGAGTGTGTATTTTAAATGCTCTAGAGGATAAATCCTCGTCACCTCATCCCGTGTGGGAAATAAATAGTCCATGTGCTATATCTAATAACTAGAGAGACGTGATTATTGTCAACTCTAGACCCGTGTGGGGTTTTTATTAATCTGGCAATTTTATCGTTACAATTTAAATAGTCCATATCAGTCATCAGTTCAACCTGTAAAATATAGTCATCGCCATACAAGCCTCTCGCTCGTATGGTAAATCTTCCACCTCATCACACAAGCTCCAAATGCTTATGTGGTATATGATGAAGTATGTCTATCTTCCAGAAGTATGCCATGTAATGTAGTTCAAAATTAATTGTTGCTATCCTATGGTGATGTTTATTATTTCACACAGAATAACCAGCACTCCGCATCCAATGGCATTCACAGGAGTTGATATAATAATAATATTTCGCATCCAACTCATTAAGGTTTACCTATTTGTCGGGCACGCAAATAAAATCTTTATTCAACAGCTATCCAATTTCCTATTCAAACATATATAATGCACAAGTATATATTTCTAACTATTTTCTAATCAGTTCAATGTGTGATTTAATTGAATAAATTGTTCTGGTTTTTTATTGATGATATTCTAATCTTCTCTAAATCAAAGGCCGAAAAGGAACATAACAATGGAAGCCGAAAAGGAACGAAGCCGAAAGTTGTTTAACAAATCAACTCAACTTCCATTATTTTGACTACGGCTTAAGTTCTTCAACTTTCAATTTCTAAGAACTTTTCAAATTTTTCGAAAATTTGGCTAACACCCTAAATTTTCGAAAAATTTCGCCATAACCTCCCCTGCACCGGGAGCAACGGGAAAATCCCGAAATTGCCATACAGGCCTTCTGATCTCAAAAAGAAAAAGAAAAAGCCAATCGGCTCATAAAATAATCATCACCCAAACAAAACAGTAAATTATGGTATACGTGTACCTATTTGTCGGGCAAACAAATTTTATTCTTCTGCTCTAGCCTCCTTGCTATGACCTGTTCAATATAAGTACTTGTATATGTAAGCAAATGTGACCAATTTCAATACAATTCAATATTTGATTCAATCAGGCGTAATGGTTCAAAATTATCAAACAAATAAACAAACAACACAACCATCAATCAATTAGTGAATTAACGTTTCAAATTTATAACTTTGATAAATATACAGAAAAACATGTTTTTGATGCCAATTCACAACAAATAATCCTATATAAATTTTGGTTCTCACACCAGCCTAATGGAAATATATAGAAATCACACCTTCGAAACACGAACATAAATACTGATGATGTGGCCACATCATCAGAATTATCCCCGGGTGTCTAGAATGTGACTCTATATCTATCCAGTATATTAAAACTTCGAATATACGTTCATGACGCATATACGCGAAATCTTTATATACTCGATTATCCAAATTCAAAATAAATAAATATTCAAATACGTTTAAAACGAATTAAATTTTCAAAACAAAATTGTTTTCATTTGAAAAATATACTCTTCACACTCGTTCTAGGATACTACTGATCCTATCTCTAACGAGTCATTCTAATTGGATATTACTAATCCAATATCTGATGAATTCTTTCGTATGGTTCTAATGTGTCTTGTTCTCGTGCTCTGTAAACCAAAGCTCTGATACCACTCTATAACGACCCGAACTCCCCAGTAAGGAAAGCCCGGATTGAGATGAGGACAACACACATCGGAACACAGACAGAATAACATTTCATTGTTTATTACAACAATTCCATCAGAATACAAGAATATACAGAGTATGAATGAATAAAATACATACAATAAATATCAGAGATTACAATAAATTACATAGCAGCGAAAAATAATACAAAACACAACTGGAAGTAATACACGGATACAGAGCTTTCCGAGCATCGTTCCAGCTGTAAATCAGGATCCTGTGAATATAAATCTGCAAAACCAAAACTACTAGCTGCCCGTGTGGAAAATAGGGGCACCCAGAGTTTAGGTTAAAACAATAAACTCCAGGTCAGTCATGTGACTGGTGTGAGAACTAAAACAGTTATTAATCTTTATTTTTAAAGTTAGGTAAATCAAGGGACCACGCCGTATAACACGGAACGGGTTTCCTTCCAAGAATACCAGTGCATAAAACAAACAGCGCAATGCTAAATAAAGAAAAATGAAGCTGTTATAAGACCCAGGTCCCATCACACAATGCAACGCAAGCCGAAGGATAGGGTTTTTACCTTATAACAGCCAAAGCATGCTTGATATGTTAAAAACACGTTATTTGATACTATTATAGGTGTATAGTGTCAAAACAATTTCAATCATAAATATCAATCATAGGCGACATGAATGACCCATACCACTATGTCGCCATACTAGGTTCTACAAATAAAACCGCACTATCGCGTATTGGAAATTGGATTTCCGTCATGAGTCGAGGCAAGGGGCAAGCTCCTCTCAGATTCGAGACACTCTAGCAAATGTCCCAGGGCCCCACTATGATCCTTGGATCTTCAAGGCCGGTCCTCTCTTACTTTTGAGGATTAGTTATTCCTGAACACGCGTTTCCCGGTCCTTACAGACCTATATCTGAGGCGCCTCGTATCCAACAACCACATTGGTGAGAAGTATATAAATGTCAGGGCTGGTAGGTCACTGACACCACCCTAACTAGAAAGAAACGTCGTGCTCTCCCTGGAGTCACTATCCCGTTTTTGACTCATACCAAGGTGTGAGGCTCGCGAATTCACGCTATACACAAAGTTGCGCCACACGGGCCGTGCTTTGATCATCAACCACAAGACTTTTCTTTTCAGCAGAAGCCTTGATCAATTGCCACTTACGCGTGCCACACAGGAAATTTACTCCATGCGACTGATGTCCACCGATATACAACCTCTGAGCTCGTACGTCTCAGAGAAGGGCATTAAGCAAGATAATAAATTCTCCACCGCCAAACAGATGTATATTTAATAGAGAGCAATCAACATAGAATAAAATCCAATGTTAGACACACGATCCATTTACAAGTTCGTTCTGGGTCTGAACGAAACCGGAGGTACTTTCCTCACATATCCATCCATCTCCAAGTATGTCTGGACGATCACCAACTGTTTCCCTCATCTTGGGTGTATAGCCCAATCGAGATCATCAGTAATCACCCAAACGATGTGAAGACTTCCGGTCTTCAACCACCGTCTTCATCTTCGACATCTCGTCGAATCGGTTATTCAGAATGGGTATAAACCCGGCCTTTCTGAATAACCCACGTATATGATAAACAAATGTTATACAAACACAACAAACGCCTCATTCCAATTCAGAATATTCTTTTATTCACAAAATCACATTCTTAGGGACAGGTTCCCATAAATTTTATCCAAGATAAATTATTCTAAATTTATTCTTTAATCTTCCTTTGGATATCATTTCAAACTAGTCGGGATTAGCGAACCACACCGAAGTAATTATTTATTTTATTACCCAATCCCAACCTATCCCATGGAGCAAAACTGGTAATACTCCATATCTAACACCAAGGTGTTATCGGTAAAATTAATTACCATTTCACGTTCAAATCTAATTAAAGATTCAACTATCGCTTTGGAGCAAAACTGGTGGTACTCCATTCTCGATCACCTTTCAGATTTGATAATTTAAATTATCAATTCACATTTCAATCTAATTAAAGATTCATTAAAACTCCACTTAGTTTTGATCTTCTCAAAAATCAATATTCTGCCTTTAACTGGGTTAAAGAACCAATGTCATCTAAAACACGGTTCACGACAAACCCAAATCACATTTGATATTAAATACAAGGCTCTGAATAGAAAATATACCGGCTTATATTCAATATCAAATTCTGAAACCAACAAATATCGTATTGGAAATAACGATATAAAATATATCTTTCAAATTCCCATAACAATATCTGTATATTCACGAAATCCAATATCGAAATATTCCGAAGATAATTTTGATTCAACTCCAGTCCAGTTCACGTATTGGGAATATTGATTATTTTTAAAATCACTTTCAAATTCAATTTATTTATTTCAAAAATAAATTGATTTTAATTCTAGTTCAAAACTAGTTCATTTCGATAAAAATCTATTTTTATCCCTTCAAATGTGGAATTTTTCACCCCAGTTCTTTCCAATTCACATATTATGATTTTACACAAATTATTAATATTTTTAATATTTTTATCAAGGCCCGTACAGTCGATTTCCATCAACGGCCATCGAACTGCACTTACAGCGACCTTTTCTAAATTTAATTTGGACATGATTCCAAATCCAACCGTTAGATTTCAAATTCCTAATATCCATTGGAAAGCTCTTTTCGATACCAACCCAACGGTTCCGGTTTTAGGAGAATCCGACGGTCGGATCTCCCGCAACGTCAATTCAAAGTCAATGGTCGAAATTCACGAACTGCCGCGGCGCGGCGCGTTCTATTCAGGCCATTATATATATATATATATATATATATATATATATATATATATATATATATATATTTCGTCGATTTCCTTTTTAAACCGTATTTTATAAATCGTTTTAAATTCGTTTTCAAAACCATTTCAACTCTATATTCAATTTCAAATCAAAATTGAATATTTCATATCATTACTATATAAATGATAATATTTTCAAAACATTATATTTTGAAATCTCTACCTTTTCTATATTCATTATAAAAACGAATATAATCGATATAAATATCGTTCACGTCAAAATAGCGCAACTCTAATCAAAACGGCTTTATATATTTCAATAAATTCATTATTCTATTCAACAAATGAATATTTATTCTATTCAACACATGAATTTTCTTTTATAATATTCATTATTTTCCCGACACTTGTATATAATAGCAACGATAAACAATCAACCATTATCCAAAGTGCACCACACAACTGCATAAGTATCAAATATAAATAATCAACGCTTACACAGTTTGTCGACCAATCGATCGACAGATAATGAAATAATTGGGATTAGTGTACGCCAAATATCATCCCAACACCCATGTGGGGTTTCAAATCAACAAACACAGATTTTTATTTGTGCAGTTGGGCGATGTGTAAAATTTATCGACCCAATCAGTATCAGTCAAATCAGTGTATATAAACAAATCGGCCGATCTGTTTATAAATATTCATTTATTCACTTTCACGTTAAAAATTATATTTTTGACGATAAAATATTTATTTCAACCATCTACTTTTTATCATCGATTTCACATCAACAATACAAACAAATTTCACCACACATCAATCAAACAAACAAGCCATCCATGGTCTGTGGATGACGGGTGTCGGGTGCTGCCCGTCCGCATCCTAGTATATATATATATATATATATATATATATATATATATAACTAGAAAATGAAATTTGAGTGAGAAGTTCTCACCAAAAGCTATCCCAACTTAACGACACTTCTAATGTAGGGAATCTTGTCGTTCTCGCCTTTTGTCGCTTTCGTTGCCCGTAGCCACTACATATATAAAAATCACATTTTATATTGTTGTCATGTATATAAAAATCATATTTTTATAATCACTCCATATGGATAAAAATTCTATTTTTACATCGCTACTATATAGATAAAAATTATATTTTTACACCGCTACTATATAGATAAAAAATATATTTTTACCACGCTATTACATGGATAAAAAATATATTTTTACCATGCTATTACATAGATAAAAATTATATTTTTTTATTCGCTGCATATATAAAAATCACATTTTTATATTTACTTTGTTATAAAAAATATATTTTTATACTTCTACAATATAAAAGATTATATTTTTATACTTCTACAATATAAAAGATTATATTTTTATACTTCTACAATATAAAATATTATATTTTTATACTTCTACAATATAAAAGATTATATTTTTACTGCCACTTCCTAATCAATATCATATTTTTAATTCGCTAATCATACAATAAAAATCCTATTTTTGTATCATTAAAAATCATAACTCCTCTCTATTTAAAATCGAAGCTTTACTATATTTAAAATCAGAAAAAAACAATGTTCTAATACATAAACCAAAAGAATATGCATAAATAAATAAACAAGAAAGAAAGAACGTACTGTGGTAAGGGGAGAGGGACTGAGGCGTGCAGGGGGGTCGGGGACGTCGGAGGTGGGCGTTGGTGGCGTCGCAGGCGAGGGGACGGCGGAAGGAGAAGAAGGAGGAAGTAGCGGAGGGGAAGAAGGGAGAGAAGGGGGAGAAGGGTGCAGTGGGGCTCGGCGCCACCTGGGGGGGGGGGGGGGGTGGACGTGGCGACGGCGCTCCGCCGATGGGGCAGCGGCAGTGGCGGATCGCGGTTTCCCGCGATGAAGTTTTTTTTTCTTTATCGTTCTATGAATGAACGATGGTGGGGGGGGGGGGGCAAAGGAGTTAAAAGGATGAGAGAGAAAGGTTTCATATTTAATTTTTTAATTATTTTATTTCAAAAAGTTGACTTTTTCATTTGACCTCTAAACGAGGTCCACTGCCTATCGTCCATAGCTAATTACCCCCATTCCGACCACAATGGGATGTGTATCGTAAGCTGATTCGACCGTTTCGATCAGTTTTCGTTGACTTTAAAATATAAATCTTTATATATTTAATTTAAACGCACATTTCAATTTACCGGGGTCACATACTAACTCTATAAATCCCAGAAAAATATTTTCTAGCTTCGTATTAACGATGGGTCCTAACAAAACTAGTTTCATCGAATTCTGAGACCGTTGGAAAAATGGCCAATTTCCAGTCGATTAAAATCAACTGAAACTGGTCAAACGCGTTTTCCTTTGCCACGCTCACATATTGATTCGAAAAATTATGAAATTTGGAATCTAGCAATAATTTGACATCACGGATCCAACAAAAGTGGTTTCGTCGAAATCCGAAGTCATTTGCAAAATTCCCATTTTTAAGGGCCTGAATTCCATAGCGACTGTTCAGAATTTTCGATTGGACATATCTTTTGATTCCCGCTATGAAACTTTGATTTTTCGGGTTCGTTGGAAAGATATTCTCAAATAGATCCTATTATTTTTGGTTTCACTAAAATCCGGTTTATTTTGCACCCGGTACATTCAATTGAAGTTTTAAATCGAATTATCGAACTACCGCGCCATTTTCAATTCTATTATAATTATATATATAATTATTTATATTCTAACGACGACGTATATAACATATACGTTCGAATTCCATTCAAATTAAATTTCTCGTCGATATTATTTAAAATAATTCATTTTAAATGTTCAAAATTCGCTAAAATTGCCAAAATAAAAATTTTAAACTGGCTCGCATTTCCGGGTTGTTACAAGATTCTACTGAGGCCACGAAGGAAGCAATTGTTGGTGAGATTTTGTGATTATTTTAGATTTTGAATAAGTTAGGGTAAATTGAAACAATAGTGGTTATAGTTGAAATCATGTTTCCTTATCAGATTCTTACAGATCTATTTACTGTTTCAGTTTACTTATTTTTTGTAATTTCTTTCTTTAAGAAATTTTCTGCAATCTGTCTAATTTTACGGTAAATTGTTTTTATCATATTCCTTTTCCCTTTTCTTATTCTGATTTTATAGTTTATTTTGGTTGCCCAAATATGCCTAAAATGCATGCGAATACGACTGATTTATACATAGATCTATATGCCTAACTTCCTTGAAACGCCTCACCTCCGTTAAGGTCACGCACAAAGGGAATGCCTTAACTTCGGTGGAGCATTATAGGTAAAAGATGCAGATAAATTACAAGACAGACAAATAAAACAGCGGAAAATAAAGTCATTTTATAAACAACTTAATTCAGTCAAGCTTTTAGAACAATTACCTCAATCATACTTAAATGTAATACATAGAACTTCTATCTTGATTTAAAAACTTCCAAGAATAAAAGAAGCAAAAAAACAATGATATTCCTCGATAAACCATGAACCAGCCATAGCAGTGGGAGAGAGAGAGAGTCCAAAGCGATACACCAACTAATCTTCAAGCTTGGAAAGAGAAGAGGTCCAAGTTAGGCTAAGTTATTCCCTCCCTGACTACCTTGGGGGAAACGGAAGAAAAGAGGCGAAAAACAAACTAGGTCAAACATAAATCTGGTAAGTCCAGTGATCTTTCAACATGCAAACAAGATAAAGGATCATGACATGAATAAACCGAAAATAGGACAATACCATAAAAACAAGGTAACTAAAGACAAGATAAGTGCAAGGTGAACTGAATGCGCTTCTACTTTTTCTCTGCTTCGCTACTACTCTGTTAATCTGATTTCTATATTTATCTCTGCACCACCTAACTAGTGTCCCAACTAGTAATCTATATAAAATGATAATCGTGATCCCAACCCCCGTAATTGTGGTAGCCTTCAGGTGTACATCTTTCATGAGGATTCCACCTCAATCAGCCTAATTGCCATGAACATGTTAGATGTGCCTTACTACTCTATCGATCGGCTACCTACTTGTATTCATGTTCCATGTGTCTGTGTTAATCGACCCTCTATTGCGTGTAGATACCCTGTGCTGGTCCCCCCATAAGGTGTATCAATCCTTATGATAGCGACCCGACACGATTCAGGATGCATA
This sequence comes from Allium sativum, assembly GCA_030737875.1. NCBI lineage: Eukaryota > Viridiplantae > Streptophyta > Magnoliopsida > Asparagales > Amaryllidaceae > Allium > Allium sativum. Next base: position 552,035,271 of record CM060910.1, on the reverse strand, counting down.
GTGTATAACCACTGGTACCCAGTGTCTGCTTTTTCCCACTCCGGAGTACGTGCACGCCCGTAAACCGTCGGAACCTACACTGACGTACCCCCTGCAGCTGCTTTGACCGCTTATAATCAGCCCAGTAATCGTGCCCCACCCTGCCTAGTTCAGGGTACCATGATACATCCATGTGGGTTACTGCTGAAATGGGTCCCCGTTACTAGGGTTTCCTATTGGTTAAGTTTGTGGGCCTATATTTACTAATATTACCCACCAACCCGATATGTACTTAACCCTCCCATCGATTCAAGCATTTTTAATAAACAGTTATGTTTTGTTGGCCTATATGTACTAATATTACCCACCTACACGAGATGTACTTAACCCTCCCATCGATTCAAGCATGTTTATTTAATAGTTAAGTTTTGTAGGCCTATATTTACTAATATTACCCACCAACCCGATATGTACTTAACCCTTCTACTGATTCAAGCATGTTTATTTAATGGTTAAGCCTTGTGGGCCTATATTTACTAATATTACTCACCAACCCGATATGTACTTAACCCTTCCACTGATTCAATCATGTTTATTTAATGGTTAAGTTTTGTGGGCCTATATTTACTAATATTACCCACCAACCCGATATGTACTTAACCCTCCCGCACATTACGCCATATTAGTTAAGTGTTGTCGGCTCATGTTAACTTAACCCACTCATTAATCATGTCATGTTGGTTAAGCATTTCTTATTAACTTGACCCTCCTTACTTATCATGTTGGATCGGTTAAGTGTTTGCTATTAACTTAACCCCGTTCGTTCATCAAGTTATATTGGTCAAGTGTTTCTTGTTAACTTAACCCCACGTATTCATCTTGTTGTATTGGTTAAGTGTCATCAATCAATTCAAGTTAATTTAACCCACCTACGTGTCATGTTACTTTGGTTAAGTGTTGCCTTCTTGTGTTAACTTAACCCTACTACAAATCAAGTTATATTGGTTAAGTGTTGCGCTCTTATTTTAACTTAACCTTTCCATAAATCAAGCTATATTAGTTAAGTGTTTCTAAATTTACTTAACCTCACCCACTTGTCTAATTAACATGTTATAAAGGTTAAGTGTCCTAAATTTACTTAACCTCACCCACTTGTCTAATTAACATGTTATAACGGTTAAATGTTCAAAATTTACTTAACCTCACTCACTTGTCTAATTAACATGTTATAACAGTTAAGTGTTCTAAATTTACTTAACCTCACCCACTTGTCTAATTAACATGTTATAACGGTTAAGTGTTCTAAATTTACTTAACCTCACCCACTTGTCTAATTAACATGTTATAACGGTTAAGTGTTCTAAATTTACTTAACCTCACCCATCAGTTTAGTTAACATGCTGAGTTGGTTAAGTGTTTCCTTAATTGACTTAACCCTACCAATCTTGACTTAGCTTTATTAAAGCACCAACCACTCACATTAGACAGGTATTGTTGTGGTCACTGGATGTGTTGGTCGGTTCCGGGCAGTTTTACACCACAACTCTGTCTAAACTTGGGTCCTTTTTGGGCTCAATGCACTAACCACCCACATTAGACAGGTATTGTTGTTTTCACTGGATGTGTCGGTCGGTTCTAGGCAGTTTTACACCACAATCAGTCTAACCTCGGGTTAGGCATATTCGTCTTTTCGAAATTTAAATATTTCTTATTTATGACAAATTCTATATGTAAATTATTCTCAATTTAATTATGCGATAATTATCCCTTTATTTATGCTCACAATTAATGGTATACTAAATATACCATTTCATGAACCAATCTATGTCATGTAATTTTTCATGCTTATCCTACATATTTACATGTAAATTATAAATCAATTATTGTCATGGCCCACTTTCCTTCTAAATCACGTTCAAAATTTTAGGTATTTAGATTGAACCTTTTTCATGCCACTTATCATGCTTATGTGTCAAACATGTCAATTACATGTAATTTCATGTTTTCCCCAATGTTACCTCCGTTGCGCATTCGCAAAATTACATAGAATGTTAGGCTCGATATTTTAGCCTAACTTATAAAACAAAAAGAGGAACTTTGCAACATTTGAACATCATACAAATGTATGGATCTAACTACACATATGTCATATGGATTTGGCATAGAACAATATATTTTTAACTATGAACTTGCAAATATTATCTATGCAACATGAACCACAAGCATATGAATTAACATAAAACTATACAAGTTAAACTTGGCATGTAGTGGTGAACTTGCAAATTAGATCTATCATAAAGGCATATGGATCTAACATATAAAGTTATAGATCTAAACATATAAGGTCGTAGATTTAAACATATATGCATAATGGCTCTAAACAATTAGGCATAAACGACATGACTTAGCCTAAAACTTGTATGTATCATAATATCACCAAACTTACATATGATAATTTCATTCCCAAATTCCTATACAACATCATAGGTTTACTCACCAATTTCCACATAATATGATAGGTTCTATAGACCACAATAGTTCATAGGCATATATGATAGAATAGACATGAATATACATGAATCAGCATCACATACAACTTGATACAATTCTATTTTACAATTCATTACAAATCATGTCTTTAATTTGTTCACATCTGAAAGATAACTACACTTACAAACAAAAAGGAATTCTTGAGTTCTGTGATCTGTATTCTGAAATTTAATTGCTCGCCTTTGATGTAGATCGTTGAATTCTCTTAGTTGAATTAGATTAGATTTTTTTTTTGATTTAGGTTTTAGTGGCGGCTAGGTTTAGATGAGAGTGAATAATAGAATTAGGTTTTAGGTTTAGGGTCCTTATATAGTTGTAGATAGTGTTTTAGGACCATTAGATTAACCCTGAACCATGAGAACCAATCAGATGCCACATCTGCCTTAGAGCGAATCGGCCCATGGGTTGACAGCCAAACACCCTGAATCAACCCCTAGTCGACCCAGCAGGGCTCAGGTTGACCTCAAAAATGGGCTGGTTCGGTTATTCCCCTCCCGATTCGCTGTTTTGAACTTTTTTGCATATTTATTTATTTATTGTTTATATATATATATATCTATATATAATTTTTTCTCATATGCATACAAAATTCAAGGCTTAATAACTTCTTCATAAGGTATTCGTTTTATGCAAACCAAATTTCTATCTTAACCAAAATTTTGAGACGAACGTAATAGTGCAACCCATTTCACTTAATTATTCTTCTAAAAATTAAGTGTTCTTGAATTTGTTAATTTTAATATTCTCAGAAAATTCAGGGTGTTACATTCTCCCCTCCTTAAAGGATTTTGTCCCCGAAATCTTCAAGTTAAGAAGAATGCATCCTAACATCCAATCATCCATCTACTCATCTATCATCCACATGCATCCATTGTCCTTAAAAGACTTCTAATGCCATATGAACATATGCAGAGTGTGTGTATATTTCTCTTATCTAGTGCAAAATCAGGCGGTCTACTGATCTAGTTGACCTCCTTGATGCGAATCATGAGAATGTCATGCATCCAATATGTATGAAAATATCTCTAATCATGTAAATACTATATGTGTGCATATTCACTCATCCATATGCAACATCCATATGATAAAACATCAAGTTTCAATCCATATACAAACACATTCATATGCATATGCAATATGAAAGTGACTGAGCCGATCTAGTGCCTAATGTGTGTATATGCATCCATGAACAACCACTAGCAAACACTTGCAACCATCAATCATAACATGTCTCAAACACATGTTTTCAACCGTTGGCTTCTACTTAAGGATCGAGGATAGGACCGAGAGGAATACTTAAAAGATAAAGACTAGCATGCAAATAAATAATACAGAAAAAGAAGGAATCAAGGATATACCCTCAAAAAGGATATGATGAGCGTATCTAGTCTTCAGTCTTCTAAGTCGCATCTTCTGTGAGCTTCACTCCACTGTACCTTTACTAATTTAACTTCACGATTGTTAAGCTTCTTGACCTCCATTTCCAAAACCCACTAGTAAAGATAAGACCTCGATCATTTACTATGCTAGAGGGTATCCAATGTTGTCGAACTATCTTTCCAAGATAAACAGAAATTAACCATGATACCAAGTGTATATACTAAGATGATTAAAGGTCTCTCTTCTACTTAGCTTATCCCTCATGTCACAAATCTGAGGGTCGATATCTCTCATGCAAACCATCCTAGTCAAACTTGGCATCCCTCAAGTACAAGCCCTAAAGGCCTAAACCAATATCAGACAAGCACCCAAGGAATACCTCATCTGAATTTGGACGATTTATGTGAGATGATACTAGTAAAACAACCAAACAATTGAGCACTTAACCGACTCTGGCTATCCTCGCCAATCCTGCTCCAAAACTATCGTTGATCGCATAACTGGCTTTGCATTGTCAACTAGATATATGTGGAAGTCTATCTCGAGTTTTTAGGGGGAAAACTCCTAACCTTAATCAAAAAAATATCTATGTACTCATGGACTACTCTAATGGTTCGAAAATCGTCGATAAATACATAAAGAGATTCTAAGTAGCTAAGACAAACTGTTCCCTTAAGATCGCATGAAATTTCGAGGGTATTCCCGAGGCAAGTCGAAAGTCTAACTACCCTCCTTTCATAGTTACTAGCTAACTAATCCATAGCTAGAATCAACCCATAGCCCATGAAACCTAAAATATAAGTATCTCAAATCCTTACAAAGCAAAGATAAATGAGCCGAACCACAAATTAGACTTGAGACAATAATGGGATCCTCTACTATACAAGCTCTAGGGTGCAGAGACTCAACTATGGAAGCAGATATAAACGAATGCGAAGCGCAAAAATCAAAAAGAGTACTAGCAGGATGATCAAGAAGAAAAACTAAACTTTTCAATAGAAACCTTACTACCTCTCTTTCAGGTATGCTGGTAGTGAGAGCATGCACTTGCCTTCCGGAAAATCCTGTCTTTTGTTCTTGCCCATGCCCTTACTTATAAGACCTGTTATACGAAAATAAAGATACTTCCTTTTGTTTTAGGTTTTACTATTCTTTCCTCCCCATCTTTAGGAACCAAGTCTATATCCATGAGTTCTTCATCCTTGGGTTGTGCTCCTTAGCCAAACTCCCTCATTCTCATCTTTGCCATCCTTGTGTAACTTGTTGACAGGTCGTTTGAAAGCTGCCTCCATCGCACGGAAAATCCTATAATGCTCGAAAGAAAAATTAGCCGTAGGTGAAACTACTGCGGCTATAGATGGAAGTTGGGCGCTTATTTGCCCTTTAAAAAGTGTCATGGTCTCATCAAGCCTACGGAACCATGCCGCGAGGGGGTTACCTCCCAAAAAGCCAGGAGCCCCGGAGATTCAGGAAAGAAGGAAACAAGGATTCAGACAGAGGATCAAAAAGATAGTGCATATGGCTTTGGGGAATATGCCTTTACAAAAAAACTTTTCTTTTGAAAATGCTTCTTTTAAAATCGTTTCGAAAATAATTTTTCAAATCTTTTATCTGATCCAGTAACCTTTAGCTCTGATACCAAGTGAAACACCCCACCTCCGTTAAGGTCACTTACAAAGTGTAACACCCCGTATATTCTATAACAGTGAAATTCATAACTTAAAGTATAATTAATTTCAAATAAAAGAATTAAGGGAAACGGGATACGCCATTTCGTTCATCTCGGAATTTTGCTTGAGATAGAGTCCGAGTTTGCGTAAAACGGACTCCGTATGAGGGAGATATGACCTCCGGAAGTTTCAGAATTCAGTTTAGAATTCAAACAGGCAGAAACAGTTCAGAAAAACGAATTCAAATTCAAAATCAGACCCAGATTGGGCTGGGTGGGAATTTTCCCGCCCAAGACCCAGGTCGACTGGGTAGTCGACCTGGGTTACCCAGGTCGACTGGGCAGTCGACCTGGGTGTCGACTGGGTAGTCGACCTGGCCCCTGAGCCAGGTCGAACCCAGCCCCTCCTGGCTGGCCTGGTCTGTGCTTGGCCGAATTTCTGGACTTGGTCTTGTCACTAGGGCTTATGTGGCAACTCTTGATTGGTTTCTCTTTAAAACGAACGGCTTATATTAATCTTGGCTCCATCGACTGCTCTAATCAATTCACAAACTCTATAAAAAGGACCTAAGACTCCACCTAATTCACACAAATAAAATGAGTATGGAGCTGTCATGCTGTTGAAGAAAGACTAGGAGTAGCCGTCAAATCAAGAGACGATTAGGAGTTGATTCAAAAGCTTAAAGCCACGACAATTAAATCAAAACAACGCCTACAACAAAGGATAAGCATCACCAAATTCAGAATTCAGAGTCCTGAATACAAGACTCGTCATACGTTGTAAGTAGAGTGCTATTCCGATGTGAATGAAAAATTGAGACTTGATCTGTGTAGAATAAGAAATGGGATTGTACTTTAATTATAATGATGTTAATTCATAATTGTATGTTGATATGATTTGCTATGAATGGATTTGGGATGTGGTAGTGTAATTAACATGATATTGGATCTATTGAATAGTTGCGATACAAGAATATAACTTATGTTGGAATGATACTTACACGTTGTGGTTAATGAGAAGTTATATATATTTCGTTGCAACCAAGTTAAGACTTATGCAAGTATATGATTCACTATTATGCCAACATGATTTTAGATCCTTCTATGTATATTTTTATGATCACTTTTAGTGTAGTTGGATCCAATTGGGTATTATGATTCATATGAATTTATGTTGGAATAGGCATCATTGATTCAAGTGAAAACCATACTTTTGTATTAGTGACAAAAGTAAGCATCCTTGTGAACTTGTGTTGACTTTATGAACATGGCTAGTTCATGTTTAACTTTATGCCCAAACAAAATATGTTTTAGGCTTAGGTTGTTGTTAGAAAACATATGATAATATATGTGGCACATAATTAAGTTAGATTCATACTTTAAATAAAAGTTTACATGATTAGATTAAAACCATGATTCATGTTTAGGTATGTATTATGTCAAGATTTTATGCTATTACAATGCAAGCTCACAAGTGCCTAATTTATGTTAATTAGACAGCTATGTTGCAAGTTCATGCGTTTACACACCCCTTTTTGATGTTACTTAGAATATATATACATCATGTTCTAAGCCTCCCCTTTTTATGTGGCTAAGTTGGGCTAAAATGTTGAAGCCCAACATATGTTATATTATTACGTACAAACGGGGGAATACGTTGGGGTTAATTAAAATATATGTGTTGGTATGTTTGGCAGATGCCAACGATTCATGACATTTAAAATGGTATAAATTACTATACCCAAGAATAATGAATTTGAATAATGGGCCGCAAATATTTACATATAAAAGAAAAAGAGACAAAATATGTAAACTTATAAAATACGACATGCTTAACCCGAGGTTGGATTGCGTTGTGACATAAACCTGCCCGGACCCGCCCGGCTGTCCAGTAGTCACAACAATACCTATCCAATGTGGGTGGTTAAGCATTGAGCCCTATAAAGACCCGAGGTTAGACTGAGTTGTGACGTAAGACTGCCCGGACCCAACCGGTAGCAAGCAGTCACAACAATACATGTCTAATGTGAGTGGTTGGAGCTTTAATAAGACAATTAAGGCTAAGTCAGGATTGATAGGATTAAGTAAGTTGAATTAATACTTAATCAAATACAACATGCTAAACTATACAGACTGATTGGGGGTTAGGTTTATACAGAACACTTAACCAACTTAGCATGTTGGCTAGAAATAGAAAACCTAGTAGCGGGGGGACCCTTTTCAGCAGTAACCCTACAATGTGTATCAGGATACCCTGAACTAGGCAGGGTAGGGCACGATTACTGGGCTGACCGTAAGAGGTCAAATCGACGGCGGTGGTGCAGCAGTGAAGGTTCTAACGGGGTGCGGGCGTGCACACACTCCGGCGCAGAAAAATTAGGCACTGGGCACCAGTAGTATACTGTGCATTCTAGAACTGTGTCAAGCCACCACCATGTGACTTGATACACCCCATGGTGGGACCAACATAGGTAGCTACAACATCGGGGGCCGTAAGACACATGTAACTATGCGAGTAGGAGCCGATCAATAAAAAGGACCACTTCACCCTGATTGTGGGGTGCCAGTTGGGAACTAGTTTATAGGGGGTGCAGAGATTAATATGGGGTATGATAGTGTACTCGACTCTAGACAACTTAACTTAGTTTATGGTGCTTTCCCATTTCCAGTTTATACTTATCATGCTCTTTTTCTTATTCATAGACTGAATAGTCCTAGACTTACTCAGGCTTTATGTCTGACTCTACTTTTCTTTCGTTTCCCCCCCCCCCCTCCCAGGTCCACAAGGAGGGAATACCGTAGCTTGACCAGTTTCACATCCAGCTTGAAGAGAGAGAATGTATTGCTTGGATCTCTTTCGTTTTGGACTATGGCTTTGGATAGCAATTATGGGGACTTATGCAGTTTACTTATGTTTTTATGCTTCTTTAAGTTATGAAATCAAGACAGTTATGGAAATGTAATGTTTTTGGAAGTATTGTAAGAAAATTATGGTATGGTTTGTGTAACACGTATTTTGATGAAATAAAAGTTGATGTTGTTTCCGTTGTTATAAAAATATGTGTATTTATATATGTCTTGTGTATCTGTGACTTATACTTATAAACCTCCACCAAAATTAGGGCATTCCCTTTGTGAGTGACCCTAATGAAGGTGGGGTGTTTCACTTGGTATCAGAGCCAGGTTAACCAGATCAGATAAAAAGTTTTGAAAATTTATTTTCAAAAGAAAATTTAAAGAAGCATTTGTTTAAAGATAAAATGTTATTTTATTTTAAAAAAGGCATAGTCCCCCAAAGCCGTAGGTACTATCTTTTATCCTTCGTTTTGAATCTGTCCTTTTTGTTTCAGCATGTCCGAAGAACTTAACTTGCCAGAGGGTGTACCAATACCTGGTTGGTTCAGACGATTCTTAGAAGCAAGGGCCAATCAGCCAGGTCCCGCTATTCCTCCTCCCCCAGCTGTAGAAAATTATCCTCCTCCCCCAGCTGCAGCAGCACCTCCTCCTCCACCTCCTCTGCGTGGTAATGCTTTTGCTAAGACATGTAAAGATTTCAAAGCTATGGGAGGGAAGGACTTTCATGGAACCGAGTCCTTCGTGGCAGCCAGGAACTGGCTGAAGGAAACCGAGGACTTATTCGTCATCTTTGAGGTAGAAGATAGGCAGAAGGTACAACTGGCAGTATGGCTACTTAAAGGCGAGGCTTCCTACTGGTGGGAAGTTACCAATGCAGAAAGACCAGTGGAAACATGGGAGGACTTTAGGGCGAGGTTTGAGGCTAAATTTCTCTCAGAAGCTGAAAGGAGTCTTCAATTGGAAAAATTCTTATTTCTTAAGCAAGGGAATATGACAGTCAAAGAGTACGTTAATCAGTTCGATCAACTGGCTAGGTTTGGACTGGACCTAGTCAACACTCCGCACAAGAAGGCTCTCCGCTTTGTCAAAGGATTGAATGAGCCATTACACAGCTTGGCCATGACCCATATACCTATGAGAGCTACGTATGAAAGGTTGGTGCAGATGGCATTGCTGAACGAAAAGGATAAGGGCAAGAAGGAGACAAAGGCAGAAGGGTCTCAAGGGAAGAAAGAAGGTTTACAGCCTAAGAAGACAGACTTTAAGAAGGGCGGGAAAGACAACAAGTCCCAAGAGAAGAGGAAGTGTAATTTCTGTGGCAAAGTGGGGCACTTAGTGAAAGACTGCCGGAAAAAGAAGGACAAGTTGAATGGTGAGTGCTTTTCTTGTGGTGAGACAGGCCACATGGCTAAGGATTGCCCAAAGAAGCGAGGGCAAGGGCAGAAGGCTGGATCCACCTCAGGGGCACAGGTTCATGCGCTAGAAGCACCACCTCCGCAACAGCGAGGTATAAATACTTCTGTAGAAACTGTAGTTTATCTTTATGATCACCCAGTTTGCACTTTATTTGATTCTGGCACATCACACTCCTTTATTTCATCTGCTTTAGTAGAATCTCTGCACCTAGAAACTAGTATGGTAGAGGACCCTTAATTGTTTCAAATCCAATCGGGGGCCCAGCTCATTTGTCTATGATCTGTGTGGGATTGAAAATTTCTATTCTAAGCATAGAATTTAGATGTAGTGCCTTTGTTTTGGGCTTCTCAGGATATGGTTTGATTTTGGGCATGGATTGGCTATCCAGTAATGGTGCCATCCTTGATTGTGAGAAAAGGGTGGTTAGGCTTCTGACCCAACTCGGTAACACTCTGGAAATTACTTGTAATCCCTCGTATGCAGTTATGCTTAGTTACCTTGAATCACTAGATGCTTTTGTTGAGAGTTTGCAATCGGTTAGGGTGGTCCGTGAATATCCGGACGTCTTCGAAGAGGTGAAGGGCTTACCTCCGAAGCGGGAGATAGACTTCCGCATATATCTTGTAGATAATGCAAAGCCCGTTGCGTTGCCCGTTAGACACATGGCTCCACGAGAAAGGAAAGAGCTCAGTAAACAGGTTAGAGAGCTTCTAGAGAAGGGGTTCATTAGAAGGAGCATTTCAGAATGGGACGCTCCAGTAGTGTTCGCTACAAAGGCAGATGGTTTACTCTGTCTATGTGTTGACTATAGGGAGCTCAACAAGCTAACGAAAAAGAATAGGCACCCTCTCCCCAGAATTGACGATCTGTTTGATCAGCTTGTAGGAGCTTCAGTTTTCTCCCAACTCGATCTGGCGACCGAATTTCATCAGCTAAGGGTGGCTGAAGATAGCATTGATAAGACAGCAATCAGAACCCCAGACGGCTTCTTTGAATGGCTTGTCATGCCTTTCGGCTTGACAAACGCACCTGCTTACTTCGTGGACCTGATGAGTAGGGTGTTCAGAGAATTCCTCAACAAGTTCATGGTAGTCTTCGTTGACGATATCTTGATCTTCTCAAAGAGTGAAGAAGAACATGCTCAACACCTAAGGGAAATCATGGAAACTCTGCGAGTCCATCAGCTAAAAGCCAAATTCTCCAAGTGCCACTTTTGGAGAGAGGAAGTAAGGTTTCTTGGGCATGTAGTATCCAAAGAAGGGTTAGCTGTGGACCCTGCTAAGGTAGTAGCAGTACAGGATTGGAAGACACCAAGGAATGCAACTGAGTTCCGAAGTTTTCTAGGACTAGCAGGTTTCTACCGAAAATTCATAAGGGATTTTACGAAAATCTCAGCTCCACTCACAAGGCTGACAAAGAAGAATATAGTGTTCAATTGGGACTTGGATTGCGAGTTTGCTTTCCAACGACTAAAAAGGGATCTTACAACAGCCCCAGTTCTGACGTTGCCAGATGGAAGCAAGATGTTCACAGCTTATACAGATGCATGTGGGACAGGGCTAGGCACTGTCTTGTTGCAAGAAGGGAGGGTAGTAGCTTATGGTGGAAAGCAATTGAAAGTTCATGAAAAGAACTACCCGACCCACGATCTTGAGTTAGCCGCCATTGTCTTTGCACTTAAGTCTTGGCGACACTATCTCCTAGGTGAGAAATTCGAATTGTATACTGACCATAAATCTTTGAAGTATCTCTTCTCGCAGAAGGACCTTAACTTGAGGCAACAAAGGTGGATGGAGTTTCTTTCCTCATACGATTTCGAGATCTCCTACACTCCGGGCAAAGGCAACGTAGTCGCAGATGCTTTGACCAGAAAGAACCTAACATTAAGCCCGCTGTTTGTTGAAAGGAAAAGCCTAGAGTTTATAGCCAGCTTTGACTTTAGGCCCTCCTCTGATTTTGTACCCGGTTTGTTAGCATCTCTTGAAGTGCGCCCTACTCTTTTGGACTCAATAGGGACAGCACAACGCGAAGACCCTCAGCTTGTGGAGACGATTGATAGGCTAATTAGGGGTGAGACTTCAAGTCACCTCAACAGATACTCCATCGGCGATAAGGGTTGGCTAAGGCGAGACGGAAGACTATGCGTCCCATGGACAAGAGATTTGGTAAAGACGGTTCTCGAGGAAGCACATCACTCCAAGATGACGATACATCCAGGCGGAGATAAAATGTACAAGGACATAAAGAGAACTTTCTTTTGGAGCGGCATGAAGAAGGACGTGGCAGATTTCGTTTCTAAGTGTATGATTTGCCAACAGGTTAAGGCGAAACAGAAGAAAGCTGGCGGTCTGCTCCATCCTCTAGAGGTTCCACAGTGGAAGTGGGATAGCATTTCAATGGACTTCATTGATGGGCTGCCTAGGTCTAGAAGAGGCAACACTAGCATTTGGGTAATAGTGGATAGGCATACAAAAAGCGCCCACTTTTTACCTGTCAAGAGTAGAAGGACTACCTCATCTCTAGCATCTCTTTATCTCAAGGAAATTGTTCGACTTCATGGAATACCATCCAGCATTGTTAGCGACCGAGACCCTATCTTCACAAGCGAGTTTTGGCGAAGTTTGCAAGAAGCTGTAGGCACACAGTTGTGTTTGAGCACGGCCTATCACCCCCAGACCGATGGACAGACGGAAAGGGTGAATAGAGTTTTAGAGGATCTTTTGAGACTTTGCATTTTAGACTTTGGAGGGACATGGGAGGATCACCTTCCCTTAGTGGAGTTTGCTTGCAACAATAGCTTCCAAGCTACCATAGGCATGGCACCCTTCGAAGCATTGTATGGAAGACCGTGCAAGTCACCAACTTGTTGGTGGGATTCTACAGATAAGGTTATTCTTGGTCCAGACATGATCAGAGAAACTTCATAAAAAGTGGACTTGATACGAAGAAGGATGAAGACGGCCCAAGATAGACAGAAATCCTACGCCGACAAGAGAAGGACCGACCTTGAGTTTGAGGTTGGGGACAAAGTTTTTCTTAAGGTATTTCCTCTAAGGAACGTTGTTCGTTTTGGATCCACTGGAAAGCTAGCACCGAAATTTGTTGGACCATTTCCTATCATCGAGAAGGTTGGGAAGATGGCCTATAGATTAGAGCTACCCGAAAAACTGGCCGGAGTTCACAACGTCTTTCATGTTTCTCACCTCCGGAAGTGTTTACACGAGTCTGCTGAAATAGTAGAGCCTAGCATTCTAGAAGAAGCCGAAGTGGAACGTGAAGCAACTGTGAGAAGAGTTCCAACACGCATCTTAGGAACTGAAGTGAAAAAGCTACGCAACCGCGAGGTCAAGCTCGTCAAAGTTCAGTGGAGCGACACCGAGGAAGACGCGACTTGGGAAACCGAGGCTAGAATACGCGCAGCCTACCCTTTTCTTTTTGAGGGTACATCTTTGATCTTTCTTTTTCCCTTAAGTTGTGCTTTTATCTATCTTTTAGGGTATATCTCCTCGACCTTATCTTTTAGGTAGAAACCCTTTGGATGAAAATATGTAATTGAAACATGTTGTGGATGATGGTTGCAAATGATTGCTAGTGGTTGCTCGTGGTTGCATATACACACACAATCTAGATTTTAGATCGGCTCAGTTACTTCATATTGCATATGCATATATGTATTTACATTCTTATATGGTTGAAGTTTAATGTGTTGTCATATGGATGTTGCATTTATATAAATGATTGTGCACTCATGTAGAATCATGAATAGGAAGGTTTGCATACATAATGGATTCATGACACTTACATAATTTGCATTAAGGAGGTCAACTGAATCAGTAGACCGACTGATTTTGCATTAGATAAGTACATGTACACACACTTTGCATATGATCATGAAGCATTAGAAGTCTTTTAAGGACAATGGACACTCGTGTTTGTTGGTTGAGTAGATGGACGATTGGATGGTAGGATATACGTTCTTCTTAAACTTGAAGATTTCGGGGACGAAATCCTTTTAAGTGGGGGAGAATGTAACACCCCGTATATTCTATAACAGTGAAATTCATAAATTAAAGTATAATTAATTTCAAATCAAAGAATTTAGGGAAACGGGATACGCCATTTCGTTCGTCTCAGAATTCTTCTTGAGATAGAGTCCAAGTTTGTGTAAAACGGACTCCGTATAAGGGAGATATGACCTCCAGAAGTTTCAGAATTCAGTTTAAAATTCAAACAAACAGAAACAGTTCAGAAAAACGAATTCAAATTCAAAATCGGACCCAGATTGGGCTGGGCGGGAATTTTCCCGCCCAAGACCCAGGTGGACTGGGCAGTCGACCTGGGTGTCGACTGGGTAGTCGACCTGGCCCCTGAGCCAGGTCGAACCCAGCCCCTCCTGGCTGGCCTGGTCTGTGCTTGGCCGAATTTCTGGACTAGATCTTGTCACTAGGGCTTATGTGGCAACTCTTGATTGGTTTCTCTTTAAAACGAACGGCTTATATTAATCTTGGCTCCATCGACTGCTCTAATCAATTCACAAACTCTATAAAAAGGACCTAAGACTCCACCTAATTCACACAAATAAAATGAGTATGGAGCTGTCATGCTGCTGAAGAAAGACTAGGAGTAGCCATCAAATCAAGAGACGATTAGGAGTTGATTCAAAAGCTTAAAGCCACGACAATTAAATCAAAACAATGCCTACAACAAAGGATAAGCATCACCAAATTCAGAATTCAGAGTCCTGAATACAAGACTCGTCATACGTTGTAAGTAGAGTGCTATTCCAATGTGAATGAATAATTCAGACTTGATCTGTGTAGAATAAGAAATGGGATTGTACTTTAATTATAATGATGTTAATTCATAATTGTATGTTGCTATGATTTGTTATGAATGGATTTGGGATGTGGTAGTGTAATTAACATGATATTGGATCTATTGAATAGTTGCGATACAAGTATATAACTTATGTTGGAAATTTGATACTTATACGTTGTGGTTAATGAGAAGTTATATATATTTCGTTGCAACCAAGTTAAGACTTATGCAAGTATATGATTCACTATTATGCCGACATGATTTTAGATCCTTCTATGTATATTTTTATGATCACTTTTAGTGTAGTTGGATCCAATTTGATATTATGATTCATATGAATTTATGTTGGAATAGGCATCATTGATTCAAGTGAAAACCATACTTTTGTATTAGTGACAAAAGTAAGCATCCTTGTGAACTTGTGTTGACTTTATGAACATGGCTAGTTCATGTTTAACTTTATGCCCAAACAAAATATGTTTTAGGCTTAGGTTGTTGTTAGAAAACATATGATAATATATGTGGCACATAATTAAGTAAGATTCATAGTTTAAATAAAAGTTTACATGAAAAGATTAAAACCATGATTCATGTTTAGGTATGTTTTATGTCAAGATTTTATGCTATTACAATGCAAGCTCACAAGTGCCTAATTTATGTTAATTAGACCGCTATGTTGCAAGTTCATGCGTTTACACACCCCTTTTTTATGTTACTTAGAATATATATACATCATGTTCTAAGCCTCCCCTTTTTATGTGGCTAAGTTAGGCTAAAATGTTGAAGCCCAACATATGTTATATTATTACGTACAAACGGGGGAATACGTTGGGGTTAATTAAAATATATGTGTTGGCTTGTTTGGCACATGCCAACGGTTCATGTCATTTAAAATGGTATAAATTACTATACCCAAGAATAATGAATTTGAATAATGGGCCGCAAATATTTACATATAAAAGAAAAAGAGACAAAATATGTAAACTTAGAAAATACGACATGCTTAACCCAAGGTTGGATTGCGTTGTGACATAAACCTGCTCGGACCCGCCCGGCTGTCCAGTAGTCACAACAATACCTATCCAATGTGGGTGGTTAAGCATTGAGCCCCATAAAGACCCGAGGTTAGACTGAGTTGTGACGTAAGACTGCCCAAACCCAACCGACAACAGGCAGTCACAACAATACCTGTCTAATGTGAGTGGTTGGAGCTTTAATAAGACAATTAAGGCTAAGTCAGGATTGATAGGATTAAGTAAGTTGAATTAATACTTAATCAAATATAAAATGCTAAACTATACAGACTGATTGGGGGTTAGGTTTATACAGAACACTTAACCAACTTAACATGTTGGCTAGATATAGAAAACCTAGTAGCGGGGGGACCCTTTTCAGCAGTAACCCTACAAGGTGTATCAAGATACCCTGAACTAGGCAGGGTAGGGCACGATTACTGGGCTGACTGTAAGAGGTCAAATTGACGGCGGTGGTGAAGCAGTGTAGGTTCTAACGGGGTGCGGGCGTGCACACACTCTAGCACAGAAAAATTAGGCACTGGGCACCAGTAGTATACCTGTGCATTCTAGAACTGTGTCAGGCCACCACCATGGGACTTGATACACCCCATGGTGGGACCAGCATAGGTAGCTACAACATCGGGGGCCGTAAGACACATGTAACTATGCGAGTAGGAGCCGATCAATAAAAAGGATCACTTCACCCTGATTGTGGGGTGCCAGTTGGGAACTAGTTTATAGGGGGTGTAGAGATTAATATGGGGTACGATAGTGTACTCGACTCTAGACAACTTAACTTAGTTTATGGTGCTTTCCCATTTCCAGTTTATACTTATCATGCTCTTTTTCTTATTCATAGACTGAATAGTCGTAGACTTACTCAGGCTTTATGTCTGACTCTACTTTTCTTTCGTTTCTCCCCCCCCCCGGTCCACAGGGAGGGAATACCGCAGCTTGACCAGTTTCACATCCATCTTGAAGAGAGAGAATGTATTGCTTGGATCTCTTTCGTTTTGGACTATGGCTTTGGATAGCAATTATGGGGACTTATGCAGTTTACTTATGTTTTTATGCTTCTTTAAGTTATGAAATCAAGACAGATATGGAAATGTAATGTTTTTGGAAGTATTGTAAGATAATTATGGTATGGTTTGTGTAACACGTATTTTGATGAAATAAAAGTTGTTGTTGTTTCCGCTGTTATAAAAATATGTGTATTTATATCTGTCTTGTGTATCTGTGACTTATACTTATAAACCTCCACCAAAATTAGGGCATTCCCTTTGTGAGTGACCCTAACGGAGGTGGGGTGTTTCACAACGGGAATGCCCTAACGGAGGTGGGGTGTTTCACAAAGGGAATGCCTTAACTTCAATCGAGCTTTTACAACAATTTCCTCAATCATACATAAATGTAATACATAGAACTTCTGTCTTGATTTAAAAACTTCCAAGAATAAAAGAAGCATAAAAACAATGGTATTCCTCAATAAAGCATGAACCAGCCATAGCAGTGGAAGAGAGACAGTCCAGAGCAATACACCAACTAATCTTCAAGCTTGGAAAGAGAAGAGCTCCAAGTTAGGCTGAGCTATTCCTTCCTTGACTACCTTGGGGGGAATGGAAGAAAAGAGGTGAAAAACAAACTAGGTCATACATAAGTCTGGTAAGTCCAGTGATCTTTCAGTATGCAAACAAGATAAAGGATCATGACATGAATAAACCGAGAATAGGACAATACCATAAAAACAAGGTAACTAAAGACAGGATAAGTGCAAGGTGAACTGAATGCGCTTCTACTTTTTCTCTGCTTCGCTACTACTCTGTTAATCTGATTTCTATATTTATCTCTGCACCATCTAACTAGTGTCCCAACTAGTAATCTGTATAAAATGATAATCGTGATCCCAACCCCCGTAATTGTGGTAGCCTTCAGGTGTACATCTATCGTGAGGATTCCACCTCAATCAGCCTAATTGCCATGAACATGTTAGATGTACCCTTACTACCCTATCGAACGGCTCACTACTTGTATTCAAGTTCCATGTGTCTGTGTCAACTGGCCCTCTCTTGTGTGTAGATACCCTGTGCTGGTCCCACCATAAGGTGTATCAATCCTTATGATAGCGACCCGACACGATTCAAGATGCACAGTGTATAACTACTGGTACTCAGTGCCTGCTTTTTCCCACTCCGGAGTACGTGCACGCCCGTAAACCGTCGGAACCTACACTAACGTACCCCATGCCGCTGCTTTGACTGCTTATAATCAGCCCAGTAATCGTGCCCCACCCTGCCTAGTTCAAGGTACCGTGATACATCCATGTGGGTTACTGCTGAAATGGGTCCCCGTTACTAGGGTTTCCTATTGGTTAAGTTTGTGGGCCTATATTTACTAATATTACCGACCAACCCGATATGTACTTAACCCTCCCATCGGTTCAAGCATTTTTAATAAACGGTTAAGTTTTGTGGGCCTATATGTACTAATATTACCCACCTACACGAGATGTGCTTAACCCTCTCATCGATTCAAGCATGTCTATTTAATAGTTAAGTTTTTTGGGCCTATATTTACTAATATTACCCACCAACCCGATATGTACTTAACCCTTCCACTGATTCAAGCATGTATATTTAATGTTAAAGTTTTGTAGGCCTATATTTACTAATATTACCCACCAACCCGATATGTACTTAACCCTTTCACTGATTCAAGCATGTTTATTTAATGGTTAAGTTTTGTGGGTCTATATTTACTAATATTACCCATCAACCCGATATGTACTTAACCCTCCCGCACATTACGCCATATTAGTTAACTGTTGTCCGCTCATGTTAACGTAACCCACTCATTCATCATGTCATGTTGGTTAAGCATTTCTTATTAACTTGACCCTCCTTACTTATCATGTTGGATCGGTTAAGTGTTTCCTATTAACTTAACCCCGTTCGTTCATCAAGTTATATTGGTCAAGTGTTTCTTGTTAACTAAACCCCATGTATTCATCTTGTTGTATTGGTTAAGTGTCATCAATCAATTCAAGTTAACTTAACCCACCTACGTGTCATGTTACGTTGGTTACCTTCTTGTGTTAACTTAACCCTACTACAAATCAAGTTATATTGGTTAAGTGTTGCCCTCTTAATTTAACTTAACCTTTCCATAAATCAAGTTATACTGGTTAAGTGTTTCTAAATTTACTTAACCTTACCCACTTGTTTAATTAACATGTTATAAAGGTTAAGTGTTTTAAATTTACTTTACCTCACCCACTTGTCTAATTAACATGTTATAACGGTTAAGTATTCTAAATTTACTTAACCTCACCCACTTGTCTAATTAACATGTTATAACGGTTAAGTGTTCTAAATTTACTTAACCTCACCCACTTGTCTAATTAACATGTTATAACGGTTAAGTGTTCTAAATTTACTTAACCTCACCCACTTGTCTAATTAACATGTTATAACGGTTAAGTGTTCTAAATTTACTTAACCTCATCCATCAGTTTAGTTAACATGTTGAATTGGTTATGTTCTTCCTTAATTGACTTAACCCTACCAATCTTGACTTAGCTTTATTAAAGCATCAACCACTCACATTAGACAGGTATTGTTGCGGTTATTGGATGTGCCGGTCGGTTCCGGGAAGTTTTACACCACAACTCAGTCTAACCTCGGGTCCTTTTTGGGCTCAATGCACTAACCACCCATATTAGACAGGTATTGTTGTGGTCACTTGATGTGCCGGTCAGTTCCAGACAGTTTTACACCACAACTCAGTCTAACCTCTGGTTAGACATATTCGTCTTTTCTAATTTTACATATTTCTTATTTATGACAAATTCAATATGTAAATTATTCCCAATTTAATTATGCGATAATTATCCTTTTAATTATGCTCACAATTAATGGTATACTAAATATACCATTTCATGAACCAATCTATGCCATGTATTTTTTCATGTTTATCCGACATATTTACATGTAAATTATAAATCAATTATTGTCAATGCCCACTTTCCTTCTAAATCACGTTCAAAATTTTAGGTATATAGATTATACCATTTTCATGCCACTTATCATGCTTATGTGTCAAACATGCCATTTACGTGTAATTTCATGTTTTCCCCAACGTAACCCCCGTTGTACGTTCGCAAAATTACATTAGAATGTTAGGCTTGATATTTTAGCCTAACTTATAAAACAAAAAGGGGGAAAGAGGAACTTTGCAACATTCCAACATCATACAAAAGTATGGATATAACTACACATATGTCACATGGATTTGGCATAGAACAATATACTTTTAACTATGAACTTGCAAATTTGATCTATGCAACATGAACCACAAGCACATGAATTTACATAAAACTATACAAGTTAAACTTGGCATGTAGTGATGAACTTGCAAATTAGATCTATCATAAAGGCAAATGGATATAACATATAAAGTTGTAGATCTAAACATATAAGGTAGTACATCTGAACATGTATGCATAATGGCTCTAAACAATTAGGCATAAACGACATGACTTAGCCTAAAACTTGTATGTATCATAATATCACCAAACTTACATATGATAATTTCATTCCCAAATTCCTATACAACATCATAGGTTTACTCCCCAATTTCCACATAACATGATAGGTTCGATAGACCACAATAGTTCATAGGCATATATGATAGAATAGACATGAATAAACATGAATCAGCATCACATACAACTTGATACAATTTTATTTTACAATTCATTACAAATCATGTCTTCAATTTATTCGCATCTGAAAGATAACTACATATACAAACAAAAAGGAATTCTTGAGTTCTGGGATCTGTATTCTGAAATTGAATTGCTCGCCTTTGATGTAGACCGTTGAATTCTCTTAGTTGAATTAGATTGGATTTTTTTATTTAGGTTTTAGTGGTGGCTAGGTTTGGATGAGAGTGAATAATAGAATTAGGTTTTAGGTTTAGGGTCCTTATATAGTTGTAGAGAGTGTTTTAGGACCATTAGATTAACCCTGAACCATGAGAACCAATCAGATGCCACATCTGCCTTAGAGCGAACGACCCACGGGTTTACAGCCAAACACCCTGAATCAACCCCTAATCGACCCAGCAGGGCTCAGGTCGATCTCAAAAATGGGCAGGTTTGGTTATTCCCCCTCCCGATTCGCTATTTTGAACTTTTTTGCATATTTATTTATTTTTTATATATATCTATATATATATATTTCTCATATGCATACAAACTTCAAGGCTTAATAACTTCTTTATAAGGTATCCTTTTTGTGCAAACCAAATGTCTATCTTGACCAAAATTTTGAGACGAACGTAATAGCACAACCCATTTCACTTAATTATTCTTCTAAAAATTAAGTGTTCTTGAATTTGTTAATTTTAATATTCTCAGAAAATTCGGGGTGTTACATTCTTACTACTGGTTATTATTCTTTTACTATGCGCACGTTTGGGAAAAATCTAATTGAATTGTAATAGTTGAATACAAGACTAATTTGACATATTGTAAACCAAAATAAGGAGGAAATGATTGGATTGAATAAAAAAACAAACTTGACACGGATTGTAAAAAAAGGCTATGGGATAGAATATGACAGAAATTTTGACTATTACCTATATTTTCATAGATAAGATAGACTGAAAGCCATAATAAACCTAAATAGTTTGTTTGCAAATGTGAGCATGAATTTGATATGTAAAGGGGGACAAAAGGCATAATATAAAGATAAACTTATAATGAGTATTAAGTTATAACCCTAAACTATTATTCTATGGGGCCATGCATTTGGCGTTACTTTTATTCTATGGGGTCATGTGATTTGGCGTTATTATTATTCTAAGGGACATGTGACTTGGTGTTATTCTATGGTTAATAAATTAATTGTTAGGCTTAATTAGATTTGAACTTAAAAAATTACATTAATTAAAAGCCTAATTTTATAGTTAATTTATTGTAATGGTCTATGGAGAGTCAAATCAATGGGGTTTTGGACCGAGTATTAATTGTTTGTGGAGATCCATACCGGTCAACATACCTTTTTTCTCATAAACAGTCTCATTAGAAAGCGAGGGCACACACCATGTTGCGCTAGGTAGTAAGTTGGTCCAAAATTTTAGATGGGTACGGGTGTGTTCCGGCGGGTCAATGTGTGTACATTGATCCGACAAGGGAAAATAAGACGCTGTAATGCCTGTGATTAATGTTATGTCTTTTTGCTAATGGGTTGGGCCTGATAAACAAAACTCATAGTGGGCATAAATTTTCACTTTATGGTATATGCAGTCAATCGATGGGTAGTATTATGATAGTTCTTCCTAATTATGTAGTATTCCGAAATTGTAGAAGTGCAAAACAGTCACCAATCAAATTCTGTTGAATGAGAAAAGTCAATCCTAATTATATTCTTTTATGTTCAGTTTTAGGTGTACACGGACACTTGCCCTGTATGACACTAGAAATATTGTTTTACCAGTTTCCTTTTCTTACTCAATCATGCTAGTAATTAGAACAGCTCATCAAACTTTAGTCTGACCTATGTTTCTTTCTTCATTCCTTTTCTTTCCCTCAAGCTCACAGGAAGGAAGTGCATAGCTCAGATTGCTTTGCTGATTCTATCTTGGAGGATTCTTGTAGCAGATGTATAATTTTTGTTTCTTAACCATGGCTTGGTTGTATTTTTGATTGCTTATGAAATATTATTATTATGTACGTTGATATTATTTTTGACTGAGATTTTTGAGACATGATACTTTGCGATAATTTGGTTTTGCTGAAATGAATGGTTCTTTTATCACTTTAATGTAAATTGTTTTCTTCTTCCGTTGTGCATTTATTTGTTTATGTCTTGTGAAATCAAAGTCTTTTTGATATATTTATGTCTTTATACCTACAACGCTACACATTCCTTCACACTATTCTATTTTGGATAACGTTAAGGTATGTGGGGTGTTTCATTTGGTATCAGAGCCTAAGGTTATATGATCATTTAATTTTTTTAAAAAAGAATTTTTTTAAAAAGAAAACATATTTTTTAAAAAACAAAATTTATTTTGAAAATAAAAATATATCCCTTCTAGTGGGTTACAACCTTCCTTTGAATCTTTTGAATTCTAAGATTCTATCCCTTCTTTTGCGCAGCATGTCGGGAGCCCCTAATTTCCCTGAGGGCATACATATTCCCAGTTGGTTACATAGATATTTAAAGGATATGACACCAGCTAAAGGACAAGAACATGCGCAGGCTCCAGCACCCGCTGCGGTGATTCCTCCTAATCCACTAATAGCCGCAATTTTTCCTAAGCTTTGTAAGGACTTTTCGAACTTAGGAGGCAAGACTTTTTCTAGCACCAAGATGTTTGTCGAGCCTCTCAGTTGGATTAGAGAAAAATGGAGGATTTTCGAGTTATTGGAGCTTGAGGATACTATGAGAGTTCGGCTAGATACTTGGCAGCCTAAGGAGGAGGCCTTGTTTTGATGGGAGACTGTGGAGGCTGCGAGGAGAGTTATGGATTGGGATGGATTCCGAAATAGATTCTAGGGGAAGTTTCTATCACCTGCAGAGAAAGGCATGCAGTTGGAGAGGTTTTTAAATTTGAAGCAAGAAGACCTTTCAGCTAAGAAGTACATCAACCACTTTAACGAGTTATCGAGATTTGGTATGGACTTGGTTAACACAGCCAAAATTTGTAAGATTTGCGAAAGGATTGAACCGCCTCTCCAAGACTTGGCAATGACTCATATTCCAATGGTGGAAACACTCGACGCTTTGATTGTGATGGTGTTGATGCATGGGGAGAAGAAGGAAGAAGTCAAGGATGTTAAAAGTAGAACTTTTAAGTTTTCTAGTTTTAATAAGAAAGTGTGGGGAAACAAGAAAGGTAAGGAAATGTAAGGTGGTAATTCTTATAAAGGGCAGATCAAGACAGAAGTCAGGTGCCATGGATGTGGGATGATAGGGCATTTCATTAAAGATTGCAGAATGTCGATGATAAAGTCCAAGTGCTTCAACAACGGGAAAGCTGGGCATTATAGTAGGGCATGTCCATAAAAAAGTTGGACAAGGGACCAATACGATGGCAACTTAGGTGCATGTGTTGGAGGCAGCGCTGACTATTAGTGGCCCGGATAGAGGTAGGGAAGCTTTTGTAGAAGGTTTGATCTCTATTTCTAACTTTCCTGTTTGCACTCTTTTTAATTATGGCGCTTCTCATTCATTTATTTCTAGTACCTTGGTTTACTATATGCACTTAGATTTCTCTTTTGTTACTGGTCCCATAGTAGTATCAAACCCCAAAGGTGATTCGACACACTTATCTAAGATTTGTAAGGGTTTGAACATTTCTGTTTTAGACGTTGAGTTTGATTGTGATGCCTATGTTTTGTGATTTCGAGGTATGGTATGATCTTAAGGATGGATTAATTAGCCATGTACAGTGCTGTATGTAACAACCTGCCCAGAATGGGCTTAAATTTCGACCTAGAAAAGGCCCATCGAAACTTAGAGCCATTCAAAATGGGACATTGGTTCCCGTAAGGATTACATTTGCACAGATAATAATAACATATACTTCGAATGGAATTCTCACACAGTGGAAAGAGAAAATATAATACTGAAACAAGATGTACCATTTATTTAAAAAAACACAGAAATACAATAGTCACAGTTACATCTGTTCAATGGGTACGTCAAATAGTTCGTTCTCACAAGTTTCCAAGAGAAGTAAAGCGATAACTACTAATAATAGCAAAATAACTTCGTCTTCTTCTCCGACTCCAATCATGACTTCGTCCATGGTTTTTACCCCATCTACTGACCTCTTGGACATGTTAAGGAGAAGGGTCAGAACATAAAGTTCTGTGTGACTGAAATATGGTGTTACTTAATGTCCATACCTATATTTTTAGCATGTTACATATGTCAAGGTATGTCTATGCAGCACACAAGATTTAAACAAACACCGGTTATCTAACCAGTGGGATGGATATCCAAGTCTATCACCCATTAGTGTTTTTAGGGTAAAGTCCCAACGAGGTCGGCATTCTCGGTCACTTATGGTCGTATTAATGGTGGATTCTTATGATCTCTTATAACCTCGAGGCGTACCCCTAGGCCCTTAAGACCCTCTCCTAATACGTTAATGTTTTTAAGTCTATACTCTCACTTGTAATATGAGAAGTAGTATTGCGAACATTACTACTTAACCGATATTATGGTAGGATACCTATGTCACTTAAGAGTTCCCTTAGATAGTTGGCTAGCATGCAATGACCACATATCCTTTATTTATCAAGTCTGTCCCTAGTTGAACCCTTACAAGCTTCTAGAGGAAGTGGACATCCCCCGTGAACTACTTAACTTCATTATCGTTAATGCCTGACCACTTTTAGAGAAAGAGGACCCAAAGACTTACTTCAAATCTAATAAGGGTGGGTCCTATGACTTTGGTTCCTCTCCAAGGAGTAAACTTTCAGAGGGGTCGTAGTCCTAACCACATAAGACCCAAATTAGATAAAAAGAAAATCAGCCACTTAAGACCTTCCCAAGATGTAGTAAACCTACATATTTTCACATGCATTAGACATATATATATATATATACACACACACACACATTCTAGACCTCTTACATTAAACCATATACTTGTGGATGTTGGATATGTCGGTCGGTTCCAGGCAGACTTCTACTACAAGTTAGTTTAACCTCGTGTCAAGTATACTAAGTTTGAATGGCTCATAGCACCCAAACCTCTCACATTAGTTGGTCCTACTTGCGGTTGCTGGATTTTTCAGTCGGTTCCGGGCAGATTTATACCACAAATGGCAACTAACCTCGTGTTTGTGTATCATTATATATATAGTCATTCTATATGCACACACATGCAATCAATATATATTTACATATATGGGGACAATTCAAATTCGAATTCTATCATAATCGCATTTATTACGCTAATAAAACGTTGACTACGCTTATATAAGTAAAATAATTATAATGCCTAAATAACATAAATATTCATGTGAATGAAGAAATGTTCTAACGAGATGGTAATTGTCAAAATTTTCTAAATCAAGGTATGCAAGTTAGTTTTCCCATACTTTTACCGCTACAACTTAGGCATGATGACATAATAACAATATAGCAAACTGAAGTGAATTGAAAATATACATACATACAAATTTCAACTTGCATCCTAGGCTTGTTGGAATGATTTCAATACTGGATTAAAAATAGAGTATTACATACATTTATACATGTATGTTTATAATTTCCACTTTATCTAATTCACCCTTTTTGGGTATTATGCATATAAAAACGTTTACATTTGACATATTTGAAGTATGAATACGTTTGGATTTTAGAATCTAAACCTAATCAAATCATGAAATGCCCAAATCTAAACCATTTTAGGTTACAATCAAATGTTTGATAAAGATGAACTACATAAATAGAAACAATAGTAGCAACACCCATTTTTCATCTTTAACCCAATATTAAAATCAACAATCCACAAAACCCAAATAATCATGACAATTCATATGCAAATATAAAATAAAGGATTTGTGGGTTTTTTTTTTGGTATTTTTGTTATCGATTTCCAAATCCATCTAGGCATATCTATCCACATGATAATCTAATAAAAATATGAATATGCCTAAGTAAACGATATTCTATTCACATATCTAGGCAGAACAAAGAGAAATTTGTAGTAGATCTAGATCTGTGCTTTAATCTTTGCATTCAAACATGCTCCAATAATCCTCCTAATATATACACACACACACACAAAAGAAACAAGTATTAGAATATTATATATATATATATATATTTATGCCAAATTCCAAAGTTCATTCTAAAAAACCTATATGAATTAGAATAGAAAGGAGATAAGAATTTAGGTTGGAGAATTAGAAGAAATCCTTAACCTTTATTTTCTTGGAATTTAGTAATTAAAGAGAGGCAGCATGGAGGCAGGGATAGAGAATGGTTAGGGTTACATAGTGGGATAGGAGGGGCTATATATGGTTGCTCGCATGAGCATAGACTATTGGATTAGTTTGATTTAATCCAGGCCTTTTATTTATATATATCCTCGCTAAAAAAAACTAACCACATAGATTTATTGGGCTGTCCAGCCGCCAGGCGGTCGACCTGAGCGGTCGATCAGCAGTCGGCACTCCTTATGGGGGGCGGTCGACCCTTAGGTGCTGGAACACCCAATAAAGGTGCAGAGCTGAGGTGTTCATTTTAATTAATATGTTCCTTAATCTTATTCCTTATATACAATTTACTTTGTCCCCATGATCTTATCTTTAATTCAAATTTCAAGTTCTCCCTCTTTATACATACATACATATATATATATACATATATATATATATATATTGCGTTTTACAAGCCAAATTCATTTATTCGTAACTTCTTCATACATTGAAGGTTTTCATCATATTATATATGAAAACGATTCAGAATTTTTCCATGAATCCAAATAAAAGAATTTCTTAGCCAAATTCCTAAAGCTGCAAAATCTCATTTTCCATCCTTACTATTTAATTTCTTATTTTAAATTAATTATTTATTATTAATACTTATGTATTTTACGGGGTGTTACATTTGAAAAGTCGGTTTGTGACTTAGGGTAGGATCTT
This sequence comes from Allium sativum, assembly GCA_030737875.1. NCBI lineage: Eukaryota > Viridiplantae > Streptophyta > Magnoliopsida > Asparagales > Amaryllidaceae > Allium > Allium sativum. The sequence continues at coordinate 552,007,913 of CM060910.1, read as the reverse complement.
TATATGGATATAGCAGAATTGTATATGATAAGTTAACTAGTAAGCTACAATAGTTAAGCAGGTAAAACTAAAGTATGGAGATATATCACAAATAAAAGATAAATTCAGTAAGTAAAGACACCAGGAATTTTATACTGGTTCGGACTTCCCGCCCTACGTCCAGTCTCGAAGCTCCTCTTCGGAATTCACTATCACGCCCTCTCTTAATTTGGAGAAATAGGTCATAATACACCTGAGCACCAACAAGGATGTCCACGTGAAACACCCCACCTCTGTTAAGGTCACTCACAAAGGGAATGCCTTAACTTTGGCGGAGGCTTATAAGTAAAAGCCACAGATAAACACAAGACAGATATAAATACACATATTTTAAACAGCGGAAACCAAACAGACTTTTATTTCATCAATACGCGTTCAAACAAAACATTTCCATAATTGTCTCAAAATACTTCCAACATTACAACCTCATTACTGTCTTGATTATTAAAGAAGCATAAAACATAAATAAAGTGACAAAAATCCCCATAGTGATATCCAAAGCCATAATCCGAGCAAAAGAGATCCAAACCAAACATCTACGGTCTTGGAGCTTGCAAAGAGTCTGACTGAGCTGAGTTGTTTCCTCCCTGTGGACCTGGGGAGGGGGAAACGAAAGAAAAGAAGACGAAAAGAAAATAGAGTCAGACATAAAGCCTGAGTAAATCTAGTAACTCTTCAGTATGTGAATAAGAAAAAGGACATGATAGATATAAACTGAAAACAGTAAAGTATCACAAGCTAAGGAAGTGTAGTTTAGAATCGAATGTATTATCGCACCCACACTATATCTCTGCACCTACTTGAGTTTATTCTAACTGGCACCCCATGCTGAGGGTGAAGTGATCCCCATTTTCTAAAGATCGGCTCCTACTCGTGTAAACATGTGTCATACAGCGCCCAAGAAGTGTAGATACCTATGTTGGTCCCACCATGGGGTGTATCAAGACCCATGGTGGCGGCCCCGACACAATTCTAGAAGGCATAGGTTATACTACTGGTGCCCCCAGTGCCCTGTTTGTCTGCTCCGAAGTGTGTGCACGCCCGCACCCCGTTATACCTACACTATGCATCCACCGCCGTCGTTTTGACCGATTACAATCAGCCCAGTAATCGTGCACCACCCTGCCTAGTTTCAGGGTACCATGATACCTAACTTGGGTTACTGCTGAAACAGGTCCCTCGTTACTAGGGTTTTCTAATCAAACATGTTAAGTGGTTAAGTGTCTGTATTTACCTAACCTCACCCATCAATTCTTGTTAACATGTTGAATTTGGTTAAGTGTTTATAGTTGACTTAACCCTACCATCTATCCTTAGCCTCTTAAAGCACCTGACCACTCACATTAGACAGATACTGCAACGTTTACTAGATGTGCCGGTCCGTTCCGGGCAGGTTTACACCATAGCTCAGTCTAACCTCGGGTCCTTATTGGGTTCAATGCTTAACCACCCACATTGGATATGTATTGTTGTGACTATTGGACAGCCGGGCGGGTCGGGGCAGGTTTACGTCACAACTCAATCCAACCTCGGGTTAAGCATACCGTGTTTTCTAAATTTACATATTTTATCACTTCTCAATTATATGTAAAAGTCATGTCCTTTATTCTTGGGTATAACAATTCATACCGCTTAAATGTCATTGTCGTTGGCATGTGCCAACCGTGCCAGCATATATTTTTCAGTTTTGCACCCAACGTTATTACCCCCGTTTGTACGCTTGCAACATTATAACAAGTGTTGGGCTCGACACAATTCAGCCCAACTTTATAAACGTGAGAAAAAGGGGAAATCAAGAGCATGTAATATTCTACAATACATAAAGGTGTGCGGCGCATGAACTTGCAATTTAGCGATACTAACATAAATTATGGGTCATGTGAACTTGCATTCAAATCAAAGTATAACTAAGTAGGTGACATATGAAATGGCATAGTTTAGGCTTATACAAACTTGGGTTTAAACAAGTTTAACTTGGCATAATGTCAACCACAAAACTAACATGTTGTATATTCACCAAAATGTCCAATTTTAACATCTAATAATATAGCCGATTTCAACATGAACTTGCATAGTTTATGTAACCCAAACGATACTTAACATAGATCCAATTATACTTGCAAATAAACATAAGAATGTGTTCATAGGTTTTGGGTCATGTAGGCATAAAAGGTCTCAAATCTAGAACTTGTTCACATAGGCCTTAACTTAGACTTAGAGAATGTATATAGTCCATGCCATAGACATAAACATAAAGGGATCAAATTCTAGTTTTTGTCATAAACTTGCAAGTGCCATTGTTTTCATATACAATTGTTCCATATGCTTGCATCAATCTATTTAGGCCACAAATATCAATACACAAGTCATGACAGAATCATTACAATACACAAAATTTATTTCATTATCATATAATAACACAATTCTGTTTTCATTTACATCGAACCACGTCACAGTTTTTATTCATATTCTGAAAGATCACTATACTTACAACGAATGCAGAATCTTGAATTCTGAATTCTGAATTCTGAAATTGAGATGCCTTCCTTTGGGTAGATTAACGTTGCGTTGATTAATTTGATTAAGCTTTAGTCTTCTTCTTAATTTGATTCGTCTCTAAGCTCCTCTCTCTTGACGGCTTTGCTCAATTCCTTCCTGACAGCATGACGACTCCAATCTTATTTTTTTTTGTGAATTTTTAGTTGAGACTTAGGGTGTATTTATAGATTTTTAAATTATTTTGAGCCGTCAGATGAAGACAGGAGGAATCTAGACCATACAAAGTTCAAAGAGCAAATCAAGAGGTGACATGTCAGACCTAATGACACACCGAGCCACAGAAATTCGAGCCAGAGCCAGACCCAGCCAGCCAGGTCGACCAGGTAGGTCGAATGGCAGATCGACACTATGGTCGACCTGGGGTGACCAGGTCGACCCTATGGTCGACCTCGTCCCTGAGCGGGAATTTTCCCGCCCAGCCCAGTTTGAACCTGTTTTTCAGATTTCGAATTTGAAACCGAGCTGTTTGAATTTTAAATTTTATTCTGAAACTTCCGAAGGTCATAACTTGTAACACCCCGTATTTCAGTTAATGCTAAAATTCACTAATTGCAGAATAAATAATCTCAAATGTGAGAATTGGGGGAAACGGGCTGCGTCATTGCGTTCGTCTCGGAAAAATACACGAAATAGAGTCCGAAATTTTGTAAATCGGAGTTCGTATGGCCCAGTTATGGCCCAATGAAGTTGGCAGAAAAATCAAGTTAAAAACAGATTTAGAAATGCAAAACCAGATTTTGAAATTGGAGCCAGCGGGGGCCAGGCGGGAAACTTCCCGCCCTACCCATGTCGATAGGCCTGTCGACTGGGGAGTCGACTGACCTGTCGACTTGCCTGTCGACACGGCGTGTCGAGCCAGAGGGCCTGGGTGCACCAGGTCTGGTTTTCTGGCTAGGGCTGGGCTGGGTTCTAGAGATTTCCTAAATCTGACGGACCTAATCTAACCTAGGGCTAATCCTATGGTCTAAAACACACCCTAATCCTATAAATACACCCTAATGCAAGCCTAATCCATACTAAAAATAGAAATGATGGCCTCATGCCGCCAAAATCAAACTTAAGAGGAACCTCCACTAGTTTATGAAGGAAGTTGCAAGCTAATCAACCTCTAATCATCATCTTCTTCATATTTAGCAACTAGTTCTACTCCATAAGTTTGCTAATCTTGGTTTTGATGAGTTTCTATCACTTTAACATCAATTGCTAAAGTAAGTAGATTAGGTGTAATGAGACTTACGGTCTTGAATGCGGATTAGTGAGTTTGAATCATTTGTGATGATATGCTACTCTATGTTTTCCTATGTTTATGCATATTTAACAAGTGGGTTTATGCATGTTTAATAAGTTGGTTTATGCATGTTTAACAAGTGGGTTTATGCATGTTTAATAAGTGGGTTTATGCATGTTTAACAAGTGAGTTATGCAAGTTCATATGCAAGTTATGTGTATGATGTTATGTAAGTTATGTGTATGATGTTATGCAAGTTCATATGCAAGTTATGTGTATGATGTTATGTAAGTTATGTGTAGGTTGTTATGCAAGTTCATATGCAAGTTATGTATATGCTTAAATGCAAGTTTAACATGATATGCAAGTTATGCATGCTTATGCAAGTATGAGAATGCTTATGCAAGTTATGTGTATGCTTAAATGCATGTTTAACATGTTATGTAAGTTATGAGAATGCTTATATGCAAGTTCAACATGTTATGCAAGATATGTGTATGATAATATGCAAGTTCATATGCAACATGTTATGCAAGTCATATGTATGATAATATGCAAGTTCATATGCAACATGTTATGCAAGTCATGTGTATGATAATATGCAAGTTTGGGTTAAATGTAGTTGGGTTAATATATGCTCATATATGCAAGTTAACATCCTCTTAACCCATGACAAAGTTATATGCTAAGATTTGGTTAAACCCATGATATTTGTGATGGATCTTCCCTTTATTATGTCATGAAATGAGAACGATTTACGTGGGGAACGATGGGGTTAATAAATATGTTAATAAAAGTATGATTGGGTATGATTAAGCATACCATAAAAATAAATTAACATAAGTGGAAATTTACCTATTGAGTTAGGTCTACCCCATGGGAATTTACCTATTGAGTTAGGTCTACCCATGTTATGAAAAATGTGTAATTAATTAGGGATAATTAATTATGGGGGTGATTAATTAGGTGTAATTAATCAACTAAGACACGAGGTTGGACCCTTTTGTAGCGGAAGTCTGCCCGGAACCGACCGGCCATCCAGCGGCTACAAATGATTGGCCCAATGTGAGAGGTCTTAGTCATAAATTAAATACGTGATTAAAGTAAAGACACGAGGTTAGGCCCTTTTTATGACAGAAGTCTGCCCGGAACCAACCGGCATATCCAGCAGTCATAAAAAGATGGTCTAATGTGAGAGGTCTTTACGAGGTCATGATCTTAATTAATTAATTAAGAAACACTTAACCATATTAGCATGCAGAGGGACATGAGAGGTTAAGTGGGTGCCTTGGGTGGCATGTGGAAATCTAGTGGTTGCCTTGGGTGGCAATAGAAAATACGATTAGAATACTTAACCAAAGTGGAAACATGTAATTAAACATGATTAAAGGGTTAAGTGGGATGCACTAGAAAAAGGGACAAGCTTAGGTGGGTAGCTTGTGGGGGCCCATTTCAACCAGTAACCCATATGTATCTTATTGGGCTCGACCCATGTCGAGGACGGGACACGCGTACTGGGCTTGACTATAAGAGGCCAAAACGGGGTAGCGGTGGCAACGCAAGTCCAACGGGTTTCATATGCGTGTGTGGACCCGGGCTGGTAGGTAAGACGTTGTTGCATCGTGTAGATATAAGCCGTGCACCGTTTGTTGTATCGGGTTGCCACTTTGGGGAGTGATACACCCCACTGTGGGGCCGGCACGGGTATCTACGGTAGGGAGCCTATCATTTGGGAGTAGTGGTTACACCTAGTGTAGATAGTGGCAGACGACACCTATGTAGTCAGCTAGGGGTATACGAGACTGCTGGGGAAATTTTCTAAGTCCTTGGGAGGAATCAACCTTTAAGTAGAAATGACTGGTGTGGTGCAGTGTAGTAATTATCCTTGGGTGGGTAAATGCGTCTTTACAGTTATCTTAGTTTATCCTAAGTCAACCAAGCTGCTTAGTGTAGCCATTCATCCCCAGACATTACCGTATGTCAAGTTTATGTCTTCTCTGGTTACTTTAATGATTGTATTGTTAAAGTTATAGGACTCGCTCAGACTTATGTCTGACCCCGTTGTTTTTATCTTTTTTCCAACCCTCAGGTTCTCAGAGTGGGCCCAGCACGAGTGGGCTTTGATCAGGCTGCTTTTATTTCTCTCTTGGAGCTTGGACCCTAGATGTAGAGCTCAGTTTACCCTTTTCTTTTATGGCTATCAGTTCATGTATTGGGATTATGTATTTTTGTTTAGCAGGATGGATATTTGTACTTGACTTCTATTATGGTTTTGTGATGTAACCAGACATGTTTTATTTTCCGCTGCAATTGAAATGATGTTTTAAATTTTCAAAGTATTACTTATATCTGTCTTGCTGTAATTACTCTGTTCTATATTCACTCAAAATACTCCACCGATGTTATGGCATTCCCTTAGAGAGTGACCATAGCGGGCGTGGGGTGTTACACGTGGTATCAGAGCAAAGGTTACCGGAACAGATAATTTTCTTAGAAAAACTATTTTTCTAAAAACATTTTTGGAAGAGATATTTTCAAAAACATGTCTTTTAAGAGAAAAGTTTTTGAAAGAAAAGCATAATCCCCAATAGCCGTATCTTTATCCTTCGAATTCTCCGTTTTGAATCTTTCCTTTTTCGTTTCAGCATGGCTGAGGATCTTAACTTTTCGGAGGGTGTGACGATACCAGTATGGTATAGGAGATTGATGGAGGCTAGGGCCACCACTGCGGGTCCAGCAAATGTTCCTCCACCAACCGTAGCACCCGATCTTCCTCCTCCCCCTCCTCCTCGCATGGATACTTTTGCTAAGACTTGCAAGGAATTTAAAGCTATGGGAGGAAAACCTTTTCAAGGATCTGAAACTTTTGTGGAGGCTAGAGATTGGCTTAAGGAGGTGGAAGAGTTGATAGATATCTTTGAGATGGAAGAAGGAAAAAAAGTCAAGTTAGCTGCTTGGTTAATGAAAGGAGAGGCCTCATTCTGGTGGGAGGTCACTAATGGAGAACGCCCCGTTGACTCTTGGGCGGATTTTAGGCAAAGATTTGTGGCAAAGTTTCTCTCAAGGGCGGAGGAAAACTTGTATATGGAAAGATTCTTGACCCTAAAGCAAGGAAATCTCTCAGTGAAGGAATATGTCAACAAGTTTAATCAATTGGCAAGGTTTGGCCTAGACATGGTGAATACACCGGAGAAGAAGGCTTTGAGGTTCGTGAAAGGCTTGAATGAACCAATGCATGGGTTGGCTATGACTCATATCCCTATGGGGGCCACCTTCGAGAAGCTAGTTGACATGGCACTCATGCATGAAGAAGAGAAGGGTCCCAATGCTAATAAGGCACCCGAGAAGAAGGGAGATCAAAAGAGACCTCAGCAACAACAGCAAAATAAAGGTGGGAAAGGCAACGGTGGCAAGGGCAAGGAGAAGAAGTGTTTCAATTGTGGGACACCTGGCCACCTAAGCAAGGATTGTTGCAAGAAGAAGAAGACTGGCTGCTTCCACTGTGGCGAAGCAGGGCATCTAGTGAAAGACTGTCCTAAGAAGGGGCAAAGAACGGGGTCTACCTCAGGAGGACAGGTGCAAGCTCTTATGGCACCGGGTCAGGCTAGGGGGCAAGTACAGGCTCTCGCGGTCCCACCGATTCAGGAAAGAGGTAGAACTATTTCCGTTGAAAGTTTGGTTTTTCTATTTGATCATCCTGTCCGAACATTGTTTGATCCTGGCGCATCGCATTCGTTTATCTCATCATCATTAGTTGAGTCACTGCACTTAGACACCAGTCTGGTAGATGATCCCTTGGTTGTTTCAAACCCAATTGGGGGCTCCACTTATTTGTCCATGATATGTTTGGGTTTGAAGATTTCTATACTTAGCATTGAGTTTAGATGTGATGCTTTTGTGTTGGGCTTCACGGGCTATGGGTTGATTTTGGGCATGGACTAGTTATCCAGTAATGGTGCCGTTCTTGATTGCGAAAGGAGAGTTGTTAGGCTCATGACCCGCTTGGGCAACACTCTCGAGATCTCTTGTAATCCCATGGATTCTGTTATGCTAAGTTATCTTGAATCGCTCGACGCTTCGGTCGAGAGTTTGCAATCTGTTAGAGTGGTCCGGGAATACTCGGATGTGTTTGAGGAAGTGAAGGGCTTACCTCCGAAGCGGGAGATTGACTTCCGAATATATCTGGTGGATAATGCTAAACCTGTATCTTTACCAGTGCGCCACATGGCTCCTCGTGAGAGGAGGGAACTCCATAAGCAAGTAGGGGAGTTGCTTGAGAAGGGGTTCATAAGACGAAGTATATCGGAGTGGGGTGCTCCAGTAGTTTTTGCTACAAAGGCGGATGGATCCCTCAGACTTTGTGTAGACTATAGAGAACTCAACAAGCTCACAAAGAAGAATAGACACCCATTGCCGAGGATTGATGATCTTTTCGATCAGTTGGTTGGCGCTTCAGTATTTTCTCAGTTGGACTTAGCCACGGGGTTTCGTCAGTTGAGGGTGGCTGAGGATAGCATAGACAAGACTGCCTTTAGGACTCCGGATGGTTTCTATGAGTGGCTGGTGATGCCATTTGGGTTGACGAACGCCCCTGCATATTTTGTTGATTTGATGAGTAGGGTGTTCAGGGAGTTCCTTAATAAGTTCGTGGTGGTCTTTGTGGATGATATCTTAGTATTTTCTAAGAATGAAGAAGAGCATGCCCTACATCTTGGGGAGGTATTGAAGACTCTTCGAGCACATAGCCTTAAGGCGAAATTCTCTAAATGTCACTTATGGAGGAAGGAAGTGTGGTTCTTGGGGCATGTGGTCTCCAAGGAAGGGATAGCTGTGGATCCCGCGAAGGTAGTATCAATTCAGGATTGGAAGGTTCCGAAGAATGCTACCGAAGTGAGAAGTTTCTTGGGTTTGGCGGGTTATTATAGGAAGTTTATCAAAGACTTCGCGAAGATATCAGCCCCATTAACCCGCTTAACGAAGAAGAATCTTGTTTTCACATGGGACGTAGATTGTGATGATGCGTTCCGAAGGTTAAGGAGAGCTTTAACCACTGCTCCAGTTTTAGTGTTGCCAGATGGGAGCAAGCCATTTGTTGTCTATACCGATGCTTGTGGGACAGGATTAGGCGCAGTCTTAATGCAAGAGGGAAGGGTAATAGCCTATGGTGGAAGGCAGTTGAGAGTGCATGAGAAAAATTACCCTACCCATGATTTAGAGTTGGCCGCTATCGTTTTTGCGCTTAAGATTTGGCGCCATTATCTTCTTGGTGAGAGATTCGAATTGTTCACTGACCACAAATCATTGAAGTACTTATTTTCTCAGAAGGATTTGAATTTGAGACAGCAAAGGTGGATGGAGTTCTTAGCATCCTATGATTTCGAGATAGCGTATACCCCTGGCAAGGGTAATGTGGTGGCGGACGCCTTGAGCAGAAAAAGGTTGTCCTTGAGTCCATTGTTCGTGGAACAACGAAGCTTGGAATTTATCTCGATGTTTGATTTCAGACCTTCCATTGATTATGTACCCGGTTTGCTAGCTTCCTTGGAGGTTAGACCTACTCTTTTGGGGCGGATTGGAGAAGCACAGAGGGACGACCCACAGTTGGTTGAGTTGGTGGAGAAGCTCATAAGGGGGGAGTCGTCCAGCCATTTGAGTAGGTACACCCTAGATGATAAGGGGTGCTTGCGTAGAGACGGTAGACTTTGTGTACCGCAAGACGAGGGTTTGAGGAAGGTTATTCTTGATGATGCACACCGTTCTAGGATGACCATTCATCCCGGTGGGGACAAGATGTACCAAGACATGAAGAGGGTTTTCTTCTGGGCTGGTATGAAGAAAGATGTGGCCGAGTATGTCGCTCAATGCTTGGTGTGCCAACAAGTGAAGGCGGAGCAAAAGAAACCAGGTGGGTTGCTTCACCCATTGGAAGTTCCGCAATGGAAGTGGGATAGTGTCTCGATGGATTGTATTGACGGGTTACCCAGATCGAGAAAGGGTAATACGGGAATTTGGGTGGTGGTAGACAGACTTACTAAGAGCGCCCATTTCATACCTGTGAAGAACAAGAGGACCGCTCCATGGCTAGCTTCTGTATATCTTCGAGAGATAGTTCGATTGCATAGGGTACCCTCTAGCATAGTGAGTGATCGAGATCCTATCTTCACTAGCGAGTTCTGGAGAAGTTTGCAAGAAGCAGTGGGGACTCAATTGTGTCTGAGCACCGCATATCATCCTCAGACGGACGGCCAGACTGAGAGGTTGAATCGTGTTCTAGACCTTTTGAGGCTTTGTATCTTAGATTTTGGAGGTACATGGGAAGAGCATCTTCCATTGGTGGAGTTCGCATATAATAACAGCTTTCAGTCCAGTATTGGTATGGCTCCTTTCGAAGCTCTCTATGGAAGGCCTTGTCGATCACCTACATGTTGGTGGGAATCTACGGATAAGATCTTGCTTGGGCCTGATATGATTAGGGAGACTTCTGAGAAGATTGACTTGATTCGAAGAAGGATGAAAGCAGCGCAGGATAGGCAAAAATCTTATGCGGACAAGAGAAGGACGGATCTTGAGTTTGAAGTTGGGGACATGGTCTTTGTCAAAGTGTCTCCGTTACGAAATGTGGTTCGCTTTGGATCTGTTGGGAAGTTAGCACCAAGGTTCATGGGGCCATTTCCTATTAAGGAAAGGATTGGACGGATGGCATATAGAGTGGAGTTGCCCGACAGTCTTAGTGGTGTACATGATGTATTCCATGTGTCCCATTTGAGGAAGTGCTTACATGAAACTGCAGAGGTGGTAGAGCCAAGCTTGCTTAGAGAAGTGGAAGTAGAACGTGATGCAACGATTCGACGAGCTCCTACTCGCATCCTTGGGTCTGAGACTAGGAAGTTGAGAAACAGAGAGGTTCAACTAGTCAAAGTGCAATGGGGAGAAGATGAGAGCGACGCAACTTGGGAGACGGAAGCGAAGATGCGTTCATTGTACCCATTTCTTTTTAAGGGTATGTCTTTAACTTCTCCTTTATCGTTTGTCTAGTACTTATCTTATCTTTAGTATGTCCTCTCGTTAGTACTGTTTGACCTTTAGATAGGGTAAACCTATGGTTGAAACATGTGTTTGAGACATGTTATGGTTGATGGATGCAAGTGGAAGAAAGTGTTTGCTAGTGGTTGCTCGTGGATGCATATACACACACTCTAGGCACTAGATCGGCTCAATCACTTCATATTGCATATTGCATAAAATTGTGTGTAGGAAACTATATTTATGGATGTATAATGATTGTGTTATCATATGGATGATGCATTTTGGTGAATGATTGTGCACTCATGTAGATATTGTATGTGTCGATGGGATTCTCTCGCATACATAATGGATGCATGGCACTATCATGGTTTGCATATGTTCATACATTAGATAGGGAACATATACACACACTCTTTGCATATGCTCATACATCATTAGAAATTGTTTTAAGGACAATGGATGCCCGTGTTTGATGGATTGAGTAGATGGTTGTTTGGATGGTAGGATATGCATTCTCCTTAGCTTAGAGATTTCGGGGACGAAATCCTTTAAGGAGGGGAGAATGTAACACCCCGTATTTCAGTTAATGCTAAAATTCACTAATTGCAGAATAAATAATCTCAAATGTGAGAATTGGGGGAAACGGGCTGCGTCATTGCGTTCGTCTCGGAAAAATACGCGAAATAGAGTCCGAAATTTTGTAAATCGGAGTCCGTATGGCCCAGTTATGGCCCAATGAAGTTGGCAGAAAAATCAAGTTAAAAACAGATTTAGAAATGCAAAACCAGATTTTGAAATTGGAGCCAGCGGGGGCCAGGCGGGAAACTTCCCGCCCTACCCATGTCGACAGGGCTGTCGACAGGCCTGTCGACTGGGGAGTCGACTGCCCTGTCGACTTGCCTGTCGACACGGCGTGTCGAGCCAGAGGGCCTGGGTGCACCAGGTATGGTTTTCTGGCTAGGGCTGGGCTGGGTTCTAGAGATTTCCTAAATCTGACGGACCTAATCTAACCTAGGGCTTATCCTATGGTCTAAAACACACCCTAATCCTATAAATACACCCTAATGCAAGCCTAATCCATACTAAAAATAGAAATGATGGCCTCATGCCGCCAAAATCAAATTTAAGAGGAGCCTCCACTAGTTTATGAAGGAAGTTGCAAGCTAATCAACCTCTAATCATCATCTTCTTCATATTTAGCAACTAGTTCTACTCCATAAGTTTGCTAATCTTGGTTTTGGTGAGTTTCTATCACTTTAACATCAATTGCTAAAGTAAGTAGATTAGGTGTAATGAGACTTACGGTCTTGAATGCGGATTAGTGAGTTTGAATCATTTGTGATGATATGCTACTCTATGTTTTCCTATGTTTATGCATATTTAACAAGTGGGTTTATGCATGTTTAATAAGTTGGTTTATGCATGTTTAACAAGTGGGTTTATGCATGTTTAATAAGTGGGTTTATGCATGTTTAACAAGTGAGTTATGCAAGTTCATATGCAAGTTATGTGTACGATGTTATGTAAGTTATGTGTATGATGTTATGCAAGTTCATATGCAAGTTATGTGTATGATGTTATGTAAGTTATGTGTAGGTTGTTATGCAAGTTCATATGCAAGTTATGTATATGCTTAAATGCAAGTTTAACATGATATGCAAGTTATGCATGCTTATGCAAGTATGAGAATGCTTATGCAAGTTATGTGTATGCTTAAATGCATGTTTAACATGTTATGTAAGTTATGAGAATGCTTATATGCAAGTTCAACATGTTATGCAAGATATGTGTATGATAATATGCAAGTTCATATGCAACATGTTATGCAAGTCATATGTATGATAATATGCAAGTTCATATGCAACATGTTATGCAAGTCATGTGTATGATAATATGCAAGTTTGGGTTAAATGTAGTTGGGTTAATATATGCTCATATATGCAAGTTGACATCCTCTTAACCCATGACAAAGTTATATGCTAAGATTTGGTTAAACCCATGATATTTGTGATGGATCTTCCCTTTATTATGTCATGAAATGAGAACGATTTACGTGGGGAACGATGGGGTTAATAAATATGTTAATAAAAGTATGATTGGGTATGATTAAGCATACCATAAAAATAAATTAACATAAGTGGGAATTTACCTATTGAGTTAGGTCTACCCCATGGGAATTTACCTATTGAGTTAGGTCTACCCATGTTATGAAAAATGTGTAATTAATTAGGGATAATTAATTATGGGGGTGATTAATTAGGTGTAATTAATCAACTAAGACACGAGGTTGGACCCTTTTGTAGCGGAAGTCTGCCCGGAACCGACCGGCCATCCAGCGGCTACAAATGATTGGCCCAATGTGAGAGGTCTTAGTCATAAATTAAATACGTGATTAAAGTAAAGATACGAGGTAAGGCCCTTTTTATGACAGAAGTCTGCCCGGAACCAACCGGCATATCCAGCAGTCATAAAAAGATGGTCTAATGTGAGAGGTCTTTACGAGGTCATGATCTTAATTAATTAATTAAGAAACACTTAACCATATTAGCATGTAGAGGGACATGAGAGGTTAAGTGGGTGCCTTGGGTGGCATGTGGAAATCTAGTGGTTGCCTTGGGTGGCAATAGAAAATACGATTAGAATACTTAACCAAAGTGGAAACATGTAATTAAACATGATTAAAGGGTTAAGTGGGATGCACTAGAAAAAGGGACAAGCTTAGGTGGGTAGCTTGTGGGGGCCCATTTCAACCAGTAACCCATATGTATCTTATTGGGCTCGACCCATGTCGAGGACGGGACATGCGTACTGGGCTTGACTATAAGAGGCCAAAACGGGGTAGCGGTGGCAACGCAAGTCCAACGGGTTTCATATGCGTGTGTGGACCCGGGCTGGTAGGTAAGACGTTGTTGCATCGTGTAGATATAAGCCGTGCACCGTTTGTTGTATCGGGTTGCCACTTTGGGGAGTGATACACCCTACTGTGGGGCCGGCACGGGTATCTATGGTAGGGAGCCGATCATTTGGGAGTAGTGGTTACACCTAGTGGAGATGGGGGCAGACGGCACCTATGTAGTCAGCTAGGGGTATACGAGACTACTGGGGAAATTTTCTAAGTCCTTGGGAGGGATCAACCTTTAAGTAGAAATGACTGGTGTGGTGCAGTGTAGTAATTATCCTTGGGTGGGTAAATGCGTCTTTACAGTTATCTTAGTTTATCCTAAGTCAACCAAGCTGCTTAGTGTAGCCATTCATCCCCAGACATTACCGTATGTCAAGTTTATGTCTTCTCTGGTTACTTTAATGATTGTATTGTTAAAGTTATAGGAATCGCTCAGACTTATGTCTGACCCCGTTGTTTTTATCTTTTTTTCCAACCCTCAGGTTCTCAGAGTGGGCCCAGCACGAGTGGGCTTTGATCAGGCTGCTTTTATTTCTCTCTTGGAGCTTGGACCCTAGATGTAGAGCTCAGTTTACCCTTTTCTTTTATGGCTATCAGTTCATGTATTGGGATTATGTATTTTTGTTTAGCAGGATGGATATTTGTACTTGACTTCTATTATGGTTTTGTGATGTAACCAGACATGTTTTATTTTCCGCTGCAATTGAAATGATGTTTTAAATTTTCAAAGTATTACTTATATCTGTCTTGCTGTAATTACTCTGTTCTATATTCACTCAAAATACTCCACCGATGTTATGGCATTCCCTTAGAGAGTGACCATAGCGGGCGTGGGGTGTTACATAACTCCTTCATACGAAGTCCGATTCATGCAAACTCGGACTCTATCTTAAGCAGAATTCCGAGACGAATGCAATGGCGTAACCCATTTCCCTTAATTATTTCGTTTAGAATTAATTACACTTTAATTTGTAAGCTCAATGTTATAGAATTCACAGGGTGTTACATTCTCCCCCTTAAAAGGATTTCGTCCTCGAAATCTTCAAGTTAGGAAGAACGTACATCCTACCATCCAACGTCCATCTACTCAACCAACAAACACAGGCGTCCACTGTCCTTAAAAGACTTCTAATGCTTCATGATCATATGCATAGTGTGTGTACATGTTCTTATCTAATGCAGAAATTAGGCGGTCTACTAATTCAGTTGACCTCCTTAATGCGAATCATGTAAGTGTCATGAATCCATTATGTATGCAAATTCTTCCTACTCATAATTCTACATGAGTGCACAACTTATTCATACCAATGCGACAACCATATGACAGCATATCAAGTTTCAACCACATATGAATGAGAATACATATATGCATATGCAATATGAAGTGACTGAGATGATCTAAAACCTAAGGTAGGTGTGTATATGCATCTACGAGCAACCACTAGCAATAACTAGCAACCATTTGCAGCCATTATTCATAACATGTTTTCAAATACATGTCTGCATCCATTTGTTTTCTACCTAAGGAGCTAGGAAAAGGACCGAGGAGATATACCTAAAAAGATAAAGCATATCTTAAGAAAAAAGAGAGATCAAAGATGTACCCTCAAAAAGAAAAGGGTAGGCAGCGCGTATTCTGTCCTCAGTTTCCCAAGTCGCATCTTCCTCGGCGTCGCTCCACTGAACTTTAACGAGTTTGACTTCGTGGTTGCGTAGCTTTTTCACTTCAGTTCCTAAGATGCGGGTTGGAACTCTCCTCACAATTGCTTCACGTTCCACTTCGGCTTCTTCTAGAATGCTAGGTTCCACCACTTCCGCAGACTCATGCAAACACTTCCGGAGGTGAGAAACATGAAAGACGTTGTGAAATCCGGCCAGTCTCTCGGGTAGCTCTAATCTATAGGCCATCTTCCCAACCTTCTCGATGATAGGAAACAGTCCTACAAATCTTGGTGCTAGCTTTCCTGCGGATCCAAAGCGAACGACGTTCCTTAAAGGAGATACCTTATGGAAAACTCTGTCCCCAACCTCAAACTCAAGGTTGTTCCTTCTTTTGTCGGCGTAGGATTTCTGTCTGTCTTGAGTAGTCTTCATTCTCCTTCGTATCAAGTCCACTTTCTCCAAAGTCTCTCGAATCATGTCCGACCCAAGTATAAGTTTATTTGTAGACTCCCACCAACAAGTTGGTGATTTGCACGGTCTTCCATACAAGGCTTCGAAGGGCGCCATGCCTATGGTAGCTTGGTAGCTGTTGTTGTAGGCAAATTCCACTAAAGGAAGGTGATCTTCCCATGTCCCTCCAAAGCCAAGAACGCAAAGTCTTAAAAGATCCTCTAAAACTCTATTCACCCATTCCGTTTGGCCATCGGTTTGGAGGTGATAGGCCGTGCTCAAACATAACTGTGTGCCTACAGCTTCTTGCAGACTCCGCCAAAACTCGCTTGCGAAGATAAGGTCTCGGTCACTAACAATGCTGGAGGGTGTAACACCCCGTGAATTCTGTAACGTTAAGCTTCACAAATTAAAGAATAATTAATTCTAAATGAAAGAACTAGGGGAAATGGGTTATGTCATTGCGTTCATCTCGGAATTGTGTGTAACACCCCGCCTCCGCTAGGGTCACTCGCAAAGGAATGCACTAGCTTTAGAGGGGCATTATTGGTAAACATGCACAGAAATATCACAAGACAGAACATATAACATAGAGGAAGTAAAATCGAACTTTTATAAACATTAATAATTAAGGTCCAAAGCCTTTTACACCAGAGTACATCAAAACTTGTCTTGCAATAGTAAAGAAGCATAAAGACATTTTCATAAATTATTCCCCAAGTAAAAACAGTAAAGTAGCCATTAGCCAAGAAAAGTCCAAGCCATCCATGATGACCTTCAAGCAGAAGAAGTCCGAACTAAACAACAGTATTTCCTCCCTGTAACCTGGGGGGGGGGGGGAAACGGAAGAAAAGAGGCGAAACAAAACGGGTCAGTCAAAAAGACTGAGTAAGCCCTATCTACTATTAGCATAAAAACTAGTAAAGTTAACTGACATGAGAAACTGAGATGAACATAAGCATGATGACAAGATAGATAAGCTAAATCAAAATAACAGGATGAACTACTGAACTCAGATAAACTAAGGTGTCATGATAAATTACGATGTCAAGATAAAACAAGGTATCACATCGTCAGGTTTCTATCAAGTATAATATCCCCAAGATATCTATCACGTATAACGTCCCATGGTATCTATCCTGTATATCTGCTCTGCACCTCTCGTACCAGTATCCCAACCCGCGTCATGTGTTAACCATGAATGTCCCTTGCCCAACGTCATGTAATGGTCCATGTCAACCTAATATATAGCATATGTAGGTTTTCCCAACTCGTATGCTTCTTTCCATGTATAAGTTCAGTCCTTTGCCGTAGGCCATACGGGCTTCCCCTGTAAACGTTTTATCCTTGAAGTTGTTTTGGACTGCAACCCTTGATCTAGTTGTGTTTCCTTACCATGAACTATCGTGCGTCCACTTAGGATTTATGCCACCTAGGGCCGCTAGGGATTATGCTACCTAATGAACGTTTCCGTGTCTCGGTATGGGTTTTGGCCACCTAGGACCACTAGGGATTACGCCACCCGTCAACCGCGCCCTTGATCCCACGTATGTATCATGAATCGTTTTCCATGTCTAGATGCACATGTTCCCCAATGTGCCATCCGAGTTCCGTGCCAGGGCAAATCAAGAAATACGGAACTCGGTCGGGAGCTTTAAATCGTCTGCCGATGCAGATATCAAGGTCTGTTTTTGTACCCGTGGCTATGGTCCCACGTGACCCCTCCCTCAACTACTGAAAGGCAATCCAAGAAAAATCATGTATAAGAACCACTCCACGGCCCCACTATAGCCCACTTTCCTACGGGCCAACCTCACCCATGACTCGATAGCAAGCACATGGTCTGTTGGGGGTTCCCTGCCTTTCCGCACGTACACGATTGACTAAAGATGGTAGGTAGTCGGCGATGCGCTATCCAGGGCAAAAACAAGAATCGTCGACTCCACGCTAATCCATCCCAGTCTTTAGGTTGCTCGCATAGCAACCAAGGCATACTCTTGGTCCTTCTAACGCAGTCCTTAACCTCTCATGGGCCTAGTATAATTACCTGGCAGCCCACAGAGGGATCCTAAGAATATCCTCACGTCCCCCGAAGCTTCCACTTCGGCACCCAGTGCGCTGGAGCTTTTATCCAAGTCAGATAACTTGCTCCCCCTCGTATACTAAGTGATGACCTACCGTATCAGGTTACTCATCGTTTTGAGAATTAGTCCTATGTCCTTAGCTAAGAATTATTACTTAGTTACCCTTAACTAAGGTTTACCACTTAGCTTCCTTTCCCGTTATCCTTGATTAACCACGGTTTTCTACCTAGTTCTTCTAGCTAGGGTTTGTCTGTCGGGTTAAGTGTTATCATTCAAGTCCATGACTTAACCCGCCCACGAATCACGTCAAAGATTGGCTAAGTATTTAAGTTCAAGACTTAGTCCCACAAGTTGGTTAAGTGTACCCAGAGGCTCATGACTTAACCTTATCAAGTCAAATTGGTCAAGTACTAGCTTACCTTAATCCTATCGGATTATCTTGCTAGATCGATTAAGCATAGATTATCTTAATCCCATCAAATTATCGAGTCGGATTGGTTAAGTATAGGTTGGCTTAACCCCATCCTCTAATCGTACTATAATGGTTAAGTATATTCTAAAAAGGTCTTGTGACTTAACCTTATCAGGTCCGCGTATTAGATTGGTTAAGTGTAAGTTACTTAACCCCATCAAATCATCATGTATAATTGGTTAAGTATAAGTTGCTTAACCCCATTAAATTATCACGTTAAGTTGGTTAAGTATTGGTTACTTAACCTCATTGAATTACCAAGTTTAAATTGGTTAAGTGTTTAACTTAACCTCATCGAATTACCGTGTTTAGATTAGTTAAGTGTGGATTACTTAACCCCATCTAATTACCGTGTCGGATTAGTTAAGTGTAAATTACTTAACCCCATCCCCTAATCATCTTGTATGGTTAAGTGTCATTAAGAAAACTTACTTAACCTTGCCAAATTATCATGTTGGATTGATTAAGTGTTGGTTAACTTAATCCCCGTCCATTAGTCGTATAAAAATGGTTAAGCGTCATTAGGCAAATCAAATCACTTAACCTACCCAACCTTGTCATGTTTTGTTAAGTATCATTAGCCTAACCAATTTACTTAACCCATTTACCCATGTCATATTTGGTTAAGAGTCATTAATCAAATTAACTTAACCCTATCATGTGGCATTAATTACTTAATGCACCCCAACCTCTCACATTAGACTTTGTTGTGGTTACTAGTTAAGCCGGTCGGTTCCGGGTAGCTTTACACCGCAACTTGGTCTAACCTCGGGTTCAAGCACAACATGACCAACTTCTCACATTGGGTCCTATTGTTTGCAACTACTAGTTAGGCCGGTCGGTTCCGGGTAGTTTTACGTTGCAAACTCAACCCAACCTCGAGTTGGCCACTTTCACGTTTAGTCTAGTGTCATGTTCATAGTCAAGTTTTCAAGCAATTGGGTAGACCTAACTTAATAGCTAAATTCCCAATGGGTAGACCTAACTTAATAGGTAAATTCCCAAGCTTATGTTTTTATGCATACTTACATGTCAACTTCCATGTTATGATTCAAGTCATGTTTTCAAGTTGTATTTTCATGTCATTAGAAATTACCCATAACATAACCCAACGCTTTTAAACTCGCATATACGTTCGCAACAACTTAATGGATTAAAAGAAGAGACTTGGCAAAGGCATGACAAAAATGGATATTAAGCCACAAGTTAATCATGGTGGCAAATGAGGCACAAATGTGTTCATTAGCTTGCATGTTAAATTCTTAAGCCTCAAAATCATGCATAAACCCAAACTTGGCACATAAACGAATCATGGTGACAAAAGACATGGAATGATGACTAGAAACTCGCATGTATCATCATATAAGGGTTATGACTTCATATGCAAGTTGACATAAAGATTATGAAGGTTCTCATGTTGCATAATGCAACATTTCAACATAAAGGTTGTAGCTTTTAGCTCATAAGATCATGATAATGACTTCATAAGCTTGCATGACATGATAGCATGTATAATTCTCAATGATCAAACCCAAACTTGCAACATGAACATTTAACTTCATAGTTAATATCTAAGAGTAGGGAAAGGGCTTACATTGTTATGAAGCCACAAATCGAAATGCAAAACAAAGATTGTGATGAAGCCTATGCATGCCATCACCCAAAAACCCAAAGATGAACACTCCAAATCAATAAAAACCCCATCTTTATGAACAAAGATCAAAGCTTTAGCCTTGAGATCAACTTGAGAAGCTCTCATACTAACATAGGGACTCTCTAATACTCTCATGATCATGAAACCTCTCATAGAAATGAAGTGGAGGCTAGGATAGTTGAGTGGAGGCCATGAGAGTAGCAATTTTGCCATAGTTTAGCTGCATGAATGAATAATGAGGGTTTAGGATAGGTTAGGGTCTTATTTATAGATTAGGCAAGTGTTTTAGGCCATAGGATTAAACCTAGATTCAATCCAAGCCAACAAAGCATGTCTTGGGGAAGAAGTCAAGTGTAGGAACCATCTAGGGCCTTTAGATTAAAGATGAACCATGAGAACCATCCAAATGCAAAATCTGCATTTGAGCGAATCGGCCCGCGGGTTGACAGCCAAACACCCTGGATTAACCCCTAGTCGACCCAGCGGGCTTGGGTCGACCTCAAAAATCGGCCGGTTCGGTTATTCCCTTCTCCCAATTCGCTGTTTTGAACATTTTTGCATATTTATTTATTAAATTTTCAATTATATATATATATATCAATATATATATATTTCTCTGCGCAACCCATTTCACTTAATTAAGTATACTTTAATTTGGGAATTTTTCGTGAAACTTCGCGAGGTCATATCTTGGTCATACGGACTCCGATTTTCGAAAACTCAGAATCTATTTCGCGTATTTTTCCGAGACGAACGCAATGGCATAGCCCATTTCCCTTGATTCAGATTTTACAGTTTAATTCTGCCTCCATTTATGTTATAACAGGTTATTGAAAATACGGGTTGTTACATTGTGCTTGAGATAGAGTCCGAGTTTGCGTGAATCGGACTCCGTATGAAGGAGTTATGACCTTCGGAAGTTTCAGAATAAAATTTAAATTCAAACAGCTCAGTTTAAAATTCAAAATTCGAATTTCAGGTTCAAACTGGGCTGGGCGAGAAAATTCCCGACTAGAGACCAGGTCGACCATAGGGTCGACCATGGTGTCGACCTAGTCACCCCAGGTCGACCATAGTGTCGACCTGGGTTTCGACCTGCCAGTCGACCTGGCTGGCTAGGTCTGGCTCTAGCTCGAATTTCTGTGGCTCTATGTATCACTAGGGCTGACGTGTCACCTCTTGATTGGCTCTTTGAACTTTGTATGGTCTAGATTCCTCCTGTCTTCATCTGACGGCTCAAAACAACTTAAAAATCTATATATACACCCTAAGTCTCAACTGAAAATTCACACAAAAAAATAAGAAAGGAGTCGTCATGCTGCTAGGGAGGAATTGAACATAGCCGTCAAGAGAGAAAAGCCTAGAGACGAATCAAATTAAGAAGAAGATCAAAGTTTTAATCAAAGTCAATCAACAAAATGTTAATCTACCCAAAGGAGCGCATCTCAATTTCAGAATTCAGAATCCAGAATTCAAGATTCTGCATTTGTTGTAAGTATAGTGACCTTTCAGAATATGAATAAAAACTGTGATGTGATTCGATGTAAATGAAAATAGAATTGTGTTATTATATAAATTCTGTGTATTGTAATGGTTCTATCATGACTTGCGTATTGATGTTTGTGGCATAAATTGATTGGTGCAAGCCTATTGAACAATTGTATATGAAAACAATGGCACTTGTAAGTTTGTGGCTAAAACTAGAATTTGATCCCTTTATGTTTATACCTGTGGCATGGACTATATACATTCACTAAGTCTAAATTAAGGCTTATGTAAACATGTTCTAGATTGGAAAACTTTTGTGTCTACATGACCCAAAAACTATGATATCATTCTCATCTTTATTTGCAAGTATAATTAGATCCGTGTTAAGTATCGTTTGGGTTTCATAAACTATGCAAGTTCCTGTTGAAATAGGCTATGTGATTAGATGTTATAATTGGACATTTTGGTGGATATACAACATGCTAGTTTTGTGGTTGACATTATGCCAAGTTAAACATGTTTAAAAACAAGTTTGTATTAGCCTAAACTATGCCATTTCATATGTCACCTACTTAGTGATACTTTGATTTTAATGCAAGTTCACATGACCCATCATTTATGTTAGTATCGCTAAATTGCAAGTTCATGCGCCACACACCCTTATATGTTGTAAAATATTACATGTTCTTGATTTCCCCTTTTCTCACGCCTATAAAGTTGGGCTGAATTGTGTCGAGCCCAACATTTGTTATAATGTTGCGAACGTATAAACGGGGGAAATAACGTTGGGTGTAAAACATGAAAATATATGTTGGCATGTTTGGCACATGCCAATGACAATGACATTTAAGCGGTATGAATTGATATACCCAAGAATAATAGATATGACATTTACATATAATTGAGAAGTAGTAAAATATGTAAATTTAGAAAACACGATATGCTTAACCCGAGGTTGGATTGAGTTGTGATGTAAACCCGCCCGGACCCGCCCGGCTGTCCAGTAGTCACAACAATACCTATCCAATGTGGGTGGTTAAGCATTGAGCCCAATAAGGACCCGAGGTTAGACTGAGCTACGGTGTAAACCTGTCCGGAACCGACCGGCACATCCAGTAACTGTAGCATTACCTGTCTAATGTGAGTGGTCTGGTGCTCCTAAGAGGCTAAAGACAGATGGTAGGGTTAAGTCAACTATAACACTTAACCAAATTCAACATGTTAACAAGAATTGATGGGTGGGGTAAGGTAAATACAGACACTTAACCACTTAACCTGTTTGACTAGAAAATCCTGGTAACGAGGGACCCGTTTCAGTAGTAACCCAAGTTAGGTATCAACGGTACCCTGAAACTAGGCAGGGTGGGGCACGATTACTGGGCTGATTATAAGCGGTCAAACGACTGCGGTGGGTGCACAGTGCAGGTCTAACGGTGTGCGGGCGTGCACACACTCCGGAGAAGACAACCAGGGCACTGGGGACACCAGTAGTATAACCTATGCCTTCTAGAATTTGTGTCGGGGCCGCCACCATGGGTCTTGATACACCCCATGGTGGGACCAGCATATGTATCTACAATTCTTGGGGTCATATGACACATGTTAACGCGAGTAGGAGCCGATCTTTTAATAAGAATGGGGATCACTTCACCCTCAGCATGGGGTGCCATTTGGAATAAACTCAAGTATGTGCAGAGATATATAGTGTGGGTGCGATAGTACATTCGATTCCAAACGTCACCTCCTTAGCGTGTGACACTTTCCTATTTTCTGTTTATATCTATCATGCCCTTTTCTTATTCACATACTGAAGAGTTACTATATTTACTCAGGCTTTATGTCTGACCCTATTTTCCTTTCGTCTTCTTTTCTTCCGTTTCCCCCTTCCCCCAGGTCCACAGGGAGGAAACAGCTCATCTCAGTCAGACTCTTTACAAGCTCCAAGACCGTAGATGTATGATTTGGATCTCTTTTGCTCGGACTATGGCTTTGGATATCAGTATGGGGATTTTTGTCACTTTATTTATGTTTTATGCTTCTTTAATAATCAAGACAGTAATGCTGTTGTAATGTTGGAAGTATTTTGAGACAATTATAGAATGTTTTGTTTTGAACACAAATTGATGAAATAAAAGTCTGTTTGGTTTCCGCTGTTTTAAATATGCGTATGTATATCTGTCTTGAGTTTATCTGTGTCTTTTACTTACAAAACCTCCACCAAAGTTAAGGCATTCCCTTTGTGAGTGACCTTAACGGAGGTGGGGTGTTTCAGAGGGTATCCCATGGAGTCGAACTATTTCTTTGAGATAAAGAGATGCTAGAGATGAGGCAGTCCTTCTACTTTTAACGGGTATAAAGTGGGCGCTTTTAGTAAGCCTATCCACTATTACCCAAATGCTAGTATTACCTCTTCTCGACCTAGGTAGTCCATCAATGAAGTCCATTGAAATGCTATCCCACTTCCACTGTGGGACCTCTAAAGGATGAAGTAGTCCTCCAGGCTTGTTCTGTTCCGCCTTGACCCGTTGGCAGGTCATGCACTTAGAAACGAAATCTGCCACGTCCTTTTTCATGCCGCTCTAAAAGAAAGTCCTTTTTATATCCTTGTACATCTTATCACCGCCAGGGTGTATAGTCATCTTGGAATGATGCGCTTCCTCGAGAACCTTCTTTGTCAACTCCCTTGCTTGTGGGACGCATAATCTTCCATCTTGCCTCAGTCAACCCTTATCATTGATGGCGTATCTACTGAGGTGACTAGAAGTCTCACCCCTAATAAGTTTATCAATCACATCAACAAGCTGAGGGTCTTCACGTTGTGCAGCCCCTATTGAGTCCAAGAGAGTGGGGCGTGCTTCGAGAGATGCTAACAAACCTGGTACAAAATCAGAGGAGGGCCTAAAGTTAAAACTGGCTATATACTCCAAGCTTTGCCTCTCTACAAAGAGCGGGCTTAAGGTCAGTTTCTTTCGGCTCAACGCGTCTGCTACTACGTTGCCTTTACCGGAAGTATAGGAAATTTCAAAGTCATACGAGGCAAGAAACTCCATCCATTTTTGATGCCTCAAGTTAAGATCCTTCTGCGAGAAGAGATATTTCAACGACTTATGGTCAGTGTATAATTCGAACATCTCACTTAGGAGATAATGGTGCCAAGACTTAAGTGCAAAGACGATGGTGGCTAACTCAAGATCGTGGGTTGGGTAGTTCTTCTCATGAACTTTCAATTGCCTTCCACCATAAGCTACTACCCTCCCTTCTTGCATTAAAACAGCGCCTAGCCCCGTACCACAAGCATCCGTATATACTGTGAACGATTTGCTTCCATCTGGCAAGGTCAGAACTGGGGCTGTTGTGAGAGCCCTTTTTAATCGTTGGAAAGCAAACTCGCAGTCCAAATCCCAAGTGAATGCCAGATTCTTCTTTGTTAGCCTTGTGAGTGGAGCTGAGATTTTCGCGAAATCCCTAATAAACTTTCGGTAAAAACCGGCTAGCCCAAGAAAGCTTCGGGCTTCGGTTGCATTTCTTGGTGTCTTCCAATCTTACACTGCCACCACTTTCGCGGGGTCCACAGCCAACCCCTCTTTGGATACTATATGCCCCAGAAATCTTACCTCCTTTCTCCAAAAGTGGCACTTGGAGAATTTGGCTTTTAGCTGATGTGCACGGAGAGTATCCATGATCTCTTTCAGATGTTGAGCATGTTCTTCCTCATTCTTTTAGAAGATTAAGATATCATCTATGAAGACAACCACAAATTTGTTGAGGAATTCTCTGAACACCCTGCTCATTAGGTCTACGAAATAAGCGGGTGCGTTTGTCAAGCCGAAAGGCATGACAAGCCACTCGAAGAAACCGTCTGGGGTTCTGAACGTCGTTTTATCAATGTTGTCTTCAGCTATTCTTAGCTGATGGAACCCTGTTGCCAGATCAAGTTGGGAGAAGACCGACGCACCTACAAGCTGATCAAACAAATCGTCGATTCGGGGAAGAGGGTGCCTATTTTTCTTGGTCAATTTGTTTAACTCCCTATAGTCAACGCAAAGGCGAAGCGAACCGTCCGCTTTGGTTGCGAACACCACTGGAGCACCCCATTCTGAAATGCTCCGTCTAATGAACCCCTTTTCGAGAAGTTCTTTAACCTTCTTACTAAGCTCCTTTCTCTCCCTTGGAGCCATGTGTCTGACAGGTAAAGCTACAGGCTTTGCATTATCCATAAGATATATGCGGAAGTCTATTTCCCGCTTCGGAGGTAAGCCTTTCACCTCCTCGAAGACATCCAGATATTCCCGGACTACTCTAACTGACTGTAAATTCTCATCAGAAGCCTCAAGCGACTCTAGATAACCAAGCATAACAGCATTCAAGGGATTATTACAAGAAATTTCTAGAGTGTTACCAAGCCGAGTCAAGAGTCTAACTACTCTTTTCTCACAATCAAGAATGGCACCATTACTGGATAACCAGTCCATGCCTAAGATCAAACCATATCCCGAGAAGCCCAAAACAACGGCATTGCAACTAAACTCAACGCTGAGAATAGAGATTTTCGAACCCAAACAAACCATTGATAAGTAAGCGGAGCCCCTAATTTGATTTGAAACTACTAAGGGATCCTCTACCATACTAGTGTCTAGATGCAGAGATTCTACTAAGGCAGATGAAATAAAGGAGTGTGATGCGCCAGAGTCAAAAAGTGTGCGAACTGAATGATCATAAAGATAGACTACACTTTCGACAGAAATATTACTACCTCGTTCCTGCAGAGGTGCCACTAGCGCGTGAACCTGACCCCCTGAAGTGGATCTGGCTTTCTGTCCCTGCCCTTTCTTCTTTGGGCAATCCTTAGCTTGGTGCCCAGTCTCTCCACAATGGAAGCAACCACCCATCTCCGCCTTCCTTTTTCGGCAGTCTTTTGATATATGTCCCACAATGCCACAGAAATTGCACCTTCTCCTCTCACGGGGCTTATTGTTCTTCCCTCCTTCCTTGAAGTCTGTTTTCTTAGCTTGTAAACCTTCTTTCTTTTCTTCCACCTTAGTCTCTTTCTTGCCGTTGTCTTCCTCGTGTAGCAACGCCATGTCCACCAAGCTTTCATAAGTTGCTCCCGTGGATACATGGGTCATAGCAAGGCTGTGTAGAGGCTCATTCAAATCTTTGACGAAGCGAAGCGCCTTCTTGTGTTGGGTGTTTACTAAGTCCAGCCCAAATCTGGCCAGCTGATTAAACTGATTAACATACTCCCTGATTGTCATACTTCCCTGTTTCAGAGTTAGAAACTTCTCCATTTGCAGGCTTCTTTCAGCTTGGGAGAGGAATTTCATCTCAAACCTTGTCCTGAAATCTTCCCATGTTTCTACCGCCCTCTGAGCGTTGGTAACTTCCCACCAATAGGAAGCTTCATCTTTAAGCAACCACACTGCTAGTTGTATCTTTTGCCTGTCATCAACTCCGAAGATGACAAACAGATCCTCAGTCTCCTTTAGCCAGTTTCTTGCTCCTACAAAGGATTCTGTCCCATAAAAGTCTTTTCCACCCATATCCTTGAAGTCTCTACATGTTTTTGCGAAGGCATTTACACAAGGAGGAGGAGGAGGAACCGCGGCCACTGGAGGAGGAATGTCTGCTGGGCCCGCGCCATTGGCCTTTGCTTCCAAGTACCTCCTAAACCAGCCGGGTATCGGCACTCCTTCTAGAAGGTTATGGTCTCCAGACATGCTGAAACAGAAAGTAAAGATTCAAAACGGAGGATAGAGGGAGACAGTGCACATGGCTTTGAGGGATTATGTCTTTTTATAAATATAACACTTTTTCTTGAAAAATGCTTCTTTAAACTTCCTTTTTGAAAATAGTTTCAAAAACTTTTATCTAGTCTGGTAAACCTATGCTCTGATATCAAGTGAAACACCCCACCTCCGTTAAGGTCACCCATAAAGGGAATGCCTTAACTTTAGTGGAGGTTTATAAGTAAAAGCCACAGATAAACACAAGACAGATATAAATACACGTATTTTAAACAGCGGAAACCAAACAGACTTTTATTTCATCAATACGTGTTCAAACAAAACATTTCCATAATTGTCACAAAATATTTCCAACATTACAACCTCATTACTGTCTTGATTATTAAAGAAGCATAAAACATAAATAAAGTGACAAAAATCCCCATAGTGATATCCAAAGCCATAATCCGAGCAAAAGAGATCCAAACCATACATCTACGGTCTTGGAGCTTGCAAAGTGTCTGACTGAGCTGAGTTATTTCCTCCCTGTGGACCTGGGGGAGGGGGGAAATGAAAGAAAAGAAGATGAAAAGAAAATAGAGTCAGACATAAAGCCTAAGTAAATCTAGTAACTCTTCAGTATGTGAATAAGAAAAATGGCATGATAGATATAAACTGAAAACAGTAAAGTATCACAAGCTAAGGAAGTGTAGTTTAGAATCGAATGTACTATCGCACCCACACTATATCTCTGCACCTACTTGAGCTTATTCTAATTGGCACCCCATGTCGAGGATGAAGTAATCCCCATTTTCTAAAGACCGGCTCCTACTCGCGTAAACATGTGTCATACGGCCCCCAAGAAGTGTAGATACCTATGCTGGTCCCACCATGGGGTGTATCAAGACCCATGGTGGCAGCCCCGACACAATTCTAGAAAGCATAGGTTATACTACTGGTGCCCCCAGTGCCCTGTTTGTCTGCTCCAGAGTGTGTGCACGCTCGCACCCCGTTAGACCTACACTGTGCACCCACTGCCGTCGTTTTGACCGCTTATAATCAGCCCTGTAATCGTGCCCCACCTGCCTAGTTTCAGGGTACCATGATACCTAACTTGGGTTACTGCTGAAACGGGTCCCTCGTTACTAGGGTTTTCTAGTCAAACATGTTAAGTGGTTAAGTGTCTGTATTTACCTAACCTCACCCATCAATTCTTGTTAACATGTTGAATTTGGTTTAAGTGTTTATAGTTGACTTAACCCTACCATCTGTCCTTAGCCTCTTAAAGCACCTGACCACTCACATTAGACAGATATTGCTGCGGTTACTGGATGTGCCGGTCGGTTCCGGGCAGGTTTACACCGTAGCTTAGTCTAACCTCGGGTCCTTATTGTGTTTAATGCTTAACCACCCACATTGGATAGGTATTGTTGTGACTACTGGACAGCCGGGCGGGTCTAGGCAGGTTTACGTCACAACTCAATCCAACCTCGGGTTAAGCATACCGTGTTTTCTAAATTTACATATTTTATCACTTCTCAATTATATGTAAAAGTCATGTCCTTTATTCTTGGGTATAACAATTCATACCGCTTAAATGTCATTGTTGTTGGCATGTGCCAACCATGCCAACATATATTTTTCATGTTTTACACCCAACGTTATTACCCCCGTTTGTACGCTTGCAACATTATAACAAGTGTTGGGCTCGACACAATTCAGTCCAACTTTATAAACGTGAGAAAAAGGGGAAATCGAGAACATGTAATATTTTACAATACATAAAGGTTTGTGGCGCATGAACTTGCAATTTAGCGATACTAACATAAATTATGGGTCATGTGAACTTGCATTCAAATCAAAGTATAACTAAGTAGGTGACATATGAAATGGCATAGTTTAGGCTTATACAAACTTGGGTTTAAACATGTTTAACTTGGCATAATGTCAACCACAAAACTAACATGTTGTATATTTACCAAAATGTCCAATTTTAACATCTAATCATATAGCCGATTTCAACATGAACTTGCATAGTTTATGTAACCCAAACGATACTTAACATAGATCCAATTATACTTGCAAATAAACATAAGAATGTGTTCATAGGTTTTAGGTCATGTAGGCATAAAAGGTCTCAAATCTAGAACATGTTCACATAGGCCTTAACTTAGACTTAGAGAATGTATATAGTTCATGCCATAGACATAAACATAAAGGGATCAAATTCTAGTTTTTGCCACAAACTTGCAAGTGCTATTGTTTTCATATACAATTGTTCCATAGGCTTGCATCAATCAATTTAGGCCACAAATATCAATACACAAGTCATGATAGAATCATTACAATACACAAAATTTATATCATTTTCATATAATAACACAATTCTGTTTTCATTTACATCGAACCACGTCACAGTTTTTATTCATATTCTGGAAGGTCACTATACTTACAACGAATGCAGAATCTTGAATTCTGGATTCTGAATTCTGAAATTGAAATGCGTTCCTTTGGGTTGATTAACGTTGCGTCGATTAATTTGATTAAGCTTTAGTCTTCTTATTAATTTGATTCGTCTCTAAGCTCCTCTCTCTTGACGGCTTTGCTCAATTCCTTCTTGGCAGCATGACGACTCCAATCTTATTTTTTTTTGTGAATTTTTAGTGAGATTTAGGGTGTATTTATAGATTTTTAAATTGTTTTGAGCCGTCAGATGAAGACATGAGGAATCTAGACCATACAAAGTTCAAAGAGCCAATCAAGAGGTGACATGTCAGCCCTAATGACGCACCGAGCCACAGAAATTCGAGCCAGAGCCAGACCCAGCCAGTCAGGTCGACCACGTAGGTCGACTGGCAGGTCGACACCCAGGTCGACACTATGGTCGACCTGGGGTGACCAGGTCGGCACCATGGTCGACCTGGTCCCTGGAAGGGAATTTTCCCGCCCAGTTTGAACCTGTTTTTCAAATTTCGAATTTGAAACCGAGCTGTTTAAATTTTAAATTTTATTCTGAAACTTCTGAAGGTCATAACTCCTTCATACGGAGTCCGATTCACGCAAACTCGGACTCTATCTCAAGCAGAATTCCGAGATGGACGCAATGGTGTAACCCATTTCCCCTAATTCTTTCGTTTAGAATTAATTACACTTTAATTTGTGAAGCTTAATGTTATAGAATTCACGGGGTGTTACACCACGCCTGAGCGCCCACACAGGATTTCACAATTTACAAGTGTTTCGACTCTTGAATGTGTTCTCTAATCAACACGGAATAGTCACGATGAAGTGCATCCTTCCTATAATTTTATCCTTAAGTATTTGATATGTTTGTGAAGATTGAAGGAAGTTTGTTGCTTGTTGAATCAAGAGATGTGAAATGTTATCAAAGATTTAACAAGTAACTTGAATTTAAGAGGGCTCTTAAATGCAATGAAAATAGAAGTGCAAATCAGAAATTAGAGAGAATAGAATGAGAATCAGTGATTTGGAAAACATGTTTGTAGTGCTTATATAATAGTAGAAGAGTAACATTCCTTCATGAAAGGTTTCAGCAAAAAGTTGCGTCCATTTCCATTCATAATTGAAGAGAAATCTCTTCATGAAAGAAGGTAATTCTTCATAACAAAGGCTTATGTTTCGAGTCAGTCAACTGGTCGAAAAACCATCAGTCGACTGATTGAATCATATTGTAAAACTTTTGGATTTAAAACCTTTTAAAACTAGCCGTTATTGTACAGAAACATGTTGACCAGTCGACAGGTCATATTTTCACCAATCGACTGGTACAGCTGAGTCTGTTCAGTCGTGGCTTTTTAAAGCCTTATAATATATATATATACACACTTTGTGTTTTTAGGCACAAGGACAAAATTAACAAAAAAATTATCCATAGGGACAAGAGGCTAAAATTTTAATCATAAGGGCAAATTTTAGTGTAAAGGGAGGAATTCAGTGGTCCGCTATCATTTTATACTTTCCACTGAAATTTGTCCTTGTGGTTAAAATTTTAGCCTATTGTCCTTATGGATAATTTTTTTCGTTAATTTTGTCATTTCCAATATTTTCCTGTAATAAAAAATAGAATAAATGAAGTGATGTTGTGGTATGGCTATTTTTCCTTTGGATCCATGGCGGTTTCCTAAGGCCCTTCTCCCTTATTCCAAACGTGAAAATGAGCGGATAGTTAAATTTCTTCCACTAATAATTGCGTAACTTACTGCGGTTTCCCCACTTCTTTCCCCCAAATTTTCCATCCAATCAAATTGAGTTTGACCTAACTGGTTTCAAATAATATTTACACCTGCGATTCTGTTTTTGTTTGTTATTTCCCAGTGTTTTCTCAATGGATTTACTTCTCCGACCATTCAATTCACAAATTCTATGCGTACTGCGCGCTTTGTCTTCCAACCGTCTGCCTTCCACCGTTCTGACCAGGTACTCATTTTTTTCGTTGTACCCAATTTTTATTTGATGTATTGACTAGGAAATTTACTACATTGCTTCCCATTTACGTTCAATGACGGTGTATTCCTCCGATCTCTGCTCCAACTGTGAGTAACTGTTGTTTATCCGTGCTTTTGGACTACTGAAAAGTATAAAATACTGTTTGATTTCAATGACTTAATTTTCCTATGCATGTGTACCGTTTGTTTTGATTTTCCTTTATATAGTTTTCTTAAGCACTTGATTTCAATTAGAAACAACTTTGATGTAACTAGCAGTAGTTGTCTGTCTTCATGGATGTATGATTTTGTTTTCATATCAGTACAACCGACTAATTTCAATTTAGGTCAATTTTTTCATCAATAGAATCTCCAACCAACCTACTTTTGGGGTAATTGACTCCAACAATGGGGTTAGCCCTTTTATTACAACCGCTAATTTCGGGACAGTAATTATGGAAACGATGGTTAAGCTGCAAACTAAGTTTGATTAATGTTCTTTTGTTTCATAATTAGTGAATTTGGCCAGTTCTCAAGTAAAACTCTCATTACCTATGCAAATAGTTGCAGCTAAAGTGAAAAAGAAATCGACAATTATGAAAAAAGGTTTTTCAAATAAATGCAAATGGTACTTAGTAACAATGTACAGAATGTTGATTGTATTTCTCAATGCTTAAACAGCTTCATTGTTGTCTCAGATCATACTTATTTCGTACAACGGTCCATTTATATCTCTTATATAATTAAATAAATTTTTGTTTCAATAATGACTAAAAGGTTATTCTTTGCTCAAAAATATCAAGCTAGAATTCATAGAACTATTCCATGTTGACAGCATAGTTATGAAAGGCGCACCACTACGCACGCCATGGCGCACGGCGCAGTGAGGCGCGACGTTTGTGCCATTTTTTTTTGCGGTGCGGCGCATAAATGGCGCATGACACAAAATGGCGCGCCTTTCCTTTATTTTATGGTTTTTTTCGCATTTCAAACTGCTATAACTACTACTACAAATACTCTTACCATCACTACAACCACCATCACAACTACTATTATTATCATAATGATATGAAATATGAATTTTTTTGTTAATATCTTTTTTTAGTTATATGAAAACATAATTACATCATCATTATTTTTTATACGATTATCATCAGCGAGTTAATAACCTTATAATTATGTAACTGGCTGATCTTAGCATGCCTATATTTATAACTAGCATATGTTTTATTATCCAACTTAGTTTAGATTTCTTTTAATATTGTCAGAAGTAAATTAAAAAGGCGCGCGCCATTTGCTGCGCCGTGCGCCAAGGCTCCAGAGAGAGTTTGCGCCTTTTTGTGTCGTGCGCCATTAATAACACTGGTTGACAGTTGAAAGATTTTGAATAAACCATCTTACATGTTATCATTGTCATAAAAAAATGACATGTGAAAATAAAGACATCCAAATATTCTTCAAAGGCATCCATACCAATAACGTGTGAATAATGGCAGAAAAATACACATCGAGACTCTATTCTTAGTTTAAGGTAACTTAAGTTACCATTTCTGTTGTTATGATGATACCAGTAATGTTCGAAGTAAAATTATATTTCTGCAAACTTTGTTTGTAGAGCCTGTTCTCATCGTAACCACTTTTTGTCTACTGGAAAAGACTGTTGCATTGAATTTACAGATCATGAGTTGTATTTTTAGGGTATGCATTATAATGTTTCCTAAGTTGCACCATTATGGCTAAAAGCATTGAAGTTTTAGAATATCCATTATATAATTGAGTTAGATTTAAACTGCCTGTGATCCATTATTAAAACGCAAAAAAGTGGTTCTTTTGAATGGGTTAGTTAATATTAAATTTAGACTATTTACAACACAAATGAATTTGATTCACTACGTTTCTTAAAATGTCATAGGTAGGCAATATTTTATTTTTAATTATTCAACAAGTGATTGCTGCTTCTAAAATAGAAGCTAATTCGATAAAAATATAAATTTGGTGCTAGCATAGGTTTATGTAGTGCATATCTTTTACTGTTTGTCTGTAGATCGAATATTTATATTAGTGAAATCACATAATTTGTGTATTATTTCTAATTTACTTACTAATTTGTAAATTATCACGTTGCAAGAATCGGTAAACTGCGACTACCTATTTTATCATTAATCTTGCAGTCAGAAGAATGGAATACTTACTTGAAAAAATAATTATTAAAATATATAAATAAAATACTAACAGTTGATAACATTGACCTCATATGAGGCTCAACATACACCTGCCAAACCGGATTTTACGATTATTTTATATAAACATAAATCATATATTCCTAATTCTCTCTTGCTTTTTGATTACTTGAATGCATTGGTATCTTTTATCAACTGGATTTCTGACTGTTATAACCTTCTACACACAAAATTCCATATAATAAATTAAAAGCATCAAACCACAAGTAAGGGCATCTTGACTTTTTGAAATTCATTATTTTAAAATTCTTATTAATATTCATTCAGATGATCATTATAAGACATTCTACCCATGAAATATAATGTAATATTCTTTTACTGAAAGTAACAGGTTACATGCAAAGGCAATTTGAGTTTTGGAAATATTGGAAGTACAGTTTGTTAAACTCTACACCTTATGTTTTCTTTTCTGTCATTTTATGCATTTTCTTCTGTGGTCTAAAAAAATAGCAATGTGGTGAAATGATTGGTATCCTTTAAACTAAAACTGCAAGCTAAAAATGATGTTGAAAGATTTTCAGTAGCAAAATATAAATCTTAGAGAAGTGTTTATATTAGTTATATTCAAGCATGGTTTATCAATTCAATAAAGGCTGACTTCTCCAAGATTTTTTTTTCTATTGATTTACCTAATCTTTTTTCCCATTTCTGTCCATACTTTATGTTTCATACCACCAATTTGAAATCTTGGGAACTCTTTCTTCCGATAAATTATTAAATTATGTTTCAACGGACTTTGGACTGAGTTATAATTTTATGCTTCAATATAATATAGCCACCCACTTCAACCGTTGCATGTAAAGGTACATAGCATTAAGAATTGTTTTACAATCGACTATGGAAGTAACCTTTTCCGTCGACCAACGATTGTAGTTTATGTGATCCTCGGACCGGGTATTTCAATCCATGCTTACATTCATAATTTGATGTATTCTATTTCCAGGTGACACTATTACGAAGATTTTATTGTCAATCCATCATATCTTGATTTTTTTTTAAAATTCAATATCAAGTTATGATTTCAAAATCATGGACCTGGTTGTATCTTTATCAATTGGTCCAACTTGATACTCATAAGTTATTATTTTTTCCAGCTTGATTCCCGAAGGTTCTCAGTTGATGTAATCTTTTTTCTTATATATCACGGGTTGTTTGAAAGTTCTTTGGAATTCAGACATAGTTGTTTTATTCTACTGAAATTTTCTTCTTTGCTACAGTTAAATTTAATATTCCTATTTTATTTTTCTTCACTGTTGTATTCTACAGACTTTTGGATGCTTGAAGCCTTCCCATCTTGGATGCTCAAGCTTATGATGCAGTCTTACTAGCCACTTGAGATTAGACTTTTAGAGGTCATTATTCCTTAACTTACCTAGCTTCTTGCAGTTTACAACTGGCAATTGTTGCTCCTTGCATGTTGATCTTCGAAAGCTTTTAGGTATTTCAAATATCTTTCCTTGCTCATTTTTTTTCATCTATTAAAGTGTCACGTATCTGTATAGCATCCTCATTCAATTCTTCATTCCCCTTATGACAAACACAACTTCATGTAAGAATCTGAAGTTCCATTATATGTTTGATTAGTTTATCTCTTAAGTAGCCCCAAATTCAATAAGTCATGCTGTTCTATTTTTCCATCATTGTTCAAGTCTTTAGTCTGTAAATACAATAATAGATCTTAGATGAACAGGCATGGAGTGTATACTAGCGGAGTTTTGATTAGTTTGATAGCCTGTATTTATGGTCATGTCGTTGGATTGTAGTTGTACTCACGAACCTGCAAAATGCGATATTTAAACATCTTTCAAGCAAAATGGGATAATTTGTGGTCTACCATGTTCATATTTGTCATTAGAGGACTAAGTGCTTCAACGAAGTAAACAGTATTCGTCATTAGAGGACTAAGTGCTTCAACGAAGTAAACAGTGGACTGAGTGTTATTTATGTGTTCCAAACCACTATCTCATACTTTGGTCAATCATCATGATGCAAACTATGGTGACAATGTTGTTGTGATTTGTGACATGGAAATCACATATGTTGATAGAGACGAGGCGTGGATGTGCTTGGCGGTAGAGGAGATGGTGCAGCAACAAAAAGAAAGTTAGAAGGAGCAGTTTGGCGTTTGAACGGATTTATTGCTGGATTTTGACCCGGTCTTTCTGTGACTTATCTGCAAGTATTGAGGGGATATATTCCTAATATATCTCTAAGAGGAAAATTGGATATTTTTCCTAGGCCTTCTATTCTTATATAAAAGCAACACATTGGGTTGGATTAATGTATGACCGAATAGAGTGGCGGCTGCGTGCCTCTAGGGCTTGGTGCCCTAGAGATGATTAGTGCCTCCAGTTAATCCAAGGCTTAACTGTCGTTCTTAATTGTTCTCCTTCTCCAACAAAGAGTGTTAGTCATCTAGATATTCTTTCCCTTTCTCAATAAGGTTATTGATTCTTGTAATTTTGTTTATTGTTGGTTTTGATCCATTGAGTGTAAACAAAATTTGTTTTTGTGAATCAATAAAGAGGGTGGTTGGGTGGAATATCTTGTGTTTGCGCGTGTGATTTCATATCTGTGTTTGTTTCCATAGAAATCATCTTTAAGTAATTGGGTGAATAAGATCATGGTCGCTTCCGTAAAGGCGCAGTTTTCATAACAGTTGGTATCGGAGCTAGATCATCGCAAAGCTTAGAGTGATTTTGGATTGGAAAAATTGTTTTTTGTTCGGAAAAAAATTGATTTTTTATTTTAAAAAAATCTATTTTTTTATGTCGGATATGATGGCGTTGTTGGTGATGACTAATTTTGATTGGCGATTTGAAGGCCTCAATTGTTTGGTTGATGGAGATGAAGAGGAGCCCTCAGATGTGGATGGGGGAAGATGGAAGAAGATGAAGATGTTGGCAATTGGTTTGATTTGCCTATACCTTGGTGATTCGGTTCATGTTTTCGACAAGGGTCTTCACGTTGATGATGCTCGAGGGATCAGGAGTGATCGAGGAAGGAGCTCAGGTCAAGTGGTAGACGGGTGTCGATGTGGCAGACGAGTGACGGTCGAAGAACCTAGTCCACAGCAAGGTGGAGAGGTTAATTTGGTCACTGCTGATGTGTTCGACAGGGGTCTTCACATTGATGATGCTCGAGGGATCCGGAGTGATCGAGGAAGGAGCTCAGATCAAGTGGTAGACGGGTGTCGTTGTGGAATTACAAGCACTTTTAGACCGTTGGTTGATGCACCGTGCAGCTCTGGTGGTAGATGCATCTTTTGCAGGCGGTGAGTTGTGTTTGTAATTGAGGTGTGGTCGTAGTCCTTTCAAATAGACTGGGCGTATCTCGTATCCCTGAAATCGAGGTTGTGGGGTGTATCTCGTTGCCTGGAAATCGAGGTTGGTTTTAATTGAGAGAAGGTGTTGTTGAAAGAGCTAGATGACTTGTGTGTTGGAAGTTTGTTTGATATGATGTGATTTCATATCAAGGTGGAGTGTTGTGATTTGTGACATGGAAATCACATATGTTGATAGAGACGAGGCGTGGATGTGCTTGGCGGTAGAGGAGATGGTGCAGCAACAGAAAGAAAGTTAGAAGGAGCAGTTTGGCGTTTGAGCGGATTTATTGCTGGATTTTGACCCGATCTTTCTGTGACTTATCTGCAAGTATTGAGGGGATATATTCCTAATATATCTCTAAGAGGAAAATTGGATATTTTTCCTAGGCCTTCTATTCTCCTATAAAAGCATCACATTGGGTTGGATTAATGTATGACCGAATAGAGTAGCGGCTGCGTGCCTCTAGGGCTTGGTGCCCTAGAGATGACTGGTGCCTCCAGTTAATCCAAGGCTTAGCCGTCGTTCTTCATTGTTCTCCTTCTCCAACAAAGAGTGTTAGTCATCTAGATATTCTTTCCCTTTCTCAATAAGGTTATTGATTCTTGTAATTTTGTTTATTGTTGGTTTTGATCCATTGAGTGTAAAAAAAATTGTTTTTATGAATCAATAAAGAGGGTGGTTGGGTGGAATATCTTGTGTTTGCGCGTATGATTTCATATCTGTGTTTGTTTCCATAGAAATCATCTTTAAGTAATTGGGTGAATAAGATCATTGTCGCTTCCGCAAAGGCGCAGTTTTCATAACAAATGTATCTAATCCTCCAGTCTAGTTGGTATCTAGATTTGTCTCAGAAATAGTTTCTGTGATGCATCAAAAATGGCATCAAAATCCGAAAGAACAAAAGAAGCTGCACTAGAGAAGCCCATCCTTGGTTGATCCTTCTCCTCCTATTTCAAAATCAGAATTATAAGATCTGATTATTTTAGTTATCTGTTGCGTTTACTGTCGTCATTAATGAATGTAAAGGATGATTTACAACTAGGTTGCATTACCGAAGGTTGGAGAATCAATCCTGTTCAATACTTCAACGAAGCTGTCCGGCTGGGAATTCCCCTCCTTACGGGGTGGATCCAAACGAAGCCAAAAGTTGCACCAAATATTTGATTGGCTCAATCAGTTATTTAAGCCTAAAAGTTAGGTTTACTTTTGTTTCTTTTGCACGAAATAGCTCAAACTAGGCATGTCAAACTAAGACAGTTATTATTTGCATTAGATTTTTTTTGCCCCAATTAATTTGTTAAAATAAAAATAGGGATTGAGTGATATGTATGACTTTGAGAAGATCTGTGCAGCATTTGGAACACCGAACACCAGAAAAAAATATTACGCACTTTTCGGGTCAAGTCTTTCATTGTATAGAAATTCTTTTCCCATACTTCATCGTTGCCAATTGGACACCCACTATCATCTTTTCTTCCAACTCCAGAACCCATAATTGCTAAAATGATTACTGAAAGCATGTCCTTTCTTATGCACATGATGTGGATTTTGTCTTCTATTTTAAAAATTAAGTGCATGAATTTTGATCTAATTTTCCAGTGTTATGAGTTTTCTGTTCTCTATGCCTTGGAAATTTTCGGTTTACTTCGAAGATAAGTGGTATGCATCATTTTTCACCCTGAGATAGTTTATTGGCCTTGCATTATTAGGATAATCAAGTGTAACTTATCCTCCCTGCAAAACAATATGCAGTCTATCATAATTTTTGTTGTTACTGGAAATCATTAACATAGGTTGTTAATAAGCATATAGGTGTGCATTATGTCAAAGCTATTCACCAAAATGATCTGATTTATACATCTTTTTATTTGACTCATGTAGTTTCAGATTCCCTTAAAATTTATTTCATTCAAATTTTTATTTATGTCATACAAAACTGCAAAAAAAAAAATAGAGACTTGCTAAAGCTATTTCGACTATGATCTCTTGCAGAAGAAGAGTCAATTACTGTGGTTGTTCTTCCTCTACTAAGGCTAGTGAT
Organism: Allium sativum; assembly: GCA_030737875.1. Taxonomy (NCBI): domain Eukaryota; kingdom Viridiplantae; phylum Streptophyta; class Magnoliopsida; order Asparagales; family Amaryllidaceae; genus Allium; species Allium sativum. The sequence goes on along the minus strand of CM060910.1, from coordinate 551,968,574 downwards.
TTAGCAATATTCCTCAACATATATGCGCTTATCTATTTGTAACACCCCGTATTTCTGTTAATATTAATATCCACAAATTAAAGAATAACTAATCTCAGACGTGAGAATTGTGGGAAACGGGTTGCGCCATTGTGTTCGTCTCGGAATTCTGGTTGAAATAGAGTCCGAGTTTGCGTGAATTGGACTTCGTATGAAGAAGTTATGGCCATCGGAAGTTTCAGAAAATTCAAAACGGATTTCAGAAAATTTAAAATTCAAATTCGGAGTCAAATCAGGCTAGGCGGGAAATTTCCCGCCCAGCACCCCAGGTCGACTGGGGAGTCGACCCCCCCCCCCAAGTCGACTGGGGAGTCGACCCACCCCCCCCCCCCCAGGTCGACTGGGGAGTCGACCTGGGTCTAGCGGCTAGGGTTTCTGGCTGACCTGTTTTTAATGGGCTAATGACCCATTAGGGTTTCTGACCTAATCTGGTTGGCTGGGATTAGTTCTGAACTGATCTAACGGTCTAAAATAAATCCTAACTCTATAAATACCTAGGTAGTCTCTCACCCTAATTCACAAGAAAAATAGAATAGTTCCGTCATACCGCCGCCATGGAAATCAATGGAGCCGCCGCCAACTAAGAAGGAAGAAAATCTAATTTAATTCTAATTCTCTCAACCCTAAAGCAAAGAAAAACTCTCTTTTCTTCTCTAATTGTGAGTATGATAGTCTTAACAAGATTATTATCATTTTAATTAGGTTAAGTCATGAATGGATTGTGAGTAGATGATGTGAATTGTCATATGCTATCATGTATGTTATTAATCCTATGCTATGTGGTGATGGTATCCTATATGTTGTAAATCATGCTATGATGATGTTATGTATGTTGAAAGTTTTCTATGCTAAGTTGCGATGAATCATACATGTAAAAAGCCATGATGTTACTATCTATGCTAGTTAGTTCATATTAATTAAATCATCATGTTTGGGCTATGTTGATCTATATGACAAGTTACATATGCAAGTTAAATTGATTAGAAAAGTTATGAACATATGCCATGACATCTATTATGACATCTAGAATTATGCTATGACATATGTGATATCCTATGCTAGTTCACACCATCATTATGTTGCCTAAAACCCAATATGCAAGTTTATGTATAGATTTGGGCTATGATCATATCATGTAAATTGTGACATTTAACAAGTTGACACCTTTTGATCCTTAACATGTGTAGTTTATGCAAGTTTCACCCCTATTATGATTAGATTTATTTTAATTGTCTATATGTTGTGATAATTTGTCCTAGTGCTATGTGTTAGACTATCAAGTCTAGCCTATATTATGCGTTGAATAAGCGAACGTATAAACGTGGGGTAGGGGTAATATTAAGGATTTAATAATAAGACGTTGGGGTGCAATTGATATGATTTTGCATACCATGAGTGGATGACCATAATTGAGTCAATTATGGACATCAATAAAAGTGGACTTAATTAATAATTTGGATAGGGAACTATTAAAACTGGGGTAAAAGATTATAAGTGATAATCAATGCTTAGGACACGAGGTTGGACTTGTTTGTGACGTAAACCTGCCCGGAGCTGCCCGGCAAATCCAGTGGTAACAAATGTCAGCCCAATGTGAGAGGTCCTAGGCCTAAATTAAAGCATAACAGTTGTAAAGACACGAGGTTAGACTCTTTTATGGTGTAAGACTGCCCGGACTCGCCCGGCAAATCCAGCTGCCATAAATGCCAGTCTAATGTGAGAGGTCTTTATGAGGTTATGGCCTGAATAAATTAAGAAATACTTAACCAGATAAACATGTAAGGTGGGACATGGGGGTTAAGTAGGTGTCTTGGGTGGCATGAGGAATATAGTGGGTGCCCTTAGTGGCATGTGAAATACGATTAGTAAGACTTAACCAAACACACATGTAAATGAACATGACTAAGAGGGTTAAGTGGGATATATTAATGACAAGCTTAGGTGGGTAGCTTGTGGGGGCCCATTTCAACCAGTATCCCAAACGTATCTTTGTGGGCTCGACCCAAGTCAAGGACGGGACACGCATACTGAGATTGACTATAAGAGGCCGAAACGGGGAGCGGTGGCAACACAAGTCCAATGGGTTTCATATGCGTGTGTGGACCCGGGCTGGTAGGTAAGACGTTGTTGCATCGTGTAGGTATAAGCCATGCATTCTCAAGTTGTATCGGGTTGCCACTTTAGGGGAGTGATACACCTCACTGTGGGGCCAGCACGGGTATCTACGAGTAGGGAGCCGATCGAAAATGGGTAGTGGGGGTACACCTAGTGGAGATAGGGGAAGACGGCACCTATGTAGTCAGCTAGGGGTACGTAAGGCTATTTATGTGTTTCTTTGTGAAGCAAGTGGGATCAACCTTTAGGGTGACTGGTGCGGTGTAGTGTAGTCATGTGCGGTGCAGTGTAGTAATCATTCGTTAGTAATTAGGTATGCCTTTACCGTTATCTTTAACGTTATCTTAAACACTATCTTTATCTTCCAAATAGTTCATAGACATTTACTTGTGTTCTAGCTTATGCCTTAGTCTAGTTATTTTGATAATATTATTGTTAGAATTATCATACTCGCCAGACTTTATGTCTGACCCCCTCCATTTCTATCCTTTTTCCCCTCCATGTCCTCAGGTTGGACCCAGCTCTAGTGGAGCTTGATTGGATTGCTTCATCTCTTTGGAAAGCTTGGACCCTTGAAGTAAAGTCCAGCTTGTTATCTTCTTTAATGGCTATTTGTGTAATGGGATTATGTATTTTGTTTTATGAAGATGGATAATGTACTTGACTCTGATTAATGGTTTTGTGATGTAATAAATAAGTTTCCGTTGCAATAAAATGAAGTTTTAGTTTTCAAGTACTACTTATTATCTGTCTTGTTGTAATTTTTCTGTTCTATATTCACTTATAACCTCCATGGAAGTTAATGCATTCCCTTTGTGAGTGACATTAATGGATGTGGGGTGTTACACGTGGTATCAGAGCTTAAGGTTACCAGAACAGATAAAAATACTTTAGAAAAATAGTTGTTTTTGGAAGAAATGTTTTCAAAAACATGTTTTAATGAGTAATTTAAAAGAGGAAAGTTTTTATGAAAAACATAATCCCCAATAGCCATATATCTTTATCTTTCGAATTCTCCATTTTGAATCTTTTCTTTTTCGTTTCAGCATGGCTGAAGATCTTAACCTTCCTGATGGTGTGACGATACCAGGATGGTATAGGAGGTTATTAGAGGCTAGGGCCGCCGCAGGTCTAGCCAATGTTCCTCCACCACCAGTTGCACCTATTCCTCCTCCTCCTCCTCCTCGCGTAGATACTTTTGCAAAGATGTGCAAGGAATTTAAAGCTATGGGTGGAAACCTTTTCAAGGGTCAGAAACATTTGTGGAAGCTAGAGATTGGCTTAAGGAGGTAGAAGAATTGCTAGAAATCTTTGAAGTGGAAGAAGGGAGGAGAGTTAGATTAGTAGCTTGGATAATGAAGGGAGAGGCCTCGTTTTGGTGGGAGGTCACTAATGGGGAGCGTCCTGTTGATTCTTGGGCGGATTTTAGACGTAGGTTCGAGGCGAAGTTTCTCTCTATGGCGGAAGAAAATCTATATATGGAAATGTTCTTGACATTGAAGCAAGGAAGCTCGTCAGTGAAAGAATATGTCAACAAATTTAATCAGCTAGCAAGATTTGGTTTGGACTTAGTAAACACGCCGGAGAAGAAGGCTCTAAGGTTCATTAATGGCTTGAATGAACCGTTGCAAGGGTTGGCTATGACCCACATCCCTATGGGGGTCACCTTTGAGAAGCTAGTAGAAATGGCGCTCATGCACAAGGAGAAAGGCGCTAAAGCTGATAAGGCACCCGAGAAGAAAGGTGATCAAAATAAAGATGGAAAAGGCAACAATACTAAGGGGAAGAAGAAATGCTTTAACTGTGGGACACCCGGCCATCTAAGCAAAGATTGTAGGAAGAAGAAGAAGACCGGTTGTTTCCACTGTGGCGAAGCGGGACATCTTATTAAGGACTGCCCAAAGAAGGGGCAGAGGGCAGGGTCTACCTCGGGAGGACAGGTGCAGGCTCTTATATCCCCAGGGCAGGCAAGGGGACAAGTTCAGGCTCTCGCGGTTCCACCACTGCAAGTACGAGGTAGAGAAATTTCCGTTGAAAGTTTAGTTTTCTGTTTGATCATCCTATCCGTACTTTATTCGGTTCGGGCGCATCGCATTCGTTTATCTCTACATCATTAGTTGAAACACTGCACCTATATACTAGTCTAGTTACTGATCCCTTAGTAGTCTGAAATCCTATTAGTGGTTCGGCTCATCTTTCTATGATTTGTCGGGATTTGAGAGTGTTTACCTTGGGCGTTGAGTTTGAATGCAACGCCTTTGTCCTTGGTTTCACGGGCTATAGTTAGATTCTAGGGGTGGGTTGGCTAGCCAAGCAGGGTGCCATCCTAGATTGTGAAAGGAGGGTAGTTAGACTATTGATTCATTATAGAAAAACCCTCATATTTCTTGCGACCCTAGGGGTTCAGTGATGCTTAGCTACCTAGAATCTTCTGACACATCTAACGATGATTAGGAATTCGTTTGTGTGGTCCGTGAGTATGGAGATGTCGTTGATAAAGTGTGGGGTTTACCCATAGGCGCAAAATAAGCCTTCGTATGTGCTTAATGGATTAAGAAAAGCCCGTTATGTAATTAGCGGTAGTTTTGGAGCAAGACTGGCAAGGACAGCCAGAGTCGGTCAAGTACTCAATTGATTGACCGTCTTACTAGTATCATCTCACGCAGGTCGTCTGAATTCGAAGGAGGTATCCCTTGGGTGTTTGTCTGATATTGGTTTAGGCCTTTGGGGCTTGCACTTGGGGGATGTCGAATTCGACTAGGATGGTCTGCGTGAGAGATGGGTAGTTGTGACGATTTTACATGGGATAATATCCTGGTTTTCTCTAGAAGCAGAGGAGAGCATGCCCTACATCTTAGGGAAAGCTTAGGGACCCTACAAGTGCACCAGCTTAAAGCTAAGTTCTCCAAGATACCATTTTTGGAGGAAAGAAGTGAGGAATTTAGGGCATGTGGTCTCTAGGGAAGGACTTGAACTTAAGGCAGCAAAGGTGGATGGAGTTCTTAGCATCCTACGACTTCGAGATAGCATATACCCCGGGCAAGGGTAACGTAGTGGTCGATGCCTTAAGTAGAAAAAGATTTTAAGTCCTTTGTTTGTTGAGCGGCGAAGTTTAGAGTTCATCTCTGTGTTTGATTTTAGACCCTCCGCTGACTTCGTACCCGGTTTGCTAGCATCCTTGGAGGTCAGACCTACGCTTTTGGGACGGATTGGCGAGGCACAGCGAGACGACCCGCAGTTGGTTGAGTTAGTAGAAAAGCTCAAAGGAGGGGAGTCATCAAGCCATCTCTGTAGGTATACCCTAGATGATAAGGGTTGGTTACGTAGGGACGGTAGACTTTGAGAGTTTAAGGAAGACTATTCTTGACGATGCACATCGTTCGAAGATGACCATTCATCCCGGCAGGGACAAGATGTACAAAGACATGAAGCGAGTTTTCTTTTGGGCCGGTGTGAAGAGGGACGTAGCCGAGTATGTTGCTAGATGCTTGGTGTGCCAGCATGTAAAAGCGGAGCAAAAGAAACCCGGTGGGTTGCTTCACCCATTGGAGGTTCCACTATGGAAGTGGGAAAGCGTCTCGATGGACTTTATTGACGGATTACCGAGATCGAGAAAGGGTAATACGGGGATTTGGGTTATAGTAGATAGACTTACTAAGAGCGCCCATTTCATTCCCGTGAAGAGTAAGAGGACTGCTCCATGGTTAGCTTCTGTATACGTCCGAGAAATAATTCGTTTGCACGGCGTTCCTTCTAGCATAGTGAGCGACCGCGATCCTATTTTCACTAGCGAATTTTGGAGAAGCTTACAAGAGGCGGTAGGGACTCAGTTATGTTTGAGCACCGCATATCATCCTCAGACGGACGGCCAGACTGAGAGGGTGAATCGCATTCTAGAGGATCTTTTAAGGTTGTGTATCCTAGACTTTGGGGGTACATGGGAAGAGCATCTTCCATTAGTGGAGTTCGCATATAATAACAGCTTTCAATCTAGCATTGGCATGGCACCTTTCGAAGCTCTTTATGGACGGCCGTGTCGTTCGCCTACGTTGGTGGGAATCTACCGATAAGTCTTACTTGGACCCGATATAATTAGAGAGACTTCGGAGAAGATCGACTTGATTAGAAGAAGGATGAAAGCAGCGCAAGATAGGCAGAAATCATATGCGGATAAGAGAAGGACGGATCTTGAATTTGAAGTTGGGGACATGGTCTTTGTCAAAGTGTCCCCATTACGAAACGTAGTTCGCTTTGGGTCCGCTGGGAAGTTAGCACCAAGGTTTGTAGGGCCGTTTCCTGTTAAGGAAAGAATTGGACGAATGGCGTATAGAGTGGAGTTGCCAGAGAAACTTAGTGGTGTACACGACGTATTCCATGTGTCACATTTGAGGAAGTGCTTGCACGAGACCGCGGAAGTGGTAGAGCCAAACTTGCTTAGAGAGGTGGAGATCGAGCATGACGCGACGATTCGACGAGCTCCTACATGCATTCTTGGGTCAGAGATTAAGAAGCTGAGAAATCGAGAGGTCAGACTAGTCAAAGTACAATGGGGAGACGACGAGAGCAACGCTACTTGGGAGACAGAAGAGAAGATGCGTTCACGATACCCTTTTCTTTTTGAGGGTATGTCTTTTAATTTCTCCTTTATCGCTTATCTTGTACTTATCTTATCTTTAGCGTATCCTCTCGCTAGTATCTTTGACCTTTAGTTAGGATCATCCTATGGTTGAAACATGTGTTTGAGACATGTTATGTATGATGAATGCAAAGTGGATGCAAGTGTTTGCTAGTGGTTGCTCTTGGACGCATATACACACACTATTAGGCACTAGATCGGCTCAGTCACTTCATACTGCATATTGCATATAAATGGTTGTATTTAGTAAAATGGATGTATAATGGTTGTGCTATCATATGGATACCGCATTTTGGTGAATGGTTGTGCACGCATGTAGAAATAATATGTAGCATTAGGGAACTTTTGCATACATAATGGACGCATGACACTATCATGGTTTGCATTAAAGGAGGTCAACTGAATCAGTGGACCGCCTGATTTTGCATTAGATAGGGACATGTACACACACTGTGCATTTAAACATGAAAGCATTAGAAGTCTATAAGGACAATGGATGCCTGTGTTTGATGGTTGAGTAGATGGTTGTTTGGATGTTAGGATATACATTCTTCTTGACTTGAAGATTTCGGGGACGAAATCCTTTAAGGAGGGGAGAATGTAACACCCAGTAATTCTGTTAACATTAATATCCACAAATTAAAGAATAAATAATCTCAGATGTGAGAATTGTGGGAAACAGGTTGTGCCATTGTGTTCGTCTCGGAATTCTAGTTGAAATAGAGTCCGAGTTTGCATGAATTGGACTTCGTATGAAGAAGTTATGGCCATCGGAAGTTTCAGAAAATTCAAAACGGATTTCAGAAAATTTAAAATTCAAATTCGAAGTCAAATCAGGCTAGGCGGGAAATTTCCCGCCCAGCACCCCAGGTCGACTGGGGAGTCGACCCCCCCCCCCCCCCCAGGTCGACTGGGGAGTCGACCCGGGTGTGGACCTGGGTCTGGCGGCTAGGGTTTCTGGCTGACCTGTTTTTCATGGGCTAATGACCCATTAGGGTTTCTGACCTAATCTGGTTGGCTGGGATTAGTTCTGAACTGATCTAACGGTCTAAAATAAATCCTAACTCTATAAATACCTAGGTAGTCTCTCACCCTAATTCATAAGAAAAATAGAATAGTTACCGTCATACCGCCGCCATGGAAATCAATGGAGCCGCCGCCAACTAAGAAGGAAGAAAAGCTAATTTAATTCTAATTATCTCAACCCTAAAGCAAAGAAAAACTCTCTTTTCTTCTCTAATTGTGAGTATGATAGTCTTAACAAGATTGTTATCATTTTAATTAGGTTAAGTCATGAATGGATTGTGAGTAGATGATGTGAATTGTCATATGCTATCATCTATGTTATTAATCCTATGCTATGTGGTGATGATATCCTATATGTTGTAAATCATGCTATGATGATGTTATGTATGTTGAAAGTTTTCTATGCTAAGTTGCGATGAATCATACATGTAAAAAGCCATGATGTTACTATCTATGCTAGTTAGTTCATATTAATTAAATCATCATGTTTGGGCAATGTTGATCTATATGACAAGTTACATATGCAAGTTAAATTGATTAGAAAAGTTATAAACATATGTAAATGACATCTATTATGACATCTAGAATTATGCTATGACATATGTGATATCTATGCTAGTTCACACCATCATTATGTTGCCTAAAAACCCCATATGCAAGTTTATGTATAGATTTGGGCTATGATCATATCATGTAAATTGTGACATTTAACAAGTTGACACCTTCTGATCCTTAACATGCGTAGTTTATGCAAGTTTCACCCCTATTATGATTAGATTTATTTTAATTGTCTATATGTTGTGATAATTTGTCCTTGTGATATGTGTTAGACTATTCAAGTCTAGCCTATATTATGCGTTGAATAAGCGAACGTATAAACGTGGGGTAGAGGTAATATTAAGGATTTAATAATAAGATGTTGGGGTGCAATTGATATGATTTTGCATACCATGAGTGGATGACCATAATTGAGTCAATTATGGACATCAATAAAAGTGGACTTAATTAATAATTTGGATAGGGAATTATTAAAACTGGGGTAAAAGATTATAAGTGATAATCAATGCTTAGGACACGAGGTTGGACTCATTTGTAACGTAAACCTGCCCGGCAAATCCAGTGGTCACAAATGTCAGCCCAATGTGAGAGGTCCTAGGCCTAAATTAAAGCATAACAGTTGTAAAGACACGAGGTTAGACTCTTTTATGGTGTAAGACTGCCCGGACCCGCCCGACAAATCCAGCTGCCATAAATGCCAGTCTAATGTGAGAGGTCTTTATGAAGTTATGGCCTGAATAAATTAAGAAATACTTAACCAGATAAACATGTAAGGTGGGACATGGGGGTTAAGTAGGTGCCTTGGGTGGCATGAGGAATATAGTGGGTGCCCTTAGTGGCATGTGAAATACGATCAGTAAGACTTAACCAAACACACATGTAAATGAACATGACTAAGAGGTTTAAGTGGGATATATTAATGACAAGCTTAGGTGGGTAGCTTGTGGGGGCCCATTTCAACCAGTATCCCAAACGTATCTTTGTGGGCTCGACCCAAGTCGAGGACGGGACACGCATACTGAGATTGACTATAAGAGGCCAAAACGGGGAGCGGTGGCAACGCAAGTCCAACGGGTTTCATATGCGTGTGTGGACCCGGGCTGGTAGGTAAGACGTTGTTGCATCGTGTAGGTATAAGCCGTGCATTCTCAAGTTGTATCGGGTTGCCACTTTAGGGGAGTGATACACCCCACCGTGGGGCCAGCACGGGTATCTACGAGTAGGGAGTCGATCGAAAATGGGTAGTGGGGTACACCTAGTGGAGATAGGGGCAGACGGCACCTATGTAGTCAGCTAGGGGTACGTAAGGCTATTTATGTGTTTTGTGTGAAGCAAGTGGGATCAACCTTTAGGGTGACTGGTGCGGTGTAGTTTAGTAATGTGCGGTGCAGTGTAGTAATCATTCGTTAGTAATTAGGTATGCCTTTACCGTTATCTTTAACGTTATCTTAAACACTATCTTTATCTTCCAAATAGTTCATAGACATTTACTTGTGTTCTAGCTTATGCCTTAGTCTAGTTATTTTGATAATAGTATTGTTAGAATTATCATACTCGCCAGACTTTATGTCTGACCCCCTCCATTTCTATCCTTTTTCCCCTCCAGGTCCTCAGGTTGGACCCAGCTCTAGTGGAGCTTGATTGGATTGCTTCATCTCTTTGGAAAGCTTGGACCCTTGAAGTAAAGTCCAGCTCGTTATCTTCTTTAATGGCTATTTGTGTAATGGGATTATGTATTTTGTTTTATGAAGATGGATAATGTACTTGTCTCTGATTAATGGTTTTGTGATGTAATAAACATGTTTCCGCTGCAATAAAATGAAGTTTTAGTTTTCAAGTACTACTTATTATCTGTCTTGTTGTAATTTTTCTGTTCTATATTCACTTATAACCTCCATGGAAGTTAATGCATTCCCTTTGTGAGTGACATTAATGGACGTGGGGTGTTACACTATTATTTTGCATATAAAGCATTTAGGCTCTGGAAAAATAGATACTTGGTGAAGCCACTTTGGAGACGAGCTGCTGCAAAAGAAGAGTCAAATACCGTGTTTGCTTTTCCTCTTTACTCAGCTTAGCGATTTAGCAATATTCCTCAATGTTTAAAGCTTATCTATTATGTCACATATCAAGTGTTTACATTGGCTTATGGGTTTTCTGTTGTAAAAATGCAATATCCTGTAACTGCGGGAATGTGAATAATGAACATTATTCTTACTTAAACATGTATTTTACTATCAAAAGGTCAATAATTTGTACTTTGGACAGAAAAAGCAAAGGATCGTCAACATTGAGGTATGGCTAGATTGCTCGCAATTTTAATGAAATTTTCGTGTATCTGGGCATGTAAGGCTTCTAGATTAATGACCAAAAATGATAAGGAAGACAATAGCAGATCTCTTCTCTCTATTTGTCTAGGCAAGACTTCTCTGGGATGGAACAGTTGGAACCACTTCAGTTGTTCTATTAATGAGACACTTATTTGGTGGACTGGCGATTGGTGCATTGGTATCGAGTGGGCTTGCTAGTCTTGGTTACAGATATGTGAACATCAATGATTGTTGGGAAGAATACGAAAGAAGTTCAGAGGGTCACTAAGTGCCACGTAAATCGACATTCCCTTCAGGAATGAAAGCTCTTGCTGATTATGTTCATAGTAAAGGGCTCAAACTTGGAATCTGTTCTGATGCAGGGTCTAGAACATGCGGCAAAAAGATGCTTGAGTCACTTGGTTATGAAGAAAATGATGCTAAATCATTTGCATCATGGGGCAATGGATTATTTGAATTATGACAACTGTAAAAATGGAAACATAACCCCTGAAATCCGGTATCCAGTAATGACTCATGCTTTAATGAAGACAGGTGGTTCAGTATTCCTATCTCTATTTTTCTCTATGTGAATGGGGAGATATGCACCTTGCTCTTTGGGGAGCACAAGTAGGAAACAGCTGGAGAACAGCTAGTGACATAAATGATTCATGGGAAAGCATGATCTCAAGGGCAGACGAAAATGAAGTATATGTTTGAATTTGAAAGGCCTAGTGGCTGGAATGACCCAGATATGCTTGAGGTTGGAAATGGAGGGATTCCTAAAGATGAATGCATAATACATTTCAGCTTATGGGCAATATCTAAAGCTCCTCCTCTCATTTGATGTGATGTATGTAACATGACAGAAGAAACAATGGAGATACTAACCAATAGGGATGTTATTGCTGTTAACCATGATTCTCTTGGAATTCAGGCCAAAAAAATTCGAATATATGGAGATCAGGAGAAATGGGCAGGACCTCTTTCTAGATATCAAGTTGTTGCAATGCTACTTAACCGTGGCAAGAATCCAGAACCAACACCTACCATAGCCAACTGGGAAGACATTGGTATTCCTCCTAAGACCTTAGTCATAGGCAGAGATGTATGGAAGCATGAAACAATTAAAAAGCCAATCAAGGACAAGATAAATGTCACACTTGCTGCTCACACCTGTAGGATGTTCGTCTTAACCTCTCCCTATTTCATGAGGAGCACGTTAACTTCAACTCATGGACTGATCGATTGCTTAGCGAGTTAAGTCTGGAATGCAGTCAATTTTTGTATGATACCTTTATCAAAATGTAATATTATGGTGTTAAAATTGAAGAAACAAAGGAAATTTCATCAGTAAAAAAATAAAAATAAAAAATTGTACTTTATGATTATTAAATTATTCTAAAGTTTTAGAATTTAAATAGATAATCGTACGAAACCTGTAGAATTCCATAAAAGATCTGTGCCTGTATTTTGTACAATTAGCCATCAGGAAAATATTGGGAAGGACAAAATTAACAATTTTTTTTATACATATGGACAACAGGCTAAAATTTTAACCAAAAGGACAAATTTCAGTATAAAGTACGAAATGATAGTGGACCCCTGAATTCCTCCCTTTGCACTAAAATTTGTCTTTATGGTTAAAATTTTAGTCTCTTGTTCCTATGGATAACTTTTTTGTTAATTTTGTCCTTGTGCCTAACTCCATTCTATTATAGATAATAGATTATAGATAATAGGCTGGGACCAACCTAAGTAGTACATACACATACCTTTCACTTTGTACACAGTGCAATTATTAACTTGAATTATTAACCTATGCTGTGAAATCTGGCTTTTTTTTAATATCCTTTATAAATTTTTATTTATTTCACAAAAGTTAGGTTGAATTCATGCAGCTGCACTCGTATATTTTTTCATAGGCTAACTTTGTACATATATTCCCTGCACATTTTTTGTAACAATCTTCCAGAAGTGGACCTAAATACCAACCCAGAAACGACCCATCCGAACTTAGAGCCATTCTAAGTGAGTCATTGGTTTCTATAAGAAATAAATAATAGACCCAAACTAAAATGAAATGAGAATCTCACAGCGTATGGGGCAAAATGTAATAACTAAAATAGATGTATCATTTCATAAAACCCAAATTAATATTGGTTACATCACAGATTCAAATTTCATAAATATGATACATCAATAATATCTCATAAATACAATAGACTACCAGTCATAGTAATAATAATAGACTAGAATACAATCTTCATCGCCAAGCTGCTGACTTCATGATATCCTCAATCAAGCATCTTCAATTACTAACATGTGTTATTAAGATGAGGGACCAGAACAACATGTTATGTTGAATGAAAATCATTTAAGTTCAAAGGGAATTTATTTTCTATACCTAGCAATATAAATTCATCAAGTTATGTCCAGGCGATTTCAAAACACAATTTGAATATGTCATACACATGCACTAAGTTGGCGGACTATCCTACGGTCACTTAAGGCCATCATGTGTATGTAAGGGTGGATTCCATGATTACTTAATACTTATGAGGTGGACTATCATCCAGTTACCTAAGGCCATTTTATATATTTATTATGGGTGAATTCCTATGATCACTTAATACCTTAGAGAAGATCCTTCCGATTAATACCCTATGAAGGACTCTAGTCAATTAAGACCTCGATTAACGTTATCAAATAGTATCCCAACTATAATGCGAGAAATAGTAATCTGCAACTTAATACTAGGTGAGGGTAGACATTCATCGCTATTTATGACCACTCCGGTAGACCCTTGCGTTACTATTTAACAGGCACCACGGAAGAACTCATAGTCACTTAATACTTCCCTTAGATGGGTGGTCCCTCTTGAAAGCTATTTAGGACTCTTATTAGCTCATCCCTAAGTATGCCCTCACATATCCCATAGATAAGAAGCGTGTAACAACCCGGAATTTTGGCGATAATAAATTTAGTTATTTAATTAGATTTTAAAAATGGAATTTTTGCAAATAATGGAATTTTACCATGAAACTTGCACCCTTGCATTTATGATGGAATTTTGGTCAACTTTCATGTTTGGTACTTTGAGAACAAAGTTTGTATGAAAAAGTTACGGATGAAATACAAAAACGGACGAAAAATAAATCAAAAAGAATATTATATAAATAATAACTAATATTTCCCATGCCACTTCACTGCCAGGTCGACTGCTTGGTCGATAGGTAGTGGCAGCTAGGGTTATATGCATTATAAAATTTATATATACAGACAAATTTTTCTGGAATTCAATCTAGCGGTTCAGGACCATTTCTACGCCTATAAATAAAGGTCTAGACCCCTACTCTTTTTTTCATATTTTCCGGAGTGGAAGCATCAGCGAAGCTCTGCCATTATCAATCCTCCAGTTTCTTCTAAAACCTAAAATATAAACATATAAAAATCTAATCAACAAGAATTGACTGAATTCAGATTTATGCAAAAGGGTTGGTTCTTCAATTAGGTAATTCTTTTATTTAAATTTCTTTCTTCTTTTCCAATTCTTATTTTAGATCTACAAATCTAAATCAGTGTCTGTAATTATTCTTTATAAATAAATTGTAGATCTGTAGGATTTGGAAATTATAAGCCTAAAAGCAATTTTCAAATTCATATTTGGTAGCATTCAGGTGAGTGGAAAATATATTTAATGTTTATAATATCTTATATAATTCGTTTGTGTTGAATTTGAGTTATATGCTTAAAAATTTATCAGATTTGTTTGCTTTTGTCGAATCTGAAATAACATGTATAAAATTTCGGCATGAATTTGTATGCCTTTCATTTATTATTATCATATTGCCTACAATTATTCTTAGATTGTTTGTGGTTATTGTAAACACATTGGATCTGGAAATCAATCCCAAAATTATTATTAGATGTGTAGTATTTCATTCCATATTCATAGGATTTGGATGTTGATTTGTAGTTTATGCGGTTTTGGTTAGAATAATAATTATGTTTATTTTTGATATTGTTTGGGGTTTTACTTGGTTATTGCAAATATGTCTTTTTTGTTCTTTTTAAATAAAAAGGCATTATTTGAAATCCACAAGAAATACAAAACAAATCAAATAGGAAGGATGTATAAATTCACGTATGTTCGTTCGTTGTTTACATCAGCCATTCCAAAAATAAATATTTCCTATTTCTTGTTATTTGAAATACACCGTTATTCCTCTTTTAAATATTTTAGGCAAAACTTATAATAATTGCAGTTATTAACCTTTATGAAATTTTGAATTTTAAACAAGATTAAACACAACAAGGGCTGTTTTGGTCGTTGGTTTAAGCCAGAACATAAATAGTAATAATAATAAAATAAAACAAGTAAATATGTTAACTCCACGCTTAAGAAATAAATATAAATATAAATATATATTATATTCTTATCCATCAAATCTACGTAAATAACGCAATTATATTATATTAATAAATGTTTGTTGTTATGTGTATAAATTTAAATTGTTTCTATTTTATGGGGATACGCATTGTAACAACCCGAATTTTGACAGACCAATTTTTTTTTTTTAAATTCTAATCCATCGAAACCTGTGTTGGTTGCTTTGGTATCCTAGAAAAGAAAGAGATATAAAATACATCAAAGCTCAGAAAATATCTCACAGCGGAATCAATAAAGTATAATATAATCAAAGTATAGCCTTACTGTAGTAATAATACTACCTAATTAGTATCCAAAGCTATCATATCTCTGCCACAAATCTAACCTGCGAGTATGTTATGAGGAGGGGGTCAGAACACAAGTTCTGGTGATTGGATTTAAACTATACACTTTGGATAATCCTACATATATCGTTCAATCACATTTTCTTATTTATTAGGTTACTTGGGTTAATAGCACACAAGGCTTACACACACATCGTACCCATTTACTTCCCAGTGTATTAACCTAATACAGTATATATGTAGCTACCCCCCTCCCAATATTGAGGTACACCCCCATGGTACCCCACTTACACGGTCTCCATCATAATGCCATAGAAATGAGCGCAGTTCCTCATCCTATGCTAGAGTGACGTACAGATCTCTACATAACAACGTTACGTTTTGCATGTATCTGTCATTACCATGCTACGTAAGCGTACGGACTGCCATCTTCGATCGAATCAGATTCCATACCAGAGTAATGCCCTCAAGTCTACGATACACCACCCAGAGCAGACATGCATGTATCTGTACTTTCCCATGTATGCATCGTCAATCATATTCGATGCCTTAACTGCACATAATGTGCACCGAGTTCCGTGGCAGGGCTATACAAGAAACACAGAACTCAGTCGGGAGTTTTTCCATATCTATACAGGCCTGCCTTTAAGGGCCTCAAAATACAACTATCCCTCGAATCTGTTTTTTTATTTATGGTGGATATGGCCCCACCTTGGTCCCTCCCTCAACTAGTAAAAACAATAAGAGCTAAGCGACTTGCCGCTAAAAAACAATCTAAACATCTAGTTGGCATCTACCCTCAACCATCGTACCTCGATAGTGAAAGGTGAATGGTCTATTGAGTATACCTCTAGTCTTTTCGTATCCCACTAGCTGCCGGTGATGGGTGCCAGACGATCTACTGTCCTTGTTGGTCCCGACCTCTGCCTTCCCGTTGAGGCGACCTCCGAATCTCCCTAATGTCATCTCGTCACAGCATTCGAACTACAAAGCTACTTTTGTAGTCAAGGCCCATCCACCTGGTAGTACGTGCAGATCCAACCTCTGCGAGCACAGCCTAAACATCTGCCACCACACAGAGGACTACCAGGAGCACATTACGTGTCTCAAGAAGCCGCGTGCTTCGCCTTCCAGTCCTTCGGAGCTGACAGAATAATCAAATGAACATGTGCTCCCCTCGTGCCTCATGACACCACGATGATCTACCCCATTGGGTTATTCACCCTCAGCCGTGCGGACTAGTCCAAGCGCCTCATTTTAATATGTTATTAGACTTTATGTTTAAACATTTCCTTATGCGCTTGCTTTAACTCATTAGGTTTCCATTTAACTTGGTTATTCCCATTTACATTGACTTCTTATTCAAGTTACCAAATTCGTCTTGCTTATTGACTTCAGTCATATAACCTAATCCATTTAAGTTTATTAATAAGCCCACAACATTTTATTCTCTAGATTGTGATCCAAGGTCTGTAATACACAATCCCTTTATATTCTTGTTTGATTTCATATTCGCAATAACATGTTCTACTTAATTTGTAATAAAGTATAGCTCAATTCACATGTTTTTTGTTTAACATGTCAGTCATTATTTATGATTAAATATAACTTATTTTATCTCATAAGTTTGCTTCACTCTTTCCTTTTAATCATAATTCCATCTTACATTGTCACTACAACTTATTGTTGTTCACTTATTAACTTAGTTCTCTTAACTAAGGTTCACTAATAAGTTCTCTTTCCATTTATTATAACCTATGTTATAATTTCCTCTTGTCCCTAGAACAAGCCTAAACATGTTATTCTTACCAGCAGATTTCAGACTTCCAAGTTTACAGATTACTTAATTTATAATTAAGTACAACTTCTTACATTTCATAAATTTCCCCCTTTTCTTTACTTATTACAAGCAACTGGTTTCAGTTTTCCCCATTTACTTAATTTACAATTAAGTGCCACTTATCTCATTTCACCAGTTATCGTATTTCCTTATTAGTTTATTATAATCTAAGTTATAATCTTCACTTATCCCTAGGACAAGTCTACCTACATAACATTCTCATTAATGTGATTTATTTATAATAGGTTATTATCATTCCCCGTTCATTCTATTTCTTTAACTGTTGTCACTTTCATTCAATTCCATTCATTTCCATTAATTATCATTAATGCCATTTATTTCTATCCTTTTATATTCATATATTTATATATATGCTTATGTACTAGACCTTTCACATTAAGCCTACCACTTGTGGATGCTGAATTTGCCGGGCGGTTTCAGGCAGACTTCCTCCACAAGTTGACTTAACTTCATGTCTTAGCACCGTTACATGTTTTATTTATGCACTTAGATCTCTCACATTAGATTTACCACTTGTGGATGTTGGATATGTCGGGCGATTCCTGGCAGACTTCTTCCACAAGTGTAATCTAACCTCGTGTCTAAGCGCGGTTACAGTTTCTTATTTACTATAAATTTTCTATATAATTTAGGCGTGTCTATTCTTTCAAGTCTATATTTCACATGTCATCATATTAAACCCATTTTATGTCGCATGTTCTTTCTAACATACAGTAAATTCTATTCTAACATATAATCATTTAATCATGTAACTGTTCAAATTAAACAAACTAACATGTAATTTTCTCAATTTTTACCGTTAATGGTCCAGGTACATAATTGTCACAAGTTAACATGGAATTGAAACAACAGTATTCGATACACATATGTCTACAAGTTTATATTTCAACATATGAATTTTCCAACATATTAGTATCTTAGTATATTAATATTCCAACATGTCATATTCGTCACTTTAATCTTTTGAACATATACGTTTAAACATTTCAACATGTCATATATAAAGGAGAATGTCAAACGATAATATATCATTATCAAAAATGATATAACTTAAATCCACTCACCTAATTTTCTTTCCAAATCTTGGATCTAGTCCAGATCTAGCATTCCATGGTTTTCGCCTAACTAGATTCAGAACCTAACAACCATGGATTCATAATTTTTACTAAAAGAAAAAGGGAAGAAAGAAGAAGAAATTTGAATAGACCAGATCTAGAAAATTACCTCACTTTGATTATGATTCTGAACACCTTCTAATTAGTATTCATTCTTCTCCAGATATTGATTCAGAATTTTCCTAATCTAATTATCTTATTTTTCTAAAGAGATTTGAGGAGGAGAAAGAATGGAAGAGCTTATACGTTGTCTCATAAAATGTTAGATTTAGGCTAGGCTCTACTAGCCTATTTACAGGTTTTTACTGTTTAGGATCTTATCTTACACGCAGCGCTGAGTCAGAGTTCGAACTTGGTTAAGAAAACAGTTCAGATTCGTTAATGAACCTGATTGGGTCTAGGGTAGGTCGACCCTGGCTATAGTTTTTTTCTTGCATATGGTCTTAAGTTTTCAATTGATTTAAATATGTTCATATATAAGACCCTTATATGTATACAAAATTTGTAATGACCATTTTACGAGTATATATATACGCACAACTTTTGTTTCGCTTTCAAAATTCAAACGATGTTGCACCGTTATTTGATTCTTACCATATTTCTTTGATTTCAGCCTTATCTTGAATTTTATCTCTTATATATATATATATTCGTACACATATATGCGCGTATATTCTCATACACACATATACATATATTTTCTTTACTTCCTTATATGTGCGTTTATACATATTTTCCCTCATGAACGTGTGTTATTTTAGTCGTTCCCTTGAAACAAAAATATGACACCGACGGGGATCGAACTCTATACCTCTTATATGCAAGTCACATATTCTAACCAATTGGACTACTAAGGCTATTGTTAACAAGGCTTAGAACAATGGTAGTTATTATTCTCTTCTCATTCCTCTTTTTCATATTTGTTACAATATTCCAACTAAACCATTACATGAATCTTTTTCTTTTATTTCTCTTTTATTAATAATGCATAATCAGTGCATGTAACACATTTACACCCCAAGCAACCAATTCTTTCTTTCTTTTAATGTATGCATTACATTTTTATTTGCATTGATCTTTATTTTATTCTTCATATATACATTTATATCTATGCATATATATACACATACACATTATTTAATTATTTAATTGTCATAAAATGCGGGGTGTTACATTCTTCCACTCTTAGGAAATTTCATCCCCGAAATTTGATAAAGGTAAAAATCAATTAACCCCTCACATTATATTCATCCGTCATGTGCGCAACCAATTTTTGCAAACATTGTGCACTTGTGCAAAGTGAAATACAACATAATAATACATGTTTGCCTAAGCGGTACCTCCTATGTGTATGCAAGTTTTTCAAAAATCCTTTTAAAATATGATGCTCACATCCTAAATATACTAGCAGTACTACATGAATGCAATATTTTGAAAATCAAAAAAATATTTTCATCTAAATTTCCCACATTCTTGCAAAGCAAGAGCGCAGTTCATTCAATTGTTGCATCCAAAATCCTACCAACCAACTTTATTTTTTTTTGAATTTCAGAAAAATATAATTTTCTAAATTCGATTTCTTATGTTATAAAAAGGTGGAAAATGGAAAACTTCATATCTCCCATTTTTCTTTTTCGACCTTTTTCCAACCGTACTTGGATTTTATGAAACTATTTATAAATTTTTCCCCTATTTTCTTATCCAAGCACAACCCACATAAGAAAATTTTCTCTATTGTAGCTTTTCTTTTTTGTCTTATCTTGGAAATTTTTACTCTTATTCATCTTTTCTTATAATTTGTCAAGTTTGTTGCTTTACTGAATTTGTTATTTCCTTTTTAGTTATGACTTTACTCTTCTCTTAGCTTATTTAATCATCTGATCTAAGTTTAGTTTTCAAATAAGCCTTCTAGTCTTTCAACTAAAACAGTAAAATACACATTCTACACAACTACTACTAAGGGCCAAGATTCTCGGGACTATGTCCCCCTCAGACAAAAGGCTCGAACCATAGGATCAATGACGGGTTTAGGTGTTACCCTAACTACCCAACATGAACAAAATAACAGAATGATCCTAACAGAAATGCAATAATGGGTTGTACCCGTAACATGAAAATTAACATGATCTAAATACTTACTTGCCCTTTTACTATCTAGTAGTCACCACTAGCCCTAGCTGTGTACCAACAACTATTTCAAGCAACACCCTAGGCATTTCAATGCTTACGCATTCGACGGGAACTTACTATTATTCCAAGATAATTCTCGCTATTTTCTTCATAGCCTCAAAACTTTTCCCGTCTTTCCTAGGAACTAATCCTTACCTATTCCACACTTTTAAAACACGGTTTGGCCTTTTCATTTAAATTTTCTTCCAAAAATTTAAAAGTGTCAAAATTTTAGTTTCCTCATGAAAACTTACTTTTGCCAAACCATAAAACATGTCATTTTATATAAAAAAATGTAAATAATTTTTTTTCAAATCACAAAAACTGGAGTAGATAAGGACAACTATTTCTCAGTCGGGTTTATAACTTGTTCTTACCTATAAGGTCGGTTCAGTTATTTACTACAAGGTGCAAACATCCACTCTATTCTTAATTTCTACACTTATTTTGTCCACCCAACAAAATTTTCTCCATTAAAACAAATTATCAAAATGATTGTCAAAAGAATTGCGACTTCAAAATTTCTTTATTAAAATTTTTTGTATGAAATATAACAAGAAAACTAGCGAGCTATACATGCTCTATAATATGCACCTTTTACTGAGAGAATTTTACTTGGACAAAGTTTTCCAAAAAATCAGTATTTACAAAATATACCCATTTTACTTTAAAACTCAATATGTGTACTTTACATATTTAAAACTATAACTTTTAAGATTAAAACTTGAAAACACCATAAACCATTTTTTCAAAACTTTTACAATTTCAAGTTCTTAAAATTTAACAATGGGGTTAGACTCAAAGCGGGTTTCCAATTTTTTTTAGGCTTTCCTAGACACTCCCACAAAGTCTATATATATTCCTAATCCATTTTTCTCTATTTAACCTTTTCCAATTTATAAGGTTTTACAGTCAAACCCACTAACCCAAAATACTAATCATATGGGATTTATCTTTCTTTCATATAAAGTATATTGTACCCTTCCCACCAAAATTTCCTAAAGGTCTCAGGTTTCCATATTCATTCCTTTGGTGTACAAAACAAACATCTCATTTCTTATCATATTATGCTCTTTCTATTTAGTTGGTTCCTCTTATGAATATAGGTATATATATAATATATTTATATTTTAAAAAATATAAATATGTTCACTCACTATCTATACAGAAATCCTAAGCCTAAGCTCTGATAACAGATGTAACAACCCGAATTCCGACAAACCATTTTTTTTTTAAATTCTAATCCGTCGAAACCCGTGTTGGTTGCTCTGGTATCCTGCAGAAAAGACAGAGATATAAAATACATCAGAGCTCAGAAAATATCCCATAGCGGAATGGACAAAATATAACATAATCAAAGTATAGCCTTACTGTTGTAATAATACTGCCTAACCAGTATCCAAAGCTATCATATCTTTGCCACAAATCTAACCTACGAGTATGTTATGAGGAGGGGGTCAGAACACAAGTTTTGGTGACTGGATTTAAACTATACACTTTGGATAATCCTACATATACCGTTCAATCACATTTTCTTATTTATTAGGTTACTTGGGTTAACAACACTCAAGGCTTACACACACGTCGTACCCATTTACTTCCTAGTGGATGAACCAAATACAATATATATGTAGCTAACCCCCACCCCCTAAATATTGAGGTACACCCCACGGTACCGTACTCGTACGGTCTCCACCATAATGCCACAGAAATGAACGCATTGCCTCATCCTACGCCGAAGTGACGTACGGATCTCTACACAACAATGCTATGTTCCACATATATTTTTCATTACTATGCTACGTAAGTGTATGGATTGTCACCTTCGATCGAATCAGATTCCATACCAGAGTAATGCCCTTAAGTCTACGATACACCACCCAAAGCAGACATGCATGTATCTAGACTTTCCCACGTACGTATCATCAATCCTATTCGATGCCTTAACTGCATATAATGTGCACCGAGTTCCATGGGAGGGCTGTACAAGAAACACGGAACTCGGTCGGAAGCTTTTCCATATCTGTACAGGCCCGCCTTTAAGGGCCTCAAAATACAAATATCCCTCGGGTCTGTTTTTTCTTCGTGGTGGCTATAGCCCCACCTCGGCCCCTCCCTCAACTAGTAAGGATTACAAGAGCTAAGCGACTTGCCCCTAACAAACAATCTAAACATCCAGTTGACATCTCCCTTCCACCGTCGTACCTCGCTAGTCAAAGGTGAATGGTATATTGAGTTTAGCTCTAGTCTTTACGCATCCCACTGGCTGCCGATGACGGGTACCTGACAATCTACTATCCTTGTTGGTACTGACCTCAGCCTCCCCCGTTGAGGCGATCGCTGAATCTCCCTAGTATCATATCGTCATGGAATTATGACTACAAAGCTACTTTTGCAGTTAAGGCCCACCCACCTGGTAGTACGCGCAGACCCAACCTCTACGAGCATAGCCTAAACATCTGCCACCGCACAAAGGACTACCAGGAACACCTTACGTATCTCAGGTGGCCGCGTACTTCCCTTTCCAGTCCTTTGGAGCCGACAAAATAATCAAATGAACGTATGCTCCCCTTGTGCCTCATGACCCACGATGATCTGCCCCAATGGGTAATTCGCCCTCAACCATGCGGACTGGTCCAAGCGCCTCATTTTAATATGTTATTAAACCCTATGTCTAAACATTCCTTTATGCGCTTACTTTACCTCATCAGGTTTCCATTTAACTTGGTTACTCCCATTCACATTGACTTCTTATTCAAGTTACCAAGTTCCTCTTGCTTATTAATTTCAGTCATATAACTTGACCTATTTAAGTTTTTTAATAAGCCCACAAGATGTTATTCTCTAGACTGTGATCCAAATTCTGTAATACACAATCCCTTTATATTCTTGTTTGATTTCATAGTCGCAATAACGTGTTCTGCTTAATATGTAATTAAGTATATCACAATTCACGTGTTTTCTGTTTAACATGTCAGTCATTATTTATGATAAAATATAACTTATTTCATCTCATAAGTTTGCCTCACTCTTTCCCATTTAATCATAATTCCATCTTACATTGTCACTACAACTTATCGTTGTTCACTTATTAACTTAGTTCTCTTAACTAAGATTTACTAATAAGTTCCCTTTTCCATTTATTATAACCTGCGTTCTAATTTCCTCTTGTCCCTAGGACAAGCCTAAACATGTTATTCTTATCAGCAGATTTCAGACTTCTAAGTTTACAGATTACTTAATTTATAATTAAGTACAACTTCTTATATTTCATAAATTTCCCTCTTTTCTTTACTTATTACAAACAACTGGTTTCAGTTTTCCCCATTTACTTAATTTACAATTAAGTGCCACTTATCTCATTTCACCAGTTATCTCATTTCCTTACTAGTTTATTATAACCTAACTTATAATCTTCACTTGTCCCTAAGACAAGCCTACCTATTATATAACATTCTCATTAATGTAATTTATTTATAATAGGTTATTATCATTCCACGTTCATTCTATTTCTTTATCTGTTGCCACTTTCATTCAATTCCATTAATGCCATTTATTTTTATCCTTTTATATTCATTTATTTGAATATATGCTTATGTACTAGACCTCTCACATTAAGCCTACCACTTGTGGATGCTGGATTTTCCGAGCGGTTCCGGGCAGGCTTCTTTCACAAGTTGAGTTAACCTCGTGTCTTAGCACTGTTACATGTTTTATTTATGCACTTAGACTCATCACATTAGATTTACCACTTGTGGATGTTGGATATGCCGGGCGGTTCCGGGAAGACTCTACCACAAGTGTAATCTAACCTCATGTCCAAGCGCGGTTACAGTTTCTTATATACTGTAAATTTTCTATATAATTTAGGCGTGTCTATTATTTCAAGTCTATATTTAACATGTCATCATTTTAAACCCATTTTATGTCGCATGTTCTTTCTAACAAACAATAAATTCTATTTTAACGTGTAATCGTTTAATCATGTAACTATCCAAATCAAACAAACTAACATGTAATTTTCTAGAACCGTTAATGGTCCAGGTACATGAATGTCACAAGTTAACATAGAATTGAAACAACAGTACTCGCCACACATATTTTGACAAATTTATATTTCAACATATGAATTTTCCAAAATATTAATATCTTAGCATATTAATATTCCAACATGTTATATTTGTCACTTTAATCTTTTTAACATATAATTAAACATTTCAACATATCATATTTCAACATGTCATACATAATGGGGAATGTCAAATGATAATATATCATTATCAAAATGATATAAGTTAAATCCGCTCACCTAATTTGCTTTCCAAATCTTGGATCTAGTCTAGATCTAGCATTCCATGATTTTCCCCTAATTGGATTCAGAACCTAACAACCATGGATTCATAGTTTTTACTAAAAGAAAAAGGGAAGAAAGAGGAAGAAAATTGAATAGACCAGATCTAGAAAATTACATCACTTCGATTATGATTCTGAACACCTTCTAAGTAATATTCATTCTTCTCCTCCAGATCTTGATTCAGAATTTTCCCAAACTAATTATCTTATTTTTTTGAAGAGATTTGAGGAGGAGAAAGAATGGCAGAGCTTAGACGTTGTCTCAGAGAATGTGAGATTTAGGCTAGGCTCTGCTAGCCTATTTATAAATGTTGAGGATCTTATTATACACGCAGTGCTGAGTCAGCATTCAAACTTGGTTAAGTAAACAATCCAGATTCATTAATGAACCTGACTGGATCTAGGGTGGATCGACCCATGGGTTGACCCCCCATGCCTGGGTCGACCTTGGCTATAATTTTTTTTCTGCGTATGGTCTTCAGTTTTGAATTGATTTGAATATGTTCATATATTAGACCCTTATATGTATACAAAACTTGTAATGGCCATTTTACGCGTATATATATACGCATAACTTTTCAAAATTCAAATGGTGTTGCATCGTTATTTGATTCTTACCATATTTCTCTGATTTCAGCCTTATCTTGAATTTTATCTCTTGTATATATATATATTCCTACACATATGTGCGCGTATATTCTCATATACATATATTTTCTTTACTTCCTTATATGTATGTTTTTCCTTATATGTGTGTTTATACATATTTTCCCTCATGAACATTTGTTATTTTATCCGTTCCCTTAAAAAAAATGACGGCGGTGGGGATCGAACTCTGTACCTCTTGTATGCAAGTCACGTCTTCTAACCAACTGGATTACTAAGGCTATTGTTAATAAGGCTTAGAAAAATGGTAGTCATTATTCTCTTCTCATTCCTCTTTTTCATATTTGTTACAATATTTCAATTAAACCGTTGCATGAATCTTTTTCTTTTATTTCTCTTTTATTATTAATGCATAATCAGTGCATGTAACACATTTACACCGCATGCAACCAATCCTTTTTTTAATGCATGCATTACATTTTTATTTGCATTCATCTCTATTTTATTCTTCATATATACGTTTATATCTATTCATATGTATATATATACACACACACATATGCATTATTTAATTATTTAATTGTCATAAATTGTGGGGTGTTACACACATCGAAATATAACCCATCTTAAATGAAAATAAATATCATGACCATTATAGCAATAAATGTGGAATTGGTTTGTTATAATTAAAAGGTCACAAATAAGGTAATGAATATTATAATCATGTATGTTTTGAGGAAAATGAATTAAATAGGAAATAAATCTCTGAATGGTTACAATTCATATTGTGATTAGGAATATGGATTGTAACTCCAACTAGGGAAATAAATAGGTAATAAACTTATATACATACATATATATAATTATATATAATTATATATATATATATATATTCAAATGAGAATTAAATGGAATTAAATTAATATAGTAATGTTGTGAATTACAAATATTAGATTAGGACTTTAGATGGGACAGATATAAATTGCAATCAATAAAACATTTAATGCCATAGTAAATATGACCGTTAGGGTCATAAATGGCAGACAATCTTAATAGGAATAATAAATGGAATAAAAAGAGGATTAGTGGGTATTGGTTGTCGTAGTAAATGCTAAGTCAAAGAAGAAAATAAATAATTAACATCCTTGGATATGAAGTTATAGGTTTTTCCTTGTTTTGTTCAAGTTGATCTAAAATTAATATAAGTAGAAATAAGGATTGGACTTAGTAGGTTGATGATGCAAGGTCAGTTTCCTTATTAAATTAAAGTCTGCACTTTCTAACAGCCGGATATATGTACAATGTTGTCAAATATCATTAACTATAGGAACACGTGACAATAGTTAATTGCATAGCGAGATTTTTTTTTTCCCTAAAATAAGGTTTACTTCAAGTGTTGACGGATTAAGTGGCTGTATGGCACACTTCCTATCCAAAAGAAGAAACCAAAAAGGAAATAATTTATAAACGTAGCCTACTTCTGGATTTGAGGTATTAAGTAGTGAGATCCATCTACTAAGTATTAAGTGATTCAATTCACCATTTCTGAAGCAACCCGAACTTCCCTGTGAAGAAAAGCCCGGATTGAGTTGAGAACACGACAAATCAGAACACAAACAGAAGAACATTCCGTTGCTTATTACAACAATTTACATCAGAGTATACAGAGTATGAACAAATAATATACATTTGATAAATATCAAAGATTTACAACTTACAATGCAACGAAAAATAATACAAAACACAGCTGAAAGAGATAAACGGATATAGAGCTTTCTGAATATCATTTCAGTTGTAAACCAGGATCCTGTTAATATAAATCTGCAAAACCAAAATTACTAGCTGCCCATGTGGAAAATAGGGGCACCCAGAGTTTCGGCTAAAACAATAAACTCCATTTCAGTCATGTGACTGGTGTGAGAATTAAAACAATCACTATTTTGATTTTAAATTAGGTAAATCAAAGGACCACGCCGTACAGCATGGAACGGGTTTACCCCCAAGAATACCAGTGCATAAAACAAATAGCGCAATGCTAAATAAAGAACAATGAAGCTATTATAAGACTCAGGTCCCATCACACAATGCAACGCAAGCCGGAGGATAGAGTTTTACCTTATAATAGCCAAATATGCTTGGTACGTGAAATTTCATCTATTATTACACTAAACGAGTCGAAACCCAACAATGATCCCTTCGGACCAGAGAATTGGACCGGAGGTTGCCCCAATATCTTTTATCCAGGAGGAAGCATACCATACTCGCGAAGTTTATCGACGGTCAAGAGAAATGACTTGCGCATATGCTCCACCAGTGCATTGAAGACAGCGTCAAACACTATAGCCTCATCCGGAGTTAAAATCACATCTTTGGAGGGGGGTTCTATGATAAGGAGAAGGTTCAAGTAAACAAAAAATACTATAAGTGAAGAAATCAACTTCAAATATAAATGTATCAATCATAGACGACATAGTTCCCCATCCCACTATGTCGCCATACTAGGCTCTGCAATCAAATTCGCAAAATGTCGTATTGGAAGTTGGATTTCCATCTGTGAACCAAGGCAAGGGATCGTCCTTACCACTTCGAGACTCTCTAGCCCGAGCCTCAGGCAAGCGCGTAGACAAGACTTGGATCATCAGGGTCGGTCCACAAAAGTGGATTAAAATGCCTGAACAATCCGTTTCCCTGCCCTATGGGGCATAAACTAGTCATATATCGACCAAATCATCCATTGGCTCCGTAGAGATCGATATAACCGAGACGCCTCGCTATCTATCATCCACATAAGTAAAACATCTTGGCATGCAAAACCCAGACACCAATCCTAGCTAGAAGGAAACGCATGTCCTCCCTGATGTCCTCTCCCATTTCTGGTTCACACCGGGGTGCGAGGCTCGCGAATTAACGTTATACACAAAACTATGCTATATTAAAGCCGTGCTTTGATCATCAACCACAAGACTCTGCTTTTCAACAGAAGCCTTGATCATTTGCATCTTAGCATGCCACATAGGCAATTCACGCTATGCAACCGATATCAATCAATCACACAGAATGAAATCCGATGTCAGACACACATCCATTTACAAGTTCGTTTTGGGTTTGAACAAAACCGGAGGCACCTTATTCCTCGTCCCATATGTCC
Source organism: Allium sativum (assembly GCA_030737875.1). Classification (NCBI taxonomy): domain Eukaryota; kingdom Viridiplantae; phylum Streptophyta; class Magnoliopsida; order Asparagales; family Amaryllidaceae; genus Allium; species Allium sativum. Next base: position 551,939,902 of record CM060910.1, on the reverse strand, counting down.
AACACAGGAGAGAGGACCTCGCATATCCGGTCGATCTCCAAGTACGTCTGGAGGATCACCATTTATTACCTCGTCTTAGGTGTACAACCTAATCAAGACATCGGTAATTGTAGCGACCCGAACTTCCCCGGTCTCCGAAGAGATGAGAAAGAACGAATTACTGTGAGGACAAGACAAAACAGAACGCAGACGGAAGAACATTTAATTGTATATTACAACAATGCACCAAAATACAAGAATAAACAGAGTATAAATGAATAAATATACATTCGATAAATATCAGAGATTACAATAAATTACATAGCAGCGGAAAATAATACAAAGCACAACTGAAGGTGATATACGGATACAGAGCTTTCCGGATATCATTCCAGCCGTAAACCAGGATCCTGTGAATATAAATCTGCAAAACCAAAACTACTAGCTGCCCGTGCGGAAAATAAGGGCAACCAGAGTTTAGGTTAAAACAATAAACTCCAGGTCAGTCATGTGACTGGTGTGAGAACTAAAACAGTTATTTAAAACTTTACTTTAAAAGAGAGTAATTCGAGGGACCACGCTGTATAACACGGAACGGGTTTTCTCCCAAGAATACCAGTGCATATAAATAAACAACGCAATGCTTTTTCGAAAAATGAAGCTATTATAAGACCCAGGTCCCATCACACAATGCAACGCAAGCCGGAGGATAGGGTTTTCCCTTATAATAGCCAAACATGCTTGGTACGTTTAAAACAAATCATTTGATACTATAGTAAGTGTATAGTGTCAAAACCATTTCAATCATAAATATAAATCATAGACGGCATAGTATCCCATGCTACTATGTCGCCATACTAGGCTCTACAAATAAAACCGCAATACACGTATTGGAAATTTGATTTCTGTCATGAGTCGAGGCAAGGGGCAAGATCCTCTCCGCGCTCGAGACACTCTAGCAAATGCCTCAGGACTACACACTCTGGGCAATCCTGGATGCGGCTGGGCCGGTCCTCACTTACGTTAGAGGATTAGTTATTCTTGAACACACGTTTCCCGGTCCTTACAGACCTATAATCGAGGCGCCTCTTTCCAACAACCACAAAGGTGAAAAGTATATAAATGTCAGGGCTGGTAAGTCACTGACACCACCAAAGCTAGAAAGAAACGTCGTGCTCTCCCAGCGGTCCGTATCCCGTTTTTAACTCATACCGAGGTGTGAGGCTCGCGAATTCACGTTATACACAAAGATACGCCACAAAGGCCGTGCTTTGATCATCAACCACAAGACTTTGCTTTTCAACAGAAGCCTTGATCATTGCATCTCAACATGCCACACAGGCAATTCATGCCATGCGATTGATATCTATCGATATATAACCTCTAAGCTCGTACGTCTCAGAGAAGGGCGTTAAGCAAGAGAATAAATTCTCCGCCGCCAAACAGATATATATTTAACAGAAATCAATCGACACAGAATAAAATCCAATGTCAGACATACAATCCATTTACAAGTCCGTTCTGGGTCTGAACGAAACCGGAGGCACTTTCCTCGCATATCCATCCGTCTCCAAGTACGTCTGGACGACCACCAACTATTTCCATCCTCTTGGGTGTACAGCCCAATCAGGATCGTCAATAATTACCCAAACGATGTGGAGACTTCCGGTCTTCGACCACCGTATTCATCTTCGACTTATCGTCGAATCGGTTATTCAGAATGGGTATAAACCCGGCCTTTCCGAACAACCCGCGTATATTAAAAACAAATGTTACACAAATTCAACATACGCCTCATTCCAATTCTGAATATTCTGTTATTTAAATATTCGCATCTTTTGGGAAAGGTTCCCATTAATTTTATCCAAGATAAATTCTTTAGAATTTATCCTTTAATCATCCTTTTGATGTCGTTTCAAACCAAATTATGGTTTTCTGAACTAGTCGAGATTAGCGAACCGTAACAAAGTAATTATTTATTCTATTTCCCAATCCCAACCTATTCATCCCATGAAGCAAAACTGGTAGTACTTCACGTCTAACACCACAATGTTATCGGTAAAATTAATTACCATCTCACGTTCAAATCTAATTAAAGATTTAACTATCGCTTTGGAGCAAAACTGGTGATACTCCATTCTCTCTCATTTCTAAATTTGATAATTTAGATTATAGATTCACATTTCAACCTAGTTGCAGATTCGTTAAAACTCTTTTTACTGGGTCAAAGAACTAGGTGTTATTTAAAACACAGTTCACGACAAACCCAAATCACATTCTATTTATTATCGGGTTAAAGAACTAGTGTTGTTTAAAACACAGTTCACGATAAACCCACAAATCAATTCTAGTTCAATTCAAATCAAATTATATTAGGAATTCCGATTATTTAAAACCCCTTTTTAAATCTAATTTATTTATTTAAAAATAAAAACCCGGGTTTTAAATTGAGTTCAAACTAGTTCATTTCGATAAAAATCTATTTTTATCTTTTCAAATATGGAGTTTTTCACCCCTATTTTTCTCAAATCACTTCTTATGATTTTACACAAATTATTGATATTTTTAATAATTTTATCAAGGCCCGTACAGTCGATTTCCAACAATGGCCATCGAACTGCACTTACAGCGACCTTTTTCAAATTTGATTTGGACGTATCTCCAAATCCAACCGTTAGATTTTGAATTTCAAATATTCGTTAGAAAGCCCTTTTCGATACGAACCTAACGGTTCCGGTTTTAGGAGAATCCGACGGTCGGATCTCCCGTAATGTCCGTTTGAAATAAATGGTCGAAATTCACGAACTGCCGCGGCGCGGCGCGTTCTATTCAGGCCATTATATATATAATATATATTTCGTCGATTTCTATTTAAAACGAATTATATGAATAGTTTTGAATTCGTTTCAAAAACAATTTCAACCTCCATTTCAATTCAAAGCAAAATTGAATTCTTCTTATAAATTCGTTTTAAAATTCATTTCTATTCAATTCAAGTTTCAGTTCAATTTGAATTCATTTCACTTCGTTTTAAATTCAATTCGAATTCATTTTCAATTCGATTCAATTCAAAGTGGTTTTCTATTCGATTCAATTCAAAATGGTTTTCTATTTGATTCAAATTCGTTATATATTCAATTGAAATCAAATTCGTTTTCTATTCAATTCATTTCGAAATCGTTTTCTATTCAATTCATTTCGAAATCGTTTTATATTCTATTCATTTCGAAATCGTTTTATATTCTATTCATTTCGAAATCATTTTATATTCAATTCATTTCGAAATCGTTTTATATTCTATTCATTTCGAAATCGTTTTATATTCTATTCATTTCGAAATCGTTTTATATTCTATTCATTTCGAAATCGTTTTATACTCAATTCATTTCGAAATCGTTTTATATTCTATTCATTTCGAAATCGTTTTATATTCTATTCATTTCGAAATCGTTTTATATTCTATTCATTTCGAAATCGTTTTATATTCTATTCATTTCGAAATCGTTTTATATTCTATTCATTTCGAAATCGTTTTATATTCTATTCATTTCGAAATCGTTTTATATTCTATTCATTTCGAAATCGTTTTATATTCATTTCAAAATGAATAAAATCGATATAAATATCGTTCATGTCAAAATGGCGTCAATCTAATAAACACGGCTTCATATATGTCTATTTTATCTTTGTCAACACACGACTAATCTCAACGAATGAGTGTCGTCCACATGTGACTATTTTTGTTAAAATATTTCGTTCAACACATGACTAATCTCAATGGATGAGTATTGTCAACACATGAACCTTTATTTTATATTGATAAAGATGTAAATTTTATTATTAAAATATTTCGTTCAACACATGACTGATCTCAACGGATGAGTACAGTCAACACATGAACCTTTATTTTATATTGATAAAGATGTAAATTTTATTATTAAAATATTTCGTTCAACACATGACTGATCTCAACGGATGAGTACAGTCAACACATGAACCTTTATTTTATATTGATAAAGATGTAAATTTTATTATTAAAATATTTCATTCAACACATGAATTTCTATTCAGTTCATTTATTCAATAAAATGATATTTTTATTTTTCTAACATATTTTAGAAAATTTCGGCGGCATAACGGCATGATACTAGAAACGGGACGAGGCCTAGCCTTATCCCCGGTCTAGTGAAGGCCCACGCCATTCACACATCAATCAAATTTACCAAACAACCAAATTCAAATCAAATCATCTAACTAATTTTTGCAATCAAACAAACAAGTCCATGGTCTGTGAACGATTGTGTCGGGTGCTACTAAGCACCGTCTGCATCCTAGTGTGTGTATATATATATATATATATCTAGAAAATGAAATTGAAGAGTGAGAAATTCTCACCAATAACTATCCCAATTCCACGACTCTTCATTTAAAGAAATCTTCGTCGTTCCCGCATCTTTGTCATCTTCGTTGCCTGTATTCTCTACATATGTAAAAATCGAATTTTTACTTTGCTATTCAATATATAAAAATAGAATTTTTACTATGCTATTCAATATATAAAAATCGAATTTTTACTTTGCTATTCAATATATAAAAATCGAATTTTTACTAAAACTCTATATGGATAAAATTTCTATTTTTACATTGCTACTATATAGATAAAAATTCCATTTCAAAAATTATAGATTTCGCCTTTATAAAAATATAGATTTCGCCTTTTCAAAAAATATAGATTTCGCCTTTATAAAAAATAAAGATTTCGCCTTTATAAAAATATCGTCTTATCATATTTTTACATCTTGTATATCGTAAAGACTATACTTTTATTACTTTAAAAATATAAAAATCATATTTTTAATACTTTAAAAATATAAAAATCATATTTTTACACCTTCTACATAATAAAGATTATATTTTTAATACTTTAAAAATATAAAAATCATATTTTTAATATCTATACTATATAAAGGTCATATTTTTAACCTTTCTATAATATAAAAATATCGCCTTTTCAACTTTAAAAATCTAATCTTTATTATAATCAAACATCTGAACTTTTGTTATATGAAATTCCGAGCTTTTCAAATATAAAAATCCGAGGTTTGCATATTAAAAATCCGAGCTTTTCACATTAAAAATCCTTTCATAAATCATAGTGGTTCATACAAAATTTTAATAGCAAAAATAAATAAATACAAACAAATAGAAGACTTACAGTGGTTTTTTTTATTAGAGGGAGGGGGTTCGGATTCACGGAAGGAGGAGGGGTCCGGCAGTCGGGCGTTGGAGCTGCAGGGTGCGCCGGAGTTGGTCAGGCGGAGGCGGTCGGCAGGAGGAGGGGGCGGATCTTCTGGAGGGGCGGTGGTGGGTTGGGTGCTGCGCGAGTGGAGGATCGGCGAGAGGGGGGTAGGGGGAGGAGGCGACGTCGAAGCTGGGGATGGGGGTCTCGGTCCCTGGCGATGCGATGGCCGGGACGGCGGTGGATCCGATCGATGAGGGCTTCGATCTTTTTTTTATTTATTTCTATTTTGAAAGATAAGAGGGGGGGCAGAGGATATAGAAAAGGTTTTTTTTATTATTTTATTATTTAATTTGGCAAAAAGTTGACTTTCACATACGACCTCGAAACGAGGCCCACCGCCTGTCGTCCATAGCGTTTTACCCCCATTCCGAACACAATGGGATATGTATCGCAAGCTGATTCGATTGTTTTGATCAGTTTCCGTTGAATTTACATTTAAATCACTATATTGAATTTTAAACGTACATTTCCAATTACCGGGGTCGCATACGAACTTTAAAAATTCCAGAAAAATATTTTCTAGCTTCGTATTGACGATACGGTCCTAACAAAACTAGTTTCGTCGAATTTTGAGACCGTTGGAAAAATGGCCAATTTCCAGTCGATTAAAATCAACGGAAACTGGTCAAACGCGTTTTCCTTTGCCACGCTCACATATTGAATCGAAAAATTATGAAATTTAAAACCTAACAATAATTTGACATCACGGACCCAACAAAAGTGGTTTCGTCAAAATCCGAGGTCGTTTGCAAAATTTCCATTTTTAAGGGCCTGAATTCCATAGCGACTATTCAGAATTTTCAACTGGACATATCTTTTGATTCCCGCTATGAAAATTTGATTTTTCGGATTCGTTGGAAAGGTATTATCAATTAGATCCTAATGTTTTTGGTTTCACTAAAATCCAAATTGTTTTGCACCCGGTACATTCAATTGAAGTTTGAAATCGAATTATCGAACTACCGCGCCATTTTCAATTCTATTTATAATTATATATAATTATTTATATTCATTCTAACGACGATGTATATAATATATATGTTCGAATTATATTCAAAATAAATTTCTCGTCGATATTATTTAAAATAATCTATTTTAAATATTCAAAATTCGCTAAAATTGCCAAAATAAAAATTTTAAACTGGTTCAGAATTTCCGGGTTATTACAGTAATCATCCAAACGATGTGAAGACCTCGGGTCTTCAACCACCGTCTTTATCGTCGACTCATCCCCGATTCAGTTATTCAGAATGGGATAAACCCGGTCTTTCTGAATAACTCGCGTATATAATAAACAAGTGCTATAAAAACACAACATATGCCTCATTCCAATTCTGAATAATCTTTTATTTAAATATTCATATCCTTTGGGAAAGGTTCCCATTAATTTTATCAAAGATACTTTCTTTAAATTTATTCTTTAATCTTCCTTTGGATATCAATTCAAACCAAATTATGGTTTATCCAAACTAGTCGGGATTAGCGAACCTTACCGAAGTAATCATTTGTTAAGTTTCCCAATCCCAACCTATTCATCCCATGAAAAAAAACTAGTGATACTTCATATCTAACATCATGGTGTTATTGGTAAATTCAATTGTCATTTCACGTTCAAATCTAATTAAAGATTTAACTATCACCTGGAGTAAAACTGGTGGTACTCCATTCTCGATCATTTCTCTAATTTGATAATTTTAGTTATCAAATTCACCTTTCAATCTATTTAAAGATTCATTAAAACTCTAATTCAGTTTTAATTTCCAAAAAACATTACTTAATGATTATTCAAAGTTAAGAAATAAATCTTATCTTTAACCGGGTTAAAGAACTAATGTCATTTAAACACAGCTCACAATAAACCCAAAATCATATTCCATTAACAATGGAATCTTCACGGAAAACAAATTAATATATATACATATATAATCGATATAAACTTCCGTATCCAACCGATAATATAAATGGAATAACGATAAAGCCTCTTAAATTCCATATATAGCAACAGTCTTCCTCCACAGAAGTTCACTTCGATTATTACCGAATCGAATTCCATTCCATTCCAATTTATTTTATTAAACTAGAAAACTTTTCTTTAGAAATTTCCCCTAAATCTTAATTAAAAGATTTATAAATTCCAAATCATATTTCATTGTGAATCGGGTTAAAGAACGAATGTCGTTAAAACACAGTTCACAACAAACCTAAGTCACATTCCATTTCAAATCCAATTAATTGTTAATTAATTAGTAATTCTTCTCTACATCTTAATTAAATGATTTATTCTTTTCACACGGGGTTTAATAACAGTGTTACTGAAGACCCCATCCCATTAGTCTCTAACCGTAAATTAGTAAGAGAACAATTCCCTAAGTATTAATCCGGAAGGCCGAAACCAACATCAGATCAATACCCAGGAAACCATTAAACTTAGCTAATCTCCAGTTAGTTTCTAATTTTCTTAACTCTATTGGGTTTAAGAACAATATTATCAAAGATACCATTCACGACAAACCCAAAATCCCATTCCATTGTTAATCGGGTTAAAGAACAAGTGTTATTTAAAACACCGTCCACGATAAACCCAAAAGCCAATTTCAATTTCATTCTAATTAAATGTTAATTAATTGGTAAACTTCATTAAATCTTAATAAAAAGATTTATATCTTTTCTCAACGGGGTTTAAGAACAGTGTTAATGAAGACACTGTTCACGACAAACAAAAAATCCAATTCAATATTAAATACAAGGCTCTGAATAGAAATTATATCGGCTTATATTCAATATCAAATTCTGAAACCAACAAATATCATATTGGGAATAACGATATATATATATATATATCTTCGAAACTCCTCCACAATGTCCGTGTAATCACGGAATCCAATATCGAAATATTCCGAAGATAATTTCGATTCAAATCCATTCCAATTCATATATTGGAAATTCTGGTTATTTTTAAAACCATTTCAAATCCAATTTATTTATTTAAAAACACTGGATTATAATTCTAGTTCATAACTAGTTCATTTCAATAAAAAAATATTTTTATCTTTCCAAATATGGGATTTTTCATCCTAACTCTTTCCAAATCATTTATTATGATTTTACACAAATTATTGATATTTTTAATAATTTTATCAAGGCCCGTACAGCCGATTTCCATAAACGGCCATTGAACTGCACTTACAGTGATATTTTCCAAATTTGATTTGGACATAGTTCCAAATCCAACCGTTAGATTTCTCTAATATTCGTTGGAAAGCTCTTTTCGATACGAACCCAACGGTTCTGGTTTTAGTAGAATCTAACGGTCGGATCTCCCGTAATGTCCATTCGAAGTCAATGGTTGAAATTCGTGAACTGCCGCGGTGCTGCTCGTTCTATTCAGGTCATTAAACATTTATAATATATATTTCATTGATTTCCATTTAAACCGTATTTTATAAATCTTTTTAAATACATTTTCAAAACGATTTCAACTTCATATTCGATTTCAAATCAAAATTGAATATTCCATATCATTAATATATAAATGATAATATTTTCAAAAAATTAGATTTTGAAATCACTTCCTTTTCGATATTCATTATAAAAATGAATAAAATCGATATAAATATCGTTCGCGTCAAAATGGCACACATCTAATCAACACGGCTTTATATATTTAAATATTTTTGTGTCCATCCCAAATTGGACATCAAGATCATATTTTGATCTTTTACTGAATATTATTTTAAAATATTCATTACTTTAAAATATTCATTCTTTCTGAATTGGAATCAGACACAGTCAATTACCATATAATGTTGATTATATGGATTTCATACAACACATGTATAGAACAACAATGATAAACAATCTACCATCATCCAGAGTGTATTCTACACTGCGTAAGCATTAAATATAAATATTTAACGCTTACCATAGTTTGTCAACCAATCGATCGGCATACAACTAAATGATTGAGATTAGTGCACGTCAGATATCATCCCATTACCCGTATGGGGTTTCAATCAACAAACACTGATTTTTATTTGTGCAGTTGGGCAATGTGTAAAGTATATCGTCCTAGTCCATATCAGTCAAATAGATGTACATAAACAAATCATCCGATTTGTAAAGGAATATTTATTCTCATTTGATTTACTCATTAAAAATTATAATTTTATCAATAAAATATTTTACTCAACGTACAAATATTTTATATAATCCATTTTACATCACAAACAATTTCAAACAACACAATACAATCAAGCAAACAAGTTGTCCATGGTATGTGGACGACGTGGAGCAGTTCATATATGCAGTTATAAAATAAATAACTGTACAGAAATAATTTTAGTGAGGAGTTCTCACCTTGGGTTTTCACTCCGTCATTCCTTAATTGAACAGTTTGGGTTTGTTTCTCGTCCATTCCATCGCAATCTGTTTCACACGGTTTTTATATTAAAAAATCACATTTTTATTTCAATGCTATAAAAATCACATTTTTGTACCACTACTTCATATAAAAAATCACAACTTTATAGTTTATTTATACGGATAAAAATCAAATCTTTATATCGTTACATACATATAAAAGATCATATTTTTATAGCTACTTCGTACAATAAAAATTATGTTTTTATAATGTTATTCATATTAAAAATCATATATTTTCCTTATTAAAAATCTAACCTTTTCTGCATATAAAAATCTAATCTTTCTTGTGTATAAACATCTAATCTTTCTTTTATAAAAATGTTAACTTTTTTTATAAAAATCCTGACTTTTTGCGAATAAAAATCCTAACTTTTTACACTTAAAGATCCTAACTTTTTACACTTAAAGATTATAACTTTATAATGCTATGTATACCATAAAAATTATAACTTTATATATGTTTATATAAATAAAAATCTAATTTATTTATTGGTTATCTAGATAAAAATCTATTTTTTCTTAACATAAAAATTTAATTTTTCTTAAATAAAAAATCATAACTCATCTTATACGTTCTCTCTCTACATAAGAATAATAACAAAACTGTTAGATCAAAATTTGGACCTAACACCCAAATTGTTCTGAAGCTTATAGAGTTTCAACTGAAGAATGAGAAAAAAGGAAATAACACACAGAATTTATAGTGGTTCGGCGTTAACGAGCCTACGTTTACTTTATATATTATTGATTATACTTTGAAAGCTAATACAATCAAGGATTTCTCTCAATATTTCAGTAGTTTGACAACAATGGCGGATTCAGTACTCAATATTGCCAAAAAGATCCCAAAAAATGCCAAGCTCCGGGCTATTTATAGCTGATTTTGTCAGGCGGGTCGTGGTTATACGTGGCACGAATCCCGAGAACATCGGATCGCATCGCCACCGTTGAGGAAATGGTCAAATTAGCCGTTGTGGACAGGTGTCGCGATCTGCTTGAAAATCGGATCGTGCAGCTGGGGAGAATTGGTCCAAATGACGGTTAGGGACACGTGTCACTAGATCCGTGCATCTCGGATCGCTGAAGACTAGCTCACGCTTGAATGGGTCAGAGGATTCGCCACGCATCAGGGGATAGGATCGGTCAATACTGGACAATAACAGATGCACGGATCGGATCGCCTAGAGGCGTCGTTTCGCTGATGAGATGGGGGCGATCCGTCGAGACGCGATCCTCCGTGGGCGATCCGTCGAGATGCGATCCTCTGTGGGCGAGTCGTCGAGACACGATTCTCCGCGGGCGAGTCGATAGTGTGCGATCCGTTCCTTCATATTCTTGGAGAACGTGGTTTCATGCTTTCCTCTTTACGAATGATCCTGGGTGGCTTGGTCAAAAAGCGAGCCAACATTTTGCCCCCTCGAAGTATGTTTTATCGATGATGGAACATGCTTCGAAGCTATAGAATCGTCTTTTCTCAACGAGTCGCGGATCAGAGAACGATTCTCTTTCTGGGATTTTTCAGAATCCTCATTTATGAATTTCTCGACTCGTTTCGCGGGCTCGAGTCGCGGTCCGTTAGAGAGATATTCGTTCCGCTCTTGGGTGTGCACTTGGGCCTCGGAACGAAACGGGCTCCTCCTCGAGTCGTGTTGGGCTTTTGGTTCACGGCCCGCCGGTCTTTCGTGGATCGAATAGGACAAAGAAAGGGAGACAAACGGTCGCCTCTTTGCCTATATAAGCCGACCCTCCCCTCTTCACTTTCCTTCCTCTTTCTTTCTACCGTATCGTTTCGCCTGCACTATCGAAGAACGAACCCAAAATTTTCAACTCTCGAAAATCCAAGCATTCCCTCAATTTTTAGAAAGGTAACTCCACCAAAAGCATTCTTATTCGTGAACGCCGCTCTTTCATGAATTTTCTCGACTAATTTGAGGGAGAAACAATGGAAATTTGCGCTTTTCTGAAGAAAACATCAAAACGCCATGGCTGACTAACGTAGAGCTTGGAGTTCGAGGATGGAAAGGAGAGGAGGAAAACGAAGGAGGAAGAAGAAGAGGGAAGACCGGTTCGGATCGTGGGCAAGGAGAGGAGAAGACGAAGGCGAGTGGCGAGACGAAAGATCGTGATGGCAGCAAAGGCGCGTATCGTGGGGGTTGCAACGATTCGTGAAGGAGCGATCCCTTTGCCCTGCGATTCGATGGGGGGCGATCACTCTGCCTTGCGATCCGAAAGGGGCGATCCCTCTGCCTTGCGATCCGACTCATAGTTGACGATGCGAAGAAATTTCAAACTTTAATCAACGCCTTGTCACCATAAAATTCTGAACAGTTAGGCTAGAGCCTTGACGTTGGACTTTCTGGACTAAATGACTACATAATTCGGCTGCATATGACGACTAATATTTTGATGATCTCGATTGCTTTCATATTTTATTTTCAATGCACATACAAGTACACACACCGGCACTTGCACACACGGGGATCGGGTAGTATTAATCTCATTGTTCATGCTTTCTCGTCCTAGCAGTAATGTCGAATGATCACTCTTTTTCAAGATTCGCAACAGAAGCGGAATCCGAGGCTCCTGAGCAACACAATCCTAAGACTCTTCCAATTAATCCAGGAGGTGAAAATTCTGGATCTGAGTACGAGGCCACGGAATCAAATCCATCCGAAAATACTTCATCTAGCGATGATTCTGAGATAGACGAGCGAGCTCCTGACGAGATTGCAGGCGCGCTTGGGATAGATAAATTTTTTGATTCTTTAGCATCCAAGCTTGACGATATAAAGCTTAAAAGAATCTGCTTAAGACACGGAATTCCTTGGGACGATGTCTTGACGCCCGGAAGCGAAGATAGACCCCACCTAGCTCCAGAAGGGTATATGGTGATCAGTCGAACCATGTGTCTAGTAGGAGCTATTCCTCCGTTTCCTCCGATCGCCATCGAAACTTTAAGACGACTAGGTATTGCTCCGATGCAGCTTCATCCTAACGCCTACGCATCTCTATACTCTCTATATGTTGCATACGCGGAGATCCTACACGCCGAACTTAAATTTAGAGATCTGGTATTCTTATTTCTTTTCAAGCATCGTTCTTCGGCAACTCCAAATTTCTCTTTCTTTGAATCGGTGGCGAATAGGAAAGTTTTGTACGACGGGTATAGCAACATAGGGGATCCTAAGTCCGATTGGTTTTATATAAGGAAACAGACCGGATGCTCACGAAGATGGCTCAAATCAAGTAAACTTTGATCTTCTAATCGAATATCTTGCTCAAGGAGTCTAAGTATTAACATTCTTCCGCCTTTTTCTTTGTCTTAAACAGATCACATCTTCCCGAAAACGGAGGGTCCGTTATACAACCATCGATTATCTACTCTTCATCAAAGCCGGTCTGACTTTCTGAGGATCAAAAAATGCATCACTGATGACAATCTTCATAAGCATCGTCTTCTGGATAGAAGATTTGGACTTGGTACTGGTGGCAGACCTTATAAGTATGTGCCCCCAATGGAAGGAGAGGGAACTTCACAAGCGGCAGAAACAACTAAGTTTCGTAAGAGTCCTTCTCCGATAGTCATCCAGGACGATGAGGATTTGAACATATACAGAGGGGATGAGGTCCGCGGTAACGTGTCCAAGGAAAAACCGATTTCTACTCCAATCGAAACCGTTGCTCCCGACGATTTGACAGAAGAGCAGTTATTTGATGAACTAAATAAAATTCCTCTACCCGATGATGTATATACAGAGAAGGACTTTGGAGAGGGGCCTTTCTTCCCTGCTTCTGAAGAGACCATCGCTACAACTAGAGGACGAGAAACTGGTCAGATGAGCCTGTCTCCAGGCCCGGGTCTGTTAGGGGGAATTACATGGGATGCACATATCACACACACTATCTGATCCTGCACTCTTATATCGTGGGTATTCAAAGTTTTAATATGCTCTTTTCTTTTTTGCAGGAACGATGTCTCGCATGAAATCTTACTCGTATCGTTCTCTTCGTGAGGGCACACCCAGCCTTCGTCCGGACACGGAGCGCTCTCGTGGTCCTTCTCACAGGCCGACTTCCTCGCAGCCTCGATCTCCACCAAAATCGACCTCTACCAAACCTTCCAGCTACCCGGCAGTTCCTACAGGGGGAAAGAAACTTCCTAAAGAGTTAACTCCTCCAAAGAGTGCACCTTCCCACAGCCGGTCTTCAAAAAGGCATCAAGAATCTAAAGATAAGGGCAAGGATGCATTCAAAGAGCCTGAAAAGGAGAGGAGTGACATCATCCCCTCCAGCCAGCCAGAGTTGGCTGCTCCAGGGTCACGGGATTACATGCATGGTCCCGAGATTCAAGGTAGGCTGGAAAAGCTTCGGGAACAATTCCCAGACATATTCTTTGACCGGATGACATTTGTTCCAGCCTTGGAACCGGTCCCCAAGAACTGGGATAGCGAAGTTGTCGGGCATATCTGCATTGTTGCCAGGCAATATGAGATGATGAAAAAACATGTCGTTAACCTTTCTGAAGTCATCCGATCGCTTGAAATAGAAGCACACAGATCCAAGGTGAAACTTGAGAACAACGAGAGGGCCAGGACCAAGATGGAGAAGGACCTGGAAGTTGCTCAATCCCATCTTGCTTTAGCACGGAGGGACGTTGAAAATTATAAGATTGAATTAGAAAATGCTAAGCAACGCTTCCATTCGGAACTGGACTCCAATAGCCAAGAGAAAATGGCCTTAAAGAAGGAGGTCGAAGATCTCAAAATGGCCAACATCGAGTTGAAAACAGCACAAGGCCATTTTGAAGCTGAGAGGGCTGCTTAGGAGGCAGAAAAAGCGAGTTTAAAAGAAAGTTTAGCTTTGGCTAAAGTAGAAAAGGTGATTTTAAATGAGCAGGTCTCGGATGTGGAGAGAAGGGCAGCCCTCGCCGAAAAGAACGTTGAAAGTGCCATCGAATTGGCCACTGCTTCTAACAACAAGCTCCTCGCAAGAGAGAAGGAGATTGAGGGGTTTGAAGAGATGATTTTCGATTTCCTTGGCCAGGTTCTCAAAACTCGCAATATTTCGTGGATCCCGGATTACCATGTTACTTTGGCCAACTTATGGGATGCCATTGTGGAGGGTGAAAAACATAAATTGAGGGTCGAAGAAATCGATGAGGATGAATTGATGAAGAGCATCCTAAGAGACAATGAGCCTGAGGACCTGGCAGAGGGTCGCCGCTTGATTCTGGCGGAGATGGAAAAGGAGAGGGCCCTGGCTAAGGGTAAAGGCAAAGCTGATGAGGGCTCGAGTTCGGCTGTGGAGCCCAAGACCTCCGAGGTTGAGGAATACCATCCCGATGATCCATTAATCCCTTTGGGTCGAACTCCCATGGTCATTGGAGCCTCTGCAACTACTCAAGAAGGAGCATCTGCTGAAGGTATTTCTCTCTCTTCCCCACAATTTGTCAAAGCAATTGTGAATTATCGTCATCTGGTAGAACAACCAATTGAATTAGTAATGTGCGTTCCTTCCGATACAGGTGGCGAGCCCGTCGACAAGGGTGCTGAAAAAGAAAAGGAAGTGGAGAAGGAGGCTGTCTTGCCAGGTGCTGGTATTGATGTATCAAAGCAGGCCGAGGTCACAACAACAGAAAGAAACATCCCGGCACCTAGCACTGATGTACCCAAAGATGCTGAGACCATCGAAGCCTTGAAAGACATGGATGGTCGCCATGTAGATGACGAAGAAGACATTATCGGCGCCAAAAAGGCCGACGATGATGACCAGGAAACCTTGGCCAGCCGAAAAGCCAGACAGGAGAAAGAGTTGGCTTCGAAGAAGGTGGGAGATGAGGCTTTGGACATAGTCCCTCTTGCAGAATTCGATCCCAAAACTGGGATGATTGTGAAGATTCAGCCCAAATCCATCAGCCGACAGCTTCACTTTGCAAACCCCGATGATTTCCCGGCTTCCCTCTCTGGTAGAAGCAAGAGAAAAGAGGTGGAAGAGGAATCTTCTGAGGAGTCGGATGTTCCCCTCATAGACAAAAGGAAGAGGAAGAAAGGGGATCCATCTGATGCCGATAAGGAGAGGCTGGAGAGGCAGAAGCAAGAGAAGAGGCCAAAGCGTAAATAGGATGTTTGTTGATATTTTGTCTTTAGGTTTTCCACTGGCCAGGAAGTGTAATTGTGAGACCGGCCCTCACTTTCTTTTCTAGGTTGTTTTTCACTTTGTTGGTTCGCAGTATATAAATGAAAGTTTATCTCTTTTTGCATCCTTATGTACCTGTATTCAAATAAATTTTCCATGCTTAGTCATAGGCCATCTAATAATAATTAGAAATCAGTCAAACAACAGATAGCCAAGGAAAAAATTTCATGCTACGTTGTTGTATTAAAGTTCAGTATATATATATGTATACGAGTGCATGTACCCCCCCCCCCCCCAATCAGTTATTATCATAGCGTCTGACTGGGGTTTACTAAGGATTGATTAGCCTTGTTGGCAAGTTGCCCCCTATTTCTGAATATGGAGGGCTTGGAAGATTTCATAGGATAATTGTTCTTGTGGCGCCGAATCTTTGGCGCCTTTCTCAGTGCTTAATCATAGACTTCTTTGTACTCTCTTGACGGTTGCCAAGGTTAGAGTTGGAATGCAGTAGTTCAGTCGGTCCCCGATCCTTTAGCAGGGAAGAAGTTCTTTCTCAGCGCTCAATCGGAGACGCTTTTATACTCTCTCTCTCTCTCTAGAGAGTTAGAGTTTGAGCTCAGCGATTCATTCGCTCCCCGATCCTTCAGCGGGGAAGGAGCTCTTTCTCGGCGCTCGATCGGAGACGCTTTATACTCTCTCTCTCTCTCTCTGGAGAGTTAGAGTTCGAGCTCAGCGATTCATTCGCTCCCCGATCCTTCAGCGGGGAAGGAGCTCTTTCTCAGCGCTCAATCGGAGACGCTTTTATACTCTCTCTCTCTGGAGAGTTAGAGTTCGAGCTCAGCGATTCATTCGCTCCCCGATCCTTCAGCGGGGAAGGAGCTCTTTCTCAGCGCTCAATCGGAGACGCTTTTATACTCTCTCTCTCTGGAGTGTTTGAGTTCGAGCTCAGCGATTCATTCGCTCCCCGATCCTTCAGCGGGGAAGGAGCTCTTTCTCAACGCTCAATCGGAGACGCTTTTATACTCTCTCTCTCTCTCTCTCTGGAGAGTTAGAGCTCAGCGATTCATTCGCTCCCCGATCCTTTAGCGGGGGGGGGGGGGAGGGGAGATCTTGCCAAGGCTTTGAGTTCCCCCAAACAATCTACGGGAGGAATGGTTGGCAACAGACTTCAGATACCTGCATTACTCTTTTGATTTCCATAAAAATAAATAGGCAGATAAATAAAGATGCAATAAAGGTAAATGACACACAATATTTTATAGTGGTTCGGTCGAATCATGACCTACGTCCACTTTATAATCTTTTGCTTTATGGAATCAGACTATTCTAGGCAAGTCACACCTTGTACATGGTTTTTTAACAAAGCAAAAGAATAAATTTGAAACTTTCATGTTAAATATGGCCGTAAATGTTGGGCATTCCACACTCTGGGGATTTCCTTTCCATCTACGGTTGCCAGCTTGAAGGTTCCATTATCAAGCTTGCTCAGAATGGAGTACGGTCCTTCCCACTTCGCTCCCATATGAGTTGGGGGTGGGAAAACACGTTTCAGAACCAAGTCTCCGGGTTCCCATGTTCGGGCTCGAACCTTTTTGTTGTAATATCGGGCGACCTGTTGTTTGCATCTCAAGGCACGCAGGTCTGCTTCATCCCTCTTTTCTTCGATCATATCCAGGGACTCAAGGAGCAATTCATTATTGGTCATTGGATCATAATAAGTCACCCGGTGAGAAGGTACCTTTATCTCAACCGGGATGACTGCTTCCTTTCCAAAAGCAAGGGAGAACGGGGTGTGTCCTGTTGCCGATTTATAGGTTGTCCTGTAGGCCCATAGTGCCAAGGGCAATTCGTCAGCCCACATGGCTCTAGCCCGCTTCATTCTTCTTTTCAGAATGGACTTAATTACTTTATTTGCCGCTTCGACTTGTCCGTTCGATTGCGGGTGCGCCACAGAGGTGTATCGATTCTCGATGTGGTATCTTTGGCAGAAGTTTCTGAATTCAACACTATCGAACTGAGTTCCGTTATCTGTTATTACAATCTTTGGAATCCCAAATCGACAGATGATGTTTCTCACGATAAAGTTGATCACTCGTTTGGTTGTGATTGTGGTTAGTGGTTCAGCCTCAACCCACTTAGTGAAATAATCTACGGCCACAATAGCGAACTTTGCTCCGCCCCTTGCTATGGGGAGACTTCCAATGATATCAATTCCCCACATAGCGAAAGGCCATGGACTCATCATCGTTTTTAACTGACTAGGAGGTGCTCTAGGTATCTTTGAAAATCTCTGGCATGCATCACACCGTCGTGCGTATCTTGCTGCATCCTTGTTCATGGTAGGCCAGAAATAACCATGTCGCAACACCTTTTTTGCCAAAGTTTGCCCTCCAGTGTGGTCGCCACATTCGCCTTCGTGGACTTCTTGCAGCACACGTTTGATGTCATCGTGGGCTACACACCGAAGGAGGGGCATTGAAAACCCTTGTCTGTAAAGAACTCCGCCTTGTAGAACATATCGGGCGGCTTTACGAATTACTTTACGCCTCTTGCTTTTCTTGGTCGGAAGCGTTCCGTTCATCAGGAAATTCTTTAGAGGGGTCATCCAGGACTCCCTTTCTGGTTCCGTCTCTAGTACTAGGTCGATTTCCATTTGATCTATGCTAGGGGACCGAAGTACTTCAACGGGGACTAGCCCAGTCATTTCAGGATCGTCGGAACTAGCCATCTTTGCCAACTTGTCTGCCTGCTGATTCTCTGACCACGGAATATGAGATATGTTGTAGTGATCAAAATTGTTTAGCAATTCTTTCACTTTCTTTAAGTATAAAATCAATCTTGCACTTTTAGCTTGGAATTTTCCAGTGACTTGGTTCACAACTAACTTGGAGTCGCAGAAGATGTTCAGCTTTGTGACTTCTAGTTCCTTTGCAATCTTTAATCCGGCTATCAGAGCTTCATATTCGGAATCGTTGTTAGTGGCATGAAATTCCATTCGGATTGCATAGGTTATCAATCGTTTCTCGGGGGTTTCAAGCACTATCCCAGCGCCGGATCTTTCGTTATTCCTAGCGCCATCAGTATACAATCCCCAGGCATTGGGATCGAAAAGTAATTTTGAAGGAGCAGCTTCTTCATTTGCTATATCTTCCTCAGGGACAGTGAACTCTGCTATGAAGTCGGCTATCACTTGCCCCCGAATTGACCGTCTGGGCTGAAAGTTCAAATCAAATTGACTTAGCTCAATATTCCATTTGAGTAACCTTCCAGATGCCTCTGGTCTCTGTAGGACTTGCTTGAGCAGGTGATCGGTGTATATGGTGATAGGATGCGCCTGAAAATAATGTCGAAGCTTTCTAGAGGCGATCAGCAAACTATACGCCAACTTCTCTATCCGTGGATAATTACGCTCTGCTGCTATCAATTTTTTGCTCACATAATACACAGGCCTTTGGACCTTATCCTCCTCCCTTACCAACGTTGAGCTGATCGCATGGGATGACACTGCAAAATACACGAATAAGTCCTCGTGATCTATTGGCTTAGATAATATCGGAGGTTTCTCCAAGTGCCTGAGTAAATTCTGAAACGCTTCTACGCAGTCGGGTGTCCATTTGAAGTGGCATTTTCCTCGCTTTATTAATTCGAAGAATGGGATGCACTTATCCGTAGCCTTGGAGATAAATCTGCTTAGTGCGGCCACTTTTCCGGCAAGGCTTTGCACATCCCTAATTTGCCTAGGTTCCTGAATGTCTCTGATTGCCGCGATCTGGTCTGGATTGATCTCAATACCACGGGAACTGACGATGAATCCCAAGAATTTTCCAGAGGCAACACCGAACGAACATTTGGTTGGGTTGAGTTTCATTCCGTACTTTCGAAGAATGCCGAACATCTCTGCCAAGTCAGTAGTGTGTTGAGAAGATTGCTTGGACTTAACCAACATATCGTCGACGTATACTTCCATTGTTTTCCCGATCTGGTTATAAAACATTCTGTTGACTAAGCGTTGATATGTAGCGCCCGCATTCTTCAAGCCAAAGGGCATCACCACATAACAATATAATCCCAGATCCGTGATAAAACTAGTATGTTCTTGATCTGGAACACGCATTGGAATCTGGTTATATCCTGAATAAGCGTCCATGAATGAGAGAAGTTCGTGACCCGCCGTCGAGTCTACCAACTGATCAATCCGGGGCAACGGAAAACTATCTTTTGGACAGGCTTTGTTCAAATCCGAGAAGTCGATACACGTTCGCCACTTCCCGTTGGCCTTCTTTACCAGGACTGGATTCGAAATCCAATCTGGGTAGGTCGAGTCTCTAATAAATCTGTTACTCTTCAGTTTCCCAACTTCTTCTTCCAAGGCAGCGGACCTCTCTGGGCCCAACATTCGCCTTTTTTGCTTCACCGGAGGATGTTTAGGGTCAATGCTTAAGGAATGGCTCATGATTGATGGGGATATGCCACACATGTCCGCGTGGGTCCAAGCAAACACATCCAAGTTGTTTTGTAAGAAATCCGTCAATTCTTTAGCAAGATTCAGGTTTAACTGGGATCCAATCTTAAGGACCTTCTCCGGGTCACTATCATCAATCGGTACATCCACAGTTGTCTCGTTGGGAGTTGCCATTCTGCCCCCGGGTTCTTGATCCTCTCTGGGATCTATATCCTCGGGCATCTCTCTGGGCGACTCTCCAACGGCTATCCTCTTTGGTTGCTATAAGGTCTCCGCCCCCGTCGGGGGAGAAGCGCCTTTAGTTTCAATATCCCCTCCGTTGCGAAGTAACTTTAGTTCGGCAACATAACATGCTCGCACAGCAACTTGATCCCCTCTGACGATACCAATGCCAGCTTCTGTGGGGAATTTCAACAACAAGCACCAGGGGGCTATACAGGCTCTAAACTTGGCGAGGGCCGGTCGGCCCAAGAAGGCATTGTAGGGCGATTCAACATCCAAAACCACAAAGGGAAGGATTCTCACTCTCTGGCGTTCTCCTTCCCCAAGTGTAACCGGTAACTCTACATAACCCATTGGAGCAGTGGATGCTCCGTTAAATCCACGGATCCATCCTTGACAGGGCTTCAAATCTTTTATTTCGAGGTTCATCTGGTCAAAGGTCTTTTTGAAAAGAATATTGACGGAACTCCCGTTGTCCACTAGAACCTTATGAACAGTGGCTGGTCCAATAGGTACTGTAATTACAGATGGATCTTCAGTTGGAGCATGGACTCCGATGCTTTCTCGTTCTCGGAAAACAACATCATCGGTCATCATCTTTTGCTGCTTCACCGGGATACTGTCCTCGGCGTTGCTGCATTCCCCTACCTCGAGGTGTTGTTTGGCCGCATTGACGTATTGATCCAATGCTTTGGAACTGTGCCCGACGAGATAAAGTCCTCCGATCACGGTATTAATAACAATATTCTTTCCTTTTTGCTGGGCAGTCGGCCTAGCAGCAAGTTGATTCTGGTTCTGATTCGGGGCCTGCACTGCTTGCCCCCTGTCCCTGGGCGTTACTCTGTATTCATCTAGCTTTCCTTTTCGAAGCAGCCTTTCGACTACATCTCTTAGGTGACGGCATTCATTCGTCGAATGACCGTGAATCTCATGAAAGAGACAAAACTTCCCTGTTTCACGCTCTTTCTCCGTCGACTCTCTGGGAGGTGGCCTCTTATTCTGGAGGACTTCATACGCATCCATGAAGATATTTTCCAGAGTATCATTTATTGGTGTATAACTTTCAAAGGCCCTGGGACGAGTCCTTCTCTGGGAGTCGTTCCCTCGGTTCCTCTTCCGGTTGTTGCCGTTACCATTATTATTGTTGTTACCTGGCTGACGACCACCCTGATTCTGATTTCCGACATTTACTTCAACTTTCCCTGAGCTGTCTCCTGTCTGCTTTATGGCGACATTGCTCTGGATTTCCTCCTTATTGGCTGTTTTTTCTTTTCGGTTAGCATATACTTCTTCCCGGCGTAAATGTACGTTGGCTTTCTCGTAGAATAACTCTCTGGTGTGGGGCGGTTTGCCTGCCAGGTACCTCCCGAATTCAGTGTCCTTATCTACTCCGTCAATCAGTGCTGCGACAATGGTCGGTTCATGGGGATCTTTAACCTCAGTAGCGGCCAAATTGAAACGATCCAGGTATACCCTTAAACTCTCGCCTGGTCGCTGCTTGATAAGGAACAAATCGATCACACTTTTTGTCTTCTGTGCGTAGATACGGAATTGTTCTACGAACTTCTCACTCAACTCCCTGAAGCTAGAAATCGATCTCGCCGGCAAGCGAGTAAACCATAACAAAGCCACATCCTCCAGGAATATGGGAAACGCTTTGCACTTAACAGCGTCGAAGGCTGCGGCAGCGGTCATTGACCAAGAGTATCTCATCAAATGTTGGACAGGATCAGACCTACCCGCATATCGGTTCATTTGTGGCATGTTGAAACGCCTTGGAAAAGTCGCATCCAAAATATCATCAGTGAAAGGGGTGTGACTGCGGTCGATCCCCCAATCTTCATTCCGTTGTCCACGGCTATCTGCCAGAATCTGGTGGATCATGGCTGCAACATTTGCACTGGTCCAAGGAGGTTCAGGGTCAGTGCCTCTGGCTCGGCGAGGTTCTCTAATTTCTCTTCCGGGAGCAGTCACGAAATCTGGGGCTCAGATAGGGCTTCGTTGCCCCCTGTTATCATGAGCATGTGTGCGGCGACGGGGCTGAGGTGGTCTGTTACGTACGGGACTGCCCACATCTCGAGCTCTGGAGGCTGTGGCTTGATTGTTCACATTACGATTTGAGGGCCCCGCCTCCAGTGCTTCTTCTTCCTGTGATGGCAGGGTTCCGAACCGAAGCTGCTCTATGTTTTCGGCTCTTTCATACGGTCGTCGCGGAGGTCTCGGCGATTCTTCAGACGAAGAAGAATATACTGGGGTGAGTGGACGAACTGGCGGTGTTCTTTGCCTTGCTAGCTCATCAAGTCTTCTATCCATAGCAGTCAGATTTTGTCGCAGGACGGAGCTTTCCTACCTTTGGGCGGCCAATTCATCAAACAGCCTCTCCCACATTTCAGAAAAGCGAGAGAGATCCCCCTCAGTAACAGGAGCAGCAGGATCATATTGATCGTCATCACCTTCTCTTATGCGCAAAGAACTTGAGTCGGGTCGAGCAGAGGGGCCAGGACGATAGGAGCGAGCCATAGGCTCCTTTCCAGGTCGAGTTGTGGTCAGATCATCAATTCGGATCGCTGCGGTTCGTGGGTGGCGGCTCGCAGCGCCCCCTTGAGGTCGATTCGCAGTCGCAGTGTGCGGAGGGTGCGAGGCGTTTCCTCGGGATCGAGTAACAACCCCTTCAGCAGTCCGGATCGCTTCGTTCTCATCGACTCGGAGCGTGGTGTCTTCGTCGGATCGGTTTGCCCCCTGCGTCCCGCGATCCAAAACTTCTTCATTGCCCTGCTCGTGCACACTCTCTTCAATCGTTTCGTTGGTTTGCGAAGCTCGTGCTTCCTTAGATCTTTTTCCAGCCATGATATCCGAATCGCTGGAACCTTCAAAGAACTGAATAGTGAAACTTTAGGATTGTCTTCTCAGTGAAAGCACCGAAATGTTAGATCAAAATTTGGACCTAACACCCAAATTGTTCTGAAGCTTATAGAGTTTCAACTGAAGAATGAGAAAAAAGGAAATAACACACAGAATTTGTAGTGGTTCGGCGTTAACGAGCCTACGTCCACTTTATATATTATTGATTATACTTTGAAAGCTAATACAATCAAGGATTTCTCTCAATATTTCAGTAGTTTGACAACAATGGCGGATTCAGTACTCAATATTGCCAAAAAGATCCCAAAAAATGCCAAGCTCTGGGCTATTTATAGCTGATTTTGTCAGGCGGGTCGTGGTTATACGTGGCACGAATCCCGAGAACATCGGATCGCATCGCCACCGTTGAGGAAATGGTCAAATTAGCCGTTGTGGACAGGTGTCGCGATCTGCTTGAAAATCGGATCGTGCAGCTGGGGAGAATTGGTCCAAATGACGGTTAGGGACACGTGTCGCTAGATCCGTGCGTCTCGGATCGCTGAAGACTAGCTCACGCTTGAATGGGTCAGAGGATTCGCCACGCATCAGGGGATAGGATCGGTCAATACTGGACAACAACAGATGCACGGATCGGATCGCCTAGAGGCGTCGTTTCGCTGATGAGATGGGGGCGATCCGTCGAGACGCGATCCTCCGTGGGCGATCGGTCGAGATGC
Organism: Allium sativum; assembly: GCA_030737875.1. Lineage (NCBI taxonomy): Eukaryota > Viridiplantae > Streptophyta > Magnoliopsida > Asparagales > Amaryllidaceae > Allium > Allium sativum. The sequence goes on along the minus strand of CM060910.1, from coordinate 551,915,802 downwards.
GATCCTCCGTGGGCGAGTCTTCGAGACGCGATTCTCCGCGGGCGAGTCGATAGTGTGCGATCCGTTCCTTCGTATTCTTGGAGAACGTGGTTTCATGCTTTCCTCTTTACGAATGATCCTGGGTGGCTTGGTCAAAAAGCGAGCCAACAAAAACTAATTTAACTAAGTATTAAAAAACTAAATTAATTAAATAAATAAATAAAACACCTTTTCCAAGGGGGGACCCATAGGCGCTGATGTGGCGGGGGAAGGGGTCGGGGCATGCGGGGAGATGGCACCAGGTCAGTCGGAGGCGGGTGGAGGCGGTCAGACGGTGGTGGGTGCGGATTTGGGCAATGGCGGATCTGTAACGTCCCAGATTTTCGGTCATTTAAATTAGAATATTTAAATCTGTTTTAAATATTATATTAGAAGTATAATTGTAAATTTATATGAAATTAAAACGAAGTGAATAATATGCTAAAACAAATAATACTTAAAATTTGTTTCTTCATCGAAGAGCCAAATAAATCAGGTAGGGAGCTAGCGGGCTTCGTATTGACCACTAAATACCGGTAAACCTATAATAGTAAACTAAACCTACCGGGTTTTGTCTACTCAAAATATGAACTACCGTATATCTACCTAAAAACGCGTTCACATCAGTAGATATACACTGAAACCCGGTATAATCTAAACGGTGTTTATCACATTCAAACCAAATGAAAAGGTCCTCTGTTGACAGTAAAACCAAAGAGGAAAAATAATATAACTCACTTAACCCGATGGCCTATATATTTCAAATCAGCGTGCACATCTCTATAATGGTGGCCTACCCATGTAGTTATGCTACTTTTCTTCATCTGGAAGTAATTACTGCAAGCCTTAAACTAAAATAAGGCTACACACATACATAGCCTAATCTAAATCCATAAACCATGAAATTTGCGCTCGTCCTTTTCTGAAATAATCAAAGTGCACCATACCATTTTGTTTGCACCTGCACACGTTGTTATGAAAGGGATATAGACTAAGACAACTCGCCCAACAGCTCATGCTGCCCTAAGACTCATACTAGCTATAGATGAGGACAGCATTAAACCCTCTCTGCTACTAAGCCATCATCCTACCCCTTCCTTCGTTCGGAAGTAAATATATGAAGTACAATAACCATTTTCCTACATGCTACTCTTGTCCTACTGAACAATACTCTCAGCACGAAAATTTCCAATCAACATTAATGTGCCATACTCACCACGTTCATCCATACTTCAATTTAATGAAGTAAACCTAGCCTAGTACCTCTCTTGTCAACATAAGAAGATGTTCTCATCCACATAAACCTTCGCCTATAAATATATGGATATTCAATATTAGTTTGAAACCAGACGAATCCTCCTCTGTAAAGTGAAAACACGCCAGCCTCCTTAGAAATAAAAATAGCAGATCGTGGTAGACTGTGCGATCTACAGGGGGACGACGGTGGCAAACTGACGAGAAGGCACAGGAAGCAGCGACTTCTGATTATTCCTTGGTGGTCGGCAGTGTGAGTATGCGAGGTAATTTTGGACGTGAGGCTTAGAAATAAAGTTGAAGCAGCAGGTTGGATACAAAGATTTTGAAGACAGTATATGCGGAAAGATTGAAGAGTAGTAGAAGTGAAAGAACGGGGATCTGTTGGGTACAAAGAAGTAGGCAAGTCCGCGATGGTAGGAGACACTGTATGAGGATGGTGAGGCTACTGGCAAGAAGGATGAAGTCGCGGCCCGTTGATGTGGGGGAGGAAACATATATGTTAGATGGAGTATAATGGTATACAAAGGCACTGCGAAGTGAAGGGGAATGGCAGTGAGAATGGTAACGTGAAGATGGTTCGTCAGTAGCCCGTGCTAGCGGTGGGAAGCGAGAGCAGGTCTTGATGTTCGAAACAGTTGAGACAATAGTGTTACAGTGGAACAACTGTTGCATGCTGGAGGGTACGGGTTAGATGATCATGCTGACATGTGGCAGTCAAGTGATAAGACAAACAGTGGAGTGTGTGGACAAAGAAGAGGTGTGAAGTTTCTTTGCAAATCTGGAGAAGTAAAGTTTGAAAGGGTGGCACTGTATGATGTAGGTAGGTGCATGGCAAGCTGACCCAACTGTAAGAAGTTGTGGGTTCATGCAAGAAAAGTTTGGGAAGACCAACGTTGAAACAGTGAAGTGGGAGGAGGATGCATGGGACGTGATGTTGTAAGGGTGAGGGTATATTTCGTGGAGTTGTCCATGCACGGACTGTGTGTACTGATAGCGATGAGAATATTGCGTGTTACAATTTAAACGCAGCAGAAGGCTTCCACGAAGGGAGAAGTAGCGGTGAACATTTGTATTGCAGTAGGAATGGAGAAATTAAGGGAAGAATGGTAGAGTAGCGTACGGGAAAGGTTGTGCAACCGGAACCTGCTAGGCAAAGTGAAGAGGAAGGACAATAACTAGTTTCGAATGGAAAATCGAGGTGAGTTCAACTCACTCAGTTTATCCCATTTATATTTTTATAAACCGGGTTTTTAATTTTGTGTGCACTGTTTGATAATGATCGATGGTTTGATAACTGTTTGAATAGATGCTGATTTTTTTTAAAATATTCACTGATTAAATTAAACGATTGTTTAATTTAATCTAAATAAATCGTAATTTTAACTATTAGATTCTGAATGAGGTAACTTACCTTGATTGGTTACGTTTATAATAATATACACGTATAAAATAAATAATTGGATGTTTGAATGGACGTTATAAATTGATTGTTGGTTGTTATTAGTTAAACTGCTTATTTTTGTTTACCGTAATAAATATATTTCTATAACCCATTGTGATGCAAAGAAGTACAGGTTGGAGGGATCCAACCGGATTCCTCAAATATGTTGTTTATTTCCGTGTTTTATGAACTGTTTAATCAATATGATCGATTGTTGATTGTTGAACCCCAAACCCAACACTTGTTTGATAACCAATAATGATATTGGTTGAGAAAATTATTGGCAGATGGCCCAAAATGAGTTAATTTATAAATATTGATTTACCGTCAGGTAAATCAATAGAGAACAAGTTATAAAATAGTAACTAGAGACAGATTTCAAAACTCTATTTTTATATAGATTGTTTTAAATGAAAGTTTATGAAAAGAAGAGAAATATTTATTTTTATTATTTATAAGATGATAAGAAGAAAGTAATGTAATGATTAAGAGTTGGATAAATTGATTCTAGGAAATAAGATTTAGTAAAGTGAAATGAGATTTCCAAATGGAAAATGGTTTCAAAGGCAAACATTTTGCAAATATGAATAAAGTTAACAAAGTTAGAAACTGCCGGGAGATTAGTTGAGATGAATGATTTCTTGAGTGTCATTCTGATGTTGGTTTCGGCCTTCAGGGTTGATATTTAGGGAGTTGTCCTCTTACTAGTTTTCGATTAGAGACTAAAGAATATTGAGTAATGGAAATAAAAAGAGATCTGGCAAATATAACGATATTTTCGAGATTAATAAGATGAGTTTGAATAAGTTTAAGGGGCCAAGTGATGCTGTATACTGAACCAGTGAATCCATTTTATTTTATATGAATGATGGTTGTTTATTTTGATAGTTAAATCACTGACTTTCAAAATCTGGCCAAAACGATTGTTGGTACGGAAAGACAGGGACCGAATTTATATTCGAAAACCATTCCGACCAGCGATTACGTAAACGATGAAGATGTTCAAAAGCTGATCGAAATGGAGCAATTGAAGACCGTGGATCTTTATAAGCGAAAGGATGGTTGTCGAATTTTCTCTAGATTGCAACCAGAGGGTATTCTGACGTGATTCATTCTTGCGTGGAATTTTGCGGATTGCAAGGACTTCTCGCTACTGATCCATAGGGTAATTCAAGGATGCAGTAGGAGAGTGCCTTCGGTTCATCCTGTTCCTGGATGACTTGTATGGACGAGTGTCTGAAAGAGTATTTCCAAATGGTCACGTACATTGATTTCTTCAAACGTGCCCAGTGTATTTTTGAGGTCGTCAATTAGTGATTTGATGGATTTGACGATGTGGCATTCAAAGTGAATGATGATCAGGTGTTCTAGAAGATAGCGTAGCCTCACGCCTCATCAACCAGAAAGTAACAAAAGTTGGGCTAGGCAACATGGCTAGTTGGGTCATTCCCAAGTAGGGTGTATTATCACCATCTAGAGAAATTCCTTTTTACTTCTTAATCTATATTTAGCTGCTGCAGTTTTCGGTAACGGTTGTTGATCCCAACCGTGGGTGGTAATATACTCGATACACTCAAGCTAAATGAGTGGTCGGTCATGTGTGGCCGGGTTGCAAGATGTTCTTGTTGAACCCCAGTGTATCCTCTCTAGAGTACACTGATCGGTAGGTGCTCCCATACCTTGTCTAGTTGGAATCCAATCTCCAATAAGTGTCCTGCGGTTTTCGATTATAGACTATATACGTAGAGCGTGAGATGCAAGCGTTCTACTATTTGGTTATTTATTTGATAGACACTATTATAATATCGCTGGATTTTGATATCAAAACTATTTGTGTTATAGTAAGGTAAAAACCGTCCGTGTTTATGTGTGGGCTGGTCTAACTATTATCCTTTTCTTTCAAAGGGATTTTAGACTTTAAAATCAGTATGGATGTTATTTAAATTTAGTGAGTTTTTCTCACGCTGGTTCTCCAGACTGATCCATGGCGTTTTGTAATGTCTCGGGTCAGCCCGAGTACAGGTTCAGGTTATGAGATGCTGTGAAGTCCAGAGACGAGCTGGAGAAGTCCAGACGTATGTTTTAAAGTATTCCGCTGTGTTTTGTATATGATGGTAGGTTATTATAACTGTCCAGATTGTCTGTTGTACTCTGATGTAAGTATATTTATTTCCAAAGATTTATTCCTATATTATATTTGTTCCGCTGTGATGTGAGATTCTGTGTAGTGTGTTGTCTTCTTATTCTTCTATTCTAATAGTTCTATCTTATCTTTCTCATCCTCTTATTTCTTTCTATTAATGATATGTGTTTTCGTGCACTTTGAGTTGAATGTTAGTCAGCTCAAATTGGTACGGATTTACGGGCCGTTACTGTAGTATTAGAGCTGGTTGCTTAATTGGTACGGATGATAGGGGGTTCTCGCTTTGCGTTGGGTGGCGAACGGGAGACTCTTACCCCTACATCTGCCGACAATGTGGGTTGGTCGAGTCGAGAGGCTGGCCGTAAAAGCAGTTCTGAGGTATCTCTGTAAGCCACGGTGGGAGGTTAGCCCACTGCCTTGGGTCGTTACAGTGGTATCAGAGCGAGGTTGAGTAGTAACCTTGGCTCTGTGGAGTAACTCAGTAGAAATAGGGTTAGTAACACCCTAGATTGAGTTTGAGTGTATATATGAGAGAGCGTATTTGTAAATTTTATATCAAATGTTTTGTATTGCGTTGATTGATCAGTTCAAGTATTGGGAAATCGTGCTGAACTGAGAATTGACACGATATTGTTTATAAGAAAAGGAAATGAAATAATTTTGCCCAAATTATATTTTTTTAAAAAAATGAAATAATTTTCTATAGTATAATAAAAATGGTTGATTATTATTTGCTTTATTTGATTGGAGTTCAAATCGAATTATAAAGTGAAATTGAATTGATTGAGGAAAATCGATTAGTCAGTTGAATTGGATAGTGAATAGAATTAAATTGGTTATAAACCAATTGGTTAATTCAATATGGAGATGAGAATTAATCTGGAAAAGAAACTAAATAACAAAAATTTGGAATTTGAAAATCAAATGGATAAAAATGGAAATCGATCGAATATGTTCAAAATAAATAAATAGAATATAGATCGATAAGTATCAATGTAGGATATAATGCAAATAGTGGTTGTTGAATATTTGGGTACTGGATTGGTTGAATGAAATTTACCAAATGAGTTAAATAGAAGTTCAACGAATTGAAAACTGAATTTCAATTGGAAATAAAATCGATATGGAATATATGATTGTTATTTGCGGTGTAAATTGAGTTAAGAACAGATATTTGAAGGCTATGGGAATTGGGTTGATTGCATGGATTGGAAATGCAGATTGGAAAACGAAGAGCACTTGGTGGGATTGATTCGAATTTGGAGATTGAGTTGCCCGACAAATAGGCCAACCTTAATATATTGATTGGAGTGATGGATTTTTATACCCTTGAATTGGGTAGGCATTTGGCTTTTGGTTTTCTTTGGAGAAGTGAGGCCTAATGTGGCAGTTGTAGTTGTTGTGATCGAGCCGTGTAGAGGAGGTGCTAGCAAAATTTTCGAATTTTTTTAAGAATCTGAATTTGTTCTGACGATAATTCAAAATATGTTTATTTGAAATAATTGAGTTCGGAGCATTCTTCTTACCTTGTAATTTCGAGGACAAAATTCTTTTAAGGGGGAAAGAATGTAACGTCCCAGATTTTCGGTCATTTAAATTAGAATATTTAAATCTATTTTAAATATAATATTAGAAGTATAATTGGAAATTTATATGAAATTAAAACGAAGTGAATAATATGCTAAAATAAATAATACTTAAAATTTCTTTCTTCATCGAAGAACCAAATAAATTAGGTAGGGAGCTAGCGGGCTTCGTATTGACCACTAAATACCGGTAAACCTATAATAGTAAACAAAACCTACTGGGTTCTGTCTACCCAAAATATGAACTACCGTATATCTACCTAAAAATGCATTCACATCAGTAGATATACACTTAAACCCGGTATAATCTAAACGGTGTTTATCACATTCAAACCAAATAAAAAGGTCCTCTGTTGACAGTAAAACCAAAGAGGAAAAATAATGTAACTCACTTAACCTGATGGCCTATATATTTCAAATCAGCGTGCACATCTCTATAATGGTGTCCTACCCATGTAGCTATGCTACTTTTCTTCATCTGGAAGTAATTACTGCAAGCCTTAACCTAAAATAAGGCTACACACATACATAGCCTAATCTAAATCCATAAACCATGAAATTTGCGCTCGTCCTTTTCTGAAATAATCAAAGTGCACCATACCCATTTTGTTTGCACCTGCACACATTGTTATGAAAGGGATATAGACTATGATAACTCGCCCAACAGCTCATGCTGCCATAAGACTCATACTAGCTATAGATGAGGACAGCACTAAACCCTATCTAATACTTAGCCATCATCCTACCCCTTCCTTCGTTCGGAAGTAAATATATGAAGTATAATAACCATTTTCCTACATGCTACTCTCGTCCTACTGAACAATACTCTCAGCACGAAAATTTCCAATCAACATTAATGTGACATACTTACCACGTTTAGCCGTACTTCAATTTAATGAAGTAAACCTAGCCTAGTACCTCTCCTGTCAACATAAGAAGATGTTCTCATCTGCGTAAACCTTCGCCTATAAATATATGGATATTCACTATTAGTTTGAAACCAGACAAATGCTCGTCTGTAAAGTGAAAACACACCAGCCTCCTTATAAATAAAAATAGTAGATCATGGTGGACTGTGCGGTCTATAGGGGGACGACGGTGGCAAACTGACGTGAAGGCACAGGAAGCAGTGGCTTCCTATTATTCCATGGTGGTCAGCAGCGTGAGTATGCGAGGTAATTTTGGACGTGAGGCTTAGAAATAAAGTTGAAGCTGCAGGTTGGATACAAGGATTTTGAAGACAGTGTACGCGGAAAGATTGAAGAGTAGTAGAAGTGAAAGAACGGGGATCTGTTGGGTACAAAGAAGTAGGCTAGTCCGCGATGGTAGGATTGTATGAGGATGGTAAGGCTACTAGCAAGAAGGATGAAGTCGCGACCAGTTGATGAGGGGGAGGAAACATATATGTCATATGGAGTATAACGGTATACAAAGGCACTGCGAAGTGAAGGGGAATGGCAATGAGAATGGTAACGTGAAGATGGTTCGTCAATAGCCCGTGCTAGCAGTGGGAAGCGAGAGCAGGTCTTGATGTTCGAAACAGTGGAGACAATTGTGCTACAGTGGAACAACTGTTGCTGGAGCGTACGGGTTAGATGATCATGCTGACATGCGGCAGTCGAGCGATAAAACAAATAGTGGAGTGTGTGGACAAAGAAGAGGTGTGAAGTTTCTTTGCAAATCTGGAGAAGTAAAGTTTGAAAGGGTGAGGTAGGTGCATGGCAAGTTGACGCAGCTGTATGAAGTTGCGGGTTCATGCAAGAAAAGTTTGGGAAGACCAACGTTGAAACAGTGAAGTGGGAGGAGGATGCATGGGACGTGATGTTGTAAGGGTGAGGGTATATTTCGTGGAGTTGTGCATGCACGGACTGTGTGTACTGATAGCGGGGAGAATATTGCGCTTTACAGTTTAAACGCAGCAGAAGGCTTCCACGAAGGGAGAAGTAGCGGTGAACATTTGTATTGCAGTAGGAATGGAGAAATTAAGGGAAGAATGGTAGAGTAGCATACGGGAAAGGTTGTGCAGTCGAAACTTGTTAGGCAAAGTGAAGAGGAAGGACAGCAACTAGTTTCGAACGGAAAATCGAGGTGAGTTCAACTCACTCAGTTTATCCCGTTTATATTTTTATAAACCGGGTTTTTAATTTTGTGTGCACTGTTTGATAATGATCGATGGTTTGATAACTGTTTGAATAGATGTTGAATATTTTTAAAATATTCACTGATTAAATTAAACGATTGTTTAATTTAATCCAAATAAATCGTTATTTTAACGATTAGATTCCGAACGAGGTAACTTACCTTGATTGGTTACGTTTATAATAATATACACGTATAAAATAAATAATTGGATGTTTGAATGGATGTTATAAATAGATTGTTGGTTGTTATTAGTTAAACTACTTATTTCTGTTTACCATAATAAATATATTGTCGTAACCCATTGTGATGCAGAGAAGTACAGGTTGGAGGGATCCAACCGGATTCCTCAAATATGTTGTTTATTTCCGTGTTTTATGAACTGTTTAATCAATATGATCGATTGTTGATTGTTGAACCCCAAACCCAACACTTGTTTGATAACCAATAATGATATTGGTTGAGAAAATTATTGGCAGATGGCCCAAAATGAGTTAATTTATAAATACTGATTTACCATCAGGTAAATCAATAGAGAACAAGTTATAAAATAGTAACTAGAGACAGATTTCAAAACTCTATTTTTATATAGATTGTTTTAAATGAAAGTTTATGAAAAGAAGAGAAATATTTATTTTTATTATTTATAAGATGATAAGAAGAAAGTAATGTAATGATTAAGAGTTGGATAAATTGATTCTAGGAAATAAGATTTAGTAAAGTGAAATGAGATTTCCAAATGGAAAATGGTTTCAAAGGCAAACATTTTGCAAATATGAATAAAGTTAACAAAGTTAGAAACTGCCGGGAGATTAGTTGAGATGAATGATTTCTTGAGTGTCATTCTGATGTTGGTTTCGGCCTTCAGGGTTGATATTTAGGGAGTTGTCCTCTTACTAGTTTTCGATTAGAGACTAAAGAATATTGAGTAATGGAAATAAAAAGAGATCTGGCAAATATAACGATATTTTCGAGATTAACAAGATGAGTTTGAATAAGTTTAAGAGGCCAAGTGAGGTTGTATACTGAACCAGTGAATCCATTTTATTTTATATGAATGATGGTTGTTTATTTTGATAGTTAAATCACCGACTATCAAAATTTGTCCAAAACGATTGTTGGTACGGAAAGACAGGGATCGAATTTATATTTGAAAACCATTCCAACCAGCGATTACGTAAACGATGAAGATGTTCAAAAGCTGATCGAGATGGAGCAATTGAAGACATGGATCTTCATAAGCGGAAGGATGGTTGTCGAATTTTCTCTGGATTGCAACCAGAGGGCATTCTAACGTGATTCAGTCGTGAGTGGAATTTTGCGGATTGCAAGGACTTCTCGCTACTGATCCATAGGGTAATTCAAGGATGCAGTAGGAGAGTGCCTTCGGTTCTTCCTGTTCCTGGATGACTTGTATGGACGAGTGTCTGACAGAGTATTTACAAATGGTCACGTACATAGATTTCTTCTAACGTGCCCAGTGTATTTTTGAGGTCATCAATTAGTGATTTGATGGATTTGACGATGTGGCATTCAAAGTGAATGATGATTAGGTGTTCTAGAAGATATCGTAGCCTCGCGCCTCATCAACTAGGAAGTAACAAAAGTTGGGCTAGGCAGCATGGCTAGTTGGGTCATTCCCAAGCAGGGTGTATTATCACCATCTAGAGAAATTCCTTTTTACTTATTAATCTATATTTCGCTGCTGTAGTTTTCGGTAACGGTTGTTGATCCCAACCGTAGGTGGTAATATATTCGACTCAAGCTAAATGGGTGGTCGGTCATGTGTGGCCGGGTTGCAAGACGTTCTTGTTGAACCCCAGTGTATCCTCTCTAGAGTACATTGATCGGTAGGTGCTCTCATACCTTGTTTATTTGGAATCCAATCTCCAATAAGTGTCCTGCGGTTTTCGATTATAGACTATATACGTAGAGCGTGAGATGCAAGTGTTCTACTATTTGGTTATTTATTTGATAGACACTATTATAATATCGTTGGATTTTGATATCAAAACTATTTGGGTTATAGTAAGGTAAAAACCGTCCGTGTTTATGTGTGGGCTTGTCTTACTACTATCCTTTTCCTTCAAAAGGATTTTAGACTTTAAAATCAGTATGGATGTTATTTAAATTTAGTGAGTTTTTCTCACGCTGGTTCTCCAGACTGATCCGTGGCGTTTTGTAATGTCTCGGGTCAGCCCGAGTACAGGTTCAGGTTATGAGATGTTGTGAAGACCAGAGACGAGCTGGAGGAGTCTAGACGTATGTTGTAAAGTATTCCGTTGTGTTTTGTATATGATGGTAGGTTATTATAACTGTCCAGATTGTCTGCTGTACTCTAATGTAAGTATATTTATTTCCTAAGATTTATTTCTATATTATATTTGTTCCGCTGCGATGTGAGATTTTATGTAGTGTGTTGTCTTCTTATTCTTTTATTCTAATAGTTCTATCTTATCTTTCTCATCCTCTTATTTCTTTCTATTAATGTTCTGTGTTTTCGTGCACTTTGAGATGAATGTTAGTCAGCTCAAATTGGTACGGATTTACGGGCCGTTACAGGATCAATTTGTGGCGTAGGGCTTTAAATCAGAAGAGGAGGTCGGAGGAGCGATGGTCGGAGCTTGGTGAGGTGGCGTAGGGCGGCGCGACCGCTGGAGGAAGGAGGCGACTGCGCCTGGGCGACGGTGGGTTATAGCGATGTCGATCGCTTTTTCCTTCTTCTTTTTTGTTTACTTCGATCTGAACCGTGAGGGAAAGAGGGGTAAGGAATATTATATATAATAAATTTATTTTGTTTTAATTTTCCAAAAGGGTTGACTTTTTATTCAAACCCCAAATAAGACCCAATGACTGCCGCCTCTAGCTAATTACCCCCATTCCAAATGCAATGGGAAATGTTTCGTAACCAATTCTGTTGTTACGATCAGTTTTTATTTAAATTAAAATTTAAATCAATATATATTGAATTTGAACACACATTTTAATTTACTGGGGACACATACTAAATCTAAAAATTCCAAAAAAATAAATCTGGCTATGTTTTGACGATACGGTCTTAATGAAACTAATTTTGTCGAATTTGGAGAACCATTTGAAAAACAAACATTTTCCAGTCGATTAAATTCAAACTGAATTGACCAAACACGTTTTCTTTTGCCACACTCACATACTGATTCCAAAAATTATGAAAATTGGCATCCATCAATAATTTGACATTCCGGATCCAACAAAAGTGGTATCGTCGAAAACGGAGGTCGTTTGTAAAATGCCATTTTTAAGGGCTATATTTCCATTGCGATTATTCTGAATCTTCAACTAGACTTAACTTTTTATTCCCGCTATGAAATTTAGATTTTTCAGATTTGTTGGAAAGATATTTTCAAATAGATTCAAATATTTCTAGTTTCACTAAAATCCGGTTTATTTTGAATCATGTACATTCATTTGAAATTTGAAATCGAATTTTTAAACTACCGCGCCATTTTCAATTCCCTTTATAATTAAAATAAATAATTATATTCTAATTTCGATTTAAATAAATTTATATGTTCTATTTCTATTCAAAATAAATATCTTGTCTTTATTATTTAAAGTAAATCATTTTAAATACTCAAAATTCATTAAAATTGCCAAAATAAAATTTTTAAATTGGTTCTGATTTTCCGGGCTGTTACAATCTCCCCCACTTAAAATATTTTCTTCCTCGAAAAGGAATGGAGCTGAAAGTTGTTTAACTAACCAACTCAACTTTCATTCTAGCTTTCATTCTTCAACTTTTCAGTTTCTAAGAATTTTCAAGTTCTTCAAAAATTTGGCTAACACCCTAAATTTTCGAAAAAATTCGCCATAACCTCCTTTGTATGGGGAGCATCGTGAAAATCCCCAAACCGCCACACAGGCCCTCTCATCTCAAAAAGAAAAAGAAAAAGCAAATCGGCTCAGAAAATCATCCAAACCCAAGAAATATAGTAAACATGTACCTATTTGTTGGCATACAATTTTATTCCTCTATTTAGCTTCCCTGCTATGACTTGTTCATTGTATATGCATGTATATGCATGCAATTCCAATCAATTTTCAATATTCCGCACAATTTGATTATATTTACCATTCATGTTCATATTGGTTTCATTATTCTAATTAGTGAAACTAATAATCAAACAACACAAACAGCAATCAATTAGTTAATTAGATTTTCAAACATGTATCTTTTACATATATAGTCAAAATCATGTTTTGGTTGCCAAATCACAACAAATAGATATCCCACTTTCGAAACTCGAACATGAATGCTGATGATGTCGCGACATCACCAGAATTATGCCCGAGCGACTAAAGTGTGATTCTATATCTATCCAGTATATTTGAGACTTCGAATATACGTTCATGACGCGTATATGCAAAATCTCATATACTCAATTGTCCAAAATAAAATAAAATACTCAAATATGTACAATTAGATTAAATTATCAAAACCAAATGGGTTTTCATTTTTATTTTAAAAATAACACTCTTCGGACTCATTCTAGGATGCTACCGATCCCATCTCTAACGATTCATTCTTATGGGATATTACCAATCCAATCTCTGATGAATTCTTTCGTTTGGTCCTAATATGCCTTGTTCTCGAGCTCTGTAAACCAAAGCTCTGGTACCAAATGAAGTGACCCGAACTTCCCCCTGAAGGAAAGCTCGGATTGAGTTGAGAACACAACAAATCAGAACACAAACAAAAGAACATTTCATTGCTTATTACAACAATTTACATCAGAGTATAAGAATATACAGAGTATGAACCAATAATATACATCTGATAAATATCAAAGATTTACAAATTTCAATGCAGTGGAAAATAATACAAAGCACAACTGAAAGAGATAAGCGAATACAGAGCTTTCCGAATCTCATTCCAGCTTTAAACCAGGATCCTATGAATATAAATCTGCAAAACCAAAACTACTAGCTGCCCGTGTGGAAAATAGGGGCACCCAGAGTTTAGGTTAAAACGATAAACTCCAGGTTAGTCATGTGACTGGTGTGAGAACTAAAACATTCATTATTTTGATTTTAAAGTTAGGTAAATCAAGGGACCACGCCGTATAGCACGGAACGGATTTACCCCCAAGAATACCAGAGCATAAAACAAACAACACATTGCTAAATAAAGAACAATGAAGCTATTATAAGACTCAAGTTCCATTACACAATGCAATGCAAGCCGGAGGATAAAGTTTTACCTTACAATAGCCAAATATGCATGGTACATGAAATTTCATCTTTTATTATTACTATAAGTGAAGAAATCAACTTCAAATATAAATGTATCAATCATAGACGACATAGTGTCACATCCCACTATGTCGCCATACTAGGCTCTACAATCAAAATCGCAAAATGTTGTATTGGAAGTTAGATTTCCATCTGTGAACCAAGGCAAGGGATCGTCCTTACCACTTCGAGACTCTTTAGCCCGAGCCTTAGGCAAGCGCGCAGACAAGCCTTGGATCATCAGGGCCGGTCCACATGAAGTGGATTAAAATGCCTAAACAATGTGTTTCCCCGCCCTATGGAGCGTAAACTGGTCATATTCTAACCAAACCATCCATCGGCTCCGCATAGACCGATATAATCGAGGTGCCTCGCTATCCATCATCCACATAAGTAAAACGTCTGGGCATGCAAAACCCAGACACCACTCCTAGCTAGAAGGAAACGCATGTCCTTCCTGATGTCCTCTCCAGTTTCTTGATCACACTGGGGTGCGAGGCACGCGAATTAACGCTATACACAAAGCTATGCTATATTAAAGCCGTGCTTTAATCATCAACCACAAGACTCTGCTTTTCAATAGAAGCCTTGATCATTTGCATCTCAGCATGCCATACAGGCAATTCACGCTATGCAACCGATGTCAATCAATCACACAGAATGAAATCCAATGTCAGACACACATCCATTTACAAGTTCATTCTAGGTTTGAACGAAACCGAAGGCACCTTATTCCTTGTCCCATATGTCCAATACAGGAGAGAGGTCCTCACATATCTGGTTGATCTCCAAGTACGTCGGGACGATCACCACTTATTACCTCGTCTTAGGTGTACACCCAATCAAGACATCAGTAATCATCCAAATGATGTGAAGACCTCGGGTCTTTAACCACCGTCTTCATCGCCGACTCATCGCCGATTCAGTTATTCAGAATGGGATAAACCCGGTCTTTCTGAATAACTCACGTATATAATAAACAAGTGCTATAAAAACACAACATACGCCTCATTCCAATTTTGAATATTCTTTTATTTAAATATTCATATCATTTGGGAAAGGTTCCCACTAATTTTATCAAAGATAAATTCTTTAAATTTATTCTTTATTCTTCCTTTAGATATCAATTCAAACCAAATTATGGTTTATCCAAACTAGTCAGGATTAGCGAACCTTACCGAAGTAATCATTTGTTAAATTTCCCAGTCCCAACCTATTCATCCCATGAAGCAAAACAGGTAATACTTCATATCACACACCACGGTGTTATCGATAAATTCAATTACCATTTCACGTTCAAATCTAATTAAAGATTTAACTATCGCCTGGAGTAAAACTGGTGATACTCCATTCTCGATCATTTCTCGAATTTGATAATTTTAGTTATCAAATTCACCTTTCAATCTATTTAAAGATTCATTAAAACTCTAATTCAGTTTTAATTTCCAAAAATCATTACTTAATGATTATTCAAAGTTAAGAAATAAATCTTATCTTTAACTGGGTTAAAGAACTAATGTCATTTAAAATACAACTCACAATAAACCTAAAATCACATTCCATTAATAATGGAATATTCACGGAAAACAAATAAATATATATATACATAATCGATATAAACTTCCATATCCAACCGATAATATAAATGGAATAACGGCAAAGCCTCTTAAATTCCATATATAGTAACAGTCTTCCTCCACAGAAGTTCACTTCGATTATTACCGAATCGAATTCCATTCCATTCCAATTTATTTACTAATCTGGAAAACTTTTCTTTGGAAATTTCCACTAAATATTAATTAAAAGATTTATAAATTCCAAATCATATTTCACTGTGAATCGGGTTAAAGAACGAATGTCGTTAAAACACAGTTCACAACAAACCCAATTCATATTCCATTTCAAATCCAATTAAATGTTAATTAATTTGTAATTCTTCCCTACATCTTAATTAAAAGATTTATTCTTTTCACACAGGGTTTAAGAACAGTGTTACTGAAGACCCCATCCCATTAGTCTCTAACCATAAATTAGTAAAGAACAATTCCCTAAGTATTAATCCGGAAGGCCGAAACCAACATCAGATCAATACCCAGGAAATAATTCAACTTAGCTAATCTCCAGTTAGTTTCTAATTTTCTTAACTCCATTGGGTTTAAGAACAGTATTATTAAAGATACCATTCACACAAACCCAAAATCCCACTCCATTGTTAATCGGGTTAAAGAACAAGTGTTACTTAAAACACCGTCAACGATAAACCCAAAAACCAATTTCAATTTCATTCCAATTAAATGTTAATTAATTGGTAAACTTCATTAAATCTTAATAAAAAGATTTATATCTTTTCTCAATGGGGTTTAAGAACAGTGTTAATGAAGACACTGTTCATGACAAACCAAAAATCCAATCAATATTAAATACAAGGCTCTGAATAGAAATTATATCGGCTTATATTCAATATCAAATTCTGAAACCAACAAATATCGTATTGGGAATAACGATATACACACACACACACACACATATATATATATATATATATATATATATATATATATATATATATCTTCCAAATTCCTCCACAATGTCCGTATAATCATGGAGTCCAATATCGAAATATTCCGAAGATAATTTCGATTCAAATCTGTTCCAATTCATATATTGGAAATTCTGGGTATTTTTAAAACCATTTCAAATCCAATTTATTTATTTAAAAATACTAGATTATAATTCTAGTTCATAAATAGTTCATTTCGATAAAAATATATTTTTATCTTTTCAAAAATGAGATTTTTCATCATTATTCTTTCCAAATCATTTATTATGATTTTACACAAATTATTGATATTTTTAATAATCTTATCAAGGCCCGTACAGTCGATTTCCATAAACGACCATCGAACTGCACTTACAACGACCTTTTCCAAATTTGATTTGGACATAATTCCAAATCTAACAGTTAGATTTTTTTAATATTCGTTGGAAAGCTCTTTTCGATACGAACCCAATGGTTCCAATTTTAGGAGAATCGGACGGTCGGATCTCCCGTAATGTCCATTCGAAGTCAATGGTCGAAATTCGCGAACTACCGCGGCGCAGCGCATTCTATTCAGGGCATTAAATATATATAATATATATATATATATATATATATATTTCGTCGATTTCCATTTAAAACGTATTTTATAAATCGTTTTATATTCATTTTCAAAATGATTTCAACTTCATATTCAATTTCAAATCAAAATTGAATATTCCATATCAATAATATATAAATGATAATATTTTCAAAACATTAGATTTTGAAATCACTTCCTTTTCGATATTCATTATAAAAATGAATAAAATCGATATAAATATCGTTTGCGTCAAAATGGCGCACATCTAATCAACACGGCTATATATATTTAAATATTTTCGTGTCCATCCCAAATCGGACATCAAAATCATATTTTGATCTTTTACTGAATATTATTTTAAAATATTCATTATTTTAAAATAATTATTCTTTCTGAACTGGAATCAGACACAGTCAATTACCATATAATGTTGATTATATGGATTTCATACAACACATGTATAAAACAGCAATGATAAACAATCAACCATCATCCAGAGTGTATTCTACACTGCATAACCATTAAATATAAATATTTAACGCTTACCACAGTTTGACAACCAATCGATTGACATACAACTAAACGATTGGGATTAACGTACGTCAAATATCATCCCAATACCCGTGTGGGGGTTTCAATCAACAAACACTGATTTTTATTTGTGCAGTTGGGCGATGTGTAAAATATATCGTCCCAATCCATATCAGTCAAATGGACGTACATAAACAAATCATCCGATTTGTAAATGAATATTTATTCTCATTTCATTTACTCGTTAAAAATTATATTTTTAATGATAAAATATTTTACTCGATATATGAATATTTTATATAATCCATTTTACATCACAAACAATTTCAAATAACACAATACAATCAAGCAAACAAGTCGTTCATGGTCTGTGGACGACGGGGAGCAGTTCATATATGCAGTTATAAAATAAATACCTGTACAGAAATAATTTTAGTGAGGAGTTCTCACCTTGGGTTTCTACTCCGTCATTCCCTAATTGAACGTTTTGGGTTTGTTTCTCGTCCATTCCATCGCAATCGGTTTCACATGATTTTTATATTAAAAAATCACATTTTTATTTCAACGCTATAAAAATCACATTTTCATACCGCTACTTCATATATAAAAATCACAACTTTATAAGTTATATATATGGATAAAAATCAAATCTTTTTATCGTTACATACATATAAAAGATCATATTTTTTAACTACTTCATACAATAAAAATCATGTTTTTATAATGTTATTCATATTAAAAATCATATCTTTTCCTTATTAAAAATCTATTCTTTTCTGTATATAAAAATCTAATCTTTCTTGTGTATAAAAATCTAATCCATTTTTATAAAAATCTTAACTTTTTTTTATATAAAAATCCTAACTTTTTGCGAATAAAAATCCTAACTTTTTGCGAATAAAAATCCTAACTTTTTACACTTAAAGAACCAACTTTTTACACTTAAAGATTATAACTTTATAATGATATGTATACCGTAAAAATTATAACTTTATATATGTTTATATAAATAAAAATCTAATTTTCTTATGGTTATCTAAATAAAAGTCTAATTTTTCTTAACAGAAAAATCTAGTCTTTCTTAAATAAAAAATCATAACTCTTCTTATACGTTCTCTCTCTACATAAAAATAATAACAAAACTAACTTAACTAAGTATTAAAAAACTAAATTAATTAAATAAATAAAAAAACACACCTTTTTCAAAGAGGGGGGCCGACAGGCGCTGACGTGGAGGCTTGCAGGGAGGCGGCGCCAGGACAGTCGGAGGCGGGTGGAGGCGGTCAGACAGTCGTGGGTGCGGATTTGGGCAGTGGCGACTCGATTTGTGGCGTAGGGCTTTAAATCAAAAGAGGGGAGAGAAGAGGAGGACGGAGGAGTGATAGTCGGAGCTTGGTGAGGCTGCGCAGGGTGGCGCGACCGCCGTTGGAAGGGGGCGACTGCGCCTGGGCGGCGGTGGGTTTCACGATGTCGATCGCTTTTTTCCTTCTTCTTTTGTTTACTTCGATCTAAACCGTGATGGAAAGAGGGGTGAGGAATATTATATATAATTTATTTATTTTATTTTAATTTTCCAAAAGGGTTGACTTTTTATTCGAACCCCAAATGAGACCCAACGACTGTCGTCTCTAGCTAATTACCCTCATTCTGAATGCAATGGTACGATCAGTTTTTATTTTAAAATAAAATCAATGTTTATTGAATTTGAATGCACATTTTAATTTACTGGGGCCACATACTGAATCTAAAAATTCCAAAAAAATAAATCTGGCTATGTTTTGCTGATACGGTCTTAACAAAACTAATTTCATCAAATTTGGAGACCGTTTGAAAAACGGTCATTTTCCAGTCGATTAAATTCAAA
This sequence comes from Allium sativum, assembly GCA_030737875.1. Taxonomy (NCBI): domain Eukaryota; kingdom Viridiplantae; phylum Streptophyta; class Magnoliopsida; order Asparagales; family Amaryllidaceae; genus Allium; species Allium sativum. The sequence continues at coordinate 551,896,430 of CM060910.1, read as the reverse complement.
CTGAGTTGACCAAACACGTTTTCTTTTGCCACGCTCACATATTGATTTCGAAAATTATGAAAATTAGAATCCAGCAATAATTTGACATTCCAGATCCAACAAAAGTGGTCTCATCGAAAAAACTGAGGTCGTTTGCAAATCACCATTTTTAAGGGCTATATTTCCATAGCGACTATTCTGAATCTTCAACTGGACATAACTTTTTATTCCCGCTATGAAATTTGGATTTTTTAGATTTGTTGGAAAGATATTTTCAAAAAAATTCAAATATTTCTAGTTTCACTAAAATCCGGTTTATTTTGAATCATGTACATTCATTTGAAATTTGAAATTGAATTTTCAAACTACCGCGCCATTTTCAATTCCCTTTATAATTAAAATAAATATTTATATTCTAATTTCATTTTAAATAAATTTATACATTCTAATTCTATTCAAAATAAATTTCTATTCGTTATTATTTAAAATAAATCATTTTAAATACTCAAAATTCATTAAAATTGCCAAAATAAAACTTTTAAATTGGTTCTGATTTTCCGGGTTGTTACAATTTCCCATATAGGTATAATTGTTGGGGCTGCTCTTATAAAGTTATTAAGTGATCAAATAGCTCACCTCTTTATAAATAAGAAGTATTAAAGGATAATTAGGTACAAGATTGGTAATCTCTACGATATTTCACTTCTTTTGGGTACTAAGTGATTGGAGTTAGAGTCCACCTAAGGAAAATATATTAAATGATTGGCATGGAGGTACCATAGTCTGCCTATCCCGTGGGAAGTAGTAGTGACTAGAAGGTTATCCAATAAGGTTTATTGGATAGTAACACGGGGGTCCGTAGAGGGAAGGTCATAAACGATGGTTAGTAGTCTACCTATCCTCTAGGTAATAAGTGATTGTTTACTATCTCTTGTCTTATGTGGGGATTGGGTATATGTGTGAATGATGAAAGCCTTAAATTAATAGAACTTAGTATCTAGTGTCCTCCAATTTATATTGATAGTGATATCGTTATTTTGGGTATATGCTTGAATGAGGTACCATTGGTCTTATATTTAGAGAAATTATAGTTTTGTTAAAACTGTTTTAGAAAATAAAAAGGGTTATGAAAATCTTAAACTATGATTTTCGAGAAATTGTTTTATAAATAAAGACTTTATGAAATAAATAAAATTTTAAATCTATATATGTTTCAGATTTTTTGGGTTTTGTGTGATTTTAATAAGTAATCCATTTCTATAGGAAAAAAAGGAAATTGGACATAATAAGGAATATGCCTTAGAATTTAAAAAAATATTATTATATATTATGATTTTTATTATTTCTCATTTTTTGGATATTTCAGATGATTTATCGAAATTATCACAAATAACGCTACCACTATTAGGTTATCGTTGGGAAGTCTGTGAGACAAATTGAGACCGTGTGGGACCTTCGGGATATGTGTATTGCCAGTACTAAACCATGAGGGCCATTTGCGTTAGACCATTGGGTCAACCGTGTGGAGCCTTCGGGTCGTTTGTGTTAGACCTTGGGATCATTCAATTTAGACCTTTGAGTCATTTGCATTAGGCGCAAAATTTTTGTAGAAAACTGTGTGTAACGACCTGTCTTTTCGATCGTTCCAAGTCGGTATTTAAACAAACTCAGAACTTTTAAAACGATAGATAATTATTTTGCTTACAGGGTTTAAATATAACAACATATAGAATCACAGACAGAAAAACAACAGCAGTATCTCATAATGGAAATTTTATATACAAAAATCAGAACATTTTTATTATACAGCGGAAGAATTTATAAATACAACACATGATGTTAAATAAAATAAAACGATAAACGAACCAAGCGAGCTCGTCTTCACATTCTTCAAGCTTCGATAACATACATCTCTAAAATATGCAACACTCATATCTGACCCGAGCGTTCCATGCAAAAACATAAAACTCTCGAGTCAGGATTAATCATTGTTTAAGTAAAATAAGTTCGATAAATACTGAAATGAAAATAGTTAATTTTAACTTTATGAGAATTCTAAATTCCGAATACATACTTATGACAATAATTAATGATTAGATATGACACAGTAAAAAAAAAATATGCTAGTTCAGGTTACACACAAGCAGGACAACTGCACTATTCGCTTAGGTCCAACAACTAAGGCACAAGGTAGCAATAACGTGAAAATGGAAAATGCACGTGCGGCAAAGTGGGATTTTATTTATTATTAGAACTATCCTGCCATGTTTTTATGCATACAGTAAGACCACATTCAAATCAAGTCATGTGAATATAAGGATACAAATCAAGTTGATTCAATTTCTCCTAAGCAAGGAATGTATACAGCTATTCAAGTTTCAACATGTATATTAGCATAACATGATTAAACAGTGCCAAGAATTTATGCAAATGGTTATATAGTATGGTTCATGCAAGAAAATAGGTCACGTTTCTATCAAATGACTGGAATTTAACAAATTTAATTTCAGGTTATGAATGAAATATAACAATGGTTCCTCAAAATTTTGAAACAGGGTGCTCAAGTGTATCCCAATCCCATGCATACATACATACATACATATATATATAAACCTTGCATGAATCAGCAAGTAAACTAGAGTAACTGAAAGGTATGTACAAGAAGATGCCTACCCAACCCTATATGACTAAAAGTAAACTATACATGTCTCTTGATCCATGCATGAGCGTGTAGTAAGTCCAACAGCAAGCATAATGGCTTTTTCAACAAACAGAAATAAATAACCCATTACAACTGAAAGGTAAGCATACAAATGGGAAAAATGTGGTGACAACATGATTCGTACATGAGAGTTCCAATTTAAGGCTACAGGAAAAAGACATGAAATCCTAAGCTAGAATAAGATACAACCGATCAGTTCCAACATATGCACCTATTGTGCATCCTTTCATTTTTTTCCAGTATATGAGACAACATGAAATATTGGGCACAACGGGATTCATTTTTCCAGCAATATAAGGTTGACTGACAACAATTAAAAAAGACACTTACAGAAAAATCAAGTGCCACACCAATGCAATCAAGCAGACTTTTATCACATTCCAATTTCTATGAAGTTAAGTGCTTGAACTAAAAATAATCGTGAGCGTAAACTCACCTTAAAACAACGGAAAAAGAAGCATGCGTTAGCAGGCTTAGCTTCGAAGGGGGCTGCTGCGGCATAGAGGCACAAACAAGGCGCAGCAGATCGTAAATTTCCTGCGATTGTCTCAGTGCGTTTGATTTGAGGAAATGGTAGCGGCGGTGCGTGCGAGGCAGAGGCGACGGACTGCAAACGGACGCAGGGAAGGGGTCGGCGTTGAGGCTCGTGCACGGTGGCTAGGGGTTCGGTCAGCAAGCAAATGGTGGATCGGAGGCGATAGGTTGTCAGCGCGTTTTCGACGAAGGCAAGGGCAAAGGTTGCTGGTGGGTTTCAGGCGCGCGCGATAGGGGATGGAGGAGTTGAGCTCGATTTGCGGTGGAGCAAGCGGTGATGGTCGATGCTGGGTACGACACTGGTGATGAATTTTGGGAATTCGATTTGCTTGCTACCATTTTTAAATTGAAGGACGAATTTACTTAGGGGTTAAGGATTTTCGTTGGGCCGAGAAAAGTAGAAGACGAGAAGATGAAATTATTGTTTCGATTTGGGGAATGAAGGAGGATATAGCTGAAGGAATAATAGAAGAAAACAGGACGGACGCGTGGTGTAAACAGGGACACACGTGTAAATGACTTCAGCTAAAAGGGAGAAATGTAAACATTTCAACAAGCTCCCTACAAGTGGCTATATAATTAAACAAATATATTTAAAGTGTAAACACCATTAATTTATACTATATACATACACCAAACACAAGTTTAAATTTAAAAAAAAATCTTTCATTTCACAAACAATGTATTCAAAAATGTTACTAACATTTAATTTTTAAAACCACAATTTAAATCTAAATAAAATAAAATAAATTCTCAAGTTAAATAAAATTCAAAATTCAAAACCATATATTTCAATAAATATATAAATACAACTAACGTTTAAATTAAATAAAGCTATTCGCATTCAAATAAAATTTTAAAATATACAACAACTTAAATTCCAATATGAAATTTTAAATTCGCACTTGTAGAATCAACTCGAAATCAAGTTAAACGTAAAAATCAAAAAAATTTAAATTTCACAAACCATATAATTTAATTAGTTTAAATTATTACTAACATTTAATTTAACGACCATTCAAGTTCAAATATTGAATCAAAATTTATTTTTTTCTCACTTACAAAATCAACCTAAAACTAAATTAAAATAGGTTGAATTTCAAAATTATAAACAAATATCAAATTCTTAATTACTAAATCCAATTAAATTTCATATTTTAAGCATAAAAATCTTGGTTCGTTACAATCTCCCCCTAAAGCTTTTCATCCTCGAAAAGGAGAGATTGTAAATGAAATAGAAGTATGAAATAATTTCTTCGACTTGAGATCCCGTTTAATTTTCAAATCATTGGAGCACTATATTGTTTTCATATCGAATCATGTTTCCTTCAGGATTTCAAAACCAAAATCATTTCAAAATTTTCAAACATATTATGATAAAATCAATATCAACATATATGTTCCATCTCCTCGAGAAATTTCCCCTATGACAAGGTCACTAGGGACGACATATCGCATGAAATAATAAAAATAAACGATATCACTCTCCGAACCCCTAAAGCAGACCATCATCAATTACACGAGCTCAGTATCTCCATGCTAACATCCAGACTCAGACACCGAATACAGAGCTGTGATATATATATATCCCAGTTTTCATCCAGACTCGGGCACCGTATACAAATTGCGAAGTATATATCCTGGTTTTCATCCAGACTCGGACACCGTATATACCTCATTCACAACCCCTTTCTTTAGTCATGGGTTACTCGAGTCTTAATAACAAATCATTTCCCAAAGTTTATACATCACTTCGAAATAATAATTTCCAAATTATATTATTTTGTTTTTTAAACATTTCAAAATCTTGGGATTCAAGTTGTCGAACTTTCTATGTTTATAAACCACTCCATAAACCATTTCAGTTTTTCAAATCATATCGAATTTTCATCAATTTCAAATTATTAATATAACTTGCCCTCAGATCGATTGATATAAAGCAGAAGGAACGGTTCAAGAATAAGAAATAGACAGTCAACAATTCAAGCATGAATAGATCGAATGATAAGCAAAAGGTGACGACAGGTCAAGGAAAACTAAACGCGCCAACAAGCGAAGAGACAATATTATATTTTCAAAATATTTGTTTCTATTTCAGTTTTATTCAAATTATTCCTTATTACAACTTATAATAAGTTATAGAATTTTAGGACTTCAAGATATTTCTAACGCCCGGATTTATGGAAAATTTCGGCAACATCTCCTCTGCATGATTCAATAGGGAAAATTTTCCCGTACACAAAACAACAAAAACACAAAATGTACATCTCATCTATGCGATGAGGCATCCCTAAACAGGGGAAAAAAAACAAATACGGTATTAAATCCGAAATACCTACCTTATATTAGCGTTTATTAGCATGTTTGCTTAATTTTAACATGTAGCGCAAAAGCGAGCTCTTATGCGAAATGCATGCCATGACTTCCTACTAAAACACTTAATAGATAATGAGAATCAAGCATATAAAGTAAATTTACAATTTCAAAGTATAAGTAAGCATAACCAATAGATGTAAGCGAGTATGGTAAGATAATTTCAACGTACATGTAACAATATTTATTTACAAAGAAATTCAAAAATGCTCTATTCATTTTTAACACTACAAATTATACTTGTCATTTATGTTATTCACACTTAAATGGACTTACATTAAATTGATTTATATATACGCACATGCTTAAGGTGTAATAGTTTAAACATACGTATACATTTGCTTGGTTCCTTAGCATACACGTAAGGTTAGAATGTTCAAATGTAAAAAACTTATAAATATATATATGCAGATCGGCTATAACTTTCTAGTGAGCCATGCTTTGACTAATCATAAGTACCAGTACAAGTTGGTTTTATTTTATTATAATAAGACAATTTGGAAATTTAGACAACTCTATATCATCCCATTAAGCTTTCTTGCGACTTAACATCACATGCACTTAGTAGTATAAGTGTAGTTTGGCTCTTTATTTTCCTGTAACAAGCAATCGTGATTTCTATTCATGCGTCAAGTTTATTAAATTATTATGAAATATAGACACATATATGCCATATTTTAATTTTGATTGATTCCATTTTATTCTTTTAAGAAGATTTCAAATTTATAATTCATGTTTTCGTTAAATGTTGAATTCATTCGTGAATCTCTTCGTTTTTCGTTCCTTTAGTTATATTAATTTTACAATGCTTATTTGCTATTTAACATATTAAGTCTTCCCAGAATTTTATTAAATATCAAAATTCTTTGGTTATAAAATTATAAGCTTAGAAACAATTAAAACCTTAGAGTAAGTTCTTTAATCTCAAAATACCAGCTTCGTTTCGAAACATCAAAGTATTGTATATTTTTATATATTAAATAATATTTAATCAATATATATACACAAACACGCATATAAAATTTACATAGGTTAAACAAATTATAAATTCAAACTTAAAAATTTATTCAATTTGTTTTTAACACATAAGGTTTATTTATTAAATTAAATTTGTTATAAACTTGTAATAAAATTTTAATTTGCACAACTTAAATTTAAGCTCAAAATTCACATGTTGGAAATTTAGAAAAGGTATTTTATTATATTTCAAAGCTGTGAACTCGTAAAACTTTTAAAACCCTCTTTCTTAGTTTATTTAGTTAGGTTATAAATTTTAATTTCAATTTATTGATTTGTTATTTAAAATATGAAAATACCTGATTAATCGAAGTTTAACAAGTTATTGTCGTTCTCACAGATGTTAGATAGACGCTGGCCAGGTGAACGACTAAAATCTTCAAGTACTTAAATATACTTATTTCAACTTCCAGTGAAAATACTTTAAAATCTATTAATAAAATAGATATGGAAAGTACTTAACTTCCACCATGGATCGCAGACACGCGGCGGTTACGCTACTATCTCAGTAGAATCGCTTGTGCCCGTGGGTATCACACCCCTCAAATTCGTCATGGTTGTTTGCCATAGAGCGCAGTTACACAGCGGTTGCTCTACTATCCCAGTAGAGTCGCTTGTACTGAAGGCGTCGTGTCCCATCGAATTTCGCTATGGCATCTAGATCACAGTTACGCGACATTTGTACCACTATCCCAGTGGAATCGCTTGTAACTGTAGGCATCGCCCCTCAAATTATGCTAGAAAATAAGTCATAATATATAATACATGTCCCCATCGTAGGGAACCGATTTCGATGGAGGTTCCAAACATTGGAGCTCCAATGCAATTGCGGTTTTCAATGGACCTGGGTCCCAATCATTACCAACCGAGTAGGCACGCACTGGAAGGTACTTCCTCATATCTTTGGTTTTTGAAAACATTGGATACTATATACACAGAGTACTTCATTTTATTTTGCATATATCACACTTATGTATGTGTTAATTTACATAAGATTTTGTTTTCAAATCATGTTTCCAAACATAACATTTCTATATAAATTCCACTATATAAGATTCATTTCAAATCCATTTTCTTCTGAAACCCATAGTTTAGAATTAATCATCGTTCAATTATCAATCTTCCATACATATGGTTCAAAAAACTTCATATCAATATTCAAAATTAAAAAATTCTTGAAATTTCATTTCAATACCAATTCAGTTTTCATTTTACAAACAAATTTGAATGTTCAATATCATTCCAAATCTGGTTCATATTCACAATCAATTCTTTATCAAACTTCACATTCGATTTTGGTTACATATCACAATTTCACTACTCAATTGAATCTTTACGTTCAGTGATTTCAGATTTAATTGCTCGGATCGAAAATAAATATTTCAAAACAGTTAAATACGAAATAGTTTAAGTAAATAATGAAATTGAAATAAAACAGGTTTGAACACAATAAACAAGTTTCTGGAAAAATAATTTTTGCATAAATTTAGATAGGTTTGCAAAAATAGGTTGAAATGAAGTAGATATGATTTGGTATATAATAGATCAAAGCATAATAAGCTGGATATAGATAGGTTTGAATAGAGTAAATAAATTTGGATGGAATACTTAAATAAGATAAATAAATTTAATACTTTATTTCAAATAAACCAATGGTAAAACATACATAGTTGTACAAGAAATAATAATAAATATTCCAATCCGAGTTAATTTTCCGAACTTTCAAAATTTTATCTAACATGGATTCCAATATCGAAATCAAACTCAAGTTTAACATAAGATTAAATTGGAAACATTTTAGTTGAACCAAGTGTTCAAATTAGATCACAAACCAAACTTTCTTATTCAATTTCTCATTTCCAAATTTCACTTGAAGTTTAAATTTTACATTCATTTCATGTTATTGGTTTTAAGCCAACCTTCATATTTTCAAATATTTAGTTCATATCTTAAATAAATTTAACATTTTTATTCGAAAGTACTTGTGTATACTACTATTTTTTTCTCTTCAAAACATTAGAAATTAATTTCAAAATTTTCGGAATCAAGTTCTCAAGTTTTAGTCAAACGATCTCCTGAATTATAACAAAATTAGTTTTTATTCCATAATTTATCTTCATACTTCTTATTACATTTCAGTGGTTCAATGCTTCAACTAATTAATCCATTCATCATACATATTTAGTTAACATTCCCTAAATTTTCAACAATCTTTTGTCCTTACAACAAGTATTTTCTAAATACTTGATTCAAATTAAATTAGTGAATAACTACTTTTGTTGATTCGCTTAACCTACCTTTATATAACTTGATAAACCACGATAACTCGACGATGGATTTCGAATAGAACCGAGATTCAAATCTAGGAAGGCCTTATCGAAGAGAACTATCAAAGGAACGGATTCGAAGAGTGGGAATTTCGAAAAGAATTTAGGGATAAGATTAGACAATTTCAAAATTTAAAACACGAATAGATTGCATAGTGGATGATAAAGGATGACGGCTAGTCAAGGAAAAACAAAGCACAACAACCAACGAATAGGCAGAATTATATTTCTAATATTCATTATTATCCAATTTATTCCCAATTTATTTCCAATTTCATATAATTCATTAGCAAATTAAATTTTTACTCAGCAAGCGAGGAATACATAACTTATTTAAATTTCGCTTATCAATTCTAGTCAATATTAATTTATCAAAACGGTTTACTTGAATTTATCAAAACATTTCAAACACTTATCTAATGGTTTTAAGTATTTATCGACGTCTCAATTGGAATCATATAGTCATCCCATTTTCGAAACTCGAAAATAAATATCAGTGGTGTCGCGATCACCCCCTAAAATTATTTTCAAGTGACTAGAATGTGATTCTATATCTATCAAATATATATTGGTCTTTATATATACGTTGATCATGTGTATATTCAAAATCCTTATATACTCGACACTCCAATCTTGACGTCTAGTAATATATTCTAAACCCTTATCATAAATTATATTTCAAAATATAATTACACTTTCCAAAATGGTTTATTTAATTTCAAAATAATTTGTATTTTCAAAATATGCTCTCTCTGCAGTGATTCTTGAGATAATTTCACTCATTCTAAAGTATAGCTACTGTATCTCTAATGAGCTTTTTAAACCCGATAAGTTAAGATTTGTCAAACCAAAGCTCTGATACCACATGTAAGGACTGTCTTTTCGACCGCTCCAAGTCGGTATTTAAACCAATTCAGAACGTTCAAAACGACATATAGTTATTTAGCTTACAGGGTTTAAATAAAACAACACACAGAATCACAGACAGCGAAAAACAACAGTATCTCACAGTGGAAATTTTATACACAAAAATCAGAGTCAATACAATATTTTTACTATACAGCGGAAGAATTTATAAATACAAAACATGATTTTAAATAAAATAAAACGGAAAACGTACCAAGCGAGCTCGTCTTCACGTGCTTCAAGCTTCGATAGCAGACATCTCTAAAATTTGCAATACTCGAATCTGACCTGAGCGTTCCATGCAAAAACATAAAACACTCGAGTCAGGATTAATCATTGTTCAAGTAAATAACTTTGATAAATACTGAAATGATAATAGTTAATTCTAATTTTATGAGAGTTCTAAATTCCAAATACATACTCATGCCAATAATTAACGATTAGATAGGACATAATAAAAAATAATGCCAGTTCAAGTTACACACAAGCAGGACAACTGCATTATTCGCTTAGGTCCAACAACTAAGGCACAAGGTAGCAATAACATGAAAATGACAAATACACATGCGACAAAGTGGGATTTTATTTATTACTAAAACTGTCCTGCCATGTTTTATGCATGCAAAAAGACCACATTCGAATCAAGTCATGTGAATATAAGGATACAAATCAAGTTTATTCAATTTCTCCTAAGCAAGGAATGTATATAGCTATTCAAGTTTCAACATGTATATTAGCATAACATGATTAAACAATGCTAAGAATTTATGCAAATGGTTATATAATATGGTTCATGCAAGAAAATAGGTCACGTTTCTATCAATTGATTGGAATTGAACAGATTCAATTTTAGGTTATGAATAAACTGTAACAACAGTGGTTCCTCAAAATTTTGAAAAAGGGTGCTCAAATGTATCCCAATCCCATGCATATATATATATATATATATATATATATATATATATATATATATATATATATATATATATATAAAAACCTTGCATGAATCAGTAAGTGAACTAGAGTAATTGAAAGGTATGTACAAGAAGATGCCTACCCAACCCCATATGACTACAAAGTGAACTAAACATGTCTCTTGGTCTATGCATGAGCATGTAGCTGGTCCAAGAGCAAGCATAATGGATTTTTCAACAAACAGAAATAAGCAACCCATTACGACAAAACGGTAAGCATAAAAATGGGAAAAATGTGGTGATAGCATGATTTGTATAAGAGAGTTCCAATTTAAGGCTACAGGCAAAAGACATGAAATCCTAAGCTAGAATAAGATACAACCATCCAGTCCCAACACATGCACCTATTGCGCATGCTTTCATTTTTTTTTCGTATACGAAACAACAAGAAATATTGGGCACAACAGGTTTCATTTTTTCAGCAATATAGGGTCGACTGGCAACAATTAAAAGTGGAAACCAACAGAAAAATCAAGTGCCACACCAATGCAAACAACCAGACTTTTGTCACATTCCAATTTCTATGAAGTTAAGTGCTTGAAATAAAAATAATCGTAAGCGCAAACTCACCTTAAAACAGCGGAAAAAGAAGCATGCAGCAGCGAGCTTCGCTTGGAAGGAGGCTGCGGCGGCATAGTGGCACAAATAAGGCGCAGCAGGTCGAAAATTTCCTGTGATGGTCTCGGTGCATTCAGTTTGAGGAAATGGCAGTGGTGGTGTGTGCGAGGTAGAGGCAACGAACTGCAAATGGATGCGGGAAAGGGTTCGACGCTGAGACTCATGCATGGTGGCTAGGGGTTCAGTCAGCAAGCAAAATGGTGGACCGGAGGCGACAGTTTGTCGGCGCGGTTTCGATAAAGGTGTGGGCGAAGACTACTGGTGGGTTTTAGGCACGCGCGACAGGGGATGGCGGAGTTGAGCTCGATTTGCGGTGGAGAAAATGGTGATGTTCGATGCTGGGTACAACACTGGTGATGAACTTTGGGAATTCGATTTGCTTGCTGCCATTTTTAAATTGAAGGACAAATTTATTTATGGGGAGAGGGATTTCGTTAGTCCGAGAAAAGTTGAAGAGGGGAGGAAGAAATTATTGTTTTGATTTGGGGAATGAAGGAGGATATGGCTGAAGGAATAATAGAAGAAAAGGGGACGGACGCATGGTGTAAACAGGGACACGCGTGTAAACGACTTCAGCCAAAAGGGACAAATGTAAACATTTCCACAAGCTCCCTACAAGTGGCTATATAACTAAATAAACATATTTGAAGTGTAAACACCATTAATTTATACCATATACATACACCAAACACAAGTTTAAATTTTAAAACAAAATTTTTCATTTCACAAACAATGTATTCAAAAATATTACTAACGTTTAATTTTTAAAACCACAATCTAAATAAAATAAATTCTCAAGTTAAATAAAATTCAAAATTCAAAACCATATATTTTAATAAATTTATAAGTATAGCTAACGATTAAATTAAATAAAGTTATTCGCATTCAAATAAAATTTTAAAATATACAGCAACTTAAATTCTAATATTAAATTTTAAATTCGCACGTATAAAATCAACTTGAAATCAAGTTAAATGTAAATACCAAAAACATTTAAATTTCACAAACTATAAAATTTAATTAGTTTAAAATAATACCAACGTTTAATTTATTGACCATTCAAGTTCAAATATTGAATCAAAATTTAAAATTTTCACTTATAAAAATCAACCTAAAACTAAATTAAAATAGACCGAACTTCAAAATTATAAACAAGTATCAAATTCTTATTTACTAAATCCAAATAAATTTCATATAAACGTAAAAATCTTGGTTCGTTACACTATGTGGGTAGTACTTAGTAGGTTTTGGTCCTTACTGTGTGGTATACGTGTAGGCGTAGCTGAGACTCGCCTTTTTTGGGTCCAAATTGTGTGGTGTGGTGTTTTTTAGTGTTTAATTATTACTTGATTTCTATAATTTGTGACTTTTATAATGTTTTCACCATTTTGCTAAAATTGTGCCTTATACATAGCCTATGTGTTATTTGATGATTCATCTCGTTGTGATTACATTTGTGTGTAATGAACTTCTAATCCAGCTCCACGTATTTCCATCGCACGTAATTATATGACTTGAGATTTCATTAAACCACCGTAATCTTAGGCTTTGGTAATTTAGTCGTTGAAAATAGTGTGTTGTGCTATTACTTTACATGAGAATCTTGATTATTGGTAAATGAACTTATCTCTCCTATGTTGTAGTGAGTTTATCATATTCCTTCTCTATTGTAAGGATTATCTCTTATGCTTACTTATCATGTTCTAACTAATATTTTTAAGTTATACTAACCTATGCATTTTATGTACTTGGGTAAGACCGACGTTGACGCCCAAAATTTGGGCGCCAACGCTCAAGAGTTCCAAAATTTTGAAATTAATTGTCCAGAGCGGAAAACTAATGTGAGACGCAGTGTAATGTGCCGGAAGTAAAGAACATAGTATTTATAGTGACTCAGTTTAGACCGAACTTACGTCCACTTTGAAGGCTTTGCTGATTTTATTCACCATCAAGAAAGTACAATGGTAGACATCATCATTACATGTAGTTACAACGATTAACTAAGTTCCATTAATCCTCATTATCGAGATTCCTTGCTATCCGGGAGCAGTCGGGAATTTCCGAGGTATGGGCGGTGTCGAGAAGTTCCGAGGTTCGGGTGGTGTCGGGAAGTTCAGAGGTCCGGTAGGTGTCCACGAGTGATCGGGAATTTCCGATGTCCGGGAGTTAAGATTCTTAAGTATCCCAGAAGTTGGGATTTTTAAGTATCCCGGTCTTCTTCCCAAGGTTCTCTAATAGTGTCCAGGCTCCTCTCTAGAAGTGAAATGAGCCAAATGCCAACCCCTTTCATGTGTGAGGTCAAGGGGTATTTATAGATGGTGGAGTTGGTGGGAGTAGGTGAGAAATGGGACCCACAAACCAAAATACATATCCCGAAGTGCAGATTTTTATCCCGGGGTGATCAGCCAAAAATAGGTGTCAACATGTGGTGATAAGCGCTTTTTGGGTGATTGATACATGTTTTGTGCTTGGCTGATCACAACAGAAAACACGGTTCGTACAGGCTAAACGAGTGATCACCACTGGGAAGAGCTTGCCATAATAAGCGCTTGTAATATTTCGTATCCCAGGTCGGGATAAAAAATTTGTATATGAGGTTGGGATACGATTTTCATATCCTAAATCAGCATACGAGATCCAACCTCTGTGCTTGGCTCGAGTTTTTGGTTGATCAACTCATGTTGATCAGGGTTTTTGTGTGATCAACATGGGGAGGCGAGTGTTCTTCGTATCCCATGGAGGGATACAAAGCTCGGGCCCAACCCTTGGCCTTGGATTTTGATGGATCGACTCGTGTCGATCAAGGCTTTTTACCTGATCCGCACGTGGTGCTCTAGTTGGATACGAAAGTGGACAGGCCGAGATTCAGGTGTGATCAGCACGAGGCGATCCGCGAATTGGAGATGTTCGGGACGAGGTGGTTAGCTATTTTGGTGATCCAGATCAGGAGTTATGATACGAAGCTCATGGTGGTCAGGACCGATTACTGGAGGTGATCCGCTTGTGTCCCGTAAGCATTTTGGGTTGATCAATGTGTGGTGATCCGAAGTTTGAGGAGGTCGATCCGGAATGAAGCTGGCTTATTTCTCCGAGTGACCAGCTTGGCATGATCGCATGTTTTTAGGTGATCAACACATGTTGGGCAAGTGGTCTTCAGTGTTAGTGAATTTCGTGTCTGAGGGATACGAAACTCGGCTAGTGATCCGATCTAAGTCTTCCAGTGTCAAGACCGTGATTTACCTGACCCGATCACATAGTTTTGAGTGTGCACACTTTATCCTAGACTTATATAGTTTAAGAGTAGTGTTGAGGAGTTGTGGCGACTGTTCTCGCATGACCCTGTCCCGGCTTGATTCTTAAGGATATTGGCAGCACTTCTGGGCCATTGAACCATGCAAAGGGCCGGATCATATGGGCCTAGACTGCTTCTGGTAACTGGACCAAAATGTCGGTTAACACCCCCTCCCCCCCTCCCCCCCGAAAGTATGTCTTGTGTTAATGGGACGTGCTTTGAAATGAGACAAGTCTGGTGATGGCCAAAAAGATCTCGTGCTGCTTAATGATTGGTCGTGACTTTTCCGTTAAGTTGTATACCCGGGAGTGTGCTGCTTCGAAGCGACTGAGATGCATTGTTAATGCTTGTTGGTATGAGTTTGGGATTCCAGCACTGTTGAGAGTTTTGACTCGCTTGAATCTTACTACTCGGAATGGAACCTGCCCGAGACGTCTAATCTCTGTCGATTTAAGAAATTAAACGTTAGTCGCCGACTCTCGATTACACCAGAGTGCATACCTTAAACTATAAAAATAGATTCTTGTGCAATTTTTAATAATCAATCAAATAGGAACTTGCATAACTTCCTAAAGAATAAATTTGCAAAGGCAAAAAGAAAAAGGGTAGCATAATTAAAAGATGTTATGTAAAGAAATGAAGTAAGAAATCAAGTTTAACCCTTGGTATCTAAAATGGATGTAATCTATTATGATAGTTGCACGAAAACATAAATGGATCATAATAAGACAAGTTGAATATGTTGGTAAGAATAACATTATGATAATTGTGTAGACACAAAAGTGAATCATAATCGGTAGTCTTGATATATGTGAAAGCGAGATTATAATATAATGGTGATAATTAAAAGTGAAGAGAAGACTTACTATGAATAAACTTAAAATTGTAAATAGAAGTTCAATAAGCAAAATTCTATGATGAAAGTAATATTATAACATTAGAGTTGTAATTAAAAGTTAAAAGAGTAAGAAGGACTTATTATAAGTAAACTTACTGTAATGACCCATATTTTTACGGTATAATAATTAATTAATTTAATTATTTAAATAGTGATTCAGAGAATTAAATGGTTGTTGAATTAAATAATATTGAATATTTAATTAATATAATTAACAGAATAATATATTTAATTCTGAAATAATCAGAGTATAGCTGAAATGGCAATATTGTGTGAATTGGATTATTTATAATATTTATTTCAGTTTAGAACTAAATTATATTAACAAATATATTTAAATAACAATGGTTTGAACATATAATTATAATATAATTATAATCGAGCTCGAAATGGCGCGATAGTTCATAATTTGGTGATATGAACTTTAAACAAATATACAGAATCCGTTTAAGTCGGATTTCTGTGAAACAAGAAACATTCGGAGCTGGTGAAGTATATTTTCTAATGGAAGAGAAAATTCGAGATTTCGTCATGTAATTTGTGAGTTGTATCCAAATCAAATTTTTGAAAGTCGCTATGGAATTCCTTTATAATATATAACGATTTATATATATATATTATAAATGGATCTTTCAATATAAATTGAATACTGATTTAATCAGGATTTGAAATGTCGAGTTATAAGTTCAGATAGGAATATTTTGCAGCTAAGTAATATTATATGTGAGTATATACGATAATATTAAATTATTAATATTTATTTTAATTATATTTAAATATATTTATATTTCAAAGGGTTTATTTAGGGATTTAAAAAGAGCCGGTTTTGCAAACGACCTCCGTTTTCGATGAAACCAATTTTGTTAGATCAGAAATATAAAATTATTGCTAGATTTCAATTTTTGTAATTTTTAGAGTCAGTATGTGGCCGTACGGATTTTTAATGTGAAAAACAGTTAGTATTTTGACTGTTAAAAATATGCTGTGTGAGCAAACGGAGTCGGAATTCAACAAAACCAGTTTCGTTGGGTCCCTAATGTAGAACTATAGCTGTATGCCCGTTTTCATGATTTTCGGGTATCGTACATGATCATATGGGTTTTTAGAATAAGAATACAAACAACGATTCATTATAGACTAATATAAAATTGAATATAAAAATATTATATTTATCCTATAAAATACCCTTTTCATTTCTAACCCTAAACTTCTTCATTCACTAGTCAAAACAATCCGCTGCATTTTTCTTTTCCTCAGCAAACAATAAACGGTGATTGCCAAAATTCACGTTAAATCCAAATAAAATTGATAAATCTCATAACTTGTAAATGTGAATCCCTTGTGAGATTCCCTTCCTTCCCATATGAGTTTCAAAGCGTGCGATATGGGTTATTGAACTCCATAATTTTCCAACGAGGGTCGGTGAGCATCTAGGGTTCGGATCAAATCCTAACTGGTATAATTTTGGTTTGATTCGAGCTTAGATTGGGTTTTAAGGCATTGATTAGAGCTTGTATATGAATTTTTGGAGATCTTCAAATCTTTGGGGTGTCGATAGTTTACTGGGTAGTACGGTTCTGGGTGAATGATGCGATTGGTAAGATTGTTCGAGTTGTGCCAAATTGGCATGAGCTAGGAGAGGAGTTGAAGGGGAGTTCGACGCCGATCTTGGTTTGGTGAACGGGTAAAGGGGAAGAAAGGATGGAGCAATGGTGGCGGTAATGGACATATGTGCGAGATGGTTTCATGGCATGTAGGAAGAGAAAATAGGAGCAGGAGATTGGTAAAGGTTTAATATGTGGATTTCAAAGAAGAAGAAAGAAATAGAAACCATTAAAAATGAAATTGGTTTGGCAATTTGGTATTCCGTGAAGCAAATCTAGTTTTTCCAAATTCTGGAATGAAGATTAGAGAGGGGCGGGTCTGGGTACTTTGGTTAGGCCGACTTTAAAATGGTGAAGCCCATTTATACTTAAATAAAATTTAATAGGAAGTTAATTTACGTTATAACTTGTAAATTTAATATCATTGTAGTACATTATCAGAAATTGACGAAACAAGATCCGTTGGGATCGTATGGACGACGACTACAAAATGGAACTGACTGGGAGTGAATTGAAGCTCGTTACAATTTATAGCGAAATAAATTGTCCGATCTGAATCAACGACGATTATCGTTATTTAACGATATAACGACCAATGTGAATAAATCTCACTAACTCTGCACAGTTTATATTTTTATAACGTATTTTCAGAATTGATAAATGATGGTTGATTGTTGTGTGTTGACTGATTGGATGAACTGCTAGTCAGTTAGTTGAAATTATATATATATATATATATCGTTAAATATATATTGATTATGTTTATCAGAATATTTCATGTTGAAATGAAATGATGTTATAGATGTTGTTTTAACATCTGTGGATGCAGGGGAAGAGGTTGGAGGAATCCAATAGAATTCCTCAATATTTATAATACTTTTTGTTTTCATATGTGGTGATCTATGATGTGATATATAATCTGTGATTGATTATGATAACACTGTCAAGTTATTTGGTATTTGAAATACCATAAGAAATACTGGAATGTATAAAAGGAAATTTTCAAAGTGTATTTTGAAAATAAATTATTTATATAAAATCAATGGATCTTATATAAAAGGAAATATTATAAACCAAATGGAATTGAAAGGGAAATATTTGTAAAATAAATAAAGTTATAAAAGGAATTTATTTAGAAAATAAATGGATATTATAAAAAGGAAATATTTATATGAAATAAAAAGGCTATTATAAAAGGAAGTATTTCATAAAATGAATAGAATTTTATAAAAAGAAATAAGCGGAAAATAAATATTATATAGAAATATGTTTTAACAGATAAAAATGGAAAAGATTAATTGAAAGTAGAATTAAATAGAAATCCGATTTAACAGATAAGAGAAGGTCAATGTATAAATAATGTTTTATAAATTAAATAAAATATTTATCATTTGATAAATGGAATATATAAGTCTGAACTTATATAGAGAAGTAGAAATCGGTTTTAACACCGATATTTTTAATAAAATGTGAACATAACATTTATAAAGGGGATTATAAATGAGATTTAAGTGTTAGAAGTAAAAAGGAGATTTCGTATGAATAATTCTATAAATAGAAGTATAAATAGAATTTGGAAACGAGATATTGTTTTAAAATACGAAATCAAACTTAATGGATTATATAAAAGAAATATTTTTTACATTCGATGCGAAAAATGGAGTAAAATGAATATTTTATAAATTAAAACATTTATAATGAAAACCGAGTTTTGAAATAGGAATTCAAAATGGAAATTTGAATAAGATAGGAAATAGAGTTAATCGAATAGAGTTGATCAAATATTAGTTATTCGAATAGATTTAATCGAATATAAGTTATTCGAAGAGAGGTTATCGAATATAATTTATTCGAAGAGAGGTTATCGAGTATAAGTTATTCGAAGAGAGTTAATCAAATATAAGTTATTCGAAGAGAGGTTATCGAATATAAGTTATTCGAAGAGAGTTAATCGAATATAAGTTATTCGAAGAGAGATTATTGAATAGGGACTATTCGAAAGAGAGTTATACGTTGAAATTCGATTATATTGAATTCGGGAAAGTACTATTCACTTTCCGCTTTTAAATTAGTATTTATTTATTTACAAATTAGTAGTTTGTTTATTCAAATGAATAAATAAAAGTTATATTTAAGTTATTATATTTTGGAAACATGGGATTATAACACTATTGTTATAATCAAATGATTTCTGTAGAAGAAGTGGATTTGTAATTAGAATCCGAGAGTTACGTAAGGAAGTTTGTTAAATATTTAAAAGGTGAACATTGTCTATTTCAAGGTTAAAAATGTTGTTCAGTTAAGGTCTAAGAGGCAGTTATACCCCAACTTGATTAACTTCCTTTTTTAACAAAGGAATGGTTAAGGTCTAATAGTGAAGGTTGGTTAGGTGAATTTAGTTAATGAGCATAATGGTTTGAGTTGGCATAGCGGTGTTTATTTAAACATCTGTTTAAATCCAATGAAGGATTTTTGGAATTGTTTTCCAAATAAGAATCAGAAATATTTTCTAATATAGAAAATAAGAAATGAGAGTAAATAAAGAAATGTTCTCCAATGATTAATAACATATATTTTCTAAATTTAGAAAATAGGAATTTACGAATATATGGAAACGGGAATAGGGAAATGAATAAATTAATGTTAAATTTATTAAAAGGGATAAATGTTGATTGATGATTGATCGATAAAATTTCCATTTGGAAATAAGATCGTTGTCTGTACACATGTTTCCTTTGATAGTTAAATCACTGACTATTAAAGATTTTGACCATTTCCGTTGTCAATACGGAGAGACCGGGATCAGATATATTATCTGAAAACCACTTCGTATGGCATTAGCGTTGCGAATCAAATATGATGAAGATAATTGAAGATGGAGTTATGCAAGGGCTATTCAATAAATCCTAAGTAGAAACTGCCTAAGATGGATTTACATAATAGAGCCTTCTAGTTGTCCAGTCCTAGAACAACTTGAATGGATGAATGGATGACATAGTATATCTGGTAGATCGCGTAAGTTGATCGTTTTAAACGTATTTACGTTGGTGGCGGAGGAATTCGATCTCTTAGCTTATTCCCGTGGTATTTTTGGGGAAATCAATTTGTGATTTGACGGGTATGACGATGTGGCATTCAAAGTAAATAAAGGGGGTGATCTGTTAAAAGATACCTTATGACCTCAAGCCTCATCAACTATGAAATGACAGAAATCGGGTAGGCAGCATGGCTAAGTGGGCCGCACCCAATTAGGGTGTATTGTCACCATCTAGAGAATATTCATATTTGTTACTTCTTTCGCTTCTGTATCTCCCGAGAACGGTTATGTTGGTATACCAACCATAAGGTGATAATATATTCGGAACATTCAAGCGAAATGAATGACCGGTCATGTGTGGCCAAGTTACAAGATGTTCTTGTTGAACTTCAGTGTATCGCTTCTAGAGTACACTGATCGGAAGGTGGTTCCATACCTTGTCATAGTTGGAAATCCATTACCCAATAAGAGTCCGTGGTTTTTGATTGTATATTATATATGCAGAACGTGAGATGAAAGCGTTCTACTAGATTTCTATTTATTTGATTTAGACATTATTATAATATCAGAAGAGCCTTGATATAAAGAATATTTTGGGTTATCGTAAGGTAAAAACCATCTGTGTTTATGTGTGGATCGGTATTACAATTATTCTTTCTTTTTAAAAAAAATTAAAAAGTTAAACCAATGGTTGGAGTTTACTCACACCAGTCCCATGGCTGACCTAGAGTTTATTTTGTTTTGTTTCCCTAAACTGTTGGGTGCCCAATTTTGTACGGGCAGTCAAGTAGTCAGGATTTACAGACGCACTAGAAGGAGCTTGGAGAAGGAGGCTTCAGTAACATTTTATAGCTATTGTTTATTTCCGTTGTGATGTAAGTGTTGTACTCTAATATACAAATGTAGATTTATGTTTAAAAGTTATGTTGTATACTATATTTTATTCGTTCAGCAGTGAGATTTGTGTTACTCTGACTCTGTTTTGTTGTGATCTTCTTCTTCTTTTCTAATTTTCTATCTTATCTATTCTCACCCTCTAACTTCTTTCTAATAACTATCCGGTATTTCTGATGCTTGGATAGTCGGCATTGAGTTTATGTCGATTACCAAGGTCGCGAAAATCCGGGTCGTTACAGTGGTGTCAGAGCTTAAGGTTAAGTAATTAGCTTGGCTCTGTGGCGTGACTTAGTAGAGATGGGGTTAGAAATACCCTAGATTGAGTTTGAGTGTATATATACGAGTGAACGTATTTGTAAATTTTATAAAAATTGTTTTATATTGTGGATATTTATTGGTTGAGTTGTTTATGGGTTCTAGTCGATCGGTTCGGTCCACTATATCGGTAGCAATTTATAAACACTCGAATACGATGAACCGATACCGTATATTTTGAAAAGAGGGTAAATGAAATAATTTTACCCAAATTATATTTTGATATAAAAGAATAATTAATATTTAATGTATTACAGTATATTTGATGTGTTGGTCATTATTATAATCGAATAAGATTATAAAAGTGAAATGGTTATAAATAACCAATCATTACGAAATGGATTATATCTGAATTAAAACCAGAATTAGAATTAAAACTCTGGAAATTTGAGTAAGTGTTTGTAAATGGACTTGGATTGGATATAAGAGAATTTTAATATCCTGGGAGAATTTTAAATTATTTTACAAGCGTTATGGATGATATTTTGAAATAAATTTCAAAAGGGAGATGTTTAAATATGAGTTTTGAAAAGTGATATAATATTGAACTCACTTCGGTCGCTGGAAAATAATTCCGATGATGACTGCGCAACATCATCGGTATTCATTTTTGAGTTCTAAGTGATGGATTACTACCAAAGATTTTGTTTTTGAATTGTTTTGAGAAGACAAGTTGTTTGAAATCCTAAAAGGGAAAGTTTGATTTTTGATATGGTAAACTGTTTAAAACTCCCGAGAAAGAGCAGTTTGAATTAAAAACAAATTGAGTAGAAATTTGGGAAGGCCAATTGGAATTAAAATAAAATCAGTTGAGTGGTAACTGAAATTGAGTTAGAATGCTATCAAGACAAACTGGATTGTGAGATTCGAATTTGAAGTGTAATTTGATAATCAAGTTAAGAGTTTGGAATCGAAAATGAAACTCGAGTTTAATGACATTTGGCTTGGATATAAGCGAATGGTTGTGTTGGAGATAAAAGTGATTTGAGTTTGATTGGGATGGCATTTGTGTAGGTAGAATTGGTAACAGATGGAAGGATATAATTATATTCCCGACAAAAAGGTACAAGTTTATATTTTGTATAAGCTTGAGATCTATGAGCCGATTTGGCAAGCCACTTGGCTGTTTGATTTTATTTTGGATTGGAGAAGGCCTGGAGAGGCGAGTTGTAGTTGTATCAATTGAGCCGTACAGAGGAGGTGCTGGCGAAATTTTTCGAAAATTTAGGGTGTTAGAAAATTTTCAGGATTTCTGAAAATTTTCATCCTGAAATTTTTTATTAAGAGGAATAAATTAATATTTAATTGAAATTAATTGGTTCAGTGAAACTAGAGTTAATAAGTAAACAAATAAATTTTTACCCAGTCAATAGGGTTTGATTTCTACCTTAGCACTTTCGAGGATGAAATTATTTTAAGGGAGAAAGAATGTAACGACCCGTTTTTTAGGGTATAATAATTAATTAATTTAAATAGTGATTCAGAGAATTAAATGGTTGTTTTATTAAATAATATTGAATATTTAGTTAATATAATTAACAGAATAATATATTTAATCCTGAAATAATCAGAGTATAGCTGAAATGGCAATATTGTGTGAATTGGATTATTTATAATATTTAATTCAGTTTAGAATTGAATTATATTAACGAATATTTTTAAATAATAACAGTTTGAACTTATAATTATAATCGAGCTCGAAATGGCACGACAGTTCATAATTTAGCGATTCAAACTTTAAACAAATATACAGAATCTGTTTTAAGTTGGATTTCTGTGAAACAAGAAATATTCGGAGCTGGTGAAGTATATTTTTCTAATAGAAGAGAAAAATCGAGATTTCGTCGTGTAGTTTGTGAGTTGTGTCCAAATCAAATTTTCGAAAAGTCTCTATTGAATTCCTTTATAATATATAACTATTTATATATATATATATATATATATATATTATAAATGGAATTTTCAATATAAATTGTGTAACGGCTCCGGTTCCGCCCGACCCGATCGATCGTTAGATCAACTAAGACCGTTCAAAACCCGAACACGTTAACTCTGGGAATACAATACAACAACATCAGAACAACAACAACAGACTTCTATAAACATTACAGTAATGTTACATCAGAGTACAGAATATCAGAGTACATCGAATAAAATTACAGCGGAAGATAAATTACAATATTTTAATACATTGCAGCGGAAATAAAATAACTAAGGCAGCGGAAGATAACTATGCTCTGGACACAGCTTTAGGCTTCAATCCAGAATCTTGCTCAAAATAAGAACCTATAGACAAACTACTCGACTGCCCATGTGGAAAGAGGGCACCCGAGTTTGTAAAGGTGGAAACAAACAACGGGTCAGTCATGGGACTGGTGTGAGAATTCTTAACTAATTTCACTAATAACAATAAGACAAATCCAAGGACCACGCCGCTAACGCGGAACGGGTTTACTCCAATGGGTTGTCGTGCATAAATTAAAGTAAATCGTTAAACAACGCAATGCTTTTTGGAAAAATGAAACCATCATAAGACTCAAGTCCCGTCACACAATGCAACGCAAACCGGAGGATAGAGTTTCACCTTATAATGGTCAAAAATGCTTGATACGTTAAAAACGAGTTTGATATTATTATTAGTGTATATATGTTTCAAAAACATTTCAAAGTAAATGTATCAATCCTAGGAAGCATGGCTACCATATACTATGCCTCCATACTAGTAATACAATCAAGTCCGTAGGGTCGTATTGGGAATTGGGTTTCCATCGTGAGTCAAGGCTAGGGAGGAGCTCCTTACCAATTCGAGACACTCTAGCTAATGCCTCAGGATTCCCCGCAGAGAACCCTGGGATACCTGCAGGGACGGTCCACACATACAGCTTCGTGGATTGGCAATTCATGAACACACGTTTCCCGATCCTATAGGACCTATCATTCGAGGCGCCTCATTCCATCATCCACATAAGTAAAATATCAGTCAGTTTAAGCACTGACACTACTTCTAACTAGAAAGAAACGTGTTGTCCTCCCTGCGTTCCCTTCTCCCGTTTTAGACTCCAACTGGGTTGTGAGGCTCGTGAAGTCATGCCATACACAAAGCTACGCCTAAACAGGCCGTGCTTTGATCATCAACCACAAGGTTCTGCTTTTCAACAAGAAATCTTGATCATTGCATCTTAGTATGCCACACGGTGACTTCATATCACACTACCAATCCTTTGCCGAAATATATGAAAGGGTGTTAAGCAAGAGAATAAATTCTTCGCCACCAAACATTCATACATTCGACAACAAAGCAATAAATACAATATAAAGGAGTACAATGTCGGACACACATTCCATTTATAAGCTTATGCTCTGGGTCTGAGCGAAAGCCAAATCCGTACAAATCAACACTACGTCCGGACAACTACCATCTTAGCCTCGTCTTGGGAGCAAATCAATCAAGGGCCTCAACGCTAGTTACCCATTCGATGTGAAGATTGTCGGTCTTCAATCGCCGTCTTCAATTCTTCGAACGTCGGTTATTTGGAATGAGAGTAAACTCGGACTTTCCAAATAACTCTCGCATACATAAATTTGAAAACCATTTCATATCGTTGTTAATAATTTATAATGATCTATCGTTATTTTTATTTTACTTTACATACACATCCTAAACAACACAATGTATATTTTCTTCTTCCATCCTTCAATTTACACAAAATGTATATTTGGTTTCATTACTTTTCTTCCTAATGAAAATCTATTCCTTAGAAATGTAAATTTCTAATCTTATTATTTACATTGAAAAATGTAAATTTCTATTCCTATTTTAATTTACATTGAGAAATATAAACTTATATTTTAATATATTATTATATTGAAAATGTGACTTTTATTTCATATTCTATTTCCTTTGTTTACATTGAAAAATGTAAATTCTTTAAAAATATAACTTCTATTTCATCCTTATTTACATTGAAAAATGTAACTTCCTTTTACCGCCCCTAAAATGACGATAAAAATATATGATTTTTATTCTGTTCTTTTATCGCATCTAAAGTGATGATAAAAATATACATTTCATTTCTATTATTTTTATTCACATTAAAAATGTAAACTTTTCTTTTTAAGACAATCTGCATTAAAAATGTGACTTTTCCTTTTCAATCTAATTTACATAAAAAGAATGTAAATAATTTTGCAATGTCAGAATCTAATCTTTTAATTACATAGAAATGTAATCTTCTTACTTTAAATCTTAATTACATGAAAATGTAAACATTACCTTCTTTAACTTAATTATATAAAAACGTAAATTTTCCTCCTTTATCTTAATACATTAAAATGTAAATTTTCTTCTTAATTTTAACACATTAAAATGTAACCTTTGTTTCTTTATTCTTATTTTTGCATAGAAATGTAGATTATATTTCAACGTTACATTCCATTCTTTATTCTTTTATTTACATAGAAATGTAAATTATTTTTCAACGTTGCGTTCTACTCTTTTAATTCTATTCTTATGATTTCATGGGAAATCCATTCTTTTAATCACATTGAGAATGTAATAATTTACAATGCCAAAATCTTCTTTTTAAATCACATTAAAATTTTAATCAACATTATAATGTGAAATTCCTATCTTTTAATTACAATGTAAAATCTCCTTTTTAATTACAATGTAAATTGTAATTAACATAACATGTCAAATTTTGTCTTTTTAGTTGGCAACGTAAAATCCTACTTTTTAATTACATTAAAAATGTACTTTTCGTTTACAAAGCAAATTCTCATTCTTTAACTTCATACAAAATGTATTTTTAATTTACAATGTATATATCCTATTCTAAATTGCATAATAAAATGTAACTTTAATTTACAATGTAAATTCTTTTCCTATTTAATACATTGTAAATGTATTTTTCTCATTCCCTTCTTATTACATTGATAAAAATGTAAGTTTCATTTAAATTACATAATAAATATGTAAGTATTCATATCTTATTACCTTAATAAAGGTAAGATTCATACCTCATCATCTTAATTACACTATAAATGTAATTCATACGTTAAAATATATCATTTCCTTTCGTACATTAAAATATATCATTACATTACATACATTAATGTATATCATTACCTCTCATACTTTAAAATATATAGTTTTATCTCATAACAAGATTACGTGTGAGCATTCATTTTGATAAAAATATACTTCTCTCTCAATTCTTTTATTGTAAATAAATAACATTAAAATCAAATCTTTCCTTTCCTTTTCTTTATTACATTAATAAAAATGTAAATCTTCCATTTCATCTTAGTTACATAAAAATGTAAAATTTTACTTATTACATTAATAATGTAAATGGTTGTAACACCCCACACCCGCTATGGTCACTCATTAAGGGAATGCCATAACATCGGTGGAGTATTTTAAGTGAATATAGAACAGAAAAATTACAAGAAGACAGATATAAGTAATACTTGAGAATTTAAAACATCATTTCATTGCAGCGGAAAGTAAAACATGTTTGGTTACACCAAAACCATAAACAAGAGTCAAGTACATAATATCCATCCTGATAAAACAAAAGTACATAATCCCACTCTATAACTTAATAGCCACACTAGAAAAGATAAACTGAGCTTTACATCCACGGTCCAAGCTCCAAAAGATAGATAAAGCAGTCTGATCAAAGCCCACTAGTGCTAGGCCCACTCTGATAACCAGAGGGTTGGGAAAAAGATAAAAACAACGGGGTCAGACATAAGTCTGAGCGAGTCCTATAACTTTAACAATACAATCATTAAAGTAACCAGAGTAAGACGTAAGCTTGATATACGGTAACGACTGGGGATAAATGGCTACACTAAGCAGCCAACTAGACTTAGGATGAACTAAGATAACCGTAAAGACGCATCTACCCACCCAAGGATAATTACTACACTGCACCACACCAGTCATTCCTACTTAAAGGTTGATCCCTCCCAAGGACTTAGAAAATTTACCCAGTAGTTTCGTGTACCCCTAGCTGACTACATAGGTGTCGTCTGCCCCTATCTCCACTAGGTGTATCCACTACTCCCAAGCGATCGGCTCCCTACCGTAGATACCCGTGTTGGCCCCACAATGGGGTGTATCACTCCCCAAAGTGGCAACCCGATACAACAAATGGGGCACGGCTTATATCTACACGATGCAACAACGTCTTACCTACCAGCCCGGGTCCACGCACGCATATGAAACCCGTTGGACTCGCGTTGCCACCGCTACCCCGTTTTGGCCTCTTATAGTCAAGCCCAATATGCGTGTCCCGTCCTCGACTTGGGTCGAGCCCACAAAGATACTTTTGGGATATTGGTTGAAATGGGCCCCTACAAGCTACCCATCTAAGCTTGTCATTTCTAGTGAATCCCACTTAACCCTTTAACCATGTCCACTTACATGTTATAAATTTTGGTTAAGTCATTTAATCATACTTTAATTGCCACACAAGGCACCCACTAGATTTCCACATGCCACCCAAGGCACTTACTTGATTCCCACATACCACCCAAGGCACTTACTTAACCCTTTAATCATGTTTAATTACATGTTCCACTTTGGTTAAGTATTCTAATCGTATTTTCTATTGCCACCCAAGGCAACCCACTAGTTTCCTCATGCCACCCAAGGCACCCCCACTAGTTACTACA
The DNA here is from genome assembly GCA_030737875.1 of Allium sativum. Classification (NCBI taxonomy): domain Eukaryota; kingdom Viridiplantae; phylum Streptophyta; class Magnoliopsida; order Asparagales; family Amaryllidaceae; genus Allium; species Allium sativum. Next base: position 551,868,253 of record CM060910.1, on the reverse strand, counting down.
TGCCACCCAAGGCACCCACTTAACCCCTCATGCCCCACTACATGCTAATTTGGTTAAGTGTTTCTTAATTAATTAAGATCGTAACCTTTGTAAAGACCTCTCACATTAGACTGTCTTTTATGGCAGCTGGATATGCCGGTTGGTTCCGGGCAGCCTTACACCATAACAGAGTCTAACCTCATGTCTTTACACTTGTCACATATTTAGTTTATGACTAAGACCTCTCACATTGGGCCAATCATTTGTAGCCGCTGGATTTGCCGGTCGGTTCCGGGCAGTCTTATGCTACAAAAGGGTCCAACCTCGTGTCTTAGTAGATTAATTACACCTAATTAATCACCCCCATAATTTGTATTAATTATCCCTAATTAATTACAAATATTTAAGAATATGGGTAGACCTAACTCAATAGGTAAATTCCCAATTCCATAATATGGATAGACCTAACTTAATAGGTAAATTCTCAATTATGTCCATCCACTTTATGGTATGTTTAATCATACCCACTTCACACAATTTTATGTGTTCATTAATTTTTACCCCATCGTCCCCATGTAAATACGTTAACATGACACACTTCAAAAGAGAAGATTCATCATACACACAATGGGTTCAACTTAGCATATCATTAGCATTATCATGGGTTTAAAAGGTGTCAACTTGCATTTATGACCATAAACCCAACTTGCATAAATAACCAACCCAAACTTGCATGAATCACATATGTCATAAAGATGGTAACTTGCATAAATGTTCATGTCATAGACCTATCATAAAGGTGTCAACTTGCATATAATCATGCACATAACTTGCATATAACCAAACACATAACTTGCATAACATGTTACATATGAACTTGCATATAATCATGCACATAACTTGCATATAACCAAACACATAACTTGCATAACATGTTACATATGAACTTGCATATAATCATGCACATAACTTGCATAAAACCAAACACATAACTTGCATAACATGTTACATATGAACTTGCATATAATCATGCACATAACTTGCATTACATGTTACATATGAACTTGCATATGTATGTATGACATACAAAGGTAAACTCGCATATGTTATGCATATCACTAATCCAAACAACTTGCATAGATTATGCATATTATAGATCCAAACTCATAGGTTAAACTTGCATGTCATGTCACTTATTTCACACATGATTCTAGCATAAAACCAAGCATTTAACTTGCATAAAACCAAACACTTAGCATGCATAAAACCAAATACTTAGCATGCATAAAATCCACCACTTAACATGCATAAACCCAAACACTTAACTTGCATAAACATAGTGTCATCATGAATAAGTGTTAAACATAGTGATTAGCAAACTAGCATCATAACATATGACCTAAAACCCATTGATCCGCAAGCAAAACCATATGATCTCATCACATCTCATCTACTTAGTTTAGCAATTGGTTGTTAAAGTGATAGAAACTCACAAACTCCAAGATTAGCTCCTTAGATAGTTGCTAGAGTTGAAGTAGAGGTGGATTAGTAGTTGATTAGCTTGCTATCCTCTTCTCTAATTAGCGGAGGCTCCTTCTAAGTTGCATTTTGGCAGCATGATGGCATAGATTCTATTTTTAGTATGGATTAGGGTAGTCTTAGGGTGTATTTATAGGATTAGGTTGTGTTTTAGACCCTTAGATTAACCCTAGGTTAGTTTAGGTCCGTCAGATTTCGTCCCAAGCCCTCCAACCCAGCCCAAAACTCAACCAGGTGCACCCAGGCCAGAATCAGCCGACAGGGCAAGTCGACAGCCCTGTCGACTGCCAAGTCGACAGGCATGTCGACAGGCAAGTCGACAGCCCTGTCGACAGCCAAGTCGACTTGGCTGGGCGGGAGTTTTCCCGCCTGGCCCCCATTCTGCATGTTTCGAAATTCAAATTTCCCGAAAACTTCTTTGGGCCTTAACCGGGTCATACGGACTCCGATTTACAAAATTTCGGACTCTATTTCGCGTATTTTTCCGAGACGAACACAATGACGTAACCCGTTTCCCCTGATTCTCACATCTGAGATTATTAATTCTGTAATTAGTGAATATCAGTGTTAACTGAAATTCGGGGTGTTACATTCTCCCCTCCTTAAAGGATTTCGTCCCCGAAATCTCCAAGTTAAGGAGAATGCATATCCTACCATCCAAACAACCATCTACTCAATCCATCAAACACGGGCATCCATTGTCCTTAAAACAATTTCTACTGATGTATGAGCATATGCAAAAAGTGTGTGTATATGTTCCCTATCTAATGTATGAACATATGCAAACCGTGATAGTGCCATGCATCCAATATGTATGCGAAAGAACCCTATCGACACATACTATATCTACATGAGTGCACAATCATTCACCAAAATGCATCATCCATATGATAACACAACCATTATACATCCATAAATATAGCTACCTACACACAATTATATGCAATATGCAATATGAAGTGATTGAGCCGATCTAGTGTCTAGAGTGTGTGTATATGCATCCACGAGCAACCACTGGCAAACACTTGCATCCACATGCATCCATCAATCATAACATGTCTCAAACACATGTTTCAACCATAGGTTTACCCTATCTAAAGGTCAAAGGCACTAACAAGAGGACATACTAAAGATAAGATAAGTACTAGACAAACGATAAAGGAGAAGTTAAAAGACATACCCTCAAAAAGGAATGGGTATAATGAACGCATTTTCGCTTCCGTCTCCCAAGTAGCGTTGCTCTCATCTTCTCCCCATTGCACTTTGACTAGTTGAACCTCCCTGTTTCTCAACCTCTTAATCTCTGACCCAAGGATGCGTGTAGGAGCTCGTCGAATAGTCGCATCACGCTCTATCTCTATTTCTCTAAGCAAGCTCGGCTCTACCACCTCTGCAGTCTCATGTAGGCACTTCCTCAAATGTGACACATGGAATACATCATGTACACCACTAAGTCTGTCGGGCAACTCCACTCTATAGGCCATCTGTCCAATCCTTTCCTTAATAGGAAACGGTCCAACAAACCTTGGTGCTAACTTCCCAACAGATCCAAAGCGAACCACATTCCATAACGGATATACTTTGACAAAGACCATGTCCCCAACATCAAACTCAAGATCCGTCCTCCTCTTGTCCACATAAGATTTCTGTCTGTCTTACGCCGCTTTCATCCTTCTTCGAATCAAATCAATCTTTTCCGAAGTCTCTCTAACCATATCGGGCCCAAGTAAGATCTTATCCGTAGATTCCCACCAACATGTAGGTGATCGACAAGGCCTTCCATAAAGAGCTTCGAAAGGAGCCATGCCAATACTAGACTGAAAGCTGTTATTATATGCGAACTCCACCAATGGAAGATGCTCTTCCCATGTACCTCCAAAATCCAAGATACATAGCCTCAAAAGGTCTTCTAAAATACGATTCACCCTCTCAGTCTGGCCGTCCGTCTGAGGATGATATGCGGTGCTCAAACACAACTGAGTCCCTACTGCCTCTTGCAAACTCTTCCAAAACTCTCTAGTGAAGATAGGATCTCAATTGCTCACTATACTGGAAGGTACACCATGCAATCTAATAATCTCTCGAATGTAAACTGAAGTTAGCCATGGAGCAGTTCTCTTACTCTTCACGGGTATAAAATGGGCGCTCCTAGTAAGTCTGTCTACCACAACCCAAATTCCCGTATTACCCTTCCTCGATCTCGGTAATCCATCGAGACACTATCCCACTTCCATAGCGGAACCTCCAATGGGTGAAGCAACCCACCGGGTTTCTTCTGCTCCGCTTTCACTTGATAGCACACCAAGCATCTAGCGACATACTTGGCCACATCTTTCTTCATACCGGCCCAAAAGAAAACTCGCTTCATGTCTTGGTACATCTTGTCCCCACCGGGATGAATGGTCATCTTCGACCGATGTGCATCATCAAGTATAGCCTTCCTCAAACCCTCGTCCTGCGGTACACAAAGTCTACCGTCTCTACGCAACCACCCCTTACCATCTAGGGTGTACCCACTCAAATGGCTGGACGACTCCCCCCTTATGAGCTTCTCTACTAACTCAACCAACTGTGGGTCGTCTCGCTGTGCCTCGCCAATCCGTCCCAAAAGAGTAGGCCTAACCTCCAAGGAGGCTAGCAAACCGGGTACAAAGTCAACGGAAGGTCTAAAGTCAAACATAGAAATAAACTCTAAGCTCCATCGTTCAACGAACAATGAACTCGAGGACAACCTTTTTCTACTTAAGGCGTCCGCTACCACGTTACCCTTGCCATGGGTATACGCTATCTCAAACTCATAGGATGCTAAGAATCCCATCCACTTTTGCTGTCCTAAGACTATGCGCTCGAAGAGTCTCCAACACTTCCCTAAGATGTAGGGCATGCTCTTCTCCACTTTTAGAGAAAACCAGGATATTACCCCATCCAAAATCATCACAACTGTCCATCTCTCACGCAGACCACCCTAGTCAAACTCGACATCCCCCAAATGCAAGCCCCAAAGGCCTAAACCAATATCAGACAAGCACCCAAGGGATACCTCCTTCGAATTCAGACGACCTACGTGAGATGATACTAGTAAAAACGGCTAAATAATTAAGCCCTTGTCCAACTCTGGATGTCCTCGCCAGTCTTGCTCCAAAACCACCGTTTATCCCATAACTGGCTTTGCTCAACCTATTGAGCACATACGAAAACTTATTTTGCTCCTAGAAAAGACCAAGATGTCATTTACAAAGACCATCACGAACTTATTTAGGTACTCCCTGAACACCCTTCTCATCAAATCAATAAAGTATGCGGGGGCGTTCGTCAAACCAAATGGCATCACCAGCCACTCATAAAAAAAAACCATCCGGAGTCCTGAAGGCAGTCTTCTCTATACTATCCTCAGCCACTCTCAACTGAGGAAACCCCGTGGCTAAGTCCAACTGCGAAAATACTGAGGCGCCAACTAACTGATCAAAGAGATCATCAATCCTCGGCAATGGGTGTCTATTCTTCTTTGTGAGTTTATTTAGTTCTCTTTAGCCTACACAAAGTCTGAGGGACCCATCCGCCTTCGTGGCAAAAACTACTGGAGCCCCCACTCCGATATACTTCGTCTTATGAACCCCTTCTCAAGCAAATCGCCTACTTGCTTATGGAGTTCCCTCCTCTCACGAGGAGCCATGTGGCACACTGGCCAAGATACTGGTTTGGCATTGTCTACCAGATATATTCGGAAGTCAATCTCCCGCTCCGGAGGTAAGCCCTTCACCTCCTCAAACACATCCGAGTATTCCCGGACCACTCTAACAGATCGCAAACTCTCGACCGACGTGTCAAGCGATTCCAGATAACTTAGCATAACAGATTCCATGGGATTACAAGAGATCTCGAGAGTGTTACCCAAGCGGGTCATACACCTAATAACTCTCCCTTCAAAATCAAGAACGACACCCCTACTGGATAACCAGTCCATGCCCAAAACTAACCCATAGCCCGTGAAGCCCAAAAAGCATCACATCTAAACTCAACGCTAAGTATAGAAACTTTCAAACCCAAACACATCATGGAGCCCCAATTGGGTTTGAAACAACTAAGGGATCATCTACTAAACTGGTGTCTTAGTGCAGTGACTCAACTAACAATGATGAGATAAACGAACTCGATGCGTCAGAATAAAGTTCGAACCGGATAACAAAGAAATCCAAATTCCAACCTAGACGGTCCTATCCCCATCTGGTACACTAGTAGTGAGGGAATACAACTACCCTCCAGGAGATTCCATACCTTGCCCATGCCCCTTTGGACAATCCTAATAAGGTGTCCTATTCCTCCAAAAGGATAACTACTAGCCCTCTTCTTCCCATTCTCCACTCGTAACCTCCCATCAAAATGAGGTTTCGTCCTTCATTAAACAACAACTATTTGAGCCTTCCTCCCATCGTCTATCCAATAGGTACCTATAAGTCCTCCTCCTTCTTGAACCAACTTCTAGTCCGACTAATGTCTAAGTCCCTTGAAGTGGTTTTCCATTCTTATCTATCTTAGAAAGATCAACTATACGCGGAGGGGAAATTCAAAACGAGAGAGGAAGAGATTCGAAACCGAGAATTTGAAAGATATAGATATGGCTATTGGGGATTATGCTTTTCTTTCAAAAACTTTTCTCTTAAAAGACATGTTTTTGAAAATACTCCTTTCAAAAATATTCTTAGAAAAATAGTTTTTCTAAAAAAAAAATTATCTGTTCTGGTAACCTTAAGCTCTGATACCACGTGTAACACCCCACACCCGCTATGGTCACTCATTAAGGGAATGCCATAACATCGGTGGAGTATTTTAAGTGAATATAGAACAGAAAAATTACAACAAGACAGATATAAGTAATATTTGAGAATTTAAAACATCATTTCATTGCAGCGGAAAGTAAAACATGTTTGGTTACACCAAAACCATAAACAAGAGTCAAGTACATAATATCCATCCTGATAAAACAAAAGTACATAATCCCACTCTATAACTTAATAGCCACACTAGAAAAGATAAACTGAGCTTTACATCCACGGTCCAAGCTCCAAAAGATAGATAAAGCAGTCTGATCAAAGCCCACTAGTGCTAGGCCCACTCTGATAACCTGAGGGTTGGGAAAAAGATAAAAACAACGGGGTCAGACATAAGTCTGAGCGAGTCCTATAACTTTAACAATACAATCATTAAAGTAACCAGAGTAAGACGTAAGCTTGATATACGGTAACGACTGGGGATAAATGGCTACACTAAGCAGCCAACTAGACTTAGGATGAACTAAGATAACTGTAAAGACGCATCTACCCACCCAAGGATAATTACTACACTGCACCACACCAGTCATTCCTACTTAAAGGTTGATCCCTCCCAAGGACTTAGAAAATTTACCCAGTAGTTTCGTGTACCCCTAGCTGACTACATAGGTGCCGTCTGCCCCTATCTCCACTAGGTGTACCCACTACTCCCAAGCGATCGGCTCCCTACCGTAGATACCCGTGCTGGCCCCACAATGGGGTGTATCACTCCCCAAAGTGGCAACCCGATACAACGAATGGTGCACGGCTTATATCTACACGATGCAACAACGTCTTACCTACCAGCCCGGGTCCACACACGCATATGAAACCCGTTGGACTCGCGTTGCCACCGCTACCCCGTTTTGGCCTCTTAAAGTCAAGCCCAATATGCGTGTCCCGTCCTCGACTTGGGTCGAGCCCACAAAGATACGTTTGGGATATTGGTTGAAATGGGCCCCCACAAGCTACCCATCTAAGCTTGTCATTTCTAGTGAATCCCACTTAACCCTTTAACCATGTCCACTTACATGTTATAAATTTTGGTTAAGTCATTTAATCATACTTTAATTGCCACACAAGGCACCCACTAGATTTCCACATGCCACCCAAGGCACTTACTTGATTCCCACATGCCACCCAAGGCACTTACTTAACCCTTTAATCATGTTTAATTACATGTTCCACTTTGGTTAAGTATTCTAATCGTATTTTCTATTGCCACCCAAGGCAACCCACTAGTTTCCTCATGCCACCCAAGGCACCCCCACTAGTTACTGCATGCCACCCAAGGCACCCACTTAACCCCTCATGCCCCACTACATGCTAATTTGGTTAAGTGTTTCTTAAATAATTAAGATCGTAACCTTTGTAAAGACCTCTCACATTAGACTGTCTTTTATGGCAGTTGGATATGCCGGTTGGTTCCGGGCAGCCTTACACCATAACAGAGTCTAACCTCGTGTCTTTACACTTGTCACGTATTTAGTTTATGACTAAGACCTCTCACATTGGGCCAATCATTTGTAGCCGCTGGATTTGCCGGTCGGTTCCGGGCAGTCTTATGCTACAAAAGGGTCCAACCTCGTGTCTTAGTAGATTAATTACACCTAATTAATCACCCCAATAATTTGTATTAATTATCCCTAATTAATTACAAATATTTAAGAATATGGGTAGACCTAACTCAATAGGTAAATTCCCAATTCCATAATATGGGTAGACCTAACTTAATAGGTAAATTCCCAATTATGTCCATCCACTTTATGGTATGTTTAATCATACCCACTTCACACAATTTTATGTGTTCATTAATTTTTACCCCATCGTCCCCACGTAAATACGTTAACATGACATACTTCAAAAGAGAAGATTCATCATACACACAATGGGTTCAACTTAGCATATCATTAGCATTATCATGGGTTTAAAAGGTGTCAACTTGCATTTATGACCATAAACCCAACTTGCATAAATAACCAACCCAAACTTGCATGAATCACATATGTCATAAAGATGGTAACTTGCATAAATGTTCATGTCATAGACCTATCATAAAGGTGTCAACTTGCATACATGTCATAGGTCTAAAAGGGATGAACTTGCACATGTACTTATGTCATACAAAGGGGTAAACTTGCATAGCGTGTCACATGTTAACTTGCATATAACCAAACACATAACTTGCATAACATGTTACATATGAACTTGCATATAATCATGCACATAACTTGCATATAACCAAACACATAACTTGCATAACATGTTACATATGAACTTGCATATAATCATGCACATAACTTGCATAAAACCAAACACATAACTTGCATAACATGTTACATATGAACATGCATATAATCATGCACATAACTTGCATTACATGTTACATATGAACTTGCATATGTATGTGTGACATATAAAGGTAAACTCGCATATGTTATGCATATCACTAATCCAAACAACTTGCATAGATTATGCATATTATAGATCCAAACTCATAGGTTAAACTTGCATGTCATGTCACTTATTTCACACATGATTCTAGCATAAAACCAAGCATTTAACTTGCATAAAACCAAACACTTAGCATGCATAAAACCAAATACTTAGCATGCATAAAATCCACCACTTAACATGCATAAACCCAAACACTTAACTTGCATAAACATAGTGTCATCATGAATAAGTGTTAAACATAGTGATTAGCAAACTAGCATCATAACATATGACCTAAAACCCATTGATCCGCAAGCAAAACCATATGATCTCATCACATATCATCTACTTAGTTTAGCAATTGGTTGTTAAAGTGATATAAACTCACAAACTCCAAGATTAGCTCCTTAGATAGTTGCTAGAGTTGAAGTAGAGGTGGATTAGTAGTTGATTAGCTTGCAATCCTCTTCTCTAATTAGTGGAGGCTCCTTCTAAGTTGCATTTTGGCGGCATGATGGCATAGATTCTATTTTTAGTATGGATTAGGGTAGTCTTAGGGTGTATTTATAGGATTAGGTTGTGTTTTAGACCCTTAGATTAACCCTAGGTTAGTTTAGGTCCGTCAGATTTCATCCCAAGCCCTCCAACCCAGCCCAAAACTCAACCAGGTGCACCCAGGCCAGAATCAGCCGACAGGGCAAGTCGACAGCCCTGTCGACTGCCAAATCGACAGGCATGTCGACAGGCAAGTCGACAGCCCTGTCGACAGCCAAGTCGATTTGGCTGGGCGGGAGTTTTCCCGCCTGGCCCCCATTTCTGCATGTTTCGAAATTCAAATTTCCCGAAAACTTCTTTGGGCCTTAACCGGGTCATACGGACTCCGATTTACAAAATTTCGGACTCTATTTCGCGTATTTTTCCGAGACGAACACAATGACGTAACCCGCTTCCCCTGATTCTCAAATCTGAGATTATTAATTCTGTAATTAGTGAATATCAGTGTTAACTGAAATTCGGGGTGTTACAATGATTATCCTTCATATGCAATATCGTTACAACAAGATATGACTTAATTTCATATGCAATAACTTGGTTCAATAATATGAATATATTTCATAAGCAATGACTCGGTTCAATAATATGAATATATTTCATATGCAATGACTTGGTTCAATACTACGAATATATTTTATATGCAATAACATGGTTCAATAATACCTTTGTATTTTACAATAAAAATGCATGTTCAATTCTACCTTTTTATTTTACACAAAACATGACATAAAAGAGGTTTCATTTTTTTATCATTGAAAATGTGAATAAACAATGTTAAATTTCATCTTTTGTTTACATCAAAAATGAGACATTAAACTCTAATCTTTTATTTACATTAAACATGTAGATAAAAATGCAACCCTAAATTTCAATAAAAAATAAATAAATAAAAAATGGTTCTTTCTACATCGTCAATAATACTCTTTTATTTTCAATAAAAATTTGACGAAAATTGGATCGTCATGTTCTATCTTTTAATTTGACTAAAAACACCACATCAAATCCAATCTTTTTATTTCTAAAGTTAAAATCTTTTCATTTTGACAAAAACGATGATAAATAGTATGACTTTCATTTTAACAAAAGAATATTAAAAATATTCTTTTTATTACAACAAAAATGATTATTCTACTTTAATTACATTAATAAAAATGTAAGATTTTTTTTATTACCATACAAAATCATATCTTTAATTACACTTAAAAATGTAATTTCATTACAACGGTTAAATCTTATCCTTTTCTACCTTTAACTTTTCTACTAAAGATGATGTCTTTATTTATATGACAAAAGCACATTCTAACATGGGTGATATATTTATCTTCAAATATGTTTCCTAACATAAGTGATATATTTAATTACATATATGTTTTTCTAACATAAGTTATGTATTTTTATTCATGTATGACATTACTAACAAAATGTGTGTTTTTATTCATATAGTTGGCAATTCTGGTTATCTTTGTCTAATCCCTTTCTAATTGATACAAATGTATGATTTTTGTCACTACTACTTTTAATTGACCAAAAAATATGATTTTTGTCGCTACTCCTTTTTTATTGACAAAAATATGACATTAAAATTTACTCTATTTATTCTAATGTAGTATTTGCCAATTGCACGATGTTATTATTTTAACTTGTCAATTCTAACATAAACAATATTTATATTCTGATTTATCAATTCTAACATAAACAATATTTATATTCGGATTTATCAATTCTAACACAAATAAAATGAAAATCCTATTATTATTTTTTGATTCTGATTCAACAAAATAAATAGCATTTCTATTTTGTTGATTTTATTTCAACACTAAAGTAATCAACTCAATCACAGATCTGGAATAATAACAACAAAATAATAGCAGCGCAAATATCAGATCTTAAACAGATCTGAAAATAAATAACAGCGGCGTAAACGCGAATCTGAATAAACAGCAAAATTGATTTCAAACACAGATCTAAATTTTTGCACACCTACAGGTATACAGATTTTATTCAAGAGAATAATTAAAAATTAAATTTAAATTTAATTCAATAATAGATTCAGAATTCTCACCTTGGGATTTTTCAGATCTAGAAATCAAAGAAAGTCAGAACTGTGCACAACAGATCTAGGGTGTGGTGTTATGTGTCTGTATTCCAATTTTGTCAAACTTGTCGGAATCTTTATCGATTTAAATAAAAAAAACATGTTTTTAATTATAAAATTAAAATTAGCAACGAAATCAAGTGTTGCAAATCGTTAAAATTAATTTAATTTAACCTCTGAATTTGTTCCAATCTTCGATTCAAGATATCTCGAGTTATGGTGTATGAATTGAGGCGCCGCTTGTCGGAGATGGAAGGCCTAGGGGAGGCGCATCCATGCCGAGAGTAGGGGGAGGTGCGGTGGCGTGGTTGAGGCGCGGCGGGGCAATGAAGTCGACGGGTTGGGTGGCGCGGTTCTCAAGATACAGGGCACTAGAGGAGATGAAACTTGTTGGAGGTGGAAGAGGAGATTGATGTAGGTAGAAAGAAATTTTAGAGGAAGAGAGAGTAGCCGCCATGGCCAGATGAAGAAGGAGGATGAAAGATTAGGTTTTAGAAAATGGTTAGGGTTAGGCTATGAGATATTATACCGGGGTTGTGTTTTTTTTAACAAAACCCCCTTATCCTTAAATTATGTTTTATTTAGTTTCTCTTCTTTTTAGTCCTTGGCAGAAGTTTTGTAAATTAATAAATCATGGGAACAATCAAAATCTTTCCTGTTTTTGGCTGTATCTTAAGTGGTAAGGTTTCAATGATTTGTAGAAATAAACCTATCATTAATTTGATATGGAATCTCTTTCAATTCTAAACCGAAACAATCAAGGAAAACACTCATTTATTTCACGCATGCATTTGTTTCTAGAAATGTACATTTCATTTCTTATGTTATTACATATATATATATATATATATATATATATATATATATATTTCTTAGCGTATAATTCCAAAATCAATTAATTAAGTTATTAAAGCATTCCTTTTTAACTTAAGATAAAGTATGTTTCCTATAACTGCAATTATCTTTAAATTATGAAAAGCGATTTAAGTAAAATACCTAACTTTCTAATGAATGAATAAATCTTCTTCTTTTTCTTCCAAATTTGATTCATTTTCATTTATTAGGATAGACACTGATTTGTAGAAAGAATACCGTGTAGAAATTTATTTTCCATGTTTCTAAAGATTTTGATTTATCAATAGTTTACCATTGTTAGCACATAACCATTCTGTAATTCCATAAGGTTGATCGTATTGGCATATTTTTGCATATTAGTTTTATTTCACTTATTTTTATTTCAAGTAATTGAAGGAATATAAGGGAATTTTATTCTATATAATCAAAGGTGTAATAGGATGACGCTTACTGAGAAATATTAAACGGTAATTAATTATTACACAGAACCTTAATTAATGGAGTGATTGATTAGCATTAATGTTTATGGCTAATATTCTTTCTTTCATATTAATAATCCAGAAAATTCTAATTGACATTCAATTATCACAAATAAAGTCTTGTATTCTATTTTATACCACTAATATAATTAGACTCTAATGTATTATTTTATACCATCTTACAAACACATATTACGTAATCTTTTGTTTTAATGTTTCCCCCATTACATTACATTACAGAATAAATTTTATTACACGCAAATTGTATATGCTCCGTGTTTACATTAAAAAGAATATATTTAAATTTTCAAAATAAATTATTTTAAACAACCAAAACTCATTAAAATAACTTAAGATAAATTTTTAAATTTACCCCCAAAATTCAGGGTTGTTACAAATTGAGTACCGATTTAATCTGGTTTTGAAATTTCGAGTTATAAATTCAAATAGGAATATTTTGCAGCTAAATAATATTATACGTGAATATATGCGATAATATTAAATTATTAATATTTAATTTAATTATTTTTAAACATATTTATATTTAAAAGGGTTTATTTAGGGATTTAAAAAGAGCCAGTTTTGCAAACGACCTCTGTTTTCGACGAAACCAATTTTGTTGGATCCGCAATATTAAATTATTGCTAAATTTGAATTTCCGTAATTTTTGGGGTCAGTATGTGGCCGTACGGATTTTTAACGTGGAAAACAGTCAGTATTTTAACTGTTAAAAATACACTGTGTGAGCAAACGGAGTCGGAATTCGGCGAAACCAGTTTCGTTGGGTCCTAATGTCGAACTATAGCTGTATGCCCATTTTCATGATTTTTGGGTATCGTATGTGATCATATGGATTTTTAGAATATGAATACAAGTACCGATTCATTATAAATTAATATAAAATTGAATATAAAAATATTATATTTATCCTATAAAATACCCTCACCAGTTCTAACCCTAAACTTCTTCATTCACTAGTCAAAACAATCTGCCGCATTTTTCTTTTCCTCAGCAAACAATAAACGGCGATTGTCAAAATTCATATTAAATCCAAATAAAATCGATAAATCTCATAACTTATAAATGTGAATCCCTTGTGAGATTCCCATCCTTCCCATATGAGTTTCATAGTGTCCGATATGGGTTATCGAACTCCATAACTTTTCAGTGAGGGTCGGTGAGCATCTAGGGTTCGGATTTAATCCTAGCTGATATAGTTTTGGTTTGATTCGGGCTTAGATTGGGTTTTAAGGCATCGATTAGAGCCTGTATAGGAACTTTTGGAGATCTTCGAATCTTTGGGGTGTCGATAGTTTACTGGGTAGTACGGTTCTCGGTGAATGACGCGATTGGTAAGATGTGTTTGAGTTGTGCCAAACTTGCATGAGCTAGGAGAGGAGTTGAAGGGGAGTTCGATGCCGGTCTTGGTTTGGTGAACGGGTGCGTGAAGGGGAAGAAAGGATGGAGCAATGGTGGCGGTAATGGCCATCTGTGTGAGATGGTTTCACGACATGTAGGGGGAGAAAATAGGAGCAGGATATTAGTAAAGGTTTAATACGTGGATTTTAAAGAAGAAGATAGAAATATAAACCATTAAGAATGAATTTGGTTCGGCAATTTGGTACTAAATGAAGCAGATCTAGTTTTTCCAAATTCTGGAATGAAAATTAGAGAGGGGCGGGTCTGGGTACTTTGGTTTGGCCGGCTTTAAAATGGTAAAGCCCATTTATACTTAAATAAAATTTAATAGGAAGTTAATTTACGTTATAACTTGTAAATTTAATATCATTGTCATACGTTATCAGAAATTGACGAAACAAGATCCGTTGGGATCGTATGGACGATGGCTACAAAATGGAACTAATTGGGAGTGAATTGAAGCTCGTTACAATTTATAACAAAATAAATTGTCCGATCTGAATCAATGACGGTTATCATTATTTAACGATCTACCGACCAATGTGAGTAAATCTCACTAACTCTACACAGTTTATATTTTTATAACGTATTTTCAGAATTGATAAATGATGGTTGATTGTTGTGTGTTGACTGTTTGGATGAATAGCTAGTCAGTTGGTTGAAATTATATATATATTTATTTATATTTATATATAATTATACGTATATATATAGATCGTTAAATATATATTGATTCTGTTTATCAGAATATTTCATGTTGAAATGAAATTGATGTTATAGATGTTGTTTTAACATCTGTGGATGCAGGGAAAGAGGTTGGAGGGATCCAACAGGATTCCTCAATATTTATAATACTGTTTGTTTTCATATGTGGTAATATATGATGTGATATATAATATGTGATTGGTTATGATAACACTGGTCTAGTTATTTGGTATTTGAAATACCATCAAAAATAGTGGAATGTATAAAAGGAAATTTTCAAAGTGTATTTTGAAAATAAATTATTTATATAAAATCAATGGATCTTATATAAAAGGAAATATTTGTAAACCAAATGGAATTGAAAAAGGAATATTTGTAAAATAAATAGAGTTATAAAAGGATTTTATTTAGAAAATAAATTGGATATTATAAAAAGGAAATATTTATATGAAATAAAAAGGCTATTATAAAAGGAAATATTTTATAAAATAAATATAATTTTATAAAAAGAAATAAGTGGAAAATAAATATTAAATGGTAATATGTTTTAACAGATAAAAATGGAAAAGATTAATTTAAAGTAGAATTAAATAGAAATCTGTTTTAACAGATAAAAATGGAGAAGGTTAATTTATAGTTAATGTTTTATAAGTTAAATGAAATATTTATCATTTGATAAATGGAATATATAAGTTTGAACTTATATAGAGAAGTAGAAATCGGTTTTAACACTGATATTTTTAGTAGAATGTGAACATAGCATGTATAAAGGGGATTATGAATGAGATTTAAGTGTTGGAAGTAAAAAGGAGATTTCGTATGGATAATTCTATAAATAGAAGTATAAATAGAATTTGGAAACGAGATATTATTTTAAAATACGAAATCAAACTTAATGTATTATATAAAAGAGTTATTTTTCACATTCGATGTGAAAAATGGAGTAAAACGAATATTTTATAAATTAAAACATTTATGAGGAAAACTGGATTTTGGAATAGGAATTCAAAATGGAAATTTGAATAAGATAGGAAATAGAGTTAATCGAATAGAGTTGATCGGATATTATTTATTCGAATAGAGTTAATCGAATATAAGTTATTCGAAGAGAGGTTATCGAATATAAGTTATTTAAAGAGAGGTTATCGAATATAAGTTATTCGAAGAGAGTTAATCGAATATAAGTTATTCGAAGAGAGGTTATCGAATATAAGTAATTAGAAGAGAGTTAATCGAGTATAAGTTATTCGAAGAGAGATTATCGAATATGGACTATTCGAAAGAGAGTTATACGTTGAAATTCGATTATATCGAATTCGGGAAAGTACTATTTACTTTCCGTTTTTAAATCAAGATTTATTTATTTATTTACAAATTAGTAGTTTGTTTATTCAAATGAATAAATAAAAGTTATATTTAAGTTATTATATTTCGGAAGCATGGGATTATAACACTATTGTTATAATCAAATGATTTCTGTAGAAGAAGTGGATTCGTAATTAGAATCCGAGAGTTGCGTAAGGAAGTTTGTTAAAGATTTAAAAGGTGAAATTTGTTTATTTCAAGGTTAAAGATGTTGTTCAGTTAAGGTCTGAGAGCTAGCTATACCCCAACTTGATTGACTTCATTTTTAACTAAGGAATGGTTAAGGTTTGATAGTGAAGGTTGGTTAGGTGAATTTAGTCAATGTGCATAATGGTTTGAGTTGGCATAGCGATGTTTATTTAAACATCTGTTTAAATCCAATGAAGGAGTTTTGGAAATGTTTTCAAAACAAGAATCAGAAATGTTTTCTAATATAGAAATTAAGAAATGAGAGTAAATATAGAAATGTTCTCCAATGATTAATGACGTATATTTTCTAAATTTAGAAAATAAGAATTTACGGATATATGGAAACGGGAATAGGGAAACGAATAAATTAACGGTAAATTTATTTAAAGGGATAAACGTTGATTGATGATTGATCGATAAAATTTCCATTTGGAAATAAGATTGTTGTTTGTACACATGTTTCCTTTGATAATTAAATCACCGACTATCAAAGATTTTGACCATTTTCGTTGTCAATACGGAGAGACCGGGATCAGATATATTATATGAAAACCACTTCATATGGCACTAGCGTTGCGAATCAAATATGATAAAGATAATTGAAGATGGATTTATACAAGGGCTGTTCAGTAAATCCTAGGTAGAAATTGCCTAAGATGGATTTACATAATAGAGCCTTCGGGTTGTCCAGTCCCAGGACAACTTGAATGTACGAATGTCTGACAGAGTATATCTGGTAGATCGCGTAAGTTGATCGTTTTAAACGTATTTACGTTGGTGGCAGAGGAATTCGTTTCTCTTAGCTTATACCCATGGTATTTTTAGGGAAATCAATTTGTGATTTGACGGGTATGACAATGTGGCATTCAAAGTAAATAAAGGGGGTGATCTGTTAAAAGATAAGTTATGACCTCAAGCCTCATCAACTGGGAAATGACAGAAATCGGGCAGGCAGCATGGCTAAGTGGGCCGCACCCAATTAGGGTATATTGTCACCATCTAAAGAATATTCATATTTGTTACTTCTTTCGCTTCTGTGTATCCCGGGAACAGTTATGTTGGTATACCAAGCATAAGGTGATAATATATTCGGAACATTCAAGCGAAATGAATGGTCGGTCAAGTGTGGCCGAGTTACAAGATGTTTTTGTTAAACTCCAGTGTATCGCTTCTAGAGTACACTGATCGGAAGGTGGTTCCATACCTTGTCATAGTTGGAAATCCATTACCCAATAAGAGTTCGCGGTTTTTTATTGTATATTATATATGTAGAACGTGAGATGAAAGCGTTCCACTAGATTTCTATTTATTTGATTTAGACATTATTATAATATCAAAAGAGCCTTGATATAAAGAATATTTTGGGTTATCGTAAGGTAAAAACCATCTGTGTTTATATATGGATCGGCCATATGATTATTCTTTCTTTTAAAATAAATTTTAAAAAGTTAAACCAATGGTTGAAGTTTACTTACACCAGTCCCATGACTGACCCAAAATTTATTTTGTTTTGTTTCCTAAACTCTTAGGTGCCCAATTTTGTACGGACAGTCAAGTAGTTAGGATTTACAAATACACTAGAAGGAGCTTAGAGTAGGAGGCTTCAACAGCATTTTATAGCTATTGTTTATTTCCGCTGTGATGTAAGTGTTGTACTCTAATATACAAATGCAGATTTATGTTTAAAAGTTATGTTCTATGCTATATTTTATTCGTTCCGCTGTGAGATTCGTGCTACTCTTATTCTATTTTGTTGTGATCTTCTTCTTCTATTCTAATTTTCTATCTTATCTATTCTCACCCTCTAACTTCTTTCTAATAACTATCCAGTATTTCCGATGCTTGGATAGTCGATATTGAGTTTACGTTGATTACCATGGTCGCAAAAATTTGGGTCGTTACACTTACATTTGTGAATTAAGTTAAATAAGCATAGTAAAGTTAATAAGCATGTAAAAATAGTGGTCCGTTCAAGCAACAAAGGCTGATTAGGAAAATAATAAGTGGTCAGTAAAGCTAATAAACAAATAATTATAGTTCAGACTGAATGAACTGAACGACAATGTTAATTAGCGAGAAGAAAAGTAAGTAAAACATATAATGAAAGATTAGACATAGGGTCTAATAAAATGGTCAGATGCGTTTGGGCCAGTCCAAAAGAATTTGGAATGAAGAGCCCAATGGGGAAGATCATCGTAGGTGTCCGAAGACATGGTGGAAGCACGTCGAACTTGATATTTGACAAGACTAAAAGGAATTGAAAGACTTCTACGGGACGTGAGGGTACTCTAAGATGACCCACTTGGGTAGGCCTAACGAAGCTGTACCCTATAGGAAGGTCTGTACGGTTCCATATATATAGTATGCCTTGGTTGCATTTGTGTTGGGGGAAGCTGGAAGACTGATGGGATGATTTTTAGGATTCAAAATTTGCCTTGGCCCAGAGAGAAGGCTTCGTTGTCAAGACCTAACATGGATAGTAGATTGTCAGGTACCTGTAATCGTTAGTCAGAGCGTGTATGGGAAAGATTGGATCTAAATCAACGGGCCAATGGTATTTCACTATCGAGACATTGGATGAGGGATAACACCAATTTAGATATTTAGGTTATTTGTTAGGGGCACTGTCACTTAGCTCTTGAATGATCTTTCATTAGTTGAGGAGGAGAACTGTAACACCCCGTATTTTCTGTGAACGTATAAGTAACAAATCAGAGAATAATTAATTTTTAAAATAAGAATCAAGGGAAACGGGTTGCACCATTGCGTTCATCTCGAATTTCTGCTTGGAAACGAGTCCGAGTTTTCGAGAAATGGAGTGCGTATAAGAAAGATATGGCCCTCCGAAGTTTCAGAGATTTTCAGAATCGAAAACGGCTCGAAAATTTGAATTCAAATTCAAATTCAAAATCCAAGAACAGGCTGGGAGGGAAAATTCCCGCCCATGGACCAGGTCGACCTGGGGGTCGACCATAGTGTCGACCTCCCAGGGGCCAGGTCGACTATAGTGTCGACCTGGGGGTTGACCATAGTGTCGACCTGGGGGTCGACCTGCTCCCGAAACCCAGTTTTTGAACCTGATTCATTCTGATGTATCTGGTCTCGTTTTCTGTCAAGATTCGTCCGCCTAATCCTATATAAACAGCCCCCCAGCCTCATTTTCTCTACACAATTTCATTCTGTCTATACTCTGCCTCTGTTCTAATTAAAAATAAAAATGGCGTCGCTACTCTGCTGGAATCAAAACTTGGACTGATGCATCTTCTTCCAACCTGAATAGAATTAAAAGCTAAATCAAATCTCAAATCAAAGTTTAGAGCTTCAACAACAATTAAAGAAGAGTAATTCAACATTTCTGCATCAACAACAGTTTATTATCCTTTCTTAAAACCACGAAAGGCAAGTACTGTTATTTTCCGCTATAAACTGTAACTATAATTGTGACATGATTGTAAATCTGAATTTGAGGTTGTGTACGTTCTGTTCTGATATATTTTATTTTGTATCTCTTTCTTCTTTCTGTTCTATAGCCAGGCTACCACGAGCCTGCGCCACATCTCATAAAAGATTAACGCACGAACGCTAAATTTTGGGACAAATAATAATGCATAATTGGACATGAAATTGTTGCCTATGAGACTATTGCCTATGACTATGATTCATTGACTATGAGAATATTGCCTATGACTATGATTCATTGACTATGAGACTATTGCCTATGACTATGATTCATTGACTATGAGACTATTGCCTATGACTATAATTCATGACTATGAGACTATTGCCTATGACATTGAATAAGAAACTATTGTGATTAGTCGCCCATGACTATTGTGGTTAGTTGCCTATAACTATTGTAGTTAGTTTCTTATGCCTATTCCCTTAATGTTGTTAGATCTCATATTTAGTATGTAACTTTGCTAGTTTATTCCCATTCACTATTATGTACATCGAGCCTATAGGGCCATTTCATGAGTATTTAGAGAACTCGTGGAAACATGTTATACGGGGATTGGGCGTAGCTTAATTAAGTAAATCTGGGATAGCAAATATGTGGGCATAATCTGAGTTGGCTATAATAGAGAATGATTTACATGTGTATTAGTCTTGGACATAAATGGTGAACTAGAATATTAAATCTAGTTTTGACATGAACTGTAAATGGGAATATTAAGGCTAAAATTTGGGGCATATATTGTATTAAGAATTATGACCTTGATTTAGGCATGTAAGTTTAGGCTAAATTTATGATTAGGCAATATATGTAAATAGAGTTTTAGATATATATATAATCTGCTAAATCTGTTAAATTGCCTAATCCGTTATCTGCTAAAACTGTTTAATTGCCTAAACTGCTAAATTTGTTATCTGCTAAATCTGTTGAATCGCTTAAACTGCTAGATCTGCTACCTGTTGAATTGTCTGATCTGTTGAAACTAGATAATGGTAATCTGGGTATGGAAATCTGTAGGCTCGACCTAAGATTTAGTAGAACATGGGAATTTGATTAATCTGTTATATCCTATAAAGAAGTTTAATCTGTTAAATAAACAGAATTAGTCTGATATCTAAAAAATCTGTATTGGAATGAATTGGCTATGACACGAGGTTAGACTCTATTTGTGGTAGAAGCCTGCCCGGAACCAACCGGCTTAACCAGCGACCACAAACTGTCAGCCTAATGTGAGAGGTCGTAGGCATAAATAAAATATGCTTAGAAACGAGGTTAGGTCTGGCTAATGGCAGAAGTCTGCCCGGAACCGCCCGACATATCCAGCGGCCACAAGCTACCGACCTAATGTGAGAGATCTGTGCATTATTATTTAATTAATGAAAATATGGGATAAATATGATGTCTAAAATGTGTTGGGTGGATAGGGTTAAACCAGTTGGACTAATGAATTTAACAAACCCGTTTCGTGAATCTGTAGGCCCAATTACAAAGTTAGACATATCTGTAAATCTGTTAAATCCGTATATCTGATCCGTTTGCCTGAAAACTTGTTTGATCTGTGAACTAGTTGATCTGAACTCTGTATGTCTGAACTTGTAAACAAGTTAATCTGAAATTTGTTTGTCTGGGGACACAAGGTTAGGAGGGAAATTACTTGTGTCATCTGTTGTTTGGGACCCATATTAGTCAGTAACCCTTTCTGGTATTAAAACTTTGACCCAACAGTAGGTAGGGTCCGGGCACGCTTACTGAACTAATTATAAGCGGTTCATTCTGATAATGGCGAGGGGTGTTGATGGTGCGTTCCAACCGGGTCATGTGAGTGCATGGATCCCGGTATGCCTTTGAGGATGTAAGACGCCGTGACATCTGTAAATAGGTCTGTGCCAATTGGTTGCCACTTTAGGGAGTGATGCACCCTACTGTGGGGCCGACACCGGGTATTTGTGTATTAGGGAGCCGATCGCTTGGGGTAGGGTTTTAGGGTACATTTAGTTCTGTCTGTTTCTGTTGGTACCGTCTGTTTCTGTTGGGTGGCAACACCTGTCTTTCTGCGTGGTACCGTCTGTTCGGGTGGTAAAGGCCCATTTACTAGTGTACACCTAATTCTACATTTTGTTTCTGTAAGGATTAATCTGTTTCTGTTTCTGTACCTTCTGTTCGGGTGGTAAAGGCCCATTATTAGCATTCTGTTTCTGTCTGTTTCTGTTCGGGTGGTAAAGGCCCATTGTTAGCATTCTATTTCTGTCTGTTTCTGTTCGGGTGGTAAAGGCCCATTATTAGCATTCTGTTTCTGTCTGTTTCTGTTTGGGTGGTAAAGGCCCATTATTAGCATTTTGTTTCTGTCTGTTTCTGTTGGGGTGGTAAAGGCCCATTACTAGCATTCTCTTCTGTGGAAATTATTCTGTTCCCGTTTCTGTTTCAGTTTAGACATTAGGGTGACACCTAATCCTGTTACACTAGTTTTAGTGCAGAGAAATGAGAAGTAATATTATTCTATTTCTTCTGTTTAACCTAAGTACATCTGCTGCTCCTGTTACTGTTATCTCTTATCCAACTTATTTCCATGTCATAATTATTATTATCTGTTCATATGCTGAAAGTCACTGGACTTGCTAGACTTTATGTCTGACCTACTTGTTTTCGCCCCTTTTTCTCCCCCCCCCCCCCCCCGGGTTTTCCAAGGAGGGAATACTTTAGCTTGATCTGGATTTCTTCTGCTTGAAGTACTTGAAGTGCGTAAAGTATGGCTTAACTTCTTATGGCATCTTCTGTGGGGATTATGATTTTAAAGTTTTATACTCTGATGACTTTCTGAACAAGACTGATATTTATGTACTTGAGTTTTTGGTAAAGATGTAACCATACTGATTTCTGTTTTCCGCTGTAATAAAGTTATAATTTCTCAATTATTGATTATCTGTCTTGAAATTTTCTATTCTGTTTACTAAAATTCTCTACCAAAGTTAAGGCATTCCCTTTGTGAGTGTCCTTAACGGAGGTGGGGTGTTACACTTGGTATCAGAGCTGAAGGTTACCAGATTTGATAAAAAGTTTTGAAAACTATTTTTAAAAAGGTTTTAAAAAAGGAAGTATTTTCAGAAAGTAAAGCTTATTTTTGAAAAACATAATCCCCAAAAGCCATATATCTATATTTTGATCCTTTGTTTGTTTGTTTCCTTCTTTCTCCGGGACTCCCGGCTTTTTGGGAGGTAATCTCATCGCGGCATGGTTCTGTAGGCTTGATAAGACTACGACACCGGTCAAAGGGCAAATAAGCGCCCGACTTCCGTCTGTAGCCGCAATACTCACCTACGCCTAATTTTCTTTCGAGCTTTGTAGGATTTTCCATGCGATGGAGGCCGCTTTCAAGGGACTTGTCAATGTGTTACACACAGATAGTAAAGATGAGAATGAGGGAGTTTGGCTAAGGAGCACAACCCAAGGACGAGAAACTCATGGATATGGACTTGGTTTACAAAGGAGGCTAAAAGGAAACACAAAAGAAGGATGAAAAGTCTGAAGATAAGAAGGAGAAAAAGTGCTTTACTTGTGGAAGCTCGACTCATCTGAACAAGGATTGCCGAAAAGAGGAAGGGCACTCACTTCAACTGTGGTGAGATGGGACACTTCACTAGGGGATGCCCGAAGAAACGGGGGCAAGGATAGAGGACATGACCTACTTCGGGAAGGCAGGCGAATGCTCTCATAGTTGGTGGATAGGATAGAAGTAGGAAAATTTCCGTAGAGAGTTTAGTTTCCTTATCTGATTATTGAGTTAGAACTCTTTCCGCTTATGGCATTCTGATTCTGTAGTCGAGTCTCTGCACTTTAATCCTAGTCTTGTTTCTGATCTGGTTATAGTCTCAAACCCCATAAGGGTTATGACTCATCTGTTGGTGATAGGTTGGGGTTTGAGGGTATCTGTGTTAGGCGTTGAGTCGATTGTAATGCATACATTCTGTGTTTTTGAGGGATATGGTGGGATTTTCCCATGCTTAGGTTTCTAAGAATCATTCGATAATCTGATCTGTACTAGTAGTCTGTAAGCATCTGGATATTTCTGATAAGGTTAAGATTTCCAGTTTTGACATTGTCTAAAGAGGGTAATCCTCTGGGTGTCAATCTGATATTAGTTTCGGTCTTCAGGGCTGATACTTAGGGGATTTATCCTCTCAACCAATGTCTAATGGGAACCAAGTTTTTGTTTTATCTGTACTCGCTTCCATCATTCGACTGTATCCTATCAATCGAATCTTCGAACTTTAGGTAGAAACTAACGGATGTAAACATGTGTTTGAGACATGTTATGTTTGATGGTTGCAAGTGGATGCAAGTGGTTGGTAGTGGTTGCTCGTGGATGCATATACACACACTAGGCACTAGATCGGCTCGAATACACTCTCATACTGCATATGGATGTGTGAGCATTTTTCAATTTCTGTGGATGCAAAATGATTGACTCATCACATGGATGTTGCATATGAATGAATGGTTGTCACTCATATAAGAATGATATGTATCAAATAGGAAAATTGCATACATGTTGGACTCCTGACACTGACATAATTCGCATTAAGGAGGTCAACTGAATCAGTGGAACGCCTGATCTTTGCATTAGATAAGGAACATATACACACACTTTTGCATATGTTCATACAACATTAGAAGTTTTCTAAGGACAATGGATGCTTGTGGATGATGGTTGAGTAGATGGATGACTGGATGGTAGGACACATTCTTCTTAACTTGAAGATTTCGGGGACGAAATCCTTTAAGGAGGGGAGAATGTAACACCCCGTATTTTCTGTGAACGTATAAGTAACAAATCAGAGAATAATTAATTTTTAAAATAAGAATCAAGGGGGACGGGTTGCGCCATTGCGTTCGTCTCGAAATTCTGCTTGGAAACGAGTCCAAGTTTTCGAGAAACGGAGTCCGTATGAGGGAGATATGGCCTTCCGAAGTTTCAGAGATTTTCAGAATCGAAAACAACTCAAAAATTCAAATTCAAAATCCCAGAACAGGCTGGGCAGGAAAATTCCCGCCCATGGACCAGGTCGACCTAGGGGTCGACCATAGTGTCGACCTGGGGGTCGACCTGCTCCCGAAACCCAATTTTTGAACCTGATTCATTCTGATGTATCTGGTCTCGTTTTCTGTCTAGATTTGTCCGCCTAATCCTATATAAACAACCCCCTAGCCTCATTTTCTCTACACAATTTCATTCTGTCTATACTCTGCCTCTGTTCTAATTAAAAATAAAAAATGGCGTCGCTACTCTGCTGGAATCAAAACTTGGACTGGTGCATCTTCTTCCAACCTGAATAGAATTAAAAGCGCTAAATCAAATCTCAAATCAAAGTTTAGAGCTTCAACAACAATTAAAGAAGAGTAATTCAACATTTCTGCATCAACAACAGTTTATTATCCTTTCTTAAAACCACGTAAGGCAAGTACAGTTATTTTCCGCTATAAACTGTAACAATAATTGTGACATGATTGTAAATCTGAATTTGAGGTTGTGTACGTTCTGTTCTGATATATTTTATTCTGTATCTCTTTCTTCTTTCTGTTCTATAGCCAGGCTACCACGAGCCTGCGCCACATCTCATAAGAGATTAACGCACGAACGCTAAATTTTGGGACAAATAATAATGCATAATTGGACATGAAACTGTTGCCTATGAGACTATTGCCTATGACTATGATTCATTGACTATGAGACTATTGCCTATGACTATGATTCATTGACTATAAGACTATTGCCTATGACTATGATTCATTGACTATGAGACTATTGCCTATGACTATGATTCATGACTATGAGACTATTGCCTATGACATTGAATAAGAAACTATTGTGATTAGTCGCCCATGACTATTGTGGTTAGTTGCCTATAACTATTGTAGTTAGTTTCTTATGCATATTCCCTTAATGATGTTAGATTTCATATTTAGTATGTAACTTTGCTAGTCTATTCCCATTCACTGTTATGTACATCGAGCCTATAGGGCCATTTCATGAGTATTTAGAGAACTTGTGGAAACATGTTATATGGGGATTGGGCGTAGCTTAATTTAGTAAATCTGGCATAGAAAATATGTTGGCATAATCTGAGTTGGCTATAATAGAGAATGATTTACATGTGTATTAGTCTTGGAAATAAATGGTGAACTAGAATATTAAATCTAGTTTTGACATGAACTGTAAATGGGAATATTAAGGCTAAAATTCGGGGCATATATTATATTATGAATTATGACCTTGATTTAGGCATGTAAGTTTAGGTTAAATTTATGATTAGGCAAGATATGTAAATAGAGTTTTAGATATATATAATCTGCTAAATCTGTTATCTGCTAAATCTGTTAAATTGCCTAATCCGTTATCTGCTAAAACTGTTAAATTGCCTAAACTGCTAAATCTGTTATCTGCTAAATCTGTTGAATCGCTTAAACTGCTAGATCTGCTACCTGTTGAATTGTCTGATCTGTTGAAACTAGATAATGGTAATCTGGGTATGGAAATCCGTAGGCTCGACCTAAGATTTAGTAGAACATGGAAATTTGATTAATCTGTTATATCCTATGAAGAAGTTTAATCTATTGAATAAACAGAATTAGTCTGATATCTGAAAAATCCGTATTGGAATGAATTGGCTATGACACGAGGTTAGACTCTGTTTGCAGTAGAAGCCTGCCGGGAACCAACCGGCTTAACCAGCGACCACAAACTGCCAGTCTAATGTGAGAGGTCGTAGGCATAACTAAAATATGCTTAGACACGAGGTTAGGTCTGGCTTGTGGCAGAAGTCTGCCCGGAACCGCCCGGCATATCCAGCGGCCACAAGCTACCGACCTAATGTGAGAGGTCTGTGCATTAATATTTAATTAATGCAAATCTGGGATAAATATGATGTCTAAAACGTGTTGGGTGGATAGGGTTAAACCAATTGGACTAATGAATTTAGCAAACCCGTTTCGTGAATCTGCAGGCCCAATTACAAAGTCAGACAAATCTGTAAATTTGTTAAATCCGTATGTTTGATCCGTTAGTCTGAAAACTTGTATGATCTGTGAACTAGTTGATCTGAACTCTGTATGTCTGAACTTGTAAACAAGTTAATCTGAAATCTGTTAGTCTGGGGACACAAGGTTAGGAGGGAAATTACTTGTATCATCTGTTGTTTAGGACCCATATTAGTCAGTAACCCTTTCTGGTATCAAAACTTTGACCCAACAGTAGGTAGGGTCCGGGCACGCTTACTGAACTAATTATAAGCAGTTCATTCTGATAATGGCGAGGGGTGTTGATGGTGCATTCCAACCGGGTCATGTGCGTGCATGGATCCTGGTCTGCCTTTGAGGATGTAAGACGCCATGACATCTGTAAATAGGTCTGTGCCAATTGGTTGTCACTTTAGGGAGTGATACACCCTACTGTGGGGCCGACACAGGGTATTTATGTATTAGGGAGTCGATCGCTTGGGGTCGGGTTTTAGGGTACACTTAGTTCTGTCTGTTTCTGTTGGTACCGTCTGTTTCTGTTGGGTGGCAACACCTGTCTGTTTCTGCGTGGTACCGTCTGTTCGGGTGGTAAAGGCCCATTTACTAGTGTACACCTAATTCTGCATTCTGTTTCCGTAAGGATTAATCTGTTTCTGTACCTTCTGTTCGGGTGGTAAATGCCCATTATTAGCATTCTGTTTCTGTCTGTTTCTGTTCGGGTGGTAAAGGCCCATTATTAGCATTCTGTTTTTGTCTGTTTCTGTTCGGGTGGTAAAGGCCCATTATTAGCATTCTGTTTCTGTCTGTTTCTGTTCGGGTGGTAAAGGCCCATTATTAGCATTCTGTTTCTGTCTGTTTCTGTTGGGGTGGTAAAGGACCATTACTAGCATTCTCTTCTGTGGAAATTATTCTGTTCCCGTTTCTGTTTCATTTTAGACATTAGGGTGACACCTAATCCTGTTATACTAGTATTAGTGCAAAGAAATGAAAAGTAATATTATTCTGTTTCTTCTGTTTAACCTAAGTACATCTGCTGCTCCTGTTACTGTTATCTCTTATCCAGCTTATTTTCATGTCATAATTATTATTATCTGTTCATATGCTGAAAGTCACTGGACTTGCTAGACTTTATGTCTGACCTTGCTTGTTTTCGCCCCTTTTTCTTCCGTCCCCCCCCCCCCCCAAGATTTTCCAAGGAGGGAATACTTTAGCTTGATTTGGATTTCTTCTGCTTGAAGTACTTGAAGTGCGTAAAGTATGGCTTAACTTCTTATGGCATCTTCTGTGGGGATTATGATTTTAAAGTTTTGTACTCTAATGACTTTCTGAGCAAGACTGATATTTATGTACTTGAGTTTTTGGTAAAGATGTAACCATACTGATTTCTGTTTTCCGCTGTAATAAAGTTATAATTTCTCAAGTATTGATTATCTGTCTTGAAATTTTCTGTTCTGTTTTCTAAAATGCTCCACCAAAGTTAAGGCATTCCCTTTGTGAGCGTCCTTAACGGAGGTGGGGTGTTACAAGGACGAGTGGGGCCATAGCCACTGAGGAAAAGGGACAAACCAATCTATGGATATTTGCATTGTAGGCCTAACAAAGTTGTCATTTACAAATAAAGAAATCCATAGATTTATTTCTATGCAAGGGTTTAGCCTGATAGCGGAACTTAGATGGTAGACGGTATGTTTTCATAGCGTGGCAATGAAAGTTTAGTACGCTTTCGTAGCGTGACGATGGAGGCCTCTCGAGGAGGGTACTATAGGTAGTACCTAAATATATAAGACACATAGCTTCATATATATGGATTATTAGGTTT
Organism: Allium sativum; assembly: GCA_030737875.1. Classification (NCBI taxonomy): domain Eukaryota; kingdom Viridiplantae; phylum Streptophyta; class Magnoliopsida; order Asparagales; family Amaryllidaceae; genus Allium; species Allium sativum. Next base: position 551,839,545 of record CM060910.1, on the reverse strand, counting down.
GATCTATTGGATGGTAGACGAGTACGGTGTGTGCGGAGAGGCGAGAATGTTATAAACCCTAACAACCTAATAAAAGTAAATCAGTGATAGAATGACATGTGTAGTGTTATATTTAAAGAGTATAGTTTATCGATTCACCATAACTTTTGTTCTGACCCCCTCCTCATGACAAACCTATAAGTTAGACATATGTCAGAGATTTTATAGCTTAGAAACACTTGCTGGTTATTGTCATTTTTATGGTGAGTATTTTCTTACTATTATATTTTATTCAATTCCGCTGTGATATATTTATTATGAGCTCTGATATATTTATCTATGCATTTCTACAAGATACTAGACAAACCAACTCGAGTTTCAGTAGACTTGGATTTTAGCATTTTGCGAAAAAATCAGGCCTGTTGAAATTCGGGTTGTTACATTAATAGCTTGCTGCAGATTATTGCTTTGCGCTGCTTTCTCCTTGGATTAACCTATTTGAGGCTAGTAGTTGACTTGTGTGGTCGACTGTTCGGGTCTTATGTTGTATATTCATTCTGGGTCGTATTATATTTTTATATGGTTCTTAAGAGTCATTTAGGTACGTATCACATGTAACATTGTATTTCCTCTGTTTGTATATATGTGTATTCTGTTCCATGATTTGCTATATCTGTTTTTACTTGTACTTTATTCCCAATAGATCCTTAACAACCGTAGTTTTGTATTAAACATGAATTGAGTACGTCGATCCACTTAAGGTAAGAAAATAAAATTTGAGCACTTAGTCAACGTATTCAATACTCGTTTGATATAAGGCATATAAACGGTTTCTCCTAACCACCGCTACTCTTTGCATTAGTAGAGATATTACCTAGTAATATTCTTTGTTTGTATGAGTCTTGGGGTAGGGCATTACAACTGTCATATAGCGGAATAAGACAAACATAAGATGGTACCAGAAAAAGAATCGATTACCAACCCTAATAAGGAAGGAAACTCTCAAATATGGTTACAAGGAAAGGAATTGAGCCATCTACTCCAATTGCGAAGAACTAGCCTTTCTATAGGGTGGTTCTATAAGTGCGGATGTGTGGTTTGGTTAAGCTGCTAAGTATTCGAAACAAGTTATAGTGCTTGCTTCAGGTAATTCATCACCTTAGGACCAAATTGGCTAATGGTCAGTAAAAATTGTGAAAGGCATTTCTTATGTTATTCCTATAATGAGACCACCTTCGTAGAGTTATGACGTGGAAGTGTCAGTGTGTCTCAATCTACCTTGACTAATTATTATAGATTACACACTTCAGTATTGCCTCTTTTTACTACAATATTTATTTTAATGCATTTCTGAATGATATAAGCAAGGTATAGATCCCTAAGGACAAATGCTCACATGAATAGGTAAAGATCCAATAAGTCCAACACTGATGCCTTCAGATGTGCCAATTAGGCAAATACACATGTAGTAGCTTGGGTAGATATCTCACATCTAAAAGCTAGCAGTTCGTCCTGTCGGTACTCTAGGACCAAATAACTCAATTTTACCTGTGAACAATTTGTGTCAATAGATTAATTCTATTTAAAACTTGAGATAAAGGGTATAGACCAATAAGGGTTTATAAGTTATTGATAATAAAGTTGAAGTTACCAAATTTCGAGAAGTTTGTACCAAATTATATCGAATTGCTCCATATATAGTTCCTCAAATCAAATTTCATAAATGAACAAGAACCAATTCAAACTGGTCTGGTAACAGATCTACAACAGAACGAATACGTTCATTTTTTAAGCAATCCATATTGTTAAATGTATCAACTCCAACAAAAAATCTCGTTTTTTAGTCGAAACATTAAGCGGTTATTGAAAAAAACACCAATAAAATTATCCTTAAAGTCGGGACTAAAAGAATTGTACAAAACAATGCTTCCATAAATTCGGTTGTGGTTTACAATTATAGGGTTCATATTTATTCATTTGATTGGGTGCGACCATTTATTATACCATAAAAAGAGAAAAAGAATAAATGAAAAGTAGTTGATTCAAGAATCTATTTTTTTCTTGGGTATTTGAGAGAAAAATAGAGAAAGAGGATAATGATACTAGAGTATTTTTATATCAAACTACATATCTAAAAAAATAGAGAAAGATGATAAGTATGCTAGAGCGGTCTTGTATCAAACTACATACCTCTTTGTAGTTGGATCTCGAAGTATTTGGAATGCTCCAAATTCCACTTCAGTATCCAAGTTTGGATTAATGGCAGCAAAAATATCTCTGAACAAGGTTCTAGCGCAATGTCGAATATGTCCAGAGGAGCAAAGCAGTGCGAATGTAGCATGTCCAAAAGTAAATCTACCCCTTGAAATGCTAAGAAAAACACCGTTAGATTTTAAAGTAACCAGGTCTAATTCAAATTTTTCGCCTAATTGTGTGCACATAACATATTTTTTCATGGTAGCAGCATCACTGTAATTGACTTCAATGAGTTTGCCTCCACAGAACTTAGCAGTTATACCTACTTATTCAACATCGTGTTCTCATTCTACCATTTGAGAAGGAACATCTACCGGAGAAAATCCATCTCTATCTACTAAAACCATCGAAATTTTCAAAGAAAATTTGGCAAATGGTGTATAAAAAGCTCGCGCCTTCCTATATTTCTAAAGATGGGATGCCCTAACTGGGGATGTCAATGGATGTTTTCGAATGTGGATAGTATCATATCCGCATATCATTTTTGGATACCAGATATCTGCATCTGCATATACAGACGAATATTAGATAACTATATGCTTCACCAATGGTCGACAAATCAAGAAACACAAATGGAAATTTTAGTTTAATATAACATTTTTTTTAATTCAATGATTATTAAAGCACTAAAATAAATAAGTATGATGGTAATAAATAATTTTGAGCAATTAATACGCGCTTAGCTTGTATAATATAAAATTTCAACTTTACAAATCAATAAATTGGTATATTTCATTATGCTAAAATACACATAATTAAAACTATAATCATGAAAAAGGGGATGGGTAGTTTTCAAATGTGGATGTGTTTGTATCCGTATTTGTTTTTCTGGATATCGGATATTTATCCGCTTTTGGGATGCGTACGTGGTCGAATTTTGAACTTTTCGGATATTCATTGACAACTCTATATATGTTCAACACATTCAAGAAAATTTAGTTTTCATAGATATTTAGTCATGCTTTTGAAATCATGTGTAGTTAATTAAAAAACTTATTATTAAGTTGCAATCATTAGTTTGTATTTTATTAGTTAATAAATAATGAATTTGAAAATAATGTTTATTTGTCAGATATTAATATTAAACATGAACGAGTATTTTGAATTTTAAAGAAATTTAATCGTTAGATCTTATTTTTATGCATGAATGAATATTTTGAAATTGTATATCATAAATTATGACACTAAAGGGGTATTTTGGGAAGTTTGTAGTTGGACAAAAAATTTACATTTCTAAGCAACTAATTTTTTATAAAGATAAAGATAAAGATAAAAAATGAATTTGTAAATGATATTTAATAAACGTTGCTTGTTTGTTTAAATGGAGTTTATTCGTTAGATTCTAAATTTAAGCATGGAGAAATATCTTGAAACTTTAAAGAAGTTTAACTATTATATACTATTTTTAAAGAATATCAAGGTTTTCTAATATCTGTATAAAGACATTTTTCTGTAGATCACGTTGACACTAAAAAGTATAACACCAACAAATATTTGGTATCACAACTGCAGACAAAGGTAAACATAAAGATGGTTGTTTAAATTTAAGTTTAACTAATAGAGTTGGACCGTCACTTTTTTTAATCTGGATCAGTCTTTATTACTAGTTGATTTGAAAGCGCAAACTTTTGATCCAACTGTTAACTTCCAAAATTGTTCTTAGTATACAATTTTTTAAATAAATATCATTCTAAAAATTAACATCTAAATAGAAAAGCTTTATTCTTTTTTATAGATTTTCACATTGCTTAAAATTAAGGTCTAGCAATGCACTTCTTAATAATAAGTTTTAAGGACAATTCTGCACGAAAAAGATAAAAACGGATATCTTTTTAAGTTATACAGGAAAAAAATAAAAGCGGTTATCTTTATTTTTGTATAACGTAAAAAGATAACCATTTTTATTTTTTTCATGCAGAATTGTCCTTAAAACTAATTTTTAAGAAGTGCTGTCCTTAAAACTTATTACCCTGAACAAATAATCCCTTTAAGTGAAAATTCACTATTCGTAATTTATTATCAATAACAAAAACAAAATTTTTACGCTAATAAACAAATAGTAGTAATTTAAAAATAAAAATTTAAATCATCTTCACATCATTATGATGCAAAAAGTCGGTAAATGTTTATGGAAATCATTTCTTTTAAATACGTTAAACACACAATTTTTGAAAAATATCACCTTACCTGCGTAGTATGTGCTAACATCACGCGCGAAGCGCGTGCCATAAAACTCGTAATTAATAATACAAATAAGATTTTAAACTAAAAAACATTAGTTGAATTTTAGAAATAAATTTAAAATTTACAACAAACGACTCTAACATAAAAATATAGTTAAATATTTCTATAAATTATTTTCCTTTTAAATGTGCTAAATATAAATCATTTATATAAAAAAAGACAAATCGGTTTAGGGTTGATTTTCAAAGTTATTATCAAACAAGGCTGGTTTGTGCACAGTCAGCAGTCCAGTCAGCATTTTTGTAACTGCCTCGTCTGGGCGCAACTCGTAGTTGCACCCAAATTTTTTTTTTTCCACAATTGTGGCTAAGCCAAATTTTTTATAAGACAAAAAAAAAAAAAAAAAAAAAAGAAGAAGTCTGCAGTGGCGCAACTCATAGGAGACATTCATGGTAAGAACAAAAGTCCACATGCATTTTTTTTATAAATATAGGGCGCAAGTGATAGTTGCGTCCACCTTTTTTTTAAAAAATAAATAAATTTGGGAGCAACTATGAGTTTGTCACGGAATTCGGTTATAAAAATGCTGACTGGAGATAAATCAGCCCTGTTCAGTAATAAATTTCAAAATCAGCCCCTAATATGAAATTGTTTCGAAAAGCAGCCTTAAAAAAAAAATTTGTCCTGTAAAAAAAAAAGAAAAAAAAAAAAAATTATCTTGCGCGCAAGGGACTTGGTCGCGTCCGCTACGCTCCTTATAACAACCGCGTTCAAACCCTAAACACATACGTTAATCCCCGAATAGCAAAATACACGGAAATCCTGCATCATTCTTCTTCAAGATTCTAGTTCCAAAACCCTGACTGCGCATCGATTTCAGTCACCAGATGTACAGAAAAAGATCATCGATTATCTCAATCAAATTTTTATCTCAGGTTAGTACACATCCCAATCCCTTTTTCCCTTTTCAGCGTTTCCCATTCAGCATCTCACCTCTTAGGTCAGAAAGCACCTACGATTTGGATCATATTAAAGCCGATGGGGATGATTTGCACGATAATGATGAAGGCGGCCGTACAAATGGTACCCAAAATATAGGAAATGGAGATTATCCGGACCGATACAACTATTCATTAAATTTACCGCATACCGTGCTAAATCAGCATCAACCAAATGTATTTGATGCTGAAAATTTGACTGGTTTGAAGCAAAATACAAACGGACACCAAAGATTAAATTATGTGAGTGATTTTGATAACAAGAACAGATATAATGAAAATTTTCAGGGCAATGGGACTAGAGTCGGCAGTGAATTCAGTCCAATGAATAATGTTCGGGATGCCAGTGATAATCAAAGAACAGTTTCTTCACAGCATGCAAATGTTAATGAGACATATCGTCGTAACCAGTTTGGTACATATTCAGCAAACTTGCAACAAAATTCTAATGGGTATTTACATCAGTTCAGTGCTAATGAAATTCGTTCGGAAAACTCAAACTGTCATGATAGTAATTTAAATAATGCAGTGTGCGGAAATGGTGATCAATTCAACCATTGGAATTATGGCCAAAATTCAGGAGCTAATCAAACTAGCGCATGTATGGAAAATTTTGTAGGTACACATAGTAATTTATATGGGGTTCAGAGAAATAAAATTGGAGAGGCATATCAGTGGAAACATGGCGGATTTAGTAAGGAATATCAGAATGGACATATGAATAATACTAATGTCGTTGGCTCTACTTTAGCAACTCAATGCAGTCACTTGGGCAATGGTCAAACTTCGTACAATGGCTATCCAGAAAACAACAGTGGACAAGTTCAGCTGGACAAGTATTCAAGTAACTATCAGCAGTACAATTTTTCAGTGTCAGAAAATTTCAATTCGAATGGTGGGTACCATAATCATTATATGAATAGTGTAGGTGAACTAAAAATAGACGATTCTAGAAATTTTAGCAAGGGGTTAGAAGTAGATGATAGCTATCCTTATGGCCGTGCAAATGGAATGTTCAGAAGCAGCAATATAATGCTTAATCAAGAGCCTTCCAATAGTTTTACTCTTTCTTCAGAGCAAATCGGTCGAGGCTTAAGTGACAATGGGTCATCTGAAACAGTTAAAATAATTGGTTTTGAAGATTGCATGTACAAGCTTGATGCATTTTGTGCAGAAGGAAAGGTGAAAGAAGCAGTTGCTACTTTAGCTGTAATGGAGAAAATCGGCATCTGTATTGATGCCGCATCCTATTTGAAATTAATTAAAGTATGTGGAAATGCAAAATCCTTGGACAATGCAAAAATTGTTCATGCTCACCTTTCATGGTCACTAGATTATGTAGATGTATCAGTTCATAATGAAATAATATATATGTATTGCAAATGTGGTTCAATGGCTGATGCTAGTAAATTATTTCTCAAACCTATTGAGAAAAATAACACAACTTGGGAAAATATGATAAAGGGTCTTGCCAGTCACGGCCGTGGGGAGGAAGCTGTTGATTTGTTTAATAAAGAGTTCAAAAAAACAAGTCTGAAACCAGATGGAAATCTTTTCAATGCTCTTTTCTATACTTGTGGCATTCTTTCAGCAGTTGAGCAAGGTTTATTGTATTTCAAGTCGATGAGGGTTGATTACAATATATCACCTACTGTGGAAAATTATGTCAGCGTTGTAGATATGCTTGGGAGAAGTGGTCATTTAGATGATGCGCTTAAGTTTATTGAATCATCGCCCATCACAGAATCAAATGTCGATTTATGGTTTACTCTCATGAATTATTGTAGAATAAATGGGTGCATTGAGCTCGGAAATCGATGTGCTGGGATTGTGGACCAGCTTGACCCTTCTAAATTAACCGATGAATCTCGGAAGGGTCTATTGCCCTTGATGTCTTTGGAACTTTTAAAAGAGAGTGAATTACAAACAAGCAGTGACTGTGACAATCAAAAACATCAAACACATGAGTATATGGCTGGAAGAACAAATGATCCTGTGATGAATGAACGTATAAGGCTTTTGGCGCACCATTTGAAGGAAGCTGGGTATTTTCCGGATATAGGATGCTCACTTCATGATGTCGACCCAGAAAATAGGGAAGAAGGTTTAATGTTCCATAGCGAGAGGTTGGCTATGATTCATGCATGTATGATTACCCCTCCTAGAAGAGAGATCAGAATCATTAAGAATTTACGTGCTTGTAAAGATTGTCATAATGTCATGAAAATTGCATCAAACTTAACTGGGAGGACAATTGTTGCACGCGATGCAAAAAGGTTCCATCATTTTCGCGATGGGAGGTGTTCTTGTAATGACTTCTGGTAACGTGGAGCAGGTAAATTTTACATTTCATTGTATGTTGCTTTTGTCCATTTGTTCACTGTTTACTACTAAAAGCATTCAGTTCCCCTTTGAATTAATTATGTGTCGACTATAATGTGGAATCAGTCTGGTCGACTATGTACTAGGTAATTATGAAACATTATAGTTCACTTAATTTTTTCAGAAAATCCTGAAAGAGAAGAAGTCTGTTGTGGAAAGACTTCATCTATGGCTTGTCAATGCATAGTAAGATCGAAATAAAATTGATTTTTTTACTACTGTTTTCAAACCCTCTCATTGATCTATCTCAATATTTTTTCATTGATGTTATCCCAATCGTTTTCACATCACTTAATCAGAAAATATGTCATTTTACGGGTTGGATCCTTGCAATGTAACTATAGTCCTATTGACACTTGTTCTTTAAAGTTTGCACTGTGCAAATGGATCAACTTTGCAGATTATATACCATAATGTAAGGTGAGCTTTTATTTAACCGATGCGATTCATTTTCTTTTGACATTAGAGCTGTATCATTTTAGTTTGATTCCAACTAATTTCGAATTGGTTGATACATATTTGTATAGTTTAAGAGCTTCTTGTTCATGTGGAGATTTTCCTTCCAGTCTACGCCCACAATGAACAATAAGAAACTGGATGTTCACACTAAAACATCTAAAATAACTATTTTAAACTGGTTTAAGTCAGATTCTTTCTTTTGATCAGCACCATCGGTCTGAATAAACTAAACTGACTTTAGTTAAATGTGTGCTTTTTCTTGGTGCGTTTGTTCATATAGAAATGACAATAGATGTTTTGTTGATGATACTAATAACATTGTCCTCCTTTTATTATAAACCATATCCTCAACGTTCTTTCAAATTTTCTATATTGCGTCCGAGAACTCCTCCAATCCATCATTTTCACTCTTAGACAATACGAGATGTAAAATCTCCATATCTCCCTTGATACTCATCTCGTGCGAGTATTCAAATCTTACCTAAATTATGGATCAGTGTCTCAATCCAAGATCTCAACCAAATTTATTTCATTTTATTATTTTCATATAGATTCAAAAGAAACCGCACAATCAAACTACTGTTTACCAACTACTTGAACATATTTTTTACTCTTTGTACTGATTAGACAACAAAAGACTATTTCTTGTGTTCAAATAAGATATAATTCGATCACTACTAGATAAGTAAGCAAATCGAGCTACCACACTTCTTCAAAATATCGATTTCATTTCTTTTTTTAATGCAAATCAAATATGCTACCATTTTTATTTCTACTTTGAAAATTATAGTTAAATATATCATTTAAACGTAAATTTTAGACACAAACTTCGAAATATTCCCAAAATGTACTTCAAGGTTTGAGATGTCAATCGAGAAGTACAACCGAGATATACTCATCTCTGCCAAGCTCCTTCTATACGAGACAATTTGCATGAAAATTCTGAGATGAAACATGATTGAAATTCGAGATTCAAAACCTTGATCTTCCACGTTGGCGTGTTTATGATGAAGCAAAATGGGCATAAGAAATGCATAAATTGAAGTGGAAGGAGATACAAGTTAATAACAAAATAATTAATTTAATGATACTTTTTTAATTAGTAACTAGTATAATATTGTTTTTGTATATTATTTGTGTAATATGAGGATTTTCTATATTGTAAGTTTTTTTTTTTTTTTGAAAATAAACAGTAATCTTCTTTATACTGCTTACCACTACAACATGTTTGTAGGGGAGGGGTTTAATTTCCTTGGAGACTATAACACCCCATCAACGAACAATATATGTAGTTATAGTTGGTCTTTTTAATATATTATTATTTTTGTCAAAAGTATCATAATTTTCAATTCATTTTATGTTAAAAATATCAAAATACCGATGTTAATATTATTTCAGAATTGTTCAAAAATACGTCTACTGGTATTATTTTTAATTTCAATAAATTTTTAATATTAATAAATTTTTAAAATGAAAAATGTTACTACTTATTGTGTATTATTAAATATAATCTTTACTAATAGTTGGATCATGCTCACAATTTTGTTTTTTGGCCACAAACATTATAAAACGCTTTTATTGTAGGATAAATTTTTGATACGAGCCTTCAGAAAAACATAAAGGTGGACGTAGGTTAATTTGATGTGGTTTTGGACCCTAAACTGCTTTTGCACTGCATCAAACAGTTAATCAAAATACAAAGATCTTTATCTTATTAATAGTTGTAATACAAATATCTTTATCCGATCAATAGTTGTAATAACGTTTGGTGCCATACTTTTATGGTATCAATGTAAATTATCAAAAACATCTGTATATCATAATATTATTTAAAAATTGAATCTAGCTTCTGTAAAAATTCAAAATTCCCCTTAAAAATGGGATCTAACTTCTTTTAAAATTCAAAATTTCCCTCTTCAAATATTATCAAATCTTAATCACTTAAAATGAGAATTCAACAAATTAACCTCTACAAATATTATTGTATATTAGTCTCTTAGCTATACGATTTAACAAATAAACTTCATTTGCAAATACTACAAAATCTTGTATTGCTTGAAAATAAGATCTAACCAAAAAAATTCTTCAAATCAGTAAAAAAAGAATAAACAACAACAACAACAACAACAACAATAATAATAATATAGATATTACAACTAAGAAATACAAAATCAAACTATGATTTCAACTTAAGAACATGGCTTAACTTTATGCAAATTATTTGTTTTCAATATGTTTAACGTATTCAATTTATAGAAAAACAATTCAACTTACAGGAAATCAACTTGTAAAAAATTTAGTACTAGCATGACCAACTAAAGCTGAGGTCTACATAAATTATAAAATCTTAGCATCACAAATCTAACAGATAAAATTTCTTTAAAAATCCAGAAAGCTTCACCATAAATATTATTAAAACTTAATATCACTAAAAATCATGATTTAACAAACATAAATTCAAACGAATATAAAAGTTAGATGTTACAACTTAAAAATAAGAATTTAAAGTAACCGTGCACGACTTTAATGTAAAACTATAGTTAAGTATTTTTTTTTTTTTTTTTTGAATATGTAAACATATAATACAAAAATGATTCATTGTTACAATCACGAGCGAAGCGCATGCCATGACTCTCGTTATAAATAGTCTGTTTTGAAGTGCAAACTTATGGTCCAACCGCGAAGTTACAAAAATACCATATGTTTAATGCTAATGAAAAAATAAAAACCTAATTGTAGACCCGCTTGGTACTTTATATTAGCATGTTGCATTTCAGGGATAACCTTCTCTACTTTGACCGAATCTACGGAGCTAATATTTATTAAATAATAGACCTAATCAATAGTTGCTAAGTTCATACTTTTTTTAGTAACATGCCTTGACTTAGGCTGCATGTTGGAGTTTGGGATATATTCGAACTTACATACTAAATATAGAATTCTAGAAAAATCCACGACCCCTATATATATATATATATATATATATATATATATATTATAACATATTTTTCCCCGCTCTTGCCGCACACAGTCCAAGTTTCCCCACTATCATTACTTTCGGCGTTCTTTGTTCTTCAATGTTATTCGTAATATTTTTTTTACATTCGGCTTATTACAAATAGTTATAACTACTTGCAATTGTTCGTGTACGTGTTATTATGTTTACATTTGCATGCCTTTGTGTTGTATATTTCCGAGCACAGAACAATATTCAAATAAGTGCCGCCTTCGCATTTTATATCTTGAAAATCATCACATTTGTTCGGCTTGTGCATCTTTCGATAGTAAAAGAAAGAGCATATCACTTCCTATAGAATTGATTGCGTTCATTTTACAAAAAAATTGTTGTGTGTGAATACAACAATATATCCATGCACACATGTGGCATGCATGAGCTTTCGTGCATGTACCTACATACGTATTTCATGTACTGCATTTTCATTTTTCTAAATAATATATGTAATGCATTAGCCTATTACTTTCCGTATACATGTGTAGGCTTTTATGTTCAACTGTTATAGTATTTTGTTTGCAATTTGGCTACAATCTTTGCCTTATTGAGACACGTATTTTTTCATTCTCGTGCCATGCATACTATTGGGATGTTAGGTGCACATATTTCGTCCAAGTATACGGTGTATGCCATAGTTATGAAGATTGGACCCTGATAGTCTATGATAGGATCGTATAAGTGTCTAAACTATAGCAAGTGCAAATATTATGCAGATAGTAAGTAGTATAGGTAAAATAAGAGATAATCACACCGATATTTTATCCTGGTTCGGACCTCCCGTCTTATGTCCAGTCCCGAAGCCCTTCGGCTTTTTACTATCAACTGTCCTAGCTTTGCCCAGAGGAATAGGCTTACAGAAATAGGTATTCTTGACAATCTTGTGTTCTTTACAACACTGATATTGACTGATTTGTACAAATTGCTCCTATAATCTTCTTGAGTTGATATGAGAGTTTAATTGCTAGAGATAATAGAAGTATTTTGATGATTTGACTGAAATCTAGAGAGTATTGGAAGCAAGAAGCTTTTAGAGAATATAGAGTAGATCTAGAGAGAATAAGTGATTTCAAAACTTGAAACTTTGATCTATTTATAGCAAACTAAGAGTTTCTATGAAAAGTTGTGATTTCTGAGATAAAACCCTTTGTTTGAAAAGAGATTTCTTTTGAGAAAATCATTTTTGAGAAATAAAATTAAAGTTGCAACTGTTCAGAATTAAAAGATGGCTTTTGAAACTGTAGGTCGTGTGCCAGGATAGACGTCTGTCTATATTGGTCAGACGTCTGTCTTTGTAATCTGATATAACTCAGATACATAGACAGGTCACAAATGTCTGTCATTAAGACTTCAGCCGTCTGTGTGTGCAGGAAAATTATCCCGAGGCTTTCTACAAAAGTCTGTCATATATATGACAGACGTCTGTGCTGGGTCAGGAAAATTTTTCCAGCTCAAGTGACAGACGTCTGTTGTATATATGACAGACGTCTGACACTGCACAGACACTATATACTCTCTTTCTATGTTCTCATTATTTCGTCAAGGAGATTGTACATAACATCTATCATACTATCAACACACCAAATATATGATAATCATCGAGTGTCCTTGTTGTCTTGTGTCGTCCCCTTGAGTTGCTTCCTACATGAATATATGTATGTTTGTATAGTATGTCGTCATCAAAACTGAGGATCTAACATTCTCCCCCTTTTTTATAATGACAAACATATAATTCTAAAGCTCCCCCTGAGTTAATGATCCTTACCTTTTTCTCTTCCTTTGGCATTATCAAAAAATAGAACAAGCAAAGGTACTGACATAGCAAAACCAAAAGGTGTCAAGCGTACATAGGTAAAAATAAGCAACAAAGTGTTATGGAAAGCAAAGTTATAGATACAGACATTAAAGCAAAATAGTACTAACTAGATATTATGAGAAGTTAAACTTAAACATCAACGAAATATCCCTATAGATCCGATGATTTAGTACCGTGTTGCCCCCACTGTGAATTGTCATTGTAAACAACTTCTTCTTGAATAGAAAGGTCGTGAAGCGTTTGCTGAGTATAATGGGTTGGATCATATGGTTCCCATTCAGATTCTTCCTCCTGTTCATGGGTAATTTGAGGTTCCTTACCGGGTGCATGTTCTTCAGAGTGAGTTAGCTCAGGCTGAGCACTAAGTCCTGGTGGTATGTAGCGAACAGTGGGTCCACTTGGAGGAGTAGATGATCCTGATGGACTTAGTGGTATGTAGCGAACAATGGTTTTTTGTTTTTGCATTTCAAACTGCTATAACTACTACTACAAATACTCTTACCATCATTACAACTGCCATCACAACTACTATTACTATTATTATCATAATGATATGAACTATGAAATTTTTTGTTAATATCTTTTTTCAGTTATATGGAAACATAATTACATCATCATCATTTCCTATACGATTATCATCAGCGAGTTAATAACCTTACAATTATGTAATTGGCTGATCTTAGCATATCGATATTTAGAACTGACATATGTTTTATTATCCAACTTAGTTTAGATTCCTTTTAATATTGTCAGAAGTATATAATTTAATGTATAAAAGATCATAAAATATTGTCTAGCATTGATGCAAAAACAAATGAATGAACTCTGAAGCCGTGAACGATGTATCAAGAGAAGCAATTTTGGAAGAAGAAAAAAATATTCTCATAAGATAAGCATTCAAGCAGCTTTGAAACATACCATTGGATTTTATTTTATTTTTGCATATACGTAAATATGTCCAATGTCTTTGTACGATTTGTCTATAACATATAAATATTTCATGATTTGGTATTTGTTAAATACAATTGAGCATTAAAAAGAATGTATAATATTTGTGACACTGTTGGTCCAATATCTTTGAATGATATTGATGATTGCAATTAATGGTTAACTGAATATATGGTCGATATTGAAGATGAGCTTGTATTCGACGATGAGGATGGCCTGACTTGGTGTGTTGCTGCTAAAGCAGCAAGAGTGTAGAGATTCAGTTTTTTAGCTCATCTTTAATGTGTATTATTATTTTTGATTTGAAAACTATTGTGCTTGAAATTTTATGCTTTTATGTTTTTTTTTGTAAAATAAAAAAAAATTTGTTGCGTATATTTTAGCAAAAAATAGATTTTTTTTAAACCTTCTGTTAAAATATTAATTATATTAAAAAAATAACGCGCGCTGTGCGCCAAGGCTCCAGAGAGAGTTTGCGCCTTTTTGCGTCATGCGCCATTAATAACACTGAGTATTTGTTGATTTAAAGAAAGTATTCGTTGGTTTTGCAAAGAGACATCATGGACATTCTCGCCGTGTCCGGCCATTACCCTTGCTTCTTGTATATCCGGATCGGAGCAATATTCAGTAGGTTCACTTGGTTCAGATTGTTGGCGTTGTCATCTCTGTGGAGATTGAATTGGTTGGGGAGGATGTCCTTGATGTTCTTGCCATTGTTCAAACGGAATAATTTCTTGTGGTCGATCGGGTAAATGCATTAATGTCGCAAATCGTATTCCGCTATTCTCAATAGGAATTTCCGGACATGCTGAAAGATATAAATTAATCTCTTGTGTCCGGAAGATACACATTAGATACGCGCCATAAGGAATTGTTCTTTTAGTTGGGATCCAAAAATCTCGAATTTGCTCAAAGATATATTGTGCCTAATTTACACGTGTGTGTCCAAAAATTGCATACAACGCCTTATGTTCATTTGGATAAACTTGTTCATGACTTCCTAGTCGGGGAAAAACAATATTTATAAGCATCTTAGTGATAAGTCGTGGCCTAGAACGGAATTGAGATGGAGTCATTTTTGTGAAATTATCTTGCCATATTTGATGTGTAACTCGATCTCGAGACTGAAACCGCATATATCTGGGATATCTTATAGGCGAGTGCCAGTGTATGATGTATTTAAGATTTGCCCTAGCAACTCGATATTAAATTTAACCACTTGACCATAAACCGAGGACCAAATCTAATTATCTGGATCGGATGGAGACCATACCGATAGCGAGCAAAGGTTAATGAAGAACAAATAGATTGGTAGAGAATCAATCATACCTTTGTTATCTTCATATTCGATTAAATGATTAAGCTTTGCTCGAGTTAGGATGTTTGTGACATCGTATTGCCTCAATTGAGAAAGAGGGTAGAATGGTTCCGAATGAATTTGCTTCTTCTTTAAAGCCTCTAAACGTTTTGGGCCGTCTTTATCTTTCATCAATTCTTCTATTTGTTGATCAGAGTCATAATTAGGTGTTTGGATAGGTGGTTGAGAGGAGGCTTCAACAACCTTCTTTCGTCTGTTGGTGGGTTTTCTTGGGGCCATGAATTTTGAATTTGAGAGTTATTTAATTTGGGGATTAGGGTTTTCTTTTTGGTGGAAGATAAATGGTAAAAAGTAAATTAGAGAAAGGTGAAAAGATATTATATAGTGGGGTAAAATAATGGTTCAGGTGGGTACTCAGACATCTGTCTAGTGACCGAAACACGTCTGTCACTAGAGGAAAAAAATATCCGTGGGTTTGTACAGACGTCTGTTGATGTCATAACAGACGTCTATGCTGAAACGTGCTAGAATTGTGATATGAAAATGATGGTCAGACGTCTGATGCTGCACAGACACTATATATTCGCTTTCTGTGTTCTCATATTTTGTCAAGGAGATTGTACATAACATCTATCATACTATCAACGCTAAATATATGATAATCATCGAGTGTCCTTGTTGTCTTGTGTCGTCCCCTTGAGGTGCTTCCTGCAAGAATATATGTATGTATAGCATGTCATCATCAAAACTGAGGATCTAACATACCCGACCCTTGGTTCAACCGCAAAAACCACAAGCCATCTCCTTTGATAGTCCAGAGAGCAAACCGACTGCCTTCTTCAAGAAATTACAGTCAGCCATGGTTCAACCTCTGTTAAATCATACAAAACCGCGGTTTTAAGGGTTTAAATAAGCAATTATAACATTTGAAGAAAAGCGGAGGAAAAAAGAGATGAAAATTTAGGTTGTGTTTGGTTTATTTGTTGTTTTGTATCTTGAGTTTTCAACATTAGCTGCAAAAAATAGATGGAGTTAAATGGACGACGGAGGGGATGGAAGGAAGATGGAGGGGACGGTGGGGAGGTTGGAGGACGACGTAAGGACGAATTGTGTCTCGTTCATCCATTATTTCCCAAAACATGAAAAATAAAAAAGGTTTTTCCGTTTTATATGTCAAACTCGTTTTCTAAAATGGTCATTTTCCACGGTTTATATATGCCGTTTGCAACTTTGTTAGGGCGAAAACGAAAAACTAAAAAGGACGAACTGAACGCACCCTTGTTTTGGAAAGAAGAAGACAAAATAAAGAGCATTGAAAAGGAAACATGAAAGGGTAAACAGTGCTCCGTTCAAGCCGGTAGAGGCATAGTGGGTGCGTTACAAAGTATTTTAGCTATAAAACAATATAGAACTGATTTTTATGTGATGATATGTTGATTATAAGCATTGTCATATTTTCTCAAATGAACTTTAGCTAATATGTTCAAATTTTCCTATCTTTTTTAAATACATCAAAGCAACGATTTAACCGGTTGGACCAAAAAATTAAGTCCTAACAATCATATATTTTTATCAATTCAAAGTGCTCTTTTGATAAATTAACAAACTTAACTTCACATAAAAATAAAATCTAGCAAATATATTTTTTAGCTGTTCTTTTTTTACCAATTCAAAATGTTCTTTTACGTATATTGCAAAGCTTAATATCACTTAAATTGGATCTAACTAATAATCTTTTTATACATTTCCACACTTTATTAATTGATAACAAGAACAAAAATTCAAGTATTTTTTTTTTAAAAAAATTGTTGCAACTTAGACATAAAAATTTAAATTTAAATCAACTATACATGATTCCAGCATAAAAACATAGCTACATAAAATCATTTCTTTTGAGTATGTTAAACATATATAACTTATATAAAATCGATTTACCTTCAAAGTGTGTTATCATCACGCGTAAAGACAAACCTAAGACTCGCTATCAAGGTTTTCAAAATGAGATTCAGATCGTAAATCGTAAAATTCAAATTATGAATCGAAGCGGGATTTAAATCGTAAATCGAGGATTCAAAAAACATACATTTTAAAGTTTGCACACACTTTGAAATTAGTTTTGATGTTTAAACTTCTACATCTAAACCTAAAACATCATTTTCTCTCTTGTTCCAATTTTAATTTGTTTTTACATGATTAAAATTGGAACTGTGGACCTAAATAAGTATACCGAACATATTAATTTGAATTGAATAGTATATCTAAAGTGTGGTATCAGTTTGGTTTCAATCGGAATATAAATTGAATCGTAAAGGGAGAGATTCAATTTAAAATGAGATTCAAATCTTAGGATTTTAAGCTTTTTGACAATAGTGCTCGCTATTATATCAATTTTTTAAACGGTTCGGTTTCAGTTGGGTTTAATGTATGTTCAAATATAAAATAAGAGAATTAATTCCAATAACAATTAATTTACGAAGACAACTATGTGCAACTTTTACATTTACAGGTCAAAACATATAATGTTACATTGAAACGAAAGATTAGTCCTTTATTATATGAATATTTCAATTTGACATCCTTAGAATCTAAAATAAAATATGAGTTGGTTATATTTTTTTCTACCAAGACGACAGCTTGGTGATATTTTTATCATAAGGTCACTAGTGTAAATATTCGGTTTGGTTCTATTGAAAATGGCCGGTTTAGTTGTTCAAGCCGCAACCGAACCGTATCGATGTAGATCGGTCTAATTTGAAGTATTTGCTTTGGTTAGAAGATTTGGTCCGGATTTCACATCGTTTTGCGGTCCGTTTTGAGCGGTTTTCGTATAGCGGTTTATTTCCACTGCTAAATAAACATATTATAGTAATAGCCTCCCCAAAAACCGACCGTATAAATATGCATAGTTTCATATAGCTTGTGCAGGGTTTAGGCTGTTATTATAGCTTGCATAATTTTAAATTGCACAAGCTGTAATATTTAAGTTTGGACTGCAGAAGTACAATTTTGTGGTTTTTGAAAAACAGCCGGTTGTTTTCTCCTCCTATCCCTTCCCACAAAATCCAACTTTGTTTCGTCACAATTTCTTCCAGTCTTCAAAGTATCTCTCGAGCAATGATTTTATCGAAATAAAAGTAGTTTTGATTGAAGATTCAGTGAAGATATATCGTCTTATATTCAAATTGGGCAGGTTGATAACACGACTACACGAGTATTCGAGCAGAGAACACATTACAGTATCTCAGAGCTCGAACCTATGAACTCTTAAATCTTTATTCAAAACATCATACTTCTAGCTACTTAAGCTAGATGCAATAAC
This sequence comes from Allium sativum, assembly GCA_030737875.1. Classification (NCBI taxonomy): domain Eukaryota; kingdom Viridiplantae; phylum Streptophyta; class Magnoliopsida; order Asparagales; family Amaryllidaceae; genus Allium; species Allium sativum. The sequence goes on along the minus strand of CM060910.1, from coordinate 551,820,876 downwards.
TTACAAATATTGAATTTAGCGCTTTGTCCAAAATATTATTTAGTTGAGCTAGAGTAGATAAAATTGTTAAATTTAATTCTATGTAAGTTATGATCATTGTTTCTGTGGGTAATATTACTTGATATATGGTTTCGTATTGTAGATAATGTCAACAACTTCAATTATATTTTACTACGATAGAGATTTTTTGTCTAATAAAGATGATAAACCTAGATATTTTGGTGGTACATGAAAACGATCGAAGTTAGAAAAGCATTGTAGTTTGAGAATTTAAACAACGTGCGTTTGAAGTGACATTGATTAGTCTTTTTGAGTATGATTTAAATGTGGTAAAGAAGTGAGTTGGAGGATGATGGTTTTGTCCGCTATTGATGTGGAAGATAACGTTGATGTTGATTCTACATTTTCGGTTAGAATGAAAATGATAGAAATTTTTGTTGCGAAAACAGAATTATTTAATGTTGTAGAAACTCAATATTTTACTCTATTGATGGTCGAGTAACATATAATACAACTTCAAAAAAAAAAAAAAAAAAAAAAAAAAATGTTCGACACATACTTCACATATGACAACTCATTGTGGTGAAGTATTTAAGTAGAGGTAGCGAAACTGTTCGAAGATCGTTAGTCAAGCACAATATTTGGATCATTACTTCATATATTGGACTTGTAGTTTTTCAAATCAGTCTCATACTACCGTTAAGTATTAAATTTGAAATTACTATTTTCACTTTGAATTACCTTCCTACAGAACTGTTTGTGAGCAAAAGGAATAAAATGTCACATAAAATGGTGGTTATTTCTTCAACTTTGAAATGAATAGAATTTATCTTTGACCTTTGACGATCACATAGCGCCAAGCAATGTTTTTAAACACAAAAGGCATACGAGAGGCGTTTTCGGGTCTGTGAGGCGAGGCGTAAGCCTCGAAGCGTTGATGTGTAAGCCTTTCGGGTAGAGAAAAAGCACAATACATATACTTAATTTTTAACCACTTTCATGCAACATTCCGTTTGTTCATTTTGAATTAATCTAGCCAATAATAGAAATTAGGAACCAACTAAACAAGGGCTTTTCGGGTAAGCCTACATTAATTTAAAATGTTTGTCTACACATATTATACAATCTTTTTTATTTTCATTAAATAAGTAAAGTTTAATGACATTTATCTGTGTCAATATCTGCAACTAAAGATAAAGAGGTTTTTAAGTCATATGCCTCAACTGCTTGAGGCGTGCGAATCGTAAGCTTTATGCGTTTTGTATGCCTCAAATTTTTGAGGCGTAAGCTTTAGAGGTAAAAAACCTTTTGGAGGCGTTTTATCTCTTATTTCTTCGAGGCGAGCCTTAAGGCAAGTATCGAGGCGAGTTTTTTTAAAACAATGGCGCCAAGTGATTGCCTAGTCTAATATATTCAACTTGCATTGCTTTCCGAAAATCAGCTAATTTTATTTTTTCTCCCAACCGAGGATCTTCATAATCTGTTTCTTTAATTTTGCTTGAATGGTCTATTAATTGATCTATTTGGACATTCTGATTTATAGAATCAATACAGATCAAGATTTTATAATGAACTTTCTTCAAAAAACGATGTATAAAATAAAAATAAGTATCCTCCATAAGCAATTGATTTTCGCTGCTATGTCTTCGTCGAAGATAAATGACGCTTCTATCAGCAGGCCTGGGTTGCAATTTTACTAAAATTAAGCATTCAGTACATAGTCATTAGTAGCCAACTGTACAAATCAGTACTAGGGTTTTCTTTTTCGTTTAACTGACTAGTTACATATCAATATCAAATTAATCAACTACAACAACGATCGCTGAAATTAGTTAAACATGAAAAAAAAAAAAAACTTCAGTTAATTATAATTCAAAAACAGTTTACCTCTGATTTATGAAGATGACAAAAAACCACCTATTTTGAGGGCAAAGGAAAGGTAATTTCTGATTTTAAGATTGATTTGAATAAAAGATTGCAAGCAAGAAGGTTGTGAATGAGGGTAGAATGGGTGGGAAATGGGAAAGAAGAAACAAAAGGAAGGGAATGTGAGGAGAAAACAACTAACTGTTTCTTAAAACCCCAAAATTGTACTTGTACAATCCAAAATTGCACAACTACAATTATTAAAAAAAATAGTACAATTTAAAGCTTGCGGGATTTTAAATTGCTGAAGCTGTAGAAAACTAACTAGCATATTTCTGCATTTAGTTCTTTGGGAAGCGTATTGTTGAAATTTTTTTTTTAAGAGGTTCACATCAGAATTTTGCCTTTTATTGTATTTTTTACTATAAGTTTACAAGTTCCTATTCATGATGAATTAATCTCTATTTTTATTTGAAAAATTAGAATATTATTATTAATGTCATATGTTCGAATTCCATGATAACAATTTTTCACACATTTTTTCTTTCTATTTTCCATTTGATAATGTTTGTTCAATTCTCATTATTAGTCCATCCTTTTTTTATTTCAAATTTATGTTGAATCCATTCTTAAATTTGATTATTGTATATTTTTTGTTTAATTTGTGGAAATATAACAGTTTTCTAAATATTCAACGATGAAAATTAATCTCAGCTAATCAGCGATTACATTATCTTCCGAGGCAGCATTTTACATGACAACCAAATCTTGTCTTATTATCCAAATATGTATTTTAGTTTTGTTGTACATTCTTTTGATGTTGAATCCAATATTTGGAACTCGTTACTATATCTTCCTTTCATGATATTTTTATCAAATTGGAAAGAACCTATACTACATACGAAAGTTTGATTATTTCAATTAAATTTGAATTTTGTTGATTTTTGATCACATGTAGCGCAAATGTCAAAGTATACACAACATAATTGAGAAAGTATTGATATACACATTTCGGTCTCATTCGTAAACAGTTTTCAGTTAAATTAGTTTTTCCTTGTAGAATTAATAAATAATGACAAACTATGAAGATGAGTCTAAAAAACTGAACAATTGTTGTTAAGTTTTATCTGATTTACAATGTGAGGTATATCTAAATATTCTACAAAAACACTTTCAACTCTGCCGCATATGATTTGCTACTGACGTTGGTTTATAATGAGAGAGAATAATTGTTGCAACAATATTTAGTATTTATTGACCACCATGCATGCTTATATTAAAAGCCTGTTTGAAGAAGCAACGGGGCACGTTCATGTTTTGCATGCGTAGGACGTCCCAATGGAACCGACCCATCAAATGGTCCATTAGTTTGAACAATCGAAATCGAGCTATTCAGCCCCATTCGACTAAGTTAATTAAGTTAATCAATAAATTTAAATATTTATGAATTTCTAGAATTAATTATTGCAAACATGATCTATTTGATATGTGGTTTTTTACATTGTGATTGTATCACAATGTTTTACGTTGTGGAGTTGGTTTGAAATTGAATAAGACCAATTTGTAAATTTTCAATTTTCAGAAGCTTAAAGGAAAGTTCTATAGGACAACAATCAGGCCTGCAATGTTATATGATGCAGAATGTTGACCTACTAAGAGGCAACACGTCCAGAAGATAAGCGTAGCAGAGATGCGGATGCTGCGTTGGAGCTGTGGGCATACCAGACGAGATCGGATTGAAAATGAGGATATTCGGGAAAAACTTGAAGTTGCACCTATTGAAGAGAAGTTAGTACGATACCGCTTGAGATGGTTTGGACATATTCAACGTCGACCATACGATGCACCTGTACGCGTTGGAATTCTAGGCCGCGCCGAAGGCCCAAAGAGAGGTAGATGTCGACCTAAAATGGCATGTGAGGAGAAAATAAAGAGAGATTTAAGAAACTGGAGTTTATCGGAATAGCTGATAGTTGATAGGAGTGCATGGAAATTGGCAATCCATGTACCAGAACCATAGGTTTTTTTAAGACTTTATTTCACGTTTACTGAACCTTTTTACTTTTTATTACTATTTTAAATTTTATTTCACTTTTATTGAACCTTTTTACTTACTATTATTATTATTTTAAAAAAAACCTTTATCGGACGACTTTTTATTTGTTTGGTTATTTTAAACCCTTTATGTATATATATATATATATATTATTATCATCATTATTTATTTTATTTTATTTTAATTATGGGTTCCATATCTAACCAACCCCAACTTGTTTGGGATATATGGGTTTGTTGTTGTTGTTGTTGTTGTTGTTTTATTGACACACATTATTTATAAAAAATAAACAATTAACTAATAAATTACAAATCAATTACTCTCAGCCAATTCAGTCAAAAACCTTAGGGCAATTAAGGTTTTCTCTCTCTCATATCGAAGAAAATAATCATGTCGACTCGTTCTTTAACTTAGAAAGAACAAGATGTGCAGATTATGCTTGCCTCTGCAGTTCATCTCCGAACAAAGAATTGCAATTTTCAAATGGAGCGATACGTTTTCAAGCGGAGATCCATAGGAATTTTCATCATGAACTTTGGGATGACATTGGATAAGCTCTATCTCGCCGCAAGGGTGATAGTCCCTCAGGATATAATTGTTCAATTTGCAAGGCCATATCGTCAGAGGGATGTTCTAAAGTTTGCACAATACACTGGAGCCCACCCTATAGCTGGAAGGCACACACCTGGCACCTTTACTAATCAGCTGCAGACATCGTTCAGTGAGCCTTGGCTGCTTATTCTTGCTGACCTTCGAACTGATCATCAGCTAATCATCCAACCATTGTTTTTTGTGATGCTGATTCACCAATGAGGCATATCGATATCGGTATACCAGCAAATACGAAGAACAAGCGCAGTATTGGATGCCTTTTCTGGTTGTTAACTAGAATGGTGCTTCAGATGCGTGGCACTATAGCTCCTGGACACAAATGGGATGTGATGGTCGATCTGTTCTTCCATAGGGACCCAGACGATGCAAAGGAAAATGTTGACGCTGAGGCAGCGTTGCCTGCTCCTGATTATGGTGCGATGACGGATTATCAAGGGATGGGAGCAGCAGATCAGTGGGGCGGTGGTGCAGATTGGAGTGATGCACCAGTTCCAGCTCTAGTTCCTGCAGTTGCTAGCTGACTGGGCAGATCCAGCACCTGTAGATGGATGGGATACAGCAGTAGATCCTGTAGTAGCTGCTCCTTCAGCTTCTGGGTGGGATGAAACAGCCGTGCCTGCTCCGGCTTCTGGTTGGGATGAAACAGTCGCACCTGCTCCCCCTAGAGCCACAGGCTGGGAAAGAATTTTTATCACTTTTTCTTTGTTAGAACTGCCATTTTTCTAAACAAAAACACTAGTGAACAAATAGAACTTATTGCCGTTGAGCTGGTTCGGTTTCTTCTGCATTGAATTCCAAGTTTCTGCTAATGCCTTCGTTAATGCATGATATTTATGGAGGCTGGAATGTTTTGTTTGGAATTCTGTTCAGTTGATCTTGAAGCAATTGCTTAGATTTGCATACGTTTTATACATGTTAATTTCCTAATTTTCTTTTCCAATTAATTTTCAGTTGCTCTTTAAAATAAAATAAAATAAAATATATAAATCAATTTAATCTAAAATTGGTAAATACCCCGTTCCTAGCCGCTAATGCATCGCCCATTCGTTAACCTACCATGCTTAGATATCCCGCACAATACCCTGTTCGGTATCCCATTCAAATTGCCCGTTCATGTTCGCCACAAAGGCACCTTAAAATCGTCTTCATGTTCTACATATACTGAACTGACGTAATGCGTCAATTGACATTTTTTGCTTTTGAATTTTAAATTATTAAATTTTATCTTCCATGTGTGGAGCGCATGCTATTTGTACAATCTACTATTCTTTTCACATGTTGAGCATTGCCAGTTGCGTTATTTATGCAGAAAGCATTTCGTTTTGGCTATCTATTTTATCTTGAATGTGCGGAATGCATTCACTATATGCCTAAATTAATTCACATTGCACAGAAAGTGCATGTCATTATATTTTGTAATAAATAATTACTGTAATGAAAATAGTAATAGTAACAATAATAAGCTTACATTTGTTGAACAGGGTTTAAAAGAGCTATGTGGCTGTTTCCCCACAACTGGTACAGGAAGAGGGCATGAGAAAGTTGCAAACACACCCTGTGTAGTTGATCTTATGTCCGACTCTTGAGAGCTTGTGAATTCTAGGAATGACTCATCTCTTTCTTACAGCTGAATGGATTTAGGTAATACAAGTTTTTGGTTTAAACATTCATGGATATTGCAATTGGATATGATTTCCAGAGTAACGACACTCTCATACCTATGAAAAAATAAATGATGTAGATTGTTGTAATATCAAATGCAACAACAACCGTATGACACTTTTCTGGTATGTTCAGCACTTTTTAGCTGTCCAAGAACCTACTAGTAAGTTATGTAATCTCATTCTTTCAAGCAAGGAATTTTGTGTACTCTTTCCATGCTAAATAAACTTTTGTAAAAGCCTGTAACAATTAATGTGTATTAGTAAACGGTTGTGTGCATTGTTCCGTTGTAGTGATATATGGGGAAGATACTTGACTGTATGAACTATTTAATTGAGTACTCCTGATATATTGATCGAGTTTATTTTTTGTACAAAATGGACCATCACAAGTCATGCTGGCTTACGATTATTTATGTTAATTGCTCAAAAGGTTTTCTTTTGAACGAGTCTCTTGCATTTTTGTCTTTGATGATGAAAATTGGACTACCCTTTGAAAAAATTTCTGTGCGTCTGAACAGACAACGTATTAACCAATCGCTTATGAAAGCAATTGGTGCGTGATTAGAGGTCATGCATGACAGGTAGCCACATTTGCAAGTCTGCCCATTGACATTTTACAGCAAAGAATGTGTGTTAGTTATTATGTAATTCTTTAGTTTTAAATGTTTTCTTTAGTTCTATTTTCAAAGAAGGTATTACAAGTAAATGATCTGGATTGTTGCTTAAACTGAGAAATTTATGAATTCGAAGTTGTTGATGTGAGTGAATGTCTTGGCAAAAACACACTGTACCTGAGTTAATTTTCTATCTGCCAAGAAAATATTGAGAACGTCTTTTATTTTTGTTCGAGGTTATTTCTGATAAAAACATACTGATTTCGTATTAATATTTATCAGTAGCTTAACTTAATATTGTTAATTGAAAGTTTGTCCAAATGTGAACTTAACCATATTGTATTAAGGTATCATTCGGAAGGCATAAAAGGCATGAATGGTCGGTGGTTGATTTGGATGCGGCAGACGCATCCAAATCGAAAACGGTACATTTTACCTCAAACATGAACAGAAGCAGAATGAAATGTTGGTATTTAACACGTCTGTTCAATTTTTTTTTAGGTATAAATGGCCGGTTTATTTTCAAAGAAGGTATTACAAGTAAATGATCTAGATTGTTGCTCTCTTCATTTATTTTCAAATTTTCCAGATTCGATAGTGATACCTTTTTAGGTAAAATTTTCCGTTAACGTGCTTATTTTTTTGTATCTATCACATATTTTTTACAAACTTTTTTAACAATTTCAGAATTTTGTCTTTTTGGTGTTATTGCGCACTAATCCACCTATTGTACCACTGCTCCTTCATCTACGCCTATTGTGAATTGGACGAGTGAATGCATAGAAGAGTTCTTGACATATCAATCAATCACTTAGACCTACGAGGAACCACATGTTCACTTTCATCAGCTGTTGCTGCAGATTTCAACATATTCAATGACAATTGGATCGAGACACAGATAAAGAATAAGTAGGACAACTTGAAGCTTCTCTGGAGGAATTGGAACAAATTGCTAGAGATTTCAAAGGGTGAGCGAGATTTCCTCGACGATGCACCTGAGGACTTGTAGAACGGTGCTACCCGGAGGTATCAAAGGTTTAGAAAAAAAATGCTTCATTCAAATTCAATAAGCTAGACTATAACAACCCTGGTTTTAGGTATTAGGGTAACAGATTATAATAAGATTGTATGATGTAAGATTAGAGGAAATAAAATACGAGTTTGAAAGTAAATAATTTGTATAATTATTTAGTGTGAATATGGAGGAATCTGGGGATTTGTATGAGTAATTGTGTTAAATTGAAGAAAATAAGCAACGAAGGGGGAAATAATTTGGGTTTAAGGAAAATTAAAGTAAATAGCTTTGATGTGTAAAAATAAAGTTGGGAATGTTTGTTTATAGTGTACAAATTTAGATAAATAGGATTTACAAGATTTATATTTTGTATATTGGAATAAATTGCAATATACATGTGTGTACAATGATTTTAGTGTAAAATCAAGTGTTTTAAATATTTGAGTTATAACTAAAATGAAAAATGTCAATATCGATGGGAAATCGATATTTATGTATTAAGATAATTTTTAATATGATTATACAAATTGTTTGAGTCAAATAATGTGGTTGTACAATTTTATAATTTAAAAAGTGTGTTTTGTACATAAAAGAATAAAGTGTCGCAACTAAATTGAAAATGTGAATTTATGTGTTAGCATGTTAAAACTTGTGCTAAATCTTTGTTAATTTTTTTTAGCATGTTGTGTAGTTTTGATCATGGTTAAAACATTGCTATCTGTGTTTTGAGTGTGTAAAGGGTATAATATAATGTGAAGTAGGTTGGTTGGGGGTGATAAAAAGCCTATTCGGACTCGCATATCTTTAATGATAGTTATAATATCTTTGGTATCACATTTTTTTGATGTAAACGTGAACTACTAAAAATGCTTTTATATTATAAAAAAAAAAAATAGGATCTTAGAAATAAATTTCACTTACTAATTCAACATGTGAATCTACAAATATTATTATATCATAATATTGCTTAAAAATAGAATTTTACACCTACAATTCATTTACAAATTCGAAATATCCATCTATAAATATTAGCAAGTCTTAATATCGCTTAAAAATAGAATTTAATAAATAATCTTTATATACAAATTCATTTTCATTAACGAATAATAGAAATGAAGATTCACACTTAAAGACCATATTTTCTAAATTTTTTATTTATTTTATGAATTCTTTGAAAAATTCTGCTTTTCTTAAAATATCATGAACAACTCCTGTAGGTTAAACACCTTTTTCAAGGAAATAACGAATAGCAGGAACGTTTAAACGTTTAAATATGTTTGATTTTTCATTGGATCATAAAAACCCACATTTCGAAGATATCTTCCTTCTCGTCGGGATCGAACATCAATTTCAACGATTTGATAGATCGCTCATTGGGATAGATATAGATAAATAACCCCCTCTAGAAACGTATAAGAGGTTTTCTCCTCATACTGTTCGAGAAAAAAACGATTCCACTATTTCTGTATATAATGTAAAATGTATAAAAAAATTATGACATAAATTTTTTAAAATGCATGATTTTAACACCAAAATATACATGTAAATAATTTCATTTTGAGTGAGTTAAACATATAAGATTAGTATTAAAAAAAACCTCACGCGCGAAATGCGTGCCATAACGCTCGTCCTAATTAATTAGTGTTAAGACCTTATTTAAACAATCGTTGGGTCCAAAACTATGTTCAGCGAGAAGGCTTGGAAATTATCTTCCAGTGCGTACTTTTCACAAAACAAAATAAACTCTTTCTTTTTCCTGCAGAAAAAACAAAACACAGAGTAAATTTCCTTCTCTTCGAAATCTCCACAAATCCACTAATTTAAATTTGAGAGAATGCTATTTAATCTCTCTTCTACAACACATCAGCTTCACTCAAGATATTCAATTCTAAAATCTCTGGAAATTGGGAAAAAAAGGTTACGGTGAAGAATCCAGGCTTGCATGTCACTGCTATATACTTCCATGGGTTCCAAAAGCTTCAAATTGTCTTCAAACCAAGCTAAATCAATGTAAACTTGATGCAAATTCAAGGTGAGTTGTTCAACTCACATTTTCTAGCTTAATTTGATGTTGTTAATCTGTGTTCAAGTCCTTCAAATACGTAGCTTAATGTTAAAGTTCTATCAATTTTTAAGTTGTTATAAATTTCTGTTTAGGTCCAAGTTTGTGGCTTTATATCTCTTGCGTTTTTGGTTGGAATCTTGTGAAACCTTTTCCAATTGATAGTCCTCTTGTTCTTCTTTATGCATATGTGACAACCGCAGGATTTGAACCCCTGACCTCCTGGAAAGAAACACCACGGACTAACCACTATGCTAAAAGATATTTGTGTTAGCTTTTCGAGAGAGGTGTTACATACTACCTCTCTTAAAGAGCCCAACGTCATCGTTGGCTCATATCACTCGCAACCCAG